>CM020217.1:114962115-116212115 GCA_009819775.1 Phoenicopterus ruber ruber
AAACGCCTAAAGGCTAAAACCTCTAATGGAAAAGTATCAAGTCTGACTCTGAGCTGCGTTTTATGTCAGTGACAGTGTGTGGAAGGCACATCTCAGGCTCCAGCCGCAGTGAATCAAAGCAGATCATTGCATATACTGAGTTACCAGGTGGAGCGTCAGATATGATATTCAGACACCAACAGTTATCTTGCGTCAGTTTTTTTCTCACAGCTTCTCAATGGTAACAAGGCAAAACTCCGCCAATGATGTCGTCAATAGACGTTTAGCGCCACAGGCTGCAGGGGTAAAATTCCCCTGTCAGTGAGGTGACACCGAGGTGGGATGGGAGTCTGGGTATGATGTGGATCCAGACAGTCTCTGCTGGAGCTGCAGCACATGCAGGGGCCAGCGTGTGATCTGCTCCTGCGGGGATGAACAGCGTGGTAGGCATTTCCCCCATGTCCAAGAAGAATGCTGCCCAGCCTTGGCTTCCTCCAAGGGAAAAAGCACTATCTCAGTCCTGTTCTTTGGCTCCTTCCGCAGGAAAAACAGCAGTGACCACAACTGAACCCAAGGATAGACTTATCCCACTGGAAGGAGGAGAGTTTGCAAGACAGCCCTCTCCTTCGATGCAGGCGGTAGCGCCGAGAGGTGCTGCTGGCGCAGCGGAGCTCTGCGCTGCCCCGCAGGCAGGCTTTTGTGTGGCTCGCACATTCCAGCCCTTCGGCAGGGTGCTGCTGGCTTAGCAACATTAGTGCGCTGTCAATATTTGTCTGCCAAAATCCCACCATTGAGTATGCTGCTTAAAGCTGGATTTTACAGATACTAATTACTGTCCTACCCTACCTTCTCCTCTCCTACCCTCCCCCTGCCTCCTTCAGAGAAGGGATCACTGCAGCTTATAAAGGAGACTCAGCAGTTCCTATCACCAGCTCTTTCAGAAAGAGGACTAAGGACCTTTGTTTGGACAGAGTTGTTAGTTATGCTTATTCGAGAATTTTCAGATTTCCTAAATGATGCATATGTTTGCAGTATTTTAGTCGCTGTTGCATGTTCTCTATTAAAAGTGCATGGGATATTACCTGTTCCTGTATGGTTCATTCTCCCCTTGCTTCTCTCAATCCTGTTTCTCTGGCAATTTAAAGCCACCTTATGGATGACATAGAAGTTTCAGCTGGCTCGAATGAGAAGAAATGAGCAGTTTGGGTAGCAGCAGAGGCTGTAAGAAAATAGAAGATAGAAGGGAGTAACTCTCCAGATGTTGCAAGAAATCAAAATGTGGCTACTCTATTTTACCTTAGTCAGTAAACAGAGTCTGTCACAGCCAGCTGGACTCCTCTGAGTTGCCCCTCCTTCTAGTTCCAGCTATCAAAGTAATAATTTAAAAATACAATTACTCTATATACCATGAAGGTTCAGAACTTGAGGGGTACTTCTATGTGTAATACTGATTTCAATGGGAATTACACACTTACTTAGCCAAGATCTGGACCACTGGTTCTCCACATAGCTGTGCAATCATTTCTCCCAACACAGGGCAGGGGATGGAATAGGAACAACAAATGGATAAAGGTGAAAGTGGCAAGAACCATCTAAATTATCTTAACTTGGCATTGCCAAAGAAAGTTTGGCATGGCCTCAGGGTTGTGCTGTCTAGGTTGTCATCTCTGTAAGCCTTTATTTCACCTCAATGCTTCTGTCCAAAACATTGGCACACGTAGACTCCTACACTCTAGACCCCTGCATTGAGCCAGGTGGAGTGCACTCAGTCACCTACAGATAGGTAACAGAGACAAACTGAGAAGCAATTTGGACAATGAGATAGTAGGGGAAGAGAGTTCTGTCGTACGTACCAAATTTCCCAATTCCCCAATTTAAACATGGGTTAGAAAAAAACAGAAAATCGGCGAGATGCGGTGAAAATGTTTTAGTGATAGCTGTCTACAGGTAAAGGAACGCAAGGACCCAATGCAGTTGCCCATACATTAGTGTGTAGTGCCTTTTGAGATGAGCTAAGGTGTCAGAGATGTTCTCACAAGGCTGTGGGTATGGCACAGGACCTATGGTGACCTGTGGCTTGCTGGAGTAGCAGCAGGAGGCTGGGTGTCGTTCCTTATGGCACCAGATGCCAGATCTCACATGGCACCAGGTGCTCCCATGTAGACAAATGAGTGGAGCCTTTGGTTTCCATAACAAAATGAACATGAGTACTCTTCTAACTAATGTTCAATAGATTACAATAGATTCTGTGATAAACAATAGGAATAAAACTTATTAATGCTTTTAATAAGAGAGAAATGTTTCTCTTTGGTACACAGTACCCTTTCATACATATACCCTATTCACTGTAGACATGCACATACTGTAAATAGTGTAGATTTTAATATGATGTTCACAAGGACATGTCTGTTGCTGAGTATGCTTTTAGACATACATATAAACATAGATGTATATACACCTTTAGATATATATGCATATACAGCTAGAGATACACATGTATATATATTTCTGGGTCTAATAGCAGTGCATACTTCTCAATGTACAGACATACTGGCGTACGAACAAGTGAGTATACACACATACATAATAAAATACATGTGTGGGAACACATCCATACCTGCACACACATATATACAGTCTGCCTCTGTATGAACTGAAATGCAGATATGGGCATCACATTAAAGCTTCACCAGTATATTTTTTTTATTATGGGTCTGTCACCTTCCTAGTTTATAGAAGACTGAACACTGAGCAGAATTTGGGCGTGAGGCTACAGCACCAGCTTCCGCTTGACTCCAGCCCCCGCTTTGTCTGCTAACGCGGCTGGTAACAGTTAAGAGTTTGCTGGTGTGATAGGTGAGCTCCATCCGTCATGGCTAATGTTGTGAGACAGTCGTGCCTCCTTTTGTTTCCGTATTCCCTTGAGGACACATTCTGGAGGCATGGTTGTGTTTACCCTGCAATTTTTTATTTATTTTTTTTTAAAAAGTCAGTAATCATGTTTACTTTGCTTCCTTCCCCAGTGCTGTTTACCGGCTTTGGTGTGGCGAGATGACTAAGTCAATATATATTAAGGAATACATAACAATGTTGTAATGAGAATTAGTGGTACTCTGAAAAGACAGAGACATTGGCTGCTGTGTTTTGTACTGTTTAGTCTGGGGGTAATGAAGAGCTCACAGATGACCTGATTTCGTTAAAGTAGGTCAGATTTGACTGAAACATGGCTATGGCTCTCTCCCAGCAGTGCCGTGTCTTTCTCCCCCCATCCCTGCCTCAGCCCCCCCGCCTGTCACCTCAGCATTTGCAGTCTTTCAGGGAATTACCTTAGGGTTTTGTTAGTGTCTCAGCCAAATGTGTACTACAGTACTTAGTTTCCACTGCCCCCTGTGTTTGCTGTCAGAAGATGGGTGATGGAAAGGATGACCATACCTCTGTCTTTACTACGGGAAAGGTGATGATGTGAGAGGATGGCACGCTGGATAAGACAGCTTTTATGCACCATAGATATTTCTCAGTGAAATCCTATCTGAACAGGATACCTGCCATTTTTACTGTGAGGCAGCTGAGTCAGATTAACCCTACGTTCGTACACAGCTTTCATCTAATTTTCTATTTATTTACTGTGTTTCATATCCACGAGTTTAACACTAGAGTAGCCATTCTGATTTGGCAATATCCTAGCAGAAAAACACCTTTAAAAAGGTACTGAGAATGTCTTTACTAGACCTAGTGCTCACAAATAAGAATATATTAGCAGATATAAGAATTATTCACAACTTTCGATGGGATGGATGTAACACTATGAGATGCTGGAAACAAAGACAGAGTTAGGTATTGTCGTCCCACAGGATGTCTGCTAAGAGAGTTTCCTTCTAACATCAGTGGGAGTAAGGTGGGACCTATAGACCAGACCTAAACAAAGACGTTGGGGAAGCTATTCAGACAGTGCTCAGCTTGAAAAAATATCAGGCCCTGTTAGGAGAAAAAATGATACAGTAAGAGGTATAGAGGACATAGCCTTTTACTGAAGGAGATTTTGAAAACACTGGGCAGATAAACATGTTCAGGCTTGCTGTTCAGCTGCTAAAACCACACTGATCTTCTATCGTGAAATAGTCTTGTTACTTTTATTACAGCTGTTCTATAGTTATATGATTCCCAGAGAGAGATACGCTATCCTACATTTAGCTACCTGTCCCTGTTTAAAAGACTATCAGGTTTTTCATGTCAAAATGTCTCTGAAAATGTATCAGCCAAAGTACATTGGCTTTCTTTTGCAGCCATATTACATTTAAAACGAGGCCTGTGTAACTGATGAAATTTGGGAGGTCCACTTTCCCAACTCCCTCCTCTTCACTTCTCTTTCTTGCCCTTAATTGTTGTGATTGTACCTCTCATGACTTCTAAAGCAGGCGTTTTGTTCTCCCATTTGCTTCAGGTCATTACAGTAAAATCTTTTCATTCCTGAAATCTTTTTTCCCCCCATTAGTCCTGAGACAAATAAATTGATTGTGATTTTCAGACGCAACTGGGGTGGTCAAGCAGTTCCCAGAGAAGTCTGTAATAAGATTACTTGGGTAAGTAATCTGAGGACCGTGGGCTTTTGAAAATCCCATCTTCTGGCTACATTTTGGCTTTTTAATATTTTTTCTATTTGCTTTGCCTTTACAAAGAGTATAGTAGCTTTATACAGTTTGCAGTTATAAGTAAAACCAACACTTACTTATTCTAACATGGAAATGTCTTGTTTAACTCAGAAAAGTAGGACCTTCTGGATCATCAAGTCCTATCTTCTGCTTTTACTAGCAACTGTACAATATTATGTCGTTCCTAAACATACCAGGTTCTATTGCCAAACTACAATTTTCTCCTCTGATCCAGTATTCTCTAGCAATAGAGGTCTGTTTGAACTGAAATACTTCCAAGAGTCTAGTTATGTCAGATAAAAGCTGTGTTTAAAATAGTCTATATGATTTGATTTAAAAGAAGTAAGATTGCCATAGTTCCAGTAAAAGAACAAGAAAAGCTATGTTTGCTTGAGAGGTTTTATCAAGTAAAGCATATTTGTTCTTAAGGTCTTTCTATGACTTGGACGTCTTTGTCTTAATACCTCCTCTGCTCTTCTGAGGGAAGATCTGCTTGTCTGTCTGCCTGTCTGTCTGTGCTGTAGGGACGTACCATCATCACCATTTTGTCAATGAGAAAGTAACACGGGAAACACCGCAGCGAATTGCCTGTGAGCTGTGGCAGTACGAAGGACAAGGCCGCAGAAAACCAACCTCAACCCGGGAATACCGGAATAACCTCTCCCGCGTAATGCCGTAATGCTTGCCCAGTTTGGGATGTTTGATGATGCTAGTGGGAATTTTAGCCACGCTGAGCCTCATGAATCCAAAGTCTGCAGTTTGTACTACCTGGGTAATGACTCGGGTTACTCCAGGGTGAACTGTAATGTTGTTACTGACTACAGTTGTGTTGACAGCTGTATCTGTTGTTTCTTTTCTAACCGAAAGATGCAAAAGATGTGTGCTCACTGATTTTTCTCAATACAGATTAACTGGAAGGATCTTCATTTTCAGCCTCAGATTCATCTTTTATAAGCTTCAACAAAGGCGTAATACTTTAGTTTACCACTGCCCTCAAATCAAAGGAGGGAGATCAAAAACCCTGTCTTGAAAAGATTACGCAACTCAATAGGACCTGATCTTGTTGTATTATTGCATCCATTACAACAGCACAGTTCGGGCAGGTGTTAGTTTCAATTAACCTGGGATTCAGGTATTCACAACATCTTGTCTGCCAATTACTCACATAATTACATGGCCCAGGACTGTAGAATAGAATTAGCCATCATGCTAGGCATGTGTGATTACTGAAGAAAAGAGGAATTCAGAGGATGTATAAGTAAAGCACAGCTCCAATGATCATGGACAAAAGTGGTCTTTAGTGAAGAAAGCTTATTTACTAGGCTCTCGCTGATCTCTTGAATGCAGGAACTGTGCCAACAGTGTTTGTGTGACACGCAGATGCCTCACAGCTGTCCGTTGTTTTTGTATTCTTATTCAGTCAGTAGGTAAAGTGAGAACTTATTTAGCATTTTTCAAGGAAGAAACTGAAAGGCATTCCAGGGAGCTAATGACACAGCCATATAAGGCAAGAAATCAAAATATGAGAGTCAAGAAAACCTTAAATCCAACTTTCTCAGACCAGGATGTCAGCTGAAAAAGACAACTGCTGACATTTTGACCTGAAATATCCACTGACTTGGTCAATATGAATACCTTTTTTGTATGGCTCTGTCACTGTACTGTCAAAAATCAATC
Organism: Phoenicopterus ruber ruber; assembly: GCA_009819775.1. Classification (NCBI taxonomy): domain Eukaryota; kingdom Metazoa; phylum Chordata; class Aves; order Phoenicopteriformes; family Phoenicopteridae; genus Phoenicopterus; species Phoenicopterus ruber. Next base: position 114,968,421 of record CM020217.1, read on the forward strand.
CACCATGGGCCTCCACATAAAGATCTTTTAAGGTCAAAGGCCAAAGGTCTTTCTGAGCTATAAATGCCATGTATCTTTGTACTATTTTAAGCTATAATGCCATAGAAAATGTGACACTATGGATGAATGTTGTGAAAAGTAGCCAGTATCTTCATAATCTAAAATTGTATACACTTAATTATATGTACTTAATGTCATCTAAGTTTAATGATAACATTGTGAAGGAAGCAATAGAAAGGTAAACTATTTCTTTCCACTCACCATATAGATCAAGACTATGGTAACCTAAACCACTTTCTAGTAAAATAACTATCTATTTCAGTGGAACAAATTGTGAGGAAGGGTGCTGCTCAGCACTGACGGCAAAATATGGGCCTTTATTTCATCAGGAATCTGACATGAATATGATACAAAGCTAATATCATTTGACAATGTTACAAGTGTACTGCTCATTCTAAAGGAGAGTCTACGCTATTATAACCTACTTTTTACAAGGGAATTTTTTTTATATATTTGTGATAGATTTTGTTGTGTTGTTTTTTGTTTGTGTGTGTGTTTGTTTGTTTTTAAAATACAGGAACCTCATCAAATGTAATGCCTATTTTTAAATTTCTTCAACATTTTCTTACTAAGCACAAATATTTAAACAGGGAAATTCCCAAAGGGGATACATATCCATGCATTTTACTTTTTATAGAAACCCTTTGCTCCTAGTAGAACACATCCCCCACAACATCCTTCTCTCTAAATTGGGGAGATACGGATTTGATGGGTGGACTATTCGGTGGATAAGGAATTGGTTGGATGGTTGCATCCAGAGGGTAGTGGTCAATGGCTCAATATCCAGATGGAGATCAGTGACAAGTGGTGTCCCTCAGGGGTCCGTATTGGGACCAGTACTGTTTAATATCTTCATCAATGACATAGACAGTGGGATCGAGTGCACCCGCAGCAAGTTTGTGGACAATATCAAGCTGAGTGGTGTGGTGGACACGGCTGAGGGACGGGATGTCATCCAGAGGGACCTGGACAAGCTCGAGAGGTGGGCCCGGGCAAACCTTATGAGGTTCAACAAGGCCAAAGGCAAGGTCCTGCACCTGGATCAGAGCAACCCCCGGTATCAATACAGGCTGGGGCATGTAGGGATCGAGAGCAGCCCTGCCGAGAAGGACTTAGGGGTGCTGGTGGATGAAAAGCTGGACATGAGCCAGCAATGTGCACTCGCAGCCCAGAAGGCCAATCGTATCCTGGGCTGCATCAAAAGCAGCGTGGCCAGCAGGTCGAGGGAGGGGATTCTGCCCCTCTACTCCGCTCTGGTGAGACCCCACCTGCAGTACTGCATCCAGCTCTGGGGCCCTCAGCACAGGAAAGACATGGACCTGTTGGAGCGGGTCCAGAGGAGGCCATGAAGATGATCAGAGGGCTGGAGCACCTCTCCTTTGAAGACAGGCTGAGAGAGTTGGGGCTGTTCAGCCTGGAGAAGAGAAGGCTCCGGGGAGACCTTATTGCAGCCTTTCAGTACTTAAAGGGGGCCTATAAGAAAGATGGGGAAAAACTTTTTAGCAGGGCCTGCTGTGATAGGACAAGGGGTAATGGTTTTAAACTAAAGGAGGGGAGATATAGGCTAGACATAAGGAAGAAGTTTTTTACAATGAGGGTGGTGAAGCACTGGCACAGGTTGCCCAGAGAGGTGGCAGATGCCCCATCCCTGGAAACATTCAAGGTCAGGCTGGACGGGGCTCTGGGCAACCTGATCTAGTTGAAGATGTCCCTGCTCATTGCAGGGGGGTTGGACTAGATGACCTTTGAAGGTCCCTTCCAACCCAAACCATTCTATGATTCTATGATTCTATGATTCTATGATACGATTAACTGCTATACTATGGCTAAGACATAATTTTATGCCTGTCTCCATATGTATTTGTGTTTGTCTGTATATTTATTTGCACAGATAATTTAAAAAAATGAAAATTATGTGATTTGTAAATGCTATTTTGAGGGATTTTTGTGGTTTTCAAGTAGGGGAGCTAATATGGCTTTTACTGAAATTCTGCATTATGCCAAGATAAAGCAATTCAAACGTATACCAGTTCTTGAGGAATTATAATACCAAAAGCTCAGGGACGTTTGTCCCACTGTGCAGCCTTTTCTCAACGTCATAGCCATACATCTTATATCAATCACAGAAATAATCTGTTTGACAGCTGTGCGTTTGGGGCATTGTGATACACGAAAGTTCCAGATTAATACACGAGCTCAGAGATATTTGCTGTCATGAAAATAACAGTTTTAATGCAGTTTGAGTGTTGTCTGTGTTCAGAGATCAGGTTTAAGAAAAACAATCAGGCCCCAAACCTATGGATATTTCTACTGTTATGTACTGGTTTAGATAACACAATCCTTTTCTGGATGACATGTAGTTTTTCTATCATAGGACCAAGGCAAGAATTAGATGGTGAAAAGAAAGCAGCCAGGATTATTCCTATGCTGGTAAATATATTCCTAAAGGGAGACTTACCCACCTCCCACCCAGTGGTACTGATGAGAAGTAGCAGCCTTAGGAAGGTTTTTTCTTGTCTTTTATTTATTGCTGTCCTTAATATCACCATTGAAGGACATCTCAAGCTTCTCAGTGCTTCTGCAGAGATTTTGGAGTGTGGCCAGAGTATCCCCTTTCTGTGGGGGAGGAGGAGTCAGACAAAGGAGAAGAAGAAATGGTGTGACAGCAATGAGTCATTTAACTCACATGACACACATGGGTGAGCTGCATCTTGCTTCTGCATTCCCATAAACATAGTCTGGGATGTATAGGCAGGAACGTCAGCTGTAAGACATTGCAATTACCTTCCTGCATTCTTCAGGTTTGCAAAATCTCAACTGTAACAGTGTCCAATCTGGTTTGGGCCATGCGTTACAGGGAAGATATAACCCAGCTGGACAGAGTCCAAAGAGAATAATAAAATGATCAGAGAATGATCCAGAAAATGTCATGCTTGCAGAAAGACAGAAAGAATTATAAATTGAGAAAAGACTGGAGGACATGTTTACCTGGTGTATGGCAGGACCCTGCAAAGAAGAAAGGAATATGGCAAATAGGAAGTACGGGGGTAGTTTAGGTTAACCATTAAAAAAACCCTTCTCTTGGAAGTTCTTACGAAGCACTGGAATGAGTTGCATGTCGAGGCTCTGGAGTCCCTGTTAGACAAGGCCTGTAAAAGTAGGTTAGATAAACAGCTCCCAAAAACGAAGTAGATGATATGTTCTTCTGGTGTAGGGAGATGGATCAAGCAATCTCTGGAGGGTTTTTTTCAGCTCTATTCTCTCTGATTTCATGTTTAGGTAGGTATAAATCAACCATAGTTTAGCAGATTGTTACATCTGATGGCTTCTGTAAGTGGCACAACCTTCAGGGTAAGCTTTGGGTGAACAGTTCACATCTGTCAGCGTTGCAAAAGCCATGACCATAACTGGCTCTAATTAGCAGCCTATATGGCAATTTTAGCAGTTAGGACAACAACTTGGCTATAAAGGATGAATAATCCTTTCACCCCAGTGGGTGTTTCTTCAAGCTCAGTGAAGCTGGTAAGTCAGAGCAAGGAAGCTGACAGTGCTGCTATCCATGATCTATCTTTTTTTCCTTTGCTATACTGCCGAGGATGTGGGTCTCTGGGACTGTGCATTCAACATCTTTCACAAGCACTGCTTTCATACGCAGAATAACCTACTTGTGCACTGGTGTTCTGTACTGAAAATTGTAGGGGTTTCAGCGGAGAGGATGAAGGGAGGGAGAGGAGAGATTTATGATAAGCAGGTAGCTGGCTGCTCTTTGCCGAAGGCATGTAAATAGAGCAAAATTCTGACATCAGCACGTTTTCAAACTTAGGCACTGTTGTGAGCTCTCCTTTTAGACGTGAATGTTTTTAGACGGGGTAGAAGGATGACCCAAGAATTCCTCTCAGCCTCATGCATAAATATTTGCATCATAGGTTTCAAGAGCAGAGAAAACGCAGTCTTACTTTGCCTCCTCCTCCCCCGACTGCGTGTCTGTCTCTCTCAGTTTTCTACTATCCCAAAGGCAAAAAATACACTTTCAGCTGTGATGAGTGCTTCCGATTTGTAATCCAGGCCAGTCTGTGTCTTTGCAAACTGCCAAAATTGTGGAGGATGCTGGTCTTTGCCAGATGCTCATATCTGGGGTCAGAAAAAGGCTGATCTTTTGAATTCTGTCTGCACTAAAGCCAGAAGGCATATGTGCTGTACCTGCCTGAGGGTCGCTCGAGATTGCAAGGCTGATATATTTCTGTCTGTCTTTTCAACCAACTTCTTTGTTTCTCCCACACTGGAGCTGCATAAATTCACATTGCTTTCTTTGTTATATCTGTTTCATTTAAAACACACAGGAAGCCTTGTACGGAAAGTGAGACATTCTGGAGCTTTGGCTCTGATACCTCCCGATAAGAAGAACCCAAACAAATTCATGACAGAGCATTAAGGAGAGCTGTTGAGAGGACACCATTTAGAGGACACGTCAGACTAACCCAACCGGTTGGGATGTTGATGCAAATAGTGACTGCTTAAAGGCAAACCAAAGCGAACCCACAAGTCTCTGCAAATATGGAAAGGGAAACAGTGTAATAGTGTGATTTATCTAAAATCACAGTGCATGTAATTTGATGAAATTAGGGGGAAAAATGACTGCTCCCCTAATTTCCACATGCATATCCATCCCTTAAAAATCAGTAGGGTAACTGAAGTGGCATGTAAGCCCTGTGGCAACTGTCAGATAAATTACACAACAGTGAAGAAATCTCCTGAAAGTAATGCAATATCCAGCTAACCGTTTTTCCTCTTTCAGAAAAAGACCTTGAGCTGCTACAGTTGATTCTACTACAGAAATGTTACAAAATTTCTCACTGAGAAGGCAGATCTGTGTTTTTGTGCATGAATAAGCCTTTTATTTTCTAGACAGAGTGCAAATGGAGGCATAGTGAAAATTATTAAAAGGCACTAACAAGGGAATACCAGTCTTTAGGCTAATTTTTGGGTAACTATTTCTATTTATTTTTTCATTAAACAAAGTCTGCAGTTGCACAGATTGTTGTTATGAAGTCCCCAAAGCCCTATAAAGCATGGTAATGTGAGTAAGTTTTCAGAATTTAGTAAGTCTAGCTCTGGGATTTTACTATTACCTAATGTTTCCATTCTATGGTACTGTGAAAGCACTATAAATGGCACCTTTCATGAACCAGCTCTTCTGAGACTAGCAGGCTGCTTCTGCAGCGGGCTGGTGGATCTTTCTTAAAACACACACAGACACACAGACACGCAGCCGTACACACAGACACACACACACACACACGCGCACACGCACACTTGGGCCGCTCCATTATGAAAGCTTTCATAAGAAAGCAGAATCGTCCCACTCATAGCCATTATATCTGATGACATTCTTAATGCTGGCTATTGTTCGCAGAAAGAAGCTATTGTCTAAGATTGCATATCTGCTGACCGAAGCGCATGTAAGAAGCATAGCTCTGGACAAACTGAGCCTAGCCCCAGGGAAGAGCTTAGCCGTGAGGCTGTTTGAATGTCCTGATTCAGTGGGGAGCTCCGAAGAGGAAATGCCCACCATTATGTAAGGATTGCCGGTATCTAAAGTTTGAAAAAACATCGTTTGTTCCTTTGTGTCCATAAAGGAGATGGGTCTTATTTACACCAAGCATTAATGAAAAATTATCTGAATAGAAAAACAGAGAAAATAATCTTTCTGTGGTAGAAAAACCCTAACTCGTCTACATTATCTTTCTAGTAAGCGGTCAACAGATAGTTTCAAATACAAAACTTTTCAAGAGGATACAGAAATGCAACTTCAAAAGAGACAGAAAACGTCTTTACATGCATACATGTTATCTGTACCTAGACAGTTTTGCTTTGACAATGATTAGGAAAAATCACATGACACTCAAAATGAAAATGCCAGAAATCATGTAAAAATAACTTCAAAAAGTCAGTGGAGCATTTTCTGTTTTTACTCAACTCTTAGCTATATTCAATGGGCATTATTCAGCTTCCAGTGACAAAAAAAAAGTAAATTCAGGGTAGAGCAAAATGATTTATTAAATAATGAATTATTAAAGAATGATTATTCTTTTTTCTGTTTCTGAATTATTTCTGAAGTAATTCTAGTTTCTGTGAACAGCATACTATTTAAAAGTATTCATAAATTGTTTATTTCTTGTTTGTTTCTTTTCAGATTTAGTCTTCAGGGTGTGCTTAGATCCATAGAGCCACAGATTATGAAGTCACAAGGGATCATTGTAATCATCTAGCCTGACCTATATATTTTCAGTTTGAGTATGAAATGTTTTGAAAAACATTTGGTCTTGATTGAAAGCATTTGTTAGTTGTTCCATTGGCTAATTATCCTCACTGTTAAAAAAATTTGTTCTTCATTTCTAGCCTTGCATTTTTAGCTTCAGCTTTCAGCCACTGTATTTTGTTATGTCTTGGACCAAAGAGATCACCATCAAAGTTTTAGTTAGTGTGCTTATAAACTTTGCTGTCCCTAAACCTTCCCTCTCAGGCTGAGTTTCTGGAATCTTTTGGTACAAGGAAAGCTTTTTTAGTAGTTGGAAAGCTTTTTTAGCGGTTCTTCTCTGAATCTCTTCAGTCCTTCGAAAACCTTTTAAACAGTGACACAAGAACTAAACAAAATATGACAGGAGCAGTTGCATGAAGGGCAAATGCTGAGATAACATGAACTTTGAGCACCTATTCAAGATGCTTTCTACATGGAAAGATTGTATTAGCCCTCCTGGAAACATCGACACAAGGGAGCTTTGGTCAACATGACTATTCACACTTGACCACATTAAAATAAAAATTGCATGCAGTCTTCCAAGCTGCGTACCACTGACCTGAACTCCTCATGATTTATTACTATTGCAGTGATATACTTACAAACTTTAACTGTGACCGTTTTGTGGTTTGCTCCAGATTTTTAATATAATGTTAAGTAAAATACAGTCAAGAGCAATTCCATAGAAATGGTCTCATTTTATAACAACATTTTGAAGGATGTCTGTTATCCATTTTTCATCCATGCCCTGTTAAATTTTAATATGCCATATTAATTTAGCATCATCTAATTAAATGTAAGGTAATTTAAAGTTGAAAGTCTAAGGGGGAAGACAGGGTTAATACGATTTTCTTCACATATCGACCCATAATCCCATAAAATATATTGCTAGCTTGACAGAATTTATTTTCTGTATGGTTTCCTAGATTGGCATCAATTATATTTCCTTCCTTTAGCTCCTTGCTGAGTCCTGTATCAGCTGGGACTCAATGCTTGTTTTGCCTGAGTTCAATGTCAACCTGACAGCTTATCATTACAACAGTCTTCTTGCTATCCTTTTCAAATATTTGCATAGCATTTTATTTTTCTTGCCTTGGGGAACTTCTATAGAAAAGCACCAAAAAAGACCCAAGGTAGCCTTAGGTAGCACATTTGAAACTCTTGTGTATATTATTGAAATGTGATTTGGAGATGGTTAAAATGCATTCTGGCTGAGTAACAATTTCTTAATTTTCTATGGAAGCGTTTTATTATCACCTATGAGAAATCTGCTTGTCTAGATTTTATCCAAAAAAGATGGAGATATTTGAGGAAAAAACTGCTGGAGGTTTTTGAGCTGTTTTAACTGCTGCCCCAACCTTCACCTAGTAAGAAAAAAAATTATGGTTAGACTTCTATTTATTCTCAATGTATGTCCCCAAAATATGCACTTCTTCTGAAGAACATATACTTTTCTGTTCATCCTTCATCCTGATAAACCTTCATTTCTCTTGGTTCCTTTTTGCTTACAAACATTTTAGTAGAACAGGAAAAGGTACAAAAAGAACAACAAAATGATCAATGATACGGAACCTTTCGAAATGAGAAATGTCTCAGTTGACTGGCACTCAGCCTTGCGAACAGATGAATGAGAGGGCATATGGTGCAGGTCTACAAAACCATGTAGGAGCTGGAGAAGGTTAATAAGGAACAATCATTCTGTATCTCTTTGACCATAAAACCCAGGCAGTATCAAATAAAACTAACAACTGGTGATTGAAAACAGGGAGGGGATTCTTCATACAGTGTGTAATTAAGCTGGGGAACTTTGTGCTGTTGGATGTTTGCAATGCTGGAAGTTTATACGGATTAAAGAAGTGATAAATTAACATGGAAGAAAATCCTTTCAGGGCTGTTAAATGGAAAGACACTCACACCAGCTCAGGAAGTCTTTGAGCCACAAAGTACTGAAAACTGGAAGTGTATTCTAGGGATGCATTGCCACAGGCGTGCCCTGTCCTGAAACTCTTTCCTAAGAGCATCTGCTGTTCATTGTTGTATTAAATTAGCTACCAGCCTCTTGTCTTGCCCTAAGATGGCATAGCTCTTCCTATCCGCTACAACTGAACACTTTGCACTGATGTTAACTCTCATGTACAGCTGCTCAGCTATGTCATATGCTGTTCCTTATGTTCCTTGAGTAGCTGAATATCTTTTTGTAAACAAAACAAAACCAACACAAAAGCGAATAAGTGCATGACAAGCAAAAACCAGCTAATCCACATGCACAAATACCTTTGCTGGCGTGTGAACATGAGTATTGTTTGGAACAGCTATCTCTGCAAAGATAGTGTGACCAAAAAGCTTAACTGCAGAAAAATAAGTATGATCAAAGATGAGCTAAACAGCTGCCATAAGCTGAAGAAGGACTCACAAACACCACTTTTGTGCTCTCCTACTGGCTCCAGGCCACAATAACTGCATTGAAGTTGATGTGATTAATTCAGAACTACACCACTGTAACATTAAGTTTAATCCAGTACAAAATACAGATGCGATGTTTCCTAGCTCCTTATTTACTGAGGTTTTTTAATGATCCTTTGTTGTGTCATTACTGCAGTATGTGTGTGAGCATTTGGAATAGCATGAGCAGGTACTGTGATGCCGTGGTGAAATTAGAGAGTAAGGTGTCAGGCCTGAACAGTGAGAGTGTTTGAAATAACTGATGTGGGGCTCCACTCTCTGAGAGCTGGGTTACCAAGTTGTGCTGCGTGCAGGGATGCAGTGATTTTAGCCTGCTACCAGACTTCCCAGCGCTGCAGCCTGGCTGAGCGGGAGGTTAGATTCCTTGGGGACGATGAAGGTCATGCGAGGAAGCCTATTTCTCTCCATTGACTGCAGAGGAAGCCTCAGGTGATTAGGTTAGATATAGATATCAAATTTCTAGATGGCAGTTTATCTCATTCTAAATCCCTAGAGGACTGTTCATCTCATTTTAAAATATGTACCTAAGAAAGGTCAGATGAATTGTCATGTGAAATGGCTATTTCTCTCTACTGACCACAGAGGCAGTTTAAGGTCAATAGCTTAGACTAAGACATCTAACTTCTACATGGTTAAAGCTGGAAATGAAGAATACCACCCTTTTGTTTCATGTTGAGTGGATTAAATGCCATGACAGATATTCTCTCGCTCAGTAATAAATGTAGTGTTGCATGTTTCACAAGTTGGCAAGACCTGCAAAGTCTTCATTTTAAATTAGATTTCACTCAAGATAATGTCAGTGAGCAATTAAACTATTTTCAGGAAATTCTATATTGCCCTAGGATCTTTATGACTTGACATGAGAGCAAAGGCATCCAAAGCTGGGACAAAAGGAACTATAAATACCAGATGTGTCTGTGTGTGTGTCACAGTGAGTCACTTCCAAAGGCAGAACAGAGGCCTAAGCTGTCTGCAGTGTGTATAAAATGAGATTTCCCATGAATTTATGAGTTACCGTGGTGCATAACCCAGCATTAGGCTATTTTCTTAGGATAAGAGAGCAAAAGTATTTCAGAGAGTTAGTCAACACTCTTTGAGGTGAAATGTTATTCTGTCAAAATTAGAATGTTTCCAGTGTCAATATGTACTTCCAATGGAATCACTTCAGACTGCTGTCATATTAACTTATAGACTAGCTGTCACATTAACTTAGAGGATTTTATGGGCATTTTCTTTTTAATCAAAGTTAATAATTGTGTTACATTTTGACTTTGATTTAAGGAAGGTTATTTAATCACTTTAAATCATATGTAGTATTTTATATTTTACTACATTTTGTTTTGCACTTCTAAAATGTAATATTATACTTCAATGCTTTAATAATTTCAAAATAGTTTATTTTAACATTATCAAAAAAAGAAATGTTTAATAAAGTCCCTTTGCCATCTATAAACCAAAATATTTTAGTAATTTTGGCTTCTGAAAAATATTTTGAGATGTTAATCTTGATTCTCTACCACATGCCAGAGTTCAGCAGGAAACTTACTTTCCCTACAAGTCTGGTTTTTTGGCTATTTGGAGTCTCACTGACAAACTGAATTGTCAATGGAATGTATTCATTCATTTATAACAACAGTATTGTCCCTGTCTGCTTTGTTTTCCTCTGAGTCCTTATTTTTTCATCAGCAGCTTGGAAGTGAATCAGTGTCTGCTTATTTTCTAAGGGAACTGTAAGGGAAGGGCTGCTAATTGTCTCGTAAAAATATTTGTCAGGAAGATATGTTTGGTTTAAAATATACTTTTATCTATGAATGATCTCATGCCTTAAAATTTTCATGTTTAAGGCACATTTAAATTCTCACAATGTACAGAATGTTATACAGCCAGGCGGGCTGTAAAACCTAAAGATGGATTCAGGGTTTGTCCATGCTGACCCTTCCTCTTCTGCCCATGTCTTCTCATCTCCTGCATGTCAAATAATAATAAGGAAAGAAGATTTTAATAGTAGTTGAGAACCATCTCAACATTTAGATAAAATATTTAATTCAAGGATTAAGATATCTGTAAAAATACAAAACTAGACAGAATACCCACTGAAACGGACAGATAAGTACCTGAAGGCTGCTGATGGGTTCTGATAGCTTCTGATAGTCTCTTTGTTTCCATGAATAAAGAAAATAAGAGAATCATAGAATGGTTTGGGTTGGAAGGGACCTTTAAAGGTCATCTAGTCCAAAAATATTTGTTTAAAATTTTAAAATATTTGTTTGAATTCTCAGAATTTCTCATAAGGAGCGGGGATGCAAACAGTTGCGTATTGAAGAGCAACCAAAGTCAACTAGTCTCCAGAAAATGGATCTGGTTTTGTTTTCTCATTGATACTTGTCTATCTCAGAGATGACTCTTTTGGAATAGATGAAGTTATAGCACAATAAAAGTTGTATGACTTATAAAAACACATTTGACCCACTGCTGTATGAAGAAAATGTTAATTGACCCCAGCTGTTACAACACTGGACATCATTGAACCAGAAGTAAGTTTCACAGAACCAGATAGTAAAAGGTTTTAAAAGGGACCTCTGTTAATCTTTTCCCTCTGTTCCCGAACGTAGCTAAAAAACATACTATTCTGTGTACACTACTCTGTGTGTGGACATCATTATTCAATAAAACTAGGGGACTAACAGAAATTTAAAAGATATGTCTGTATCTTTTCAATACAGAAAATTCTCAGTGAGGTGTGGCTGCCTGTAAGGTATTTCTAGACATGGAACCCTAAGTTCATGTTTCTTTATTTGTGAATAAAGGTCAAAAAGATGGTGGAGAATGAGGCCCACTATAACAGTCATGGAACTGAGCGTAGTAGCATCTCCATTTGTTATATACATGAATAAAAATCTTAATGTTTGTTTGGGAAAAGTCCCTCTAGCTTGATGATGTTTGCATTACATGTACAATCTCACTGGATACCACAGTCTTACTTCTGTGTTTTTATAAGGCTAGGAAATACATTGTCTACTGATGTGACGAATAAAACTGAGTTTCGTTTGTATGATTTGAGACATAAGTAAAACTGTATACTTGGATTTTTTCCTATTCCGCTTAATTCATGGTGTTACTTTTTAAACCAGCACAAATACTGAACTGAAGGTGGCTCCAGGGTGGACAGTAGTTCAGGGAGATGCAAATCAATGTTTTACAAATGAATAAAACCTAATTTTGATGTCCATATCAAATTTTTTTTTTTTTTTTTTTTTTAAAAAAAGGAAAATCACAAAAATCCTTAGTGGATGGGAAAAAATACTTGACAGAGAGAGAAAATTAACATGTGTTTACCTGGTAATCTAAACATGATTGCAGCTTCTACAAATAGATAGCCTGGCTTTACACTAGGATTTACCATTGATAGTGGTGTAGTCATAACATCATTAAAAGTGCACCGCGAAATCACGGCACCATTGGGGTCCTTAACACCCATGCAGGTCTTCGGAGAAGCACTTGCTCCACGGGCACAGTGAGCTGTGTGCTGCTGCCAGGTGCACGGCCAGCGGTCCCTCCCTACCTTAAGGCTTCGAGTAATACCATTAACAAGTCTTGTAGATCTCAGCCTTTTTCACATACGAGTGAGAGGGCACTGCATAAATTCTTTCTTCAGAGAAAACAGTGTTACTAAAAGCGTAAGAAGTTATGGTTGGGAGTTGAAGATGGGATAACTAAATTTGAAAATTTGGGCAATACACTTAGGAAAAAAATCTACTCGAAGGTGTTTTCAGATCAAAACTGGTTGCCTTTCTGGCCTTCATGTTTTAGTTAAGAACACCATACCTGGGCTTGATAAGAAAGTGATTTAATTTAGGTACCTAGAGTTGAATTTAGGTATCTTAGGTGTACAGGATGTGAGATTAAGTCATCTTCCAGGCACAGCAGTGGTCCAAACCTGATTTTACGATCCTCTGAAAAGAAAAGCCTTTCAGATTTATCCTTTGCAGTTTATAGCGTTATTTTATCTGTAGTGGTTGTAGTGGGGTAATATTGCAGAAAATTTATTTGTGTAAGTGGGCCAGTAAGATTTGGCATGGGAATGGAGATTTTTCCTATTGGAAATTGCAAGTTGTTTAAAATTGAACCCGGTTTCACTTCTGACCCCTAATAAGAAACTAAATTATTTAGGGCAAAGATAGCTAAAAACTAAAAGCTTTTGACCAAAAATATGTCAGGAATGCAGTGGAATAGCTCTGTGGGGTGTAACATCATGTGTTTGTGCCAACTGAAACACTGGAAAAAATATTCAGCAGTGCTGGTGCAAGACCATCACCGAGTCCTACCAAAATTTCATTTCTGGGTTGAAAGGAATGACATAGTAGAATGGGTGCAAGCCAGTGCTACTTTATGTGTTTTAATCTGGTATAAGTCTACACGTGAAGTCTGCATCATCTAATTGAACAAATTGAGTTGAATTATAGTCATTCTTTTATGTAGATAAGTCCTTAAAGAGCAATTTTAACTGAGGTTAAAAGTTGAAATTAAGATGCCTCTTGACCAAATGCAAGTAATCATCACAGTAGCCACAGTATTTACAGTCACAGTAGTCACCAGTATTTATTTAAATAAAAACATCTATTTTTTGTAATACCTCCTCCCAGTTTCCTCGTAAATACGATTAAGACAAACTGAGTAAATTGTGAGAAATGTAACTGAGGGCGGATACTGCTGTCTACTCCTGAGGGATATAATGTGAACTTTCATCCTAAATCAGACGAGAGCCAACAATTTAAGCACAAGGTGCTTTGGCTTGTACAAGCTCAAAGACTGAGAGCAGACGGCTTTGTTATATTCACTCTTAGGCAGATTTTTCTGGGAGACGCACCACCTTGCATGCAACCCTGTCATACCCTGCAGAGTTAGTAGTGTTCCTTGGGATCAGTTCTACTTGGAAGAATATCAAGAAAAAAAACAAGGGGAAACAATGTTGGTGGCGCTTTTTTTTTTTTCTTGGAGATGCTACTGAACCTAGGTCCAAGTTGGTGCTAGAGCTGTTAGGTGGCAGAGGGCACAGGATTTTTCCCAGGTGAGATGTAAAATTAATACTGGGGTTGTTAAATAGCTTTTTTTGCAAGATTAAAAGGCTTAACTACAGCACTCTAGCCAGATTCCGACTCAGCTCATTACATCATAAACTCATAAAGTTCATCCTGGAGAAAGTATTATATCCTTCCTCTCCTCAGCTGTTTGTTAAGTGTCACTGTGCCCTGGCATGCAGCTGCCGTATCCCATTAAAGAGATGGTTTAAGTGATACTTACACAAAACATGGTATTTAATAACATAGCAAGGCTACTTTGTGGTTCTGGATTAACCCTGAGGGCTTTCCCTTCTATTTTATATCTGATCCTTCATGGTTTTATTTCTCTCTCTTATCCCTCTCCCTAAAGCTTTCAGCTGTTTTTTCAGTTTTACGCTCCCATCCTGCCTTCATTCCCTCCCTCATTTCCATTTTCCAGTGCTGCATCTTACTGCATTCAATACTTAGAGCTCTAGCCCCCAGAGACAAATAATTTCCAGGGGAGAATCAGCTATTTCTCTCTCTCCCTCTCCTCCCCACACCTCTCTCTCTGTGTGTGTTTTTCACTTTCATGGTTTCAGGGAAAACTAGATAATGTAATCCCAGTGAATCCTCGCTGCAAGCTCGAAACCTAGAAGTTTAAAAATCCTGATTTCTAACCTCAGGTTGTGACTTTGGCAGGTACCACTTACTATTTCTGAACTAGAGATCAGTTTTATTCTAACATTGCTTACCAAGTCCCTCTGGGGCATGAGCACACCTTCTTCCACTGGCCTTCGTTTCCTCATAGAAAGCTTTATAGAACATTTCAGTTTATCACCCAACTGTTTATGAAGAGATGCCACTCCTTCTGTTCACACTCACACGTCCACACTGTAGACAACTTCCTCCCGATAAAGGGCGCCTCTGCCAGCAGACCTTCTCCTTAGAGGCACTGCACATCTTTATGGCTTCTGGAGGAAGTATTCAACCCAAAATTTCTGTGCGCCGGTGTAGGGTCTGCACGTTTAACATCCTGCTCATCATTTCTAAAACCTTTGGAATCTTTAAAGGCAAATGGCATGAAACAAACAAGGAACTTCCAGTACCACGTTGGTGCTTTCACAAGTCCCCTGTACACTCTGCGTGCAGTCTGGAACCAAGTTGCCTACCCCATCTTGAGTTTTGATACAGGGTCTCAACCAGGCACAGTGTTGGACTGATTTTTATTTAAAATGGCAAAGCAATCAGGCTGGAACTCGGTTTGAAACTCAGACCTCTCACCCAAGGGCTCACACATAGCTGATGAGGACCCATCAGTACAGCCTGTGGTATCTCACCCATGTTTCCAGTCGAATGCAGCAATGGTCCCTGCGTCGTATCTCTCAGATACCCCGTGTGGTTCAATGGCACTGCGTGGCTGTGTGCTGCCAGCTGAATATATCCCCAGACACCTAAACAGAATAGCTTTAACGCAAAGAAATTTCCCAAAGTATAATACTTTGATTAGCTCGGTCAAAGTCCAAGACGAGCCCATAGCAAGACTAATCCAAGTGATGACAATATCAGGCATAGCTAAGTCATCGGAGTCTGTCAGGAATTTTTCTTGAAGCAAGAATCAGAAGACAGGGATTCCAATTACGACTTTGTCAGATCCATGCTATGTCCCAGGACCAAACCTCTCTCCTTACAGGAGAATCTTGCCAGGGAAGCTGCTGTCTCCTTTACTGTGTTTGCACAGCATATAGAACAGTGGAGCTCATCCTATAAGTGGAAAAAAAGAAAGGATAAAAAATTATACACAGTTTATCACAGATATCACAAATCTAAGAACGTATCTTCAGTGTGCTTTTCTTATCAGAAAAAGCCAAGTAAATATGCTTCCTACAACAGTTTTATAAAGCACTTTGAGAAATGGACATAAAAAATCATATAAAAGAAAATTATTTTTCATGTAGATTCCTATTAAGCTTCTGAGGTAAAGTGCAGTCTCTGTAACATTTTTAATATTAGCCAAAGTAATTTACAAGAAGCAGAACTAAAAACTGGAGATTTCCTCTTTCTGCTGTACTCCTTGCATCTGCTTTAAGAGTGTCGTGCTCTTCGTGTTAGCTGATTAACTTGCTTTACCATTCTCTAGTTTTTGACACACTGCTGTATGCATACAGCCTCGCACAAGGTTCCGTGTGCGAGTATCGTCAGCCGTTTGGCATCCTCAGACAGGTGGATGGGGAGTAACTCTTTCTGGATCCCTGCGTGCGATCCCTTCTCATCCTCTTGGCAAGCTGAGGACCTACAGGTTGTGTCTTGCTGTACTTCACTAACCAGCGTGAAGGCATGGGGCTAGCACTGCTAATTTGTGGCATGGTCTTTCTCATGTTGTTGGCCCATGCCCAGTAGTACCCTCTCAAATAACCGACATGCATGGTTTGGGGCATAGCAAAGCCCAGGGACTGGTCTCAAAAACATCTTGGATGCAGCTCCAGCCGCAGGTGATGAAATAGTTTAGTTGTATGGATGCAGGTCACTGTAGATCTGTCCCTCCCAGGAAGAGAGGTGACTCCTAGCTTTTTTAACTCATGGGTTTAGACATGGACAACTTATCTAGATGATTGCCCCACGAGGCAGCTTTCCACCCTGGCCCTGGAAAGCACTCACCTGCGCCCTGGCCAGACTCTTCTCAGTGGTGCCCAGTGACAGGACAAGGGGCAACGGGCACAAACTGGAACACGGGAAGTTCCACCTGAACATGAGGAAGAACTTCTTCACTGTGAGGGTGCCAGAGCCCTGGCACAGGCTGCCCAGGGAGGGTGTGGAGTCTCCTTCTCTGGAGATATTCAAAACCCGCCTGGACGCCATCCTGTGCAGCCTGCTCTGGGTGACCCTGCTCTGGCAGGGGGGTTGGACTAGATGATCCCCAGAGGTCCCTTCCAACCCCTGCTGTTCTGTGATTCTGTGATTCTGTGATTCTGCTTCTGTGCTGGTAGGAGCCTGGGCTGCTCATGGATCCTCTGCATGTCACAGCTCTCTTCCAAGAGATGCCAAAGTCCATGGGTCAGCCATAGCAGACAGCTTCTCTTGGGAAACACAACCATTTCTCCCCATTTTAACTGTGCAGGGAACTAGGGCCAGGCAGAGACTGGGCAACAGGAACTGTTCAGTCTTCTGCCATAGGAATATTGATGCCATTTTAAACAGCTACAGTAGATGGTCTGAAAAGAGCCCTCTGCCTCGCTCACCCCATGTACAGAGTACGCTAATATTACTCTTCCTCCTCCTTGAAACGCTGTGATGAAATATTTTCTGATTGTCAGGTGTTGTTATTAGCAGAACATGTATATTTTTCAACTACAGGCTGGTACTTTCTTGGTGGAAACGTCTTTATGTGCCCACACACAAATACTGAGAAAAGTGAGGGAAATGTAACACATGAGAATGAGTGGTGAAACTTGCTGTTTTAACAAGTTGGAAATGAAAACATAATGTGGTACACAACTCATTAATTAATTTTATTACAACTTTATGCCAATTTTTATTAGATGTTTTTATTGGATTAGGAATTGCATTTTGAGATTATGTTAAAAATGTGATGGTGTTTGCCTATTCTCACAGTAGATGTAAAATTTAAATGGTCTTATTTTAATATGTATTTCTTCTATAATTTAGCTTTTGCCATTTGGCAAACTCTTTAGAGTCAAACATTTGGCATAAATTCAAGTCTAACTCTTTGCAGTCAGAGATTAATGATCTGTCCATAAAGTTTCTTTACTGTACAGTTAAATCCCTTAGCATCAAGTGCTTCCACTTGCTAATGTTACTTTAGCAGTTTATAAATGACATTAACAAATAGCAGTCATTTTATGGTGGTCTTACGGCACAGCTAGCTCCAGTGATGCTACCTCTTCTTCTTTCTTGCAATTAAAATAAATATTTTAATTGAAATGGTGCATCTGCCAGGGAACTGTCAAAAAGAAAAGGCTAATAGGAATATCCTTTCATATGCTCTGAAAGAATCTTATCACCTGTATGGATTTAGCAAACATGCACTGTCAGTTGATGCAAGAAGAATTAGCAGTCATGCAAGAGGTTTCATTGATTTAGACAGTGATCGAGAGGAGACTCTGTACCACTACTGTTTCCCTTTTTTTCTTCCAGCCACAGAGAGCCTCTGTTCTCAGACGAGGTCTGTGTGTCAATTCATAAAAAGGGAAGCCATCTCTGGTGTCACTGGCTAACATTCAGTTTTAATAAACATTTAATTGATCCAAGTCTTTACTGTTGTTAAAATGTGTCATAGTATATCGCATTGGATACCTGATATTTGATACTTGAAACTTTTAGTTATATGAGGAATATAGCAATAAATATAGAGAAATTAAATTTAGTGGTTAAAGTAAAACTTTAACATAGCTGATTTATGCTATACAAATACAAGTTCTGTTGACTTCAACAATTTTTTTCTAAAGGAAAAATTGGCTTCTTGGGCTCATTCTTTAACTTGCCTGATCAAAACTACCATATTCTAGCCGAAGCACAAAATAGGTTAACTGTATTTAATTTCAAGCCTCTTCCTAATGCGATTGGTAAAGGTATTCTTTGCTTCCATTTTTTGTACCGTTATGAATTCTTCTATGCATTCTCAAGTAATTTTGCACCACCTATGAAGACTCACGAGAACAGTTCATGCTCTGTCTCACTGAGTCAGTGACACTCTGCACCCCTCAGGATCAAGTCCAGTGCATGGCTCAGAAGTTAGGGTGCTTTTTTGCAGCACCGTAGGTGCGCACAAGTACACGTTCATTGGCAGGGTAAGGTAAACGTGTGGGGGGTTTTGATAGAATCTTTGCCAAACATGCATGGCAGTGTAATCCCGTTATATTGAAGATGCAGTTCTCCTGTATTAACACTATTTCACATTAAAAAATAATTTAATGCAGCATTTGAATTACTTATTACTTCTTTAAATTCTTATGCTTCATACATATCCTTTAATATTTTGGAAGTTTATGGCTTGGTTATACAGTAATTGCTTTCTAACTGTCCATTTTGGTATGTGCGTTTAATTTCACAGTTTTCAAACTGAAGTTAAAGTACACGGCAGATTTACTGCATTTTAAAATAATTTTATGTTTCTGTGTTGGTCCTACAGGCTTACACGTAGATACACCTGGTGTGAAACTCTATTAACTTCTTTACTGGAATATTTTTCCTTGCCTTTCTACTTCTCACTCACGCACCCACATTGTATTTGCAGGAGACACTCTCATTCCCCAGGTATTTATACAGACCTTTTTTTATAACTGTTTGTGAAAAGAAACAAATGCCAAGGCCGGACAGGTTTCCACGTCATGCAACTCCACCAAAAGAGAATGAAACATGGAGAGTCTTGGATAGTGGAGATTCTATGAAACAATGCAAGTGGACTGCAGAGAACTAATTACGGTTAGGGACCATGCTGCCAGAGTGAAGCAGTTGTTCCTATCAGGGGACAGGCTCAGATATTGATAAGCTTAATTCCGTGTACCTGCAGACAGCTTGTGCCTACGGCTTCACAGGAGGATGGTTTCTCCCTTTTACTCTGCATGGGATGTGGGTTTGGGGCTATGGCTGCGTGAACAGAACTGCCCTCAGACAGAAAACTCGGGCATAAACTTGAAAGTAAGAGCATTGGAGGATTTGTGCGACAACAAAGAGTCTTCTTGGAAATAATCTGCTTTGTGCAGGGAAGAAATTGCTCTGGTTGGGAACTGGGATAACATTTTGATCTATATAAGAGATTCAAATCAGACTAAAGGGTTATATGGTCAAAATCTCTTTGCCTAAGGACATCTAGAATTTTCCCAGAATATCCTATTAGTAAGTCTATGGCTTTAGAAATAAGGAAACTGGGTCTGCAACCGGGTAAAATCCCACCTCTTTTAAATTAAGTGCAAAATTTCCATTGGGGTCAATGATACCAAGATTTTAACTTCTGGATATATCAGGAAAAATGAATTTGACTGTTAAAGCATCGCCTTCATAATGCATTTCTTTTCAGATTTCATTGGATCTCACACAAACATGACTGGTGGAATGGAATAGCTTTAATTAGCTGTCAGAAATACATTTCCAACATGTTTTCATGAAAATGTGTTTTCAAGCAAGCGTAAATTTTTGCTACGTTTTTGTTGCATATGATATTTGTGCAACAGTGCTTGATCTATCAATATCTACATGGGATTTTATTCTTTTTAAGCTACTTCATGTTCTGAAGCTGTTAAGTAACTTGAAATATATTTAGGAGGAAATCCCAGAGTTACTGAAGTCAACAGAAATTGCGCTATTGATTTAAATAGGAGTAGAATATTACTTTTCTTATTTTATGCATTTTTTTAACAAATGCAGCAAGCTATTCTACCCTTCTTCCTACTCTTTTGCATTAGCATTTGTATCAAAGAGCCTCTGAAAGATCATTAACAGAAACAGCTCTGATCTCAATATGTATTTCCTGTGAGTATATGTAGTGAGATGTAGTTCAGGTGCTAAATTTGAAATATTAACTGTATGTAGGATTTTCAAAAGCATTTTAGTTAGTTATATGTGTTTCCTTTGAAATTACTGGGATTTTTACTTTGACACAATTTGGAGCAGAGTTAGGAAGAAGGCTGAGTGCTTTTGAAGACTCCAGATTATGACTAAGTTGGCATGGGATACAGCCCCATTCCCTTTGATGCTGATAAAAACCTCTTTCATTTACTTCAGTGAAACTTGGTGGTTATGTCACAAAATTTATAGTGGCACTAAATTATATAAGTATTTGTCGCAGGAGAAGAGTCAGAGATCATTCAGACAGATCTGAGCTAGTAGTTAGTTTATTGAGCTCTAATCAGTAAATTTAGGTATGTAAAATATTTAATAAGTACAGATGGATTGATGGTCAATACTCTACTATTTGCTACACTTAAAGTTAGTACGGGATACAAAGACTATCACTTAAGCTTACTATATGTATCTTAAATGTTATATGCATGCAAGAAAATATCACTGATCAACCCATGGATGTCCGGTGTCGGGTAAGGGGTGGATCTCTCAGCCTTGACGGGTGACCTTGAGAGGCGTCCCTGCTCAAGGGGAGATCGGTGTCGGGTAAGGGGTGGACCTCTCAGCCTTGACGGGTGACCTTGAGAGGCGTCCCTGCTCAAGGGGAGATCGGTGTCGGGTAAGGGGTGGACCTCTCAGCCTTGACGGGTGACCTTGAGAGGCATCCCTGCTCAAGGGGAGGTCGCCGCCACGCAGCCAGCTGCTGTGGAGGGAGAGCTCAACGGGCCCCGATGGCTGCAGATGTTTATCGTGTAGAGTGGTTGCTTTGTAGTCAGATTTTCTGCTGTGTTCATGCAGTTTCAGCTGCTTATCAGCCCAGTCTCCAGCCAAACCATTTTTTGGAGGTTTGGTTCTGAATTCTCACAATAGGATTAACCTCAGTTACGCCTTCTTGTGGAGCATCTGCCTGGACCACAGTTCAGTTGGTTCAAACAGGAGGAGTGCGTCCGTCACAGTATTGCAGCTGAAGTTTTAGTGATTTGTAAGATCTAAACGAAGGATAAAATGTTGATCCATTTTCAGTGAGTAACACTTTAAAAGCAATTATATAGACTTCATTGAAATTAGTTATATGGTAATATACTGGTGGATATCAGTAAGGTTATTAGAACATACTCCAAAGAGGGAAAAGAAAACAATATTTATCTTGTAAGGTGTACAGAAGTACTGACTACACAAGTCAAATGACAATAACTTTCTCCCCATTAAATATATGTAGTATTACACAAAGAAATGAATGGCACAAGTATGAAATTAATGTTTGCAAAGTTCTGGGTTTACCCAGAAACAGTGGGCCAAATAGACACTTAAAATACATAATGATTACTTTATTCTTTTTAGTGCAGCTGAGAAAAGTGGCGTGTACAACTACATCAGTTGTGGGTTATGGCTTGTAAAAATATTATGGAATGAACGCAGTCATTTGACCACTTTTACTGCTTGTTGTTGCATTATGTAAGTTTCATATAGGTAAGTTTCATGTATGTAAAAGTCATATAAGATTTCCATTACACATGTTAAACTTATGAAAACATTGTCCTGTTCAAGCTAATTATTGTGGGTTGTTTTTTTTCTCTTTACATATGAAGTCTATTTTAGCTGCTTTGGAATTAATTAATTTAGTAGATACACCCCATTTCTTGAGCAGAGTATGAAATATAACGCTGGTTCTAATGCTCAACTGGCTTACCTGACTTTCAGTTAGCCCTTAGATCACGTCATCCTTTCCTGTAATTTTCTCACCTTCTATGATATGCAGACCAATACCTGCTCTGAGCTGAGTTGAAGGTTAGCCAATAGATGCCTTAAAAAGCAAAAAAATATATATTTCATTCTTACCACCTTCTGTATGCAGTGATTCAAGATTCTGGTGAAATGGAGAGGTATTATGCTTACATTGTAAACAGGGAACTGAGCCACAGATAAATGGCATTGAATTTTTCGGTCAGCTGAATTGCCCAGGAGGAGCGTCAGACTGTCTGCTACATTGCTTCCTGCCCAAGACAAGATTAATAGAATCATAGAATGGTTTGAGTTGGAAGGGACCTTAAAGATCACCTCGTTCCAACCCCCCTGCCATGGGCAGGGACACCTACCACTAGACCAGGTTGCTCAAAGCCCCATCCAACCTGGCCTTGAACACTTCCAGGCATGGGGCATCCACAGCTTTGCTGGGCAACTTGTTCCAGTGCCTCACCACCCTCAGAGTGAAGAATTTCTTCCTTATAGCTGATCTAAATCTACCTTCTTTCAGTTTGAACCCATTACCCCTTGTCCTAGCACTGCATGCTCTTGTCAGAAGTCCCTCTCCAGCTTTCTTGTAGGCCCCCTTTAGGTACTGGAAGGCTGCTAGAAGGTCTCCCCGGAGCCTTCTCTTCTCCAGGCTGAACAAGCCCAACTCTCTCAGCCTGTCTTCAGAGGAGAGGTGCTCCAGCCCTCTGATCATCTTCGTGGCCCTCCTCTGGACTCGCTCCAGCAGGTCCATGTCCTTCTTGTGTTGGGGGCTCCAGAGCTGGACGCAGGACTCCAGGTGGGTTCTCACCAGAGCGGAGTAGAGGGGCAGAATCCCCTCCCTCGACCTGCTGGCCACGCTTCTTTTGATGCAGCCCTGGATACGGTTGGCTTTCTGGACTGCGAGCTCACATTGCCAGCTCATGTCCAGCTTTTCATCCACCAGTGCCCTCAAGTCGTTCTCCTCAGGGCTGTTCTCAATCCATTCTCTGCCCAGCCTGTATCTGTGCTTGGGATTGCCCCATTCCATGTGCAGGACCTTGCACTTGGCCTTGTTGAACTTCATGAGGTTTGTACAGACCTGCCTCTCAAGTCTGTCAAGGTCCCTCTGGATGGCAAATGCTAATGCTGATGGAAACGCTAATGCTGAAGGAAACCTAATGCAGAACATAATACATTTCTAAATGTAAGATGGAGCATCACCTGGACTTCTGGGTGCCTGCATTTACTCAGCCTCAATATTTTTGAACCCCACATTACCCTTTTTGTCCCATTAGCTACCCATGTTAGCTTTTTAGTGATTAAAAGTCAACCTAGGCTTTGTCCAAATTTCCAGAGAGGTCCAGTCCACCAGGTCTGCTCAGAACACATTACACAGAATACACCATACATAACTATAAGTGTAGCTAAATGGCCATTGCCATTGTGGAAGAACTTTTGCTGGGGAACACAGGGTTAGTAGTTTCCCTACTTTCTTCTGTGCAATAGCTGATTTTCCAACATACTTACCCAGGAAGTAAACCCCCTGTATTCAGCATCATCTTGACCTGAGAAGGTTTAAATCAGCTGCTCCCTGAACACTGCCCTTATAACCCATGGCTAAGGATTATGACTATCAAATTGTACACACAACTATTAGCAGTCAAATATTTTATCATCTCCTCCCAGATCTTGTTGCCAATCCTACGTCTCTTGTTTGCTAAATAAATGCTTCATATACAAATAAAGTCTGAAAAAAGACTTTTTTGTATGAAAAAAGAACTCATGAAAAAGAATATTGTGTTGACTGGTTGATAATACTGCCTTTCTGGTGGCTAACGAGTCCTGTACCTTTGGTCAACAGGATAATGATAATAGAGGTACTAAATTGCATTTTTCTATTAATTTTGCACTTGTTATAGCATGAAGTTCATACGTCTCCCAGGTACCTAGTGCACTAGTATAGCCAGAATAGTTACAGAAAACACACCAGTGAGGGGGTGAGTTTAATGGAGTATGTAGATAACCTCAGAATGTCTGTGGAAGAAATCTGGCACTGGCTTTGGCTTCTATTTAGCAAAACAAGCAATCATATGCTTTTATACACAGTTTAGAAACAAATCCACTGGAATCTTTAAAGTTAATCGCATGCTTTGTCTATTTGTTATACAGAAGTGAAGGTGAGCAGCCCACTTCCCTTGCAAAGAGACATACGTTTTGCAGGTCAAACAGTTTTGAACAGTCAGAGGCAATCACTTCGCCTCTTCCGAAGTGTGGTGTTGGAGTCTTGTGTGTTTTAACCACACTAGCTCAAGGGGCTAGCTAAGGTTGGCTGATCATTCAGATCCCATGTAAATAACCCGTTGGAAGAGAAATTCCTTAACAATCCAGCAGAATTCAATGGATTTTGTCTTTGATGAGACTATTTGCATGATCTAGTTTATTAATGTAGTGCATGTTAATTCAGTTCTTAAATACTTGTAACTACTTAATGTAAGCTGTATTTTCTACAGCTTAAATCACACAACAACATACATGTTTCTATTCCCTCTTTCGCTCTCACAAAACCGAAAATACATGCGGAGGGAAGAAATTGTAGGCATGAAGGCAAATGCAATCTCCTATTGGCAATAGTTATCTTGCAGAAAGGTTTGGGAATGTGCTGGTTTTGAAAGATTTTAACTAAGTCAGAAACTGATAGCACCGGCTAGAGCCAGGCACGACGCAGGCAGGTGCTGAACAAGCTTCCCCAGCGCAGGCTCTGCCAGTGCACGTCCCCCCGACCTGCAGCATTGCAGCTGTTCCTCTCCGTGCCAAGTTGTGTGGTGGTGGTTTGGGGATTTGGAAAAACACATTCTCTGCACAAATACGTTTCAGGTCTCCAAAGGGCAGTGAATTAACCCACTGTATCACTTCCAGTGTAATGAATTTTTAAATTCCTCTTTCTAAGCACAAAAGCCTCCTGTTTTTCTGCAGGGCACAGCGATGAGTGTCCTTTTCATTCTTTCTCTAACTTGTTGCTGCATTTTGATCTTTGCAGTTTTGCTGGAATATACTGCTTTAAAAGATAAGCATACTTTTCTTATAGAAAGAATAATTTTCTTTGAACCATATTTATCAAATTAACAAGGTGAGAGAGGAAATATTTTAATAATTCAGGGGCAGATTCTCTACTCTTTGAAGCAGTGATGAGCTCTCTGTGGTGTCAGTGATCTAAGTCAGCGCCAACAGTGGGGGTGCTGGAAAGAGATATTTGTCTTATCTGGCTGTTAAAAGGGTACTCATCTCATTAACTGGCTTGATATGTGATTTATAATACTGCATATGAGTCCTGAATAACTATATTTTGAAAGAGATCTCAGTTTTTTAAATCTAGGTCACACATTTCAGTCCTGATTCAACAGCTAGCCTTGTAGAAAAGGTGTGAGACTTTAGGTCATTGCTGGCAGTGATCTACAGGATCAACGTTGTGAACCGGTTGATGGTAAAAGGGAGTTATGATGATTTAATGAGCTACCAGAAAGTCTACTGATTCATTGATAACTATTCATATTCATGTTCTCTATCTTTTTCAAGGACAGGATTTTAATTTAATGATGTGTTTTGTGCCAGAACTGAAGTGGGCTCTCTGTGGGTGTGTGGTAGGTGGCCCGGGCTGTGCTGACGTGCAGTAACCAGTTGCACCAAAGAGTCAGCGTGTTTCCGTATTTAAATACACCATGGATCACCCCACTGACGTAGATGATCTCCAGTTCTGAAAATTTCATTTTTTTCATTCTGGGATAAAAGAAAGGTGCATTGCTTAACAGTGCAGTTTTTGCTTACTGCAGTTTCTCACTTTCAGATTTGAACACAATGGGTGACAATGAGACTTTGAATGACAACTTTGTTGCCATTCACCCTGTCCCTTAGATAAGAGTTATCAAAGAGTAGTGGGAAAGGGATATTTGTAAGGTTTTTGTTTATTTTCTTGAGGATCAGGTCAAGCTGGGTCAAAACCCCCCAAAACTCTTCTCCTTTCCCTCCCTCAAAAGAAACCCCACTCTGCACAAACAATTTTGCCCTTTCACTAGAAAGAAAAGATTGATTTTTTCCTTGACCATTTGTTTTCACTTTTTTGGCGAATATTCCATTTTATCATATTAAAAATCTATGGTTCTGTTTTCTTCCTTTTAGTGAAAGGAAAATGCTAACACATGAATAAATTTACTTAGAAAAGTGGAGAGCGAGAA
This sequence comes from Phoenicopterus ruber ruber, assembly GCA_009819775.1. Taxonomy (NCBI): domain Eukaryota; kingdom Metazoa; phylum Chordata; class Aves; order Phoenicopteriformes; family Phoenicopteridae; genus Phoenicopterus; species Phoenicopterus ruber. Next base: position 114,994,802 of record CM020217.1, read on the forward strand.
GGAATGCCAGGATATTTATTTATGGTACAGAGATAATGTTTTCCAACTGTGGGACACAGGTCCCATCACAGGGATAGTGAGGGACACCTTAATTATTCTCCAGAGTTCCTTGTTCTGTTAATATCTTTAGCCGTTTGCTGCTTATGGTTGGGAATTCTTTTTAGAAGGGGACCTACGCTCAGTGATGTCTGATGGTGTTTGTTGAAAGCCTGAAACTGTCACTAAGGAAAGCAACAGCCTGTGTATATTTTCTATATGTAGTAACAAAAGAAGAAATTTTAAATGTTGAAACTAGGTAATATTTTTATAATGTCAAAACATGGAAATAGAAATGGTGAAAAAGAAGCAAATTCTCTGTTGCCCTGCCCCCCTAAATGGAACATGGCTCTATACAGCGCTGTTTTGATGAACGTGGGGCATCTTCCATCAGGGGAAGGGAAGGAGCGGAGTGACACGTCAAAAATCTATGAATTGAGGTGGATTGCTCCTTAAGAACATGCTGAATGACACCAGGAGGGATTTTTGGAAGAGGAAGAAGTTAGACCATTCACCTTCCCAAGGAGATGCACAAATTTCAGGTTTGAAGTGTGCTGCAGAGATGAGGATATTCCACTGCACTGGGCACAGAATAAGAGGAAAACTTTACCCTGAAAAGCTTGTGATCTGAGATGTATGACAGAAAAAAAGTGAGAGAAACAAAGTAAAAGCAGCTTAATTGCTGGTATCCTACAAGTACGGATGCCCTCCTGGTGCCGCTCAGTGCTTGGTCCCCTGAATGGCTGCAGTCAGATTGTCCATATGCTGACTGATAACCACGGAGCAACTGCGCTCCCTGGGACGAGTCCCTCCAGTCCAGCACCTTTTCTCGGTGGTGTTGGCTTGCAGTTAGTTGGCAGGACAGAGAAGCTGAACAGCTGTTGGATTCCTCCTTGTGCAGCTGCTCATATCTGGGTATTTAAGGGCTTGCTATCGTGTGACTTCAGAGGGCATGGAAGGCTTTGGAAGTGCCCCAAAGCTGGCATCCCATCCACAGCTGTGAAAAAGTTGGACAAATCTAAGCAGGTAGTTAAATCTGCAAGAACATTTATTTTCCCAGTTCTGGGTCTAATCCTACAAAGTGCTGAGTCCCTGAGAATTGTGTCTGAGCATATGGAATTAACTAAATTCAGTAGCCTCATTTATAATACCACTTTATGTCTAATGTGAGCATCACCTTAGTTACAAAACCTCCAGCTAACACCACCTTAAGGATGTTCTGTATACACAAAGTACCAAATAATATTTCAAATGATGTTAGCTTACTTAGCTTACATGAACAAATAGAAAAATAATATTATTTGCCTTGTCTATATAAGGAGAACTAGCCCTTCAAGATACCTGTACTGTATGAAGATCTTGCTGCAGGCAACAATGTTGAGTGCTTTAAATCCTCCTGCTTAAAGTAGTAGAGAATTATTTTTAACTTCGTGCAAAATATTGAATCTCATTGTAATATCTTTTGGAGAATTGAATAAAATTGCTTTCATCAACTAGTAAGTAAGCACACTTTGTTAATAGCTACATTGAATAGAATAGAATTTGGTAATAGTTCCTCTTTGATGATAGATATGTCTTAAGAGATAAAATATCTCAGAACCTCTTAGAAATTCAGAGAACTCTGAATGCTCAGCCAAATTCAGCAACAATAACATCCATGAAAAGCTTTTGAAAGAGAGTATTGACCAAAGCCACAGAATAACTTCCTTTCACTTTAAAACTTGCAAGGTACTTTTAAAATTTTGCCTGACACCCACTGAGGTCAAAATGGGTTTTACCATTAGTTTTAGTGAAATCAGTAACAGTCTGAAATGTTTTATTTACTGAAAATGAAATGAATGCTAGTAGTTTATGTTTTGCAGCAGATGTAGTGGCAATGCTTGTTGGACAAATCTGAAACAGTTTTTTAGACAACTGAGGAAGGTTCTTCGTCTTTATAGACTAATGTATATTGCTCCCTCAACGTTCTTACCATGCAAATCAAACCTCTCTATGGCTATGAAATGTTATTAATAGTCACACATGGAAGAATTCTGGAAGTATAGGCCTTCTTTCAGCATATAGCAATTAGAAGAAGAGTAATTTCAGAGGCTACATGGGGTACTGTCTGGCATAGACTTTCCACATAGGGGTCAGTTACAAAAAAGTGGGGCCATTTGAAAATATGTAGACTTTAATGCCATGAAAGAAGTCAGCAGGAAAGAACACAACAGAGACGCAGGACATCCCTCACAATTGGACTTCATTGTCTCATTCATTCTGCTGGAAATCAATAATACTAGATGAAATTCATCTCAACTTCAGCAGTCCAAATCTTGTGCAGCCAATATAAGCTAGTGCTCTAGGTTCCCGCTCTTGTCAAACCACGCGGGAAATGGGCTTCCTCTACATTACCCACCTCTTCCTGCTGCCTGTAGGGGAACGAAGAAGACTAACTTAGACTATATACGAAACACTGAGATGGTCAAAGATAGATGAGATGAAACCTTCCCCTTTGGATTTTGGAAAGTGAAAATGCTGAAGCTGCATTCGTGAGAATATTTGTTTTCCTCCTAATTAGATCTAATGCCCACTAAAATCACTAGAAAAATTTCTACAAGTTGCAGTGAGTGCCTATGCTGGCCCTTGATTTCTGCGTTTATGTACAGTTGCCAGTAATAGATTTCTTATCTGTTATAGCAGGAGATTATCACTGTTACAGCTCTGGTCATGGGGAAGTGCAGCCTTGAATGCGTGACCCAGGAGCACTCTTCTTTTCATAAGATGACATCAGTTGCTTCTTTAGGCAATGCAGTAAGTGGACTAAAACCATGACATATACATGCACTTCTTTAAAAAGTGGGATCGGATAAGTTCTTACCAATGCATAGTTTTAAACCCTTGTACGTGAAGAAATCAGCACGGTATATTGTTACCCACTGAATAAAAACAGCCCTCCAACACTTAATAAGCTGCTTCAACTTGTGTGTTAACACTGTAAAAACAGTTGATATAGTAACATTGAACTACAAAACTTAACTTGTGAAGCATTAACAGGATATATTTTTCTTTCTGTAAATCTCCACTAATCTTACAGCAGATGAACCGTTGGCTCAGCAGTAAGCAAATAAACACGTCACTTGGGGAGAAACTATGTGAACCTATTGACAATCATGTTCTGTCACTTGATGCAATTGCACGTGTTAAGGAAAGCTATTTTAAAATAAGGATATCATTTATTGTCAGGTTGGTCACTAATTTTGCAGTTCGTTGGGTGATAGAAGATGGGTTGTATGTGGTGAGAGACCAGAAACGATGAGAAGAGCAAAACACCAAAGCATTTTGTGAAATTAAAGAGTCTAAGAGTTAACAGAAATTCCCAAAGCAGCAACATATCAGGAGGAACAATAAATACAATATAATAGAGTCACTTCCAAAGAAATTCTTCTCCGGTACCCAACAAACACCCACATCTCTGACACAATAAATGACAGAAAAACAGACAAGAAAATACAAGATGACCAATTACAATTGAAAAATAAGCCCTGTCTTGTAAGACTTGTAATGTAATTAGCAAATAAAATACATGGCCATTAGGCAAGGTGAGTACTATAAAATATCAGTGTGTAGGGGACACAGAGTAAAAGAGGCTAGCAACTGTGAAGCTGGTAAAATATAGAATTTTCTAATCTGTTCAGATGAAGTTATTTCTTTCAATTACATGTATGGTTTCTGCTATGTGTTCTGAAAACCATCGTCTAAAAAGGGTCTATATTACGTAGTCTCTCTCTTTTAAGACATATGCTTTATTTTGAGTAGACCAAAGCCTGTACTTTTGCAGGCTGAACTATAACATTCAGAAGTTGATGGAGCAGCTTGCAGTGGCCAGCATTGCTTTGTAACATTCGTAAAGTCTTTTTTTTGAAACCACAGCCATAAAACGTATGCTATTTTTCCAGCTTAGGACCAGCCCAGTCCACGGAGATAACGCTGCCCTGGTATGCCTACCCGAGCTCTCCTAATGATGGAGAATGTTTCTTCAGTTAAAAGCTGTCTCCTATACACCCCGCGTACTCCACTAATTATTTTTCTCTCTTTGGTGCAGGACTTCGTCTCTTCCCTTTTGCCATTCTTCACCAAGCCTCTGCAAGAAAATGAGGTCTGCTGAGACCACTAGAGCTGTGTTGCTGTACGCTATTTAGAGCGGATTGACTTGTGTTTCAGAAGCTGAACAGCCAAAGGACTTAATCTCACATTCTCGGGGTACATTTCAGAGTAAAAGTGGTGAAAACATGGCATTAAAGCAGTAAAGAAGGGGACCCAATTTAGAGGCAGGAAGCCAGATGTTAATTAATAAAACCAACATAACAGGGCTGTTTGGCTTGCCAAGAACATTCTCTCAGCTGCCTGTTTGTAGGCTGCTCCCCAGTTAATCAGTTCTGCTGCATTAAATTTCTTTAAAAGAAATTTTCTTCCCTGGTTGCTTAGAGCCCTGTTGAATCGAGCTGAAAGCTCTGTGAGGGGTGGTGAGCCAGGCCAGCGAAAGTAATTTATAGAACGTTACAACTCTACTACTACCTTCAGCACGGTTCAATTTACATCTGCAAATGTCCCTGCCTGTTTCGCACAGACAATTAGGCTCATTCTGTGGGTAGTGCTCGCTCAGATGGCTCTAGGTCGGGAGCAGCCCGAGTTTTCACTTGTCAGGCTGAAGTGGTACAACCCCTGGAGCAAGGACGCGATAGTACCGCTATGGCTGCCTTACTTCTTCTGTAGCTTCTTCTATACATTGGGCATTATATCTCTGCAAGTGTAAGTGACTGTTTGAAGCAATATGCCTTAAAATTATTGAGTTGCCCTTAAGTTCCTATCATTTAAATCTCTCAGGAATAGATTTCATACTGTATATTATTTCAACCAGAATAATGCATTCTTTTCAGCTGTTCTCTGAAGAAAAGTAAGGACCAGCAAAGGAGAATGTAAAAGTTTATTCATCAATAAAATCTTTATTAAGCAATTTAAGTCAGTTATTTCTCTGTCAAATATACTTTAAGTAATGCTTATATTAGGTTAGTGCCTAGAGACTTCTCCAGCTGCTGTGCTAGAATAAGCGAGTGTTAGTATCAAGGAGACATTCTGCTCCAGAGGTTACAGTCCTGGCCTATGTTTGTTTAAATGTACCGGCTACCTGAATGTGGCAAATAATTTGTGTATTCTTTCAGAATGTCATTGATAATAACACTTGAAAAAAGTAGATGTTCTTTTTTCCTTCAAGCAATACTTTAAGCATTTTTTGCAGGTATGTGAGTGAAACTTAACCTAATGGAAAGTGATGTCAGAGGACTATAGGCAAGAATAATTTAGTTGCTGTTGGATGTCATTCATGGGTCAGCAAAGTGTAAGGCTTCAGTCACTATACGGAATTAAAAGTCTCAAATTATTCCATTTCAAAGTTACGAGAGAGGATGCCTCACAGGTGGAAAATAGAGCATATTAGACTTTCAGATACAGGTGAGATTACAATAAAAGTGGAAATTTGGGAGACATGAGTGTCCCCCAAAGCAGTGGGATTTAAGACACACATCTTTTATCCTCAGGATTTCACACTGGTTAGCTTAGGCACTTCCATGCTTGGCTCTTGGTGAACCCCAGCCTGAAGTGCTACAGTCTTCCGGTAAGTTACTTAAGGCTCCTCCACAACCACACTTAATTCTGAACTGTGGACTTCATAAGTTGTGCTGGGCATTTATGGCCCTTTGCGGGACTGCAGCTGTGCTGCTCACTCAGATTTTGGTCCCTGGGATGATGTTGTCCTTACTGGGGCAACTCAGCTGATAAACTTTCTGATATTTTATCAGCTTGGTGCCTTTGCGTAAATAAAGTTTTTCCAAAGATGAAAAATGGCAATGATATGGCAAAGGAAACTCTTTCTGTTTACTAAAAATGGAATAAACCACATTTTCTACATGAAGCTTTGCACAGATGCTGGGAAGTCAGAAATCTCAGTAGAAAGTTCTGTTCTGTGTCACACAGGGAGAAAAGTACGGCAGTAAAATCCAGTAAACCTTGATTTGGGAGAGTAAAACCTTTTATTTTCCCTTTAATGATTTCAGATCCTTTGGGGGAAGAACTGTGAGGGTGGAGGAGGAGCAAAGAAGAGGTCAACACCTTTGAGTGATAAGATAACATTTGTATGGGGGCTGGCAGGGGGCAAGAGGAGCACAAAAAAGACAGTAAACAGTGATATTTATTTTAAAAAAGAAAGAAGAATTGCAGAAACTGGTTTATTAAATAAAACAGGAGCTGAGCAGTTGTAGAAAGCCTAATGCCTGCTCCTTTGAGTTGCAGTGATACTTGCAGTGGTTCTGATCCAAAGTAATAAAATCAAAGGAAATGCCCCCATTAACTCTAACAAGCTTTGGATCAAGCCCCCGATGAATTGTGCTGCTCACTGGCTTATAGCTGAGCTACACTAGCTGTCAAACAACCAAAAAGTCTCTCCCCTGGGTAGCTTGGCATATAACCCTTAGGTATCCTTACAAATCAACATGGGGAATGACATGCGAAGAAAAGAAAATGGGCATTTCTGATGTCAGACACCATCCGTCTTCAATTAAGTTAGCTTCCGAAATGTTTCAAGTATCCAGGCTCTTTTTGAAAGCCCAATTGACCCAGAAGTCTCTAACAAAGCAATCCTTAAAACCAGTCACATCGTTAGTTTGTTTGCTTGATGGGGGGTTCTTAATGCCATAAACCCCAGTGCAGAAGTTAATAATTTCATACATTATCACTTTGAATATGCAATAGAGAACTCAAGGCAGCTGTTTGAACTTCCCTTTAAAAGAGGACAGATTGCCTTTATTGTGTGCACTACTTCATGGCTTGTTTGAGGCCAGGGCAATTATGGGATGAATGACTTCCCTTTAGCTGTTGATGTGTAGGCTTGTTGTTGTGTGTGTATTGTTTTGGGCTTTTTGTTGTTGGTTTGCTTTGTTTTATTTTGTGTTGTTTTGTTTTGTTTTTAATGAAACTGGAGGCCGTGTGATAAAGCAACAAAAAGCTAACAGGTAATGATCAAAAAAGGAAATGGCCACTGCTGACTTGGCATTTTATTGTCTTGTAAATGTAGAATTAAAATAACAATTACATTTCTGTGGAGGCCATTCTTACTGGTTTACCACTGCAAGGGTGGGTGTGATTTTGTGCTTTAAACACCACAGATAGGAAGGCAGAAAGCTTGTCAAATTATACTTTTTTTTTTTTTTCTCTTGGGATGTAATGGTCTGTGCTATGGGACAATTTGTTAGCTAGTTAAAAAGGTATTAATTTTTATTTACTTGTGCTGCCAATGGTCTCACAAACTGATTGTTCATAATTGGGTTTGGCGTTTTATTTGTGACCAGGCTAGCTCATGAAGACTTCATCTGCTTCCTTCTAAAAAACTTTTTTTTTTTTTTTTTTTTTGTTATTGGAAATAAGGCAATGTTCTAGTTGGAAGATTATCCTAAAAATAGAATTATATACGTAGGAATAAGGAAATTTCTGTAGTGTCTAACTGGCTACTTTGGAGGGACATTTCCATAAACTGGCCTGTATGCCGTTGCTAATTGCTGAAGAAACAGAAGTTGGAGGACCAAACCTATAATGAACCATTGCCAACTGGCAATTCTTTAAGGAAGTGGTACAATGAGAAGAATTATTTTTTTTTTATTCTAGGAGACAGACAGTTGAAAAACTTACCAGAATTTACGTATGTATGTATCGCACCTGTCTAGGAGACTGCACTATTTAGGAAGGAATTAAGAATACTCTGACTCAGTAACTTAAAGTTTATGACAGAAAGTTGAGACAAGTTATTTACTCATCCACATGTTCTTGTTTACATGGTGAGCATCGTACACAGAATAAAAGTAAGAAATCGGTTTCTGTTAGTAAGCCACAATGTTATTGCTGAGGGTTCAAATGGTGCTGCCTTTCTGGCCTCCAGAATTTCAGCGCTGTTCATATTTGTTTAGTTCCTTAAATGATACAATACTTTCTGATCACAAAGGAAAAATCTGCTTGTTTAATTCCATTTTAGACACTTTAAATTTATTTCCGAGGTTCTAACTTGGGGTTTGCTCCTCACAGAGAAGAGTCGCCTTCCTCGCTGCCATCTGCGGCAGGGAGAGAGAAAAGGCTCCCGGCTGCTTCCACAGCGCTGGGGTGGCTGTTGCTGTCATCTCAGTACAAGCACGACCTGCTCCAAATATATCTGCTGCAGGGATGGCCCTTTCAAGCATTTTTCTTAGGAAGATTTTGAACTTTTAATGTTCATTTTTCCAACAAGCCGCTCTACAGTGTTTAGGGATAGCAATAGTAAGGTATCATTTGAAAAGCAAGTTTTGTAGGGATATATGACCTGTTAAACCTGTCGATGTAGTTCAGAAAAAATGGACAAAGCACTCTATTCCTTTATCCTTGATTCATGACACAGCAACCCCAGGCAACGCTACAGGCTTGGGGGGGAGTGGCTGGAAAGTTGCCCGGCGGAAAAGGACCTGGGGGTGTTGGTTGACGGCCAGCTGAGTATGAGCCAGCAGTGTGCCCAGGTGGCCAAGAAGGCCAACGGCATCCTGGCCTGTATCAGAACTAGTGTGGCCAGCAGGAGTAGGGAAGTGATCGGCCCCCCGTACTCAGCCCTGGTGAGGCCGCACCTCGAGTGCTGTGTTCAGTGTTGGGCCCCTCACTACAAGAAAGACATTGAGGTGCTGGAGCGTGTCCAGAGAAGGGCAACGAGGCTGGTGAAGGGTCTAGAGCACAAGTCCTATGAGGAGCGGCTGAGGGAACTGGGGATGTTTAGTCTGGAGAAAAGGAGGCTGAGGGGAGACCTTATTGCTCTCTACAACTACCTGAAAGGAGGTTGTAGAGAGATGGGGGTCGGTCTCTTCTCCCTAGTAACAGACGACAGAACAAGAGGAAATGGCCTCAAGTTGCGCCAGGGGAGGTTCAGATTGGACATTCATAAAAATTTCTTCACCGAAAGGGTTGTTGGGCATTGGAACAGGCTGCCCATGGAGGTGGTGGAGTCCCCATCCCTGGAGGTCTTCAGAAGACGTTTAGACGAGGCCCTAAGGGATATGATTTAGTGGGGGACTTGGTAGTGATAGGTTAATGGTTGGACCCGATGATCTTGGAGGCCTCTTCCAACCAGAACAATTCTATGATTCTATGATGACTTCAACAACACAGCTGCTACAGTATTATACTGGCTGGCATATGGGAAGCATTTCATGTATTTGAAGTGCCTTGCAAGAATTAGTAACTGCAGCAAATTATTTCTTGTAACATCCTGAGTCCCAGCTTACTGGCCTGGTTTGTAGAGGAGAGGTGAAACTACGGTTCTAACACAGCTCAGTGAGTCAGAGGAAGTCCTAGCTCAAGACCTTGACTTGGATTTGGCCATTGCTGCTAGCATTAAATGATCAAAATCATGCCTACTAACAGTAAAAACTGCAAAGGAAGAGATAAATATTCCTTCCAAACTTTTAATAACCCTATTCATTCTTTAATCTTCAAGGTTATTTGGATTCTGGGGAGAATGGTTTTCAAATCAGCCCCAAGCTCATGTCCTTCGCTTGTGGACAGTCCTGGCCCCAGTGCTGGCAGTCAGCAATGCAGGTGACACGTACCATGGCTTAACTACAGTGTGCATAAACACTTTTGCTATGTGTTATGAGTGACCAAGGCATAAGTAAAAGAAGATAAATTAACTGCGATCTGCCAAGATGCATAATTATTCACTGTCAGTCATTTCAGTGAAAATATTGCCCCTTTCCTTGGTCTATTTGTCTTACACAGTTTCAGAGAACTCAAATATAAAGGCACAGACATGGTATCTTCCCACAGGTGTACAAGTACATATAGATGCACAACAAATAACAGTTTCCAGTCTTTTTAAACTCAAATCTTACTCTTCTCACTCTAAAGCTACTGCTTTCTCTCTGGACTTCCCTCTATCGCTGCTGCCAGCTAGGATCCGAGCTCCCGCGCAGCCCCGAACAGGCTGCCCTGACGACCATCATGCCGAGGCTTTGCTAATAGCAGCTCTCGTTGAAGATGCTGTATTCCATTACATTTCCCAATTCTAATAGACGTTTCCTCTACATGTTATAGGAGGACCACTAAGCAACCTGATGCACCTTGCCCATCTTATTTACAGGCTGTTAGAGCTACTTAATTAATTAAAGCTACCAGTAAGCTTTAATTCAATGATCTTAGGTAAATACTTGATGAAGTAAATTATTAATCCATCACAGTGTTACATACCCTGTTGAACCTCTGACCCGTTCAGTCATAGAAAATATATTTTCAGTTCTTTGGCAGTTCCATAGAAAAAGCAAACTAAAATATGTTGGAATTGTTAGATTTTTTTTTTTTTTGCAGAATTTTTGGAGAACCAGAGCAATGAACAGAAATGTTTGGGACCATGTAGCACAACTTCTGCTTTGGTTTTGAGTTTTCTTGAATTTTTAAATTCAACCAAAATAAATTATGTCAGTTACATCAAACAAAAAGGGAAAGTATTACATTCCAAACATACAGAGAAAGAACACTTAGATCTATACATGAACATATTTTTATTCTATATCATTTACTTTTTGATTGAACATATTTGCTGAGATTGACAAGATTTCATGAAAGGTTTTGTTTCATTGCCTGCATTTTCAGAATAGTTTGGTTAAAACTGTCATGTTTCTGATCTTTGTTGCTGATATTTCGTAGCTGACCATGAAACTTAACTTCCTAAGTTTGATTTTATTTATTTATTCTATCTGTCTGTCTACTGCATAGAGTGTAAAATATATAATTAAGAATATCATGAGTTAGTATTCCAAGCAAATATTTTATTTTTCTATGCTGGAGCAAAATGAGTTATTATCTTGTTAGTATGACAATATGTATGCTGAATTATTTTAAAGTTCTGCCTTTAATGCAAAGATAGTAATTCAAAGATGTTCATTAAAAACTGTAAAGAAATCTTGGAAAGAGCTTAAAAAGCCTTTTGAGGTTTATTTGCATAATTCATTTTTAGAACTTTAATTAACAAGGATCTGTAATTGTTCTTCTTCCCACTTATGTTGCAATTTCCCATGCAAATACAAATTAGGAAATGCTATTTTTACTGTACCAGAAGGACTGTGTATGCAGATAGCACGTAAAACCAATTGTCATATTGCAAAGTCTTATCTTCTGGACATTTCTGATACTATGATTTTTTTTAACTCTCCAGAGCTAAAATATGTTTTGCTTGTTTAAAAAAAAACAGTGATGAGTAGAGAATGAGCCTTACTTAAATCAAGAGGAAATTTTCCACTGGTGATGGAAGGGACCAAGATTTCACGCTTGGACACCTGCAAACACAGAAAGTGCTAGTGCTGGTTCCTCAGTGCTTAATACAAAACAGGTGAATATACCAGGGTGGAACAATGATCTTTGATATTGGTGCAGAAAGTAATCCAGTCCTCTTGGCAATGCCTTCAAGTAAACACATAAAAATTATATTTTGTCCTCTTTTTACAACTTACTGTGCTGGTTTTGGCTGGGATAGAGTTAATTTTCTTCACAGTAGCTACTATGGGGCTGGTTTGGATTTGTGCTGAAAACAGTGTTGATAACACAGGGATGTTTTAGTTACTGCTGAGCAGGGCTGACACAGAGTCAAGGCCTTTTCTGCTTCTCACCCCACCTCACCAGTGACGAGGCTGGGGGTGCACAAGGAGTTGGGAGGGGACACAGCTGGGACAGCTGACCCCAACTGACCAAAGGGACATTCCATACCATATGACATCATGCTCAGCATATAAAGCTGGGGGAAGAAGAAGGAAGGGGGGACGTTCGGAGTGATTGCGTTTGTCTTCCCAAGTAACCGTTAGGCGTGATGGAGCCCTGCTTTCCTGGAGATGGCTGAACACCTGCCTGCCCATGGGAAGTAGTGAATGAATTCCTTGTTTGGCTTTGCTTGTGTGCATGGCTTTTGGTTTACCTATTAAACTGTCTTTATCTCAACCCACGAGTTTTCTCATTTTTACCCTTCCGATTCTTGCTCCCATCCCACCAGAGGGGAGTGAGTGAGCAGCTGGGTGAGGCTTAGTTGCCGGCTGGGGTTAAAAAATGACACTTACACAGAAAAGTGAACAGTATAAGAACTCTTAGGGAGTTGCTCTCCCACTTCTTTTTTTTTAACTTCCCAGTAGAGTTGTAGGTCTGAACTTTCAGCTGTTGTAAATTGATGTAACACCTTTGAAAAACAGCCTGCTGTTCGTAACGCAAAATGAAGAATGAGAGAGTGAAACCTAAACAGCTGGAGTAGATAGTAATTTCAGTCTTCCTTTGTTTGTTTGGGGTTTTTTTTGCTGTTTACCTATATTTCACTCCAACTCTTGGCAACTGCCTCAAATCCATCTCGCCTTGTAAAACATTCTACATTCCTTTGATCTTTATGCTTTCACTTTGACTTTCTTCTCTCTTCTCTGTGTACTTTTTTCTCCTGCTCTTTCTCTGATTTTGCCATAAATATGCTCTTTAGAAACTGTCAGAAAACATCTCTCATATGTGGGTGGGTCTTCAAAAAGGTGGCATCTATGGGACACATCTTACATATAAGTGTAGGGTTAAGTGAGTTACTTCATCTGCTGAGCTACAGAACTAAAGAAATACAGTTTCTTCATTTATACTACTAAAAGTAATTGTTACTGACAAATCTTAAAATAGGAAAAAGCTGAAGGAGGTCAAAACAATAGTTCTACTTTATCTTTTGCATGGAGGTTGGATATTTGTTACTGTAGTCTCAGTACTCAAGAATTGAGTCCCTTACAGAAAATTTAATCTTTAATTAAAATTAAATCTTTAATACTCTTTGTAACAACAAAGACAAAGATTTGGCCCTTGCAAAATCCAGATACATATTTTTGAATTTACTGATTTTAATTTATACCATCTTTTTCCTTATACTGAGTCTGCTTCTTTTCTTTATCTGCACTTAATATCCTCTTCATCTTGCACAAAAGTGGCATTTTGTTGTCCCCACTTTACTTTTAGTTACCTAAAACCAAAGGAATTATTAGTGTTGTACTATGAATACTAAACCCATGCTGTACATTTGAAGCTTTTGTTTTCCCTTGAGTACAATAACACCAAGTAATAACATATGCGAATAATGCCAACCTTTATAAAGTTGTCTTCATTCATTCATCAAACCAAGTTTATTCTTTGTATTTGTTATTTGATATTTGACCTATGCTGGGGTATGTTCATAGGAATCATCCTTAAAAAACAAAAAAAGAGATTGAAAGAGGAGTAAAGCCAGTCGTGCTGTCCTGATGGCATCAACACTGCACCATCCCACAAGTTTTTTGCACAAGAGCCTCCTGATGGTATTTACAGGAGTTTGAGAAGAGCTATCTGACAAGCTTTTACTTCTCCTAACAAAAAATCATCCCTGATACTGAATATGCACAAAGTTTTGTTAAAAGTCTCTGTTATATTCTATAAAGTTACACCAGGCAATCCCAATTTAAATACTCTGTGATGAATAAAACCAGCATTTACATGTAGCTAAATCAGAATGTTGTTTTTCTGGTGGGTTTTAACCTAACAAACGATACAAAACAGACTTACACTTTTAATGTAAATGTAGTGGAAATGGAAATACTGGTTTGACAGCTATTAAGAACAAAGAGATTGATTTACCCATGGTTTGAAGGAATATGAAAAGGTCAAGATTAAGCTTCCCCCTCCCCTCCTAAGATCAGCTTAATGATACACAATACACTGTAAGGCTTAGCTTCTTTGTGATGATCTATAAGAATACAGTAAAATGGGGAAGTTTGTATTGCACAATGTTTAATTCATGAAATACTCAAATAAAGATGCAAATGGAAGGCTCTTTCTGTATTAGATGCCATAAATACACTTCGGCTATGGGCAGTGCTCCTAATCAATGCATATAGCTTTATGTTTAGTTAACAAGAACAGCAGAGGTTTTGGATGAAATAATGTACCTTTAAATGAAACTTAATTATAGTTATTAAAAAATACTAACTAACACTGGTTCCTTTGTGCAGTTGTGAAAATCTGTTTCTACTAATATGAAGATGATACACTTAATATGATCCCTTTCTTTCATGATAACCATATGGGGTGTAAGAACCATTTTAACAATAAGGATTGCAAGTGACATTTTATAACATTACACGTATGACATCCTTTGCCCTGTATGTCCTAAACAATGTTTTTCACTCAAATCCAGCAATACGTTATTGAAAGCAGAAGACTTTATGTTCAGAGCTAATTAGTTTTAATTTCTAGTTTGACCTCAAGTATTTGTACTTCATAAATACAATCAAAATGTAGAGGTAAATCTCTTTTTCACTCTTCTGACTTATAAGCTCGGATAAGGAAAGAATACAACATAGGATGCTTGTTAATGGATTCCACTTTTTTTTAATTTCAACTGGATATTTGCAAACTGGAACAAAAAATTACCAACCTAGGTTCCTGGGCTGCTTTGAGGATCTTCTAAAAATACCACAAGAAATAAATACACCCACCTGTTTTCTCAACATTATTTATTACTTGTTATTAATATTAACAATAAATCTGATATAATAAACAGTGAATAGAATCAGAAAATATTTTCAATAATTCACTGCTCAAGTTATTACTACGCCTACAGGCAAAGGAGGAATTTCAATACAGCTCAGTAGCCGACAGACAGACTGTGGAAAAAGTTCAAAAAGAGATGTGAATGAAGCCCATATTTCTCAAGCATTTGTGAACTACCCCTTCTTCCTCAAGCCAGGAAACCTAATAAATAACTTAATAAATAAATTAAAGCCTGAACAACCAGGTCTGACCTTGTAGCTGACCCTGCTTTGAGCAGGAGGTTGGACTAAAGACCTCCTGAGGTCCCTTCCAACCTGAATTATCTTATATCCTCTGATGTGGATGTGTTTCTATGAATATGTTTTAAACTGTTCATATGCTTCTGCCATGCTCCAGTGTTGTTAAAAACCTTGCAAAGAAGGCAAACCAACCATCCCCTAATTATAAATAAAGATGATAAATAAGCAATGATGATCAACATTCAGTTACTTAGTTCTAAAATCGATGTCACTCCTGCAAAAATTTAGCAGACGTTTTCTGAAGCAGACCAGGTGTTTTACAGCAGCTCCCATGTGTGGAACTTACAGCAGTTTCCATACAATGATGAATGGAACTCTTACAGCTGGCTTGCAGGAGCACAGAAATACCATAATGTTAAGTGCTAAATGACTTGTCAGTGTTACACAGTTTTCATATCAGAAAGGGAATCCTAATTTGTCAGCTCCCGTTCCTGCATTGATAAAAAGCAAACAAACAAACAAACACACACACATCCATTTCAATCTAAGAATTACTACAAAATTGTGTTGATATTGCTAACAATAACAATGATGATAAAAGTTTTGTAGGTCCATCTATTCTTAATGGCACCAACACATCGGGAAAGAGATTGGGGTCATTATTATTATTGTTGTTATTATTATTACTACTACTAATATTGCTATCATTACTATTGTTACTCTTTTAAAAATGTTAACTTGGAGAAGTGTGCTAAAATTAAGGCACTGGAAAAGCAAGTCATCTGCCTAACTATATGAAAGATGCAGTACATAGTAAAACCATATTGATTACTACAGTCTGCAACCAGCAGCCATCGGTCTGGCATGAACTTCTAATCTTTGCTTGTTTAACACTTGGCATTTGTGCTGCTCTGCCAATTGTCTGAATCCATGTTTTATTATTGAGTCATAAGTTCATAAATGGTGAGGTCAGAATGGGCCATCAGGCATCATCGGCATAACACAGTACTTTGGCAGTTTCTGTATGAAGATGACAACTCCTGGGTGAAGCTAATCTTTTAGAAAATTGCTCATCCTTAATTAAAATTCCTAGAAAGTTTTAGACAGTGATACAGCATACTTTCTGTTATTCTGAATGTATTTATTTATTTGACTTCAGGTAGATATTTACATCAGCTAATTTTCTACTCTTTTTTTATAAACTGAGAGAAATAGACACTTATAAGTTGCAATCCTTTACCTGAAATAGATGTCTAAACTAGGTTAGATCAGTCTTTTCTTTCAAATGGACCTGATAACTAGCACAGGTACAGACATCTGCCCTGTAGACATTCAACAAACTGAAGGCTTCCCCTGGTAGGTTGTTCAGTAGCTTACCCTGGTTGTTTAAAATTGCTAGCATTTATTCCTCTTGGCCTTAACATTCCTAATTGAAGGTATACACTCACAGAATAACCCCTACTGAGTCAACCTGCTCTTGGAAATAGGTCTTTCTCCTTCCAACATTTGCCAATCCCAGGTTTTAGCAGAGGGAACCCACTGTTTTACCTACCCAGTAAGTTAGAGAAAGGTCACGCCACTATCTATATTTTGTAACAGCCTGCTGGTTACAACCTATTTCTAGAAAATGTGATTGTTAGGATCTTGGTTGTCTTCAGTTTGGGGAGTTTTGAGCTCATAATTCAAAAGACTGCCCTTACCGTATGCTTTTAAGCATCCTGAACAAGGACGTGCTCCTGCTCCATTCCATCTTTCCTCTTGGATCTGGGGAATCAAGCAGCTAGTATTTGAAAAGTCATGAACTAAAAGGACAGGAAAAAGGGAATCTGGTTCTAGTTTATCATTTAGAGTTGTCTCTTGAAATGTGAAATGTGTTTTTCCAACAGAAAAACCTCGAAAAGGCATGTTTCCCCACCCTGTGCAAGAACTCTAGCTACTACACCGTTAAAGAAACATGATGTTATAAAAAGATGCTATAAAAAGATGACTATTATTTTCCTTGAGCGAGCTATTCCATGAACAGACAGATACCTAAATGTGAGGCTTATTGGAGAATATAACTGACAGGCAATTCTGGCTGACATCCACAGGAGAAAGGAGGAAGGAGTGGATGATATGCGATCTGATAGAGATAAAAGCAATGAACATACTGGTTAAGAGTTTTGAAAGGCTTTGAAAGTGGTAATCTGGTACACTGAAAAACAGGATGTGTAAGACAAGAGGATTTGAAATGTGCCTAGTTCTGGTTTGGAAGTAGCAGAATAAGTCTTACTCAGTTAATACTGGTATTGCAATGTGGGCACGTAGTAATGCTTGTAATTGCCAGAGAGAATAAAACATTACAAAATCTGGTCCCAAACATGTTTTGGCAAGACACTGTTCTTGCAGGTTCAGCAGAAAGGCTAGGGTACACTTTTGCATAGCTCCATCTGGGTCTAGTCATTTATTCAATATATGTCTTGCAACAAAGCTACATGTAGTGCAAATGATGAAAGAGGGGATGAAAGAACTTATGCAGTTAAGAACATTCATAACATCAATGACATCTCTCCTTCCTTCTCTGAAATAATATATACAAAATAGTATCATGCAGTGACTGTGAATTACAGCACAAACTAATCTGTTTTATAATGTACAGTGCATTCAGTTTACTGAGCAATTGGTTTTGTATTGGCTTGTAGATGACACAACCAGGACTGTCAGGGTGAATTCTACCTTGGTTGGCAGGTAACAGCAATGACCCTGTGAACTGATTATAACTTTATTACAAATACTTTTTTTTCCTAATGCACAGTTCATGGGGGCATTATATTCCAGAATACTTCTGCTGTCACAGGTAGTTTTGAATGTTTGCATAGGAATTAACATAGGCTTTGAGACAGAGAAAAATGCCATTCTCATTTTCTCCATTTTATAAATGAAAAGACTGTATTAAAACATCGCCTTTGATGGCTTTTGTGCATCTATTGTCCTACGACTTTATAATGTAAATTATTTATTTGATGAATACATTTGCCAGAGATGCTCAGGAATATTAGCAGAGTGATTCTCTTTTGAGCATAAGCAGACTGAAAATGAAACCTCCCAAAGGCCTTGGTACTGATGTCTGTGGTCCCTTTGTAATACCAGATAACATTTTGACATTATAAATTCCTCGGTAATCTTGCAGTGACTTCTTGTTTTGAACCAATCAAGCCTCTTTTGTGTAAAGCTCATGGCTCTGTGATAATTAATAATCTGTGATATCTTAAGGACAGTAAGTTGAAAAACACTGTTTCCCATTAGTGACCTTTTACAACCCATTCTTTGGCTAAATTATTCCTACCAGAGCATTTCTTTCAGCTGCAGGGGGAGTGGGGTGTGAAGGGAGTCAGTCAAGAGCAACCTCTGCAGCTAATGACAAGGGACCTCCCTGACAATCTGGCAGCCCCCAGTACCGCACTGCTGAGCGCGGTGAGTAGTGAAATACCAGACTGAGGGATATGGGTAAGACACTGCTTAGCCATGTTTTTAGCTTAAGGGTTTGAGAGAAATAGTAGTTTGATGCAACAACACTCATCTAAATAACTTATCAAAAAGCAGCGCATTTTTAAAAGATCTGAAGATAAATCAAACTCCTGCAGACATTGCCTTTGTCCCACGTGCAGCCTGAAATGGACGTCTGGTGTTGCTCAGTAACAAAGCACGATGGGAGTGTGATCAACATCTCCAAATGTTTAATCCAAATTGATCTCAGATGTCAACAAAATTAGATTTACATGAGGAATTAGTTTGTTCCCTGGTGGGCTCCTGCTATCCTTTGTCAGGTGAATGAATTCCAGGATGTGGTCCTAAATAAACCAGGAGGGGTGGAAAAATCTGGCTCTGAATAAAATTGCCTCTGCATTAGCCTATAACTCTTGTAATGCTCCGTAGCCTACAGTTGGAGCTTTTGTGTCAAATGCAGAATTAATTTCCTTATGGGTAATTTTTATACAAGCCTGTAACATAATAAAAACCTTACAGGAGCTGACAGAGCTACCTGTTCACCTCATTCAGGTTAGGTCAACATTGTAGAAAAGATATGCCCTGGAACTACCGTAATTTAATGTCTGCTGATCTGCTCTTTGATTTTAACAGCATCTATAACTTGAAATGAATTTGTAATATGAACATAAATTATAAATTTACAGTAAAGTTATCCAGCAATTCTATCATGAAAATGACTTTATATTAACCATCAACATTCACAGAAAGGAACTGCATTTGTAGATTGCTTTGTGAAATGCTTTACTGATATGAATTTAAGTCATTAGCTTCCACGTCTCCATCTTCTGCAGAGCCTTTTTTTTATTTTAAGGAAAACAGATTTGGGGATGAAGAGTCTGGTTCTCAGAGTTAAATAAATGAATTTCCCATTATTTTAATGCTTATAGATACACCAGCTTATACAAAGGTAAATATGGGTATATCAATATGGCATTGTGCTACATAACCTAGACACAGTCTGAGTTTTAGATGTTGGCAGTCCCTAGGCACCCATCACTCTCTTTCTGTCTATGTCTGAAAGATTTTTTTAGCAGTTATGTGTCTTTTTTGAACTCAAAACTTGTCAGAGTTCACAAATAAGTTAATCCCTTACCTGTCTTATGGGTAAGTTGTTCCTCTATATGCCTCACTGGTCCTGCTATGGTGAGCACCCTGAGGATGCTTAGGATGCTGAGATGGCTACGAGAGCCTGTCGACTGAACCAGACTGCACAAAACAGGAGAAGCCCTACCTTTAGTCCATGCCCGATGGTGAGGGCACTAACACTGGGTGTGGGAGATTTGTGTTCAGTTCCGTTCTCCACACAAATGAGATGAACTTCTTCGTTACGGCCTCTTAAGAGAGGGTTGTCAACCCCAGGCTACAGGATACGCAGTGGGATGATGCTGGACGCATTTCGGGAATGCAGTGGGGCATCACGACAGCATTAGCTCAGTATTCTCACTGCTGTGCTTTGCTGCAGAGCTTCCCCATCCACAAGGAACTTCACTGCTAGAGCTTAAGCGCATTAGATGTGAGACATGGTATGTGTTTTTCAAGAGAGATGTGGACAAACTGAAGAGTCCAGAGGAAAGCAGAGAAGTTGGCAAAAGCATATGAGGAAAAACTTCTTTACTGTGAGGGTGACAGAGCACTGGACCAGGCTGCCCAGAGACGACGTGGGGTCTCCTTCTCTGGAGATATTCAAAACCCACCTCACACAGTCCTGTGCAGCCTGCTCTGGGTGACCCTGCTCTGGAAGGGGTTGGACTAGATGATCTCCAGAGGTCCCTTCCAACCCCTGCCATTCTGTGATTCTGTGATTCTGTGATCACCTATGAGAAAAGTCTGAAAAGAATGGAATTATTTAGTATAAAGAAAAGAAGACTGAAGAGTTTGCAGATGTTAAAGGTAGCCAGTAGCAAAAATGTTGTATATTGTTCATTACATCTATTGTAAACAGTATAAAAAGGCAACAAGGAAGATTAGGCTTGGGAATAGTTTTATTTAGGTGAGGATTTTTAAGCACTGAAACAGAATTTGTCAGAAGCTGCATTAGCTTTAAAGAAATGGTTAGACAAATAGCTGTTGGGAATAGTCTTAGCTGTTGCTGCATTAGGACAGTAGTTTTATCATACTATGCATATTATATGATCTCTGAATGACCCTCCAATCCCATCTGTCTGTGCTCTGTGGACTCCTTGGGCTATGAGTTAGTCTGAATTTAGGCTTCAATGAATGCTGTGATTCTGAGTCCCTTTTGTGGATACGTTTTTCTCTGATTTCATCACCTGTAACCAGATGATGAAGGGAAAATATTCTAAAGATTATGCACAATGCTGGTGCTAAGTGTCTGGTGCATCGGCTTTGGGATCCCTCAGCATAAGACCAAGATGGGTTATTTCAATCACAGCCTCCTAATATGTCCCTGTAAAGCATGCAAAATACTATGAGGTTAATAACATCTGAAATAAATGCTTAAAATAGGTGTATCAGTACCTCAAACATCAAGGAGGTTATTCTCGCGAGCCCTGTATGGGATGAGTGCATTGCCTCTCTTTCCTGGGTGGTGAGCTAAGGACAGCGGTGAAGTGACTTTCTCAGAGTTGCGCAGGAAGCTTGTGGCCCAGCTCGGGAGCTGAATATAGCGACTAAGCCACAGGCTTCTCACTTCCTCCCTAAATCATTTCTAACGATCAGCATAAAGCAACAACAGTTGTTTGGATGAGAGCGAGATGTTTTGTTATTGAAATGCTCTTGGGATGCACAAGGTAGCAGAACTGCTTCAGTTGTGTCATTTGGAATCAGAGTAAGATTTTTTCTTAGGAATAAAGAGGCCATTACTGGATTTACAAGTATTTATTAAAAAGAGGTCACCAAAGTGAAAATAAAGCCTGCATCTGAGAAGCCCAGAATAAAGTACACGCTTAATCAAGTGTAATAAGATGAACTCTGAATTATAATTGCAGGTGGAATTCAAAGGTTGGGAGGTGAAATAAACAACTCAGGATTATTGGAACAACCTGTGTTTAGTGAAGACTGGCATGTTTACATGCAGTGTGCCACCCAATGATTTTAGTAAGCAGCAAACAACTGTCACCATAATTTATATGCATTTCAGGCCATTCTCTGGAAAAGAGATCACTTCAAAGAGGAAATAGCAAGGATTTTCAGGGCAAGAGGAAAAGGATCAAACCATAGTCATGTTGCCTGTACATCTAACCAACTGAAAACATTTACCAAAGCGCAATGCAAATTAATTTCTTTCACATAGTTAAGACTTCCCACAAATTCAGAGCAATCTAAAGTTTGTTCTAGAATAAATGAGCTCTAGAATAAATGAATGCATTACACCGCAATGAGAACAGGCTGAACAAGTGATTTTTGTACTCATCCAGAACTCAAGACAGAGGTCGCCTGAATTTAGTTAGCTGGTACTGCATATAGAGTGAAGAGAAAAACGTGCAAAAGTTTTGCTTTACTTAAGCAAATTGTTAATGTAACAAAGCATCATGGATTGCTAATCCTTTAGGTAAAAGAAAAACCTTCTTAAACCTTACCTATCAAATACATCACAATGAATTCACAGTGATGATTGTTTCACCCACATATATCTATATGTTAGATACATTATATATATTTAGATGGATGCTTCCGGGTTATTGTGACTTTCATATGCTAAAAAATGGCTTTGTTTAAAAATTGAAGTCCTAGATACCTTACTTAACCAACACAAATACAGTGACAAGCTGCTGTTGTCTTAGGAATAAGGAGAATAAAAGATAAAATGAACATTATGAAAGAAAAAATGAAGGGACCTGCCAAAAGCAACAGGCTCTTTTTAAACATCCACTTCAAAGAAACAGCAATTAACATCCACCAGATTTGAAGGGCTGGGTTACAGAAAGCAAACTGGAAAATGTTCTTACAAAGGGATAGACCTGGTTTTGTAAAAGTCAGAATGGCCTAGGTTCGCAGAGTAAAACACGTCAGCAGAAAAGCGCTGTATGGGCCATTTGTTGCACGGAACTTGTAGAAAACAGAACTTGTTCAAAACTGCTAATTGAATAAACTTCATTGAATAAACTCCACTGATTTGGAAAAAAGGTGTTTATATCATACTCTACAAAACTATCTGTTTATACATGATCTGTTTATGGAAATTAGTCCAGTCCACTTCATATGAAATTAGTTTGTATGATCTTATCAGCTCTTCCCAATACATACCAAATATTTTATAGGCCTTTCATGGTACAAGATTGAAATACGCTTGACAGATTTCATTGGCTCTGTGATCTATGTTGACCATTTCAGCCACCATGAAAATGCAAGGCAAACAGAAAAAATTAAGATGAGTAGTAAAAATAAAAAGTAGAAAGTACATTGTAGATAGCAAAGAGTTATTCATTCAAGATGAAGTTTGTGTCATAACAGCTGCGGGATTCTTACTGTCATGGAAAATGTTATCTGTCAGTTCAATGTTTTGAATATTTTTAGGGGTCCATCACTATTTATCTATGGATGTTCATATGTAAATAATTGAAGTCTCTTCTCTAGAGATTCAGCTATTAAAACAAATCAGTTGTGGGAAGAAGGTCTACAACACAGACAAATTCTTTAGAAGGTGCAAAAATAACAGCAACATTTTATGGTTATTTGTCAAAAAGACTTAAAAAACACTTCAATGTGAAATCTTCAAAGAACTACACATACATTAACTAATTGGTCTATGTACTTCTGCTTTGCTGTACAATAGGTAGATATTTACATTACCTGCTCACTGGATATTTTTCTTTCTCTGACAAAGAGTGTTTTGGACCAGTAGTTAGGTCATGGCAAAGTAAAGAGAACATGGACAAAACACAAAAAAGGTACTGAAATGACTAGCTTTGAGAATTGGATCGATTTCTAGGTATTATGCATGTGAATTTAGGATCTGAATGATCCATGGAGTTGTACAAATCCATCAACCATTGCCTTATTTTCAGTGGAGTTCAAGCTTGTTAAAATCAGACTTAGTCCCTGTTTTCCTCAGGAAGTAGGATGCAAGGATGTTTTAGGGTTATACATACCAAAATTACAGTATTGGGAGTGTATATACTAACTTTATATACATCTAGGCCAGAGAAATGCGGCTGGAGAATTCTGAAAGAAGATATACAAGAATTCAGACCAAAGGAAGACAGGAGTTATTATATTTTAGTAGAGCTGGATGGAAAATAAAAATGATGCTTCTGAAAAATGTCTGGTATTTATTTCTATCCTGGTATAGAAAACAAGAAGAGATTATCCAAGAGAGTTCAACAATTGAGCAACTTGCCTTGGGGTAGGAGAAGGTGGAGATATAGTTCTACTTTCTGGCCAAACTAATCTGCAACAAAATCTTGAAATCTCCACATTCTAGATGAATTGGCCTGATCACCAAATTACAGCATGAGGGCACTGCAATGAAAAGTTGTTACTGATTAGCTGCCGTATTCTCTTTAAACAAACTAGCTTTACCAGTAGTTATGTCATCCCAGGAAAATAAGCTCAGGATCTGGGGTAAATACATGAGTGTCATTTCCATGCTGCTATAATTATGGAACTAGCTGCAGCCCTCACTTCGTACATAGACATGCCTCAATGTCTGCTTTGCACCAGGATTTCTCCCAAGACCAGTGGAAGACTTTCCTATGAAATGTTCATTATAATTAACACTTTTCCATATGCTTCAGAACATTGCAGGCACATGGACTTCTAAATGTTCACTTTGCAGCCTCCCAGGTCAGATAATGCTTCAGTTTCCTTTGAGTTACTGTAGATTTGGAGGGAATTAATAGCTTTGAATGGGATATTTTATAAAAGCATGTTTTATATAAATGTCATAAACAGGTAGATATCATGAATAGCAGATGTTTGTTGAAAACATTTTGCAAAACTTGTTGCAGAATCCTCTTCTGTGAAGGCTTTGTAAGAACAGGTTAGACAAACATCTGGTAATGATGGACCAGGTATTGGACCTTGCCACAATTCAGGAGGTTGGGCTGAAACTAGAAACTTTCAGCTATTTTTGATTTGTGGGCTCCTAAAACATACTATTGGAGATGCAGAGATTTCACACCCTGCAGTTGATGTATAGTATACAGGAGCTTGATCTTCCTAGTTACCTCTCACAGACCCCTTCAAAACTGTTAGCAGACCTTCATGTCTGACTACAGATTGAAAACTACTCGACTGTGAGAAGGTCATTTTTAGACCTATCAGTGGTAGACCACCTATCAGTGGTTCTGTACTATGCCTGTACTTTGCTGATTTTTTTATTTTTTTATTTTTTTGAATTTTTGCTTAACCCACATGACAGTCCTGGTGCCATGGTTCCACAACGTTTTCCAGGGCAGGACCTTTTCCTGTAGTTCTTCCTGCCACTAATTAATCCAATTGCCTTCCCTCTGAATTTAATAACAGGGAGAAGCTGGCATTGAGGAAGCTATTGCAAACTTTCCATCCTCCTAAGAAGAGAGATTATATTAATTTTTAAAACTAGTAACTAGGTAACGCCATCAAAAACCTGCCTATGGTTCTCTGCTGAAGCTATGCATATTCATATTTTTTTAATGTTGTTTATTTTTGTTTTCCCAGTAGTCACTGTAATGTCGTCACTTTAATAAACAGCTATAAGAAGTATTAACTTACTCTTACAAGTCATCGTACCACAAGTGTAGGTAAAGCCTGTATGAACAATTGCTCTTCCTGCATGTAGCAGCATGTCTATACCCTGTAACAGTTTGTTAACTGATCATTTTGACTGGACTGTTTAGTTTTGGTTTAATGATGCCTAAAAAGAGGAATAGTCTGTATTATGGACTAAATGGCTGTAAAAATGTATCCATAAAAATAAATCAATTGTTCCTTACTGGAGCATGAGGAACGGGGATGGAATTGCTAAAATAAATTGTCACTATATTTTAGCTGGAAAATGTATGTAAGAGCCCAAATACTGGGGAATTATTAACTTCAAAAAGTTCAGGACTAAACTTGTTGTAGTCTTAGTAAGTGTCTGTTAGTTAGCCTGCATTTTTTTCCAGTGTATGAAGCAAAATGCATAGCTGTAAAAATGCTCATTCAATTACAATTTCTATTATTCTGGACTTACGGATTCTGAGAAACATGGTGAATGGAAGGCCTTTCAAAATGCATTTTGGGAAGAACATAAAGCAACAAAAAGAGAGGAGAAGGCAAGCATAAACTGAGACACTTGCATCACAGAAGAAAAGGGTCAAACAGCAGAGACTAACAGCAACAGAGTAAGTTGTAACTTAACCTGATCACTTGCAGCCATACTACTCAGCAGTAAAATATTAATCTTTGTATTGGTAGCTCGGTTTCAGGCCGTTTACTGCAAAATTAAAAGTGTCATACTCGTAAAATGCAAGGAGGTGAACTGTACAAAGTAACTTTTTCTAGAACAAAGTTGACCAAAATGCTCTGAAGAGGTAACAGTCCCCAAAGGGAATTGATGCTGCACCGTTGATCAACAGAGAGAGGTTTCCATTTGCCTTCAGACAGGCAAGTTCGTGTTTTTCGCTAGGACTTGAGAACTGCTCAGGAGAAGACAACCTAGTCAGGACTGTCAGTCAAGGCTGGAAGATCTCCTGGGACCAGGTATCATGGGGGTTTGCCAAGCTACAGGGATGGTATAAAAGTGTAGTGAGTTTAGTGGACCCTGCATGTGGGATACTGGTTTGGTGGCATGTCTTGGGCCACGAAGAAGATGTGAAATGTTGCACTAGAACAACATAGTTGGTGTACAGTGGCTTGCAGCTCGATGGAGAACAATCTGTTCTTATTGATAGAGACATGGTACAGGGTGAGGAAAAGTAGGAACAGAGATGAGCATCCCATCACTGATCCCAACACAGCTGGGAAAGCCCAGGAGAGCGGTAGGTGCTATGACTCATGTGTCTTGTTGACAGATAGTGTGGGAAGGGAATTATCAAAACCCACATAGCACTATGGAATCATCTTTTTGTCTAGCAGCTTCCTAACAGATCACTGGTGAAACAATAGGGGGTGAAGATTGCCATCTTTTGACTAAGCATAAGCGTTCACACCTCAGTATGCAGTCGCACTTCCATATTCATCTTCTTCACCAAGACATGAATTATTTTTTTAAGTTTCCATTGAAATCTACCAACCATATAGAGTTTATAGGAGATGCACCTTTGGCTTACTCCTGAGACGTCCTCCAGACTTGAAAGAGTCCTGACGTTGGATAAGCTAAACTTAAGGTTCTCCAGTGCACCCATGATGCTTCCATTTCTCCTCATGTCATCTGATTGTACTTCTATATCCTCAGAGCGTAAGAGACAGTTGTACTATGGCTACTCTGGAGTCATGTTGGTATGAAGCGGCCAGCTAGAAAGAACTGGCGGATTGTTCTGCTTACAGACTGAGGAGAACTGCATTGACTTGGCTTTGGCAGCCTTTCTCTCAGTGTCAGTTTTACTTCCTTAGCAGTTCTCACAAAATAAAAGGCAGTATCAAAAGCAAGAACAATATTGACAATCACTAACCTGTTGACATTTCTGTATTGGAGACAGAAGTTGACATAGCAGAGTAAAGATCCTCCTAGTATGTTAACACTTTTTTGGCTTATACTCATATGGACAAAACTCTTTACGCTGACACAAGCATTTACCTAAGGGAAACAGGTAGACGATAAGTTGCTTACAGTTCTCAAATGTACTGCTCATTCCTTCAAGATAGAAATATTGAAAACTAGTATAACTGCAGGTGATCTAATTTTTAATGTCTATATCTAATCTTTTTTTTTCCTGAGTTTTATTATGTTTTTACCTATGGCATTTTACTAAACAAGAATTTATTTTAAAATATTCTGCTTTTTAATCTATGGAAGGAATGGTTATACTATTCAAACAGTGTACCTCAGTCCTTAACTGGCTACTTAGTCTTGATATAATGTTATTTTATCATGTGACTAAGGATAAGAGATGTGGTTTTATGCTACCTACAGTCTGCTATAGCAGAAAACTTGAAGACAATTTGCATCAGATCCATAGTTTATTTTTGTCTGCTGAGTCCATGTATTTAACATTCTTAAACCTATGCCAAGGATTAATTTAGCCCTATATCTTTTACACTGATTCTTACAAATATTTCCAGACTTCAGGCGCAGTCTAACAAGATGATGATGTTCATTGCTAAGGATGTTTCTCCTCAGCTCATTCAGCTGGGACTCAAGTAAATTATGTAAACATTTCCCATGGCAGCTCCCCAAGGTGTACACAAATGTTAATCTGGAGTGGTATTTTTCAACTTTTTTTTTATCTTGGGCCTTTTTTCATGGAAGTAATTTAATCAATTTGGAAAGAAATTGCCTTTAAAACAAGGGAAGTTGTGGGTGCTTTCAAGTGTCTATTTTTGGATCACATATGAAAGAGGAAAATAAACAAAGTGTTATGTTTATGTTTAAGACTCATTTAGAAATGGCTCATAATGGCATATGTTAAAGATGATGAATAATTAAGAAAACTGGTCATGCAATTATTAGAAGAAACCACACATTGTCTCAGAGAATGTAAATCAACAAATTCAAGTCAGCCACAGCCAGACTACTCCGGGGATTTACTCTGTTGCTCTGACAAGACCTCTGTGCTGCTGCTACTGCTGTCTGGTTCCAGGGCAGCACACGCTCACTGTGAACTGGCCCCTAGGGTTAGTCCTGTCCTACATACTATTTATGAATGCAGTACGGCATTTTTTTGCTAGCCTGTGTATTTCCAAGAAAACCATAGCTTTTCTGTTTTCAAAAGGTGACTTGAAATAATATGTTGTGAAAGTCAAAAAAAATCCCCATAAGGTCTTTAGAGAGGACAGGAGTTGAAAAATATCTTTCAAACAGCAGTAACATTTTATGATAATAAAATATCTCAGGCAGCTCCTCTTTGTTGTTTGAACTGCACATTCTGTGTGAATTACCAGGAAGAGGCAAGGTTGTGGATATGTTTTTAGAAAATATGCAGCAATTTTCTTTTTAAAATTACAAATAATGAATAGGAGAAGAAAATAGGTACTGATTGATGGCACACATTTTACAGATATATCTGAGATTATATCTTTAATTAAAAACATAATTCCTGTTGTCATGGCTTAACCCCAGCCGGCAACTAAGCACTACACAGCCGCTCACTCACTCCCCCCCGGTGAGACAAGAGAGAGAATCAGAAGGGTAAAAGTGAGAAAACTTGTGGGTTGAGATAGAGACAGTTTAATAGGTAAAGCAAAAGCCACGTGTGCAAGCAAAGCAAAACAAGGAATAAATTCACTGCTTCCCGTCGGCAGGCAGGTGTTCAGCCATCTCCAGGAAAGCAGGGCTCCATCACGCCTAACAGTTACTTGGGAAGACAAATGCCATCACTCTGAACGTTCCCCCTTCCTTCTTCTTCCCCAAGCTTTATATAGAATCATAGAATCATGTAGGTTGGAAGAGACCTTTAAGATCATAGAGTCCAATCATTAACCTAACACTGCCAAGTCCACCACTAAACCATGTCCCTAAAGGTCCGCATCTACACATCTTTTAAATACC
The DNA here is from genome assembly GCA_009819775.1 of Phoenicopterus ruber ruber. NCBI lineage: Eukaryota > Metazoa > Chordata > Aves > Phoenicopteriformes > Phoenicopteridae > Phoenicopterus > Phoenicopterus ruber. The sequence goes on from CM020217.1 coordinate 115,023,800, forward strand.
TCCAGGGATGGTGCCTCAACCACTTCCCTGGGCGTCATATGGTGTGGAATGTCCCTTTGGTCAGTTGGGGTCAGCTGTCCCAGCTGTGTCCCGTCCCAGCTTCTTGTGCACCCCCAGCCTCCTCGCTGGTGGGGTGGTGAGAGAAGCAGAAAAGGCCTTGACTCTGTGTCAGCACTGCTCAGCAATAACTAAAACGTCCTTGTATTATCAACACTGTTTTCAGCACAAATCCAAAATATAGCCCCATACAAGCCACTGTGAAGAAAATTAACTCAATCCCAGCCACAACCAGCACACCTGTCAATAACATTCATCTTTCTCTTGAATTTGCTTGTCAAAAACATATAATGGTGGTATTTGGCTGGACAGAACATTAAATAAATAGAATATAAATTCAGATTTTTATTGTCATTTAAGATTTCTTCCAAGATTACCCTTTTTACTATGCCATCCATGTTTCATGGATGCCCTAACCACTATCACTAAAAGAATTCATATTGCATATTAGTAACTCTTTGGGACAATGAATAAAGGAATCTCTATGAACTTTGAGAGGAGAAGGATTAAGGGTCAAGCTGATGATGGAGAACCTTATTTTCTCCACAAATAATTTTATTGACATGACTGCCATAAATGGTTGGCCTGTATGACTGAAAGATCAGGAATGGGATAAATATATATTGCAGATTTTGAACTACCTGAGTTTGCAACGACAAAAGTTGATGATATTGAAAGCTACAGCCATACAATCATGGAATAAGCATGAGAAGTCAAACCTTGACTCTTAACTTTTTATTATTTTGAGTTATGCTCTAGTGGTGCAGTAGAATGAAGGTTCTCCACCTATTGCTTTTTTTATCGTACAGTTTGAAACAGTGGCTAAGAGTAAAAGTCCCACCTTCCTTTCCCCTGTAAATGTGTGACTGCAGGAGAAAACACTGCTGTTTCAGAAAGGAAGGCAATGTCTCTCAAGTTCATGTCACCTTGTGTCTTTGCTAACTCATTTAGCAAGATACAGAATTCAGGCTGAAGATTTGTTGTTTCTTACTGAGCATCCTGCCCAACGAACATGCTCTTCTCAAGCATTATTCGTCCTGCTGTTGTACCACAGTCAATTAACCGTGGCTGTGCTGACCCCCTTTGTTCATTTTAAAATTCACTTCTGTGGTAATGCAAAGCGATGCCAAGCTAGCCACAACTTCTGTCTGTCCCCAAAATAACTCTAGCACTGACAATTTACAGTAATCTCTACTGAATTTACCCAAGGCATTCATTCTTCAAACTTTCTGGCTACATCAATATAAATTAATAGAGGAGTGGTTGAAAGCTCACAAATTGGATCCAAATGCTGAATTTATCCATGCATTTCTTCACTGAAAGGCAAAATGTCTTCGATTTTCCTCTACCTTGTGGAGGTTTGTAGTTCATTGTTACTTCATCAAGAGGATTCACTGTTTTGCAGTGCTTCCAGAACAAGTTAGGCTGACGAATTCCAAGATTTCCTTAGTAAAATGCTAGTCCTAAACTACAGGAAGATGCACTGGTAGAGAGTAGGTGACCGTGAAAGGACAGAGCTGAGAGTGAACAAGGAGCGGACATGTGAACAAGGGGCAGTAAGGTGAAGGATGCCCAGGCAGGGAGAAAGAGACTGTCTAGGAAAAGGCCTCATGGGAGGAACGTTCCTAGAGAATATGGCATCCAGGAACAGAGAGAGGGCATGTGGTGGGGTGTAGGGAGGAGAGAAGTATAGGGTGGCACAGGAAAAATAAGAGGAAGAGTAACAGAGGACTGAACAAGCACAACAATATGGGCATCAATGGCAGGAGATGACTAGAAGAGTACTAAGTGTGACAACTTCAGCAAGAAGGAAAGGGAAGGCAAGATTATGGTCTTGCAAAGAAAGAGCCATAGAATAACATTTCTCTGGGTAAGAAATACTCTTTTCATATCATAGGGAGGTTTAAAATTAGTCAGGGTCTTTTGCTGTGTGGAGGAAAAATAATTTCTTCAGTTCCCTCTCAAATTCTTGCAACCTCAAACAGAACAGAATCAGGCATCTTCCGTTCCAAACTTGAGTATATTTCTCTTTCTCCTGTAAACATAAATTAAGTGTTAGGTCATCTTACACTGTTTATTTCCAGCTGTACTCCTGGTGCAAATGCTTTTATGTATTTGTTAATCCCAGTGTGGCCTTCTGCACTGGCTCACAATTCTTCTTGGAATAAATCCAAGATACACCGTATTATATATGCCACTTTTAGAGAAAAACTCTTTACAGCTGGGGGGAAAAAGAAAAAGATCACTTTCAATTTGTGTTTGAATTCTTCTGTCTTAATTAGCTTTGTTTTGTGGCTTAAAGAACCAGATTTTACTACGCTTATTAGCAGGGCAGACTGCCTTATCAGCATCATTCTTCTCTGTGTATACTTAAGTATTGCTGAGCTCTGCATTTTTATAATCTGCAAGCTTTCATTTATTTTAAAGTTTGTTACAATTATATTATGCAAATTATTAAATGCAAATGTTGTTATATTATCAGTTAAAAGTGCCAAAGTGAAAATAAAAATGTGAAAGGGCAAGGAGGAAGAGATAACAGGAAAAAAAGAAAACAAATTAAATAACGCCCTCAAAATACATATTTATGAATACTAATCCCTCTAGTTATCGTCTTTTACACTAAAGACATTGCTGTATGAGAATGATGCAGTAAACTAACATGGATAATAAATGTAATTCTTTATGTTTTATTCTGACATTATTTCTACAGTGTCGCCAACACTGTAGTTTTGAAGACAAATTGAACCACAGCTATAGACCAAAGATTTACAGTTTACAGGCCTTGTTTTTAAAATCATATATATTTATATATAAACATCTAAAAAATTCCACTAAGAGCCCTTTGTGGAAGTGTCTAAGTGCGTAACTTCTATCAAAGTTGATGGAATTAGACAGTTAGGGCAAGAACTCTAAAGGGATTCACTAAAATTCGCAGCCCTAGGAATTCACAGCCCTGAATCTGACACCTAGACTATGCGTGTGCTGGAAAAGAAAATAACCCAGGCATGGTTGTATGCAAGAGTGGCCAACTGGCACGGCATGGCTAGCATTCACATGGCTAGACACTCCCTTGCTCCAAAACAGGATGGCCACATCCAAATGCCTGTTGCCAGTGTGAATCCCCAAGCAATATGCATGAATTTTTTGAGAGTTTGCTATGACCACCTTGTGTGAGGGACAGGGATCAATAATGGGTGAACATTTCGGATGACAGTGGGAGAGGGGCACAGGAGCAGACACCGTAGTTTGCTGTTCAGACTGGTCCTAGAGTCTCTGTGCAGTTCAGCACTTCTGACTGAAGATCATAAAAGAACATGCTCTATTGGGAGCTGCCTAAGGTAATCAGGGGCAAATAGCAAGATAACCACATTTGATTTATTTTGCTGTCTTTGCTGCTCTTTGTATCACATTTTGTCAGTTCATTGCTTGGATCTCTCCTCCCATCAGCAATATGATAGCATTGTAATGAATTGGTAGACTTTCTTCTCCTCCACCTGGCCATCTGTTTTGTGTTCTGGAAGATGTTTCCTGGGCTATGTTCATACTAGGGTAGTTAAATGTATCAGAGCCCAGCCACTGGAACTCAATCACCCATGTCATTATACTGTCAGCATGGACCTTGACATTGTTTTGGTCAGCCAGCTAGCACTCTCCCAGACCAGTCCTAGGCACAGTTCAGGAGCTAGCACAGTCTTGGCACCATTTCTTATAGGCAGTTTGGATACGGTCACCATGATTTGGAACCAAGTTTAATAGTATGGAAATGGAGCGAATGAGCCAGTTTTAATAATCTTTGAGGGTCAGATGTTATTCCTTGACAATTCCTGGTATGACAGTATAGTTCCAGATTTAGTACTAGATTCAGAGCTTTTTAATATGTTCCTTGCCACTGCTTTATCTTTGCCTTGTTGGGCTAAATTTCTGTAGCTCTAGTCTATTTGAAGGCATTAATCTGTGGCTTTCTTTAAAGCTTCCAAGCAATTTGTTCTCAGCCTACACAGATAAAGACTGAACCAGATTCCTCCCAAAGCTGGAAACATCCACTCCAGGGCCTATAACCCGCTTCTTCTCTGTCTGTACCTACCTCCCTTCTATGGCTACAAAAACTCTTGTATAGGATGCTGGTTTCTCACCAGTGTTTCCCAAATCATCTTTCTAGGTGTTGGATGAAGCATTACATGTTCTGGAGCTTGTAATTCTTCAGTTTTTGTGTTTCACTTCCAATTTTCGTTCCTCTTTCAAATCTCTTTTCTATGACCAGCCACTGTCTTACTGTTGAATTATTATGTCCTACTCCCCTTGAGGTTTCCAGGTGACTGCTAGGTCTGCACACAACATAGAAAGAAAATTATCCATCCCTATAAATCACTGAATTCATTTTATGTTGTGTGATGTTGACATTTTCTTAATAGTTAGTGGGTTAATTTTATTTTCTCTGCTGTGGGAGAGTAGCTTCTGTTGACTTCAAGATGCATTGCAGGACAGATTGTGTCTATTTTGTTCCTAAAGAAAATTTTTACATCAGAGTAAAATGCAGAAGACATTATTGCCAAAAGTTCTAACATTGCATGTAAAAGAGAAGGCTTTCAATTTAAAACTGTTAATGACTTCCTTAGAAGAAAAATATGACATAAATTTCTTCTGAGAAAAAAATTGCAAGAAAATGAAAACATTTTTAATATACTTTGTGCAAGTATTTAATATTTAGAATTAAGACACACTCAATAATTTCCCTATATCAAAATCTGACTTCGATCAGACAGTTCTTTCACTTGTGCAAAACAAGCAATATACGCGCATTCAATATCAAGGAACCATTGCAAAAATAAGAAAAATCCTTTTGTTTCTGCTTTCAGCATTTCCAAACTATTACTCCATTAAATGTGATCATTACTTTATGTAATTCAACACGTGACAATTGTGTTACCTCCTAGATATTGACTTACTTATCTTATAGTGTTGTTGTTGACAATGGAAGTCCTTTAGCCCTTTTAGAGAATAGTACTACCATTGTGCTCATGAGGAGCATGGCGCTTAAACTAGAAGTCCCAGGAAATTTATGAGACAACTTCTACAAACTTCTCAACCAAAATTTTTCATATTTATACTGAATATCTAAATGTTCAATAATACAATGACTGATGGTATCAACCCATGTTTTTTAGCAGAGAGAGGGAACACAGTTGTGTTTTCACTCGTGTGAAAACAAATATTCAATTGTTTGATTTGAAATTGCATTGTACTTGATTTATCTGTGGTTGATTGGACTGAGATTAAAATAACTCATTCCTTTTAGTAAGTTGTGGTCAGAAAAAAAACATTCTAACTATCCACATACAGAAGCCTGGCATGTCAATATGGATATTCGTGTGGATATGCTTGCCTTCAAAGAACTTGGAACTCAAGGATAACTCCAGTGTAACATGAATAAAATTTATGACCTTGATTCTTAAGAGTTAAACAAATAATCAAGGTGATAGAAAAGTGTCATCACTGTGGTTGGTATTCAGCTTGCCATAAAAGATTGAGAAAAATGTTATTAAGTACCATGGGTTAAAATTAGATACGAATTTGGAAGTCTGGCTTCAGATGAAAAAAAGGGTGTTCATCATAACCACCATTAATATTAATAAAATGAATAGTAACATACTGGAATATATTATGAATTTACTTGGTCTGAATCTGTTTAAATTTATTTGGATTGTCCTATAACTGCTTATATACACTATATATTACATATATGTGTTCATGTCATTCATGCACAGAACCATCCCTCATCTTTCTAAAACCTAATTTAAATCAGGTCCTATATCAACAATAGCTAGCTGATGCCGAACCAAAGCCAGACAAGGGAAAGGATGATAGGTCTCGGGAAAAAAATCTCACCCTCTTTATTAAATAGACTAATTCCAAAGGTGCTGCAGACTGCTGCGTCGATCAACAACTTGGGACACTCTTGGATCAAAAACCTATATAGGCAAAGAGTCAAAATTTTCTAAACCCCTCCCCAGAAGACTGAAAGTGCCTGGTCTGGGCACAGTGGCTCAGGGATTCAGTCACATTCAGTGGGGAAGTTCCAAGTGGCCAAGCAGCCCACAGGTCATCATGTCCACTGCACTCCAGGTATTTATCTTTCTGCACCGTGATGAATAAAATCCAACCCAAGGTCACTGCTCTGTTAAATAAAGCCATCCAAAAGCCAAAGCCATCCCCCCAGTTAATGAGAGACAGCCTTTCCCTCCATGACTGACACCTACTCTGACACTCGTCTTCCCCTTAAGACAGTGAAACACCTGCAAAACTGGAAGAAGCTCATGACTATGGGAGTTGATTTTGCAAGAAGTTAAGAAAATGACAATGGATCTCCTCACATTCAAATCAAAACATAAAACTCTTCCACTGTGGTTTAGCTCCCTTGCGTGAATCCATAACCTGCAGAAACTCATAGACAATGTTACGAAAGATACTGAAAAAAAAAGTGCTGGAGTTTTTTTCCTGTATACTTCTTATGTATTTGAATGTGGAGGAAACCAGATGGGTATTACTCAGTATCCAAGTGCAAAATACAAGTCTTTTACTGGTGTAAAACTCCAAACTTACTCAAGGAAAGTTTAAAATGTTATTGACTGGAGATTTTTCGGAACAGTTTAGGCACATATCTGTCAGGGAGATCTGGTACTAGATGTATTTGTTCTCCCTCAGTGATGCTTTCTTGAAATTCTTTCTAGCTTTTCCTTTTTTGGCTGTTCAACAGCCACTTTCTCTCTGTGACCCAGGTTTCATTTTACTGTTTCAGACAACGATGGACTTTCAGCAAAGTGAAGAAATGGGTGAGATGTTCCTTCATGTGGGCTAGAGCAAGCTGGCTCTACAATCCTGAATTTTTGGACTGACGAGAATTCCTGAACAAACACTTCCTGCAGGTTTTCGTATTCAAATCTGTCTTGTTTCAAGATGTCAGAGAATGGCAGAGCACATGTGGACATGCAACTCTTTTTATGTCTATGCTTCAGGAAGGCTATGAGCTGTATTTTCATCCTATGATGGGAACCAATGCAACCAGCTAAATTCCCTGGTGCTCAGTGCTCTGGTCCAGGCCCTCACCTGGACTCTCACACACTGTTGTACTCTATTGTTGCAATTAGGAATAAATGTTAATCATTCTCCTGGACACCGCAACCTTTTATGTGTTGCACGTACTATTGATGCACATTGGGTACAAAGATTTTCAAATGGTCATTTGCACTTAACTGAGCTAGTGGAGTCAAGACAGAGCTCAGCCCCCATTATTCCAAAATTGTGGCAATATTTAGAATCCTGTCTGATGTAGCCATTTCTCAGAGCCTGGGCCATGAGCCAGCGTTCAAAGGCTATCTCGTGTCAGTGACATCAGGCTGTCAGAGAGAACACATTACATTGGGATTCACATAATTTTGCATATCTTCAGGCTAAGGAATGTAATAAACAAGACAGAGTAATACAAATGTTTAAACGAGACATGTATCATAGCATAAAATTTCATGGAATTCCCTAGAGGGGAGGACCAAAGGTTGATATTATGGCTCAGGATGACAGACAAATCTTCAGATATGCAGAGACTGTGATCTACATTACTTCTAAGAATTCACAATCCTATCAGAAGTATCCAGTCTACGCTTTATCTGTCTTCTTTTATTTCTCAATGTCCTACTTAAAGCTTAGCAAATAAAAGGAAAAAAAATCTATATTGTAAATGCAGTTTTAATATGTTTCATATAAAAAAAATTACAAATTATTCATTCTTATTTTTCAGAGCATTTACATTCTTGTCTTTACTGGTTCAAAAGAAAAAGAAATCTGTGTATGAAGATCAAACAGGCAGATGTTTCACTGGAAGTGGAATTAAGACTGGTTGTTCAACTATTGTTGAGGCAGTTACACATCTTTCCCATGGCAAGGCTTCATGGTCGTAGGGACCCTACAGAGCTGGCAGCTGCCCTTATGCCACAAAACCTGGAGTCTGCAACACAAGGTGAGACGCGGACCAAACCCATGCAGGTAGGCAAAGAGACGGGGGAAAGACGTGGTCACCAAAACAGTCACAAGCTTTAGCAAGGGTTACGCTGGCTATATGCTCGAGTTGTAGGTTGATTAAACCAATTGTTACCAATAATAACATAATTTGGAACATATCACTTACCATCGTTTGATACCAGCTGGTACCTGGACCACAGCAAAGATAAGACTTGAGAAAAATTTTGATGAATATGGTAGCTTTAGAGATTTTGCCTGCATACATAGCTGGATAAGAAATTGGTTTAATAACTGTGGGAAAAGTGGACATTTAGGTGATAAAAACTCATAATGTTTGTAGAGCAGAGGGGATGGATGACTGATATAAAAACTGGAATACCCCAATAGAATATTTTAGACAACAACAAAAAAATCATATTGCTGGAGTTTGATTAAAATCAGATGAAGTCCGGTTAAAACCAGTCTGGACAGATTTCAGTATTCAGTCTAATGATAATAACTTGTAGGTGGAAAATAGATAGATAAATAATACAGTCTATAGAGTATTCACTTTTTATAATCATATTATTAAAGTTTTAATGGTCTAAAAATATCAGTCAAGATTTATTTTGAAGGCCAAAATCTTGCATGTTTCAAGGTTTTTTACCAACTGCATGAGCTACTTGGCTCACGCATTTTATTCATACCAAATGATATGAGACACATTACAAAACAATTTATTTTGAAAACACTGAAAAAAAAGTGCAGCTTATTCCTGAGTACTCTAACTCACTCATAAACTTTAATGAAAAACGTTGTATGGAAAAAGGCAATGTCATTCCTCTGCAATGCAAGTGTACTAGCTAAGCAGCTTGAATTTGCTAAAATATCACTTTGCTATCTGATTTCAAATCCTCGATGCTTATTTGTGAGAAATGACTGTAAATTTCAGGAACATAATGAGACATCCATCTATGTCAAATAAAAAGCATTAATACAGTAAATGAGGCAGGTAAACAGTTCAGACGGAGTTAGCACAGCCTTCTGAGTTCGCAGCTAGGGTGCAAGGAGGTGATTTTGCCAAATTTTAATCTTTTTTGCCACCTTGGTTTTGAGGGGAAGAATAACAAGATCTTTTTCTAAAATAAATAAATATATGTATATGTATTTTTTTTTATATATATATGCAACTACTGTCATTCCAAGGATTGTTTTTTCTTTAAATAAACATGTATTAACAAAACAGACATGTAAAATAGGTGGATGAGATGGACCTTTGAAATATTATCTTCTCAGATATTTCCTGAGCAATTGAGGGCATCTAAATTATTAATGTTATCAATCTCCTTCAGCAAAGGAGATTTATTTTGCAAATTCCAGCAACCCTAATCAGCTGAATGTTTAAATACTCAGTGTTTCTGTATTCCTTCACTGTTTGTTTTCAAGTGTTGATTTTTTTTTAAATACCACAAAAGAGGAAAACAAATCACATCATATATTAACCCATAACCTTTTAAGCTACAGAAACAGACAGGTCATTTTTTTTTTTTTAGTGTTGACATTCTGCATGTGTAAGAAAAACTTATGTATGTAGATTTCTCTCACAAGAGCTTCAGGGCATAACCCAGACAGAGAAGCCATCACTTTTCCATTCTGCACCGAGGCTGCTGACAAAAGAATTGTGCAAATGAGCCTTTAAATCCTTAAATAGTCACTACACAATGCATGAAAGAATGCAGCGCGGGACAAAGGGCAATATTCACAGTTTATCTCAGGGTGATGGATCTGAATCGACGCATGAACATGGGTTTGTTACGGGATGGAGTAGGCCGCAAACCCCTACTGAGAACCCAGTGGCCACAGTCTGTAATGCAAACAGTCAGGCTAAGTCCTTAACAATTAGAGTAAATTGAACTGGCCATTATCTGAACTTCACCTTGTTCTCATGATTGATATGGGAAATGAAAAGTTGTATATATCTCTACAAAGACTGCGTGTTTTCTTCCCCTGACCGATGCTAGGAATTGGTATACTCATATTTTAATGCAGAAATTCCGATTCTGTATTTCCATTCAATAAAAGTGCTAGAGCTTACATTCACATTGCAATGAACATTATCAATTTTGTTGTTTTCCTAGAATTTTATCTATATATGAGATGTAAAAATAACCTCACAAAACTGAATATATGTAGACTAATAACAGATAATTTATACAAACTAATAACCTATATGGACAAATACCTGTTCATTCGACATCCTCCACACCATCAGTCTGTTGTCAGTCCGTGTAAATATTCATAGGTAACCAGTAGCTAAAGAGTTACCTTTCTTGGGGCATTCAGTACTTCAGGAAAATCAGGGTCCTTTAAAGAATACGTATAATGTAGAGCATTTATGAGTATAAATAAATGTATTTTACCTATACTGTCCATAACAGTTATTAAAATACTTCATATTAATGTTTCAGGTTTTCTAAAATACAGGAAGTGTAAAATTAATCTTGAGGTAATGCATTATAGAGAGGCAAATGTCAGCTTTTTAGTGCTCAAACAGGGAAAGGAGGGGCTGGAGCGAGGGGATGCTGCACCCCGTCCTCTGTGTATTCTCCCTTTTTTCAGCTTGCAGCAGTAAGAAGGGGGAACATGACATAGCCACCTGTAAAATATGTGCAAACCAAGCAGTCAAAGCATCCACCAAGCATCAAGTGTTCATACACGCTTGTGGTGAGGAGTGACTTCTCATTAGCTTATTAAAAATACCGGATTAAAACAATCTCTTTGATTAATATCTCACTTGCTAATATTTAGGGCTGTATAAATTCAGGTAACATTCCAGGAAACATGATCTGTGAAAGGGCATATGATTTCACATAAAGACCTGCACGGAGGCCACCAGGACAGCCAATGAAACACAGAGACTTCAAGAAACTCTCTTCAAAGCAACCCAATGTATTCAAGTATACACTGCATTCAAGTTGGATGGATTTCCCTTTTGTCTATAGTCATCAGAGGCAAGTGACATCTTGAACGCCTCAAGAAGATTAAATAGCAAAGCTCAGTCGGAAGCTTAAAAAAAAGAGAGAGAAAAGAAAAGGGCCAACTTGGCCATTATGGAGCTGGTCCTTTCTTGTCTGTGAAAGAGCTTTCAAGGAGTACTATTGGAAGAAGAAGGCCCAGATAAAGAATACAATGATGTTAGAAAGGGAGAACTCCGAGTGGAACCAGAGGGTGTGGGTTGCGCTGAATGAAGGATTAGTGCAGCTTCACAGCAAAGAAAAGGGGAATCCTAGTCAAGATGAAAATGAGGAATTACTTTTTTTAGACTCCAGTTCACTGAGCAGCGACAATGCATGATGGGAGGTACTTGACATAACACTCTTCCAGGCCATGTTTGCTCTCCATGTGGGACCAAGAAAAAACAACAACAGTGGCACACCAAAACAAAACAGTTTTTAACCTAATAAACTTACTCAGAAATTCTTTTCGACAAACCTTGGGTTTTATTTACCATTGAGTATCTGCATGTTGAACCAATCACACGTGGGAAATTAGCATGGCAGATTTGCAGACAATGTGTCTTTTAACAAGTCTGTATTTTGCAAAAGGTTCAAATCAATGCGTTCTTATTGCGCATTATAGGAAAGGAAGATACTTTAAGTGTGGAATTCTTCACAGTCATCAGAAACAGTTACCTTCTGGAACATCTTAGGGCAAACTAGAAGGCAAAATGATGCAGAAATAAAAGGCATTTTGGATTCTTAGCTTAAATGTTTGCACAGCAGTCAGTTTGATTCTGAGTTAGGGAAAGGACAGTGCAGAAGCAAGAAGGTACAATTTAATTGCATCAAGAGATGGGCACATATTTTGATTCAGGACTATTAATATTATTCTGTGAATCACTGACCTATTTTCCCATATGTGAGGAATCTGTCATCCCAGAATCACATTACTAGTTGTTACATAGCCAAGGTGGAAAAAAGGGCTGGAACACAGGGTCTCAGTGACAAGTTATTTGTTAATATGATACAAAGACATACTTCAGGTTAGGGTGAGAAGGAGCAGGCTAGGAGCACTCTGGGGACACACAGGGAAAGGAGCAAGCCAGGACTTCCTTTACCTGCTGGTGAAATCATTATGGTAATAGAGGGCAAAAGAAACAAGCTGGTCTACCTCATCCACTTCCCTAAAGTGTCAGGAAAAGCTCAAGTAGCTTAGGATATTACAAAGTATTAATCTCATGCAGAGACCCCTGCTGTCCTCATGGGCAAGGGACCTTTTGCTGAAAAGCTTTCTTCAGGGCTCGATGAAAGAGCTGAATGGACAAAAAAAATGACCCTGGGATCATTCAGTTTCCTTGGCTACCTCTCAGTCCAGGCAAACATAAAGTTTTATCAGGGACAGGACAGAAGCATCGCTTCCCTCCACTACCACACCAGTTCATGAAGCTGTTAATGATGAAGTCAGAGCTTGCACCCCGGGAGCAGCTGGAACAGAACAGATGTGGCTACAGTAAAAAGGAGGCTTCTTCCTAAAATGTATGAATTAGCTGTGCTTGTGGTGAGGTGTTATTAAGAAAATCAACAAAAAGAGAGAATTCTTCTTATTAGAACAGTTTGGCTTGACGGATTTAGCCATAAGAAGTCACAGAGGGGACGTAACTACTCTCTAAAATGTACACTGGCAAATACCATGAAAGCATTAAAATAAAGGAAAGGCTGGCACCTGGACAAATGAGCTGTGGCTGTGAACACATTTAAGAAATCAGAAGATGCTTTCCTGGTCTTTTGCCAAGAGTCTTCCAACAGGAACAAGAACTGAAAACGTAACTAGTTCAAAGGCTGAGAAGTATATATTTATGGTATGGCTGCTGCTGTTGTTAATGGTTGACTGGATGTGATGACCTAAAGCTGAGGGAAGTGAACTGTGGCTTTTACACACACATAATTCTTACGATTTCTGGAAGTGCCCAGGTTATAGTGCGACACGGAGATTCTGATGTGCAGCCTGCCAGTCCGCTCCCTTTCTACCATACTCCCTATGATTGTTCCCTTTTCTTCTTGTATTATCTGTTCGTTCTTTCTGCTCACTTCTAAGGGATAGACCACAGGAGCTGGATGGTGACTGCTCGCCATGCGAACTACTGAGAAACCAAAAATTTAATAGTCCACATGACTATGCAAGGGCAGTCACTGCCTCTTCTGCTCCCTTGCACGTGTGTGTGGTTGTGTGGAACTGAGATCACACTATATATATCTCTGATCTCCAGTGTAAAATCCTGTTTTGTCCTATTTATCATATCCAGTCTCTTTTTCTCTACCTTATTAATAGGAACAGCCTTACAGTCATAGAGGGATCAGCTGAGTGTTTCACGTGGTGACTGTGTTCAGGACTCAGAGCTTCCCTCTCATGCAATAGTCAATTTGGAGACCGGTTTTGTCAGGTGCTGCATCACTAGAGATTTTTAGCCTTTTGACAAGCTTAGGAAGAATTTATGGTTTCACAGTGTCTACACATATACGCTCGTGGACATGTAAGCATATTTGTGGTGCACGGCTATTGGACATGCAATAGTTCAGCCAGATGGGCATTGCTGGATAAGACAATTTTCTTTTCTTTCATTATGAAGATGTATGTCTTTATTGTTGCTTTGACTGCTATTACTATTCAGAATTGAAAGAGGTAGTTCCACTACTTGTTTTTGAGGAAAGAGGATTGGATGCTCATAAATGAGTGTGTCTACACAAAGTGTAGTAACTATAACTTGTACCTGAGTGTGCAATCTGTCTTATTGTACTTAGAAATAAATCCATTTTCTGCTAATACTTTTTGTGGTGATAGCATGAATCTGTGAAGCTGCAGGCAAGAGATCTGTGCGGGCACGCGTGTGCATACAAGGGTGCACTTTCAGGATATTGTATCCTTACACTACTGAAGCCATTTATTTGTTCATTGTTGGATAATCTGCAAGCTCTAAAAACCTTTTTTATGCAATACTTTTTTTCATGAAAGAACTGTGAGCTTTTGCTCTGAAAGTGATCCTCCATGTAATTGAAGAGGTATAAAATCAGATTATATGGAAGCTAATCTGAAGAGACAATAGGGACAGGTAGTGTGAATAAATAGTTTTACCAGTGGAGCTCCAAAAATTGAGTGGAGACACTTTGGTTTACACAGCAACGGCCTCACTCTGCACTGCAGAAAAGGAACGGGTCTATGGCATTCTGAAATACTCTGAGGAAGCTGAAGGGATGGTGACATCCCAGTTATTGATTTTGTACCCTGGTTTAAATATGTAAAAGAAAGATAACTGTTATCTTGTAAATCCAGATGATTTTTCTGTAAAGGTTCTTATTTGACACTGTTGCTTAAATGCAATGATCCTTTGTTTTACTACTCTGCATGTTGCTACATGTGTTTAAGGTTCACCCTACTTTTGTACCCTTGCTGGTTTAGAGCCAAAATTGCGCTGCTGGCTGAGTCGCTGTGTTCCCCCTACGCAGTCTGGTGCCCGGCTGCTCCAACCTTCCCAGGCTTCGGCTTGAAGGCTCAAGAAGCATCTGACTTGCATGCCCTAAAAAAACATTTTTCACAAAGTTAGCCCAATATTTCTTTCCTTAATTAGAACGCAACAAAGTATATCTTTATTCTTTGCAGTAAACAGTGTCAAGTCAGGAGATGGCTGACTTGATTCCAATTACTGCTGTTATAACGCATGAAACTATAATAATGCATGTGGGGGAGTAATTGCTCCTTTTTCTCTTCTCTTTTTTTTAATGTCTGTTTTTGTATCATAGCCATCAAGACAATATAACAGCTGGTGACAAAGTAGTGAAAAGTAAAGAGCACCTGGTAAACGGTCAGAATGATTTTCACACCGTCTACATTAACATTTTTCTTGCATTCACTCCAAAATGTTGGGTAGGAAAATGAGGTTAATTTTGCAAGAGAAGTCTTGCACTTTTAATCGGGTGTATCAAATGTCAAGTGTTTTCCTTTGTAGTTTGGTGGTTTGGGTGATTCTGTATCATTATAATGAAGGAAATTGCTTTGATGAAAGGAAAAGCAAAGTCTGTAGAGAACAGAGAGGTTCCATACATGTCTTTCCTGAAGTTCACCATCTCCTCCAGTGTAAGAAAGATCTTCAACAGGAATGTAACAGATCAAGAATTTTAAATTGCATTGTATTTTCTCTAAATGTACCAAGAATAACATTTAAAAAATGTGACGTATAGTGCAGTTATGTTAATAATAATGAAAATGAGAAATTCCCTACTATGTCAGAGTTAACAAACAGAAAGCAGAATCTGACTGAAGAGCTGGAAATCTTGTGGCCTTTTTCTGGTTTTGACATTTTTAGGGGTGGGATAATTCAGATTGGAAGGGACCTGAGAACGTCATCCAAGCCAGCTTCCTTCTCAAAGCAGAATCAGGTATAAGGTCAGATAATACCTTCAGTTGCATTTGTCAATTTGCCTGAAGAGGAAAACAACTAAAATTTAAAATGTTTTCTGTTTTTTCCACTTTCATCTAGTTTTATTCCTTTTCTACTTTTTCTTTCTTCTTTAATACTTCTACTAGCAAAACCAGAAATCTGTATTCTTATATTCACACCTAAATAATTCCTTTAACTTTGGAATAATCAAAATCCTTTGTTAAGATAGCTCAAATTAGTCTGCAGAGCAGCATGACAGAAGTTAACATGGCTATTCTGACTTCTATTTGTAAGCACAGATAGCAACACAATTGCCAATTAAAATAGAACATATTCAAATTGGAATCATTTTATGGTTGATTAAGCTGCATGATATAACAAGCCATGTGTTGTTATGGATATTACCCCAGAGTTTACAGAGTTCCTCTGATAGTCCAAAGAGTGCCTGTGGGGACAAGAACTCATGCACTGGAAGTATCTTCTTTATAATTTTAAAGTAGAATGTCTTCAGGGAAGCTGGTGTTAAAGAAAATATTTTCATAAGGTTTATCTATTTAAAAAGAAGCACAAGAAGCTTTTTTCAAACAGTGGATTTGATTCATCCCTGTACGCCCAGATGATATATCTGTGGCAGTGGGAGGGTGCAGTAACCTTTGTGATGTCTTTCATGCAGGTTACAGTAGTGGATTTTACCCCATGGATCTAAACAAGACACCCCATAGTGCTTCCCCAAGGCCCTGGCCACAAATCTTCCCTGTCCATCTTCACCTCTGCAAAGGAATTAGAAGATCTGGTGGTTTGTACTGCTGTAACTCTTCCCTAGTTTTATTTTCTGTTAGTATGGGCACAAAACCTGACTTCTACTGCTGGCACTGCAATAGAAATCTGATGCTACAAAGCAGATGTCTTCATTTATGTTTGCTTCAGTTGGTGTGGGCAAAAGTAAAGCAGGGCATGATTTCAAACAGATATCTTTGAGGTATCCTTTTAAGTTACTTCTGCATGGAAAGTATCAACATAACTTCAAACAGGCTAAGAAACAGTGAATCAGCTGTTTTGCTTCTCAACATGCTGAGTGAGCTCCACTTTAAAAACTAGTACCAAATTTCAATTTTTGATCTGAAGTTTTATTTCCTCTGTCTCCAAAATTTCACCATGCTGTTACTACAGCTGTCCTTCCTCTGACAGGCTACAACCAGTAAATGTGTCATTTCCTCTGTCCATAAAATCATCAACAGGCAGGGGAAACTCTTGCCAGAGGGGAAGAGCCTTGATAAAGCTTAATAAAAACTGTCGATGTTTCCTGCATGTACTAGCATGTCTGATCTAAAAATATGTATTTGAAGCAGAAGCTCTAATGTAGTTCTTGATTCTCTAAGCAACAAACCACCTTTGTGAAAATGTTTCAGAAAAAGGTACTAAAAGCAACTACACGACTGCAATGGCTTGATATTAACTCCATGACTGTATCAATTAAACAGAAATGCTTAGGATGGTCTCACTAAGCAGTAATATTTTGCAACTTCTTTGACTGGTATACCTTAGAATCCCTGCGTTCAGCATAATCTCTGTATAGTACATCAGCACACATGACATGCTATATAACAGCATGCTTACACTTCTCATCAGCACAAGCTGTTTCCCCCCTTGAACATTAGCTGCAGCTGACTCTTACACTTTTTTGCTGACATTACCCATCAGGAACTTCTAATTTAACCCAACCAACCCAAGCAGGATTTCAGAAGCCTCTTTACCTTCTGCAGAAGATCTGAAGAAGGAAGCTAATTTTGGGGGAGACGGTATGATGCTTCTCCCTTCCAAACCAGTAGCTCAGGTTTTTCAAAATAACAGCAACGGTATCACTGTATTTTTAGTCTTTGTACAGCTCACAGACCTTTTCAGAGCCATAAAGGCACCCATTTCACAGCACAGAAGCTGAAGAATATGTCTCCGCCACAGCTGACAGGCTCCAGGACACATGGCATAAGCACATCACGCTCTGTGATTTCACTTTTCAAGTACATATATGGCTTACGAGAACTTGTTTAAACTGCCTGGTGAACCATCAGGTATGCCAGGCCCTGGGTATGCCGGTGCACACGCACCCAGAATGCGTCTTCTGGCCATGGCTGGGCAACGTTTGCAAGTTTGATGGAAAACTTTGATCTTCAGAGTGACCCTCAAGAAACTATCTCAACATATCTGGCCAATTTGGTGCTGAAATGAGTTGACGCTGCTTTTGCCTAAAAAGCTGAATTTCAACTCAAGAGCTCCTAGCTCTAGGCTCACAAGAATAAACTCTGTAACTCTTGACAGCAGTCCCTTTTTATGTTGTTTTGCCAAAAAAGACTTTTGAGCAGTCCACATTTCTTGTATTTTTTGCATTCTTTGTGTCTGTTCTGGAAGTAAAACTAACTGTAAGGTACAAGCCCAAAAAAGAGTGCTGAAATAAAATAAACTGAAAATCTAGGAAATAATTTTTATTTCTTTACTTTGTGCATTTTTAGACACATTCATCACCTAATTAATTACCCTCTGGCTCACTTCTTTCATTAAGGTATTCACACGTGGAAGTGATTTGTGATGACAACATGTCCAGATGAATAACTTTTAACTAATGTACAAACAAAAATTCATTTTCAGTCGTATTTAAATGGGTAAAGAAATAATTTCAAATCATAGTTTTCCCAGGTGAAAAGAGACAAAGATGACAAACAGATATCAAAAGCACTCACTCTGAGCAAATCTCTGCATTCAGGACAAAACTTTGAAGCACGGGAAAAAATTCAGACCATCAGTTACTTTCCAGCAGGTTTTGAAAAACAATGCTCAGAACATAGATGCAACCCTCCCACCCCAACCTATATGGATGGAAAGAAATGGATTTACTTTTGCATTAATTGGAGGCATTCATCTCTCACAAATGTTTGGATAAAATGGGCATTACGCATAGCTAGCTGTGGTTGGAGCTGGAACAATTTGCACAGGCTGATGGTGTAGTTTCATGAGTCTCTTGAGTCTTTTTGTAGGATCTCAGATGCAAGGCATCCTCTTGCTAATTCCAACATCAGAGCTCTTACAGGAGAAAATCCAATCAGCTCTTGCTCAGATCCTGTCAGAAAAAGCAAAGATAGAGAGTGTCGGATCTGTGTCTTGAGTTTTTTTATCTTTAGGGACAGGGGAAGAGATCAGAGTGAGTAAGAATATATCTTTGCTATCATACAAAGAACAGTTCAAACTCGGGAGATAGAAAAGATTCTGGATGCCTGGAGGCCATTACGGTTTTGTCCTTCTATAAGGGGGGTGATGTCCCGCAGTAGCAGGAACAGTTGTCTGACTTGGCTGAACCGGGATTGACCTGAGCAATCTAAATGTTATTAGAAACTGAGTCTTCCCTGTGAGAACATGAGTATGCATGCACACACACAACACAGAGTCTGGTCTTTTGGTGGCAGAGAGGTGCAGGGGAGCAAATCAGCTTTTGGTTTATCCAGCTCCCGAAACCTACCATAAACCCAATAAACTTTCCAATATGAACTCAGTAAGTTCAAAAAAGAAGAGAGTTCACAGCTGAAACAGCTGGGGAACAAAGAGCATTCAGGAAGATCTCAGTTTAGTCCCCAAAAGCCTACTTTCTTACTAATAGTCCACCAACTCTGAATGATGTATTTCTATTCAAATGCAGTGCAAGGCAATTTCCTTGCATTAGGAAGCACAGACAGATACTTCTAGAGCATTACAGATGTCTGTCCCTTCTGGCTTTCAGCCTTCAGCTGTGGGGTCAATGATACTGCTTTGTTCTTGTCATTCCCTCAGTTTACAGGGAAAGGATGACATTACCGTTCTGTTTTAAAGTTAAAACTGCGAGAGGTTTTGTATCTGAAAAGCCATTCTGCAGCAATTCTACTTGAAAGATGACTGTACAAAAGGGGGAAATAAAATGTAAGATAACTTCATGTATCTATGCTTTTCTTCATTTTAAAAGTGAGTCTTTCCTGGAATAATGTAAGCATTTAACTTGAGAAACATTGTAGAAAAACACTATTAAAGAAATTATTAAAGAAACTGGAAACACTGACTCAAACTCACCTTCTTTAGGCAGTATTTTGATGGCAGCAGGGCTAAAACCATGAAGACTGCTTACTATGGCCATGGTGTATTTGCTCAAATTGAAAAATCTGTCACAGTTCCTTTAGATGTTTCAGAATTTCCTAAAAGCTCATTAGTTCTATTTCCTATTAAAGGAAAAACAAAAATGAAACCAAAACCAAACACAAACAAACCAAAAACACGTGTGAAATACAAAATAATTATTAATTCTAATAGGTCTAACAGGAACAAATAGTGTCCACAGGCTCTTTTTTCCTCATAAACACTATCAGTAAGTAGGTTTTTGTAGTGAATTAGCTTCTCTAGATGGGTGTTAGGTACTAGAATAGATATCTGGAATGAAAATGGCTAGAAACTTTCACAATTATTTCATTAACAACTGTAGAAATAAATCTGCAGTTACCATGTTATTGGCTTATTGAGCCAGCTTTGAGCTGAAGCTCTGCAGAATTATATGCAAGTTATAATGAAGTCCAGCTTCAGTTAAAGCTCCTGGCTTTCCAGGTAGACCTCCACATTCACTTAGCAGGAGGAGCTCAGTGAGTTATAGACTTCCTCAAGGTAGATTGATCTCATTTGAGCCTTCATTTAGTGTTAAAACATGCCAGGGCTTTGGAGTATGATAGGTCCTGCACGTTATCAAAGGTTATCAAAGAGGTTTTCTGAATGCCAGAGAGGGACAGGTTTGTACCAGTTAACTGAAGGTCAGTCAAGCACTACATCCATTCTGACATACAAACTTGCAGAATTACTTAAAGTAAAAGAAAACAAAAGGTTCTACCTGCTAAATATTGTTGCTAAAATACGCAAGAGAGAGCTATTGTCTCATCCTTAAGAACAGGATTTCTACATGTTTGAAGAAAGCCACATTTCTGAACATTTTCCCACAAACGCCTTGCTGGTGGGACTCCACTGGCCAGTTCAGAGAATCACTTCAGATTATTTCTCAGCTTCTGATGCAGAAATATATCATGGACAGATGTTCCACCAAATCCCTGAATACTTCTATTGCTCCAGAAGTTGATTCCCCATGCCATCGTACTTCCGAAGGTAATAGCGTAGGTAATGAATGACAAACCAGGCATTTGGCTTTTGATATGTCCCCACTGGCTATTCACTGCTTGGTTCCCTTCTGTCCTCAGGCTCCTGGGTATCTTACATGAACAATCCAACTGGTGTCACTTAAAGGGCAAAGAGATAAACCATATGTGAAAAAGAATAAAATAACGTGCCTTTATCCCTTTCAAACAAAGAAAATCAACCTATAACAAACCAAAGAGAAGTGGCTTTGTGAATGAGAGGCCTGATTCTCATTTACCTTGCCTTACACCTTCCCAACAGCCACATAAACCTTGAAAGGGATACTAAAATATTTCCCTTTTTAGATGTGCTTTCACTAAAATGCTATCTTCCTAAATGCTTGCAAAGGGTCTTTAACCAGTCAATTTAACACACATTAAGAATTTATTTCCTAATTTAAAAAAATTGTTCTAAAGCAATTACTAAATAATGTTAATAATAAAATGTTAAGTGATACAAGAAAAGCGTACTTACCGGTAAGTATCAGAACAGTTGTGATATAGCCTGACCTGTGAATGCACTTGTATTCTTGGAAACCAGATTTCATCCCTGACATTGTAGCTCTACCACATTTTAAAGGTACAAAGAACCGCACAAATCAGTTTAAAAGTAATTCTAGGTTGTCCCAGATGGGAAATAAGAAATCAGAGGATGAGAACAGTGAAACAAGTTCATGCCATTACCATCATTTTTATTATCACCTGGTTTTGCATTTTTGAAGCAGACTTTCACATGTATAGCTAGACTATACTGTGGCATCCCGTATTGATCTCACCCACTAAAGCTTTCAAGCAGCCTGGGATCTTGTCTAACCTTCTGCAAATATATGCATTTAAAGGTCACACACATGATGTGAGATTTGCTTGCCAAACGCATTCTGTGTGCTCATTCTGCAATGTAACCTGACAGTTAACTTTAGCCTGCTTGGTGCTGGTTTACGCTGGGTAAGGCAACGCAGCCTGAAGATTTAATGTTAAACACAAAATTTCCAAGCTGTTATAACCATGCAATCTACAGCATTCCTCAGATAACCGCAACAATGTGGTGGGCCAGCTGAAGGAAGATAAACAGCTAGTAAGTTTAACACGTTTAATAGTTTGCTGCTGTTGTTTTGAAATTGGAAATGTATTTATTGCCTCCAAAATAGTCTGCTGTTGGAAGCTACTAAAAATGTTACTTTGTCATATAGATCCCGCATCTCTTAATGTACTCAGGCCATCACAGTTCCTACCGTTTGGTGCTTTTACAGTGATCTAGTGTACATGTTAGTTGTGGAGGTGCATGGCTTTTGTTCAGATATCCTTTGAAAAGCAGAGATTCAACAACAAGATTAACTGCAAGAGCCATTGAGGATCTGACTCCTTGCAAATTTCTGTCACTAAAATCTGTAAACAACAGGAATAATGGCAGAAAAAAATGAAATTAAACAGCCTCATGCAAAATACGGCCAACTGGACCTCTTTTTCCTGCAGGCAGCACGAAGACAAAAGCAGAGCTGCTCTACCTTGTGGCAGTTAGCAACTGATCCTTCTACGCGCTCTATAAAAAAAATTCCACCCTTAAAAAGTATTAGATAATTTTAAGCTGTTTTATCCCTCGATATTATATAAGAGCAATTTTAATTAATTCTTAAGAGTTAAAAAAAAAAAAGAAAGAAAGAAATGAAGATTTGTGTTTCTTAGGAATGCTAAGCTGTACAAAAGCTCTGGGCTTTGTTTTTGGCCTGTCATTCTAAAGGAGGTGAGGACGGATTATAATTGCACTGTGGGGCCTGAACAGAGGACCCCTGTAGGTAGAGCAGGCCTTTCAATCTTCTGATCAACGGAGCTGAAACAAAAATGCAGGAGGGCTGTGTTCCCACGTTCTTTGACAGTTTCCTGCTGCAGATAGCGTCCTTTTAAACCTCCCTTATGCTTTCATTATGCTGCTGAAATAATGAATAATTTGCCTCCTCCACTCTTTGATATGCATGGTCAGATATTATTGGGTAAGGAGCAAGAGGGACCTTCCTATAACCTTAATCCAGTTCACACTAATAAAATGATTTAGCTGAGCATTCTTGGGAAGCAATTATTTTTCTTGAAGACAATGACTATCAAAAAGTCCCTAATGGGCAGAGGCAGATCAGGTCACCTCAGCTTTCCATTTTCTTCAACACAGGCAATGTTTAGACCCTTAAAGTACGAGCTCCCTTCTGCAGTTTTGTCACAAATACTCAAACATTACTGTTGCTGAGTGTAGGGTTAAAAATGAATTAGGTTTAATTTTGATTTATTCAAGGGTGCAGTTATAGACTGTGAGAGGTCAACTGTACTCTGAATTCTGTGAGGGAGAAATACACCGGAGAAATGTGAAAAGGCACTTCTGTCTCTTAATAGTACTGGTGAGCAAACATATTTCAATTCTCATTCTACTTTTTGTCATTAAATTATGCAGCTGACATTCTTGAATAAAAGAACTCAGGATTATTTTTTTTCCTAAATTAATACAGTATTAATGAAAGACAGATTTATTAATTTAAAACATTACTCTTTTTTGGCAAGATTAATGCTAGTTTAAGCAGATTAGTATTATCTTCTTTTATATCTTAAAAGTCATCAACAATTACAAAATACATTGGCTGTCAAACAATAATACTCCTATTATATAATCTGGACTGATCCAAGATTCTTTGCAAACATCAATTGAATTGTCCTCACACTCCTCTTGACACAAAGATCATGTGTATATCCTTATTACTTGTGAGTTATTATGATTGCTGTTATCATTACCACTTAGTATTATTGTTAATATTATTAACAAAAGCCATCAGGCTGATTGTATCTTTTAAAGACAGGTGGATATGTGCTGAGTTTTCTAAAGAGGACTTTTGTTCACACCTTCTATTATTGTAATGATATAATTAAAATGAGTAGAAGATACGGGTCACGGATGTATTTGCATATCTAAAGTGTAGCCTGATCCTGAAAAAAGCTAACAAACACTCTCATCTTAGGTATAATGCAGCCTTATACTTTTTGATGAGAAAATAGAATTTATGAATAAACAATTTCAGTGAAGCACATATTACAATGTCGTACAAGTATGGCTCTATAGTGTTAGTTACAAACAAAAAGATTGGTATTAACAGAAGCACTGCAGTAAAATTAAGGCAACTTCTGGAGGCTGTATAACCATAGTTCATACTGAAAGAACTATTAACAAGGTTTTCCTATGGTTATCCTTTGCAATGACATTAATGAGCTTATTGAATATTTTTGGTAACAAGTTTGGCACAAAATGCAGGAGTTGTGCTAGTTCAACTTGTTGACTCAAAAATGGATGAATTGTAAATTCAGATCCAGTTCATTGAATTTCAGGCATCCAGTTGAGGCTCAGAGATAAGGAACCATCACCCACCTTTCATCTGAATCAGTCCCACCATTGTTTATTTAAGGATAATATTATGACTGTGCTCCTAATTTACATGTCTGCAAACCTAATTTCAGCTGTGATGAATCTGACCTTAAAGACTGATAAGGATTGTACTGTGAGTTGAAACCAAGTGATAGTTACAAATCATGCAAGTAATGGATTTTTTCAGTACAGAATTAGAATTACGTCAGTTTAACTAGTGGTGGTAAAATATCACCTGGAATATTCCATGTAGCTCTGGCTATCCAAAGTCAAAAAGACAAAATAGAATAAGTGCAGACAATACCTTCTTTTCTTCCGAGAGAAGACTGAAAGACAAAAGCCAAGGCAGTTTCAATTACTCTGTAACTACACTAGGCGGTAAATATCACGGAGAAGAAAAATTAAGTGTAGTCTGATGATAACCAAAACTTGCAACTTGGCTAAAACTTGACTATTGCTATCCATGGATAGCATAGGGATAACATTAACTTGTTATCTTCCTTCTCTCTAAGGTGTTTTCTCTCTCTAATTACGTATATGCCACGAAATGGAAAGAAAGAAGAGATCCTTGACGTTTGGAACCAGTAAGTCCATATGGTGCAGTGCGCCACTGAGAGAATTTGTCAACATCTCTTAGATGTGACGTGACATCCAAGTTAAAAAACCTCATGTGACATGTTGCCTGCATGGATATCTTTGCATCACAGTCCCCTACATTTTGGTACCCAGGATTAGCTTCGATGCGGCTAGCTCGTTTCCCTGCCTGACGCTCCTAGTGTCTCAGTTCTTCACCCTGCCTCCCTCCTTTCCTAGATCTCTTCCTATAGTGAACTGTTACTGAACTAAAGTATGAAGATGCCAGTTAATAAATGTAGGGCAATGATAGGCACTATAAAATACATAGCTTGCATACTCTCTTCACGGACAGCTACCATGGTCCAGAGTTAAGAAAGAATATGACAGGTGGAAAAGGTACCCCCGAGAGAGAGAGAGAGGAAGGACATACTAGAGACAGCTGATTATAGCTGATCAGGCTCCACCAATGCAGCAGGGAATGAGAAACACCAACCAGTTGCAGGCATGGCCACTCTTTCGCTACTATGGTTACTTGAATTAACAACACTGAAAACCGTATAGTTAAATTAATGTCACTTCTGGTTAAAGAACGGTTTAGAGTCTAACACGGTAAAATTAAGTATACCATGATATTTCAGTGATGAGGTATATGACCCAAAACTTATCAGGTTTCTAATTATAGATTTCTATGGCAAACTTTCAATCAACTATTTCATAATTGGAAAAAATAGTAATTGGTCAGTGAATATGGTACAAGAATAAATAAGCTCCCCTATCAGAAATTCCTAGCCATTTTTTACCTAGCTTTCAGTGGACTATTTGCAGACATCAGCAGCAACACAGACTGCATAAATTCAGAAATCTACCAAACCCCGCCTTCTGCTTTGCAGAAGTGACTAGGAGAACAGTACGTGCTTGGTATTGAGCACTCATTAACCAACATTTTCATCCTCATTTGTTCAAAGCTAGAAAGTGATTCCTGCTCACTTTCTTCCCATCAATGGAGTCACAGTCATAAGAACTCTCTAGTTTGTTGCGATCACTTAAATTAGCAATTTTCAGGAGCCTAATGGTGCATTAATATGACTTTTAGTCAAAGAAAAACTTAAAGCCTCAAAATCAAGATGACTCATCTCTTGAAAAAATAAACATAAATTTCAATCACTTGGAGTCACTAAATCTATAAACCAGAAAATGGTCACTGCTTATCTTTTACTTTAATATGAACTGAGAAACCAACTAACTACATTTTTCTCAGGAAAATATATCACTTTTAAGAATCATTAAGGGAAGTGCTGAACATTAGAATACTCTATCTCTTTATATTTGTATTGGATAAGTTAATTTTTTTCTGACGGATTTTAAGAAAAGGAATTTCCTTGAAAAATGTGTGAGATCTGATCCTGCTTTTATATTGGAAGAATTTTTTTAAGATCAGTCTATAAAGCTCCTCCCACAGTGTTATGTCTCTGGACAAAGTCCTATCAATGCCAGACACCTTTAAAAATCTGTAAAAATGTTCTATATCATCTTATCTCACTTCCATCAAAGCACATCAACTTCAGTAGTACCGTGTTTTGAATATCTATAGCACCCATTTACTTTGGTCAGAATCAGATTAAGTTTTATCTGAGCTAAAAAGTAAGGAAAACTACATTCAGTATATAAGAAAAAAGATATAATAAATATTCTGATTCAGGTAGAACTTCTTTCAGCTACTACTGAAATGTTCAAGAATACTAGAAAGAAAGAAATTGAATAAAGTCCTGTTTTCTTCCATTTTTCTCTACATATCCATTCCAAAATGATTAATGATGAGCTTATCTTTCCTTAGCTCCAAAAGTTAAAGTCTTTCTTGACTGTTTCCCATATGAGAAGCTATTTTGATCCTAACATTCTGCCTAAAATTCTTTCTAATATTACTGAGGAACTTGTACTCCCAGAGTAAAACCAGATTTCTTCCCTGCAGACTGGCAGCCTCCATTGTCAGATATTAGATGTATTTTTCCCTAATGGCTTGGAAGAAGTACTCTATGCAGGTAGGATGTTGAGACTGTTCTTTTTGACACAGGAATCAAAATTGACTTCCAAGTGAGCACAGAGAAGGTAGGAGTTATGATCCTTCACTGCCTACCTCTAGCACCAGGAGCCCGATATTTATTGCTGGCCTTCAGCTGGCAGCAGAACAGCTCTGGGGGAGCTTGCTCTGGGCATGTCCACATATAGAGAAGGAGGTTGAGGCTTAGCCCCTCTCCTACGTTCCTGCCTGTGCTTGATGAGGACATCAGTTACACTAGAACTTTCTTTTCTTTCTCTGCAGCCAGACCAGCCTGCATAGGGCTGTAGGTGCAAGTCATTACTCTTCATATTCCCTTGCATGGGCGACCACTCTGAGTCTGAGATATAGACATCTTTTGTAAGCAGAATGTTGCAAACGATAGTATTCTAACCGCTCTTATGTTATTTATTATCCAGCTGAATAATTTTAACATTCTTTCGCTGCTCAAACATACGCAAAACCAGCTCTGCCACAGTGCAAACTAACTTATGTCTGAAACATTTTTCTGAAACATTTTATAGACGAGTAAAATATTTTAGAGAGGAATAGTTTACTTCCTTTCAACATGATCAATTGCAAATGTCTATATAACATGAACATAGCCTATTTCTTTGCTTAAAATACAATTCAACTAAGAAAAGATGTTGTTATTTAGGAACAGTGACTCCAGGCAAGATTTGTTAAAAGAGTTCTGTGATGCTGTTAGAAAACAAAGATCATCTTCGGTTCGTAGCAGGAGGAGAGATGTTATATGTAATTGTAGTAGAAAAGTAGTAAATAAATATGGCCTATTACTCTTTCATACAGTGGTGCAAAAACTTGACAAGTACTCAATTCAGTCAAATTCATATTAAGAGCAAGTTGCCTGGGGGGAAAAAAAAATAAAGAAAAAGAAAATGAAAAAGCACAAAAGAATGAGATGATTTAGACAGAATCAGGTACCTCAGATATAGCAAGGTTGTTATCTACCCTCAATGAATATTTATCATGTCACTATTCACTTGACACTGATTTAAAAAGGGCAAAAAAAAGAACAAGGCATTTGGAAGGAAAATATAGTATGTACACACTAGATAATGTAATAAATATTAAGTAATACCCCTTGCTTTACATTTGTGAGTAAGGTTACATCATTTAATATTGCAATGGAAAAGCGTCTTTGTGTTAGGCACCGGTGATGTGTGAGTTCTAAGGATGAAATTCCTCTTAGGTGACCCAAAGATGTCACAGAATAACTGTGTCTATAAAATCATTGTGTGCTTTGCATTTGTCTCTTAGGAGAACTCCTACGTTTCCTTTGTGTTGTTGGCAGGTTGAATGCAACACGCCAGTGGACATGTAAGACCACCCACCCGCTGGCCCCTGCCATCTCTGTGAATAACCTCATCTTTGGAGAATTCCACCTGTAGAACTCATGCTCTGGGTCAGGGACTTAAACTATCTACCAAACAATTAGCAGTGCATGAGCTTTACAGAAACACATACGTTAAGACAGCTGCCTCCAGAGGCCAGGCCTTACCTGATGATAATTCAAATGTTTCATGGCATTTGTTACCACTCCTTGGGGTGAATAAGCCCCATGAACATTGTGTAAATACACAAGTTATTCAAAGAAAATATGTAAGTTCTCATCACCAATGTCCGCTCCAGACAGAGGCTGACTGGTGGGACAGGGAAGTTGGGAGCCTTTCAGCCAAGGAGAAGAAGAGCAAGGACGGATCAAATTGCATTTAAAAGAGACTACCGGGTAAATTTATGGAAGGAGGACACAGGTGCGTCATGGCACTGACTTCGAAGTCTGAAAAAGATACAGGTGAAATATAAAACTTTATGTTTCATACATCTTTTCTGAACATGCATGCACATATCCATGTACACAAATATGCAGGACCTTACAAGAGCTGTTTTGGGCCCTGAAGCCAACTAAATGTCCCCATCCCCCCCTGCCATCTCTCCTCAACGCTCCTCCCTGCCCACACCTCCTCCAGCTTCTCTGCGCTCAGTACTCCCTCTCCACGTTCTTTAAATTTGCCAAAAAGCACCAGTAGAAGGTTTTAACTTCTTTATACATTTCTATGTATATCTCCCTAATCTTTTTCCATATTCACATGCCTCAACTTCCTCCACAGCCATGCGTCACTGGCTCGGTTTCCTAAAGCTCCTTGGACTCACCCATGCATCTGCTCTCACCCGTATTTTTTTCCAGAGATGACAGCAGAATGCAGTCAGTAGTTTCCCACTTGCTCACCATGTTGTGCACTGAGAAAGGACAACCAGAGCGTGATTAGTTTTCTCAGCACACCTGGGCAGTCGCTTGGAGTGATGGCATCTCCTGCGCTCCCCTCGCCCTGCCGTTACCTGCTCGTCACCGCCCTTTCACGGCGGGGTGTAGGTCGCTCTCAAACCAGGACTGCAGCACTTTATTTCGTTCAGTCAGACTACTCAAGCTGCATTATTATAGAGAACTGTGTTTTCAGCCTTCTGCTCACGTTACTCTTATTTGGTAGATAGTAACGGACTGTTTAAGAGAGTAAAATATTTTGTAAATAAGAAGATCCGGATTTTAAGTTTTCATTTTGCTCAAATCAGTAGCAAACTTCCTCTGAGTTCAGGCAATCCAGATACGCAGCTGGGCTAAACGAGAGGATTACCATTGATAACAGGAATGTTATTTCAATTTAGCGAAGTGAGGATCTGGGCCCAAGGTCATTTATTAATTGAATATGGAAGACACTGGAGTAGTTTAAAGGCTCTAATGACGATATGATTATCTGCAGGGGAAACATTTGTCAGTGTTTTCTTTTTCACCCTCTTTCAAGCCTGTGTGGGGGAGTGGGTACGTTGCATTGGAAAGTATTCCCAATGACAGATACAGAGGAGCGAGGAGATGAAGCAATTACAGTAGATGGGAGCCTGATGGGTGGGAATGGGGGAGGGGATATTCACTCTGGGTCTGCAGTTACTGTAAGAGTTTAGGACAGTTTTCACATATTTATCCAAGATGGCCTTTGAAGTGTCTTGTGGGTAACAGTTGGAGGTCTGCTGTCACTGAGAGTGTCAAGGGACCCTGAAGATTTACAGCACAGCTTTCCCAGCAGAGGGTAATTGCTGCTACAGGAGAGAGGCTGAAACAGCTCTTTAAACTCAGACCCCACTTCAGCTTTTGCACTGTTGTCCCGAGCGCTGAAAACGGCAGTAGTTACACGTTCCTTGCACCGGCTGGGTGGGGTCTGAAAGCTACTGTCCACCTTCTTTAACTGTAAGTCTCTGGGAGATAAAATATTCTATCAGTGCTCAGGAATGAGTTTTAGTATCTCCATTCCTGGCTCTGCAGCCTGAGACACCCCGAAGAGACCTGAATTCAAGAACATCCTGAACAGCCATTGACTCAGATACTGGTGTTAATACAGCAGGATGGGCTGTGGTACGATGTGCTATTTTCCCATCCACCCTTACGAGTATTTAGCATGCCAGACAGCTCCAAGGCTCATTTTCCAAGCTTGCAGCAGCCATCCCAGAAGGACCACAATGGAGACTTGTGAGCACCTGTACTGAGGCCCCTGTGCACAGTCGGTCCGGAGCGTGCCCAGCGGCTCCCCAGCCTTCCCCCGTGGGTGCAGAGATGGCATGCAGCCTTACCGCATGCCACGGCTCCCTGTTAAAAACTCTGTGGGATCAGGGCTGTAAGTAAAGCCCAGCATCCCTGACACTTAGCTTCTGAGCTTGTTCATGTCTGCTGCAGTGTCTGGTAAAATTTTGCCAGACTTTTCTCACCAAATGTTGTTCTTCAGCAAAATCAAGAAATCTGCTTCCACAGAGCAAGAGAAGGTCGAGCAGGCCCTGAGTATCAGAGAAGGACAAATTCTTCGGTTTGGTATGAGAGCAGATAGTGCAAGAAAAAAGGTGACAAGGGGTCAGTAGGGGAACACACAGGATAAAATACTTTCATCTATTGTGCTGGGGTCAATAGGCTCCCATCAGGAAATCTTGAGCCCAAGATTAATTACTTGTTGCAGTAGGTATACCATTGTGCTCTGGAAGACACTGGGGTGACTTTAGGCATCTTGCAGATTTCTGGTTCACACAATGCAGTCCCATATAAAAAAACAATAGTAGCTAAGAAAGTGGTAGTGGGTGGTGGTAAGATGCCTTTTAGCTCATTCTAATCAAACTCTTTTCAAAGATACCTCCAGCTTGGCTAGAAATGATGAGAAACTATTTGTTAAATATTACCAAAGAATTTCATAGTAATTCAGAATTACATGTCATGGCTATTATGTTAGTGCACTTTGCAATTTATATGACAGAAAACCTTCTTTAAAAAAAAAAATCCCAAATCTGTCTGTGTACATTCCATTGAAAATGTATTTGAATTCCTTGAATTCTTTATGTCATAAACTTAGGAGAATCACATTTTAAAAATAAGCTTCAATCCTACTTTTGTCAGGGTCCAAATACCTAAAGGTTCCCTTTAGAGCAATCAATCAGGCATAAATTATTTTTGTTTTAAATTGACCTTTTTTTAAAAAAAAAATGGAGCCCAAGTCTATTATCCTTGTTTTGGGTGAAATTTCCCAGGAAATTTAACATTATCAATACTTAATTCTTAAATTTTTAAACAAAGGTAAAGTTCTGGTTGATTTAGAATAGCAGGATTGAGTCTGTACATGTATGTTTTAATAAGTGCTTTATCAACATTTTAGGTGAAGACCATTTGCATCAACTGATCCTCACTTCTTGTCCTGAACTGCAGAGCTGTGTTGTGCTGTGCTAGATCCTGCACCACAGCTGATAAAATACCAATGACATGTAGAAAGACCAAAGGCCTTACTTTTGTCTTTGTGACTGTGATTCGCTATATTTGTAAAGAGTTTGTAAGTAGGAGCTACTTTGCCATTTGTTTTATTATTGTCTTCCCTTGACGTATTTCAATCTTTAAATATAATTTCCAGTAAGCATATTCTCTAGTAGTTAACCTACTTAGTCCATAACATAAATCAAGTACACTACAAAAATCTCATTGAATCTTTCATAAAATATCAATAATTTACCAAATGTGCACTTTAGAAAACAAGAAGAAAAAGATCATCAAGTGGAAAAGGAAAAGAAATTGCAAAAGATCAAAATTCAAGACACTATACTGGTTATACTACAGCTTATCATTTGAACTCTTAAAGCTTAGGATGTCTTAAATACAATTTAAATAAAATAATCTATGCTACCTGTGATTGTGAACATGGTTTGAACATGGTTTTATTGATAGTAAAAAAAAAAAACCGCAAAAACCAAATAACAAAACACAAATAGCTCCACAAACTACTTTCTCATCTTGGTTGCATGAAGCATGGTCTCCTATGGGATTTGTGTCTTATTGTTCATTGTAAGCTCTGATTGAAATTGCCCCGTGGCTGGACACTTGCAGTTGGGTATCTGCTGTCTGCTGAATTATGAACTTTTGCTGCTGCTTCTTTTGCCACCAGGTCACTGAAAGGGACTTCTGGGTCTCTTTTTGGTCATTTTCACAGATATTTTAAGAGCTTTGTAAAATTTCTAATTCTCTGTCAGATTGATTGACAATGTTCAGGATGTTCAAAAGTTGATGGGAAAAACAAACAGAAACAAAGATAAATTATTTGCTTTCATTAACCCGATTTTTTGAAGAAAACCTACCTAAAAATATCACTGTAAGATACAATATTTTTCTTGATTTCCCAATAAATTTTACACTTCCTTTCTGTTTAGGATATAGTTTTTCCTATGTGTTTTGTAGCGAAACCTAATTCTTGCTATTTTTGCTTAGCCTAGTGCAGGGATTAAATGAGGACATAAAATGCCGTCCCTATTAAAGGACAGATGTTGGTTTGTTAGTTGGACTCTCAACCGCATTACTGACTCTGAGGCTCATCCTGACCTCTGTTTGCACACAATGGCCCCACTGGACCATCTAAAGTAACAGAGATGTGGAATTGTGTTACCTGAAATGTGAGGAGCAGTAATGGAAAAAATGAGTGAGGACTTCATGGAGGTCTTAGTGATTCTGGGCATTCACATGGCCTGGTAGTAAAATGTACCTGATTATTTTCTGTGGCACAAATGTACCATATGTGGATCGTGAACATATAATACAAGCGTTTCAACATGTGTAAACAATTATTTCTTTCCTATTACTCTGCTTGTTTGTCTCATTAACATTAGCCATGCAGCCTTCCTTCAGCTATTCTCCAGCTCTGGGTGGCTGTGGATCTACTGGGAAGCCTGCCGGTTGACTTACAGCCAAGTTCAATTGTCCTACTTTACCGTACCATTGCTGGTGATTGAGAAGCTGTTCTGGACTATCTGAGTTCAGAGGAAGGAATCCTATGGCCTTCGATATCCTTTAAATCATACTTTTAAAAGTTTTGGAGGCAAAGAGATATTATTAGATCAAAATGTTCTGTAGCAAGTCAACATTTGCTAGCCTTTGTTTGCTGCATAATCAAAGTTGTGATTGATATATAGCTTAACCCTCCTTCTTTATAATTTTTAATCTTCTGTTATATATTAAATGTGTTCAAAGGAAAAAATCACATGCGTTTTTTGAACCACTGACTTTGATAACATTTTTTTTACTTACAAGCTGTTATTTAGCATCTGTTGTGGGAAAGAACACACACATTCCTAGATATTTTTCATGGTCTAAAGACTTTAAGATACAAGAAAGAGTGACTGTACTCATATTAATTTTTCTGTCGTAATGCAAATCAGGAATGATGTGTGCTGGCTGGAGCTGAACAAATAATCAGTAGAAAATAACGTATTCAGTGAATTCTGCCTCTCTCTCTTTCATATTGTTCATGGCCATACCATGGCTCTTTTCTGAAATAAATTAGTTATTCTGAATTATTTACTAGGGTCTACATGAGGTAGATTTTTGGCTGCATGCCCCAAGATGCATGTTTGCGTATGTGACTGCAGAAGCTGTAAACTGTACAGGAAGGCAGCCGTGCCTTACAACAACCCTGTCGTTAATGCTTATTTTATAATAGCAGCTCTGCCCATGTTTAGACACTGCCACACAAAGCAGTGCAGAACCTCAACATTGGGCAACCCAAATGGGGGCAGAAACCACAGATCCAAATAGAATTCTTAAAAATCCTGGGCAGAGTTAGACAAGCAATGGCACTGATGACAGAAGGACATGAACAGGGTGATGTCTAAGCCAGACAGCAAAAAGTGCTGAAGAAAATAAAAAATTTAAAAGCCCTGTTCTCTGACACGTTCCTGCAGCAAATGCCCTGATGAGCTTCAAGACCCTCAGTTGGAGGGTTTCTCCGTTAAAATAGAGGCAGAGGGAGAAGAAAAGAACAAGAATGGTAGCACATGCCCACGAAAAAGGAAAGGCCTCCTTCAGCATTAGGGTTTCAAACCCATCTTTCTCTCTCAGCTGCATCCATAAGGGAAAAGGACAGGCTTTTTACAGAAAAAAAGTGTCAGCTGCTATGTCTTTATGGTGAAAGTGAATATCAACTCCTTGAATATAACATAAAGTGGAGAGTTTTTTAATAGAAAAAATAATATCAGACGTGTATTTAAACACTGACTAAAGACCAAGGTAATAGTTGTAGAATTTTTTCTATATTTACAATCCTATTAAAAAACAAAAACAAAAAACAAACCAACAAAACCCAAAAAAACGCAAGCCTCCAAGATAAGAAAAGTCACATCTACATAGAAATCACTAGCAGGTACTCAGTGACACAGAAACTGTCTTGCAACCTTATACCAGCCAAGCGAGCTGAGCTAGCTTGGCAGCATAAGGGAAGGTAAAATACTGTGTAAGTGTGTGGGGGAGGCTAGCAAAGAGAAAAAGAGAAAGTGTAGGAGGAGGAGAATCTGTCATTTTGCGTTCAGTATGAAAAAGTTTTCTATTCTGTCGCTGCCTGTGCAGTACTGCAGTAAGCGTGGGGCAGGGATTATCTCTCTCTGTCCATAGGCTGTTCTGAACAACAAACAATCCTGTGTTAAGTAGCCGCTGATTTCCCTTTCCACCGAGAACCTGTGAACCAAAGTCATCTGGGACAAAATGAAAACCTGTTTCCTCAGACTGACACTAGACCCTTTATATTTATTCAGCTGTCAGAATTTATCCTCATTCTTTAAAGAGGGGAAGGACCCTGGGAGCTTCTGAATTGTTAAAGCTGAGGGTCATGCTCTAAATCTTATGACTTTTATTATAAAGGGCATTTTTTATATTTGAAAGGGATTGACTAAAATCTTACTGGGTTAAGACACAGCTTGTGAGGTCAACTTCTGCTCTGAGTTATGCCAGTGTAAATCTGGGATAATTTCATTACAATCAGGGGAGTCAATCCAGGAGCATAATTATCCTGTTGTTTTGGGTCCTGTGATGCCTATGGAAAACAATGGGAATTATGCGCATAAGCAACATCATGACTGAGTTCTGAATAGGTAACTTACCAGGGTTGATATTTATCCTGGCAAACATAAAAGACAGATATTATCAATTAGACATACATATAATGCTGTAGAAAAATCTGAATATATGTATATATACATAACATATGTCAGAAAATCAGACACTCGGCAGAGAGCTATCCAGAACATTTCCAGTTTGTTTGTTTTGTGTTTTTTTTCCCCACCAAAACACTCAACTCAGAATACAGCTGAAGCTACTCAAGACATATTTGATTTCAGGTGGATGCCAGGTCTAAAGTGTGTCATGGTTTAACCCCAGGTGGTAACCGAAACCAGGACAAAGTGAGAAAGCCTTTATTTTATTGTTTATGGAAAAAATTATTCCATGCTTTCCTATAATTGTGATACTGGCCACTGGGATTACATTTTTTTAAAATATCACAATAGAAAAATGGGAGGAGAGTGTAAGCAACTAACGTTATATTCCCAGGATTCACCAGACAGGGAGTTGATGGAGGAGCTGGAGGGTGCACTAGAGAATGTAAAAATAGAAATGGCAAAAAAATTTCAAAATTGTGGAATGCCAGGGCAAGCGATCTGAGCCCAAACTTCAGATTTTGTTACCAGAGGTTACCAGAAGATTACCAGAAGGTTACCAGAAGACGAGAGACACTGCCTACCTCTCTGTTAGCAAACAAAGCAATGAACAATGAAATAAACAGCAGGGTGCCCAGAAGCCAACTGAAATTATTTGGTCACGTCTGTAGTATTAAGCAATTTTTACCACTGTAAGCCCAAACTGTGTTTTAGGAATGGTTCCTAGCCTGTGATGGCCTCTGAACTGTGCACTCAGGAAACGTTAGTTTACCAAAGCCAAAACCTTGCTGGGGACCATTCCACCAATTTAATGGTATAAACTAGCAAGTCCTGATGCCTGGGCCTTGTCACCGTTTCATTTACTGACAGAGCGGCAGCTGGTGTGTCCAAAGGATGTTTGTTATCTCCAATACCCTTATTGGCCTTAGCTCACCTCTCTGACTTTTGAAGTGAGGAAGAGCTGAAGTCTCTCACAGATACCTGCCTCATGAGATCACAGTTTTCATCTCTTGGTCCCAGGAGATCTTCACTGTACTTACTACTCAAGATCAGCCCACGAGCTGATTTTTGGCATCTGTGCTACTAGGAGATAACTATCTTCCTCTCTAAAAGCCTAGACTAGTCATATCATTTATTATGTGGTTCATTAATGTGATTCGTTTTTACAAAAATTCCAACCTTAACTGAGTGGGAATAATAAATAATGAGAACCTGGTTCATTCTGAACTCAAATACATGAACTACTACTATACAGCCAAGAACTGTAAGAGAAATGAGTAAAAGGAAAAACTACTCCTAGCAGGGTAAAGATTAAAATGCAGTTTATTTCCTAATTCAAGCAGGATGGTTTGATTTTACTAATCTTTAAAAAGAGATTCATGATAACCATAAACTATGATTTAAGAGAATACTAATAGTTACACCAGAATATTTTTTAAATTTTGAAAACAACAAAAACTTTTAACTCCAATTCTCCTTTCAACTCCAATTCTCCTTTCTTTTAGCAAAATATATCCAACAAAGCTATTAATGATTATTTTGGATTTATGGTTTTGCAAACAGTATTAGAATATAGCCCTCCTCTTCTAAAAAACATGCATGTAGTATCTTAAGCACACATATACCCTCCCAGGGGGTGCCTTGCAGTCATAGATGTTCCTGACAATACATGTAAAGTATTAAGGAGAACAATAGTTTTTGCCTCCAAATTCGTAAGACTCTGGAATGAATAAGCTGTGATAAAGGATTGTAGACACAACTGGAATTTGAAGGTTTCCATACTGTGTCCAGGACCTGCACAGCTAGCAGAGGCACAAGATCTATTCAGCATGTCCCAAGCCTGAACAAGGGAACAATTCAGCTCATAATCAGGTTTGTACTTGTGAACTCCACTAATATTTTACAATATAAATACCATAGTTTTCCTGTGGTGCAGCTTCTATCAGTCTTGCTGAATCTTTATCATCTGAAGCAGATGTAGAAAAAGATCCCTTCTCCAACTGTTAAACCACAAAACAATCATTATTTGACAGAATTTTTCACACAGTGATGGCCTGTGTTGGACTGGAACCGGTGACACAGTGGGGAAAGTTATATTCTCTATTTTTGCCTGTACCCTTGCATAGTATTAGCATTATACCATAGAAGTAAAGAATAATTTCAGGTGGAAGCGACCTCTGGAAGTATTTTGAACCAATGCCCTGCAAGGCATTGGGTTGCTTAGAGTCTTGACCTATAATTTCCTTCTTATCGAGGAAATACTTAAGGGATGCAATACTTTGTTGGCCTTGCTGTCCATTTCTCTAGTCCATACTTTATCAGTTTGTAAATGAGGACATGATGTGAGACAGTACTGAAAGCCTTACTAAAGTTGAGATAAACATCCATTGCTCTCCCCTCATCCACCAAGCTAGTCATCTCATCACAGAAAGCTATCAGTTTGGTCAAGCAAGTCCCCCTTTTTAAATCCATGATCACTAGTTTCAGACATATTCTAGTTCTTCATATGTTTGGAAATGGTTTTCAGAATTATTTGCTCCATCACCTTTCCATGGACTGAAGTAAAGTTGATCCGCTTGTTGGTCCCCAGATCATCTTTTTTGTCTTTCTACAAGATAAGAGGGACATTTGCTTTCTTCCAGTCATCAAGAACCTCTCCAAAATGCTATGACCTTCATTATTTCTCATGAAACTGTAGAACACAGCTGTAGAAAATAGCATTTGTCAGTTGTCAGACAACAACAGAAAAGCATTACTGCCTACTTAGAAGCATAAAATAGTATCATTGTAAAAGTGTCGGTATAGTCTGTGATCTCAGCTTAGACAGAGACCTCTTCTACAAGGTCATTGCTGGCTTGGAACTAAGTCTGGACTCATTAGTTTAGGCAAAAATGTGCCCAAAATGGCATGCTTTTTCCAGCCCTGAAACAGTTTCTTTAGACTGTGGACCTAGTTTAGGCTGAGTCTTACACTTATAAAAGATGTCACTTCATGAAGTGGAGCGAGATTTTTAATGAAAGGGAGTGAGATGTAGAAGTAGAAGCATCTGAGCTACCAGAGAGCCAAGGGCTATACTACGTTACTAAACAGCAGTATCAGCGCACAGTCTAAAGTCTTGGAGTCTTGATAGTCCACACTGCTTGACTGTTACCTTTCTCTGGTGTTGACTGATCCAAGCCTGCACAGGGTTTCAGAAATGTAAAGAAGGACTCTTAAATTAAAAGGCAATATGTATGAACCTGAACCAGGTTTCACTCTTTCTTTATTGCACAGTCATTCAGTATTTTCCCAGTAAGCTTTGCAATCTCAAAGCAATCTCAGTCATTTTCTACATGTCCTCATATGTCACCCCAGCCAGTACAACACATATCCTAAGTTTCATGCCATGGAAACATCATTTTGGCAGCTGCTACACACCTTTCCATTACTTTGTATGTTTTGACCTAGAAAATGCAGAAAATTCATAATTATGTCTTAGTGTAAAAAACATCACCTGAAGTTCAGAGGAGATACTAAGAGAAGTGTTATGGATCTGAAAGAGCTGGTTGTAAGCAATGTACACACACAATGAATACCACAGAGTCTTGGTATTGGGGATTATTCCTGATCTCTCATTTACAGAGCTAGCCAATAAGGCCATGCTAGGGATAGACTTTTTAGTAGGGCCTGTTGCGATAGGACAAGGGGTAATGGTTTTAAACTAAAAGAGGGTAAATTTAGACTAGATATAAGGAAGAAATTTTTTATGATGAGGGTGGTGAAACGCTGGAACAGGTTGCCCAGAGAGGTGGTAGTTGCCCCATCCCTGGAAATGTTCAAGGCCAGGTTGGATGAGGCTCTGAGCAACCTGATCTAGTTGAGGATGTCCCTGGTCATTGCAGGGGGGTTGGACTAGATGGCCTTTAAAGGTCCCTTTTAACCCAAAGTATTCTATGCTTCTATGATTCTATGCTGCTCATATCAAGTCATGTCACGTCTTGCAGGCTTATTGTTTTGGCAGTTGGAAAAATGCTGATGAATTAGTGCATTGCTTCATTTAAGCTCCTAAATCCTTACTCTCTGTCCTTCATATATGTACATACATATGTGTATGTATATGTACATACATGTATACATACACACCCCCCCTTCTACTTTAGATCACTTTAGCAAAACTATTTGTATGTGTTAAACTGCTGTCTTACTATCACCAGTCCTAGTCTGTCAAATTACCTTCTATTAATATTTCTAGCCTTTTAATATGGTTTCCTTCTGTGGAAGCTTTCAAAATAGGAAAAGGGCCTGCCATTGACTTTTTATAGTTGGGCTCCAATTAGTTTCCTTATTTACCAAATGTTTCAGGCAATTTAAAGGAACGAGTGAGCAAAGAGCAGAAAGAACTGGAATTAGCACGAGACACGTTCTTTGGAAGGAGGAGCAAGTCTTTGTTTCTCAGTTGCTTGGTAGTTTGTCTGGTTGTCGTTTGTAAGAATCTGTGTTTGATTAAAGTTTATATCATCTATCTGGGGGATGTCTGTGGAGCTGGTCAGAAAAATTCCCGATGAAACAAAGTTTTATAGAAGTACGCTTGTTCACTGAACCTTAAGTGTTTATGACAAAATATCTCAGGTTTGACAGATTTTCCTTCAGTGCAAGGAAGGGTTCTCATTACTACAGTTATGCTGTAGGCTCCCGAGGTGGGATTCAAATAGGAACAGATTTATTACTGTCAGGAAGAAAAATATTGGTATGAAGCAAGTCATTATGGTATTTTACTTCACAGATAAAGGTTAGTAAACATATTCTACTAATAGTAGTATAGTCATGACAGCCAACACATCACTTTGCCAAAGTGTAATGGAGCCTTGAAAAAGATCATACTATCTTACCATTAGTAGTAGTCCAATAGCTGTAGAAAATAACCTTAGGTAAAGTCATCATGAACTTGCTCAGTTTAAATTACATTAACAGGTAACAAAAGTAAGTCAGTAACTAACATTTTCAGTTTTAGAACAGAACGCTCATGAATAAAGCTTAAAACTTATAAACTTATTACTAAATTTCATAACTCAGTGACTGAAATGTGAAGAAAGGACCAACCTTATGACTTAGAAATAATTACAAGCAAGAAATATGGCTAAAAAGATGAGTTAAACCTTGCAGATATTGAAACAATTATTCAGCTGTAGAAGTACCTTAGAAAGAAGAAACAAAACTTCTGCTGCTCAGGATGACAGTGTGACTAAAGATACTAAAGGATTGTCCAAAATAATATGATTTTTTTGCCTCAGGTCTCAAAAATCATGAAGAAGTTGAACATGGGGCAAAGGCCCACATCTAATGCAAACAAGATGGAAACAATCACACCTCAGATGCGAGAAAACCTCAAAGATCTCATTACGTTCAAATAAAGGAACAGAGTAAACACCAGGATAACCTCCAGACTCAGTGTGATGTCTGTAGAAAAGACAAATGACAACAGATGCATTTGATGGCTTATTTCCAGCTGAAAGAAATAATAAGCTGAAATAATTTTTGCAAGGAATTAGAGAAATTTTAACTGTACATTTTTTGAAAGCTGTGTTCAAGAAAGGCTAATTTAAACTGGAACAGACACATGGAAGGTAGACTAGACAGAGGTATTAGACTAGAAGACCTTCATTGGTATCACTCACTGAAATGAAGACTGAGAGAAGATATGATTTCTCTCCACAAGGATGCCGTGGAGGCAAACAGCAGGGAAGTAAAACGACTATTTAAGATAAATGGTGAACTTGGCACAAGAACAAGTAAAGACAGACTAGTCAAGCATGAATTTAGACTGGAAGTTGGAAGAAGCTCTGTGAGAAGAAGAAAAGTGAAGTTATTTGACTCAATCATTCAGTAAGAGTACAGGAACAAATATCTACTCATACAGATAAATACTTAGAAAGGAATTTTGTAATGTCTGTGATTTGCCTGTCCTGGAGAGGACTAGTCTTAGTATTATGAAGGTGCTCTTCTGATCTTATGTTCCTACTTTTCTAGTCTAGCTCGCCATCATGCAAGTTCTTACTGCCATGAGTCTAATTATTTCATACCACAGTTGCAAGAATAACAGCTTGTTTCAGATTCCTGAAAAACCCCTACTGCACACGTAAATAAGCACAAACTGATTTATACAGCAGCCTTTTGATATCTGAAAACTAGGAGTGGATCAGGATTCTGTGCCTGAAAGAAGCTGCTATCCAAGTTGGTAGCCTCATATACTGGAAAAGTAAAGATATTTACTGGCTGTGCATCATCACTAACTAGTTGCTCTAATCATATGAGGGAGATCCATCCCTTTAGATGTCTATAATAGTCTCTTCTATATCTTAGTAAGTCTCTCTAGATTCACTTTACAGACAATGAAAAGGAATAGACACCTTCAGGGCTTGATTCGTTTGACTTGTTTAATATGACTATATTGAAAAGTGTAGGATGAATTGCATCCTAAACAAGCCTATTTCCTCTTCCTTATAAAGAAATCTCAGACAAGCTGCACACCTCCTGGGCTACATCTATACTCATAAATTAAAGGCTGCCAAGGAATGTTCTAGGGTACCGGTACTCAGTGATGTGGACTGTGAAATTGTCAGAATGGTCCCTGGCATGATTTTGACCCCAGCCAGCTAGCACTCTCCCCAAAAATTCCTGGACACAGTTTGGGATTTAATATGGACAGGAATTGTTCCCAGTGGGCAGTTTGGCTGCTAGTGGAATTTATTGCTATGTACACAGACTGCTCCGTGCCAGTTGGCCTCTGTATTAAGAACAGCCCTGGGTACATTTTGTTTGGTAGGATGGTGCGGCTGTATCAGATAGACACCGGTCTGTAGTGTCTCCTCTTTAGGAAACGAGTGCAGTGTCAGGCGGCATAATTTTGGGAACTATATTCATTGTGCTTACTTAAACAACTGGTATTTCAGTGACTTCAAGCAATCTCAATAAAGCTAAACAACACAAGAAGACGAAGTGGGATCCACTGCTCAAAGGTAAGAGAATGTCATAGTTCAGTAAAGTGAGGCTGTACTGAAGCTGACACTCTTTGACCTTAATTTTTTTCTTTTTTTAAAATAAGTTTTAGTCCATTTCTGGTTAAAAATAGCTCATGCTGCTAATCTAGATTTTCTTTAGCTTTTTATTCTCCAGGTCACATAATCACAGCTACAAATTGTAGCGTTTTTTTTCCTTACCTAGTTTTGCTGAATCAAACATTTAGAGCAGACAGCTTTAATATCCTCCTAAAGGAAGAATGGATTTGATGTTCCCGAACTGCTGTCTTCACATGTCTTCAGAATCAAAAGCAGAGAAAAACTTTAGTGATGTCACAAGTTCAGTATTCTCATTTCAGACACCTGAAATTTTGTCTGCCCATCACCACTCACTCTTAATTATTTGGAATGAATGGAGCTACAAAGACACTCAAAGCTAAAGCACGCAGAAAAACTGTAACATAATATTGATCATGAGAAGACTTTTCCCCCCACTTTGAAGGAAAATATTTGTATTACAGTTGTGATTCTTGATGCAGAGGTCATGACTAATGGCGGTTTTGACATTAATCATAGACTTGGATGAAATTAATTTCTTTATGAATTTTATTAGGCATTGTGCAAATATTTTTGGGAAAACAGTGTCTGCACCAACCTTCCCTCTTCAAAGACAGTTGACAGAGAAGAGGAAAGACAGAGGGCAATGATATACTTAAGATTACAGATGAGTAAAAAAGAATGCAAATAAAGCCCAGCTCTCCTGACTCTCAGCCTAGTAGTGAATTTATATATTTCTTTAGATTTCTTAAGAAACCAAAGCTACAAGCTGTCTAAAGGCATAGTATTAAGACATATAGATGTATAAGGTATATAATCACTGCAGATTATGTAGATCGTAGAATCATAGAATAGTTTGGGTTGGAAGGGACCTTTTAAAGATATACATAATTAAGTAAGGTTTTAATGATCTATTTTGGGTAACGCTACTAGTCTGTCTGTAATAACATAGATCTTCATACAGCTACAAAATTTACTTGAGAACTTAGGTGAAAAGTTAGGCACTTCATTCCTACTAAGTTTTGCATTGCTGTTACTACTCAGTGGTAGTACCTTAACTAGCTCAGCTACATCTGCGAAAGCTGTGGTATCTGCAGTATAGGCAGACCTAGAAAAAGTGAACTCTAGTTAAGAGCTTATTATATAAAAATGTTGATAATTCCTCAGCACTTCAGTTTATTAATATACATTTTCATTTCTCCCCTTCTTCCCCCATCACAGACTGGAGAATCACTGTCGATGACAGCGTCATGCATGGTGGATTAAGCCATGCACTATGACACCTTTTCTACAGAACTATATTTATAGCTCCTGTAAGTGCATTTCCTTCTGCTGTTGTTCTTCTGCGCTCTCAGAAAAGTAACGTACCAGCCCAATAAGGATGATTACTGGACACAGGCCAGCTGTGGTTTCTCTTGAGAACTTTACAACAGCCAGGATGGAAGAGGAGCTCTGTTAGATTCCCCTAGTCCTGCTGCAGTCAGGAGAGCCTGAGGGCATACATCACCTCATGTGTGGCTTGTTCTGTTTGCTTTTACACTTGGCAGGCTCCTAAGACTCAGGAATGCACATCCTTGAATAAAAACTATCTATACAGTGTGAGCAATCGTTACATCTGATTAGGAAGCATGAAAAGAAACACACATGTGGTTGACTCTGCTCCTCTGATGTCTGTGGCTTTTTGCTGACAGGAAGGAAATCCTTTTTAAAACTTATTTTTTTAAGAGTTCAAATAGATTTCAAACTATATGAGCCAAAACTTGCTCTCAGTTACACCCATGAGCTCCTGTTGACTAGACCATGAGAGTGCAGGCATCTCTCCAGAGAGAACCAGCTTTACTTTGCTTTTCTGAAGCATTTCTTAATCTGCATCAAACTTACAATAAAATGTCCAGACAAGTTTACACACACAACCCCCCTCCCTTCCCTCCTCCCCCAAGTCTTTGTGAAGTATGAATCCCAACTGGATGAGCTGTACAGGGATGTCCACAGACATAAGGCTCAAGGGACTATCATGATCTTTTCTGTAGAGTGGATTTGTGTTGACTATTCTTCCTCTGGACTAGCTCTTGAGCTGTTAAGTATGTCTATATCAGGTAGAAAAGTGCAAAAGACACACCTGGATAAGCACCTCCCCAGTATTATATATCATTTACAAGGTGCAGAAAAGTGCCACCTGTGTTATTGGTAAGGCTGTACAACTTCAGGCTCTCTGCATAATAAGCTCGCCATCTCAGCAAGTACAGCTGTGCAGCATCGCAACCTTATAGTTTCTAGTTCCTGACTTGGCTTATTGTCTTCCATCACTGAAACCTCTTTGCAGTCATAGGCATGAGGTAAACATGTCCAATGTCTTGAAAATGCCTGCTGTGCCTCCTCTATGGGACTTGAACAAGCTTAGGTAGAATGCTGGCATGTGAGTTCAGAAGCACAGTTCAAAGATACGCCTAAATCCCTTAGGCAACTAACAAGGCCACAGGCTTTCTAAAAATCAGTTTCCATAGACACTTAGACCTGGATCCATTCCATGCAAATTTAGGCACTTTATTGAGATAGCTAGGGAAGATCTCCAAAGTTTGATCAAAATCTTTTTTGTTCTTCTGG
The DNA here is from genome assembly GCA_009819775.1 of Phoenicopterus ruber ruber. NCBI lineage: Eukaryota > Metazoa > Chordata > Aves > Phoenicopteriformes > Phoenicopteridae > Phoenicopterus > Phoenicopterus ruber. Next base: position 115,068,669 of record CM020217.1, read on the forward strand.
AAGTGCTGATTTTTCTCCATTAGCTACAGGGGAAGTGCATGGTGATTTCACTCCTGGGCCAGGTGTTTCAATGAAGTGCTTAGATTTAGAGCTGAGACCAAAGTTGGATCTGCCCCCTTTTCCTTCCCTTTTAAACTCCCTCCAAAATCCAGTTTTGGTGCTGAAAGGCTGTTACAAAAAACTATGACATAACCAGTGATAGATTGCATCCTTTTCTACAGAACCGCAACCTCATCCATTAAATATTCCCTAACCTGTATTTATGCAGTTGATTATTTCCCCATAAGTATGTTGTCTTGCACTTGTCTCTGTTAGGTAGCACCCTGGGTTTTATCCAGGTTTACCTGCTTAGGAGTGTTGGTAATTTTCCATTAAAAATTTCCATAGTGTTTTTAATAACATGAACATCTGTCTTGGGTTAGAGCTAGATGAGAGCAAAATAGAGCAAAATAGATGAGAGGATCTTTTTGTGCTAGTTTTCTGTCTGTTTAATTTAGGAATTGCAACAAGTTTTCTCCGTTGATTGATTGTGTCAAGATTTGGCGTACATGAATAGTATGAAATTGCTCATTAATGTTTAGGTTCAGTAGCCATAATTACCAAGTCTGACACTTATATAAGGTGATATGATTACAGCTAGAAGTAGCTTGCTGAAGTCAAGAAAGGAATCCAGATATTAGGAGAACAATGCTTCATCTGTCTTTTCATTTCATCCAATTGTTACAATCAATAAATGCGTTTGCGGTGAGTGTCTAAAAATTTGTCTCAACACAGGCAAAAAAAAATAATTCTAATTGTACTGCACAATCATTTAACGCTTACATAATCTGAAACAGATAAATTATCAGAACTTGAACAGAACTCACTAAATTACACTGCTTACATTACAGACATACACTGTTAGCATAGTACACCATATATACCATATACTGCTCCAATATGAGTGGAAACTGCTTCCAGTACAGAAAAAACTAGAACTGTTAGCATATAATTTGACTATCTGAGAATTTCACACACAGATCTACATTTTTGCAGGATTACTCATTCTGTCAAATGTGTTTCATTAAGTGCTTTAAGGAAATGTCCATTTTCACACTAAGAACATGTGAAATCCCTGGGCATTTGCGATTTTCATGTGAAAACCATTATCTGTTATGAAAAGGTCTATATTCCTTCACTTGTAAGTAGATTGTATTTTTCGTCCTAATTTTCTCACTTTCACTAGCGAGACTGTCTTTGCTTTAAAAGAAACATCCCTAAGTAAAAATTTTCATGAAATGATGTCCTAGTTGTGGCTGGGATAGAGTTAATTTTCTTTCTAGTAGCTGGTATAGTGCTGTGTTTTGGATTTAGGATGAGAATAATGTTGATAACACGCTGATGTTTTAGTTGCTGCTGAGCAGTCAAGGACTTTTCAGCTTCTTGTACTGGCCTGCCAACAAGAAGGGTGGAGAAGCACAAGAAACTGGGAGGGGGCACAGCCAGGACAGCTCACCCAAATTGGCCAGAGGGATATTCTATACCATATGACATCATGCTCAGCATATAAACTGGGGGGAGCTGGCCAGGGGGTGGCTGCTGCTTGGGGACTGGCTGGGCATCAGTCGGTTGGTGATGAACAACTGTTTTTCATTTGCATCACTTGTCTTTCTTGGGTTTTATTTCTCTCTCTTTTTGTTATTTTCCTTTTCGTTACATTTTTTATTAGTAGTTTTAATTTTATTTCAATTATTAAAGTGTTCTTATCTCAACCCACAAGTGTTCTCACTTTTACTCTTCTGATTCTCTCCCCCATCCCACCAGGGCGGGGAGGGGGAGCGAGTGGCTGTGGTGCTTAGTTGCCGGCTGGGGCTAAACCACGACGAACGATATCCATTTTGGGGTTCATAATGAGATCCCAAAAGCTGTGTGATTTGAGTTGGTTTGCATGTTGCTGCAAATATTTGCACCTGACTTACCTCCTCTCACAGTAGTGTTGTTACTCGATTTCTAAGGAAAGAGGAGAATAACGAATGGCACACAACAGCCTGATTCCCCCTATGCCACATTATCCACCCGAGAGCTTAGTTTGGGCACACAGTAAAAGGCACCATACGCTGTGACTAGTCAGTAAGGATTTGTGACAGAGCAAACTCATGCTGCATTTCCTACTCTCACTGCAATTTTACTGGCCTTGATGACTATGTAGTCCTCATTATTAACATATCATACCCTACACACTGTTGAGTCTCAGAAAGATGCTAAGCAGCTGGAAGCTTGTGCCGAGTGCCAGAAGGGAAACAGGCTCCCACACACAGAGCTTAATGTAACAACAATCCTTACTTATTGGCAAGAAAGGGGGGGTGGGGGGGTGGGTGATGGTGGTTTAAGAAACTATAAATCTTTCTCATCTTGTGTCGAAAACGTCACTCAGGCTGAAGGCAAAGAGGTAGCTCTAGTGCCAGTCCCTGACTTCTGCGGACTTGATTTGGCGAAAGGACCACACTCTTTGCATGTCCTTTCTCTCCTTCTTCATGCTGTGCATCATTTCAGCTGACAGATTTACACAGGAAACCTGGCTCAGCAAGGCCTGCCATAGTTGGTGGCAAACAAGAATATGAGGGAATTAACTTCTGGCCTGCTGACAGTGGCTAAATCTGCCAAAGCAGAGCTGGGTAATTTGGTTTCTTTCTTTTGTTGATTTTGTGCCAGCCCACAAGAGAGGATTAAGCAGCTAAATTCTGCATGGAGAACTCTACCCCTTTCGCTCAAATCCTATTGTCTTGATAGAATGACAGTAGCTAGTTGTGCCAATCTTTAACATCTTGCTGGCATTTCCCCAGAACATATCAGCTTTTGGTCCCTGAAAAGAGGGATTTGTTAAAGAACTAATGTTAAAAAGAAATAAAAAAAGGACAGAAGAGGATGAGAAGCCATGGAGTAAAAGTTTTGCTTTGTATTAATTAAAGGAACAAAGTTCTCTAATCCTGATGGAGACTCCACAATGAAACATGGGTAAGTCCCCAGCTCTCCTGTCGTTGCAGCACATTAAGAGTGCTCGTTCCCTGTTATCCACAGTATTTGTTTAATTCAGGAGCTATACCCTATTGAGTTTTGAGAAGCTCTGCATTCACTTCACTCATTAACTTTGGGCAGAGAACCCCCCAAAATAAGGTCTTCATTTCACTATTAGTAGACTATATTTATGTCACAAATAAACTAAGGGTGAACCTTTTTTTTTTCTTTTTTCCCCCAAGCATCAAACCTTCTCTGAAAGTCAGATCAGGTTAAGTGCTAAGGAGAGTGGGTGGCAAGGACAGTGAGGTTTTTGATTTTCCATCTCAAAGCCAACATTCTCTAAAAAGACTTAAGTCTAACACGCTTCCAGACTGAAACCATCGTGACTGTTAAGACCTTCTTATCTGACTTCCTGTGTAGCACGGGCCTGAGGACTTCATCCAGTGATTCCTGCCAAAGGCCCTTCGGGGAGTAGAGAAAACCTTCCAGAAAGACAGGCGGCCTGGGGATGTGGTCTTCAATGGACACAGGACTCTTGCAATCAGGGTTAGATATCTTTCTGAAGGGCAGGAAGGACTGGATTTACTCATATCGTAGTCCAGAAATTTGTACATTTGAACGTGAAGAAGTTTGAAAACGTGTCTAGGTACTAATTTTAATATAAAATTCCAATGCTTTTGCAGCTTACTTTTTAAAGTACCACATAGCTTCTGAATGAAAACTCCAATGTGAGAAGTAAGGAAGCTAATGATACTTTTCTTTGGACTAACACTCATGTTAACCAAAAAAAATTATCACTGCAGTGTTTCTTCCCAAATCATTCTCAGTGTGCCTTCTACAAGGCATCAAGATTTCCACAAAATTTAGCCTCATATTTCCTTGGCTGCACTCAAAAAGTAAGAAAATGATGGGCTAACTTCCAGACTAGCTTTTCTACTGACTACTATATTTAAGGTGAGACTACTGTAAGCCAGAGCATTATCTTTAGGAAAGAAAAATACCAATCTGACATCTAGACAAGAAAATGTTCTTTGATTAAAGCACATGAATAAAAACAGTTCATAGGTCTTTAAAGCTGACATTTTTCTCTATTTCATTTCCTGTTATTTAATTGTGTTAGTTGCTTATCAATTCTAACACAAAAATTTGGATTGAGCCAAAGAAAGCAGATCCAAACCTAGATTTCACTGGTTTGAAATACATATATTTATATCATTCAGATTTCTAATATTAATATTTAAGAAGTGCTCATGCAGGATTTTGAGTTACATTTTTGCCTTTGCTTTTGCCTTTTCTTCTTTAGTGGAACAGTTCAAGCCATATTTTTCTGAGAGAAGCAAGAAAGCACTTGCAGAAGTTTGGAGCAAGGTGGTAAGTGAGGGAAACTAATGCATCACTGATGAAATCCTAGTCCACTTAAAGACAAAATTCTTGTTGTCTTCAGTTTGGTCACTGTTTCTCAGAAGTCTTGGTATATATTTCCTTTCTTTTGGGATTATATTATTTTTCAATATTAACCAATAGCAGAGCGCCAGGGAATGATGCCCCACAATGGGAAAAGATCATGGCAAATCAGACTATTGATACTATAATCAAATCTTGTTCGTGAAAATCTGAACATCTTGACCAATCTTTTTCTGTAAACTATCAACTCTCACTAGTATCTCAGGAGAAGGATATACAGCATGCTCTGGTCATGATGACACTTTGGTACATTTTCAAGGTGTTAATCTGGGTCTGACCTCTTACTTTTATTGAAAACAATAAGTCACTGGTTGAATAAAGTTCAGCTGAGCCATCACTGAGGTGTGAAGGATGCCTTTCTAACCAGATTTCAAAATAATTTAACTGATAAGTACAGAGCTTAAAAACATTTTTAAACAACCTTTCATATATACTGACTTTAAAGTAACTCTATTTTTAATTTCACCATTGTCAACTTTTGAGTGCAATGTAATTTTTTTCTTGAAAATAAGGTCATTACTCTTAGTGTATCTTCATCTGGGAAAGGTTTTTTGTATTCATGGACTGCTATGACATTACTGGTGTAAATTAGATCAGACATTATAACAATTTAAAAATATGTAACAACATATGTAAGAAAATATATTTCAGTATTTTCAAAGTTATTGCACACGATCTTATAATTTTGTGCTGATTGATAGAATGGAGTGAATATTTATTAACTATATTTCAGCTGAAGGTCATTTACACAAAGGCATTCATTATAAGCCTAAGAGGTAAAAGTCTTACATAGAAAAGAGTCCTTCTCCTTCCACATAGGAAAGCTGCATTCTGGCAGGTCTATCTGCAATTATTGCAATTGTACCAATTCCGCTCAATGTAATGTTCTTATGTTAAACCTTTTGGAAATTTTCTGTCATCAGTTTTTGGAAACTATATTCATCTGGTCCTGCACTTGAACATATATAAATGAAGATAATTGTGAAATAAATATCACAGCCTATGGGAAGCAGGTTATCCTGACACATAATAGATACAAATCCAACAGGAATGGAAGGACTGTGTGGGAACTATAAATTGGCAGAAGACTCGAGGACCTCATTTAGAAGTCTTTTTTGGTAGTTCCTAATCTGGTAGTTTGATTTCATGGAAGCTGACCTGGTTTAAAGAATCAAGGCAATTGCAGCCAAGCAACGGACTGACTTCACAAGGACGGTATGAGCATGAGAAGTTGCCTGGGAAGGAGCAGTAGAAGGCAGCAGAAGGCTCAGGATTCTTTACCATGTAGACCAGTCCAAACAGTGGAAGATCTGAGAGGTCTTGCGTATAGCAAACACCACAGGATGAAGGTAATGAGATTTTGTTGTGGTTTAACCCCAGCCGGTACCCCAGTACCACGCGGCCGCTCGCTCACTCCCCACCCTCCCCAGTGGGGTGGGGAGGAGAATCAGAAAGAAAGGAAAACTCGTGGGTTGAGATTAAAACAATTCACCAAGACAGCAAAGAAAAGTATAATAATAATTATATTCTATATTAATAATTATAATAATAAATAATTGAAATAAAATAAAATAAAATAATTAGAATATATAAAATGGATGATGCACAACTTCTCACCACTCAATGACCCAACAACTGATCCAGGCCATCCCAACTGCAATCACAGAACAGCAAGTTCCAGAGAGAGCAAGCAAGGGAACAAACAGCCAAATGAAAGAATGAAAAGGCCTGAACAAATGAAAAGAGGAAAAAAGGGAAAAAGAGAGAACTGGCCCACTGGCCAACCCCCATTTATACTGGGCATGACATCCATGGTATGGCCAAAACCAGGACAGATTTACTTACCAGCCTCAGTATCACTGAGATGAACATACATTCGAAGATTTAGAAACAGCTGGTGATTTGCTGTATTGTTCTTTATGTCTTACTCCGCAATGTATTTATAGTTTTGAGCTTTACTATCTTGAGACAATTAAAAAACTCAACCAAACAAAACAAGTCAAATCAACAATCCCTACCATTTTAGATGTTATTTGATTCTGAAAACATGAGGGCAAAAAACTCAAGTCATTTGTTGCTCTTAGCTCAATCTGTGTTGGAGAAATTAGACTGTGAAAACTTGTCTTGCATATAAAAAAAATAAATCCTGGCAACCCTACTGTGGTATATCACCTTATCAGGATACGGGTGGAAATTCAATTGCTTTGAAGAATTAAATGGGTCATTAAACTATCCGTTATGGAGCCATGGATGGATTGACACTCTGCAATGGCATTTGAATTACCCACTTTGCCATCTCTGGCAAATGTTTCCAATTTTTTTTTTCCTGACCTAGTCTTAGGCTGATAAGAAAAGATAACATGAACTTAAGAGCCATGGCAAATTAGTTTATCATCACTACTAACACTACCTTCAAACAGTCCAGGAAGCCTTCCAGCAAGGATTAACAGTATAATAAAGTTGCATCTAACATTTCTTGTGTTCATTTATCTAGAATGTTTGCTGGCAATGTTGAGTGTATTTTATTAAAGGTATCTGCGCAATTACCTTGAAGGAATAAAGCTTAAGCCTATTAAATTACTAAACATCCAAGTTCCATGGTGAACTTAAGAGGCTTGTTTCTGTTTGGAGGGATACGGGCATGGATTACCAGCTGCATAGATTACAAACTCACTATTGCTCATTCATGCAAACTCTGGTTTGAATAATCATGCCTAACTTCAAAACCTATCAGAAACTCCCTTTATCTGAAAATGGGAACAAGCAGCCTGTGAGAATGGTATCCAGAGGGCTTCCTGTCACAGCTGAACTGATAATATTGTAAGGAAAAGCAGTTTCATCATTCTGTTTCCTCATGGAATAGTAATATACAACAAATGATATCAACTAGACTGGGATCGTTTTTGTGCAGTTGTTTCATCTTTTTATTAGCCCATATCTTCTGTGATCTTCATATAGAACTTTAGATACAGTTCTCTGAACACATACATACACTCAGCATTTGCATTTTGCAGAAGGGGAATATGAGGTAGTGCTATCAAATGACGATTTCAAGGCATTTCAAGGAAATGCCAGAGACATGAGACTCTTGTTTAAGCTTCGTGCTTCTTTTCATTTATTTACTGCGGCTGACCTCATGGTTTATAGCATTCTAAGGAAATTTTTTTTTGCACAAAACATTTTCTTGTTCATGTTAAAAAACTTGCTAAAAGACTGTTACTTTATCAAATGTAGACACTTGAGGCTTGATCCTGGAAGAGCTGAGATTTCTACTGACTGCTGATTTCAGTTCTCGGAATTAAGCCCTGTTTCAGTAGAAGCAATATATAATTAATCTTTTGCCAACTCAAATCACAACCTCTCTTTTTCCATTCATCCTCTACCATTAACTGTCATGAAAAGTCCAAAGAAAATGTTTTGTTCATTCCTTAGGGGAAACAAAAACAACTGAAGAAGTATTAATAGCCAAGCAGACATAATTTAAAGCAGTATTAGGAGAGGAACAGTGGAGCCAATAATAACATCATAGAAAGCTGGTATCTCTGTACTATTTATGATCAGAGAAGGAAATATGGTCTGTTTCTTAGTCAGTAATTCATATGAAAACTCAATGAAAGGACACTGTGGCCTATAGAAAATGTTGAATTCTCAAGAAGAAAAGGAGATTGTCTTTTCCAGTGTTCATGTGTCGGCTGCAGAGGAGATGGCTCTCCAGTCATGCTGTTTTCCCCAGGGAAGTGTGAGTGGACCTCAGGCAGCCTCTCTCTATTCCCTGCCTCCATTTCTCCTCATGCTTTGGCCATCATGCTCTGACAAGTCTCCTCTCTAGATTAACAGGCCTGTTTCTCTCTAGCAGTCCTCATTTCTCGAAGAGGATACATTTCAAGTTTGAAAGGGCTCAGGTCAGATGGATAAACCATGTATTCAATAGTCTGGTAATTCAGTTTGGATAGCTCTAAAATTAACACATTGTTTCACTATTTGATTCTCTTTGGGGTTTTAGCCTTAACCACTATCTGAACAGAATATCTTCGTTCTTATGTAGTAAAAGACAACTTTAAATACATGTTATTACTATTTACAGTCGTTGATACAAATGGCAAACTTTCCATCTTACCATCCTGAATACTAGATGCTATAAAAAAACCTAATATTATTTCTGCAGTTATTCCTGCTGCCTTCAACGTATACAATTATTAAGACAGCATAAGATTGGCATTTTCAGCTTAGAATGGGACAACGTTCTACAAACACACACACTTCTCCCTGCAGTTCTCGACAGTACATACCAGATTCTCAAAGCTGATAGATACAAATGCTTAATTTCTGTGGTTTTCTTAGTTTCCTAGGAAAATGCATCCAGACAACTTGCTGGTTATGCATGAGTCTTATAGCTGTGGAGTCTCCAGGGAGTATTGCCCTCGAATGCTCCATGCCCTCATGTCCATTAACATATATTCAATTTATGACTCAGGTTATACGGGTAAATGGAAGACTCCTTCATAAGAAATATTCAAAGGATATTTTGACAGGATTACATTTCCATTTCCACTTGGAAATGCTGGCATCTGAAAGTCTGCTCCACTTAGAATAATCTTTGGGAACTTCCTTTCCTTTTTTGCAGGTAAATCAGGGATGATTTAAAAGTAAAGTACCTTTAGAAAATGCAAGTCAGATGCTTTCATCTTCGTGACCTCATAATTAACTTTCCATTGTGAGATCTCCTCCGGTTATGGCTACTGATTAAAAGGTGAAAGGTTGAGGAGAAAGTGAAGGGCAGGGAATTACATGCTCCCTTTCCTTTTAAAGGCACTTCCTTTACAGCAGGTATGATAAATACCAACCTTTATTCATGTTACAGGTCTGAATTGGTGCCATATGATGATGAATTCCTATACAAAGACAAGGCAGGACCTGATTAAGAGTTAAAAAAAAGTATGAACACAGATGGAGAGAAAGAACTTGAAATTGGAAGATGGCAGGGACAGCTGACAGCATTATGTTTCCAATGAAGAGCGGAAAAAAATGTTTGGGGAAAAAAGAGAGAAAACTGTTCTTTTAGCCCCCTGACGCCCACATTTCAATCTGGAAAAAAATGAAAGCTTGTTTTGATCCAGTTCTGTGTAATGTAACAGAGATGGATGAATCACATGCAGGAAGCTGTTTTGACTTCCAGCACATCAAAATAGATTTCATTCTTTCACTTTCCTTTGCAAGGGATATAATCTGTTAGCTCTATGTATGTGCATGTGTCTCCTGCTCAAAATCTTTTATTCTATCGAAACTCCTAGGAACCTGTATGAGAGCTTTCTTAGGTAAATTCTAAGGGTTTGAACCTAGTATTTCCCGACACCCATGTGAAACTGCTAACAGACTTATATTTGCTCAGACGCAGCCTTAATCAAGGATTACTGGGGAAGTTCTCCTAGCCCAAAGGTAACCCAGATCTTATCAAAGCTCTGAGACATCCTTGCAGTGCAACATCTTTACTGTTTGGTTTTTTGTTGTTATTGTTTATTTCCTCCCCTGGGGATAGTTTTATAATGCTGATAGAAGCAGAAAATTAAAAGTTCTGTCATGTCCTCAAGATTGTCTCCTAACTGGACAGTAAGGACTGGAGCCAAGGGTCTCCCCAAGACTAAAACAAAGGAGTTAACTTAAAAAACAGGAATTAAACAAAGGAGTAAATGAACACATGGGCATCTACTACCTTTGTGAACCTAGGTCCAGAGTCAGGGTAATCTCTATAGAATAACTCAGGAATTGTTCAAGTGAAGTATAAGCCTGTGGCTCTAGTCAGATGGGTAGTCTACTGAAGGATTTCAGACATGCTAAGTAATTCTGTTTAAAAATAAACAAGGATGTATTTGGGCATTTTAACAGTTTGGTGGCAGAAAAAAAGTGGAGCAGAAGCCATCCTTCAATTATGCTAGTTAACCTCTTTCTATGGTTAAGAAAAATCATCATGTATATGAATTTTTGCCAAAATAAAATTAATTTTGATTTTACTGAAATGTATTTTGTATAAAACTTTACCAAGGCCTCTAAACAAATAATTGAATTGCCTGCATGCCTGGTGCATCAAAATTCTTCACAGATAGCATTTTGGAAGAATTATTCAATTTCAAAGGTTTCTTGGTTTTGTTTGGGTTTTTTTCCCAATAGTCCTCTGTCATTTCATTCCCTGATGTTTTATACTGTGGTACTGTAATCAATAGACATGAATAAAAGAACAACCATAAAGATGATTAAAGCTATTGATTCAGGGACTAAATATGCAGCTGATGACAATATTAATAGGGCTGCAACACTGGTAGCAAGCAGTAGGATTTGCTAGTGGGATACAAGACCGATGACAAGACTGTAGCATCCATTGTGAATGATAATCAAAAAACATACTTTACCAACAGTTCTGATAACATAGGAGTTATTACAGTTGTTTTTTTTATTATTATCCTAGTACTGTGATAGAAGTCCTTCATTTGTCTTGTTCCTTGTATAATATTTATGCCTCAAAAGGGGTGCAAGAGAGAATACCTGCGAATACCGACAAGGAACTACTGGAGAGAGTCCAGCGGAGGGCCATGAAGATGATTAAGGGACTGGAGCATCTCTCCTACGGGAAAGGCTGAGGGAGCTTGGGCTGTTCAGCCTGAGGAAGAGAAGACTGAGAGGGGACCTCATCAACGCTTATAAATATCTCAAGGGCGGGTGTCAAGAGGATGGGGCCAGACTCTTTTCAGTGGTGCCCAGTGACAGGACAAGGGGCAACGGGCACAAACTGGAACACAGGCAGTTCCGCCTCAATATGAGGAAAAACTTCTTCACTGTGAGGGTGCCAGAGCCCTGGCACAGGCTGCCCAGGGAGGGTGTGGAGTCTCCTTCTCTGGAGAGATTCAAAACCCGCCTGGACGCAGTCCTGTGCAGCCTGCGCTGGGTGACCCTGCTCTGGAAGGGGGGTTGGACTAGATGATCTCCAGAGGTCCCTTCCAACCCCTACCACTCTGTGATTGTGTGAATGGATTTAAGAATCTATTATAAAAATGAAATTATTATTTATAAATTTTTTCTTGGAGTTCTAGGCCCTGGCTTTGAGGAAGTCTGGCAGCTTTGCTGTAATTAGTCTGTTCTTAATTCAAACACATTTTAATTTATTTGGAAGTAGTCCAATGAATTCACCACCAGGAGTTGGTGAATTAGGCTAGAGAATTAGGCACTTTCTGTCAACAGGACTTGTTTCAACCTACTTTGCAATGCTGATACTCTAAATCAACCCAGTGAATAAAATTAATCTGATTATAGTTTAGCATACAGTGATTGTTCTGCACCTATAGCTTGTTTTTGCTGTAAAAATGGTTCTTAAAATCCTGTTTTCTTTCTTAGCCCAGTTCATGGCTGCTGTCAGGCTGGAATGCCAGCACTGAGTTTCCATTGCCAGGGACAGCACCATCTCCTCATCTTTGTTGATTGACACAGGAGACACCATGTGAAACAGAGGTTGTAGCTTAGGGGGAAACTGGGAATCTGAGCGCTCTTGCACACTTCTAAATAAAGACAGTAGGTGTTCAAGGGCTGTTGCTTCTGTTAGAAATTGTTTGTGAGCACAAAGTGGGATAGAAGTTTAAAATAATGTCCCTTTTTTATTTCATCCACAATTTCACAATAACAGCCAATAAAATTTTAAAAAAATCTAAGTTTTATACAAGTAAGCTAAGGGAGAGTATAGCTCTAGATTATACTATAGATTTGCCACGGTGTTGCTTGGGAAAGGTAGAGTTAGGTTATATACGCTCTCACAGAGAGCAATGAACAGGAATCAAAGTTAGTTAGAAAAAAAAGTATGTTTGTATATATAATGTAGATAGATAGATAGATAATGTCAGATTTCACAGGAATAGATTGTTGTATTATTTTGTAAAGGTTTATCTTAGATTTCCATGGAATGTCTCAATTAAACTTACACACATATATAAACCACACTGCCTGTTGCCTTAGATATGTTCTCAATGCAATTGTGTACCTAAAATTCTCATTTAAAACTTCTCTTGTGTTATATTTAGAACCAAAAAAGTTCTCATAGCCTCTTAAAAAAAATCTCCACTGGAGTCCTAGAGTGGAGTTACAATTTTTTGAAGGCTGCAATGTCTAAATAGACTGCTTCAGGAATGAACATTTTTTTGGCATCTACCTAATTAAGTTAAAAGTTAATAAATCCCCTTGGTTGCTCCTTTCTTCAGGAAGCATGCAAAAAATGCATTGAAGCAAGGAAGTTCAAGGTTTCAGTATCTGCTGCCCTTGGTCTTTCTCAGGAATTCTTTAGCTGATTACATGCTTCTCCTTTCAACAACATGAGCTTTGTATCCCATGTTTTGTAAAGGATCATTTCCCCAACCACCCTCTCTAAGGCCACTCTTGGTCAGTTAGAAAAGTTAGCATCTGGATGTGAGTATTTCTACCACATACATTTAAAATGCCCAAGGGAATGGATTTTCCTTTGATTTTTTTTTTTAAACAAAAGTAATCTTTATAGACATCCTTATGATCTTACAAGTGTTTTTTCTTATGTACAAGATTTGAAATTCTTTCAGATTTCAGTGCTTCCTTTGTAATTTTTGCTTTATTTTCTGAATTAATCCACTTTTCCCTTTTTGTTAGCAATGACAGTCAATGAATAACAAATATTTAATGTAACTGAACAATAGTTACCGATAAGACGGGTTTACTCTAGCATATTTAGAATGCTATGCTTCATAATAAGATACAAGACCTGGGTTTATCCTTGTGTCAGCTCTACACTGGCGCAAATCCATTAATTTTGATTAAATTATGCCTTATGCCTAATTTATGTCAGTGTAATTGAGGAGGATTAGGGCTTAATTATAATTATACATAATTACCCATGATTATAATAAATGCCAACATTAAGTCAAAATAGTAAGGCTAAACTGTTGGGGATCCAAACTGAGATGATGAGTCACAGTATTTAGAGATGTCAAGCACCTGCAATACTTACTGAGGTTAGAATGAAAACCTAGTCCTAAACGTTGTGCTTTGGAATCCCAAAATTAAAAGTTCGAAACTGGTGCAATTTTTTGACTATGCAAAGACCACAAGACTATTTCTTGATTAATAATTTGTGCACTCAGAAGGTACAAGGGGTCACGTTAGGTTTGTGAAGTCCTGGAGCGGATGGGAGAGTTTATCAAATGCTAAATTCCTAAACTGAAGCTTCTGAACACTTGTCTACAATTCCTTCCTATCCTTCCCTTTTGTCTCATTTGAAAACTATTCCAAAGCTCTTTTCCATTACCTCTGAGTAAGGATCCTCCTCTTGACTTGATATCAAACTTAGAAATACTTAATGTTTCTTCTACATTTTATACTCTTAATAGTTAATTGAGTTTCGAAAATAATAGGCCTATTCAAATGCTTAAAAATTACTCTTGCGATTAAAGGACGGAATAGTTCATTTCTTTTCACCACTATTTTATAATATTCTAAGAAGCATAATTAAAATGCAACCTGGCCTAAGGAATAAAGATTTTTTAGAGATGCAGCTAACAGATTATTTGTATCATAGTAAGAACTAAAGGACAAAGAGAAGGTGAAGGTATATAGACTGAGGATGCAAGACAAGTCAATAGCATGACTAAAGTCCAATGGTTCGTTACCATTTTCAGAAAAATTCTCAACTTTCTTCTTTCACCACTGAGACAGAATATAACACACAGACTTTGCCCTTGGAGATTTTCCTAGAAAAAATATCTTTTCTATTCAAGAATTCTTATTATCTTTGTCAGAGATCACATTTTTAGAACACTAAAAGTTCAATTTTCGGTCTGGAACTGCCACTGAGGTTTTCTTGTTCTTTGGTGTTTGACGCCATTGCATCAATTGCTTCGCCTTTAGAGCTGAATTTGCTTGATACGCCATGTAATCACTGTTGGTCTGAACTTTCTTGTTTTCACTTGCAGTTCTGCTTCACTATATTTTAAATGTTTTTGTATGTTCTCCTCCCTAATATTCTGCATTGATATATATATTTTAAGAAAGGCAAAATACAGACATTTCTCCCAGACTTCTTCTGAATTAGGGTATTTCCATCCCTCCCTTCCATCACTATAGGCTCTGCAGAGCTCACATTAATTAGGATATTAATCCCTAGACTGATCCTTTGTGCCAGAAGGTATCAGGAGGGTCCCACTAATGACTGGGATGACCAGTGAATGTTTGAGTAAAGGATGCCCTTTTACACACCACCATCCTTGTCTTAATATAAAAAATTGTAATGCACAGTGATTGCTGTTTGTGCTGTCTATGTAAATTGGCCTTAGCCAGCATACATCTAATGAATGTCATCTTTCTGGGGACATTTATTCCTTGTTAGCCTCTTCCAAGTCCTGAATTGTAACTTCGGACCAATTCTTCTCTTAGGACCAGCACTTCCTTGTAACCATCTGTTCCAGTACATCGGGGAGCTTTCGGGCATTCCTCTATGTATGCTCTAGAACAGAAGTACTAATTCGTTGTACGTGCTTCTAGGGGACAAATGCTGCTATCTGAGATCTAGATATTTAACAGCTTCCTTGAATTTAGGACAGGTGAACATGGAATGAACTTTCCAGACAAAAGCCACAAAAATAGTTTGTGATGGAACCAAGCACTCAACCTCGATCTTCCAGCTGGTAGACAAAAGCCCTCGTCTTAAAATTGCCCATTCTGATTCAAACTTTTCTTTCATTCTTACTCTTGGGATATAGAATGTAGCCTAAAAGAAACTAACTTTTGCACTTCAAAAATTTTTCAACAAATTTACGTGTTTGTCTTGATCCAAGAAGAAAGAAAAAAACTCATAAAAGCTTGTCGAGACATAATGAGTTTTGATTCACTTATCTATAACTATTCTGCTTTTTTTCTGACTTTTGTGATCATTTCAACCTGGAAAATGAATCTTTACATTTAAAAAATACTGGAATACAATATTCTACGCATTAATGTTTAAAATTCATTTGGAACAAGGTTTTTTTAAGTCTCCCTATAAAGTTTTGGTTTAAAAGAAAATTTTTTTTTAACAGAAATATGTTCCCTTGGAAAATTCCATGTCAGCTCATCTTAAATATTTTCTTAATTAATATGTGACATTGGCATTCTTTCCATGGCCTTGGAAGCTCTATTTCCATGAAATATTTTACCTATGAAGGCCTGGTACCTCTTTTCATGCAAACCCATTTGCATTTGAATGCTCTTTGGAGGGAAAAATGCTGCTGAGTTGCTGATTTTTTTTTTTTTTTTTTTTTTTTTACAGTATCAGTTACTGTTACAGAACTGTATAAATAGTAATAAGTTTAATTTGTTGCCATGGCCATTTCATAGAAAATTATAGCTAGTTTCTAGCAGTAGTGAAAAGGTTAACCTTCTAGTAAATTAGATGGATAACAAGGGAAGCCGATTAGCAAAAAGAGGAGCTCAGTCACTGACCTTACAATGCTTCTTTATCTTTTACATTCATCTCTCAGGCTCAGTCCGACACTGCAACATAAAGCCAAAGCTATGGTACAAGTATTGTATTCCCAGAGGAACAGCGTATTACTTGTATATGCTTGGTTGCTTTTTTGCTGTGAGCTTCTGAATCATATAAGAACAAGTTTATTCATACATTTACCCCTTATTTAACATCCTTATTGAATGGGCAGGAATCGTCTTAAAGGATAGAAGTATTAAGATGTAGCTGACACAGAAAACAGATGAAAATCTTAGTGTTATCATTTTCTAAATAAATGGTCAAACATATTGAATGACAACAGAAAACAAGTGCAAAATGCACATTTTTATAGCTTCGAGAGTTGATACAGCATCATACAAAAAAAAAGAAATATAGTATTCTTAAATAATCTGGTTTGTAACACTACGGCTTGGAAAGAAGACTTAATACTGTATAAGTGGGATACTCAACTTGTTATGGGAAAGTCACATCCTGATGAGATATTTGTCCTTGTTTTTCCCTTATATCACCCTCATTTCTTCATATCTTTTTGAATGTATTGTCTTGAGACATGTCAGTAAAGCCAGCTGGATTTTGGGATGGAAAACTAGTTTTTGAGTGACAAGAGTATTTCCCCCGTCAGCTTGTTGTACCCTTTTTCCCCCAGAAAAACAAAAGTTTGCTTTGGTAGACAGAATAAAGGAACTGTTGCCACTTGCTCTCTGCACTATTCAGCTATAACCTGCACTTGTTTCCCCCTTCTCAAAAGGTATTGTATAAAATTGTTGTATTTATGATCTGATCTTCTCATCAGCTCTGTTTATTGTGTCATTTACATTTTACTAACTGGTAGTTAGCTCAGTGGGAAGCTAACAAGCCATCACGGTCATAAGCTGAACGCTGTTAGCAGGCAGGCTCAACAGTTGTTGGTATCCTGCACAGTTATTATTCTTTACTTAGGAGAAAACTGAAATAAAAAAAGAGCAGGAAAGCAGGAATATAAGAGAATATTTTTGGGAAAACCTGAGATCAGCTTCTATTTTATAGTCTGTCTTCATGGTAGATGGCCCTTTTTTGCTATTTGTTCTCTTGACTTATCTCATATTAAAGTCCAGAGTGTGTTTTTTTTAAAAAAAAACAATCTTCCAGATTTCTTCTTTTCCCCTCAGCTCTTCTACTTTGCATTCTACAATACATAATTATTGTTTAGATTTATACTTTAGAACATGGAAGAACCATTATGTTTCATGTATAAGATCCTATGCCTGAGTGGGGTCTCTGAGCAATGCTGTAATATTAATTAATAGTAATGAAAATCTTGATAAATACTGTGAGGCTTAGTCAGCAGGAATTGCATTTGCCCAACATGCCAGGCCATTAATGAGCAGAATTTTCATAATAAAAAAATCTCTGTTATATACCAAAGTGGGGCATGAGTATGAAGCCCTGGACTATGAAATTGCATAGGAAAATGAATGAAATAAAAATTATTCTTGCTAGAATTACGGTGATTTTTCAGTTCCACTGAAGTAGCTAACGTGCTGCCTTCCTACCGTATCTGGGCAACACTGGCATGAGGTGATTTCAATTTAACAATATTTGCCAAATATGTGGTCAGTCCAGACCTTGCTCATGGTGTTCCCAGCGTGCGTTTGACATAACCCATGAAGGCCTGGGCCAGAAACCAACGCTATCTGTGTACAGAGATCAGCACCAAGATATTTTTTTAGAAGATATCTCAATCAGCAGGGGACTCCGCTAACTTTTTTTTTCTTCCACAATGTGCCCTCATTGCCTGTGTGTTTGAATAATCAGACATTTGAGTGATCCTTTCATCTCTTCCAGGGGGTTTGCAGGGACCCTCTGAACTAGGATGACAGGATTTGGAACCTGAGAGTTGGTGCTCTTTGTTTGTTGTGGCCTATCATCAGTCAAATCCAGTGTGTAGGTTAATAAGGCTTAAACTTTAAGGGAACGGTGAGCACCTGATTGACAAGCCTGTGAATAAAAGTGCAGTGGGAAGTTTTGTGTTTGTGAAGTTAGTATGCACGGAGACACAACTGAAGTTTAGAATGAATTGCAATCAGTTATATTAATGCAGAGAATCTCATTTGATGATTTAACATCACTTTGTGGACTTCAAATAAAATGTCAAAGTATTTCATAGATTTCAAATAAAATTCTAAAGCATTTCTGGTTTGGATGGTGCTTTGTCTTTGCTTAACATTAGAGCAATACATTTGTTTTTCTCATTGTTTTTTGAGATACAAGTGTATAACAGAAATCCAAAAGCCACCAAGAACAGCATATAACAGTATTGAAAGTCCTACTATCTATCAGGATTAAAAAAAGAAAGTATTGTCCTACAGTTACTTAGAAGTTAAAGACAGTGTACAGTGCTTCAAGCTTTCCTAAACATGTGCCTCAGACACTTTTTATTTTTGACAAGTAATAGGCAGTGAGCGCATACTGTGCTTGAGACACTCTTTCAGGATTTTCAAAGGATCCTCTGGGAGCGTGGAACCCAAATCATAGTAACTCGCAATAGGATCCATATGCTTTTCATTTCCACTAGTGCTTTGAAAATCACAGCCTCGGTTGTCTTTTCCTTTATGTATAATTCTAGAGCTGGTTGAAAATTTTTGAGCTAAGTTGACTTCCACCAGGAAATGCAGTTCCGTGAAAACCAAAACGTTTGTCAGGAATCTGGCAATGCTGGCAAATATATATATATATATATATTTTTTTTTTTTAAATAAGGAAGTCCTTTGGTTTTGATTTGATAATGTTAATAGAGTATATCACAGGTATAAAATAAACTGTTGTGTATAAAGCTAAACATTAAACATTCAATACTTAATATTAAACATTATAGTAATTCAACCTCATTGAGGTAACAACTTCGTTGATTTTTTTCAGACTTTCTGCTCTACAAAAGACTTGATTTTTTTGTTTTGCATCAAAATTATAAAAAATATGGAGGAGCATGATTACAGGAACATTTCCTCTTGAAAGGATATTCCTCCTGTAACTCAAAATAATATCTATGTCATTTGCACTGAAAAATCCAATGCTCCACACATAAGAGAATATAAAATGATTCTGTAAGTAAGTAATGGGGGTCGGTTGGGGATTTCCTATCAAAATGATTGTCAGAAAGGGAATTTTTGTATGTGCCATTTTGACAACATTTTCAACCAGGCAGGTTTCTCAGACTCGTAATGGCATTTATTGTCAAAACCAGAAAGAAAAAATCTACTCAGTGCATATGGAATACCAAGTTCCAGAGCCAAAAAATAAGAAATGGGTCTGATTTCAAAGCATTTCCTTGTCTTTACTCACTATATGGTGTGTACATAACTGCAGGAGAAATGGGGAGCTGCTTCTGACCATTTAACAAGAATAGTGTTTTCTCTCTTCTCATTGAGCACCACCGAGCTCAAGAAAACCGACGGACAAACTGAGTTGGAAAACTGGAGCACTGCGGCTGGTGTGGATAGCATCTTCTTGCACATGTTGCCTTCTGGGAGAGGGAAGCAGGGGCGGAGGAGAACAAGACGTTTTCTGCTCTTGTGTGATTGGAGAGTCCATTAAATTCAGCATCTCTGTTTGTAAATTCACTGATTTCATCCTGTGTTGCAGAGATGGAATCTGAGCACCAACTTACTGAATTTTAGGTTTCTGTAACAGACCATTTTAATAATGACTCAGGTCAGGCTCTGTGTTTGTGCTGTAAAGTGCATATGCATCCATCTCTATCCAGGACACATGTAACAGAAATAAAGCAACATTCATCTTGAATTTAAGACACCTCCCCTGTGGCTTACTCTTAACAGAAGGCATGAAGACTGTCCAATCCAGAATATTACAAAGTTGGCTTAAAGCATTTTTCTGTAATGCAGGAGTTATGGATTCAGACTTCCGAAGAGGACGGAGTCAGGTCTTCCACTTCCTGAACAAGTAATCTAAGCAGTTTGCCGTTATGGAAAGGGTTAAGGAAACACTGATTAGATATATGATGGCATTGGACTCTGCAGTCCTCTGTCCTACTGTTTGGAATCAATCATTTGACCCAGAGACTGGTTGTGCTGTGGAGTCAGGCAACCAGTTTTCCCGTGGGGACTTCCCCGTGCAGGGCTTGTTAGGAGAGGAAGCCTGTTGTTTCAGTAAGGTAGAGATCAGCTGTTGCAGTGAACCACTTAACATTTTATATACGAAAAGCAAAGCTGAGTTAATTAAGCTCCTTGTATTTGTCCAAAGCTACAAGGCTATGTTCACGCTCCTCTTTAGAATCACAAAAATGTTATGCAAAACTTGGGTTGTCACCTCCTCTTTTAGCTACCTTTTTAAGAGAATGGGAAATGCTTGATTACACCCCTCTGAGCAGAAGGGGATTCCACATTTTCTTTCTGAGTGAACACAGGCACGTAATTTTCAGCCCGATTCGGGAACTTCATTGCTAGAGAGTAAGAGAAGCTGAGACATGACCCTTCCTCTAGGGTTTGATCTAATGCTGCCTCCAGCTCCCTTCTACATGTAGGATATTTGATGATTTTTCATGGGTGCCTTATTCTCTCCTTTGCATATAGTGTTTTGCCTTAGACAGCCTGATATAAGCAGTCTGAATCACCCTGCTAGCAAGTGTCGAGTGTCAGGTGCTTATTAATTGAAGATGGCACAGAATTATTCAACGGCCCTCATACTGGCCAAAATCTGCTTCTGGTCACCTGCCACATGAACATTTGAGTTGTACTTGCAAAGCATGTGATTTGACATCCACAGTTTCTTCTTCCAGTGCTGCTTCCCCCCACCCCTCTATGTTTTAGAACAAACCACCTAACATTGGTTTTTGGCAGAAAATGGTGCAAAAAATTTTCTGCTTTTTCTTATTTGGGAAGCGAGACCACATCCTTACACTCATTTCTTCATTTAACATCTATGAATGAAAAGAAGACTCTTAGGGCTGTGGGACACTTAAAATTGATTATGTTGCGTTTCTTTGAATCCACAGGATTAGTCTGGGGCATTCCTCTCACCCTAAATTGGCACGGGCTGGGTTATCTGCCCGAATGCTGGCACTTGTGCCCGAGAGTCAGCGCCTTTGATTCATGAAGCTTTGGCTTTGATACAAGCATCCCTGTTACCTCTTGCACTGGGGATCTGGCACAACCCCTGTTGGTACTTCCATGAGGACATACAATGTTCCAAGCCTCCCCCACTGCGTAGACAATTCCTTAGCGAGGCAGGCTTTCCAAACACATTGTTTCAAAGAAATGAATCACTCATTCGTGAAAAATGAAAAAAAAAGAGCACAAATACCATCAAAGCAAATTCAGGGGTTTGCCGCCCACATCACTGACATCATGCTGCCAGCTAGAGAGCACTGAATAGGACTCCTTACAGAGTCCATCAATGCCACTCTTTAAATGGCAATTGCCTGAAGGGCTGCTGGTTTGTGATACGAGGTACTTCTTCCTTAGCAGGAGAAAGGCAGCAGAGGCTGGGATTTCAGCGCAAGTCCCCTCAAATGGCAACAAAACACACGGTTGCTTGGCTTGCCAGGATGTCTCTTTTTCAAAGGACTCTGCTCTGGTTTTGGAAGGCAATTAATTTATACTGGGATGAAATATTTTTTTAAAAGGAAAAGATCTGTCTGATCATCAGAAAGAACTTCCTTTATTAAACTGGAGATTAGCTGGATAAGAGAAGCAATGAGGGCTTCTTATCATTTATGGACCAATTAAAACAGACCCAAGTGAGGTCTGTCCAAGCTAATCCCAGAGCTGGTGTGCTGGGGCGTGTGATACACGGACGCGCTGAGCTGCCTGGACCCGAGCCAGTTCACATCTGATGCACTGTTCCCACACCAGACAGTGCTGTGCCCAAGCTAATAAGCCCTGTCAAGAAAATGCAGTGACAGGTCACCGTGGCACAGTGCTGTGTTACATATACAGTCTGGACCTAACGGCGTCAGTTTCCACTAGTTGTGGGATTTCTACCACAGGTCCGTTTTATAGCATAGACAAATTTTCAGTAATTCTGTACATCGAGGCCTTTCACATCTCTGCATATGTTTCTACACACTCTTCTGTCCCATAACATTGCCTTTCCACTGCTTTTCCTGCGATACTCTCTCTTGTTTGCTTCTCAGACTAATGACTCAAGTTTGCCTGTGATGATCCTTGTTTCTGGAACATCCCTCCTGCGTTTGTTCATAGGGAGCTGCTTCTCCACACACCAGGTCTCCCGTGATGCTTGTGAAACTTCAGCCAGTTAAGGTGACCTGGTAAGCAAACCAAGATAGCTGGGTTATAATAAAAGAACAAAAAGTGAAGCGGCAAAGGTTAAGAATTTGTAGCCTTTACATTAAGTATGGTGTCACCTTAGTTTCAGTTCCTGCTTGCCTCTGATTACATCTGTACATTAGCTGCTCTGCATTTTCAAAGCAAGCAACACTTACCCTGGTGTATAATGCACAGGACAAGGGGACGCTGACCTGCCTGGGGATTTGGGGCACTACAGCAATGCAAATAATTAAAAAATAGAAATTGAGACTGTCAGGAATGATCTTTTGCTGACCCAGAGTGCACGGATAAAATGATCAATGATGTCTTTCCCTTCTGTAATGTCTGCCAGACAGTCCAAATTTATAATCAGCATAGGAAAACGGCTGCATATCATAACCATATGGCACTGAGAATACACATTATTGTACAGTAGCACTGCACTAATTTAAGGTCTGTCACCACTTCCATTATGGTCCTGTGTTTCCAGCAATAAGAAACTCTCACACAAGCACTTATCCCAAGCTGAACATGATCTCTGCCAGTACAGGTCTTAGATCTATAGATGCTTTAAACAATATTTTATTTAAATAGCTTGGGTATTTTGTCATTACGTAAGTTAAAGAAAAGTTTCAGTTTTCCGCCTCATTGTTCAAAATTCATTTTATTTAAGACAATAAAACTCCATGGGTTTGGAAATGGTTAGGCATATTCCATCTGCTATGGGCCACTTTTCTGACTGAAAGCAGTCATTAAGCATCTGGTGAATTTAAAAGCTATTGTATAACTATGTATATGTATACTTATATTTACATTGAAAAACATCATTTTGCATTGCACACCAAAAATGAAACCATGCCTCTTTCTATGGGAACTCAAAGTTTTCATGAACTTATTCGACAGACCACATGATCCTGTCATATGAAAGAAAATACTGTTCGTTCTCTACCAGGACCAACGTCCGCATCCTTTTTTGCACGTCTTAACCCCCCCGGTCAGCAGAACTGGTCTGTTTCCACCAAACTGGAAGCAGCTTTCTGGCACTGTAAATATGGGAAAGAAATCTGCAGTGGATCCACAAAGGTCCTACAACCTGTCATAGACATAGTGCGAAGTGCAAAGGTGGCACCTCCTGTGGAAAAGGGCTTCTGTGATTTCCATTTTGGATAATCTCTCCATTGCTGCCATGGCAGGGTAAGCATAACTCACCCTCTGCATGCCCACAAGTTCAGCGCTGATGTGAGAGCAGCCGTCAGTCAGAAAGCTCATGCCAAGGATAAATTAGCCCCAATTAATAATGAATTGATGGAAAATTTTCTCCTGAAAGTTCAGGGCACCAAATGCTCTTTTGATTCCCAGCAGCACAGGGGCTGCTACAGCTGAAGCCTGGGGAGCTGCACAGGCACCTTCCCGGGAAGCATCGGAGGAGGAAAGTGTTCAGCCCTAAGCCCGTGTCATGTAAAGGGGCTGCTCTTGCTCTTATGGGAGAGGACTATCTCTTTTTTCTGCCCCAGACCAGTCTGAGAAGTGGTCAAAGTAGTGTCTAGAAAAGAATAAGGAGAGGGTAGGTCTATCTGACCGTCTCCCTCACTGTTCTCCCAGCCTCCAGCTACTTTCAGCCCAGTGGTTTCCTGAACTGGGTGTGTTTTTTATGTACTCATTAATTCTCAACAGATTTCAGTTCCATGAACTTGCAGTGTGTCTCCTTTAATCCATGCAAGATTTTAACATCCAGAGTCATTCCTTTGCTGTGGAATACATTGTGTTTTTGTTAGTAGTTAGCATACGTGGGTGCTGGCCCATGACTTCAATGTGCCTCAGTAATGCAAACAACAACAATGATGGCATTACTTGGCAATAATTTTCCATGTCCCTGAGATGATTTGCTCTGATGGTCAGGGTCATTTTCCTCCCAGTCAAAACTTTATCCCCATGAGGCAGCTGCCTGATTCTTAGTGACCTTTTTTTCCACAAAAAAAAAAAATCACATCAAATTGGAGTATCTTTCTCATCAGAGAACACAGGGGAATTGTCCATATGACCCCAAGCCTATGCAGAGATACCCGTGGGCTATATTCACATGAGCCAGTAAAGCAGATCAATAGGAGTGAATCTGTAGGAGAGAAACATTTGGTGCTGAGGCCCTATATCCAGACCCTGCAGCACTTGGGAGAGGGAAGGAGGGAGGGAGCGAGGGAGGGGTGGAGGGAGGGATCCTGTGTCCTGACTGCCCCTTGGAGCTGCAGTGCCCTGGGTGAGCTGCTGGAGCATGTCTGCCCACTTACTGTCATCCAGCACCTGCTCTCCAAGACTACTCCGAAATGCAGAGCAAGGCACAGAAAGTGGGGGCAATCCAGATATTTGGTTCAAAAGCTCACTCATGGCCCTAAATAAAACAGTAATGCAGACACGTCCATGCAGACCAGGGGAGCAGCATGACCGAAGGAGTCTAACCAGGCAGACAAGGCACCCACGCTGCTTTACCTGAGCTAAAGCACTGGGATCCAGCCCTCTACCTCCGCACAGCACCGCTCCCCACTGCGCCGATATACACAATGTGACAGCAGCTCTGCTCTCTTTCTCTTCTGCTGTTAAAGAAAGTGATTGCACCACCTCAGCCAGCAAAAACTGGCAGAGCTTCACCAAAGTCAACAGCGTCTACCTGGGACCGAGTATCTGGTGTCTTCTTATTCAACAAAAAGTAAAAGCTGAAAGATTCTTGGTAAAAATGTCACATAAAAGTTATGTGAAAGGCTACAAAGAGGAAGATTTCTTCAAGCAAGCACATAGCAGGATGGCTGATAGGGTTTTTCTGGTTTGTGTTGTTGACTATCCTGATGAAACAGAAGAGTTAAGGAAGTAGGAGAGTTTAATATAACCAGCAATGAAGAAACACAGAGAGATAACTTAAAAGTTTTCACTGAAAGACCTGGTCTTACATCACCATAACCACGGGATTTCAATATATCAGGAACTAAATTCTACGCTTCATTTTACCTCTGCTGAACACTTCCCTGCAGCGCGGTTGTGATGGTTTAATCTCTCCTTCTGTTTCGCTTTAAAAAAGTGAATCAAACAGCATAAGTTATCAAAGAGGCAAACCTGACCCCCTGCGACTATATTACAATGTAGCACCACCTTCTGGCTATTGAGAAACTCTTAGTGGCTACTTTACCTTTTTCATTTTTAATGGGCATCTGTTTCTTAATTCCTTTGTTGCAATTTAAAATGAAAATATGGTGATTAGTTTTCACGGCTGCAGCTATTATAGCTATAGATGTTTTTAATAACAGCTGCTATTTTTCAAATAGAAGAGAGCTTTCTAACATGGAGCAGTTGGAATTGTGCATCTCAGCCTTTATTGAAGGAGCAATGTGTATGTTCATTTTTTATGATCCGTAATCACATGCTGGTCCTGGGAAACATGCCACAAGGGCCCACATATGTAAGCAGTGGCAGCTGAAAGTGCATAATTCATGAGGGAAACATCAGGATCGGAGGAAATGGCATAAATAGCTGATTGACTTGACACATCTTATATTTTTTCCAGGATTTATTTCCTTTTAAAGATGTGGGTTGCTTTTTAAAAAATAAATGTGTAGACTGCCAAGTCATAAGGTTCTCTAGGACGCTTACTTGTTTCTCTGAAAGCAAAGGCATTCTTGTGTTTTCATTCTGATTTAATTAGAATGGCTTTTTTACAGTATGTGGTCTTTGTTCTTCCAGGTCTCTACTCCTCCACAGTTTTATTCAGCTCTATTGTAGGTCCACTTTGAAACAGAAAGGGCAGTCGAAACAACTTCATCTCAGAAGGAAATCCTATAAATACTGTAATAGCTGTGGAGTTTAATCTGGTTTCTTAACCTTTGATTCAGTTTGGATAGGTCTCAGGGCACAAAAGAAACAAATCGGCTATTTCAGCTAAAGGCTTCATTTGGCACAAATCTGGACAAGGCTTAATGATAAAAGGAATGTTTAAAATGGAGAGACATTAGATGCTGCCCAAATTTCAGCTGGGAGAAAGAAAAAACCCCACAATTATAAAGGCAAATTTAGTCACATCCAATCTCTAAGTATATTTTGTAGAAATATCACAAACAACAATGTTCTCAGGGTATTTCTACTGGAAATAATGTGAGAAAGAACATTCTCACATTACTTCCAGTCAAAATACCATAAAAATGCACAGTTGATAGCAAGCATTCTCATAGCATGTTAACAGGAAAGACCTCAAGAAAACATTTTCTCATGACATTTCCTCTGGAAGAGGGTGGAGCTGGAGAGCACTGCCCTCCTCCACTCCCACCAGCATGGGAATGTCTCAGGGGTGAGCTCTCCAGTGAGAGCTGCAGGGGAAGGATCACGGAGGACGCGGAGAGGCAGGAAATCTGACGGGGTTCCCTCCGCGATGAGAGCAGTTGCAAGGGAGGAAAGACTCCTCCATCCAAAAGAAAGCGCTAGAAGGAAGGTCACAGATAATTCATAGCTCAGAGTAACTCAAGGATGAAATTATTTATACATCAGTATTTTCAACATAATACTCCCCATTAAAGTGTGTATATGAGATGGAAAGGAAGAGGGGGAAGGAAAGACACTTTGATTTGTATTATTTTAAAAAGATTTTATGTGCAGCCTCTCGTTTGTTTTTTTTTTTCCCCTGAAAATTTTGTGTGTGGAATCAAGTCTTCTGCACAAAGTCACACTGACAGTCTTAAAGAAATGAAGTCTCAGCTTGCTCAGAGAAGAGAAAGAGCCGTGGTCCCTACTAAGGCAGTGGGATAAAGTCATAGGACACCCAAGCTAACCTGCCTGCTCTGATTTGCACTTCTTGCAACACTCTGGGCAGAGGACTAAATCCTCAGTCAGGAGTCCTCTAGTTCTCTGGGGTTTTACAAAGTGAATGATCCTCATTTGCCTCTGAGAGGTATTCTGGTAAGCAGCATGGGCAGCAATAATTCTAGGTTCTTTCTCCCATCCAACTACTGTACTTCAGCTGCCAGACGGAAGCAACGACCCCAAGAAAGGGCAGGACAGCTTCGTCTTTTTGAATTCTTCAGCCCGTCTTCTGAGATTTACCCGTTAGACATATAAGAACAGAAAAGGTTGCTTCCCCTGAAGGGCAGTGGATAGGGGAACCCTATGTGAAAAAATACGAGAAGAATAATGTCATCAACAGAAAATCAGAATCCCTCCTTTCTTCATAGCCACAAGCATATGTCTCCTTCCTAGGCTGAATTGCTTGTTATTCTATTTCTCGCTACCTTACTGAGAGGATAAGTTTATCGTTATACCTGGTGGATTGAATAAAATGTCAGATGAATTTAAACCTTTCTGAATAGTTTTCACAAAGATCACACTTTTTGCAAGGATTAAGTGCAACTGTGGAACAGCTAAAACACTTCCTACATAGTTTCTAATGCCACAAGGTGCTTTCAGCTATCCAACCATCAGTCAAACTGTTTTCAGTTTATAGCTTCTCTCAGCTTCCAAAATCTGCGATCTGACTGGCATGGTTATTCCTCCCAGGTTTGGCATTCCATTATCTCTCTTACAGCAAGACAAATGCTTTTTTTATTTCTGCTTTCATTCCTCCTATCCTGCAGATTTTTCCTATGCTTAGTACTAAGCTGACTCTTTTATAGACCACACAAGAGAAAATAAAAATGAGACACTGCCCTGTGAATTTTCTCTAGCTGTGTCTTACGTCACATGTCCAGAGTCACTGCACCAAAGGTTCTTTTTTTAACTCAAGCTTTTCCATAGTTTCCATAGCTTCCCTGAATTGTTTTTCTTTTTTCTCATTCCACTTTTCTTAAACCACTCTGCATGCAGCAAGTAGAGGGCAACCTGTGTTGCCTGGATGTGGGCGTGGAGGTGAAAACTCTCTGCCCTTAGCAAGTCCATGTTGCCCTTGAACAGGAGCAGAAGAAGCTGAGCTGGCTGAAGACTGACCCCTGTGAGTGTCAGACCTCATCACTGAGGTAGTACAGTGCGGGGTAGGGGGGACATCGTATACTTATTTACATCTACTCGATACATCTACTCGAGTATCCTAACTCTGACACTAGGCACTGATGCGTGCGTCAGATGAAAGTAAGGAGCTCCCACAGTTAGACACAGATGATCTGCTCTGAGTAAAATCTTATCCTAATGCCTAAGATTAAAGATTGGTTGAAATAAAAGCTGGAAGAACAGGAACTATGAATGAGATGGATCACTTTTCTCTATGAAAAGACCTTTGAGATGGAAAATGAAAGTTTTATCCATACTATACATATACCGATGCATATATATATATCAACCAATACCTATACTGATATACACTATTTTTATAAACCATTAATAACATAATATTGATCTAAAATGTTGGTACATGATATATACATATTGTATCGATTTGCAGATTTGCGTTATCTTACAAGTCATTTACTCAGGTTGCAGAGAAAAGAAATTTCAATGTGAAAACTGGCAGACGTGTTTAACAGGCAACATAGCAACTCTTTAAACCTGAAATATGTGGCATTTAGTGCTATTAACAACACAGAATTTCTCGATACCAAATGGATTCACCCATAGCCATGTTACTAGTAAGCACATCCCTACAAGAAGTTACATTTCTTTGTTTTAACATTTCAGATGTTCAACTGTTAAAAATTATTGGCCAGCCCAAGTTCTTTTAGAAGTAATAGTATTTAACTTATTTGCTGCATAAACAAAATTCAACTGAGAGTGGAAGTCCATCATGTTAATACTGTGTACAGGATGAGGCAGTCCCTGACCACTCGAATTTACCATCTAGACTGCAAATAGTGACTGCCAAACGAAACTACACTGTCCTAGTTTTACAGCTGGGAAAAAAAAAGAATAGACAACAACACAGAGCTGAGGTTTCTTATTAAATCTAGTGGAGATTCAGAGATCTGGATTTTGTCCTGCAGAGCAGTGGGACGAGTAGTCTTCCTTCCCAGTAAGCGGTTTCTTTCAGTGTGTGCGACTTAATAAAAAAATGTGTGTGGGAGTATACATAGTATTCAATGACCTGAGGTGTTTTTTATTTGCAAGTATTTGAAGCCTCAGCAAAATTGCATAAACAAACAAACAAACAAACCAACCCACCTGCCTCAATTGTCTCTCTGATTTCAGTGCTGTTTTCATACTCACATATTCAAGTATGAACAAACTAATAGGAATCTTTCTCTCTTTGCGCAAAGAGTATAGGAGCCAAATCTTTCCTAAGGTTTCCAAACTGTCTTTTGAAGTTTGAGTTTGTTTATTTGCTTGTTTATTTTAACTAAATCTTCTTACAATTCCATGCTGTTCTTTCCTGCTACATGAAGTGACAGATTTTTTTTTTTAAAAAAGAAGAAATCCGTTCCTGCCAGTTTTCCACCTTTGGTGCAGTAGCAGCCCGTGTATCAGTTACACACTGCTTGGGGCACAGTCCTTCGATTTATAATTAGAGCTCGTTTTGTACAGAATGAAGTGGTGGTAGGCAATAAAAGTAGATGTGTATACAGACATGGGTATGTATCTCCTCTAGAGTGTTTCAACAAAAAAGTTCTCTGCCTTTGCAGTAAGGGAATAAACCCGTTGTCTTTTCCAGAATCCCATTTGACTTTAGAGGGGCTTTGGTACAGTGCTACCCATGGACCTTTAGGGATGGGGTCCTAAAACCATCTGCAATGCTTCTGAGAAACCCCCACATGATTTTAAAAGGCTGCCATCACTCCCATTCAATTCACCCACATATCATAAAAGGGAAATCACTTTCAGAAATGCCATTACTAAAATATGAATCCAGTAACACTTTACCAAATAATTCTTCAATAATCCCTGCCCCAGATTTAAAGCCCCAGATGTAGCTTGGTCATGTCGATACTAAATATCTGGAAGTCTGCAGAAGTCCCCGTTTGGCTTGACAGCGTAAGGGTAGTTCGTGGAAGAGTTCAGCCTTGTTCTGTAATGCTACTTTAGGCGCTGCTCCGCTGAATGGCTGGTAATTTGAAATCATTAAATGGCTGAGATAAAAAAAGAACATTTGTGAGCGCAACATAATCATATTAATAAGAAATAGAAAGACATGAGGAAGCTCTTTGGAATTTAAACTGAAGTTCTTGAATGCTATTTCTGCAGTATCTGATGAGCTCTGATTAACAGTATAAAATTATCAAATGGAAAAAATCCAGCTGGAAATGATGACTGCGGACTTAGTGATGAATCTCTCAAGAATATGTTGTCTCCATGTTTCCAGGCATAGCAAAGCTGTGAACTGTGCAGCCAGTAGTCTATCTATTTGGGAATTCTTTACCCCTTGTTTAATTACCTAGATCATTTAGCCACACTGTTTAATGTTTCAATTGCTGCTCTTCACACCTTTCTTTTGCGGTCACTGAAAAACTGTTTTGTACAACTTCCTACGTCCCTTTCCTGTTGGACTCATTACTGTAGTGAGAATAACTCTTCATGAAACTTTTCACAAGTCTAAATTTTTATTTCCCCATTACCCCGCTGACAGCAGAGGGACTGTTCATGGGAACGTTTTCTCAGCAGCGTGCGGGAAAGGTCTGTATCCTGGCAGTGCAGATAGCTTGTCAGGATGCGGCTGCTCTGATATGATTAATACAAGCTCATGTTGCTGAGCAACCTTAACGAAGCTAAGGATAATCAACCCACCACTTGCACAGATCTCTGGACTTGTACTTCCCCATGTGTTTTCTGTCATCCAAATCCTATGCTGTATGAAGGTACCTGAATTAGCCCAGGAATGTGACATAAAGGAGCCAACAGAGAAAGTTGGAGAAACTGATTAAAGGATTTAAGATTTCAAAGGCCATGATCCATCTGGATTGGTTGTTGAAGAGGGTGAGGGTGTCCAGAGATGGCAAAAGAAGGATCCCCGACCCTCCTGACCCTTTAGTGAAAAGAAAGGATGAGAAGGCAAATGTTGTGTTCATTTGTTTATTTTTCTTTGTGTGATTTAGACAAGGGGAAGGGAATAGAGCTCTCTGGGTGGTCCTGAAGCTCGTTTCCTCATGGAACTGGGAGAAGGTTCCCCTTTTAAGCATAGTTGTGAATGGGGGGTGGGGGGAAGGATTAGAGAATAAAGTTTTTCTGTCTTTGTGAAATAAACGTTTTCCTCTGCCTTTCTTTCTGGATGTTCCATGGTTCTGCTAAAATATCTTCAGATAATTTAGGAATGAGCTTGCCGGAAAAAGCTCCCCCTTCCATATTTGTCCAGGATCAGAGACCTATCACCGAAAGACAAGGAAGACCTGTAATTGCTGGCCTGTCATCATTTTGCCAAGGTATGTGACACAATATCACCAGTCCTGCTAAAAATAGGGTTTTATTGACTGAAAAAAAAAAAAAAAAAAAAGATGCACAGGATTAATTTCCCCTTCCTGGGAATTTTTTTTCCATTCACAAAATGACTGCAGCGTGCCTGTGCCTCACTCATCAAAGAGGCACCAGTGCCCCACTGTCCCAGTCCTGCCCAGTAGCCTTTCCAGACCCACCTGAGCTCTCCTTTTTAAGTGTTTCCCCCATTCCAGGGCTCTCAGGGAAATCGGGAGCTTTTTGCAATGGAAGTGGGTCGGCATCTTCCCCTGGCAAGAGCGCTGCTGGGAGCGCGGCAGCGCAGGGGGACGAGGCCAGCCCGGCGGACGCGCTGTGCGCTGCTGCGTGCAGAAGGGCTGGGATGAATGCCTGCCTCGCACAGGCGAAGCCAACAACTGCATATGTTAGTGGGATGGCAAGGACCAAATGGGGCCTGCTCATCCCTGTGATTACTCAGCGAATGCCCCGTAGGATATAAATGCTGCAGAGCCTGGCTCAGACCTGGCAGATTTTCAAGGGCAAAGATATTCGCCATTAAACCTGTGGGAAAATAGCCATGTGAATTAATGCTTTGATTCCCAGGGGTTCTCGCTGTAAATATTCAAGCTCTTTGAGAAGGAGATTTTGGTCCAAATGTGGATGTGTGATAGATACAGCGGCATGTTTCCTTAAGCAACTGAGTGCTGCCATCCCAAGAAGACAGCCAAGCAGCCCCACGTATTCCACTTCTTCTTGGGCTTGGGCTTCATCTGCTAAACACTGGGGAAAAAAAACATTCTGCGTAACTTCAGCTCTCAAAGGTTTTAGTGTGGGAAACCATGATATGCTATGAATTCTTTTTTGTGTATGTGCATATTATGTATCCTGGCACTCGGTGTTTGTATTGTGACAGGACTTTTTGTAGCGAAACATGCTTGTTGAGATTTGAACCTTGAAATTGGATGTCTCAGATCTTTTTCTGGGGTGTCCTTCAAAACAAATTTGGGATTACACAGACTTCAGAATGCTCATCGTGTGCCACGGTGGCAGTAGTCTGAGACACATTAGGATACATTCATCATTTATTTAATCCTATGTAAATCCATTGACTTTAGTAAAATATCACCAATTTACAGGAGGAACAATTTTGACCAGCTATGTTAAAAGGGTTGCAAAATGGCAAGTAATTTTGTGAAGAGCCATTGTACTTGTGGTTGTATAAACACATGATGTCTATAAATCACTGTATGCTATACAGTATAAATCTTGAGCATATAGATCATTATGACACTCTGTGAAACAGCATAACCGCTGTTGTTGTCTTGGTAGATGAGTCAATGTTGGGTTGTTCATTCCCTCCTGCTGCTGGATAAAATCTTTTCCCAGGAATATAACTATCACATGGCTACGTGTGAAGATTATGAAATGCAAAAATTTGTGAGTTCCTCTGTTTAACATGAAAGAAAGATTTTGAAATCCATCTGTAGACCATAAAGGACTTTATCACTGGTTTTTAATGATATCAAGCAAGTTGTTTCATTGGAAAATAAAGGTATATCTTTCATATTTCCTCCTTTCTGGGTATCAGAAACCAAACATCTTGTTTAAGGTTAGGGAGTGTGCCGACAGCAGAGCTGAGAAGGGGGTGCAGGTATCACGGTTCTCAGTCACCTCGGTAATCAATAGAGAGGGCGGCCTGTTGCACAGTGGTGCACAGAAACTGAGACACATTTGTCAGTTCTGTTTAATTACAACTCTGATGAGTCACAGGCACTTGGTCCTCACTTCCTAATTCTGGAAGCAAAAATAAATGCTTATTTGAGGCCACTCTTTAAAAGTAACCTCAAACATAGTAACCATAGTTAATTGCAAAATGACTCTTTTATTTATTGACAGCTCGCACAGTTCAGAGAAGAATTACTAATATCACAGACCTTTTAACCAGAAACAAGCATACTCAAGGAAGACAGCTGTTTTCAGAGTGTCAGCTGGGAAAAATGCCCCAACCACTCTTATTTGATGAACAAACATACTTTCTTGATTGTCTACACTCATACCCATCTGTCAGGATGGCGTGATGCCCAGGCAGAAGCCGGCCAAAACTTTTGCCTTGGGCATCGACACTGAGCAACAATAGGTTTAGATGGGCACTGCATATAAAATGTCTTAAGCTTCTTTTTTGTGCCAAACATGGCACAGAAGCTTGGAAACAAATGTCTCCTCATATATCATTTGGCATTACTGAGTCCCCCAAAGCAAATATTACCTAAAAAATCCATGTTCTGGGGTCACCACTACATCACATACAAGTTGGTGTTGGGCTCAAAGTGATTACCTTGTTAGAAAAGAATATTGTGGCTGATGTACACTGCGTGACAAGACGGTCATAGCCACTACTTGTGAGGACAAATGCTAACTACACAGCAGGGAAATCTACTTTAGAAGCACTGAGCCAGCTGCTGTCTCAGGCAAATGGTCTTCCTTTCCTGGAAAATGCGCAGCCTACGAAAGGATCAGAACCTGGTTAGTCGGTAGCTGAAGGGATGTGAAAGTATGGAGAGACAGTAACATGTTAAATTTAAAAAAATGCCATGTTTGCATGAGAAATAATTAGAAGACAAAAGAAGAAGAGAACTTGTTCCACTGCATAGATTATCTTTGTAGATAGCTTTGATAGGAATGAGTTAAAAGCACTAATACAATAAGAAGAGCATATGTAGATGTGATGCCTAAGATGGAACTACAAAGCCTTTTTCTCTTTCAACAAACCCATGGGGCAGGGCTATTAAATTTTAAAGCTAGTTTTATTTTAACACAATCTAGAAGTCAATACTTTCAAAATAGAGAAATGGACTCACATAGAGTAAGGCAGGGTGAGCTCTTTCCTGCAATCGTGCTCTTGGTCTACTGACATTTAGTGTTTTTCTGAGGTACAGCAAACTCTGTAGAGAGGAGCTGTAGCACTCCTCCTTGCCACGACCTCCTCCATGCCTGCCTGTCCGCGCTTTGTTCTTCTCAGCAGTGTCTTAATCCCCTCTCAAACTTCTGGCTCTTTGCAAGCTGTCACTGGCTTTATTCCTACCACCTCTCACTCTCTAGAAGTTTGTTCTAGATTGTGCTAATAAGACCTAGCTTTTATAGTCTATTCACACCCTATTACTCTTAAAGGAGACGTAATCTTGTCCTTCCTCCACAGAGTAGGAAAAGACCCTCTACAGCAGCCACAGCTACAGTTTGCCTCTTTGCTACTCAGTTGCTGATTTAGAGCAAATCAGAACACATAACCAGTAAGCAAACAGAGAAAAGAGATTGAATGCTAACATATTTATGGAGCTCTAAATAATTTAGTTAAGTTAGCAAGGTACTTTTCTTTATTCCTGTAGTTCTTACATGTGTTCAGTACATGTGAAGGGAAAGTTAATCTGTGTCATATTGCCAGGAGAGGCAGAAGAAAAAATGCTAGACATTTTCTAAAAATGAATACTGTGATTCTGAGTCCAAATTTGTTGGCTATATTTTTATTTAACTTATTTAACTACTCCAAGGTGTATACATACACTTTCACAGCATGCATATGGAAATATTATTCCAATTCTGAACTTCTAAAAGTCTCCAGTTTTTTGGATGCTTGAGAAATTGATCTGGCAAACTTCTGCGAGAAAAAGCAAAATCTTGAATGCAAGCAGTCATATAGAAAAATAACATTCTGTTTACAGGAATTTTAGTTTCAAAGATTTGATTCAAAGTTTAGAAGTTTGGGGCCTCTTATCTAACCATCAGCATGTTCTTACACTTCTGTTTTTTCTCTGAAAAACTGATCAATAACACACCAATGTTTCTAGAAGAAAAAAAAATCGTAGTGTAACTACACGGTCACTATGTTGAAGAGCTTTGTGGATAATTATACCTTTTAAATTACTAGAGGTTTAGCTGTAGCTTTTATTGCATTTCCATGATTTTTCTCTTCCGTGAATATCAGAAAACTCTGCTAACCTATTGTTATACCTAAGGGTACTGTTTGTCTTTCAGACCAAGAGGTGGTAACCGAATCCAGGAAACTAGATTTTGTGGTGATGTGAAGTTTTACTGCAGTCAGCGAGGACTGGGTATGTGCAAGTACATTTGGTTGCTAGGCTGGTCGTCAACCCGATTTGTTTGAAGAAATGTTAAGAAAAAACCCAAAGAGGAACATGTTCATCACACTGTTCTGCAAACAATTGTTTCAGCTCAGCTATATTTCTTGTGGATTTCTGAGATCCTGATCTTATATGGTGACAGGCACAACATAATGTTTTGAATACTATTTTAAGAAGTTAATTAAGGATTCTACTTCATTATGTACACATTCCTATATCACAGTTGAGTTTCTATTGTGTCTGAGTGCCTCCTGTAAGTACTGCATTACACAATGTAATAGTATTGGCCACATGCAATTCTCTCATCCTGTCCCAAGAAGGAGTATCACATGCATAATCACTAATTTACTCTGATAGAGAATGATTTTTTTTCTTAGTTTTATATATAAACATCTGTATGTGTCTGTGTAGGTATATGTAAATATTCTTCTCTGAACTGTACAGGGAAGACTAGTTCAAATAAGTGAGCTTTGTATTTGAAGGTAGCTGTGAAATTAGTACTGATCTGTAGTTCTGTGAGTTGTAGTAATTTTGTTTGTTTCACAGGTTTGATTGCCCAAAATTTCATTTCTGTGGTTTCCATGGCAAAATGTTCTATGAAAAAAAAAAATATAGTCTGAGCAGCCTTGTAACAAAAATCACAGAGCAGTAGTTTGGCTGCCCCTTGGTAAGAAATCTCTGCTGGGTCCTGTTAGACATGAGTGGCACTGCTCTTGCAGAGCTGTAGGCAACGAGGTGAGCCCAGAACCTCTTGAGTGGCCTGGCCTTGAACTTCAGCTGATACAAAATAGGAGCCGACTATATAGTGCAGTGCCTTCTGCAATGTGGGCTCTTCTGAGCCTGCAGAGACAGCTCTGAATCTTTCAGGAGGGGACTTGTTATGAACAGACTCTTTGGGAGCAATTTGCGCACAGGCAGAGTGCTCGGCTTGGTGAGGATATTGGATGCTGGGAGAAACAAGTTCATCTTTCTTTGGTGAAAATCTAATTTACAACAGCCTGCTTGAGCTTAGAAGTTCTTGCTGAATTTTTGCACAGTGCAAATTTGAATAGTGAAGCCAAGTTCACTCTGCTTCCAAGAAACTGCAATTTTTTGGAAGTCAGGAAATTTAGGCTTCTTCTGTCAAACCTGAAATATGCATTTTTGCATATATATTCCTTATGCATTTTCTGCCATTCCTGACTTCTACAGTTGGTTAACTCATCTTTTACCATTATGCGGTACAGATACATATAGAAAAGAGATAATTTATATCTAGATAGAGCCCATAATGGGTCTCATGAGCTTCTCTTAGGGACAAGGGTCCTTTAACTTGCTTAAATCTCAGCCTCATGTATGACAACCCAATAAATTGTTGCAGAGCCAAACAACGTATTTTGACTCCGTCTTTTTCTTTAGTGTTCTTCCTCACTTTTAATTTCTTTCTTTTTTTTCGTTGTCCACTTTACTAACTTTCTGGCCACCTGACAACCCTTCCTGCTTATTATTCTTCACCCTCTTGAACTCTGCATCGAGCTTTGCACACATGAACAGTGAGTACAAAGAAAGAGCATCATTTTGCACCCTTTATGCAGTGACCTGCTACCTAACTGATTAAGTCCAGCATAACACAATGGGGAAGCAGACCCAGGGAATAGTATTAAGACGTAAGTTAAGTCTTCTTAAGCACTTCTTATTGGCCTCCTTCACGGCTAAATGAATTGTGTGGGCACTCAGGTTTGTTTATATGGAGATGTACAAAGAAGAGACTTTCAACAGACAATAGTTAAATTGGAGTATATCTTCAGGGCACATTTGGTTCCAGAATAGTTGGGCAAAATGATGAGTTAGTAGTGGCTGCTCAGTATAGAAGACAAAGAATGATTTTGGTTGGAGAACATATTTATTAATATAGAAATAAATCTTGTCCTGTAGCCGTAGATACAAACAAACAAAAGAAGTGTAATGTCTTGTAACCAGACTACTGACTGCCTAGTTTCCCTGTAGCAACAACAGTCCCTTTTCAGGGGCTATTAAGAAGAGACGTTCATGAATCTTGGCGATTTATTGTATTTTTCATCGCATACGATCCTTTTTTTTTCTTAAAAATTGAATATGTGACACATAGATGCCAGCTGCAGCTCTGAATGGTGGACTTGGATCTGTAGGTCTGATAGCCAGATCCTACAGCCCCAGGTCGCTTCACCCCCCGCTCCGGGACCTTTCCTCTTCCCTCCTCTATATGTAGCTCCAGCTATGGCAGTCAGTGCTCAGATTAGCTCTTCCAAGGCTCCTAGTTCTCCACATGGTTCGTACCTGAAAGGAGACAGTCCAAATTGCTTTTTGGAGATTTTTGAGTCTTGAATTCTGTTTATTGAGACTTAGTTGGATTTTAGGAGTAAGAAGCTGACTTTTGAGTCTTGCGTTGGACGTAATCAAGGTACTAATTATTATCATCAAAATTAACACAATTTAATTGCAGGAAAAACAGCTATATATTTTAAAACTACAATAACTTAAAGCCAGACAGTGAGACAATTAAAGTAAAACATAATTGAAAACTGTAGCTGACAGCATTCTAAAAAAAATAACCCAGCGACTCTTTACCAATACGTGTGTGTGTGTGTGCACGCACAAAGATGATACCATACCTCACACAGGACTGTCATTGTCTATTCATTCATTAGAGGTAATTATTTTTAATTTTTGTCCCTACTGACCTGTAGGCAGATGGTTAGCATGAATACCATTTTTATCTGGACACCAGATCTGGCCAGACCGCAATCTGTTGGGTTTGATCACTAAACTGGCAGCTGCATTACAGACCTGCTCTTTTCTCTTTTTGTCTCTGGGGACTGCAGATTGGATGCACTGAATGTGAACTTCTGCAAAACATGGGGCTTTTTGTCATTTTCACTTTGCTTTCTTTTTATGACCATCCGGTAAATGTCAGTACAGTTAAAAGCTGATTGAATCAAACCATACCAAAAAAGCAATTTTAGCTACAAAATTATTTTTCACTTATATAAAAAGCAAGAAAGTAAATGAGGCTTTAAAGAGCAAATATACATGTGTATGCTAATATGAAAAGGTAATTTAATGAATTCTAAGTTGGAGTCAAAAAACCCTACATATGCACACTATTCTTATTATCTAGAAAAACAGGACAGTGTGTTGTGAGACACGTTTCTGAAAAGGGCCAAAGGACACAGTCATTTTTTTAATTCTGTGCTTTGCACATGGAAAACTTGTATGATCAGTAATACCAAATATTTCTGTATGACATAATTGCATGATATACAAAAACAGACAGAGATATTTGTCTCAACCTTATGTCCTTGCTCTCACAAAGACTTGAAAATGTGCATAACCTTTTAAACATGTGAGCAATATCCTTATGGTAAACACATTGTATACACTATACTTATTACATTTTTTCTAAGCATGTGTGCAAATCTCAGTTGCATCAGAGTTATTTTTACCTTCTTTTACTAGTCCTTAGTTTGACAAAATTATCTAAAGCATCATGGAATTTCTGCCTGAGTAAAGACTGAAATATCCTCTTTATCTGCTCTCTACTCAGATGAAATAAAAGAAGTAGTCTGTTTTAAACATACTGATTACTATGTTCCATTTAAAAATGTCAGAATAACTTAAATAATTTGTAGCTTAATGTAAAAGGCATCTATTGATCACAGCAAGCAGTTGTTCTCCCTTTATAAGATGCCAGCGATGTCAAATCCAGATTTGCTCTACCGTGGCTGTCTGATGATTATCATAGGACAGGGATGCATGTAAATACTTCTCACAACACGATGAATTTCACTTGTTACCAGCGGGCTGTGCCACAAGTAGAATTCAGAGACAAGGTCTATAATCTTACAGTACAACTTCCCATCTTATTTATATTTAGGCAACATTTAGCTTTTATCAAACTGTTATTTACCTTACTGACTTAAAACTTATCTCTGGGTTTCAGTGCTGCGTACATACATAGGGAGA
Source organism: Phoenicopterus ruber ruber (assembly GCA_009819775.1). Classification (NCBI taxonomy): domain Eukaryota; kingdom Metazoa; phylum Chordata; class Aves; order Phoenicopteriformes; family Phoenicopteridae; genus Phoenicopterus; species Phoenicopterus ruber. The sequence goes on from CM020217.1 coordinate 115,108,328, forward strand.
CATGAAGTCAATAAAACTACATGTAGTTAAATGCCATCAGAAAGAGTAGTTTACCAGACTCTTTTTTTTAATTTCCACACTGGTGAATATTTAACTGTGAGCCCAACAGACTATTATGGTTCCTCCAGCTTGACCTAGGAAAGGAAGACAGATTCTTGTCTTGCTCAAGAGACTCCTCATGCATTTTTCATTAGAATATCATAGATTAAAATGTATAAGCAGCATAAGGAATAGCACCCTACAACATCTTTTTTGTGTTTTACAGTCAGATGTGCTTTCACTTAGTGCTCCCCCTGACGCTTTTCTGGCCAGTTGTACAGCTGCAGTAGGAGGGGCAGCGAAGATGCCAAATCCAGATCTTGCACTTCCCAGGCAATCACTGTACTTCCTAGAGAAAAGATGATTTTTCCTCCCGTTAGACATCTGCCTCAGATGGGGAATGAGTTTGATGTAGGCTGGTGAGTAAATAGCTAACAAGAAAACAGTGAGTTCAGGTACCTAGATAGTGAGTTTACCTACCTCATTTTGCTCTCCTAGCTGTCTCTCAGTTTGTTTTGTGTCATTTTTAGAAAAGTTAGGTGCCAGAATTACTTCCTCTATTGTAAATGGAAAGAAAGAGGTATTTTTAGAAGGTGGTTTATATCCCTTAACTCTCTACTCTGCAAATCCAATTCTCTCTGGTCCTACAGCATATGAGAGAATTAAAGATTCAGCACTGAGATTCCCCCGTCCTCACTAACAAGCCAGTTCAGATTGCTGGGTTACATTGCAAAAGCGTGTTTGAAATAAGATAGGCAAAAATAGATGGCACAAAGGAATTTAAGGCTTCATTAAGCATCATTGTGGTGATTACACAAGGGAACATGTGCAATAATGATTAATCTTAATGAAAATTTTCTCTCTGTGATGGTAGAAATAGATCCATATGAAAGGTTATTCACAGACCAGTCAAGACAACACACACTCATTATGCCCTGGACGATTGAACCAGTCCTGCGCTTTCAAAGCTGTTTTTAAGGTCAGCCGTCAGCTTTAATGATGCATTTCAAGTGCTGGGAATACCTAAGATAGACCTGTTAGGAGAGCAGTATATTGTGTTTCCAAGGATGGACCTGAATGCCAGGAGCGGGTGCGGGCAGTGTCAGAGCAGCGTGGCTGGACTCTCCCGGCCAGGTGAAGCGGTGCACGCAGACAGCAGAAGATGCAAAGATATGTACTGCCAAACCCATTACAGTCACCCATATTCTGCTTACACGATTTGGCATTGAGAGCCAGCAATCTTTTCCAATGTTTCAGCAAATCTTCAATACCTGCCAACTTTTCAAATTCAGAAGTGGACCCTGCCTCTCCAGCTGCCATCTCCTAGGCAAACTGAAACATCTACCGACTCTGACACACCCCCGAATCGCGTTGGATTTGCTGTGCAAGTGCAGATAAGCTGGCCGGTGTGTGGATTGCATATTCAAATGCACACGGATGTATCAGAGTCACTGCACGCAGGAGACAGGGTTGCTCCTTGCTTGCACACCAGCCTTACGCCCAGGATTCAGAGATGTTCGGTAGGAAGGGAGAAAACATGCAAATGTAATAGTGTTGGCAAGAATACAAATCATATAGCAGATCACACGCCAGAAGCTTTCTGAATATTTCTGGAAACAGGATTTTTTTCTTTCCTTCTCCTTTTTCAGGGGAGGAAATGGCACTTTTTCAAAATAGAAAGTTTCTTTATCATATAAGATTATAAATTCTTTGACTGTTTTTGACACCTAATATGTCTAACAAAATGAAATTCACCTAAGACACAACCTTTGTTTGGAGGTTTTTCAACCTGAGAAGCAATATTTCCACGAAGTTTGAAGTCATTTCAGGCAAGGAGAGAGAAGACAAGCCTGTATTCACCCTTAGGTGTAACAGCAATGATTGCTACTCTTGTATTGCAGTAATAAGCCTTCAGAAAGAGTCTATGACATAGCCTTCACCTCTTCTCTTGTGTGCTCCTCTGCTGCTTGCAACCAAATGCCCTAAAGTCATACTTTCAAACACCAGAGCTTGAACTGTAATGTGGGGTTTTTTTAGCAGCTCTTTAACTTCTCCGGCACTGATTACTCTCACACCATGCTGATTATTGATCCCTCACAAAGTGCCCTGCATTGGCTTGCATTGCCCTCTGCAAGGCGTCATAACCCCCCCACTCCCCAGCCCCTTCTCCTTACTTGTCCCGGGACGTCCCCTGAGACGCAAAAATACTGGTGGGACCTTTCCTCTCAGCCGAACCCCCGCCGGCATGGGGGGTTCCTGCCATTTGTACCACACACCTCTGCAGGCTGGCAGGCAGTGGCTTCCAGGCAGGGATGAACACAAGTGACCTCACCTCCCGATCTGCTCACTCGGACCCACACGCCAGGAGAGCCAGTCATCGCCCCTCCTGGCTTGACAATCTTTTGCACAGCTCCTCTTTTGCACCAGCTGGGAAAGTTCGACTTGCTGTCACATGAAAGAGAGCAAGCGGACGAGAGCAAGGGCAGCAAACCGAAATGTGGGGGTGTTCAGGAAAAAGGGGGGAAAGAAAGAGGAAATTCATTAAATGAAAATCTGGCTGCTGCAAAATCTTTTAGTACGTTAACCCAGTATGGGGTCTGAATCTGTGGTGTAAGAGCCCGACTGTGTCCTCTGTTGCTTCATTACTATTTTATTGATTTCAGAGGGGAATATAAATCCAGGGCAGCCTGCCTGCCTTAACAAAACATAGGGCTGCCGAAGTTAATGTGCAAAGTTAAAAGGAGGGAAATTCTGGAATCAAAACTGGGAGAAAATGAGTCTATAATGTGCTGTAGTTTGCCTAAAAGGCAAAAAAAGGCTCATCTCCATTTTAAATTACGCTATGCTATCATTTTCGCCTTTTCCAAAGAACCTAAAGAGCGTGGGGAAGGTACAATATAAAACGTCCTTTAAACAGAGAAAGCAGCAGCTTGAAACCAAAGTGGTTGCATAGTTTCCCTAAAAAACACCATTTGTTACCTCTGAAATCACTTAGCACAAGGCGGGTTTATTCTCACTACTAAAACCAAATACCAGTGGAGAACCAGTGCAGAGGACCCCAAATAAGAATTGGTATTATATTATGAATTGGTATTATAACTGGACGATTTCAGAAGGCTCATTGCCCAGCTCGAGGGCTGCGGTTGGAGAGAGGGTTTCTGCCAGTTGATCACCCGTGCACCCCTGGGCGCGCTGAGCTCCCACGTCGAACTGAGACGGAATTCCTCTGCCGCTCACTGAGCAGTGCATCATCCTCGTGGCCACTTAGCCTGGTCCTAGGTGCACAAAAACCCCTTAACATCCAGATTGCTACAAGAGAGTGAAGGGGGTTTGACATTTTGACACCAAACGCTGATAGTTTTGTGAACACTTGCATGAGTTTTTGTCTGGAAAGGAATGCAGAATTAGAGGAGTCCTTGTGGCTACTGAATTGGAGGTAAGTACAGTATTTTCCATCAGTCGTTAACCTCCTTACCCTCTGCCTTTGCTCCAGATGTTTCCTTTCCTTCCTCAAACTTCTAAATGAAGTAGCAGCATGTGAGAAACCCTGCAACAGGAGAAACTGGAAAAATCCAACATACAAACAGCATTGTGTTGTGTCGGGGCCAACACTCACATCTCAGCAAATACAAGTACACGAAATTTTAAGTATTTATTTAGAAGTGTAGCTCAGGCACAGTGCCAGCCCCAGCTGGTTATGGCAACACACCTTTTTCCATCAGACTAAAACTGTTCCTTCATAAGACCTAACAAAACCCTGTAGCAGGCATATATGGAATAAAACAGCTCTCCAGCAACATCTCTTCTTGTCCTCTAACTGATTTAAGACCCGAATGTTTAAAAACCCTTTGGAAGTATTTGTTTTTCTTAATTGACGTACTGGCAGTCTTATAAAGGCACATCTATTTTTTAACCTGGCCATGAGCTTGCTCTCATCTACTTCTCTAGGTTCCACTGTTTAATCACAAAGCTGCATGGAAAAACATTTTGCTGTTTCTGTTTTGCATTCCCCATCTTTTATACCTCCTTGTTCTTATTCCAGGAAAGAGAAGAGAAGTTCCTATTCATCTTCCCTGGGCTTTTCTTTGTTTTCAGATCATTCTGATTTTCAGATCACATTTTTTCATCATGTGGCACCCTGACTTGTGTCTATTTAAAAGACCTACCCTTTCTATTACTTTTTGTAAGAATTTTTTTTTTTTTTAGATTGTTGATCATTACTATTGATTTTCCTTAGACTCCCTTGATTTTGCAGTAACATTTTGGAGACAGAAGAGGAGGAGAGGAAGAGAAAAGAGCCTAGCTTTTGAATTGCTCCCTGGAGGACTCTGTCCTTCTCCATCAACTCTGTAGGAAACCACACTGGCATCTTATGAGATTTCTTCCCTATGGCTGTACGTGAGCAGAGGTTTGTATTGATCTGTGTAAAATGATGCCCAAAAAAACATAATGGCAGAAGACGAAAAACAGAAAAGCCTTCCAAAAATGCCGGGCTGAATTAACTAGGCCCTGCCAAGAGTTGTGCATCAATAAACTCCAAATAAAAGTAATGAAAAGTATGTATATAAATTCCTTATTGTATATTTTAACATATCATTTTAAAGAGTAATTCAAATAAAAGAAAACCATGCAGAATAAATGCATTAATAAAAGATAATTTAATTTAAAAAGTCTGCAAAAATTAAGCCATATCTAGGTAGACTGTATTAAAATAAATGAAAATCACATAGCAAGTAGCAAAATAATTTGGTGGATAATTTTGTTTCCACAGAAATCCCACATGAAATTGAAAATACAGATTAGCATAGCTCTGTAACTATTGTTCTGGTCCTCATTAATACATCATGTGATATGACAAAAGACAGAGAAATTCCATTGATTTTATCCACAAAATGTACCTAGTAGCTCATTTAATCTGGCTGTTCCCATATTATTCCATTAGTTTTTTCCATATCCATAGTATATAAAAATACATATAGTGATGACTGTAAAAAATGTAAAAGGTATGTAAACTTTTAAAAGTTAAAAAAATTTGAAGCTAAAAAGTCTGCAGAAAGATGTTCTATGAATATGTCTTCCTATTCTTTCTTTAAATCTTACTCATGTTCTTATCCCTCTTTTTTTTCCTTCCCTCTAAATTTTGGGGACACAAGTTGTCTAGCTTGAGATTCCCGTACTTTTAGGAAGTTCATATAAGCTGGGTGTTTCAAAGATGTTCACTGAAGAGCCAAATCTGCTATTAATGAAATAATGAAGTGGTTTTGAAAATGTTATTTTAAAAATCAGGTTGTAAACCTCGGATTCATTAATATATACATGCATACATCAGAGTAAAGAAAAAGTTACTGGAAGCCCAAAGGAATTTAGACATTGAATTTTAATCATGAGAACCTGAATTGCCAGTTTAGCTAAGTGGGGAAGTGGAAACACATTTTCAAATTTTTATTTATTTCCTAAGTATGTATTTATTTTACTTGTTTAAAAATTACAGAACTGTGCTCATTGAGTTCTGATCTCTTTCTTATACACAAGAATATCAGCATTTATTACTGTTGTTGACAATGAAACCTCCGTTAGACCCCTGGAAAGGGTCAGCTGCAAGTACAAAAATTCTGTTTTCAAAGGCTCTATGTGCCAAACAAGGTCTATTTCCTGAGTAATTACATGAAAAACTGCACACAATGGCGCTCTCCTGTGTAACTCACACAACATTGCAATTCATCATCGTGGACATTGGCCGTGCATTTGACACTTTCCAGTATGAGCTGTGATATCTGAGATTTAAAAGAGGCAGAGACTGAACGTGGAATTAAAACAAACAAAACTGAGCCCTCCCCGGATTTGCTCCAAGCTGTGAATGCAGAGCAGGCTACAACCACATACTAAAAGCCAGTGCAAGGATGTACGTATGATCCCAATAAGGAGAAGGACAGTCCTTATTTTTTCACAGGTTTCCTCTTTCTTTTCCACCGGGAATCATCTCAGCAACTCAAGCCCTAGAGTGAAGCCTATAAACCGCTGGTGTTTAGTGACCATCTGCACCAGTAGTTCCATTATCTGAGGCTAGAGATTGATTTTCCTTTTCCTTGCATGTTCACTTACCCTAATGCCCCAGAGTCTGCAATGGAGCCAGCAGCATATAACGCAAAGACAGCTTTTAAGACATCAAAAGTGAAAGCATCAGGAGTATCATTATATTCTGAATCTTTTGTAGTAGCTTTTTGTCTAATCTTATCGTAACAGGAATCCACCGATGGTGGCTAGGCCCCTCCGTCAGGAAGCTTCAGTGCAGCGCTCAGAGGAGCTTTGCTTTTCTCAGCAGAAGGTGCATAGGTCCACCCTATATGAGCAACGGCTGTTATGAACAGGGACCAGTATTACGTACATCGATTCATACCAGCCCAGTAACACAGGAGGCGACAGGGAACGCTCATTCACATTTGGAGGCTGGAAGCCAGCAGAAGGTTATCTAAAAGAGTACCAGACCTTGACAAATATTTTTAGTGGCATGAATAGGACGTTCAAAGTTGGGTCAAGTAGTATTGCTGTTTCTAAGCCTTTGCCAGTGATTACTGTAATTCCTCTTAGGCAATGTTTCTTTTCTCCCTCATTGATGTGTCAAAGGCCCACACAAATACCAGGGGAAATGAACTCATTAATTGACCATATAGGAGGAGAACTGAAACTGGTGGGGCACAAAGGCCAGGTTCTGAAAAGGGCTCGGCATGCAGCGGCTGCCTTTGTTCCCAGCAAACTGGTCTTAGCGGGACCTGCCGGATGCCAAGATTTTTAAGAATCTGGCTACTTATTTAGGTGCCTAAATGGGATCTGAATCCTGCAAATCTGCCTCTTTGTATCTAGTCAGTTTAACTATTTAGACATTTCCTCTTTTTTTTTCCCCAGGAAACCCCCACAAAACAAAACCACGTGAATAGAGGAGAAGTGCTTGGCCTTTCAAAACCTCAGACAATGCTCCCGTTAAGAGCCTAGCAAGAAAGTAAATCTCCCTCCTGCCAGTGCCAGAGCAGAACTAGAGGGTACCTTCTACAAACCTGGGACTCTCAAATTGCTTTTGGTCTCTCTACTTTTGATGCTTTTTGACACCTGTGTATCTATAAAGACTATACATGTAAAAATACACAAGAAAACAGATACCATTATGCCATTGATTATACTGTGTATTCAAAATGCACTCTTCATAGAATCATAGAATCATAGAATAGTTTGGGTTGGAAGGGACCTTTAAAGGCCATCTAGTCCAACCCCCCTGCCATGAGCAGGGACAACCTCACTAGATCAGGCTGCTCAGAGCCCCGTCCAGCTTGACCTTGAATGATTCCAGGGATGGGGCTTCTACTACCTCTCTGGGCAACCTGTGCCAGTGCTTCACCACCCGCATTGTGAAAAACTTCTTTCTGATTTCCAACCTATATCTCCCCTCCTTTAGTTTAAAACCGTTACCCCTTGTCCTGTCACAACAGGCCCTGCTAAAGAGGTTCTCCCCATTTTTCCTATAGGCCCCCTTCAAGTACTGAAAGGCTGCAATAAGGTCTCCCCGGAGCCTTCTCTTCTCCAGGCTGAACAGGCCCAACTCCCTCAGCCTGTCTTCATAGGAGAGCTGCTCCATTCCTCTGATCATCCTTGTGGCCTTCCTCTCGACCCGCTCCAGCAGGTCCATGTCCTTCTTGTGTTGAGGGGCCCAGAGCTGGACGCAGTACTCCAGGTGGGGCCTCACCAGGGCAGAGTAGAGGGGCAGAATCACCTCTCTCGACCTGCTGGCCACGCTTCTTTTGATGCAGCCCAGGATACGGTTGGCCTTCTGGGCTGCCAGTGCACATTGTTGGCTCATGTCCAGCCTTTCATCCACCAGCACCCCCAAGTCCTTCTCGGCAGGGCTGCTCTCCATCCCTGCATCCCCCGGCCTGTACTGATACCGGGGGTTGCTCCGACCCAGGTGCAGGACTCTGCATTTGTCCTTGTTGAACCTCATAAGGTTCGCCCGGGCCCACCTCTCAAGCCTGTCCAGGTCCCTCTGGATGGCATCCCGACCCTCAAGTGTATCCACCGCACCACTCAGCTTGGTGTCGTCCGTGAACTTGCTGAGGGTGCACTCGATCCTGCTGTCTATGTCATCGATGAAGATGTTAAAAAGGATCGGCCCCAATACAGACCCTTGAGGGACACCACTAGTCACCGGTCTCCATCTGGATGTTGAGCCATTGACCACTACCCGCTGGATGCGACCATTCAACCAATTCCTCATCCACCGAGCAGTCCACCCATCAAATCCATATCTCTCCAGTTTCGAGAGAAGGATGTTGCGCGGGACCGTGTCAAAGGCCTTACAGAAGTCCAGATAGATGACATCGGTCACTATGCCCTTGTCCACTGATGCAGTCACCCCATCGTAAAAGGCCACTAGGTTGGTCAGGCAGGACTTGCCCCTGGTGAAGCCATGCTGGCTGGCTTCATCCATGATCTGCTACTCTGTAATAGAGTCATCCATTGGAAATACACATTATTGTACTTCCATACTATCTCTATGAGGTAAATGCATGATAATATTGCCATTTAATGATAGAAATTATAAGCGTTAGTTATTGATGCTCTGATTCTTAAAGACTTTTGGGTTCCATGTTCTACTTGAAATCATGGGTATTGCTGTATTAAGTATCTTTTAGGATGTTGCAGAGTAACTCATGCCTATAACTGATTGAGATGCATAATTGGGTTTTCCTCTAGTTTTGTCTTCACATTGTGACCTAGTGATGTTCTCAGAGAACAGGAAACCTAAGCTCAATTCATTCCCCTACCTCTGAGGTTAGAAAGTGCTTTTCCCATCCCCTTACTGCTTTAACCATGGGTACCAAAGGACACTGCTATTGCACCTGAAGTTCATATAATTGGGCCAGACAGAACAGAAATGATCATAGTGTTCAAAACACCCAAAAAGATAGTGGGAACCAGTGCTTCTGGTTCAGTGAATGGCTAAAGCCCCCTAAATCAGGAACAAAGGCATAAATCAAATCCAGATCTACGTCCAGTGCCTCCACCAGCAAAGCATTTTCTCTATGTTCTTTCCTACAACATAAGAAAAAAAGAGGAAAGCACTTAAATTGAAAGGCACGAGATTTTTGGTTGATAAAAAAGAAATATTTCATTTTTAGGAAATATGAGTTATCTGTGGAACTCATTGCCACAAGATGTTAAGACTGGGAACATAACAGGATTTTTAAGAAGCTTAAACACCTGAATGGTGATTAGGGACATCAGAGAGGCATCAAACAAGATAAATAATACATAAGGGACGTAAAAGTGCAAGCTTTTAGGTGTACGCTAACTACTAACTAGTAAGAATTAGAGGTAAAAAACTCTTGCTTTTTTGGGAGGGGTGTGGCATAACTGACCATTGATTTTCTTGTGCCTTTGTCTGAAGCATTAAGCATTGGTCACTGTCAGAGAAGAGATGTTAGGACAAGTAGACCTCATTCAGTCTGATCATTACTTTGGCAATAAAATACAGCAAGTAGAGTAAACCAGCTTTTTCTTTTTAAATAGATACTTCTATAGCAAAGAAAAACGGTAGCTACACAATACCAAAATCAAAAAAATGAAACTCCATAGGCTTGTGAAAGAAAATATTTTGATTTTGCTATGAAATTTTTCTGACAGGCAAAGGCAGGGAATAGTTTTCATTTATTGAGCTTCCAATTTTTGGGGGTTTTGAAGTGGAAGAAAATCAACGACTTTCAAAGAATGACAAGGTTATTTAACAATCTGATTTGGAACAAGTATTTAAACCTAGATCCCAAATATTCTGTCTGAGTGCTTTAAGCACAATCTCAATTTCTTGTGTTAGTGCTCTTCTCCTTCCATAAATTTTTAAACACTGGCATGTATCAGTGAAATGTTTATGATAAATTTTGGCAAAGAAACATTAAACCCCCTTTGATTAAATAATAAAGGACGATCTTATTTTTATAAATATATTTATTATCAATTATCTACTGATTATCAGTCAGTTTATTATTTTTTATTTTAATCAAATTCCATGCTTTCCCTATTTTCTCCCATTTCATGTTTGTTGAAACTTGTACTATTCTACAACACGACATTTCTTACAAAAACATTACAGCCCTTCGGAAAATGCCTAACAAATTGTATTGGTATTATCACACATCTTCATATATAGAATTCATATGTAGAATTTAGGCTATAAAGGAGAAATAGAAATCTTTTCTTTCCTCTGTTCAAATCCTGAATTCACACATTCATTTATTTTAAGAATATAAGAGGCAATCAAATGATCTAGTCAAATAATATTTTCTAGTTATTACTGCAGAGACCAATAACTTGTATCTGAATAAAGCACATCTTTTGGCAAGGTTTACAGCCTTTATTTGAAGAGCTCAGGAAACACAGAATCCACTAGCAGTTTGTTCCAATGGTTAAACATCCTGTTAGAAAAGTGCCTTCTTTATCATATAAAAAGTATTAACACATGCAGAAGAGCTGAGATATCCTATTATGATGGCAAACTCCAGAACTCATCGAGTTAGAAAATGGGTTTTTTAGCTGTGTAAAAAAATGAAATCTGAATTGTGTCATCTTAAAAAGTAGAATACATGAGAACAAGTGGTGTAGAAAGAATTATTTTTTCCTATGAAATAGTCTTTTACACTAGAAAATGATTAATGAATTAATAGCAAGTGAATCATGTGGCTAATGAGGTCTTGGAAATGCTAGCAACATCACCTGACTCACACATATCTACCATCTACATTTTCAGCACTCTAGACATTGATGAACAGCATGTATGAACTTACCTTATAGAGACCCTCACCCGTATGTAGGCTTTATAGACGTTCATTAGCATGGGGAAAGTGTCATACACGTTTCACGTCAGATTCTTCCCTGAAACACAAGGCCCTGAGAAACAGGACCTTACACTAGTCAATCTACAAGAAGATTTTATCCTTTTGTCGTTACAGCTGGACAGGAAAACAATTAATTCTCCAACAGTTACCGCAAGGGTCTTGATACGATTGCTTGGCTCTTGTTCTCATTTACACCTAGTAATAAGAAGGAACATGGACGAGAGCAAAGTTATATTCACACTCAGGTCTCTCCCCCTTGCCAGACCACAGTGAAGTTGCCGTGGTATAAATGTCAGTTGTGTGGTTTGATTTCATACCCTGCTGCCCACAGACAACCACATCAAAATAAATATGCATGAAATGGAGAATAGCACTTTGACCTTTGTGAATTCCACAAATGCTGCTTGGCTGGTTTTCTAACCCCGTGGCTGTGTATTTTTTGCAGATTGGGAGGGAAATTTTCCCAAGCCTCTCATAGCTTCACCTTACATCTAATGGGCTGGGGACATCTTGACTCAATCATCCACTCAGATCATGGAGATCTTCTAGTAAATTGGCAAGCTGTCCTTCATCCCAGCAAATGACAGCGTGTAGCGCTCTTGCATTTCACAGCACACCCGATTCTTTGTTGTGAATGTCTTTGCTATGCCAGCTCTGATTTACAAAGTGGTATGCAAGCAGCTGTCTGTTTATATACACATGGGCTAAAATTGATCCAGAACAATTTCCTATGTGCCTTGTGACTTTGGCTTCCGAACTGGAAGCAAATGTGGGTGAGATATGGTGGCTACTTCTGTTGCCCAGGGAAGGATCATTCTGCATTGGGATGGCAACAGCTGGAGCAGTTAGAGAATGGGACGTGTCCGGGCTGACAAAATGTCCCTCGCTACAACTGAGCAAGTAATTACAGGTTCAACATTACGTAACTGTCTAAAACCTAGAGTGCATACACCAAGTACCGCCACAGTTCTCCAGCTGCAAAACAGAGATCTGGTTAAGGCAAGACTAAAAAACTGACTTTTAGATAGAATACCTGTGAACCTAAAGAGGAGAAAGATCCCTTTTTCTTTTAAGGCCATGTGTTTCTACAGCTTCTCTTAGGAGCACACAGCTGTTTGGCTACATCACCATTTTGCCTGATGAGCATTCAATTGCCTGGCAGAGCTTGTGGGCCGAGGCCAAACTCTGTCACTTATGCTGGTGTTTACTGTATCCTTTCTAAACTCCTTTTATGAACTATTTTACTGTGTCTGCAATAATACTTTGTTTTACTTGAAAGATTCCAGGAGCTTTATTTTGCCTCCCCATCCTCCTAATGTGAGGAATGCCAGTAGTACAGGGCACACAGCCTTTCCCTTTTCATCTCCAGTTAAATAAAGTGTAGGAAGAAACAGGAGATGAAAGGAAACAAGAAGACAGAAGGGGAAAGGTGCAAAGGAGAAAAAAATATAGAAACTGGAAAGGAATAAATACAGAAAGGAAATAAAGAAGGCAAAAGAAAATACATGGAAAAAAAAATAAATACAGTTGCTTGTCTGTTTAAATAATTGTTCCACAGCCTCATAATAGGATTAATAGGTTTCAAAGGACTAATAATCACTAGTATGACTGAATGCCTTTTAACTGGCTCTGCTTAGTCAACCTAGGAGGACTTTCTGCTCCCCTGATTGCCATACACACGATCCCTTTCTTTGTGAGCTCTAACCTTTCATGGGTCATTTTTCTTCATGCCTTTCTCTTTGCTTTTCCTTCTCTGTACACTAAGGCTCCTCTTTCTCTCCATGCTCTGAAGTCCCTCTCTCTCACTTTCTGCTCCAATTCCCCCTTTTCTCTGATACAGAGACATAAACGTGCTGCCTGAGCCCTTCACTAGAGTACTGCTGAGACCTTCCCTAAGGAGATGGCAGTATACTCCGGCACAAAGAATAAACTCTGCTAGTGCCAAAACCAAATACTGCAATTTTCTCCACCGTAGCCCAGCTTTCTTCACTGAGGTGATGGACTTTCATGATGCTATTAGTCATTTGCCTTTGGCACAAATTTTAATTAGCTGAATGAGGCAGAGAAATTCCACTATTACTCAAATCCTGCTGCCTTACAATCAAATATGAGCTCTCATTAAATTCCTCTTACAAGACTGGGTTTGGTAGATTCCTTATCTCTAGTAACCAGGCATTTCTCATAGTTGTCATTAAGTTCACTTACAAGCATTGGTAAGAAATTCTGAAGTCAAATTGCATACTTTATATGCTAGAAATCGCGTACTGAGTTCAGTTCTATCTGTGGGGAAATGTTGTACTCTTAAGCAAGATCTACTGATTGCACATAACTCTTCCCTTTTCTGGCATTTACTGATTTTCAGAAAGCCTGAGCAACCGTGACTGAATGCTTGAAGACCAACCTGGACAGGCATGAAAATAACAGGTGCATGGGACAACCACTTCAGAACCAGAACTCAAAAGTGTTCATATCTTAACAGGAGAAGAAACAGATATAACCCATCATTTACTGCACTGGATCAAGTATCGGAACCTTTTTGTTTTCTTTCCCAAATCATCAAACTTTCAAAAACATTTTAATTTTGTAGGTGTGGCATTTGCTTTTCCTAATAACAAGCATTCAAATTCAGCTAAAACCTCAAGTCTTGTCCCCTTTTTTGTTTGTTTGTTTGTATGTTTGTTTGTTTCATTCTTCATGGTCTTCCCAGTCTATGAACTGATGCTCCATTCTTCTTTTGCCAGTCTTAAGACTCCTTAAAAGCAAACATAACAGGTTCATTGAGACTCCCCAGGAATTAGGTAGCGAGTAGATAGCAGGTTCACATAGCAGCAGTTCATACAATCCTACTTTGTATGATGTGAAATTAAACACAGGATACCGAAGTTGACAATTCACAGGGGCTCAAAACTGAGCTGGACAGTCCTTCATGTGAGAAATGAGGTGTTACACCCATACCTCCAGCTCAGGAAGCCCATGAACCTCAGGTTGTGGAGGCTGGGAGCATATGCAGATGACAAATTACACTGCCCAGTCTTTATATTCTTCCTGCTGCAGCAGGCAGAGTACTGAGCTAAATGAACTTTTGACCTGAACCATTACAAACCCATTTATATTCTGAAGCTTTGTGCTACGCAGAACTCTTCTACACACCGGGAATCTTCACCTGTCTTGCAACCAGTTTCCAGCTACTTTGCATTGACAAGGATGTTCAGAGATGCTGGAAAGCATTTGAATTGATGATTCTACCTATAGATCTATGTATAGACCTTGGATGGACTTTCTAGGAATATTTGTTAATAATCACATTTGTTCATTGATGGAAATGCCATGAGACTGTCCTAGTAAACCTAGTAAATGGGTATGTGTCTGAGCAATTAAAAATGTGCAGATAGATGTTTCTGAGAGTAATTCTGATGTACATTAGGGATCCTTTACACCAAACTGATTTCTTGATATTAGATGTAAGATACTAATACAGCCAACCGTAACCGGTGGCCTGACAACATTGGTTCCTCACTGTGAACCTGCTTTCCTTACCCTGTGTAACAGAGTAGTACTTTCCTGTTTTTAAAGAACTGGCAAATTCCCGGGTGGACTTAAACTAGTACAATTTTCTAGCTAGTAGATAATTCTTTTTCTATCTGAGTAAACTAAGCATTTGTGTAGGAGCCTTAGCAAAAAAAAAAAAAAAGAAAAAAAAAAGGTCCCTATGTTATTCTTAAGGACAGAGGTATTTCTATGCCTTTCTGTACTTCATTCCCATCCCGAGTCCAAACCCAAAAGGGCACTTCTATATAAATGCACAGACACCATTACAAAATCAAGCTTTTTGACACATATAGAAATGATAAATTCTATCCTAGAAGCAGCCAAAAGACTCAAAGATCACTGATAAAAAGAAGGCATCAAAGGCAGCACATCCTTGCTATACACCAAAAAGATTTTCCCTGCTGGGTGACCTACCTCAACTAACCGTCAAAAAGAATTAGTCTCAAGGGAATGTTTTGCTTATAGATTTATAAATGTTGACAATAATCCTAAATGGATGTTAGGGGAATTGACAAATCTCAGCATTTTTCTTGATGTATGTGTGGCCGGGGGAACTTCGGGGGCCCCAGCATTCGTTAAAAAGAAGCAAGCCATTGACAGCTGACAGAGAAAGACAGGTAGCATAGCCAGAAAAGTAGAAGCTATTTGTTGACACAAATTGTGGAGTATAACCTAATAATCTAGTATTTTCTTCCATTGTTGTTTCTAGGCTCACTCAAAGCGTATAGGCCATACAGCATAGTGTGCTTAGTGCAACAATAAAACTGCTTACTCTATAAATGGCTTTATTGTAGAAGTTTGAACGTTCAGAAAAAGTGGGCCAGATTAAAGCTGGAATTAGTGCTTTAGTAAGGATCTGGGGGGCAGCTGGAGGGTGTATTTTTGTTTTTCTCTGTGTGCATGTGCGTTTTTTTTTCCCTGGAGGTCAATGCACATGTTAAAACAGCGTCCTCTGGAAGAAAAGAGTTTTGAGTTTAGCTCTGTCTTCTTATCTTGACATAAGTGAAAGAAGGGGAAAGACAACAAACAAGGAAGCTCAGAAGTTTGATTCTAACTTTGTTTGATTGTGGGCTAAATCCTTGCCAGGTAATTCCAGCTAGAGATCTGTAACAGGACTACTGACAGGGAAACTTGCAGGATTTATCCAGGAGTCTGAAAAAGACCTTTGAAGACTTTTCCTTCATAGTGTATTAATTACAACTAGCAACTACCTAGAAGCCTTCAGTTTAAATATTATTTGATAGTAAGTGAAAACCAGAAAAAGATAACAATCTGCGCTGTCACTTATGGATTTATTTTCATAGTGAAATGAAAAAAAAATATTAAAAAATAGAATAGTGGTTATTTCTGTCCTATTGAGAAATAATACTTCTGAACTGCTTTAAAAAACACCTGCATAGCTTGATTGCTAGCACCCTATCATCCAGATTACTGCGAGCGTATTTGTAAGTGTGTGTTTAAAGAGAGTGAGAGACTCGCACGGTTACGCATAACATCCCTAGGATGGAAGTGTCGTTGTATGACTCGTCTCCTATTTTCTACTGCCAGAGGGCTCTTAACAGCAAATTTCACAGTATTTCATTGAGTCCCGTTTTAAACAAAGCTAGCAACAAGTACTCCAGCACCCCTGGGGACCACAAGAACACATTCATTTCCCCTGGTCTACATTCCCCCATGTCTCAGGGAAAGTGGTTAAGTAGTAATAGGAGTTATAGCAGTAGTATAGACCAGGTCCCATTATAGGAAGCGGTGTACGTAGAGACTGATCATACTTGTAATCTTAACGGGCAAAATAAAAGACAACAACATAGCTATTTAGAGGAAGGAAATTGAGAAAAATAAATTTGGTGATTCTGGCCAATATCACACAGAAAGTCTATGCAAATCTGGGAAATAACGCAGATCTCCTCTGAATTTCTCCTTTGACACACTCTCCTTGTGCTGCTTCTTTCTCTTTTGTCCTTTTACTCCACCCCGCATTGTATTTCTGACAAATATGAATAGAGTTTCTGCATCAGCTCCCCTACACCATGGTTGACGCTCTACCCAGGCTGACCAGAGGTTTTGCAACTGCTGTTCAGCGGGGCTACCCTTTCACGGTTAATGTGCAGCTGAAGGAAACTACATACTGTGTTTCTTTTTTTTTTTTTTCCTGATAGTTTCTCCTCTATCACAATCATTTCTATGCTGTTTTCCTGCTTTTATCTGTTAAGTATGTGTCAATAACTAAAACCAGTATTTCAGGAAAAGTTTTACCAAAGCTTGACCTTTTTTTTTGTGAGGCAAGAACGTGTTTCTGAATGGAGCCCCAGACTGCTGTCTCTTTAGGATGCACTGTAAACTTATGTTTAATTTCCTGTCTACTACCAGCCTTAGTCCATCAGTATTACCCTGACTTTCACAGACTTCTATATACCATGGAATATCTGTATTTTGGATTGTTTTCCCCATGAAGTAATAGCTTCCGTTTTACAAGCTGACACTCAACATACTGCAACACATATTTGTAACTATTTATTTCCTTTTACGTTATTTTTCTGGTTTCAGAAATGCTTTTTTTCCTTTGTCATGAGTGTACATATGAAGACTGGTCGTAAAGAAATGGACATATGAGTAAAATACCAAGTTCCTAGTAGGTGGGTGAAGTACTTTACTTCTGGCACCACTGAACTATCCATCCCTATAGCCTGTTTTCACAGAGAGAGTTCAGAGGCACCCAGGTACCCTGGCTCAGCTGCTCGCCCGGTTTAACAGAACTTAATGAGTTCTCAGACTGAGGCATTTTCATGAAACTCATGACCTTAGGAGGCAAATGCAATTTTTAAGCAAAAAAACACATAGTGGAAAGTTTTAGTATGTGTATATATTGAAGAAGGATTCATAATGAGGCTTTATGCTTCACCTATCGTGTTAAGTTGGTAAGCTCTCGTTGACTTGTGTTTTCTAGTTGCCGCATCTGACACATTTCATTCATGAGCACTTACTATGCCTCTTCTGCAAGATGGGATTCAAAATTAGGCCTCTAATTTAAGATAGTCATGTAAAATTACTTCATAACTTGTAGAGGACAAGAAATATCTCCATTGGAAAGTGCCTTTAAAATTGGTGGGGTGAACTGTTTGGGGTGTCTGCCAACCCCCATTGATTGTAGGAGGACCTTGAACATTTCCTTCTCCGTCAGAAGCCTAACTTAGAACACTTATAACAGTATGAGATAGCTCCCACCAAGCTGAGTGTTTGCTCTTGTTCTCAAGCAAAACATTTTTTCTTTCACCAAACTATTTTTGCTTTGGTGCTGCTTTGGCATGCCTCTGACAGCGAACAGTCACTGGTGTTCAGCCCCTGGAGCCCAACGTTAACTAGTGAGAAAACAACTTCCTTGCTCCCATGAAGTTCATTTCAGATGCTGTGTAGCTAAATGACATAAGAAATCATCTTCATTATGGGTGAAACTCATTATGAGAGGACAAACACAAGGATCTCTGTGTCCTGTCAAGTCTCACGTGGGCCAGTATGTCAGGACTTCTCCTGGGGTGAAAGATACTTGAATATCTGTGTCGCAACAAGGCAGGATCTGTGTACGAAGCAGTGAAGCTGCAGCAGCCCCCAAGCCCCATGTATTTGGGGTCTTAGAGGTAGCCCTTTGCCTCTGCTTTCACTGTGAGGAAAACTTTGTCACTTAGGCATCGAGTCCCGTATTAAAAAAAACATCAGTGGCAAAAGTAGTATTTTAGAGGACAGTAGCACATTACAGAGAAAAACCATTTGCAGCTCTCTGATCCATTTCTTTCTCTTATTTCCTACTCATGATGTCTTGGCAACTCTTTCTGCTCCAGGACGTATGTTTTCTTCCCTCCCACACTACTTCTGAAGTCTCTGAAAACGTGCTAGGGAACGAGCAGCAACTGCGTCCCGCCAGCTGCTGCGGGGCGGCTCCCGTGTCCTGCCGGGAGAGCCAGCGCGCCCCTGGGCCGGGGTGAGGAACCCATCTGAGGAGGTTTCCTGCTGATTACGAAAGGTGAGTGATGGAGATGAGGAAACATTAGAAATGATTGCAGGAAACAGATACCATTATCTTTCCCAGTTTCTCACAACAACAGTTACCTGGGGCACACCAGACATTTTACTTCACGTAGCAGCTAATTAGCAGAGACCACTGGTACAAATTTCAGTGTTCCTGATACTGACAGCAGCTGCAGTTTATGCAGAGATCAGCCCTGGCTTGTGTTCTTTCCACCCACCAGCTCTCTTCAAGACCTGGTTTGTAATTCAGGTTATATCACATCAAAGAGTTTGACCTTCCCCTGTGTCATCCAGCTGCAACACACCGAAGCAAAGGCAATGGATTTACATTGAGATGGAAGAGAAATCAGTTCAGAGATTTGAATGTTCAAAGGAAACAGTTTTTCCTTCTTAGAAAATCATTCCCTATCTATTTCTGAGGGGTGTTGCCTGGAAGCACAGATGATTCATTTATTCTACATACATAAAAGCGGGGTTTAGAAGATGCACCAGAGATACTTTTCACACGTTCAGCAGAATTATTCTCAGGTGAACATGTTAGGCACCTATTGCTACTGAAACCTAAAAATAGCCGTGTTAAGTGTTTCAGATTTTAACTGATTCAAACACTGCACTAACAGAAACTGCTGTGAATTCCCCATTTCTTCCCCGTGCCTGGGAGTCATATGGTGAACAACTTGCACGAAAGTTTGAAGAAGCAACACAATCTGCAGACAAAAGGACAACAGAGGCATCACAAAAACACCTTGTGGGAGAGCAGTGAGGATGAATGCTGCAGTAGTACTATCTATGTCATCCTTAATAACAAATTTTATTTAAATGAACTTTATTTTATCATTACTTTTCTCATGATATAACCCAGCACATAAATGACACACTACTGCATGAGGCTTCCCAATATCTCCTGCTGAGCTGCCCAAATCTGCCAGTACCCTCCTGAATGCTGTGACAGAAGAGTGAAACTTTCTTTAGTGTGCAATTCCTGCACACAGAAATAGGAGCATTGATGTGCATCTAACACAGGGGCTCTCAGACTGCTGCCCGTGGGCCGGTGGTGATCCACCACGTCACCGCTGAACTGAAGACCCACATCACATACGCAGCGTTTCAGCTGAATGCGAAAGGTGCACAATGATTTGTGCCGATGACTGACATTGATTCAGAATCCTAACAATTTGGGAAAAACTGTTTGAGATCCGCCACTGATCAGCTGTGAGCAAGATGCTTCACCTCTGTGTGCCTTTGTTACCCTTCCAGCACCATCTGTTTTGCTTAATTAAAGCGAAAGCTCTTCACTGTAAAGACCTTCCCTTCACAGGCATTTGTGAAATGCTTTTCACGGTGCGCCTCTGAATTCATTCAGGACTCAGAGCTGCCAAGCCAACATTGATTACTACTATTAACAATATCTGTTTTAACTTGTCAGCTATGATAGCCCTATTACTAACATCACAGGAAACCAGAATCCTAAGAAGCAAAAAACCGAGCAAAATGTAATCTGAAAAACCAAAGGACTCTGTGTGCTGTTTGGGGTATTGCTCTTTCAATCAAATATGAAAAGAATCCTTGCATCCAAAAACGTATGCTAAACTATTATGATCTTCTCCAGATTGCTATGGAGTGCAGCAACCTCTGGGTGTATAGGACACTTCAAAACACTTTGCTTCTCAAAGCATCATTTTTCATACAGTCATTTGCATGCAGTTTTGCAGCCTTGTTTTTAATGGATTTTTCAAAATGTTAATTTTTGCCTACTCTGCTGTAATCTACTTAGAGTTTGGGTGGGATCTTACACAAGGGATGCAAGGGATATACAAGGGATAATATCAGGAAGAAATCAAAGGCAAAGGCTGTTGCCTAGTTTTAGCTGCAGAAATAAAGCAGTGTTTCAGTGCAACCCTAATTACAGTTTTGTGGTGCTTTGTCGAGCCCTGCTGATAAGTTTCCCTGGTAAACAGCTCTTTATTGTTCTTTCACATTCAGTCACCATGGCAACTAGCATTTTAGGGTTTGATCCTGAGAGATGCCAAGCACCTGCTTCTGTGGCAGTATCTATGGGAGAGGAGGATTCCAGACATAAGATCAGTCCTTTCAATGACAACAGATTTGCTAAAGAAAAAAAAAAAAAAAAAAAAAAAGCTTTTGATGTGCTTATTTGGAAGGAATTGTGAAAAAAAGCACAGGTAAAACCTGGCCCCAGTTATACCTTACAAACATACACAGTGTCTGACGCTGCCTGCTCATGGGTGTAGTGTAATACAGAAAAAGCCCAACGAGCCAAAGGACCTAACTCCAAAGGAAATGCAAGTTAGAAAACGAGCCCCAGAGTGTCACTAACAAAATGTTGGGAAGATGAATTCCCTTTCATTCACTGCCAAATCCTTCATTGCCTTCTTATTGTAAAAAAAAATATTGCTTGGGAGGTCAAACCCAGGTGATAAACAGCTGAGCAAATTTTCTATTTTAGCTTCTCAATAATCCCTGAGGGACTCTCTTTTGTCTTTCCTGCTTACATTGACCTCAAACTGTTGGTCAGAGCCTAGAGGAATCATTCAATTTAGCAAAGAGAAGCTTTTTTTTCTGTACAGCTCCATTTCCTCTGAATTTATCTTGGTGTCTCAGTAGGAAGATAAGCAGGTGTGAACATACCGATTGCTTCCTTATCTGATGCTGCCTGAACATGTTGGACCTGAGCAGAGAATTGCTTTTGTACCCTCGAGTAAATCGCCAGCTGTGTACTCACGCTGCCTCCTCTGACAAACCCCTTTACCTGCCAAGTCTGCAGAAGTCGGCTATTGTACGATCCACCTAGCTCAATTCTGCTGTCATGTGCCGCACTGTTAACCGGGGTAATGTCACCAGCTTGAGGGGGTTGATTTTACTTTCTCTGCTTCAAAACACTGGCCCGGGGTCTATGTAAATAAATTCAGCCACCCATCGGAGGGGCACAGTCACCTTCACCTGCCTTAGTATGGTAGGAGCAAGCCAGCACTTCTAAAGGGCAGCTGACATTCAAGTGGGGTAAATCACCTTCTACGGGTTTTCATTTCTTGTTAAGTACAGAGAAAGCATGCTATGTCTATTTTTGCAAGTCAGGCATCTCAATCAGTGGCCCAGCTAATTAGAAGGAGTCCAACTCCTAAGGGCTGAAGCCGTCTGTATTCATGCATGTACAACATTGCAAATTTGTGCATCTTGTTTTCTATTAACCTCTAGACCCAAAAAAGTTATTCAGATCATGCTGCTAGAAAGAAGCAGCTAATTATGAGCATACTACTTCTTCATCTTTGCAAATATGTATGAGAGAAGAAATCAGGTCTTTAAATGACAGTTTAGGGACAGCTTATCTTTACTCTTTTTTTTGCTATTAGTATTGCTATTCGTGGTTAGGTTATGGTCAAGCTCAAGCTTTTTATTACTTGGACTTGAATAGATCTAACTCAGGATAGTAGAAGGATGGGAGGTTTTTTATTTCTTCTTGCTTCCATAGCCTAGGTGCAACAGCAATTGAAAGGAAAATAAAGATTAGACAATAGCAAAATTGAAATGAAGCAATATGGGTCACTTTCCTTCAGATCCCTGCCTACCAGCAACGAACATTAGAAAGTGTATCGCCCTTAAAAGTGAGTACTTTCAGGTAAAGGAGTCACGCAGCTACCTACCAGTCTACAGGGCTGTAGAAGTTTATGAAGAAACAATATCTCCACATTTACAGTTCAGGCACAGATAGCTCTTAGTCCTATAAAAAGAACCATGTACAAAAGACTAGCAAAGAATATATGATGGAGAATCTGTGGTCATCCAGGGATACCATGAGGGGACTGAGTTAAGGTGGTTTGAAATATATGGAAAGACTAGTTTCATGTCCTTTGGATCAGGAAAATTTCATAGGAAATTAGCTGGCAAAAGAGGCAAATGATCTGGAGTGGGTTCCTGTTTTGTCACCTACCTGACAGTAAAGTAGTATGTGTCACTGTTTAAACAGTGTCTGCAAAGTGCAACCCTAAAAGAGACGAAATCCAGTGGTAAAGATGATGATGGAATTAGATGCAGTTTAGGGCAGAAAGGGCAGGGTGGTAATAAAAAGCCTGTGCTATTTTACGTGTCACTAGCTCGCAGGTGAGCTGCTGATGCTCAAGTTCTTCCCTCTGTGTTAAGCGCATTATAGACAGAAGTATTTGTGTTTTGCGATGTGTCAATTCAAAGACTGGAAAAGCTAGCTGTACAATGCATGCAGAGCAAAATTACACATTAGACTGTTACTATTAAACACAAAATAAGACGTGACTTGAAATAACTCATCTTCAGGTAAAGAGATCCATCTTGTTGCAAAGGCATGTATTCATCCTCCACAGAGTAGGATCACCTACATTATTAATACTCATACAGTAATGCAACTCTGTTAGAGACTGTGCCACCAGAGACATTAATTCAGCTGCAGAACTGTTCTGGGAACAGAGGGGTAGAGATTCATCCATCTACACGCAAGGCAGTCACCCCAGGCTCCCTCTCTATCAATGAAGAGAAATTGGCACTTCTAGGGTGCAATCCATCTTATCTTTAAGTAGACATCTAAAATAGGTCTCAAAAATGCCCAGAAGTGCCCATTTGATTCAAACAGGAGCCTAGGAGATGCAGAAATTTATGCCGTAAAGTTAGGTGAAATGATTTTTATCCTGAGTGTCTAGTCAAGACTACCTAAAATTTGGAAGTCAATTTTTCCCTCTATTTTGAGTTTGGGCATTATCTAGTACATCTTAGCTCAAGACTTAACCCAGGACTGGTGCTTCAGATCACCCCAGAAAAATGATGCCTCAGATTCAAGCCTCGAATTCGATGCTGTTACTTTTCCAGTAGATTCAGATGGACTTTTGCCTCAGGGCAAAGTTACAATGGGACGACTTGGTGAACAGGCATAGGCAGCCAGTGTTACCCCTTCACCCTCCCTGCTGAACTCCTTTCCAGACACAACTGCTCTTGCTTTCTCCCTTCGTGATTGTTATTGATCTGCAGACATTCTCTCTAGGAGGTTGCAGCAGCAATCAGTGTATTTACTTCTATTTAGGATATTAATTTTACTCTGTCCAGGCCCCAGACACAGCTAAAAGAAGCCTTCAGGATTATACCCAAAAGACATAAAGAAAAATAGTTGTAACACAGTGAGTTTTAAAAGATCATTTAACTGTACAAAGATCAGCCTGAAGGTTCATAGTTGTAAGAGTTGCTCAAATTCTTGTGAAGTTATTTCATGCTTCTTACACCTTTTTTTTGCATACATTTTTCTCTTGCAGCTGCCTGTAGTCTTAGACAATGTAAAATCATCATGTCAGCAGCGTATATGTAAGCATGTGTGTGCATGTCTCTTTTTCTCCCACTGTCTCTCTAAATACATGTTTATCTATATGCCTAACTATATGTTTATATGTCTGGGGGGTGTGTGTGTAGAGGCCAATTTTCTGGTTATAAAAAGTAAATGGCTAGCATTTCTAGTAACATCCAATAGTTAGCAGAGCTATATATTGAATCTTTTGGCAACTTTCATGATCAAACTGTAGCAGTAGATTTAGTTCTAAGTCCCTCATCTTTACTCTGTGTAAATTAATCACCAGCTGGATGTGTGAGATACTGAGCGACATCCCCCTCTTCAAGAATATTACCCAGCACTCGGAGAGGAAAAGAAAGATAAAAAGGAAAGGAGACAGAGCTGTCATGCTGCTCTGTACACGGGGGAACCTCACACAGCAGGTTGCAATCTCAGCTGTCCCATTTCATTATGCCACTGAGGCAGACTCCCGCAGTGCATTAAGGTTTTAAAATCATTTAGGAAATATGAAGATACATTGTTATTAAATCATTTCATTACACTTCAAAAACAATATTCTGATGTCCACTTTTTTACATAATAAAGATTGTCTTTCACCAGTGGGGACTGGCAAGTGAATATAGACAGAGTTTCTGGAATAACATGATTAGTATGGAAATGGAAAAGGACTGTAAATAATACTCAGGATGAATTTTTGTTCAGCCACATCAAGGAATCAAACAAAACCTTCCTAAGACTGACTTCCATGGTGTACTGAAAACAGGCAAAAGTATTTTGCCATACGCTTGATCAGCTTAAAGTCGGTCCTATAGAAGATTTATTGATAGTATACTTTCAATTTATATCTGGTTAATTTTTGTTGAACTAAAGCGAAAACCTTGTAGACACTCTTATCACATCGAAATTAATGGATATCAGATACACGTTATCTGATTACCGTAGTGTCACACAATCTTTACTTTGCAGAAAAAGTATATATATGGCAAAATCAGTGTAAGTCATATCTATGTTCATACAACACTGCAAAAGCACATGAAAATCTTAATCCAGAATGCAAAGGTCTTTAAAAAAATCTACCTATGGAAATTTCTTTTTGATTTCTAACTGCAAAAGCTGGAAAAGAAAAAAAAAAGCTTTTCCTATTTTGCCTTGAAGTTGTGATTTAATACTTTACAGTTATTAAAAAACAACAATTAGTCCAGTAATGGATGCCTAATAAGAATTTTTTTGTAAGATTTATTTACTTTTACTTTCTAGCAAAAAGTGTACGATGTTGATGTTAATTACATTAATTCTCCACAGTGTATCCATTTTTCTTAAACTACATATGGGAGTCATCTTTAATTCCTTATCATTGAGCACACCTCATTTATCTACATTTCTTTTTTATGAGTTAGATATAAACTGAAAACGTCTCTAGGTGTGAAGAATAAGTCAAGAGACTCAAGATATACTATTTAAAGATTGATGAAAACTATAGAAGTGTCATTGGAACTTCATTCATATTTGCACCAAGAAACTTTGAAGAAATGCTAGTGGAAAAGTGAAAGTCTTTAAGGACGTATGTAATCCCATCACCTCACGTTTTCAAGATACTGTACAATATAGAAGATCTGTATTTAGACCACCTCATGACTATATGTATTTTGAATTTCAAACAGCTGGAACTTTGTCAAAGTTTTCCTCCATCATAAGTGGTTCAGAAGAATTGGAAGCTGGGCCCCTATGGGGGAGCCACACGTGTGATGAATTCCTATGAATTACACACAGTCATTTTTATTTAGTAACAAAGAAACAGACTTTCAGGAACTTAAATTTCAATAAAAATACAGAAGCTAGCTTTTTCCTAAAAAAAAAGAAGAATGACGCTGAGTTCGTCTTCCTATTCTCTTCTGTGTACACCAGATATTATTTCCAACATTCAACCGTACTCACTAAGGTTTTCCTTGGACTTGGCCTGAAGTATCCTTGAGGCAATCTGTGATGCAACTTTCTGGAAGCTTAATTTCGTCGCTGTTATGGATGTGTCAACCCTGACTGAGTCATGCACTGCCAGGAGTCTTTTCAAGGCTTAAGTCTTCATGTTGAAGGACTATCCTTCAAGGATAGCTTACTCTTTTAACTGGCTTCAACCACTATCCGAAACTGTACATTAAAAAAAAATATATAATAATTTTGTTTCATTTCTCTTCTTTAGGTAAAAATTTAAGGAGGAAAGAAAGAAAAACAAGTATGTTGGGAAAGAGAAAGCAGATTGGAAAAAAAAGGAAAAATTTGAAAGAAACAAAATGAACAGAGGAACAAAGAAACTCTGAGAAAACAGAATTTTTAAAGGATTTGGGTTTATTATTTTTGTTTTACAGGAGTAAGAAAGTCTAGAAGCATTTAATTATTTCTACTGAGCAAAAAGTTTTGTAAAACTTAGTATTTTTCAGTTAGTTGCAGTAATTAGGGGATATTATTACTGGATGAAAAATGCAAGACAATATAAATAGATCTTATTTTATCAGTAATGGTATTTCAGTTAGGACCGTGATTTCCAAATGAAACCAAAATGAATAAAAATAGTAATACTTTTCCAAAACTTGCATGGCTACAGCTGTATTGCTATGAAAGTGCCTCACACTGAAGCTGATTTTTGTTCCTCTCATATGGAATATGCATGGTTTGAATAAATTAATATCGCTGCAGTAAGATTTGCTTTTGGTGATAGAGGGTTATGTTCCGTATCAATTTACCTAGCTCAGTTCATTTTTTTTTGTGCAGACAAAGGTTAGGAGTATGTGGAGAAAAATAAAACCAGAAAAGTAACTAAAAAACCCAACGCCAACTCAAAAAACAAGGAGAGAGATTTACCTGGGAATTTGGGGGTGGGAGAGGGAATTAAAAGCACTTTCATTTGATTGAATTGTTTTTGCAGTCTGTAAGGGTGCATGGATTTAGATACCATCGTTTGGAAACTAATACCTGGATACAACAAAGAATTTCTCTTGGAGACTAATGAACTGCCACAGAAATCATTTTCATCTAAACATTTGCTGATTATTGAGATAGGGACCTTATACTGTAGAAACTCTTCTCAATATGTTAATTATGAGATCTTCATGTCTGATAAAGGTCTTGCATCTCCCAGTTCTTTGGCTTTGGTCTTTGTTATACCTTAGCTGTTTCACATGGAAGGAAACTTTGATGTTAACTACTCTTCAGTAGATGTTGATCTCTCTCCTTTGACCACAGAGGACTTAAAGCAAAGTGAGGTGAATCCAGTCCTTTGTGTGATTAAACAGAAGACATTTCCTTCATCTATTTTTAATTTTTTCTCACTCCATTGTAATATTGCGGCAAACAATTGCCATATTACAATCCGTTGTGCGTCTGTTCTGTGTGAAATAGGTATTAAAATAGATGATACATGTACTTTCTAAACTCCTTCAGAACAAAAGCTGTTGCTGAAAGGTGGAGAGATCAGTCCTGACAGTAGGAACCATTAAAAAATAAGAAGTAAAGCTAGATGTTATGCACAGGAAAAAAAAAAAAAAAAGACCAAAAGAAGGAACAAAACATCTTCTATGCTTATCTCAAAGGGATTTTAATATTTTTTGCTTTGCTGATGAGGTAAATAGCGGCAGAACAGTTTATGGTAGATTTTTTAGACTCTGCCAGAGATTCAAGCTTAGCAGGTCAAATAACATCATACATCAAACGTAGTCATCATTTCTCATTGAAGACCTCTGAGTCCTGGAGATCTGTTACCAATCGATACCTAAACAACTGACACAGTACCCCCGAGGAAGCCACTGTCGCACCCCTCCTGCCAGCCAAAAGCTCATGGTGGTGAAGGCATTATTTGTTTCAGCCGGCTGAAACGGCAACATGGAAGATCCACAGCGTACTAGAAGTCCCATGCTCTTTGCTGCGAACCACACGCAAGAGCACTCCAAAAGGAAGTCAGCCACATGACACTGCGCAATAGAGTTTTCAGCTTTGCCTGATTGCATTACAAACACCACACATATTGAAACACTCTGGCAGCTTCCTAGCGCTCACAGTGAGGAACCTGAACCTTTTGACCTCAAACATCTTATTAAAGCCTATGCCGGACTGTGTCTCTGCGAGGGAAAAAACAAGAAACTACTGGACTTATTCTCCTCTATAATTCATTCAAGTAAGCCCTTGCTGAGTGGAGGACCTTGGCTTTGATGTTAAAGTCTCCTAATTGGAAGGAAGTGAAGTGTTAGCCTGTCAGGCTATTAGTCTCTCATCAAATACTTTAAGAGGTATCAGAACGCTGAAGTTCTCACACTAGTGCAAAGAGAGCACGGAGTGGCCTGGTTTTTGTTAAAATGTTTAAACTTTGCATCTGTCTAACAACCTCCCCCAAAATTTAATATACATGGAGTTGTTCCTTGATATTTCTTTCCTTTTATCTCCACCTTTTCCCTCTCAGAGCCTCCATCTTTCTATTGCCTACAGCACATCAGCCCCTATTAGCAGGAATGTGTGGGATAACTGGTGTAAGTTATAAGGTCTCAGGCTTCACATTACAGCACTGATTCAAAGCCAGCTATTGCATACCTAGTGTGACCCACCTCTCTGCTCTTTGATTGTGGAGTACCTACTTCTGTGGTGGTTTTCCTCCCAGGAAAGTGACCCCTCAGAAGGGCGTCCATACAGTAAGTAATGTTAAAACCCAACCATTTCTGGAGGATGACTTAGTTCTAAAGCTTCAGTTCAGGTCCAGGCTTTGTTATGTGCTTAATTTACAGTATTTTCTTACGTTAAATTAACTTAAATCTAAAAATGTGTTGCTGCTCTCTTACCTGCATTACTGATTGGGGACCCAAACAGAAGGATGAGGTGTTTCTTTCTTGGGCACATCCAACTAGTCCAAGATGAGAGCTGAATTGAGTCAAAGTCTCGCAGGGATGTGACTAAACTCCTTCCAGGATCATGCAAAGTTAAACTCTGTGTAATTTCAATTCTTCAAGTTGGCAATAGCATCCAAAATGACACAGTGAAGAAAGTCTGTGAAATGGTATAAAATAACTACCTGAAAGGAAATTTCTGAATTGCTAATGCACATCCTTTGGAATTATGAAGATGGTTATATAGTCACATCTGCTCTGTTTCTTAGTTTATAATATGAGCCTAAAGAAATGCTGTACTACGAGTGTAAATGTTTCTGTTCTACAAGGTTTTCTCCATTTCAGTTTGCCTAGTGGCAGGCTTATGCAAATGAATTACCTGTGGAATTTCATGCATATCTTCCATAATGCTAAGCATTCCTTTTGTTTTGCAAGATGATGTCCATATGAAAGCAAAGCTAATGCATCTGTGCCTTACTATGCATGTCTCTTTCCTGGCTGAATATGACCTTGTTCATGCACAATTATCTCTTTTTCATATGAGTGTTTGATTGCTAGTCAGACCTCTCACTTTTCCTCATGCCTCATGCATGGTTCTGGCAGCACTTTCATCTGCTTTTGGATGGGTCGTGAGTTTTGTCTATTGCAACAACTTCTTTAAATTTCCCTCCACTGTTTCTTTTTCGTGATATCACCAACAAAATGCCTTTTTGTAAGTCATTCCCGTCACCAAACGTCCAGTCTTTTACATTAAATATCGTAGGATTTCACACCTCATAAGTATTTTGATGACTCTGCTTTTTTTTTTAATTGGAAAAAAATCTTTTCTCTTTAATAGCTTAAGCAATCAGACCCAATCTTTTCTCTCAGTTTAGTGAGCTTGCTCACTATTTAGATAGCGGATGAGGGCAAGGCTGTGGACGTTGTGTACCTGGACTTTAGCAAAGCCTTTGACACCCTTTCCCGCAGCATCCTCCTGGAGAAACTGGCAGCTCATGGCCTGGATGGGCGTACTCTGCGCTGGGTAAGAAACTGGCTGGATGGCCGGGCCCAAAGAGTTGTGGTGAATGGAGTTAAATCAGGTTGGCGGCCGGTCACAAGTGGTGTTCCTCAGGGCTCGGTATTGGGGCCAGTCCTGTTTAACATCTTTATCAACGATCTGGACGAGGGGATGGAGGGCACCCTCAGTCAGTTTGCAGATGACACCAAGTTGGGAGGGAGTGTTGATCTGCTGGAGGGTAGGAAGGTGCTACAGAGGGATCTGGACAGGCTGGATCGATCGGCCGAGGCCAATGGCATGAGATTCAACAAGGCCAAGTGCCGGGTCCTGCACTTGGGTCCCAACAACCCCAGGCAATGCTACAGGCTTGGGGAAGAGTGGCTGGAAAGCTGCCCGGTGGAAAAGGACCTGGGGGTGTTGGTCGACAGCTGGCTGAATATGAGCCAGCAGTGTGCCCAGGTGGCCAAGGAGGCCAAGGGCATCCTGGCTTGTATCAGAAATAGTGTGGCCAGCAGGAGTAGGGAGGTGATTGTCCCCCTGTACTCGGCCCTGGTGAGGCCGCACCTCGAGTACTGTGTTCAGTTTTGGGCCCCTCACTACAAGAAAGACATTGAGGTGCTGGAGCGTGTCCAAAGAAGGACGAAGAAGTTGGTGAAGGGTCTAGAGCACAAGTCCTATGAGGAGCAGCTGAGGGAACTGGGGTTGTTTAGTCTGGGGAAAAGGAGGCTGAGGGGAGACCTTCTCGCTCTCTACAACTACCTGAAAGGAGGTTGTAGAGAGGTGGGGGTCGGTCTCTTCTCCCTAGTAACAGATGACAGGACAAGAGGAAATGGCCTCAAGTTGCTCCAGGGGAGGTTTAGATTGGATAACCCTGAAAGGGTTGTCAAGCACTGGAACAGGCTGCCCAGGGAAGTGGTTGAGTCACCACGTCTGGAGGTATTTAGAAGACGTGTAGATGTGGTGCTTAGGGACATGGTTTAGTGGTGGACTTGGTAGTGATAGGTTAACGGTTGTACTCAATGATCTTGGAGGTCTCTTCCAACCAAAATGATTCTATGATTCTATGATTCTATGATTCTGTATCCAGGCTCCAAAGATATCCATGGCACTCTATAGAATATGTGTGCTTCTGGGATGAAGGTCAGTTACCTGTTTGAAGTCATTAAAAAAATCCTCTCAACAATCCTCTTCCACCCAGTCCAGCTGTCCACAAGTCTGGGTGCAAGAGCTAATGACCGCACAATTTTTGCATGAGAAGGAGAATCATAGTTTAATTCAGTTTATTGTCATTAGTTTTGTTCACTCTTGACTTAAGATATTGATAGGGTTTGGACTTTTCACAGAATAGGAGTGTGGAAACCAAAATGCTCTTTTATTCATAAAGCTACTTTTTCAAACCATTCTCATGTTTGAGTAAGCAACAAGAAGCATTTACAAGTCACTGCCTGTGGTATTTCAAAAGCGAAGAGCATATACTAGGTACCCAGTTGTGCTCAAATACCACTTTTATATCCCTATATAGGCATTATACCTCCCATATTTGTGTCATTAGCAAATGTCACTAGAGTAACATAGGTCACTGTGGAAAATATTACAGTAAACAAGGTTTCAGAGTGATCCACAAAGAACTTCACAAATAATCTTTCTCTGATAATCATTGCCCTTTCAGCACAGCTCTGTAATGATCTATCTCTTTGGCTAATTCCTTCTGCACTTTCTGTATACCTTATGTACCATTTTCTCCAGTCCAGCTCATAATTATTGCATTTTTTAATACTGAATGCCTTAGTGAAGTCCAGACATCTTAAACCTACACATTTCTTTTATGTCAAAGAAAATACTCTCTTATCAAAAAAACAAAATAGATTAGTGATGTGGCTATGGAAAATTGATATGAAATTTTATTCCATTTATGTTTATATCCACTTACTTTTCCCTCTTTCAAAATTTACTCTTGGGCCAAAATTTTAGCTGGTACACACTGGTATAAGTCTGTAATACATCTTCTTAGGAGTGATTATTAATGACTAAATACTAGGTAAAGAAATATGTAATAATTTCCCTGTACTGTCCTGAATTGTCTGTTACTGCATTCCAGCTTGGGCTTCCTTGCCTTTGATTTTCCCCAGGCTGCCCCACTGCCAAGTAACCACCATGACTATGTATATCATTTATAGAAGCTATGGCTTTATAATCCCCGGAGTACATAACCCTTAGCACAAGCTACTTCATCTGGATATGTGCTGACTTAGAGCAGCTGAGAACCTCTCCCTTGTGTTCAGATTTACTGCCCATCTGGAAGACACTGAAGCTAGAGCTTATGTAGGATTGGGTCGTAACTTAAGCCACATTAAAGAAGAGATCAGAACAGGCATATATAGAATTCCTTTCAAGCTATCTTTGCTATTAAACTGCAAGCAGCTCTAATTTCCACAATGAAGATAAATCTCAAATATACCTATGAAGTCAACTCTGAGAAGGTTGGTGAACAGACTGAGAATTACATCAGTGCTTAGTCACTGGGAGCATGTCTTCCTTGCAACCAGAAAGTATGAGTGTGGTTATGCATGATTGGCATACCTCTGCTGCCTTAATCTCAGCTATCTGGATAAAAATCACATTACGAGAGCCTGAACTCAGCACGATTTCAGCATGATCTTTGCAGTCTCATGGAGCCCAGTGCGGCTGTACACGGGAGGCAACACGCGCAAGGCTGTACCTCTGCAGTCTGGCCTCTGCGTTACTGACACCGAGGATGAAAGCCAGCGGCAATCCCACCTCTCGCTGCATCTGGCACACGTACAGCCTGGTCAGCACTGCGAGCTCTGAGACGTGCACAGCGAGGACTGAGTCTTCTGAAAAGCTGCCTACGACACTCAAGCATGTCCTTCCTGAGAAGAAAGAGCTGTTACAAAGCCTTCTTCCTTGGCTTCATTCATGTTTATTTTTGTGGCATAGTAGTAAACACAGCTTGTCAAATTGCCAAACCTTCATCCAGAAAAAAAGGGCCACATAGCTTTTGAAAGAAAATGCTCCCAGAAAGTAATAAGGAGAAAACAATTTTGTCTGAAATTTCCCAGAAATAGCCAGCCCGAGGAGGAAACCAGCATGAGGCATTAAACAAAGGATTAGTTTGGAAAGTATGTGAGGTCTGATAATAACTTCTTGTAGTGCAAAGAGTTGGACAACTGTAATAAAGGCAGTGACACCAGTTCTGCCCATAATTTACTATTAATAAAAATAAAAAGCAAGACTTTCAATTGGATTAGCTGCATAGTGTATCAAAAAAATACATTCCATAATGATAATTTTATGAGTCTTATAAAAGGTTGTATGCTACTGCCAAAATCTGCCTTTCTTCCAACTTGCCTTATCCTGCTGCTGCTGCTGCAGTCATGCTAGTGATGTCTGAGTGCAGAATATGGCCAATATTTGCTTGAATCTTGAGATTTCTGTAGTGCATGAAAAGCTGCTAATCTGCTAGTCTGGAAACCTTCATCCTGAAAGCCACTGGTCCTTGGTGGTATCATTCAGATTCCTAAAATCATCTGATCAAGAAACTTTTATATTATTTCTACTTTCATCCTCTGTCCCTTCTATTTTCTTGCAAATTAAATATTCTAAAGGATGTTTATGTATTGACTTGATATTTACTCTGTCAAACAGAATTCACCCCGTTAAACAGAATCAATTTATCTGGATCCAGAGTAAAGGATTCCCATAATCTTCCCATCACTCTAGCCATCTACTTGAAAGCAGAAATTTGCTGCTGTGAGATGACACTTCCTACACGGTTTCTTCAAGGAGAACTATGACTGGCTTTCTTAGGAATAACGAATAAAGCTGGCTCTAGATAGACTGCAATTGTAGTATCAACTTCTCTGTATGTTATACAACAGGGTAATTGACCATTTATTCAATGAATCGCCAGAAAATGCTTGACCATAATAATAATTAGAGTGAACACAAAAGAATTCTAAATACTACAGTCTAACAAATACGTTACTTCATCAGAAGGATAATTTTCGGTCTCAGCTTGTACACGTCATGCCGATCTGAATGCTTTCTTAGCATTAAGTTGGCAGTGCTTCATATTTATTAAAAGTGCTGTGCAAACATTAACTGATCAATCAGGTTTTTTTATTATAATATTTTATCCTGTTCAGTGATATCAGGTTTGCCATATTTGAGCTGCCTGGTCTGGTGGAAGGTGTCCCTGCCCATGGCAGGGGGGTTGGAATTAGATGATCTTTAAGGTCCCTTCCGACCCAAACCATTCTATGATTCTATGATAAACTACTATAAATACCAATCGGAAGATGTGAAGTGCCCTTTTTGATGCTTAATGCAGTTTTTCATGCTTAAATTATGACTGAATTGAATGCTCTTGTGGCCATGGTTACATTCCTGTCATCATGTTTTCAGAAACACTGGAATTTATCTTGAATACAGTTTTGTAACAGCATTCTGTGGCACTGCAATGAATGAAAAAGTAAAAACTGATGCATATGTACTGTAAGCCATAAGAAAATGATCATTTACAACACAGAGAGAGAAGAGAAGAGAAGAGAAGAGAAGAGAAGAGAAGAGAAGAGAAGAGAAGAGAAGAGAAGAGAGGAGAAGGGAGGTGAGGAGAGGAGAGAAGAGGAGAGGAGGAGAGGAGAGGAGAGGAGAGGAGAGAAGAGGAGAGGAGGAGAGGAGAGGAGAGGAGAGGAGAGGAGAGGAGAGGAGAGAAGAGAAGAGAAGAGAAGAGAAGAGAAGAGAAGAGAAGAGAAGAGAAGAGAAGAGAAGAGAAGAGAAGAGAAGAGAAGAGAAGAGAAGAGAAGAGAGAAGAGAAAATATTTCTGTTGGAAGGGACCTACAATGATCATCTAGTCCAACTGCCTGACCACTCCAGGGATGACCAAAAGTTAAAGCAAGTTGTTAAGGGCATTGTCCAAATGCCTCTTAAACACTAACAGGCTTGGGGCATCGACCACCTTTCCAGGAAGCCTGTTCCAGTGTTTGACCATCCGCTCCGTAAAGAAATGCTTCCTTATGTCAAGTGTAACCCTCACCTGGTGCAGCTTTGAACCATTCCCACAAGTCCCCTCACTGGATCCCAGGGAGAAGAGCTCAGCACCTCCCTCTCCACTTCCCCTCCTCAGGAAGCTGCAGAGAGCAATGAGGTCACCCCTCAGCCTCCTTTTCTCCAAACTAGACAAACCCAGAGTCCTTAGCTGCCCCTCATAGGACATGCCTTCCAGCCCTTTCACCTCTGGACACATTCAAAGACCTTCGCATCCTTCTTAAATTGTGAGGCCCAGAACTGCACACAGTACTCAAGGTGAGGCTGCACCAACTCTTAATACAGCGGGATAATCACGTCTTTTGACCGGCTGGTTCTGCTGTGTTTGATGCACCCCAGGATGCGGTTTGCCCTCTGGGCTGCCAGGGCACACTGCTGGCTCGTACTGAGCCTGCTGTCGGCCAGCACCCCCAGATCCCTACCTGCCTTTGTAGTATTTCCCATACATAGAATAGGAAATGCTGCAAATATCTCTGTCAATTTAACCCCTGTGGCATTAAATACCTGCTTACACCTTTGTGTCCCACTCCAAGAGCTAGAAAATGATTTCCACAATTCTGCTCACATAGAAGTTGGTCAAAGGCACAAACAGCCAACCAAACTCAGAATTTGGCCTTGTGTGATTTTTCTTAGTGCTTCAGAAACAAAATGCCACATTTTAACCTGAGATATATAGCTGATCTCTTTAGATAGTACAAATGAGTATAATTCTACCAATTTCCATGAAATTATGATGTACCCTCACTGAGAATCTTGCCTTGGGATTCCAGTAAAATCAGTGGCAACGCCTGTGTTCAAGGACATATTTTAATGACTGTCTCATAGGTGCTGACAGACAAATGGATATCTTTTGTTCAAGTCATCTGAGGGACAAGCAAGCCAAAATGCTTTCCTTCCAGCTCAGTTTAGGAAGTGCAACGAGAGCATTATCCAGCTTGGTGGTTTAAAGGCAGTGAGAGTCGTGGTCAGTGGCTTTGATCCCAGCCTCCCTTCTAAACCTTCTGGACTCCACGTGTGGGCTACGTGCTGGCGGTAGCACGTGACAGTGACCCGGACAGTGAGATGCACACATCAGATCACGCAGGAGATGTAAAGTACTACGAAAGTTCTCCCTCCATTACTATTAATTGCTTTTACATTTTTTACTGTCAGAACAGCTCTGACAAAAAGTGGAAGAAAGCAGGCAGAACAACAAAAACAAACAGAAAAAAGCAATACTTGACTTTCATTCAGTAGCCTTCCCCCACTGCCCTTTAAGGACATTACTCTAAACTACTTGAGCTTGTGAATAAATCAGCTTAGCAACACACCATGCCAAATTCTTGAGACTATTTAATCTTGCTTTGGTAACACGTTATAATTGTTATAATCTTCCTGTATTCTGTTACTCATTTACTTACTTGTTAATAATACATTATACTCCAGATGTTAGAAATGTGACTAGTTTACAGAAGTTTCTAATAAGCATTGTTTTCCATGCTTCTCCTTTCATATAAAGGTATAAAGAGTTGTACATAACTTCGTAGTTATGACAAACCTTAGGTAGCCAGCTAATTAGATAGGTAAATCCGAAGTTTAGCTGTGGTCCAGGCCCCTAGCTGGTTGGAATGGAGA
The DNA here is from genome assembly GCA_009819775.1 of Phoenicopterus ruber ruber. Lineage (NCBI taxonomy): Eukaryota > Metazoa > Chordata > Aves > Phoenicopteriformes > Phoenicopteridae > Phoenicopterus > Phoenicopterus ruber. Next base: position 115,144,686 of record CM020217.1, read on the forward strand.
TAGCACTGGAACAATTCCATCTCAAATCCGTGGAAGAATCTGTCTCCAGGCACGTGGACTGCTGCCAAAACACAATTTCTGTCAACAAAGTCAACACTTATTGTCCAGCGATCTTGAAGAGAGTGTATTTTTAAAATATTTTTTCATAAGTTTTCTCAAAATTGCCTCAGCAAAGGAATGTTTGGTGGCCACTCCAAGAGCTGTTATAAAAGTATGTTTCAAGAATAATGAAAATAATAAAGGGCTCATGTTTAAGATTTTTGAGGAAATACATTTCTATATAATTTTTTAATAGAGTAATAGCATGATGACATAGCATATTCTTATGAGTGTATCTATAGTATTGTTACACAATCTTCTGAAAATTTAAGAAAGTTCCAATATCGGGGATTTTTTTTGTTTGTTTGATTGGTTGGTTGTTTTTTTCCCATGTACAGATCTTGCAGAGAAAGCATAGTGTCAACACCAGAAGTGCTTTGTTGCATTTAGTTGGAGTTGTTCCCAGGCAGTGTTGCACTTTGGAAACCTGGCTGGATTTGGGCTGTAATAGTATCTTAGCAATTCTCCACCTATCTGTTCCATGTATATATACAATTCAATGAAGCTATGCTCAGAAACTACCCAGACCATGACTGTCCTCTACTGAGAAGTCAACCTCAAAGTGCCTAAGGACCTACTATACTTGGCAGAAAGGCAGTATGATGTTGAAAGAAGAGGCAGTGATTGGGCACCAGTACATGACCCTTTATTACCCATCAGATTGGTAAAAAGCAGAAATAAATGCAATTAAAGTTAATGGATTTACACTAGTAGGTAATACATTTCAGAAGAGAATCAAGTCTTGACTGCAGATATCTATTGAGAGACAGGTATGTGTTGTATATAGTGTTACCAGTATAATTCTGTTGCTTTCTCTCTTGCTTCTCTGTCGATTACATCCTTTGCATCCGGCTCCAGTTTTACAATACGCAATCCACTGTTTTTTCCTCCCTGGTTTGTGTGTCTCCAACTATGTGACCCCATTTCAGTGAGCTGAAAGAAATGTAGATCAGTTCATAGGCTACAGCAGAACTGATATTTCTCATCCATAGTTCTCTTGCAATTTAACATATAAACATCCTCTCAAGACAGTTTCCCGGGAGGGGGGTGGGAGGGTGAAGCCATGTAAAGTGCTTACTGCATCTGAGAGAAACACATCTGGTGAGGCCGTAGAGTGCATTAGCTCACCAAGGTGATGAAGTGAAGTTTGAAATGACATTTAAGTGCCATGAGGGACGGCTGAAAAGGAGAGCTACCGACTGGGTAAGGCTTTTTCTTTCAACACACTGAAAAGCTTTTGTTATTCTTGCCAACCTGCTGCTATGGGAGAAGGTTTATTAATATCTAAGAAAAAAAAAAAGATGGATCTTCTACTTTAACATTTTTCACTGTAGCAATGTGATGCAAATGTGCTCAAGCCTTCAAGATGGTGCTGGGTTTGCTTGATGGTAACATGTCACCACCACAGCCCCAGTGCCTCGATGGAAGCAAATTGCACCCTTGATTCTGCCCAGCTGAGAAATACTGAACTGTAATAATACGAATAGTCCCATCGTCGAAAGAACTCTGACACTCTTCCTCTCTCTGGCTTGATTTATTTTCCTTTTATAAAGAATTTTTATCTTTATATATTTTATAATATAAGATAAAAGAAATAATAAGATATATAACAAAATAAATATTTTCTGTATATAAAAAGAGTTATGATACTTGTCCCATTTGCAAAGTGTTTTGAGATAGACCAAAAAGACTAAAAGCTACACAATATTCACATTGACTATTTAAAGGATAAGTAATAATCATATTAAATATTTCTGTAGGTTTGGCAGAATCAAGGACTGAGTACCTTCCCCTGACTCACACTCCCCCAGTGACAGTTGAGAAGAGAAGGAGAGAAACTGGGTTAATTCTTTCAATCCTTTCTTCATTAGTCCATGCCTGCATGACAGCTTAGATTAGCCTAATATGGGGTCCCATTAGACTTCATATAATTTGCTACATTATTTAATTCAGTGAAGAAATGTTTTGCATGCATCACATAGAAATGTTTCTGTCTACAGAGCCGACTGCATTACAAATTCAGTGGTCTGAACCTAAAGAGATGTCATAGTGTGCTACACTTTTAAATAATTTACAGTTTAGAACATTTGCTGCTGACACACAAAATAGATACAGAAACCTACTAAGGACCTTTACCCCCTTCTACAGGATATTTTGAAGTACTGATTAATTTGCTAAGAACTAGTATGTTCTCACTTTAAAAAGGTTATTGTATTACTTTTGGAAATTCACACTGAATGAAATTTTGGTTCTCTGAAATGAATGCCAAAAATCATATCAATTTCACAAGTCCAGGATTCTGTTATTGTTTTATATAAGCAATTGTATATTAACATAATTAGTATAAATGTGTTAGATGCTCTATGTAGAACTCAAACTGGTCTTGTACAAACTTCAGAACTATTTTTAACAAATATTGCAGGGTACCTGCAGTACACTTGTGTTTTTCAATAACATTTACTTTGTATTTTCCAGTAAATTCAGTGTCGACTCTGCAGCGTCATCAGTTATGTCTCTAGCTTGCCTAAGCTGAGTAAATGCAATTTTATAGCAAACACTAAAGATACAAACAGTGCACTGACTTCTCTTGGGAGGATAGACGAAAAAGAATTTGCAAAATAAATTATGAGAAGTAGTGAGATTGAAATAAGCAGCAGAAACTGATTTTATACAAATCCTCAGAGTATCGGATATGTATCCTTCTTTCCTAGAACAGAATTCCTAGCAACTCCTCTTTGAAAATCTTAGAGAGGGAGAGTTTTCTTAGGAACAGTGTTTCCATACATAATACTGAACTTGAAAATGGAGGTGGAATTCCTACAAATACTCCCCTTGGACAGGTCCGTACATTATGTTATGCAGTTCTGCCATTACTGTGCAATCAAGTCCTTAGCAAGGGCGTTGGTACTTGGGTCTTTATAATTTATTTAATGTCCCTACTTTCAATAGGGCTATAAAGGTAATATTGTTTAGGAGCATCTCAAGTGGAAATCAAATCTTTTTTGGTTTCCCAGAAAAAAATTAATTTGTGGCACATCTCAAGGAAAATACTCCCGTAGAGTTGGAAAATATGCTCATTCTTGTAAATACCTTTATGAGATGGGCTACTTTATATTTTTGAGGTGAGAAGCAGTTGTCACAAGAAAATTTGACACTAACTTTGGACACAAAAAATCTACAGAAACACATTTAGTTAGACTCATCCAGACAGTGTCAGGAAGTATTAGATTGAAAGGGAAGAGTGAATCTGTAAAAGTGGTGGAACATTTTTATTGTGGGAAAACACGGTTCCAACTCAACAGCTGTCTATATGATGCTGTTATGTGCTACTGCTATTTATCAGTAGGACCATGTAGGTAGAAAAGATGTCAGGTGAGTGGAAAAGCTGGAGACTGAAAAGATTTAGAACCAAGAGAAGGGAAAACCACTGCACATTTACGACATTCATTGTTGAGATAGCTCTGATAATTGAACTAATTTTACATTAAGAAAATCTCAAAGTGCAGTGTGACAATGCAGTGATGTACGTATGTTTGCATAGCTGTGTATTTTGGAAGCCATGGGTGAATTTAAGGATTTGGACAAAGACCATTAACTAGAAATGAATTCTAATATTGTACTTATAAGAAAACAAATCAGTTGCTGAATAGACGATCAGAGAGGATTATAGGATCACGCAGGCTGGAAGGGACCTCCGGAGGTGTCTGGTCCAACCTGCTGCTGACAGCAGGGGCAGCTATGGGGTCAGACCAGGTTGTGCAGGGTTCGAAAACCCCCAAGGACGGAGCCTGCACAGCCTCTCTGGGCAGCCTGCTCCACCACTTGACCATCCTCCGGGGAATTATATTCTTGTTGAAAATTTTGGTTTATTAAATTGATACTGTGCTACTGGGGCAACAGTCACCTCTTTCATGGGTGAATATCAGATCTGTGAGTGTAGAAACAGAGCTGGAGAAGTTCTCAGTTTTTTTCAGAACAGAGACAATGTAATACGGCACAAGCAGAAATCCATTTTTTTGGATGGGAGGAAGGGAAGAGCATTACAAATCCATGGATGAAATCAGCTGATAAATTTAAACTGAAAAGGAATGGTAGTAACCATTTAAAAAGCTTCAATTCTTTTGAGGAAACTACTTGGCCTAATTTCAGGCTCACTGATCCATTAGAAATCCTCAGAGATAGGGAGCGCCAAGCCAACCACTTCAGGAAGATATTTAAATAAGGCCCTGTGCCAGTAAGTGACTCAGTAAGCCACAGGTTTTGTGTGCGGGGTTTTTTTTCCTCTCAAAATGTTAGGTCACAGACAAAGTGCAGAAAGCTGCAGCAGAGTTGGAAGGAACTGGAAAATATCTTCATTACAGCTGAGTGAGGATTTTTCTGTGGGAACATCTTACACTTTTCTGCAAAATTTAATGCTTTAATTTTGTCACAAGAAAGTTGAAGCAAAATCTGTATTTCAAATTATATTATAATGTGGTTTATTTTTTGTTTTCTGTTTTTGTTTTTGGGGGCTTTTTTATGTGGCAAGAGATCAAGACCTTCACTTCCAAGTTCACCTTTGCTCCCTTCACCTCTTGTGGCACTCCGTGAGAGCTATGATGCCCGACAGAGCCAGGCTCCCCACCTTACCTGCATTTCCCACACCAGTCACCCAGGGGATCGATTCAAGGACACACAAGTTGGATAGGCACAGGCACAAAGGAAAAGGATGCAGGTTTAACCACAGATCTACCCTTTTTGCTCACGAGCACTGCTGAGCAGGGTAGACCTACTTTAGGCACCCACTGCGTAACAGATGGAGGTTTGTGATGTTCTGTGCCACTGCTCCTCCTCTGCGTTGCACCTGAGACACCACAAAGATACACAAAGGACACAGAAACGTGGCGAAAAATGTCCACATCTGTTCAACCAACCTCCTCACCTGTAGTTTCCATTACAATTATGGGCTTCATTTTGTCATGTTTGTACCGTGAAGGAGAAATTTCTGTGGAAGACGTTGGAGGTCTGTCAGTAGCAAGCAATTGTGAGATCACAACCAGATGGATAAGAGGGTGAGCTGATGACATCTTTACCAGCAGATGCCACTGACCTCATGCCTGTGACACTCAAGGTCCTTTGGGTGGAAAGTAGAGAAGATCAAACTGTATTGTCAGTACAACCTGGAGATCTACCTGTGTCCAGCGTGCTGAGGGGACTGCTGGAAATTAATTTAACCTGCAGTCAGGTGTAAGAAGAAAGCACGGATTTTCTGTGAAATCTTTCTGACAAGCACTGATGTCTCTGGGGTTAGTTAGGTCTAAGTTAGGTCTAGAGTGCCATTAGCTTCTGCCTTTCAGAGTTCAATAAATAATCGAAAGAACTACCCGAAATGCACGCACTTCAGAGGAAAACACAACCCTAATTCTTCCATTCTGTTGCTCTCTGCATATGTTAGATTCCTGCAGAATGGTCCTAACATACCATAGTTGTCAGTTATCATTATAAGATAAAATTGTGAGAGCTCTATTGTATTTGGCCTAAAGCAGAAGGAACCAAAATAATTGTATAATTATGATATCACAGAAGAGTGTCCTCCTCATCCAAGTTTCCAACTTTCATGGATTTGGTTAAAAAAAACCCAATAACTTTAACATCTGACTTGTATTTTTCTAAAAGTCCAGACATAATTTCTTCATTCGATGCTGAGGATTATATAATTATTACAGTATTTGGGGAAAAGTGGAGATGGACTCACAACTTTTAAAACATCACAACTTTTAAAACGTGTCGGTAGCAGAACTGCACGCTGGTGGCCCATGAGTGTGGAGGGCAGGAAAATGACCCAAAGTTCTTTCTACCCCATGCAGGTAGTCAGTGTAACACTCAGCCAACGACACTAACCCTAACCAAGAAAAAGTCGCATCTTCTAGGAAAAAGGCTGATCTTGAGTTTTCACCTCAGAAATAACTTGGCTCCTGCTGCTCCTCACACAGTTCTACTTTGCGCTGACTTTTACCCAAGCTGCATTACAAGATACTAACTCTTCTCAAAGGCATTCACATAAACCAATCAGGGATAAGAAGGGCAAATGCAAAAACCTCAAGGATATGCAAAAAATGTACTTGATATTAGTTATTCTTCATAGAGAATGCCGTTATCCTGGGAGAGAGGTGATTTTGGTTTAATTATATTTGCAATGATTAAAAAGAAGAAAGTCCAAACCAGTGATATATACACTTGATACTTTCAAAGGGCCAGTTTCAAAAAGCTGAAAACAATTATGAACCAGATCAGGCAAGAGGCAGAATTTAATTAAAAACATATGAATAATAATCAGAAATTGTTTAAGAATACTTTAATAGATACTCAGAAATCCACGCTCACATCTGTGAAAGGCCACAGTGATTGAAACCACAAACTGACTTTGATAGGAAGTGAAAGCAGCTCCACACACACATACGCAAAAGTTCTCTCACACGTGTATGCACATATGAGCAAACTGAATGTGTATAGAATGTGAAAAAGAAGATAGGATTAATAACAGTAATTAATTTGACATTCATATTCTAGAATTTTAGAACTGATAGGAGAGGCACAGGTAGAATTCCTGACCATCAAGCTTAAGGAAAGTAAGGTCTTCTGAAAGTTTGCATATTTATTTTATTTTATATGCAATTTCTCTTTTGTGTTGTTGGCCAGAAGGATTAAAAAGACAAGGAAGTGGAAAAGCAACTAGATTTTGCTTTTCACGCATTTTCCAATTGGAAACTTCAGAACATGGTAAACAGCAGCTACTAGCGTTAGAATTTTTTATGTCAGCAAGCACTGATAATTTGTTTTCAGCAAGCTGAAACACTGGAAAAGGAGCCCTTAGGATTCTTGGTGGTGGTTTTCATCGACTCTAAGATAACTGAAGAAGTTCTGGACACTAAAAGCAAACTAACATTTTGTTAACATTTCAGCTAACTTGCATGACTAACAAGGAGTCCATCAGCCTGACATCAGCCCTGGGGGAAAATAGTGGCTGATGATTATTTGTTTAATACAGAATTAGAAGAAAATGAGCAGAGAGAAATAAAAAAGCCTAAATGCTATCTGAGCAGCTAAAAATCAAACCCAAATTTGAATGTTTGATTGTTACAAGCAAGACTGCTGCTATAATGGACTTTGTCAAAGTATTGAATTGGGAACTACTCAACATTTCAATTACGAAGTTAGAGTGTTCAACAAATTCAGCAACTTGTCTTCAGATGAATGGGTTAAAACCTGGTTAGTTTAGATGCAAGGAGATATAATACAGTGAATATGTTCTAATGGGTCATGCAGGGGTCAGATTTGGTCTTACACTATCTAACGCCTTTGTCAATGCTCTGAAAGAAAGCACAAAAATCTTTACTAGGAAAGACAGCAGATGATTTTTATCAAATATTGATGGACACACAACTTACATGGAAGACATGTCACAGCATTGCAGTTCTTCACATCAAGGGGTGTAAACAGACAAAATACGTAGCCATCAGCCAAATTGGTTAGTTTTTTAAACGTGAGCTCCTACCTCAGTCAGAAGTTCTCAGATGATTTTTATTTGAGGTTGAATCTCTGTTCAGGAGAAGCAAGCATAAGAGTAACTGGACAAATGAAAAGCTTTGACAGAGAAGCAATGAAGAGCATCTACAAATGTGCCTCCCATCTGCTTATCAGGCGTGTCATCATCACAAAACTGGAACAGCTCCAGGGATCCCATATTTACTGTATGAACTGGTTTAGATCAGCCACTGAGGAACTCTATCGCGGCTGAAAGGTCTTATTCTTAAAAATAGGACATGCTTTAAGAATTTTACTTGCAATTGAGACCAAAGCTGCATTAAATTCTGTGGAAAGTGATCTCATCTCCAAATCAATATTAATGTACAAGACCGCAAGCCTCTTAACTATGTTTTATAGGACCAGCCATTGCATGTTACATTAATAACTGTTATTATATTATTATGTTTTCTTCTAGTTGATGTAGTTAAAAATCCCATGCAGGCCTATAAGCAACCCCCTGTAAATGTACAAAAAGAAAAAAATTATCACTATTCACTGGTAAGATAAAAATTGGCAGCACATACGGGATGGTTCTCATTTCTGTACACCTCTGAAAGTAGCAGGAAGGTCACGATCAGTAGAAGTATGTCAGGAATTCATAAAGATCAAAAGACAACCATACCTCTGTCAAATATTTTTTCAATGTCGCATCTGATTTTAGAATAGATACATGCAGTGTTCTAAGGTGGGATATCAGCAGACAGAGTTTTTAGCTGGCAATAACTCCTGTGTGCACACACATATTCCTTCTTCAGAAGAAGTACTTTAAAAGGCACTAAAGCAAATCAAGGGCTTTGAGATGTTTTGTGTCAGCTGCATGCCATTTTATCTTGCAACAAGGGACTGGGTGAGCCACTCGAGCTGTTTTTGATCCTTCCACAATTCTGCTTGTAATGTCTCCAGATAATTCAGTACTAGGAAAATGTCACATCAGACACAGATACACGGAGCACACACTTTGACAACGTTCTAACCATAGTGGGATTGACTATGTAACTACTTATATGGTCCTAATCATCAGATTTTTGAGCACCTCAGGTATTTAATGCTGTTGATTCCCACAGTCTGCCCATGAGGTAGGGAAGTTTTATTAGCAAGTGCTCAGTCAGAGCATTGTGTTATTTGATAAAACAAAATACTTGCTCAAGGTCACACAGGAATTCTACAAGGAAGCCACAGATTTGCTCCAGACACTAACTGCAGAAAGATCCCTCTAGGAGGGATAATCTAGAATAGCAGAAAATGAACTAGATCTAACTGTTGCAAACAAAGTTTGCAATTTTAGGTAGAAATTCTGTTTTCTAAGTTAAAATGACACAACATGCAACAGATCATACAGCAGACATCACACGTCTTACTTATCTCTGTGTAAATGCATGCCAAATTCATTAAAGAATTCTATAAATTTAATCCAAACATTCTCCTAGCAGCGTCTTCAAATCATGCCTTACAATTTCAGTTTACCAAACTGGCTTCAAGGTAACAGGGTGAATAAGAGGGAGGGATTCAGTTGTAGCTATTTCCATGGTGTCAGGACCCTGTAGCTCGGTTTAGGTCTGGAGTTGGCCCAGAGCTTCCTCACGTCCTCGCTACGTGTCCAGCGGTGGCTTTCTTGTTCCATCTCTACGCCAGGCAGGATGAGCATACAGGAGAGAAAACAAAGAGATTTATGTGATGATTAAGCTTGCAAAAAAGGAGGTTTTTAAAAAAATAGTATATCTACTATCGGACTAACTGATGAAGTTTGGGTTTAGAAGCTCCTCTTTGAGTTTCTAATCTGTTACACAAGGTGGATGTTTATGCCTGTTGGCTCGTCTGTCACGGTAAATATTTTTCTAATGTATTTGACCTTATCTGAGTCCTATTTACGTAGTTCCTGTAGATTGGCCTTAGAGAGGCTACAAGGTAAAATTTCATTGATTTTTCTAACACAGCCTTTCAGTGGTCTTTTCTGGGCTCGTTTCTGTGTGCCTTATGAGTTGGTGACATCTCATGGTTTTGCTCTTCCCCTGTTTGTATTTTGAAAAGACTGCCTCATCCTGCAAGGCAATAACACATGGCGTGACTCCTTACTTTACAGTAAGTGCTAAAAGCCTTGGTTGTTGCCCCCAAGTTATGCTAAAATGCACAAAGTTAGTATAGTGCTGGTGCGGGCTGTAAAAAGAGTGAGTGTCACCTTTTCCCAGTTCAAGAGTAACTCAAACATAGATAAATAGTGGAAAAAAAAATGTTCTTGCAGACACAGGCCCAGCTACAGAAACCGAACCTTACACATCTGATGGCTCATGGATCCAGTTATTTACTTCCCCTGTATTTGAACATATTAGCCTGATGATTTCTGTAGTATTTGTTTACAGTTAGCTTGTCCAAACATTGTCTACATTATTAGTCTTTTGTAGTCCTCTTTTTTTTTTATTGTCTCTGTATATTTTTTTCCTGCTGCATACTACAATGTGGCTTCAGCAAGTCATATGAAGTTGAGGGTATCTTAGTTTAGATAATATATGAAGCTCAATCAAATTAAAAACAAACCACACATATGATTTCTGACAGTTTAGATGAATAGTTTTCTAGCTCTAATTAAAGTTAAGTAAGAAGCCTTAATTCATGTTTTTGTCTAACTAATCAGACACAGTTCACAATCTTCTGGCTTTTTATTTGCAGTCCATATCATAAGAAAACAAAAATTTCTCCTTAGTTAGGACAGTAGTATGATAGTACTAATGAATTACAATGTTCCCATTGCAAATAAATTCTAGTCAGAGGTGGGAAGAGAGAACTCTTGTGCACATATGTCAGGATTCTTAAAATTAAAGGTTACTTAAAAATGCATTTTTTGCTTCAAAAGTAATAGTTTTCCTTTTCTATCTTCGTAGTTTCTTATTTCTAAAGTATTTTTATATCATTCACACTCTTTTCCTCTGTACCTTAGTAAAAAGAGCCTGTTTTTTCTCTATATTGAAATACTATTTGTATGATGTATTATACCGCTTAAATCCAGAGAGGCTTCCTGGGTTTTGCCGTACTGATATAGCAGGTTTGCAACACTACAAATAAAAGGAATTGCAAATAAAAGGGGAAGTTTTTGAAAGTTCTATAATTTATCATTACCTGGCTGCATTTTCAGTATCAAAACCACCTCCAGAATATCTTACTTTCTAGGAACGTCGTAACGCACTGCTTCATGCTGAGCTTGTTCTTAAAACGAAGTTCGTTTGCGTTTTGCACTGCGGGGAGTTACTTGTAAGCTCCCACACAGCAAGGTGCGAACAGACTAGTGATAACAAACCATGAATTATACAAAGATGTAATTCAATTCATAGAATCACCCCAAAAGCCTCAGCGCTTATCATGTGCTTAGATTTGCACAAAACTTCGATTATAAAAAAGAGGTATTTGTTTTATCAACACCTTTTAACCGAAGAGATGGGTTGAAACAGCACGAAACTAGCCTTTGCCTGTGAAGGCGTGGTAAGGAAGAGGGGTAGGAGCCAGCCATACTCAGTCAAACTTCAAAGTGCTGATCTCTTCTCTCTGGTGACCAGCGACAGGACACGAGGAAATGGAATGAAGCTGCACCAGGGGAAGTTCAGATTGGAGATTAGAAAAAGGTTCTTCACTGAGAGGGTGGTGGGTCATTGGAACAGGCTCCCCAGGGAAGTGGTCACAGTGGGGAAGTCCTTCAGAGTTCAAGGAGCGTCCGGACGATGATCTTAGTCACATGATTTAGTTTTAGGTAGTCCTGTGAGGAGCAGGGAGTTGGACTCAATTGTCCTTATGGGTCCCTTCCAATTTGAGATACTTTATGATTCTATGATTCTATGAAAGAAGGCTTCATTCTGAGTTTGATTTACAAGACTGGGAGAGTTTTTCTAAAACCCAGCTCAGCCAGCCTCTTCAGCAAAAACTATGGCTTTTCTAGTTCATCTAGCTTTTATCTATTTCAGGTTTTCCAACTTGTTTTTGTTAAATCCCAATATTTTCCAGTGAAAAATAAGATCTATCAGAAATAGAAAAAAAAAAGTTTTCCAGATATTCACAAAACTCAAAGTAAAAAAATAACAGAACTTGTTTAAACTTGTGATCTTATCCCACTAATATGATCATAGAATAGTTTCAGGTAGAAGGGCACTCAGAAGATCATATAGTCCAACCTCCTTCTCAAAGTCAGAAGAGGTTACTCAGGGCTCTAGTCAGTCACATGTAAAAAACCCTGAAGATGGGTTTCCACAGTCTCTCTGGGTAACCTGTACCAGTACTTAACCAAGATCCATCAGAACCTGAGATAGCTGTGCCCTCCAGCACATCAGCTGTTCCCACTCAATTTGATGCCATCTACAAACTTAAATACAGTCCATTATCCAGGTTTTTGATGAAGATGTTAAAGAGCATTGACTCCAGAATCAGTTTATAAAGAACATTACTTACAGCTGACCATCAGTCAGGCTTTGAACCATTAAATACTACCCCTCAACGTGATAATCCAACCAGTTTTTCACACACCTGGAGTTGCCCTTCCAGTAAATACTGCAGAATTTAAAGTCCACCATGCTATACAGGAGGCCTGTGATCATAAGACTCCTTCCAATTGTTTAAAGAAGACTTTACCAGTCCATCTGTTTCGACTGGGTGGTCAGCAGCAGACACTTACCAAGGTGGGGGTGCCCACTATGCCCCTCTTTTTGGCAATTCCTTTGATTTTGACCCAGAAGTTCTTGACAGGCTTATTGACTGGTCCACAGGCTCCTTTGCATGGAGACTTTGCATAAACGCTCCTTCCCTGCTTCCCTAATTAAAGAGTTTGTATTTATCCAGCAGCACTCCAGTGCGATGTGACTGGTAGGAAGAAATAATAAAACTATTCAGTAGGTTTAAATATGTTCATTTCCTGAATATTCCATTATTTTAAAAGTGGCTATTTCCTTAAGAAATTTTTAACATAAAGCGACTGTTTTAGTGGTAGAATGGATTCAGAGTATAGAACATGGAGAACTGCTGGGAAGTCAGGTGGACATGCTATCAGAATAAAATACAGACATGCATCTTCTTATAATTTTCTTATCAGACTTAAGACTTATTCTGACAGGCTGTATCTGAGGTAATTGAAGCAGGTTTTAGAAGTGGTGTGGCAGTAACCAAAACCAGAAGTCTCAATTTAAACTACAGACATTCATGTTGCCCCTGAAGGAAACCAGAGCCAAAAACACAATCGGTTCTAGGAATGCAGAGGTAACATCATACAAAGGGTTTCAACAGCAGAAACCTTATTTAGCTTGCTCCACGTCATTGGGTTTTTAGGGGTAGTTCTTAGTGTTCATAAATTCATTACTCACAGTTAGGCAATCCTGAAGTCTGTCTTCTGGTTTTACCGGTATATCAACTGAAAACACTTTTTCACCTCTTCTACGTGGCCATTAACCTGATGCTTGGAAAACATTGGAAGAGCACGACTGGAAATCTTTCTCTGAAAGAAACCTTTGGCTTTGTTCTGTGGTTAATGGCCAAATGCTACCTCTCACTGACAGATGAACAGGTCTTATAAAAATCTTAAGGGAATGATTCTTTGAAGGAAAGGTAGTTATTGGAGAAATTTGGTTTATTCCATTAAATAAAATTAAGGAAGAGAAAAGGTAATATAACTGTTGATTTAACAGAATGATAAATGCACCAATTGGGGGGAAAATGAAGCTGTTTAAATTAAAGGGCAGTGCTGTCACAAGAAAAAATGAATATAAACTGACCAAGAGGCAAGAAATACCTTAAAACCATCAAAGTAGAGTGGTCCAACACATCCTTCCAACAGGAATAGCAGAGACAAAAATCCTGTGTTTCAAGAATGGAATTTGACCCTTTGTATGGAAGTTTAAAGGATAGAGTTACCTCCTGTGACCTAGGAAATTTCAATAATTTCTGCTAGAAAGCTGTAGGTAGCCATCTGTTGTTGCAGTGAAATCCAGAATAGCTACCAGTATTTCTTAATCACTAATAAACTTGTACAAAACATAGACAGTAAAGTTAAAATGACATAAATAAAATTAAATGAAGACAGCCCTGCCAAATTGCTTAACACGAATGAAAGCAGTGTAATGTTGTTCTTTGTGGAAGCTGGCTTGCGGATAACCAGAGGCTCTAAATATGGCCTTCTACTCCATCTCAGGACTTTTGATAAACTTATGTTGATTTTTAATTGAAAGCCTGGAGTTCAAAAATGGCTTAAGGATCAACTATTCAAAAATATTATATGGAATGTTAGCTCATTTTTGTTCATTTATTTGTTCATATCAATTTCTCTAATAAGACAGAGATATTCTTATGGGATTTCTGTTTTGGTTGGTTTGGTTTGGTTTTGGCTTGGTTTGGTTTTTTTCCTGCTGGAAAATAGCATTACAAATTACATGAAGAATAACTGGTTCTGAGAAGCAAGTAGACAAATAGAAATATTTCTAAAAATACAGAGAAGTTAAAATATTTTCCTCCATAAATCTAGTATCAACCTATGAAAGTGTAAACATTACAAAAGAGTGCTAAATGTACGAAATAGGAAGAAAAGCTTCATAGGCTGTAGTGGTTTTAAACCACAACATAGGCTCACCAGTGGTCTGTTGCTGCCAATTTTTTAGAAAGCCTATGAATTGGTCTGTTTCCTTCTCTTCACAGTCCTGACAACCTCCATTCCCTCCCATTATGGCTGTAATTTCTTGCCGTAACTGAAATGCAATACGTAAGTGAGAGGAGAGAACTACCCATTATTGTATCTTTCTTCAGATGGAGGTGAGTTTACTGCAGTTTGAAGCAAAATTAACCAGGTAGTAGACTTTGCGCATTTTCCCATTATGTTTGGCTTTCTGAAGCTCGAGAAAATCTTAGAAAAGTGGCTTAGAAGAAGTTTCTAGTACAAATAAAAAATTGATTTAATTGTTAAGGACTACGAACATATGGACCAATGTGAGGTTTTAAGATCCAGCTGCTTATGACCAAAGCGAACTGTGTCTGTGTTACACGGTAATACGATTCCAATGAGCTTGCTGCTGAAAACAAAACGTGGTCAGGGGTTACAAGAAACTCCAGCTACAAGGAAGCATTGTAATCTAATTACACACTTTCTGTGTGCTTCCCACACTGTTTCTGCTGGTAGTCAGTGACTTTCAGACAAAAGGTGTTGGTAAGTACGCGTAGCAGCCACCCAGTATATCCACTGCTGCCTTTGAGTCATTTTTTACTCCTGTACTTGCCCTGTCACAAAGCTGTTACTGGAGCCTTTAGGCACTAACGGGGTGCAGAAGAGCATACAGCCTTCTCTAAGCTCAAAACTTGTGCCTACTGGTGCTACAGGTTTGAAAATAACACAATTTGCTGACAAAAGGAAATACGCCGATTCTGTATGGCAGACAGAGATTCAGATGCAACCGTCTGGCCACTGATTTTTTTTTTTTTTTTGTTACAAGTTGAGCTCTGTCCATTTGATTCACAGAAAATACAAATCTGTTACAGGACATGCTTTCTAGCTGAAACGGTGGCAGTTAATTCATCCATCTCTCACGGTCCCTTGAGCAAACCAAGTCGGCATTGAACACATTTAAGAAAAGTGAAAAAAAGAATTAAAACACAGACATTAATAATTAATACAGACAGTGAGGAAAGATTAACAGTGGGAAATGGAAAACCATTTCCTTTTAAATACAGATAAGGGATAACCGTTGTGCTGCTAATGAACGGTCTTAGATACATGGAACAGTATCTACTTATTTGCTTAAGTACTCAAATTACCTTAAGGTATTTATGTTATTTTAGTAATATCTTCTAAACTCGCAGTAACACAAGACTGAAAAGGACCTCTTGGATCATGGAAACCCTTGCGCTGTTATCTGAGGCAACTATGGTGGGTAATCCTTTTATGAAGTGATCAAAGTCCTCTTAAAAACGAATTTTGTTGTCCTTATTTTGATTTGGGGGAGTTGCCTCTACAATTGCACTGGATAGCTGTTCCAGAACCTCACTCCTTTGATGCAGTAGTGAAGTTTTCAGCATAATTTATTTCTAGCCAGTTTACATCCATCTGTTCCCGTGCCAACACTGTTAGCTTAAAATCCCTCTTTCCTCCTCCTGGTACTCACTTTAGTGGCAGATTTAGAGAAGCAACGATCTCATACCTTTTTCCCAGATCAGCCAGAGCAAGGTGTTCTAATTTTACATCTTGGCAGCTCTTCCTTGTGTCTTTTTCTGTTTGAATTTATCTGTTTTGCACCTAAGGAACTAGAACTGTACCCCATGCTCCAGACACCGCTGCCTTCTGCTGCCTTGCACGATGGCATTTTATGAAATCCTCTTACCGGGCTTGCAATTCCATAGGGATCTTCCTGCAGAATTCTGAAATGGGCTTCCAGTTGCTTGGATTTCCCAACTTCAGCAGTTCACAGCTCTGAATTTTTATTTCCTTTTCACAATGTCAATTTTCATTCTTACACATTTGTTCCTAGTAGTCCCCTTTCCTTTGATTCCATAATGAGTATTATAAACAGAGGTGAAGAATTTGCTTCATTTCTTGAGAGATGGACATCATCTTTTTCTACTTACTGCATTCAAAAAAATCTTTCTTTCTAGGGTACACCGAGTGGCCCAACTTCAACTGGGGGGTGAGGAGAACACTTTTGTCCGGGGAACTGCTTAGCCAGCTGGTGGCAGACCTCACCTGACAAGAACTTCAAACCCACTCGAGTTGAAGAGGACATGGATGTCAAACGTCCCACTTCTGTAGCAAAGACATTGACCTTTAGACTACTGAGCAAAAGGCCACATCCTGATATTTCTCCAAATGAAGACATTCTAGGAGTGTTTTCAGGTTCCAAATCTTAGGTTCAGAGATATCCTCAGCGTCAAGGAAGGAAAGTGAGTACCTCTAAGAGGCAGAATTCAGATACACGCTTCCCTTTGGCAATTTCTGTTGGCTGGTTGATGTGTTCTAGCACTCAACACACAGGTTGTGTTGTGTGTGGAGCTTTGCCTTCCTTGATTTATCTGTACAGAACCAATGTGACGATGTTAACCCTAGGAGTTCAGAGCTGGGCACATAGCTCACAGGCACCTCAATACCCTGCAAGCCACTACGTTGAATGCTTAAATCTCTGTAGTAAAAATGGTGGAATATAGCTGCTCAGGATAAGGCTCAATGCCTCTTGCTACCAGCTTTCAGAAGCATCTCCCTATTTTTCCCCATTCTTGCATGGCAAACAAGACTTACAAGTCCCGCCTATCCTGTAGCATGTTCTGTTCTGATTGATAACAGCACACATAAAACTAATGTATGCCAGGCTACCTGTCTCATTCTTCCTTTGCTCTCACAAATACAATACTTTGTGCATAATTTCCAGTTGACTCACCATGAAACAATGTGGAAATAGGAATGTTGCCAATTTTAATATTATTTTCACGTGACATAAATTTTTTTTTTTAGTTTTAATTTTATTAATAAAATACTCAATGCAGTTCCTCTTAGATGATACACTGGCAGTAGACTTGATACACAGTGGAGTTTATTTCAGTAGAGTCAGAAATAATAACCTTTCCTTAAGAGAAGAAAGTGTTTTGTGACCTTCCTGCCCACTTGTCCACTTACCTTATTTTTGCTCTTTATGCTAAACGATGAAACTTCTAAAGTGTCCATTTACATGTTATTGACATAAGCTAAAGAACAAAATTTTGTTTTCAGGCACAAAAATCCAAATTGCCACATTTCAATAAAAGCTATCACAACTGTTCTGAAAATCCCAGGATAAAGCCACTGTGCTGCACAGTCTGAGGCATGGCAGCTTGCTATAAATTACAAGTGAGCCAGATCTTCAGCTGGTGTAACCTGCCAGGGCTCCATTGGAAGAGAGAGGATAACTTACACCAGCTGAGGGTCTGCGGTTTGATTGCTCCATGGTAAGGGCAGTGACTATTTGACATGCAAGTGTGAGCTATCAGATTTGTCCTAAGGGAGGTTCGTGCCCTTCCTTTGTTTTCCACTGCCAAATTCCTTTGACATTCTAATTTGGGTCCCCGAGATAATTTATAACGTAAATACTGCTGAAGATAAGGGGGCTTTGATTCCATTTTATATGTATAGCTCCTTCTTGGAGATAATTTAATTTCTAAAGCAGTAATAATAACATCTCCAATAATGACGCTTTCAGGGAATATAGCCCATGATAAACTGTCACCAAATGAGGATGATATTAGAGCGTCCTTCCAGATTATGCAGTGTTCATTTAAAACTGGAGGAAACTGAAATATGTGCAAATGAAACTGTATTCTGCAATATTCGATGTATATATCTAAAGCAACATCTTCAAAAATATATTCAGAGGAAAACTCTTTTTCCAAAATCTAAACTGGTCTCCTCAGAATTGATCATAAAAACTGTGAAGTTTTCTTGATGTTTATATTCTATTTATGTATCTTTATATTAAAGTGGTGCTTGGAAGCTCTTGCAGAAAGAAGCTCGCTGCTGTAATATAGATGCAAAGGCACAAAGTAAAACAAACTCTCTCATGAAGAGCTTACTGCTTAAATTGCTGGGGAAGAAAAAGAGACCTTCACTATGGAAACAGGGTATAGACAGATTAAATGACTTGCTCCAGGTCATTCCTGAATAACAGTTCAATGCCTTAAGCACAAGGCCATTCTTTTGTTCCATTTTGGGTCAGGTATTTGTAAAATGAAGGTGTATCTTTCTTCTGCTTTTTCTACTTCTTTTTTTTTTCTTTGAAGCAATCTACACAAAACCAGAAAAGCAGAATATTTTCAGAAGCACCTGTGTTAGGTGTTCTAAAACGAGTCAGGTTTGAAAGGATGCGATTTGTAAAAAAAGGGTGTTAAAGTAGCTTTCAAGCTCTTTTCAACCAACATCTCCTCTTGGAGAATAATAACCCCCTTGTCTAGTTGTTGCCCAAATCCAGGGGTAGATAAATGCTAACAGCACTTCAATTGGCAACAACAACAAAAAACCCTGACTTCCTTGGAATTGCACTTTATATATACTCAAAAATACTTCAACACATCAGGTTTGAGTATCTGACTCAGGGCTGGCACCTGTGTCTTTTCAGAGGCTAGAAACAAAATATTCTTTAGCTTAAGTTCTCTGAAATGCTTACTGTGGAGACATTCTCAGAGCATTCTAAAACGCAGACTCAGAAAAAGCAGCGGTGGCCAACCCTTTCATTGCCACTGGGAAGAGAAGCACCAGCTTTTTCACTCCAGGTCTGGTGCCCATCTCAGAATGTTTGAATCTGTGCATCTTGCCCTCGACCACAGTGTTACAGGTAAATGACTGGTCTTTTCTTTTAAGGAAGTACCCCAATTTCCTCCACTAAGAAACCTTTATTTTGGTGGTTATGCTACTCTGGTAGTGGGAGAATACTTGAACTCCTCTGTCTAAGGAAGGGATAGAAACTGGGGTTTCTTGGTAGGTGGGGATGGCTCAGTCTCTAAAATACTATATTGTGCAGGCTAGTTTATTGTATTTTGAAAGGAAAAGCACTAATCACTTATGTGAAATAAAAATTCTTATCATATCTTTTGGAGCAACTTTCTGCACTTTTTGGCTCCCAAGTGGGTGGATGCATATAAGCTCACAGCAGAGAGGAAGCCTGTATCCTTAGCTAGTGCTAAATGGCGGCATGAAGACTTTGTGTAGCCCCTTTTTAAATCTGTATATTTTTAGATTGCCTTTTTTTTAGATTTCTTGCTGTACAGGGAGATTAATAGTGTAAAATAAAGTGTCCTAATTCCATTTGGGGAGCTGGCACCCAAAAAAGAGCAGTGCAGTCTTTTACTGAATTGCATCCCAAGGGCCATTCTGTACTGTTGACTTCTTAAACGTGGGTCAGGTTTCATGCAAGGGGACCTTTGGTGACCAGCTGAGTCATTTTATGCTTCATTCAAATGAATGAATATTTTCTCTTTTTGCAAAACAGGTGTGAAGTCTATAAAGTGCTGGGGAAACAGCTGGTAAAACACACGGGTCAAGTGCAGATATTGTGGTAGGTTTTCTCTGAGGAAAATGGTCAGTCAGCACTGCTTGTACTTGCTTGCTCTCTCCAGGAATGCGTGGGGAAGCTCCAGCGAGGTCTGCAGCGAGTAAGTGCACAGCTACACATCATCCCGCACTAAAGGGTCTCCTGCCAAATTGTAGAGGAGACAGGCAGCCTTTTGTGTTAGTACCCAAAACCAGGCAAGGCACTTTCTCACTCACTATAGCAACTGTCACTGCGAGAGTGATGACAGTGGGAACTAAACCGCCACAAGTGAAACTGAATCAGCTCCTCTGGAAGGAGAGCGGCATTCCTAGCATACTTCCAGGGCCTCGGCCAGGGAGGAAAAAGATCCTTTATCTCGATCTTTCTCCCTTTGGCTACAGAACTAGCTGCACTGGTAAGCTAAGTCCTCTCCTTGTCCACACATCATTTTGACAGCTTGATGCTCTCTACTACCTCTTCTTCCTCTCCACCAACCATTTTAGGAAAGTTTACTCTAGTTTTAAAGAATTCTGGCAAAAAACCCCCACAAAATAAATACTTTGAAATTAATGAGAATCCATGCCTGCTTCAGTGCAGAGACCACATGGAAAGGTGGTTCCTCATTAGTACTCCCAGAAACAGCCCTTTGAATGCCTGAAGGATGCTCTCCTTTTTGAATACAATTTTGTTGATTGTGTGGCAGTAGTGGAAAGGTTGAACTAAAGAGAGGGTATGTCTTCCTTCCATCCTTCCTTCTGTCCTTCCTCTCTCCCTCACTTCAGTCCTGCTCCAAGCTCTAAGGTCCAAATCACCGAAAGTTCTTACATAACCAAAGATGATTTAACAATTTCATTCAGTGCCTGCTTCTTCTTCAGGTATATGTCTAAAATGTACTAAGTCCAATGGCAGTTACTTAAACAAAAAGCTCTTAAAAATGTACAGCTGCTCACAGACAAAGCTGGTGGAGAAATTACTTGGTCTCTCAGGTTTTCAAAATTGGTTTCACAGCATTGTCCTTGGGTCTCCTTTTGACATACAATATGATCCCTGTGCAATACTCTGAAAGTATAAGGACATCTGAAGGGAGAACTTCAACTACATTGAAATCCATATGAAAATATCCTTGTTGTCCTCCTGTACACAGAAATCTAGTATTCTTCACTGAGTGAAGAAGAAAACCTTTGCTTTCCCTCATCTTTAGTTGATGTGGAAGAGAGGGGGGAAAGAAACAGTCAGTTATGCCTGATTTATATCTCTCACTCTTTAGAATTAGCAGTGGCCAGCAGATTCACCTGGACTGATAAGCAGGTAGAGAGACAAAGTGTCTTTTTATGCAAAGGGTATAAAGACCTAGAGGTCTGAAGACTCTGAAGCCGCGTTTAGGAGAACAGGGCAGGCAGCCGCGAGAGGGATGGCTAAGATGGGCATGGAGAATGGCTCTTGAATTACCAGGGCTACCCACCTTGACACATACACTAGGGCTTCGAGGAGGTACTGATAGGATGGGCATCAAATGGAGTCCTTGTGAACTACTTTGAGGTTTCTCAACTACATAAATAAACTTGAGCTCCCCATAGTTTTTTGTTTCTGTTCTTTCCTTTCAGTCTAGTTCTTCTTTCCAATAGTGTGCTTCTACGCAAGGAAGAACCACGTAGCGTACATGAAAAGAAAAGGGTATTTTTTTTTTGTCATTTCCCACAGTGGGGTATGAGTATCTTGAGATGGGATTGTGAAAGTAAACACAGTGCTGGCTGCTGCCAGTACCAGCTAGCAGAAAGGTTACACTTCTTGGTTTTAGTTTTGCATAGACAGGACAAAGAGATGGCAGCTGGTACATGAAATGCCTGCGATGTGGAAGCTGTTCATTCCATTTCTGTGGATGTATACCCATTTCGCTGTGTGCCTGTGAAATCTCCTGTGTATATCCTTAGATAGTAGCAATATGCATATATATAGCATCCAAACAATAAACAGAGCAAATATCAAGTGGCAATCCTGGTTTGAAACTCTATTCCTTCCTACTTCTTCTCACATTACCTCATTTTTTGCCTTTATCTTTCACCAATGGCAACCTTTACTGAACATAATTGTCCTTGACTGATTAACACTATATCCAACCACTTCCTATCACATAGTGATCTGTATCACTACCTCTATCTCTCTCTCCTTAAATTCATCACAATATCAGATAATTGAACGTAGAAAGCTGAGATCCACCAGCTTTTCCACTGAAAGGTTATCCACTGCATGCTCCTTGTAATGCTTGCCAGGGCTGATGTTGGTAGAATAGCCTGTGAATTATGCTTGGCTGAGAGATAATAGGAGATTTAATTAGGTTGGAACGATTCTGGAAAGAACCTTATTTGTGTAGCAAAGAAGGTAGAGAGACACTCAAAAGAACACAACTATAAATTACCACATTAGCAATAGCTTTTGAATCACTGATAATTACCTCTGCATGTTTTCAGCCCTTTTAGTTAGCAATCTGGAGTTAAAATATTTTTGCAAAGGTTTAATTTAACTCCAGCTTTTGACCTCAGTGTTTGGGCAATTGGTCCTTACAGACTTTTCTTTTGGTTCAGAATATCATAGAATCATAGAATCGTTTGGTTGGAAGAGACCTTTAAGATCATCGAGTCCAACCATTAACCTAACACTGCCAAGTCCACCACTAAACCATGTCCCTAAGTGCCACATCTACACGTCTTTTAAATATCTCCAGGGATGGTGTCTCAACCACTTCCCTGGGCAGCCTGTTCCAATCCTTGACAATGCTTTCAGTGAAGAAATTTTTCCAAATATCCAATCTCAACCTCCCCCAGTGCAATTTGAGGCCATTTCCTCTTGTCCTAAAAGGATGATGATCTTGCAGACAAATAAGTCTGTAAGTAAGGTAAACTACCTTATAAACGTGCTATTCTTTAGTTATTCTGCAGTAAATTACTTCCTACATACTCTTCCTCACAGTCAATGTAAAGATGCATTGTCTTGATGCAGATCTGTGTCTTGATGAAAGCACCATAAGCTGCATCATATTTCCTTAGAGTAAGACTGCAAATGGACAGCTAATATAAAGAAAAAAGCATCTTGTAAATCCACCCTTGTGGTCTTGTATTAGTTTGTGGATCCAATGCTTTGTATTGTCCTCCCAGGGTTTTAGGTAAATGCTTAACCTGCCTCATCTTATTGTGTACAAAATAGGGAAAATAAATTCAACTGTTTTTCAGTAAATGACCAGAAATTCTTCCTGCAGATGGAAAGCTTGGGTCTATCTTACCTGAAAGTTGTCAGCTCTTTCAGTGCCATCTTGTCAGAACTGCGCTCATCAGCCCCTTCCCTCCCACCTCAACACGTGAACTAGATATCTCAGCTTCCACAGAAACAGGGCACAAGTGGAGCACACTGTATGCAAAAAATTCAACTCTTGAACTTGATTTTTCCTTTAGTAAAAAACAGCCTGAATTTGACGACTTTCTTGGACAGAAGTTTAAAGGTTGAAGGAGAAACAGGAAGAAATGGTTGTGTGTTCAGTCAGTGGAATTCCTTGGAGAGAATCATCTGACAATGCTAGACTTGTAAATAGAATTTTTAAAGTTATTTTATTTTAAATCAATAATGAAGTATTATTAATGTTAATAGATTTTTCCAACACTAAAATAATATTAGCTTTGGGAAAAATGGTCATGCTGATTTAACATTTTTTTGGACTTTTTTTCCTGCTCAGGAGAATCTATAAAAAAAAATTCTATATTTAATATTTGTATTATGCTGACTACCTTCAATTAGATTTAAAATGTATTTTCTCTTATTTTAAAATCTATTTTCTCTTCTTTGACATTTCCAATTCAAAACTTGTAGGAACTTTTCAGTTTACAAAATTTCTTACTTTCTACTTCAGTTTCGAGCTCCTCTGCTCCCCCCCGAAAGAGTTCTAATTAGATTTAAATATGTATGTTTATTTTATACTGGAACAAAAGAGCACCGAACTAGCAGCCTTCTCTACAAGAAGAATATCTGTTCCCTAGTTGCCTGACCCTTGTGCCTGAGAGAAGAGTGCACCACTAGCAAGTTCCTTAGCATGAAGCAGCAGTTGAGTAGGGAGGCAGTTAAGAAAATGACCACCCAACTAGAGGCAGATGATAGCACACAAATTCAAAGAACTATAAAAACAAAAAAGAAAGAATTTTTTAATACTCAGAAAGTCTTCTAATCTCTTGGTGGTCTTGATTTTTATCTCTGTTACACCAAGGATTGAATTAACTCAAATTAATCCATCTCTTATGCAGTAATGTGGATCCAAATTTGTGCCACAATATGTTAATTACTCTTAATGAGTTACAGTAATTAATGAGTTACATAAACTCATTATGTTGCTGTTAAAGCAATAGTATAGCGGTCACAGTTCCTTTAGCTTTTTGTGTTGTAGGTAAAAATAGTTTTCTTGTAGGAGGCAATGGTCATAAATTAGATACATAATGATATAATAAAGTTAACATTTAACTGTTATCACCTTTAGAAAAAAGAAAAGATTAATTATTTTCCCTACAGAGTCCAACAGCTCTCTACATTTGGCTTGGGAAGAAAAGGCAAATGTACCTTAAGATATACATGTTCAAAAGACTGTGAGAAAAGTTAGTGGAAAAATTCCTGATGACTTTTCTGATATTTGGATCAGGGCCTAAATGAAGTCTCAAGTTTCCCCAGTGTATTATATCTATATCATCTCTCTTCTAGATTGCCTTTGCTTGTCCTTTGTAGTGCTGAAGGCATTTCCACCATGTAACAACTAATGACACAATACTGCTTGTTGCTATTCTGCTTCCATGAATCAGTTAAAAGATGGCAAAACAGGAGTCATTGGAAACTTGCTTTCACGCAGGCTTTGTTCTGCGGAGGTTTTTCATGTCACAGAGGTTTCTGCTTACATCGGAGCTGAAATCTGGGTCTGCAAGCCTGCGTGTACGGCATAGCACAAAGCACGTAAGCCAGCAGAGCGGCAGTTGTTCAGCGCCGCTCCTTGCGAGCGTGGAGGGGGCTTTCCTGGCAGTTTTCATGGGAACACGCAAAGCCTTGCACAGCTGCTTCACACAGTCAGTGCACGCGCTAAAAGCCAGGGAAAGGAAAGAGATGTTATTCTTTACTGCTGTTCTGAGGACGCGGAATATTGGCAACACGCTGCATTTTGACTATATTTCATCACGGGTTGCTTGATACCATGGCATTAGGCATTTATGTCCTTAGTGCAAAAATGGGATGGAAAAATGGGCAACAGAATCCCAGAATGGAGCTGCTTTGTGTTAGCTATAATGTAAACAAAGTAAGACTGTTCTTGCTCCAGCAAGCTTGCAGTCTAAAAGAAAAAAGAAGGAAAAAAAAGATTTTCTAAGGCCTCTCAAGGCTGATAAGTGGCAAAACTGTTTCTTGAATGCTGCCGCATGATATTGAATTTGTTTCCTCACCTTCACTTCAGATTTAAAAAGAAAATTCACACCTTGAATATTTCTCAAAAGGATAAAAGCATTGCTGTGCTATTTATCTAGCAGAAAGGAAAATAAAGGTGAACTAATTCATTTCACCCTGCCAAAATATCTGATGCTAGGTTATAGGCTGCAAAATCATACAGAAAGTTAAGTGTTATATGGGAGTATTACACATTTATAATACAAATCAGTTATTCATCTTATAATTGGTTCATCTCTTAAAGGTAAGCCAAAAAGATGTTTTATGTTGGGCAAGCTGTGAATAAATTCAAAGCACTGTCAATGCAAAAAATTGAAAAATGAAAATGATATGTAAAACGTGAGCAAAATATAAAAAAAGATTGGATGATAGAAAATGGAGTTGAAAGGAATTTTAAGGGGTGATCTACCAGATCACTCTGTGCTGAAATCAGAAGGAATGGTACCCATATCATACTTTGCCCAATATGTTCTCTAAACTTCCAGTAATTGATGTTATATGGGCTTCTTAGACCATCTAATGCTAATTAGCCTTACCATTAGAAAATATTTTTCTTTGTATCCAGTTTAACTCCCTTGCTGGCAATTTAAGTTCATTACTACTTGCTATAGCTACTTGGACATAGAGAAGAGTTTATTCCCTTCTCTGCAACAGCTTTCTATGTAACTGAAGACTATTAGAAGAAAAAATAACCACATATCCTTTTTTTTTTTTTGTAATGGACAGCCTTTATTTCATTAATTTTTCTCATGAAAAAAAGATGATTGCATCATTCCATCAAATCTAAGCATTAAGCGAGCTGATTAACTCCTTAACTGAAGGGATGAATGTGGAATAAAAGCAGATCTTTTAATGAAATACAAAATTAAAACCAAACCCAAAACCAAACCAACAACCAAGCAAACAAACAAAACCACCACCACCACCACAACAAAACGTTCTTTGCATATATCCTAGAAGTGATGGAATTGTGTACCTGAAATAAACAGCCTGGATGCAGTTTCCTATTTGAGACTTCACAACTTAAAATGGGAAATTGCCTTCAGCTTCTGTTTTGGCCTCTATAAAACAGGTAAATAACATGTAAGAAAGAAGAATATAGAAAGTTTTATTAAGGCAATAGTACAATTAATTTCATTCAGCAGAGTTTTCCTAAAAGGGCATACTAAAAGCTGAGTGTGTTCTGCATGTAGGACTCCAGGAAAGCGGACTTGAACCACCTGCTTTTGTAAGGACCAGCACTTTCAAGGTGGAGGCATTATGGAGCTCTTTGAAAATGTTCAGCCAAATCCAGAAGTCCACAGTTAGAGGACGGAAGGTTTTAGAGTCTGCTGGTGAGTTGTAATGGGGCTTCAAAGCATGTGCTGAAACTGGAAGGAGAAATGGAATCTTTGTGAGCTTGGAACAAAGACAGAGAGAAGTATTACATTCCTTGATAAAAGAGAATAAAATGGTGACGGAAATTCCCTCAAATCCTACATTAAAAATAGTGGTTGAAGACTGAGGAATATGTCCAGAGTGAGGCAAAGAACGAAGAACTGAAGATCTGTTGTGAGTGGGCACTTGTGACTGTTTGGATTTGAGCTGTCTTTGCTGAATTCGGCTTCGTTTCCCAAAGCCAACATTGTGTATACTAGCATAAAGGTACAGCACTTGAAGAAACAATGTGTTCTTAATTTTTCTACAAATTTTGTATGGAATGAGTCCTAGTGCCACTAAAATGGAAAAAGAAATAGATAGAAATAAATAGAACAAAGCTGTGCTTACAGACTGCAGATAGGATATACAACTTTTTGGTAGCTGCAGATTATTGTATCCTATGTATTTATTGCAGGCTAAGGATGAGATATACCTGGATATGTTTGGATAATCTGTTGACTCAGCAGATGATGTAACAGGTGATCTAAACACAACTTGGTACATTTGTTTGTTCAAGTTGTTAACAGCAACAGTTTGAAAACAAGTCAAAATCTTCACTGAAAGACTTTGTTTTCCTATTTGAACAAGAAAATGATTTGGTGTAGATCCGAAAATATAATAGTAATTGACAGTAAGACTTAATGTACTTTTTACAGAAGGAATCTCTCATTTACTTTTACAGGGCTGTCAGTAGTATCAGCATGGAGGTAGAGCAAATTATTTTAAAAGAATCTTACATGGGACCTAAGAAAAAAAACCAAAAACGTTGGAAAATTCTCACAGTTAAAAATATGAAGATACACAAAACATCATGGTGATGACTGCAGGAAAAATTAAAGCATACTATAATATTATGTAAATAGATCAACATATAATCAGTAAATTAACTACTGTATTTCAAGATTCAGCCACAGCTAAAATGATACATTTTAGTATGACAAACATAGTAGCTTTATGTACTGTCAGTAGTCTATTAGCTTTTTTTTTCAATATCAAGAGTGCTACAAAGAAAACGACGTATTTTTTCTTTGCGGCGTCTGATACCTGACAACGTGAAAATACTAAAATGTTTTTGATAACTTTTTAGTGCTATATGGCTGTAAGGGGCATAATCCAGCATTGCCTGGCTACTTCCCAGAAAGCTATGAAATAGCATCAGGATTGTGTTAGAAAGGAAAGTAAGCTACAATCAAACGGTTCAAATTAGTAACTGTGTTATCGTTTGCTCTGGCATCAGTGACGCTGAATAATGCCAACACTCTGCCTTTGTGGGCCTGCGGTACTTGGTTCCCACAGCTACAGGTGGCAGGAGCCCTGCAGCCCTGCCAGCCCCAGCCTGGGCAACGCCGGACGGGCACCTGGCTGGGCTGGAAATCTGGTCGTAGACGGGGTCACTCAACATGCCATGGAGATAGATACACTATGGGTTTCACAGTTCTACGGCAACCATCCCAGCGGCTCTCCTGGATGTCTCAAAATATATATTTGGGGATGTAAAAGATTCTGGAGGGGAGGAATTCCTTGGGATGAGGCAAGTCAGTTGCTTATGATCCTGGCAGACCTGGGATGCCTGGGAGAATCCGGACGCTGCGCCTGCCCTGCAGTCATAAGCTCTGGACAAGTAGCTCTGTTGAGTGAAGTATTTGGCATCGTGGATGTTAGTGTGAGTCTCTAACAATGGGAAGCTTTTAAAATGGAAAAAAAGAAGAACTAAACCAAAACTGATATCTATTTGGACAGTACTTTAATGGTGCCACAGGGATGCATATTTTGAGAAAGAAAAAAATTGTGGTTTATTTTTTCAATCAGAATATTACCAACTATAGCAATGTAAGAAATTATAAGCTTCAAACAGCTCTACTAATATGTTATCAAGTAGTGATAATACTGTGACTGACTCTATTCCAGATAGGAAGTGAGAAGCACATTGAAAAATGTTTCTTGGCTCCAGAAACAAGCTTACTTTTTCTTTTGATTTTCCTAGCAATAAAACAATCTTGGACTTAATGTTTATCTTAATAACCATGAAGAAAAAAAAAAAAAAAAGAAAAAGAACACACATAAAAAAACCCAAACCAAAACAAAAAAAACCCACCAAAAAACCCCAGTTAAACTGAATGGTCTTTGTGAATTACATCAAGACTTAAAATTTCTGTTCCAGTTCTGGAAATCTGTCGTACCCTGCCCTAGGCTCTGGCTTTCTCTGGCAGCCTCAGTGCCCCGTGGCTGGCTGGGGTAAGTCAGACACAGCTCCCATCATCACCCAGCCCAGAAACCTGCTTGCTGGATCAGCCTGGCCACATGCAGCTCTCCTGATTCTTCTGCTGTTCTCCCAGAGCTGATGTGGGGGAAGCACGAGCAGGGATGGAAAAAGCACCTACCAGCTGCGATCGGCATAACAAAGCTCCTCCTGGCTTGGCAAGGTGTAGGCTAATTTTTGGCTTTCCAGGCAGAACTGCTGACTGCAGATCACAAAGGTCCCAGGTTAAATCTTGGGTGCGTTAATGAGCAGAACACAAACACAGTAAATCCAGCCAAGGAAAGGGGACTCTGCTAATTGCTTAAATTCACTCTTTGTGTGGCTACTAAGTGACTGATATAAGCGTAGTGGACATAATACAGACTCATTCTGCTTTAACACCAATTCTTCCATTCATTATTTTCTTTTCCACATCCTTTTATTTTCTTTCCTCTTTCGACCGTGGTCTAATGTCTGTTTTCTGCTTCCTGCCAACAAAATGATAGCAAGCGCTGTAAAAAAAATTGTATCTTATCTATCATCGACTAGCTTTGAGGTGTTTTGTTTTGTTTTTTTCTGTACCAAACACATAATGTACTCTGGAAGCTCTGTAGTTTAACTTTATTTTACATTCCGGTCAGCTGCACGGTATATGTTAGACACCCAAGCTTAATTTCTCTGGTTACAGACTCTTTTATATATCCTGATTTGCAATAGTTTTTGTGCATGAGTCAACCCCTTCTGAACTCCATTAGATAACACAGAACCTTAGTGATTACCAGGGAACAGCTGGCTCTATTTCTGTATGTCTGTCAGGTATAGTATGTGTTTCACTGATGTATTGAAGTGCAAGAGATTTCATCAAAGGTTAAGTATCAAGTTCTCATACATAAGGCTTCAAAAATTGACACAATAGGTCATACTAAGAGACCCTCTAGCCATCTCATCTCGAGCAGATGTAAGAAAAGAGAAGTAGAAGGAATCTCTTTCCCAAAAATTTTTACCAGACAGTTCTAAGTGGAAGATTGGATTGTTTTTAATAACTACTTCTGTTAATATCAAATTTTTAATATTTTTAAAGATTTGGCCTCCACAACCACCCTTCTATGGCAATGCATCCCACAGTTTACGCATGCGCTATTGATAAAGTATTTCTTTTTGACTTATTTTTTCTGTTCAGTTATTCTGCAATTCCCCTTTACCTACCAGTTTTCAAACTCTTCAAATGCTTAGTAGCTGTTGGTTTGTGTTCACCTTTTTCATATTGTTTGTGATTTTGTACATCTTTCTCATGCTCCTCTCTTCCAAGCTGAAGAACCCTAGTATTTAATTTCTTACTCTCAAATTGCACTGGCACTCTGAGAGTAAAGACACTGTCACTAAAAGGAATATCAATCAGTTTTTCACTAAATACTTTCATTACACGTGGGCAAAAATGTTCTGCAAGATTCGGAGTTGCACGACTAAATACAAGAATACGGTTATTTGTTTGTCTTTCCCCAGATATTGTTGGTTTCTCCCCTTGATTTATCTAACTTACCCAGTTCCCAGTTGCCTCTCTCATTTCACATTCTATGATATATACCACTTACCCCATAATACACCTAATTATGTGAAGAAAAGTGAAATTGTAGACAAATATATTTCATTTTAACTGCGAATGGGTGATCATGAAGGTGTTAGCTCCTATAGAGATTTGTTCCTATTCCAGTTGCAATTCAATATTTTTCCAATTATCTGAAAGAAAATATTATATTCAATTATTGCTGATAATTCAGAAATTGATAATGAAAAACCACTATATACCGCACTCTCATCTAGATTGCTTGATAAGGTGAGTGCAGTCAACCATGTTTCCTGACACAGTACAGGCAAGTGGAAGATTCATGTTCAAAGAGCAAAGAATGGTGCCATTACCACAAAATGTGAAATTGTGTCTTTGGGAGCAGTGATTCTGAAAAGGCTTTACAAATCACTTGGAAAACCAAGTCAATATGAACATCCGGTGCAATAATATAGCTAAGAAAGTCACCTTAGTCCTTGCACTGCGAAATCATTCAAGGCTTTGAAAAATATCTTTGTCGACAAGAGATTTAAGGAGTTTAGTCTATTTACTTTATGGAATAGTAAGCTAACAAACAAAATGATGATTGCATATAATCACTAATCATGTAATCATAAGGAAAAGAGATACTGAAGACTCTGTACTTGTGCAGAAAAAGACAAAAAAAGGTCAAAAAAAATGGAAATAATATTTTCACCAGAAGGAGAGTAATTGGAACAAATTCTCCAGTAGATTATCCATCTCTTTAAGACTTCCTATATAAATCCCATCTTCTAGAGAAAGACCACAGTCCACAAAAAAAGGCTAAAGTCTTCATTTAGAAAAGAGTGGATGTGGTTCTTTACCCTATATTATGAAAAATATTGGACTGAGTCATTGAAATGTTTCCTCTAAATGATATAAAAATTATTGTACTGATTCCCCCTTAAATTTACATTTCTACCTTATACTTAATGGCAGTAATAGTATTAATAACTATGACTTCATCTCCACTACCATCACCTTTTATGTATGACAGTAGTTAAACATAAAGTTCCAATCCCACATTTCTCACTTCAGAAGATATTTTCCCTATGGGATAACAGTTGGCTAGATTTGGTATTTTAAAGTCATTCTGCTGAGTTTGTTTTTCTTGCTTCCTAATTCTCAATTTCAAAGGTCTTCCATCTTGGTCACATTTCACCCAGAAAAAAATGTTTTTCAATCTAGAGCGTACAGACACCTCATATTTAAGCTAGTCCCACAGCTATCCCACCAGCAATCCCCGACACATGCATTTCTGGGTTCCACAGTTGTTTCACACCTTGCCGCTTTTCCCTTTGCCCCTGCTTAGACTTATCAAAAGAAGTTCAGGAGAGCATCAAGGATCCATGCACATCAGCACATTGCTTTGCCAGTGATGTGCCGAGCCAGCTCAAATATTTCTTAATTGAGACCAAAACAGAATGTGTGAAACTTCTAGTGGAATTCCTCACACTGGGATTCAAACCACAATTGAGTACCATATGCTCCATGAGAATGCTTATTTTTCCTCTTGCACTTTGAATTAAAAGGAAAACCACACAAATGGGGTAGTAAGAAAAACCTAAAAAGCAACCCCCAAATTATGCTCATAATAACCCCAAATGGCACCCAAGAAAGGACCCATTTCCCAGAACTGATATTTAAATGAAAAGGTTCTCATCAAGTTGGACTAGAGTTAAACCTCAACCAATTATATTTAAATGTAATGAAAAATAAATACAGCTGAGCTATTAAGATAGCTGGAATAGCTAAAGGTCTGTCAGCGCTTCCATTATAAACCTGGTTTGTTCAGGGGATTATAAGTGCTGTAAAAATGTGTTCCAGGCTGAAACTTGGCAGACAAAGGTTGTAGTTTTAGAGGCTGGGATTTTTTTTTTTTTTTTTTTTTTAAATAGGTTCAGAAAAAAGATTGGCCACTTTTAAGTTATAGGATTGGTAGGCTCTGGAATTTTCCAACACTATTTTTGGTGTTCCTATAATTCAAAAAAGGTCTGATTTTAAAAATAAGATGATGTAAGCTATTATTAGTCCATGATGTGAACTAACCATATGCTGCTTTTGGGATTTGTACAGGGGTTTATTTTTAAAAGGCAAGTGAGTTCAAACGCAGGTCACTAGACTAGTATAGTTTGTTTGACTCATAGGGTGGGATTTTTCAAGCACCCTCAGCAGTGGCCTGCCTCGGCTCCCAAGAGCTGACATCAATGGTGTCAGAAGCTGAAGACTTAGTATACCCCCACCCATCAGCTGGGATAATGACAATAAACTCGGACACCCACTTATTCTTTTATTATTCATCTCTTATGCCTTCTCTTTGTGATAGACTGGAGCTTCATAAAAAATTCTCAGTATGGGATAGCACAGATTTATTGATATAATTTCTTCCCTACCTCCTTCTCTCTGGTGGCTTATAGATGTGGGAAACCAACTGAGCATCAAAGGTGTTTCCCTCCCAGCAACCGCCTCCTTAATCAGCTTCTGCAAGGAGTACGGGATTAGCCGGGGTGCAGCACACGCTTCTGGCCTTTAACAAGGAAGCGACCGAGCTCTGGTCATCCACTTCACCCTACGGACCACAGCATGACAGCAACACTACGCACGGTGGGGATGCAAAACCAGAAAAGAGATGAGCTGTGAATGCAAAGTACTTGCGACAGTTGTCTGGGAACGTGAATAGTCAGAGAGAAGCAAGGATACTTCTTTGTAAGCATGTGTGAACAAGCGCCACTGCAAAAGTATCCATGATATTACGGAACATTAACTTTCACCTTTCGTCTTCTTTCTGTCCATGGAGGAGAGTGGGTGTGTGTGCCCAGAGGGACGGGGAGTGGACGCCGCTGCCATCATCACAAATATGAGTCAGGGTCTTCAAAGAGATGAAGACCTCTGGTCTGACACTTAGAAATCCTAAGCTCCACAGGGTCCTTCCAGCGCTTTCCCAAGCTCAGCTGCAGCTACAGAGCTGTTCCACTTTTGATGTTGAGAACATGCTTTTTTTTACAAACATGCTTCAAAAAATACTCTGTTTCTCTGCTCCTAGAAGAACCAGCAAGGCGATGGTTTCAGACACAGTCCCAAGACGCAGGAAATCTGCATTTACATGGGGCTTGAAAGGGGCAGATCAAGGGTTTGAGCCACCACTTTTAGAAGAGTAACCAAATTAGGAAGCTATTGATTATTCCAGAATAGAGCTTTTCTTTCTCACTTTCTTTAATATGGTCGTTGGTATGTGGAATGATTTCTGTGTCAAGTTTCTGAGGGATCACAAGCAATATTGTTTCTTTATAATGTGAAACAAAAACAGCGTGCTGAAATCTGAAAATGTATCATAAAATTGAATTGAATACTTACTTTTAGTAGTTAAATTTCCATGAGACATGAAATCATATCCTTATTTCTCTATTTATTAACATAATGGAGCATGCTAACAAAAATACTTCTGTTTTGGTTTTTTTTTTTTTCAACTTTCTTCTTTATAAATAACATTTATTTCAATCAATGTTAAGGCTTTTTGAGATGCAGGTTGTAAAAAACATTTACGCAGCACAATTCATAGCATTTGGGGTGAGAAGCCATATTTATTTGTATTTCATATTGCTAATAATGCAACAGTTCTAAAATACTGACCTACTCTTTTTCATACTCACAAGCTATGTAGGTTTTCAGGATCAGACTTGGCAAGGAGGTTGTCCTCATTAAGGAGAATTAAGAAATACTGGCAGTGGGTCAGTGTGGCTGCTCCTAGTTTGCTACAGAAGTGAAAAGAAAACAGGAGACTGGAAACAAACAGAAAGCACAAGTTAAAGCATATCACAACAAAGTCTTGTCAGCCAAATAATATTTTAATACTTTTACTGTCACTGAACGGTGAGTGCTACATATATTAGGATTTCTTCTGAAATGTTTAGTTACTGAATACTGCACACCATGATAGACTTTTACTTTTTCCCTGCTGGGGATGAAGGGAGTCATGGGTCAGATTAACCCGGTATGACCCAGTGCCTGATTGAAAGACCACCACAGATTTTACTTCAAAAGCCTCCAGCAAAAGCCTTCAGAAGGACATAAGCTCAGAGGAGTAAGATTTGCTCTGTCATGCTGAGCATCCTCCAAAGGCAAGGATTTGCCTTGTTTTAGCAAAACACAAGGGAGAGCGCTCCTGCAATCAGCCTGAGATTTGCCTTACCTGGAAATCCCCAAGACCTGCATGGAGGTCATATCCCCATTCTCCACCCAGCCCCCCTGTCTCCAGCTTGGCCTGGTGGACTGTGCTCCCAAAAGCTTTGCAGATGGATGGGAGCTCCTTGCTCCAGTCTTCTAAGGGGTTGCGAAAGGAAAAAAGATCTGGTTGATCATCTAGGCTATCATCATCTCACAAGTCCCACATACTAACCTCAGATGCTACCAAATCTACAGTCTTTGTTACAAGCAATAACCCCTTTTCTGCGGAAGACATGCTGGTGGAAGAGAGGGATTATCTAAACCTGAACTCCTGGAAACTGTAAATGAAATGTTGCTTTGCTTTTCTATGTCTTTAGTAGTGCAATTGTGTCTCTCAGCATGAAATCAAGGCTGCTTCAGAAAACAAAATCAAATTCTCACACATTGGCCTCATGAATCCAGTCATCAAAAATAATACGAAAAAAATTTATTTTGACTCCTTTCAATAAGATCTTTAATTTGTTCTCATCACGTTTTATTAAATGGTGACAATGGTAATGAAAAAATGGATTTCATTCTCCTCTGTGCCAAGCACTGGCTTAGGGGGCAGAAAGAGCCATGGTTGCCCACCTGCTGGGTAGGCATCCGTGAACAAGCCGCACTGTTCCCTATTGCAGGGGACTTGTGGTTTGCTAGGGATCAGGCAACTGGGAGAGAGGAGAGAGGACAGGCAGCCTTTTCCCTCCTCGCAATGCAGAGGACAGGGAAAGGATTTGATCACTAAGTTTCAGACGTAATCAGAGCAGCGCTGCTCAGAGCACAGGATCTCAAGCTCCCCTCTTGGCTTGTCTGGGAACCCTCATCCTCTGCGGGGACCACACGTTGTATCAAAGTGGAGGAGGGGGGCAAGTGGAACAAGGAGGGGGAAGAGTTAAGTTAAATCTGTGCCTTCTGCATATCAGAATTTCTTCCCAAGGCTGATTCTGGAGAAAACACGTTAAAGGCTGTTGAACGTCCAAGCCTCAGTCAGAGGACTGAACTTAATTTTAAATCTCCCTTCGCTCTTCTGCTTCCATTTCAGTAGGTCCTTTTAGCTGAACTCCGAAGGCCAGATGATGAGCTGGACTAAGGCAAGGAAGCTCTGAGTCAATAGCGACTCATAATTTCCTTTTCAACTGTCAAAACATACCCATACCCTCCTCTCCCTGAAGTCGCCCGGCTTCGCCTGTGACTCCTAACTCCATTATCTTTTAAGGAAAATGAGATTAATTCGGATCCTTCCTCAATGTGGTTATAAAAGGGGAAATTCCTTAAACCACTCACTCAGAGCAGATCCTTTAAAGGTTTTGCTTTTGTTGTGTGAAAGCAAGCTGAGGAATTTTCAATATCGGAACACCCCACCCCTGGGCTGCGTCTCTTCAAGACCAAATGTTGAACTATTTGCAGGTCTATTGTTAGATTGCTTTGTTATGTGATACACTCCCTGACTGCATGCTCTGTGACACTGGGAACCATAAACCCCCCATTTTGGAAATGAACTCTGGTATGTACATAACCCACATACCAGGGAGCAGGGCTTGGTGGCACTCAGAGCACTGCCTGTGTTATGAGGTGTTAGTGAAAGTTTTGGTCTCTTCAGCCCCTTTTATTGGTTCTGCAGTGGATTCCTTACTTACAGATGTTTTCAAACCCAGCAGTTCCAAGGAAAGTCTACTTATTGCCAAAAGTTTACAGCTGAATTTCTTGGCATTCGCAAGCAATGATTTCATCAGAACATGAAATAAGTCAGAGCTGCTGTTGAAAGACACCGTTTTATAATCCAGCATTGTAAATTTAAGACTTTTATTTGCTGCAGAGTTTGGTTTCCATTTGTTCAACTCTCTGATAGGTGTATTGCTTGGGAACAGATATAGAAGTTTTACAGGCCCTTTGTGCAATTTAAAACCCCTGTATAGAATACCATAGTGCGCTGCCCATTCACATCATTAAAGACTTTTACAAGAGTATCATGTTCACACTTATATGTACTTTACTCTAGCGACCCTCCCCGTGCCATGTTTGAATTATTATAAATGGGCCCATGCAGAATGCTGCAGAATAGCTGAAGTAGGGAGGCTTTGTTTAAAATTCAAATAATAGCTGAATGGTGTCTGTTTGTTCCTGATCAACACTCTGCATACAAAAAACGTTGCACTTTCTTAAAAGGCAGCAAATGTGGACAAATATTAGCTTTTGGAACTAAAGGGGAAGTTATTCATTCACTCAGCAGTGCTTTGCAAGCTATCAATCTTCCAGGTATTTCTATTAGCTTTAATCATCGAGGTTGTTTGTTTGGAGCAATTTCTAAGAGAATAAAGGTACCTTTGGCTCTTATCTCCTGTCATCAAAGCATCCATTAGGAAATCCAAGCCCCGTAGGCAAGCTCAAGGGATTACTCAAAGAGGTTTTCTTGAAACAATCAAGAATTCGGTGCCCTCTCTTCAGTGCACAGGAGTTCAGTTGGAAACCATAATCTGAAAGAGAGGTTTATCTGGGGCTTAATACAATTTGAACAGGATTTTGTTCAAGGCAAGCCTACAGATAAAAGCACCTTAAGTATGTTGAAACAAAGATGAGCCCGCATTCCTTGTGGTGTTGTTTCTAAGTCCAATGGTCTGTCAACAAAGTGGGGGGAAAAGCTCTAAAAGTCTTAGAATTATCACAATAGTCAGTAGATTGGGCCACTGAGAGCTAATTAATAGCTTTTTAATAAAGGAATGCTGATTAAGTGTGAAGCAGTCAAAAGCTGGTTCAGTGCTGGGGGAGGGAAGGCTTGCCAAGTAAACAGGAAGCTTGAGGATGGGGAAAAAGTAAAGATTGGGAACTTGTTAAGGAAAAAAATGTCTTTAAGATATGAGATGAGCTTAAACTGAAAAAAATTCTGAAATGCATATAAACCTGAATTACCACAGAATTTGAGTATTTTCATTCTTCAGGTGCAGGAATTTAATTCAGCTCACTGATAATGGAAAGAGGGGAGAGGAGATGTGGTCAAAATGCTAATGCACCTTTACATTTAGGATCCCTGGGCACAGGAGAGAGCCCAGTGTAGCCCAGCTAGGATTTGGGTGACCTAGGTTCAACTCCTGCTGCTTCCACTTGAGTGCCTTGCCCTCTTTGGTTTTCCTTCCCTAGGAAGGGAAATGATGAATGCTTTGAGATCAACTGACAAAAAGCCTAACATGAAATTTAGATATTGTACTACTGCTGTTCTCAAGAGTCCCAGCTATGATTTGGAACTTTGGTTTTGGTTCTGTAGGAACAGAGAGCATAAAGCCTGGCTCTGCCTTGAAGAGCTGTTGTGATTTAATCCCAGTTGGCAATCAGGCACCCTGCAGCCGCTCACCCCCTCAGTGGGATGGGGGAGAGAATTGAAAAAATACCTCATGGGTTGAGATAAAGACAGTTTAATAGGATAGTAAAGGAAGAGATAATAATAATAATAACAATAATAATAATAATGATAATAATAATAGCAATAATAATAGACTATACAAAACAAGTGATGCACAATGCAGTTGCTCACCACCCGCTGACTGATGCCAATCCCCAAGCAGCGTTGCCCCCCCGGTCAACTCCCCCCAGTTTATATACTGAGCATGATGTCATATGGTGTGGAATATCCCTTTGGCCAGTCTGGATCAGCTGTCCTGGCTGTGCCCCCTCCCAGCTTCTTGTGCACCTCCCCGCTGGCAGAGCATGGGAAGCTGAGAAGTCCTTGACATGGTATAAGCACTACTTAGCAACAACTAAAAACATCAGTGTGTTATCAACATTATTCTCATACTAAATCCAAAACACAGCACTATACCAGCTACTAGGAAGAAAATTAACTCTATCCCAGTTGAAACCAGGACGAGAGCTTACTATAATTAAATAGGCCCAACTGAGTCACAAATGAGCAAGTAGGAAATTTTTAAAGAGAAGCATTGTGTTTCAGCTTCTTAAGGTAACAGATACAGTTAGGATTTTCTTTAGACTGGAAGCTTTTCAGAGCACGCAACCAGGGCATGAATATGTCTATGAGGGTGTCAGTCTATAAATGGAATGAAGTGGACAATATGTATTTGAAATTTCAAAATGGTTTTGGCAAAAAACTGTTAAAGAAACTTAAAGCTAATTAGAAAACTCATTTGCCGTGAGGGTGGGGTTCTTTTTCGGACTGAAAGTGAATTAAAGGATAGGAAGCAAGGCATAAGGCTTAATGGTTACTTTTCAGGATGGAGAACAGTGAACAGTACGGTCCCTCAGAAATCAGTTCTAGAACCTGTTTTTTTCAACTTCTTCATCAATGACCTGAAAATGGGAGTGAACAGTGACATCTCCAAGTCTGAAGATGAAATTAAGATCTTTTGGATAGTTGAATATCATGCCAATGACAAGAAACAACATCTCACAAATGTGGTTGGCTGCAGTTAAAAATAGCCAGCAAGACATCAGATATCATTGGAAGGACACCACGCAGGTGCCATCATTTTGTGTATATATAAAATCTTTGGTGCACCTACCTCCTCAGTGCTGTGTGTGGTTTTGTGATCTCAAGAAGGACATAGTGGAATTAGAAAGAGTACAGAGAACAGTAAGTAGGTGATGGCAGAGCTGTCTTACAAGAAAACATTAGAAAAGTTGGAACACTTTTGTTTCAAGAGGAAAAGGCTGGAAGGGATATAATAAACTTCTGCAAAACCCAGATGGCATGTAGAACTGTTATCCAGAAAGTATTTCTTTATACAATAGCTAATTAAACTTCTGAAACTTATGGCCACAGGAGGTTGTGGGAGAGGACAGTTTTAGTAGGTTCAAAGTAGCTTAGATAAATTCATGGACAACAGATTCATAAATCAATGCTGACAGGACCAACCAGAGATATGTCTTCTCCATTCCTCATAAATGAATTTTGATGGGAGATGGACTACAAAGTGTGACCAGGCTCATGTTCTCTCCCAAAACAGCATCTAATACTGCCACTGTCAGAAGCAGAATACTCAGTTAGAAGGACTGCTGATCTGGCCCATTGGGGCGTTTCTTATATTCTGACATTTTTTTTCCAGTGTTGCACACTTACCTTAATTAAACTAATAGAGACTAAATATGCCATACACACAATATTACCTCCCCAGAAATGAACACTCCTACTTTTAAGACTTGTAATGTAATACTGCTTCATTTCCAAGAGCAGCACATCAGTGCATGAATGGGAATTACAGGCATGTGTTGAACCAACATCAGGTTAGGAAGAAAGTGAATTTCTCAGGGAAGAAAACAATCACAGTATTAGCTTTTACATAAGCCTGGTAATTTGTCAGGTTGCTATTCAAGATATAGACTCAATAAAAACACTGTACTTGGTTCCAAAATCCTTCCTTCATCCTAACAAATTCACGTGTCTGTAGAATTGTAAAATGTAATTAGCTTTCATTGACTCAAAGTCCATCTGTTGTCAGGGATATTTTTACATGAACCCATAAAAGAAGTCTATTATAGGCTATACAGTCCATCTATAGAACTGAATACGGATGAGTTACAGAGAGAAGCTCTCCATTTTTTCAGGCAGTTCATGCTGGTTCTGTCTAGGCTCCATCCCAATTTTCACCTGATTCACAATATCTCTGGCTGACATGAGACTTCAGTCTGCATTGAATCTCTGTATGTCAACCCACTCCAAAAGCCCTGCAGAGGATAACTCAGCATCTTTCAGCCCAAGCCTGGTTTCCATCAGCAAGTCTTTCCCACTTCTTTCAATGCACAGTATGCAAAAATGTGAAAAGATTCAGGAGAAAACTCCTCTTTTAACATTTCCCAGGAAGAGACCCGATCCTGCGGATATTCACAGGCTGACAGAAAGCTAAGCTTTCAGTGTGCAGCAGCATGCAACAGTCCGCAGGAAAGGTAGGAATTTTGCGATTGACATCAAAGGCAGAAGAACTAACAAGGGACTTTTGAGGTATTTCCTGTACTGAGACTAAACTAAACCCTCCCGCCAGGACTGGCCCCGTGCGGAGGCAAAGCAGGCAGTCGTTTAAGGAAGTGGGTTATCGGCAGTGGCAAAACAGCCACAGTCCCGTTTCCAACTTTTCCTGTGCCAGAACCTGAAAAGCCAAACTTAGCTGCTACCGTCCCAAAGGGAGAAGTCAGAGCAGCATCTACTGCCGCGAGGGCACTGGACCTTCCTAGTGGCAACGGTTAATGTCTCTTTATCTCTCATCCTTCAGGGACAGTAAGCATGTGTTTCCAGATTCCTTCAGCTCATACAGTAATGAAAAATCTTGAGTCTTCTTGTCTCATGACATCTTAAATGCTCTGAGAATGTAGTTAAGGGCAGAGCCATGCTACTTTTTCTTACTCCTCTGGTTTATTTTTTCTCCTTAAAATTGTTATTCTTTGTATTTCTATTAGTTCTTATTTCAGGTTTATTTCACTGTCTCTTGTCCTAGTTACTCTTAAACTGACCCTACATATTCTAGAAGATAACTTCTTTGGCTTCTTCATAGATTCTTTACATTACAGTACCTTTCACATTAATGGAGCTACCATGAAGACGCACTTTCTACATGAAGATGCACTCTCTAAACCATTGTGACTAAAGTTAAAGGCTTGGAATTTAAGTTATGCTTTTGTTTTTGTTCACTAATTCTATTTCAGTTCCTTCAGTTAAAGGCATCAAACTTCTTGGAGTGGTGACATGGATGCGATTAACTCGAGATGCAAATCTTCAGTGAAACTTGAAGATCCTTAGCCTGAAAATCGGCTACAAATCTTCACAAAATTGGCCTTTGTTACCAGATATTTGTGCCAAAATTGTGCAAGTAAATGTTTAATGTATCCCATAATTACTGAGATTTCAGAAACTTTTGAATCTTTGCATCTGGATGACAGTTTAGCTTTTGATTAAAAACTTGAAAGAAATGGATACAGTTTGTCGTAAGCTTGTCTCAGATTCAACTCCGATTCAATTCCCTTACTTATTTGGTGTGGTTTTATTCGTGAGAGGGTTCTTACTAACATAGGTATGGAATGATGTCACCTTAACCTTAGACACAGAAAGAAGAATAAATGAACTTCCAGAGTAAGACATCTTCCTCTGCCTGTATAAGCTTTGTATTTCATGCTAGAAGCACCTCTCTGCATTGACTTTAGTGGAAGTGCAAAATGAGTCATATCCTAACTTTGGTCTTTCAAAGTGCAGGATTTCCAGATCTTGCCCTTTTAACTCGCTACAGTCACTTGGAAGAGATAAAACCTAGATAAGGCAATTCAGAACCTCCGACCCAGCTTTCTCTTCTGAATAATATTCTGGCAGTATGTGTCTGGCTTTTAGAGAGACTAATTACTTTACTTAAGCATCTAAAAAGCAATGCTTAATGTAGGAACTGTGACTATCCCTTCTCTGTGTGCCCAGCTCAGCTGTGCAGACTTCAGCACCTCAGGCCCATTTTAGATGTCTGGTGTGCTTCACCTGGTTTCCAGGTGCTCTCCCAGATGGACACGAGTTCTCATAGGTCCTGTGTTGTACCTGCTGCCTGCCCCATCAGGGCATCTCGGACACTAGGGCATCTCAGATAGCAGTATGTACCCATGAACAGGGAAATTAATTGAACATTTCTCCCCTGTCAATCAGATTCTGTCAACTGCATTTCAGCTAGACGTCCTGGCACGGAACTGAAAACCTTTCCTCGCAGAAGACATTTCAGTTTCTAATCACAGGCATCTTCTAGTAAAGAAAACTGTTTGGTTTTGGTTTTTTCTTTTCAAATACTTGACCAGTGCTTGCTACAGATATTATTTCAAACAACAATTTCTAAAAACATTTTGCAATGATAAAAATATTTTTTTTAGTATTTAAAAAAGCAAATGCTTGGGATTCTGGCCAACATTATTTTTTCTTTCTCTCAACCAGTTTTCTCATCTGTGTGCCTGTTTGATTGAAATTTGCCTTGGTCTCTAAGAAAGAAAGAACACTGGGGCCTCCTACAGTTTACTTTTTGATTGTAGCTTGTGTTCAAGCATCACACAGAAACCACAGCTGCGACAAAGCGGCACATCAGTGAAGACGCTTTACTAATACACTTAAACAGATAGTACTCTTCGCAAAGGTAGGATTTATCTGTCCAGATTTACATACATACAATCTGAATTTCTGCTTGTGACCTGATTAGTGGAAAGAAAAAGGCACTTTTAGGATGCAATTTATCTTAGCTTAACCTAGATGTCTAAAACTGTCCAGATGAATGGCATCCTAAGTCTCTACATTTTTCCGCTGACTATAAAGGAAGTCTAGACAGCTTCTTCAGATGTAAATGTCTATACTGCAGATGCCTGAAGTTAAGTGAAAGGCATCCAGGGAGTTTACCATCCAAAACCAAGAATGTGGATATCATATGGGGAAGGTCTGAACCATACAAATATTAAAGAACATGCCTAGTGTCACAGGTGACACCTGAGCTGTCATGCCAAGAATAGAATACATATTTCTTGAATTCCAGGTCAATACTTTAACCACAGATCATCTGTTCTATGAGATGTTATGAGTAGGTATATAAAACCTCTTCACATCTTCAAATAATGCTTCCAGCAAGTACAGAAAGATTTGGCTAACCTCCCAGCCATACCTTCCATTCCCACCTACCCACAATATCCCTACATAAGTGTTCAAAGGAACATTTAGCTTTTTGTTCATTTAAAGAAACTTGTAAAGATCCAGACAATAGAGCCCACTCAGGCAAAATAGCATGGTATAGGATACAAGAGCTACACTTTCTTAGAAAAAAATTGCAGTTTTATAGCAGAAAAGAAAAGAGTGCACACAGAGAGAGAATTGCATCCCTTCCTCTTCACATTTTTTTTAACTAAAGCCATAATCCCAGGAAAAATATCTGAACAGATGTTTTCTCTTGAAAACATTCCAGAAAATGAAAGCACACATGGCATACTGATCTGCTACTTCCTTCAACACATTCTCATTCAGAGATAACAAATGTACCATGTGATGTTGCCATAGTAGCTACTTGTACTTTACCACTGAGTGAAGCAGAGGAAAAAGTTAATGTATCTACCCATACTCTGGGCATTGGACTGGCTGCAGTGGCAGATTATGCC
This sequence comes from Phoenicopterus ruber ruber, assembly GCA_009819775.1. NCBI lineage: Eukaryota > Metazoa > Chordata > Aves > Phoenicopteriformes > Phoenicopteridae > Phoenicopterus > Phoenicopterus ruber. Next base: position 115,188,349 of record CM020217.1, read on the forward strand.
TCTAGCATTTGATGTCATTTTTCTTCTCTAACATTGCTCTGTGTGTAATGTTGTAGAGCACGTGCCGAAGTACAGTACGCAGCCAGCAGCCATTTAGATTGGATATCTTGTACGTTCAGATTCTCTGGTCTACCAAGGTGACCGAGCAGGGCTGAGCAGGAACAGCACCTTCAGGCCAGCGAAACTGCCAACGGAGAAGTCCCTCTGTTCAGGGTGGTCATATGGCATGGGGAACACCATTCTCCTCTGGGCAGCTAATCCTCCCCCAGGCCCCTCCACAACTTTTAGACCAGGAGCAAGGACCATGTTCAGCACATGTCAGGGCCCTTGACATCTATTTGGCAGCTTCAGGTTTTGCCCTGGACTTGGATTACTTTAAATTAGGAACTACAACTTTCTGTTGTAGTCTCCCTGTCATACACTCTGTCTGCATGTTTGTCAAACAGACTAGAAACTATATCTTAATGAGTTCTCCATTAATTTATCCAATGGGGCTGGTCAGTGTTATGGCTTTTTTGAAAGGAATGCCAGAAGGTAGGGGACAGATACCAAGCAGAAAAAACCCCACCAAATAACACTATTAATAATGCTGGAAAAGTACTCATCTGAGGCAGTATAATTAGCAAAAGAACTTATATCTCATCTACTTGAGAAACTGGCGTGATCAGTAGGAAATAATAGAAATGCTTGTGGACTCCAGTGGAGAAACTTGAAATACAGAAAAAGAACTGACAGCAAATATTATAGGACAAGAAAGACATTGTTAAATAGGAAACATGACTGCAACAGAGGTATTTAAGGGTATGTGTTCCTCAGGAAAGCTATAACTAAAGCAAGAATTGGTAGATCAACATATTCACATTCTTACATTGACTTTAAAGTAGACTAATGAAATATGAATATAACCACGTACACTGAGAAGACAGTAAAGCCTGCCTGTGTCAGCAGCATTCCTGGAGAGAGCTGTAGCACAAGTTCTGTGCCTCTAAATTTAATGATGAACTTGAATAATTTATAAAGTCATTACATACTATTTGGCATTGTAGCATGGATGACTCCTCTTTCCAAGTACAGCGAGGAAGACAAATGGTGCTAATAATGATAGGACCCAACTGTTTCTTTGCCCTTTCCTTTACAGAAAAAACAATCAAATAAACACAAAGACAACAGGAAGATTATTTTAGCTTTACTTTTTGAAAGTTCATGAACTTCAGAGATATTCACAGAAAATTATTAGAATTAGTCAATCCTGGTCTGATTCATCTAAATGAAATGGAAAGATACTCATGGGTACAGTTGTAACTGGGTTCTCGATTTCAAAAGGACAAATTAAGTTAGCTAGTTAACAAAGTCAGTTGGACTGATGAGCTTATAGACTTCAATGTAGTGTAAACTTGGGAACTCTCACTATTAAAGGTACAAAATCTATGAAGAGCTCCTATCCCAAGTATGGAAGACCAACTAAGCTTTTAAACCTGGGCTTTACCAAATCACAGAAGATATTTAAGAATAAGCAGAGATGACTGGAGGACGGCAAGTTAGCACTTAATATTTAAGTAGAGGAAAGCTGTGTACACAACTACAAGATCAAACCTGAACACGATTTGGACAGGTTTGTAGTTAAATATAAATGGAAAAATCGTATCAAGTGCAACATGGATTTGCTAAGGTTTGCCTATGCCATACTGTTCTGATAGCTTTCTGTGATGAAACAGGGGATTAAAAAAATGTACATTGCTACTCCTGTAAGCAATTTTCTAAGTATCATGTAGGAGATAGACAGTAGACAAGAAGACAATAAGGGATTCTAAAATAGGACACGAATTGTTTAAAAAAGAGAGATGGCAATGGGTAGTGCCGAAAGAAGCATCATCAAAGGCTTCAGTGCCCAAGAAGTAGGTGAGTTAATGATTAGTACTAGGGAGGATGAATAGCAGAATGGTGTCAAGGACCAGAATAATAGACTAAATTCAATAGTCCAGACTGCAACTGATCTTAGGGAGCATCTCTGTTATAAGCCAGATATTCATCAACTGGAAATGACTGAGGAGAACGGCTCAGACATACATTTATTAACAAAAGGATTACATCTCCAGCAAGCTGCTCCTGTGAAAAAGGTAAATGCGATCCTAAGTTAAATCAGCTAAGATGGGTAAGTACTTGTGCTGTTTTACAAAACGATACAGTAAATTCTTCCTCATTTGGTGATGTTTGCTGTGTTATTCTGTCAAAATGAAGGCTGAAAGGCTGTGAGAAAATAACAAAGTTTTCCATTAATATATCAAGCAATTCAATATCAGGTTAGGAAGAACAGTGTGGCATGAGAACAACTAGATATAAATGATTAAAAATTAATTTGCCCAGAAATAAGTGAGATTCTAGAGCAGTTTTCCAACGGCAATAATGGGAGCAAAAAACTGAACTACATGTAAAACGACGGTGCATTGGTTTAGGAAAAAGGTTATTCCTAAGACGCTTGCCTGCAGCAGCATGGAAATAAACTCAGTAGTCCCAGAAGCCCCCTTGTATGTATCACAGTTTCTGATTTTGTAATGAACATTTTTTTTTTTTTTTTTTTAAATCTTAAATTGCTCACACGTCTTCACAGAAACATGTCTGTTTCATTGGACAGATTTCTTTGAAGCCAGTGATATCACTCAAAAAGCCGTAAGGAGAAAGTCAGACCTGAAGTGAACTGTCAGAATTCCAAGGGGAATGAAAAATTGGAGGGAATATGCAATGATAACAAATGTAAAAACATGACATATTTTGCAAAACATCATTCATCTTTTCTGACCAGTCACAATAATTGTGACTTTGTAATCAACAATGTGTCCTTGTATTATTGAAATAGAATCTAAATTTATAAATGGTTTTAATGTCTTTACCCAAATGATTTAAGCAACTTACTTAAGCATATGGGAAAAAAGCCACAGCTCCATGATTTCCAGAGAAGTGCTATAAGAGGATCCTGTCTTTTCTCTATTTTACTGAAACATGAGCCAAACTAAAAATGATGTTGACAAAAAAAATCACATTTCCATACAGGAACAAGACTAGGCAAAACAAAACATATTACACTGAGCCTTCACAGACATAGTTGCCAAAAGAAATATGTACTATCCTTTTCCCTAGGAGCTGGCTGCTGCACTGGAATATGCAATGTTCACTGAATTGGAGCAGGCTGTGTTGGGTTTATCTGAATACTAAAGCAGAGTTTAGGGGAGAAGAGGGAAGAGAGAGGAAAGATCTTGCCTTAGTATACGTGCGGCTACATTAGTGTTTTAGCTTGGACCAGGAACATGCTTTTGAAGTGATCCTCCTCATCCTCCCCACTATTGAGCTTTGGTTTGCATTATTGAGTGGTCTCGGAGCGTGCAAACTGTACTCCTTTTGGACGAAACTAAACTGGAAGATGTACTGCAGGAGAACTTGCAATGCACTTCAACTGCTAAAGAGTATTTAAGCTGCACAGTCAGACTAGAACTAGTCCGAAGTAAAGGCCCTGAAACACAATCCCTGCTGGCATCAGGTCCTCAGTACTGTTTTGCTCCACAGACACACATCTATTAGGTTTAGTCATACCACTTGCTCAATGTAGACATATTCTGTGCCTCTAGCAAAGCACTTTTTTGTGTGGGTTTTTTTTTTTCTTCATGGGGAAAAATCATCACCGTATAGCATAAAACTGCCCAAATTATGTTCAAAAAGAAACTACAATCCACATGCAAATGCTTTCAAGATGGGGAACACACAAAAGGATGAAAACCTGTGGGCTAGGTTAGAGGGAAAAGATGCAAGAAGATGGGAGACAGTTCAGACAGCAGGAACAGACTGGGAGAAATGAAAAAACAAGGTAAGGAGCACTAAAGCAAATGACATAGGTGGGAAATAGAATAGGTAAAAGTATTGTGAGTGGAAATATTAACCATGTATTCTCCTTTCCCATGTAATTAAAAGGATACGAGGACTGTGTTGCAACTTGTTCCATTTCTTGTTCTTCCATAAAAAAACTTCTTTTCTTTCAAATGAGGCAGGTACTAGGAAATCCTAGGTATCCTCCTTTACCCTTGTGTAAAGTGGGATCTGGAAAGCCTGGACTGAATCTAGTGAGAGCTAGCTCTACTTCCAGTCTTCCCACATGAACATGTAGGCTTGCTAGTCTAGAGTAACACTTCCTCATGTTCCTGTTCGTAGGGCAGGCTCTTTAGGGAGAGTTTTTCCTTTCTTAATTTGCAAGTTCAGACAAGGTGATCAAAGAGTTATCCTACCTCCAAGTGACCAGTCAGTAGTCAGCTGCTGCAAGTGATAGATGTGGACAGCAACAAAGAGCCTCAGACATGAAGGAGCAAGATCTTTGTATGCCAGTAGTTTCTAAAATGGTAATTAGCGGCTTAATAAGAGAAGAAATCAATGACAGTCAGCTGGAAAATAGTGATAGAAAGATGTGGACCTGTATGTTTTAGGAGATGGTGGAAGACAGAAGGACAGGAACATATCAGTTCTCTCTCACATGCTTGACTTCCAGATAAGTCTCTCCTTTAACCATGTGGTACCTGCATATCAGCCAAACTATGGAGATCACCTTCCCCCACCTTCTTCCCTTCCATGGGTCATCTAAGTTGCCTCATATCTCAATCACAGCTAACCTTTCCATGCACGGTAGCCTTGCAACAGGTACAGCCAGTGCCACCTGATGACTCCCAGCAGCTCTTATCAGCTGAAGGAAGGCAAAGAATTAACAAAAGTCATGTGGCTGCTGTGAAAAAGAGGACTAAAAGACTTCCAGTAAGTGATATCCAAGCTACTATTGACAAATTTTCAGTAATTAGTTCTCAAAGTCGCTCATGTCTCAGGTTTTAGAAATGTGAGTTTTACTGAACAAGCCATTCTCGAAGAGCAACCTGTACTATAAGTGGTTTTGTAACTGAGTTAGAATGAGGAAAAAAACCCATAATTTGCTTTTTAGTTCATCCCATAGCTTGCTGAGAATTTCCAGCTGCAGTACACTTCATAGTTCTTTAAAGTGAAATGAATTAGTATTTTAAATGGCCACATGAAAACATACAGAGGTTTTGGCAGACAAGATTAATAGTTCCTCCTCTCTTTCCCACCTCATTCATGTTTCGCTATTTTCTATTTCCACTAAAGGACAGAATATGTTTACTAGATGTGAAATACTCTTGGTGAAATAAAAAAGTAGACTAGCCCATGGTGTCAATATTGTTATTCTGTAGAATAGCTACATTCACATAAATGTTAAACAATTCAATAATGTGCCACGTAGTGTTTATAAATGTGCACAAAAATAATAATCCAGATGAGAGCTGTTACATTACAAGATGATTATGCTTTTTTTACATACTTTATAATTAAATAGACCCTTCTTCTTTCAGTTTAATAGCCAAGAATAGTATCTCATTAGCAGTGCTTTCAATTTAACCCTTGTAAGTTGGAAAATATTGTCCTATAATTAGCTCAGGGTATTTAAACCCTCCCAGCAAAACAGTAAATGCATATGAGTGCCTAGATGTTAAATGAAATTACAGCAATGCACAATGTGAGCCTTTTATTGTACAGGGTTGGGGTTTTTTTCAGTTTTTTTTTCTTTTTTTTTTTCCCCTCCAATCAACTAGGGTTATTATGAGAGAAATAAATAACTTTTATAACTTCACTGCCTATAGCAGCTATTATTTCATGCACTCTTTCTTGAGATGGATTATCCAGCTCATTTCCAAGGAGTCTTGAGGGCAGCCAGCTGAACTCCAGGAGTAAAGCTTGCCCTTATTTCTCCATACAGTACTACTATGTAGCACAGAGAAGTGATTTGTGAATATGTGCCAAGGGCTGCATTGATGTCATTCATTGGAAAAAGTTTAATTCTTTGCTCAATGTGAATCCCTCAACTCTTGTTAAAGCTAGTCAGAGGTATAGAATGACAAATGCTCACACATAAAGGATAGCAGTAAAATATCTTAGTTCACCTAAGTTAATGCTTAAGAGTTACGTGCTGCCCATATTAATAGCCCACGTGAACCAGACAGGGCTTCAATGCATGAGCAAGGCTAAAGGTTGTGGACAGGGCATTCCTGATAAAGAAGGAAGTCCTGGGCTTTCAGCTCTGCTTGGATCTTGTCCTCTGTCTGCGGGCTTATAGAAGCAGCTCCCACCATGCGACCTTCTGCCCCACGAAACAGAGTGGGCCAGATGCAGGAGAAGTGGCAAAAGCAGGTCCCCTCATCCCAGCACTTACCCACCACTTGCTGGGTACGGGAGCAGGAGGTGCAGCTCTGAATGCTTCGGGCTGAGGAGGTAAATGTTTTAACCATTAGATTAGTTTGGAAAGAGTAGGATGAACTGATTGCCTGTTTTGAAACAAAATGAGTCAGTCATTTCTATGGAAATGTATGAAGCTGGTGCCTGGAATCTGGAAACAGCTTTTGGCTCTGAATCCTCGTTTCACACAAGCACCTACCACAGACCTGCCAATGGGCAAGGTGGGGAGAAAAGGTGAATAAACAGCTTTTTTCTCTCAGGCATTTTCTATTTACTAGCTAAGATTCCACTCCATTCTGTGTGCTAGGCATTGTGAATCCTATTTTTAGGCATCCAGGTCTCCCTCTTCAACTTAGATGCTTTATGCAGTAGTTTCAACACCACTGGAGTAGAGGTTTCCCAAGTTTTCAACAACACAGTGCTTTGTGTTACAATGGCTAAGTCATTCATTATTTATTGCAGAGAAAGCTACAATTCTGTACATTTGCAAAAGGTTATGCAATATATATTAGCACTCCTTCACTGCGAATTTAGTCATACTGAAGTCAGCTTCGCTCCACATTGCAGTGGCATTGGTTTGCAAGAACAGTGTTTTGTCTTTCTCCTCGTCTTCTTGGCACCAACGTGCAATACCTGGTTTGACTGCTGCTGTCATCAGTGGTTCATCTGGCTTTTGCATCTGTCCTCCTGGGAACCAAAGCGTACTCTACTTTCTGCTGAAGAGACTTTCAAAGGTGTTATTCTGCCACGAGACAATTAAGGTCAACAAAAGGGCTTTGTGGATGAGATGGGAGCTCCGATGTTGTCAGGCCACAGTAAGGAAGAGCAGTGTGCGTGCGCATGGATGGAAGTTAGGGTGTCAGGACATAGTGTCTATTTTGGCCATATTGTAGTCAGACCAAGGAATGACTACTCCTTAACCAACATTTTGCAACTCCGGGCTTACTGATATTTTCCCTCTCCAAAAACCCCAGTGGCATGAAAGGAAGAAGTTGTAAAATGAGGCTCTGTTCCATATAAGTCTGGAAAAAACTGCTCTTACCTCATTATCAGTAAAATCATGTGACCCTTGCTCAACATTGATTTAGTAAGAAGGAATGCCAAAAAAGGACTTCAGAAGCTGTACTTAAGTGAAGCTGTCTGAAGTGGATATATTTCTAAAAACACGCTATGTACCTGTTACGCTTTCTATTTATTCTACTCCTTTTACTTTCCCTTGGGTACTACAGATGCTTTGTGAAACTTCCAAACTACAAATCAAATCCATCTGTACAAAACAATAAATAATAATTTTGTAAAACAGCTTTATTTCATGTTAACCTCGACACCGAACGCCAGCAGCACCAATTAGCTCTTGCCATGCTATATACTGTATAAGGCCTGAAGATTTGAACACAGTCTTTCACCTGTTAGCATTCAGGAGACTGATAAAAATTTACTCTGCTTTTAAACAAGCTGTACGTGACTGAAATTTACCTCATCCCGGGGTGTGCTATAAATAATGTCAATCTGAAGAGGCTGTGAATTCTTTCACAGCTTTGTTTCAGAGCTATTCATAACCATGGTTATCAATGACTGGACCACAAAATTTCTGTCAGCTTAGAAATTCAGTTACAGCCAGGAAGCTTGATGGATGGTTGCCCACTCTTCCCTAGCGAAATATAATTATCAAGGCATAAAAATCACTTAATCACAATGTTGGAATATTTAAGCATAACAGTAATTAGTTCTGTAGTGCTCTCCATCCACAGATGTAAGTATTTTACAACAGAAATTATCTCTTCCATTTTATAGTTGAAGTAAACTGAGGCAGAGAAGGAACAGAACAGGGCACTTTTTACACTGTGGGTTAGAAAGAAAGCCTTGAAGAAAAAACAACTCTTCTCACTGCCGATCTAGAGCCGCCCTTGCTCATGCTAGTTAGAACAAGGTCAGTCAGAGAAACTGTAAGAAAACACTGTTGGCCAGACTGTCCTTTCTGCTGGAATAGCCTCCACTGAAAATAGTAGTAGTAGTAGTAGTAGTAGTAGTACTACTACTACTACTACTACTACTACTACTTAAAAACCCAAACCAACAAAAACTAATGCTTTGGAGTGCACTCACTGAGAAGTTTGATACATTTTTCTGAAGAAATCAAAGTGTTCAAAGCTGGCTGGCCAACAGCGCACTCCAGCCAGGAATAACAGAATAGGACTCCGGCTCTTTTTTTGTTGTTTTTTGGAAGCAAGGCCATAATTAAGAGCAATGGCTGGGGGCATTCATATTGTGCCACTTGAACTGGAATTCTTGGGCCAGTGCAAGATGAACTAAAGCAAAAGCATTTGCCAAGAACGTTTCCATTAATCAAGAACAAAAGCTGGAAGCTTGTGGCCAACTCACTGTCCGGTGGTGTTACTCCCATCACCCGCCAGGCAGCTCTCAGGACACTCAAGTCTTTGGGTTCTGCGGGGAGGCTGGTTGTAAGGGCACTACCAGGAGTGGAGTCTGAGACTAAATTTGATTCAATATAGGAAAACTTGCCTGTCCAGATATGGACAGGACTGAAGGAATATTAGCTTTTTCTTGATTTCTTGGGTAGTGGTACTAGGCCATTCTTAGCTGATGGAGCAATTAGTCTGGTTACTTTCCTATTGTGTTTGATACCAGAAGAGATGTGTAGATTTAACTCCCAACAGAGAGCATGAAGATGGCCACCAGGAGGAAAAGGCAGTTTAATAATACATATGTGGCCAGACACATGGGCTTAAGACCAGCCCTGGTACAGGCTGCTTAAATAGTAAACATTTACTCTAAGCTATTATGAGTTCTTCATTTTGAGTTACTAATGACCTCATAACTGAGAGCTGAGAGATCTCAAATGCAGCTTTTCAGCACTTACACTTGTGCGGTTTTGCAATACTTCACATCTCCCAGGGTTATCCCACCATTGCTTTGTCGTATATGGGATAAAAGTTAATAAAAGTTACCCTATCATCTTTCTTGGTAAAATCTTTCCTTTTTCCTTGCACAGTTGACAAAATATTTCCTGCACCTAACTACTAAACAATATCATGCTCTATTTTTTCCAACCTCATGTTCAAACAATGGACTGACTAATTTCTAGTGCCTCAGTAGCATTTGGCCAGCATGGTCCTGTAATTCTAGGAGGGAAAAGAAATGAGAAGAAATCGTGGAAGTGTGAAATGTTCTCCCACATAGAGCAGTCTGAGAGACAGTACAAGGAGCTCTCGCTCATGATGGAAGGACGAATAACCTATTAATAATTTTCTGTCACTGGTGAATTAAAAATTCCTTCATCTGATGTAGCATGAAGGTCTTAAGAAGGTTTAAGACTAGCATTTTTTTTTGTTTTACAATATCCATGTGAATGGCTTTGCCACGAAGAAATCCTTAAAACAGCTTTAGAGTCTTCTGCCACCACAGGATGTGTTGGAGTCTTTTATTTATTCCCATATGTGACCTGAGCCACAATTCCTGTATATTTCAAGTGATAACTATGCAAAACTTAAAAAAAGATATTAAAAAGCCCTTTTGAGTAAACAAAGCACAAATGGTTTGAAAGACAGAGCACTACTTTCTCTGCATGAATCCGTAACTGCGTACCCACCTAGCAGCATATGGCGCTGCTGGTCTCAGCAAAAAATGCGCGTGTTTTTTTTAACATATGTAGAAGTGCACACACTCATTCTCCTTTCTATGGGTTAAAGTTGGTGGTAACTGAATGAAGGCAGACTACTGCCGTAGAGTTGTACTTTTCAAAGCAGAATTGTATATGTAGGCGTCATTACACAAGGAAAGCTCAGATGAAGGATGATGATTACGATATGGAGTAGATGGTTAGGCAGAGCCTTGTTTTGGGAACTAGTGCCTAGCCACAATAACCAGTGTTTAATCAGATGTTGATTGGGAAAAAATAACAAACATCTGTACCTTTTTAGGTCACATTTTAAAGTGAGATTCTATGGGAGCAAATATCTGCTAATTATGTCAAGGTTTTGATTTTTAATGGGAACTTCTTGAGCCATTTAGAGAACTTGTGAATATTTAAAAGCAAAAAAAACCTCACAAAAATCTTAACCAGCAAAATGTTTCCCTGTTGCTTTTCACTAGTTCCTGATCTTCAAGCAATATCACATACCCCTGTCTTTAACTTAGTGACTGCAAAATCAGTTTGACTTAAAAGATTTTAACTCTGGAGCAATTGCTCACATTTGCTTCTTTTAATCTCAATTAATGTGCTTGTATTTGGAATTTAGTTGGTTAAATTACTAGAAAAATATCATTTCACTGATTCCTCTCTAGAGGTCCAGCCACACTAAAATTTTGAAATGTTAAAAAAATGGGCATTTAAAGTACACTGAGATGAATGGTAATTAAAAAGGGATCACAGAGAAACAGTAAAGTGATGAGTCACTAAGAAGCCCACCTCTTGTTTCTAAGAAGGTGTCTTGCCAAATAGAAGAGCATCATTTTCTTTGTTGAACTGTGAAAAAATTGCTTTCCAGCTTACTCCAGCTTTGCCCTGTTTACAAAAATCTCAAAAATGAGATCAACTGAAAACTATGAAGCCACCTTATCAGACAAAAATCTATGTTGTATTTATAAGTGCTCATATGAGTCATGCCATACTACACATTCTTACCTACGGTAAACCTTAGAAAGAATGAATGAGGAAGAACCCAACATCTGAATGACATTTTCCTTTACATTGCAGTGAAGACGTTTACCTGAAGTTGAATTGATGCTTCTGTAAAGGACCAGCAAGGACTTAACAGCCCCAGTGTAACACAGGTATAAAAAATAACAGTTCAATGGAACTACAAATAAATTATTATTTGTCCCAGGACTGATCCAGTGCTCTGTCAGACCACTGCTATAGAGACCCTGACTCCTGTCCTCGTCTGTCTACGGCACAGGGCAACGAGCCTGCCATGGATAAAATGAAAGATGGGTCACCACAGAGCTATCGCTCTCAGGACTAGAAGTTAGAGTGTGGTGCTGGATTTCCTGTAGGTGAGTGAAATACCAGCTATGATATAAATGGGATTTCTGAGGCCCCCCCCCCCCCCCAGACAAGAACAAGTAGATAAACATCCCATCTACCAGTACAACAGAAAGAGGGCAAAGTGGAAAGCTTTTTCCTTAGCAAATGAATGTTGAAGGCTGATACTTTGAGAACATTAAGATATTTAGCCATGCAGGGTGCGTAAAGAACCTTTGAGGGAAATTAAGGCCCAGAAGAGAGTCCAGCATTTTAATGAAAAAAACTTGGTTTCGCAAGTAATAGAGTGCAGTATTTGGTCTCAGAACTGCATTAAAATAAAGTCCAGAATGAAGAACCTGTATTTTCAAACAAACAAACAGACAGCAGCAAAAAAGAACCAACAAAATTTTGCAAAGCCTAAAATAAAAACAGAGTAATCTAGACACTTGGGAACACAAACTTGGCCCTTTGAATCTGCTAGTAGTGGAATAAATTCTTCATCTCCAAACATTGTGAACGGTCAAAAGTTCACATTACATATTGGTTAGTGTGTTTCTTTAATAAGAGGGCTGCATATCCGAGATAACAAAAGTACCATGTGTTGCGGCAGATACTACAGTAAGGACTGTTCTTACTGAACAGCAGAGAAGATAATCACATAGACCTTATGTAAATAAGCAGAACACACATTACAGCTATAGTAAATCTAAGCAGCTTTCAATTTGCTTTCTTTTGGTGCCTAATTTTTCAAGTCTTTTGCTTAACCGGGCATTTTCCCTCTCCTGCTTGACTACTTCCCGCCTTCTTTGGTTTAACTCTGCTGTTCTGCATAGGAAACTGGTCTTACACAGAATCTATATAAGCATCTTTATGGTATTAAATCTCATTTAGAAAATAGTTCTGTAGTACTGCACAAATTATAACCAAATTCATCAAGCTGATAAGGCAAGCACAATACATGCTCATCTAAAAAGCCTCCCTATGGCATATTTATTTTTATCATCTGCCACAAGCGGTATATGTGTACGCATATCTCTGTGAGAGAGGAACTGTTTTTCTGTGCTCATGACTGCATGTTTGTGTGTGCTAAAATATATACCTGCATCTATTTTACACATGTGCATTAGCATCTGGGAATATACAGAGCTAATCACATCTAGAAATGTCATTTACTTAGCATTACTGATGAATACTAGAAAACACCTTGAACAATTTGCATGTATGTATCCTAAAGCAGATCGTATTCACTAATGTCAGCCCAACTTCCAACAGCTGAAAATCAGCTGATGATTGTAAGAGACAATGTGATTGAAGATACTAGATAAGAGACAGGAGGCCTGAGTCCCATCCTCTGGTCTTCTACTAGCCTCTTCAGGGCAAACGATTGCATTGGCTCTCCACTTCTATAAAATATCCTCCTTTACAAACCACGATTTAAAATCTACATGTAAATAGTGACATAAAAGTGGACTATTTATTATAATTATCTAGGTGACCAAATAGCCCATGTGGACATCCTGGTCATCAGGCAGTATCTGAAAATTAGTGTCATAAAGCAAGCATAGAACAACCCTTAACTCTCCTGACAAAGATTATCTTCCTGAAGTATTTATTTAATTCCCCTCACACTCTGAGAATTGCATGGTACATCTGGACTTGGAGAATCAGATCCTGATTTTGCTTAAGTCCAAAAGAAAAAAACAAAAGCTATTGAGGGAACAGAACAGTCGCAGTTCGGCCGTGTTCCCACTGCAAAACCACTGGTTTCAGCTGGTTCCAGCTGATTTCAGTGCTGCCTCCTTCACTGTGTCCGCAAAGGCGCTGTTTGTGATGCTGGTATTTGTTCCTTGGGTGCCATCTTGTTCCTTTGGGAGCTAGATAAAGACGAGTGACTCCCTCTGTACAGATCACTGAACAAACGTTTCCGGCATTCAAATTTTAAAGCTGTAATTTTGATTTGATTTGAGATAATTATTTACCATAGTTACTGTTACTCTTCAGTGTATTCAGGAGCTGAGAATTAGACCTCTGGGGTCTGTAATCCTATTTATGACACTGGGCTCATTAAATCAGCAGTAAGGGTCATGTCAAAATCAGCAGATTAGAGGCAAAACCCCTCGCTATTGCAAATCTGCACAGCGCCAGCAACTTCGAGGCAGATAGATACCTGCTGAGGCACTGGTTCGGCAGCTTCGGAAGAAGCCTGTGTTACTGAAGCAAGGAAAAAAAGATGTTTTCTTCCTGATATTCACAAAGAAAGCTTATTTTTTAATTCCCTTTCTCTCATATCTGTCTCAGGCAGGGGGTTGGACTAGATGACCTATTCTATGAATACTCCTATAACTTCAGCTAAGGAATTTTCCAGTGTATGGAATGATAAATAGTGCCCTTTTTTAAAATGGTGAAAGAGAAAATGAAGTAATATGTGAGATATGAGCAGCAATATTGTTGAATGAGACATATTTCAGCGATGCCTATGAGGTCTAAGCAGAACAGTACAATTCCAAGATATTCTTGTTCTTTCTTGCTTCAGTGAAGGCTACATTTGTATGTGTCTATGGAAAATGCAGTTTATGTGACCACAGTGAATATGCATGATATATATAAATGAATGAATATAGAATATAGAAAAAAAAAAAATCTCTAAAATAATTTCTGTGCCAGTAAGGTTTCATGTCATTATAAATCCTGGGAACCAACAGATACATATTATAATAACACAGACTAGGGCATCAGTTTAAATATGGCAAATACAAAGAACCATTCAAAATATGATGGTCATTTAAGTAAGTATCTGCCCAAGAAATTACTTTTCTCTCTTCACTTGGCTGTCCAGTCTTTTGTAGTTACTTACTGATGGATATCTTGTTTCCCTGTGTCTGTGTGGGAGGATGAGTGAAATGAAATGCAGTGTATCAGCCCAGAAAAAAAAAAAGATATTTAACTGCAGAGCTGAGAATGTCATCAAAGATGTGTGTGTAGCACAGCAAGGTTGGACAAGTCTGTATTGAAATGTAGATCTCAAACAGGCAGAGATACGCGTAGGCAAAACATGCATATGGGTGCAGACAAACGGCAATAGCCCTGGACCCTGCTTTGCCAGCCACGGATGTGCCGAAGCTGGGGTCAGGGTTTGTGCAAAGCTAGCTATTGCCACACAGTTAGGACCACTTCAGGAGAAGGTCTTCATATGTGCTTCTTCTGTACTTTCTGGTAGGAGTAACAAGCCCAGTTCTCCTCCTTTCTTTCTTCATCCTAGCACCATCCCTCTTCCTACTCCCTGCCAAGCCTTAGCTTTTCCCAGTGGGGTTGGTAATACTTAGTTTTACCTTTATCGCTTTCAACTGTTTCCGAGGAGACGGAGCTCCACTCTTTCATGCTACACCTTTATCTCTTCGAGGCACAGAAGCAGAAATCACCTTCTTTGTGTGGTTATTCTTCCAGGCACAGACAGTAGCTAGACCAAGTCTTTGAAGAAGAGCCCTTTAGAGAGGTAACTCCGAAGCTGCAGAATGAAGGAATGGGGACACAAGCTGTCTGTAGGTTTCATGGGTGACGCACACTTCAGGCTGGCACAGCCTCTTGCTCCAGGGTGCTTAGCACCCAACACCAGGGTTTTCTGGCTTTTCTCTCAGCTAGCAGAAAAAGGAGTGGTAGAAACGCTCCTTCTTTCCCTCTCACGTTCTCAGTACACAGAGACAGCACTAAGCATTTCTGCTGTTTCAGTGCAGGGTTTGCAGTGGCAACACAAATTTGGGAAGGCCATGTACAAGCTGGAGAGTTCCCATCCAAATTTTCCTTTCCCGTCAGTGCCTATTACCAGATGACCCAAACACGCACCTAAACATTCACACATTGCCAAACAAAACAACATGGTGTATACACATAAATGTCTCTCCATAACCACTCTTGTGTGATGATACAGCAGAGGGAATCTTTAAAATATTATCCTATTAACTTCAATTAACCTTTGGAATCTGATTATTCCAAATCAAACACAATACCATTTGGCCACACAAGGGGCACCCAAGGAGAGGTGACAAATACTACAAAGAAGATAAAAGATAATTTAACAAGAAGCAAGTTGTAAAGGGTGACAAAGTGTTATTTCCATAATAAGCTTATCTGAGCCTGGGTAAGTTCCTGAACAGGGTGTGGATTTGGCAGTAGTAAAGAAACAGGCCACACAAAGAATGTCTGTTGAGCTAATGAATGCCACTGAAGTGGTTGACTTTCATTTCTCTGGTTTGGATCCTTGCCACCTTTACTCTAATGTCAGACTTTGTTTAATTGGCATATATGCCTTCAAAGGATTGCAGACCCCTCCATGCTGCTCCACGGGCTGTTAATATTTAATTGTGATTTGTTAAAGGCATACTAGCAGTTGATAAAACTACGTGTCTGGGTGCTTTATTGCAGTGAAAACCAGCAGCAGGACTTTATATGTTCCTTTTTTGGGGGAAGGAGGATATTGTCTTAGAGAAGGAGAGAGAAAAACATACATTTGTTATAGTTTTCCATTGTAAAGTTGCTTGCAAAGAATCACAGGCGTTGTTGCAAATATATTTTTGAGGTACGAAATTCATAAAGTGATTTGCTTATCTATCTTTGCTTCACTACAAAGGAAAGCAATTAATTCAATGGGAAATTACTGGTATTTAAACAAGACAGAATTAGCTTTTGCCTTTTGCACTTCCAAATGTGTTAACAAATTTTGGACTTGGAGGAAAAGGAAGTTATTTAAATTGGGCCTTTTTGATGATCACTTTGAGAATACAGCAGTAAGTCTTCTTGGAATTTGTCCATGTGTATTACATTTGACTGAAGTTTCATTTCCATTGAACTTGCAGAAAGCAAAGTATTTAGGACACAATTCAAACCAGTAAGTCTGAAGGACTATGTTGCATGAATCATAAGAAAGAGCCTACGCAATTTCTAAATATCACTATTTGTGTTAACCGAATGACAAAAAAAAGTCAGTGTAATAGTCTTTATTCAAACAAAATGAACATTCAAGCACATGATACAAACAGCAATGTGGAAATAAAAAGTAGAGAGAATACTTGGTAAAATGTTTTCAGTCTTGGCCCAAGTGCATTCAACAAAAATCAGCCATCCACACCCATTTCTTTACTGTGAAAATCCTTAGTTCTTTTTAATTAAATAACTGCTCTATTACAGTAGCTTTTTATCTTCCTAAGAAATGTGAGTCAGCCAATAAAAAAAATCATCAAAGAGGTTACTTAACACCTGTAAGCAATAATTTACGCTGATGCCAACCCTTTGAAAGTGAAGGGGCACATTACCTTCTTGACATATGTGAGTAATTTCTCTTGAGTTCATTTCTGTTATTGTCATGTAGAAAATAAGGTTTGTTCACAGAGAGTAAATATGCAAAAGTCTTGTTTAGAATCTGTTTTAAATACATCCAGTCAAAATGTGGGACAATATTCCTGCAGCTACTTTGGCCTTTTCCTTTCCACAACATCTGAAACACTGATAACCTTTGGAAATTTTAAAAAGTTCCTTTATCAATAAAGACCAAGCCGTAATCTGATATTAGTTATACCACTGAAACCTCAGAGAAGTCACGTCTTGATTTATTGAACTGTTTTCTTGCTCTTTTTCTTCTTGCAAGTTTCTGAGGATGAGGAAAGCTAATCATCCCATATTATCTCTAGTTTAGCTGATGACCTGCTGGTCGGTTTTGAACTGTTTGACAATTTCTCTCCAAGAAAACAGGGAGCAGGATTCCTATTCGGGAATCACACGCAGCTGCTCCAATAGCCCGTGCAGCTGCTCCAGCCAGGCCGAGGTGCCAGGGCTGCTCCGGCACACGCAGCCCACCGGCATGGAGCCAGTAGCCACCGTTGTTATTCCCAAGGAAATAACAAAACTAGGATCCAGAGCCTGAGGCTCGGGTGACTGGCTTACCCTAAGCCATGCAAACCAGTTTGGTTCTAGGCTACTATTTTTGTACACTGGAGGGAAAATAAGGCATTTATTGCTTTGCTAATAATATTTTCTTCATAGTGCTTAATGTGGGGACTTTGAAGAATTGTCATACCAGCTCAGATGCAAAGTCCATATAAACCAGAGCTACAATTTGAGAACTCTGTAGTCAGCATTAGTCTGCTCTTTTCACTTATTCTCGGACTAGTCCTCTTTCCAAATCTTGAGACATTAAATTAAATAGTTTTTTCAAAACTGCTATCATCGTTCATTGTAAGTTTGTCTCATCTGCGAGAGATCATCTGTTGTTCATCTGTGTGGCAAATCACCTAAAAACCCCTTGGTCACTGCGCTCTTCTGTGGCAGCAATTTCCACAGAATCATCTTGCGTTCTGCAGAAAGAATTTCTTCTGCATCAGATGGACATTTGACACTCTTCATCTCACTGAATGTCACCTTGCCTTTTGCTCTTGGACAGGCAGAATGAGATAGGAATGAGACGATTTTAATGAGATAAGTAAATCAGTACTGAACATTACATACTGGATGGGATGTAAACATGCCGTACAACAACGCAAAAATCAAAAGTAAGTATTCCTAAATATGAAGAAACACGCATTTTACATAAAGTGTCTTTTTCTTAGTCTGCTTTCCCTTTAAACACTTGCACAGCCACACTTCTCTGGGCAAATGCAGAAGTTACTTACTCAGGGTTCTTTGCATTACAGTTTGCTCAAGGCTTTTGAAAAACATGCCAAGATACCCATCTCCCTGAAGTCAACAGGAGTACTTGAAGTACAGAGTACTATGATTCAAGGTGGTAGAGTTTGCCTCTAAATTCAATGTTATTTTTTAACAAATCAGCTGAATTCATCTCCTCTTGTCCATTATGGAAGTGCTACGTTGTGTTATGGTGCACATTTTCTCCCTCACCATGTGTAGTATCATTTCTGTTTGAGCCAGTTCACCAAGACCCACTGGGTTATGAGGTTGAGAAGAAGAAAGAGAAAGAGAGATATGGCACAAATGAGCAAAAAAGAAACAAATAGAGAGCAAAGAGAAGGTAAAAACCACTTATATTTTACCTCCTTCCCTTTTGGAAAGGTCTGCTACATAAACTGAGAGCAGTAACATATTCCAATTGGGTTGAGTAAGTTTTTTTGACATTGATTTGCACGACATTCTCCTAAGCCAAAGAAGGAAATATTGTCTTGAACAAATCACTCTATGATAAATGCACAACTGATTGAAAAAACATACTCAAAGAAAAGTTGTCAACATTTCTCTCACAAATTGGCAACACATTTCTGCGGCACCCTCTTCTATTCCTTACTTTCATTAAATACATGAATGACAGTACAGAGACTACCCATGCCGTTCGTAAGTCACACAGAGCTGCAAGCGCACTGGAGGCTGCGGTTACTCTTCAAACTGATCCTGACAAATTGGAGAAATGGTCCAAAAGCAACACGATGAAGTGGGAAAAAAAAGGGCAACAGTTGAGAGAGGAAATTGAACACACAAACAGAAAATCAGGCATAACTAGCTAGGCAACATGCTAGTTAAAAAAAAAAAAAAAAAAAAAAAGATTGAGGAAGGGAGGTTAGAGTGGATCACAAACTAAATCCAGGTGAAAAATGTGATGTTATTAACAAGTAACAGGTTGCAGCAAGTAACACAGAGGAGGTAATTATTCTTTATCCTGCACACATAAGGCCTCAGCGGGAGTCCAGTTTTGACTACCCTGCTATAAAAACAAGGTAGACGGATTGGATAGAGTCAAAAACAGAAGAAGAGGGATAAGAAGATACTTAGAATGAAACAATATTAGGGAAAATATAGAAAATAGATGTAGTCTAGAAAGGAGAAGACTAAAGAAAAATAAACCCCATCATCTAAGTATTCTCATCCCAAGCACCATGAGAACCATCTATCAAAGGGTTTGTATTCTGTGGCTGTGTAAGAATATGTGACCAGGAGCATTTCACATAAGTCTGCATCTAACTGGTGGTGAAGTTATAAGGAACCCGTGTAAACAAATGGCAGGTGAAGCATTAGCACAAGGGGGTGCCACTTGCAGTCTTGATTTCTGGGTCATATAAAGCTCACTGTCCAAAATAGATGTGGTTACATCCTATGTTCAGGTTCAGCTCCCAACCAAACCCCTTGCTGATACTAGAAAGGCATTTCTATTCCCTTCAATTTCAACAGATTTTATCTCTTTTCCTGATACTCTCATCTGTTTCTTGTATTTCTTCAGATTTAAGAGAACAGTCAACATTTCTCCTCTGAAGCTTTACTCAAAGATGGCTGAATTCACTGAAAACAAAGTAAAGAGATTTAACACAACAGGGATCACTTCCTAAATTTAAAATTCAGTCTATATTTGAGAAACAAAGTACTCCCTAAAGTTTTTGCAGTGGTTATCAAAAAGGAATAGCGCTCTTCTGAACATATTGAATGCCATTTCCAGCCATCATTACATACTGCTTAAGTTCTAGAAGGACCACAAAATACATTGCATATCTCACTTTGAACTTGGTATAACTAAGTACAGGCAGACAATGTGTAGCCCAAAAATATCCTGTAACTAGTGAGGTAATGCTGTGCTGAATTTAATTTTAGGAATGTCCTAACTGTATGCTGAGGATATTTTACATTCATTTTGTCAGCGTTTGATTTCCGATTGTCATTAACACCATGTTTAGAGTGGATCTATATTAACCAAGCAGAAACTGAGACCAATCTGCTCCCCAAAGGAATGATACTTTCTAAGCTAGCCTCATCTCCCAGCTCACGTCTTTTATACCACCAACATCCACATTTTTGTTTCGGTTTTGTGTCAAGGTTAACCACCCCGAGTATGATGATTTCCACAGGGAAATCCCACCTTCGTTCCTTCACCCTCAGTTACCAGAAGCAGCTAAAATTTCTAAATTCTTCTCAGTCCGCAGTGCCCATTGCAAAAGGTCTCAACCGCAAAAGTCCAGTGAACTACAGAAAGGTCACAGAAGGATTATTAGTGATTTTGCATTCTCATTGCAAAGTGGAGAGATGCCAACATAAACTGAAGCAGAGTTTGGCTTTCACTCATGCCCATTAGCCATGAAAACAAACATGAATTCCACAGAGCACAGGGAGATTGTGTGGGGATAACAAGGGAGTTGGAGGTTAAAACAGGTGTAGGACTGATACGATGGCATGGCCCTAAAACCATGGAGTCACTACCCTCAGGGCTGCTGGCAGCTCTGGTCATCTCTCTTTGTTCAATCCTGGGTTAAAAATTAGTTGGTTTTTGTTTTTTTTTTTTTTTTTTTTAAATATTCTGTCTTCCACTCTTCTTTGCTGGAAATAAGAACTCTTTCTTCCATTCTTCCCCGCGTGAGGATTTGTACCCCGCGGTAATTCTTCCTGTCTCCACATGAGATTGGTATTTCTGGCAAACCCTTCGTAATTCCTGTATATTGCTGTAACTGTCTGCTCTGTACTTTACTCCTGCTTACTCCTTTACTGCTCCTGTTGCTCTCACGTTTAATTTAGAAAGGCAGTGACCTGAATTAGCCCAGTAATTTCTCTGAAATTTTGGAGTGTAGAAGAGATCACGCTGAATGTAGGATTTCAGATTGACCAGGTAATTAGACTTTAAGTAGCAAAAGAAGGATTTTTGGAAAATACTTTTTTCTTTCTGGTATAATGTATATATTTTATCTGAGACTGAATAATATGTAATGATGCTAGATTCAGAACAAATAAAAAGAACCTACATTAGAAAAGTTAGGAAAACAGAAAAAAGAAAGATGGTGCAAGTCTGTTTCAATCTCATCATTCATTTCATCAAGACCCTGAGATAATAGGGCCTATCCACAGCTGATTCACAGAATAATATAATGTTCAGATAACAAGAAAGAGGACAGAGCCAAGAAAAATGCATGTGACATCATAGTACTTGTGAAAGGCTGACTATTGTATATGGTTCATGAAAATTAGAGGGTGAAATAAAACAAAATAAATTTTCTAATTTTTCTAAATAATACTTGACCTTATAGTAGTATCTTGCCTTTAAATAGTTTTCTTAACCCAATTCACTATCCAAGTTTAACATTGTCCTCAGATAAATATGAAAAGCATGCTCACACTGCATAATAAACATGATTTGACACTACTTTTTTCATTTTAAGGTTTTTTTTGTTTGTTCTATCGCCAGGAAGGCTGAGGCTTATCTAGCCTTTTTCATTCAAGAACAATATGTTAAGGGCCACTGCTTTTCAGACAACCTAGGAAGTGTACGAAGGCTGTTTGTGTGATAGGGCTATTCCAGACTTCTGTAACCTGAAACCCTGGAGTCTGTTGTTTCAGTGTCTCTGGAATGAGTTGGGCCACAGAAAAAAAGCTGCCAGAACGATTCTGTCAGCATAAAACATTAGACAGAGAAAAATGTCATAGGTGTTTTCGTACAGGAACCTCAGCCTATCTAGCACTTCAGCAAAAACTCTCATGTGAAAATTTGGAGACGTATTTAGTAAGATATAAATGCAAAGAAAATCAGAACAAGACCCAAAATATTTAAAAATATAGCCTAAGTTTATCAAATTCCTTTTTACTGTGAGAATAATAGATGCAATTGCTTGTTCTGCCAAGCAATGGCTCTTGGTGGGAAGGGAAAGATAAATTCTCTTACTCACTTTTGAGCTGTCAATACACCTTTCACTGCCTTGGAAGGTGAAGGGAAGGGAGAGGATAAACGCAGCAGAGCAAAGGGAGAAGACTCAGTAGTGGAGAGCTGTACGACCATGCAAAATGGTGAATGGCTCTTGCTACTTGCAGACCATGTGAAGCCAACTGCTAGTCAGACCTGGGTCAGCTGTCAAGCCTGGTCTTGGTGGCTGGCTAGAGCAGGAGCCTCAGGTGCTTCAGCACACTGTTTAGGAAAGCCAAAAAGCCTCAGGGATTTGGTAGGAATGATGTCCTTGGATAACTTTCCGTTCATTATTGCAGAGGGAACATGCTCCTGTTCTCCACTTGTGGTCTGAAACACAGCTCTTCCCTAAGAAGAGCTCATCTTCCCCTCGGCAGGTGTCATGTTGTGGTGTGGGCAGCAGGGTTGGCCAGGACAACCTGGTGCCCCATGTGCTCTGAGGTCACAGGAACAGGCTGGTCTAGCTGAGAAAGCTGCTGGTCTACAACATATCTTGCAGGAGATGTGTTGGTGGACTTGGGCACCAGGAGCTTGTGGCAGGTAGGTGCATACGTGCCCAAAGTGGAGAATATCCAGTCTGCTTGGAGACATGCATCAGAGGCGTGCCTACAAGTGGGAGTTTCAAAAAGGTGCCACCATGACAGTCCTCAAGACAGCACTCGTGCTAGGCGGGGCGGACAGGTGGGGACTGGGCCTCAGGGACTTTATCGTGGGCACTATAAAAGGACAGAGCAGATCACAGACCCAAAGCCTCACCCGTGCCTGGGAACGCTCGAGTGCCACTTAGAGTGTGTGAAAAAGGGGAATCCTTCAAATGGGGGCTAAATCTGGTGAAACAAGCGAAGTAACAGCATTGTAAAAATCCATATGGGAGCAAAATGACTTTGACAGTCTCTTACACAGCTTCAGTGTAACTCATTAAGTTTGCGTTTCAATGTAGTGTTTGTTTGACTGTAATTTTTCTCAGATGTAGACCTTCTTATGCTTAAATTGTAAGAGCATAGGCACTTACTATTTGGGAGGTTATTGAACTAATTCTCCAATAGTCAAAACAAGGAACAACTGTGACTTGGAGTTAAGGGACTCAAAAAGCTCTTCTTTCTGCGAGATCAGCAGCCTGTCAGCTGCAAAGAATTACAAGCATTTTCAAGGATTTCTGCAGAAAAGAAAACATTAATAAAACGATTAACAGATTTTTTTCCCCCTCTTAATATGTTTAACACTCAGCACCTTTGCTTACCTTTCAGCTTAATGTCACTAGTTCATTTATTTTTATAATGACTGCTACAGGATATCTTGGTATAAAAATAGTTTACAGTGAGGCCTGTTTGGGAAGATCTCAATAGACTGAGTAGCTGACTGATATGGAAGTTAACTACAAGCAAAGCAGTGTTTCGTACCTGCTGGAGAAGAGGCCAAGCTTTTACCCTACCAAAGGCCGTGTTGGGAATGTGTCAGGAATCGAAGTCTTGCATTTAATTTGCATCCAGCTGAACAGCTTGCACCTCCCTTGCAGCAGCGGGGCTGGGACGACCTGTTCTTGGCAGTACTCCTCCGTCCTGATCCAAGGGGCCAGGTACGCTGCTGAGCCCTCAATATTGCCTTCTGCTCAGATGTCCACTGAGATCAAAACAGAGCATCAAACACCTCTGAGGGAGGATTTCTTTCTTCGTCATTTCCCACTTCAGGTTCCAGTTCATTATAACTGAGCCCTCTTCTTTCAGCCGAACTGGGAGACTGATCCACGTAAAAAATCTACAGTTTAAGATACACTCCAGTTTTAGGCTCTCTTCCATGAGATCATATAAATTGTATATGAAGGACAGTTGCAAAACCATTCAAAAATTTAGACACACGTAGAACTCGTTAGGGTCATCTATGCTTTTAAGGATTAGAAATGACATAGATGAGTGGATATGTTGAGCTGTCTAACTGTTAAATGGTTAAAAAGGTCTTTACTACTTTGGTAACTGGTGTTACTATTTGTGCTCATCTTTTTTACATGAAACATGGGAAAAGAAGTTAGCATGTCTCTAATTATATTTTGAACCCTTACTAAGAGATGGAAACAGCTGTAGTGTTCAATTAACGCAGTAGCCAAAACATTGAATTATATTTTATTAGATTTTAGTGCTATTATGAAGCATAGGAAAGAATACAAGCCTTACTAATTTACTAGCATCTGCTCTAAAAATGCCAAAATCTTAAAAATTTAAGAGAGCTTTCTGAAAACATTCATTCCACTGTACAGTGAAATTACTGCCTAAAGGTAAAGTGATGTAACAGAGTTATTGCTAGAAAAAACACATGTGGCACATTACTCACATAGGCCTTGATTCAGCAAAGTGCTGAAGTGTATCTTTAATATGTGAATATCCCACTGACTTCAATAGGACTATTCATATGCTTAAAATTAGGCCATTGCTTAAGTACATTGCTGATTTGAAGCCACAGAAATCAACTCAGACTTAAGAGCATGACATCATAACTTAAAGGTTATATGTTATAGTCATTCAGAGTGGGATTCATCTGAATAAACGTAAACATTTACACTGTAAGCATTGACATCTGAGCTAACTGTTTAGAGTACCAAAAGTACCTATTTCCTCTCCATTTGCGATAAAAGGAGCTTGGGGAGGTTATTAGCTTAGATATAGACATCTCCCACTGCAGATGTCCAAAGTTATATGAGGTGAATTTCATTCTTGTCTCTCTTTTTCTTTTCTGTGTTATCCTGATTTCTCTATGATCTGGTATAAACTAAGAATTTGTCTTTTTTAAGCTAAAAAGACACACTGAAGCGCCTGCCTGTCTGAGGTTAGATCAAAATGTCTTCCCATAAAGCAAGAGCCTTAATACTATGCTAACAAGAATCTACAGAAAACCATGTGTTTGTTTTCAGAGTGTTAATGATCTTCAATTGGCAGGAAGCACCTGATTTCCCAGGAGCTGGATGATATAAACCAGTAGGAAAAGAACTACAGAAACAAGACTGCTACATTGAGAACAGACTTTTTTATTGCTTCATCTTGGTTTCTCTGTCCTTTATTTGTTATGAAGTTATGTTCTACCCCTTGCTTATGAATTCAACTTTTAATTATGCTGATTATATCTAGGTCCAATGTGAGTCCTGATTCAGTGCTGTGAACTGGCTTTGGTGGAATTTAAAGCAAGCTTCTGTGGTTTGGCTGTTGAGAGAAATCCAATGCTTACCATAATGCCTAAAAGAATTTGGAAAATCATGATTTCCTAGTAAAGGGTTCAATTCGCATGATGAAAGTCTTATCTTATTATCTCTCAGGATCATTTCTTAGTTTCTAAATTAGCAAATCCTGCCATTACCTGTCTACAGACACCAAAAAAATACCCCTAACATTGAAAGAACTGTTTAAATCCAGCAGACTTAAACCTGTGCATACCAGAATGCAACGTCCTTCAGCTAATACATCTAAAATCATCTGTGAAACTACAGCTATGCATCTGAAGGAGCTCACAAAGGCAGCCAGTGAAGGACTATGGCAGAAAACCTTTTCAAAATAATTACTCTTTCTTCAACCTCTTAATACTTAAAACATCTACAAAAGATGGCTTTTGGCATTAATGTTTGTGATGTCTCTAAAAATTGTTTACTAAAAAAAGAGATGTTATTTTCATGATATATACAAACATTTTTATGTTCTCTGCATTGCAGCTCTGCAGGTGCTAACTCTTATGTCACCATCTGTAACTCACAGACCTGACAGCTTCTATCACCTTCTTTCTGCTGATATTCCTCTCTGATCATAACCGCGCTTTTCTCTCCAATTGGCTAACTGACTGCCACAGTTAGGTTTAAAATAGAGTAGTTATTCTCAGCATGTATTTAACTTGCTTCTATTTGAGCACTAAAAAAGGGCTGGCTCAAAGCCCTCGTTTTTCCTCTCTGTAGCAACAGTTCAATTAATTTTCTCTGCGAATGTTTTTTTCTCTTACACCCTAATACCGCTGTGGATGTAATAATACAATTTTTACACTTGACTCATTCAATGTAGGGGACTGTCAGTCTAAGACTTACTCTGTTTGCTAAGCAAGAACGTTCAGAGGAAGGTAATTAGAGGTGTACAGTATTTTTGAAGCTAATGAAATTGCAAGTATCTGACCCCTTAGTTTCTCATCCATATGGACTTGCATCTTCTCAAATTTTTAGTCATAGCCATGAATGAACTCAACGTATCCAACAAAAATAAAATTTGGTCCAAACTTTGCCTAACTTCAAGTAAAAAGCTAGTAACATTTCTAAGTTTTTCAGAATTTTATACCAATTCAGAGAACAATACGAAAGGTTGGATTTAAGGGATGAGTTAATAAAAGATTATAATGAATCATCAA
This sequence comes from Phoenicopterus ruber ruber, assembly GCA_009819775.1. Lineage (NCBI taxonomy): Eukaryota > Metazoa > Chordata > Aves > Phoenicopteriformes > Phoenicopteridae > Phoenicopterus > Phoenicopterus ruber. The sequence continues at coordinate 115,214,628 of CM020217.1, forward strand.
AATTTAATAACGATGGGATTCATTTGTTTTTTCATGTTCTGCCAATCCTTCCTGAATACCTGTTTTTGGTTCAGATGATGACTACAAAGTTCAAATGTAAGTAAAATAACAATAAATTTGAAGACTATTAATAAAAAAATAGATGAACTTTATTTCATGGTTTTATTATGATTCAAAAATTTCAAAGACTTATGATTGCATTGCTATAATATTGATTCAAATTTAAAACACCCCTAATTTGAGGGCTTTTAAGTCATCATTGAGGGCTTTATAATTCGTTCCTCCAGGAACCTCTGTAAAGTTTGATCCCAGACCTAGATGTAAATGAAACATAAGTTCTCAGGATGTAATCCTTCTTCGGATGTTGGTTTTATTTTGGTAAATATCTTTCCCTCAGACAACTATGTTCATCTTCCTTTCATTTCAAACTTCACAGCATAAACAAAGAAATAAACAATTTCCCAGACAAACAAAGTGGCAGGAATGGTGAAAGACCACTTTATTGTAGGAAGACGTAAACTAGTGAAGTAGTATAACTTAGAGATGCCTTGGACATAGCTAACAACTTCAGTTATACTGTTACTAGTAGTTAATAATGAAGATGATTTGATTAATTAGGTTACCTCCCTCTCTTTTTGTGAAACAGCAGAAAGAATGTTACTGTTCTGGCCTTCTTGGAGCAGGGAACTACTCCTCAGCCTCCTGTATTTCAGGTGAATGTCACATCACCAGCTTTTTGAGCAGCAGCTGTGTAAGTCTCCTGTTGGGAGTTGACTGAGCTTGTAAAAATAACATTGTTTGAGCAAGAAAAACATTGAATATGTACCCTTTCATTAGGACATTCACCTGGAATATAGCAGATCTGTGTTCATGTTTTATCTCATACACGTTTTACACTGGAAGCCTGTTTTCCTGTGCCTCAGGACTATGGGACATTGGCCAGGCTCTTGATCTCTGCAGTTTTCATCTAATTGTAATAAAGCCTGAAATCTCTTTTTGACACTGTGAAGCTTTCCAAAAGTAATTCCTTCCAAACCTTCCCTTTTCTATAAAAAGTTAGGTTTTGAACATTAATATTTTGAAATGAAAATCCATGTAGTCAAAAATTCCTGATCAGTTCTACTGCAGTTAAGTTTTTTCTCTCCAATTCTCATAAAAAAGCACTTCCTTGAGAATTATAAAATATAGCTAGCCAGTTTTTAATCTAATCTGGCTTGGCTTTCAGTATCTAAATAGTACAAAGTTTGCCATTGTGTGTTTCTGAAAGAATTATGAACTGCGGTTTTCCCTAACTAAGTGAAAGGATGTCTTCCTTAATTTAGATTTCCCTGGCATGTCCAGCAAACAATGATTCATGAAAACCCTATTTTAAATCCTTCTTTACAGAAAGCTTTTTCTTTGCTCTGTACACACAGAGAAAATTGACCACAAGCTTGTCTCCTGCAGAAGCGGTTTCCTCATCACATAACTCTTCCAGCAGAGGACAATGCCTTTTTCATCCTAGTAAGAGCTAGGTTAACCAGAGAGGAAAGTGTGTCCAAAACTGATTAAAAAAAAAAAAAAAAAGGAAAAAAAGAAAGCTTCTGAAACGATCAGGAAACAACCTTGCACATAACACATTTAGTAATTTGGTGAGAACTGGTGTAGATTTTGCATCTTCTTAATATGGGACAGCTTCTTAGCTACCATAAGCTGTGTATCAGGATGGATATCAGAAGAGTTACAAAAGAATTTTAACACTTGATAATCCTGTCCACCTATTTAAAAGTAATTTCTATTTTCAGAAAAAAAAAGTTTTTATAGAGAAGGATGTAAAATAATTCATTGTATGTCACACTATTCATGTCAATGAACATAATCCCAAAAAATGAAGCATGTAGACTGCACCTATCCAGCCATTATTTTATGTTAGAGTTCTTCTAAGAATGGTGCAGAATAAAATGCTAATCTAAAACAGTGCATCAAGAGGTATGAAAAAAGTAATTACAAGTGCAATGTAGATTTTTAAAAGTGGTGTCCCCTTACGTACCTTGCAATGTTTGGACTAGATGACCTTTAAAGGTCCCTTCCAACCCAAAACATTCTATGTAGACTCTTCCATATGTGAAATGGTATCTTCTGTTTACCTTTCTGTTCATAATATTTCTTTACAGACAGTTTTAAAAAGTCAGATACGTGGCACTTGGATAGTGAATTTTGGTGAATTCAGGCACCCAGAAACTTAGCTCAAGGCTAATTAAAAAAGAATTTCAACCATTTAAAAATTCTTATTCCCAAAATTCGTTCATTTGGGGGATCTGTGAATTTTTTTAGGCTGTCTGTGAAACAACTCTAGCTTTCTATCCATATTCATAAGAATTAGATATGCATGCACCAATACAATGGAGTTTTTATAACCAGACTTTACCTTCAAATTCATCCCCATACATTCGATTGAACCCAAAGGGAGCTGCAAAGAAAAGTTTGACCCCCTCATTTGAATTATTTCCTGGTGATTTGGATGAGCTTCCAAAGAGAGGTAATAAACATGAAATAACACCCACAGCATATGTGAATTAGTTCTGCAATATTTTTTTTCCTTTTTTGCTGACATTAACTCTGCATTTTCATCCCATAGTTCAAAAAATGATTGTAAAACTCTAATATCTGTCAGGAGCTGGATTTCCCGATTTCAAGGTGCACAGCCGACTTAGAGGAAGTAAATTCCACCTACGTTTCCACCTTCTCTCGTGTCTATGCCTTTTCTCTTCTTCACATTCAGTTCATGGTGTTCACATCCCCTACTCCAGCTTTCATTTGGAGACGACTGAAAAATCTCTTTGCCTGTTGGGTTCCTCAACATTCAAAAGCATTTTTTCGGTGTATTTGAGAAAACAGTTAAAAAGTATAGTCTGCTGGGGTGTATTAATGCTGAAATTGGTCAAGGCCTCAGATTAGACATAGAGATTGACACAGAGGCCTTGGCATATAAGATTTATGTCCTATAAATCTGCATAAGTCTAAAGCTACTGTATGCTACAGCAGGGGCAACGTCAGGTTTACATCAGAAAGTATTCACCAAGCCAAACCATGGGGTTTTCAGCTTTTGGTTGAAGAATAAATCTGAACAGGCTTTTCAAAACCAAACAAGTATTTCAAGTTTTTATGCAAACAAATATAGTTCATGTGACCCAAAACTAAACATTTCAGTTCATTTTAGGGTTATTTAGCCCAATTGTTCAATGTGAGTTCTCTTTAGTTTAGGTCAATTTTTCTAATGACTAATCCTTAATATTATTTTTAAAATCCCTATTACCTCTCCCTTTTGTTTCCATGATTATGCCCTGAATTTTACTCTGATTCTTAAGTAGTTTTGATGCTCCTTAAACTCCATTTTGGGGTGAACTTGGTTTTTTTTTTCATTTTCTCTGATCAAGTTCTGGATTTAACTGACTCCTGAAGCTAAATTGATCCTGTGAGTAGTTTCCCTAAGTGTAACAGTCTGTTATCTTTCACTAGTGCCAGCTTTCACTAAAGAAACAGCAGGACATTTCAATTATATATATAAAGTGTCCAATTTTCCTCTTGTTTACAATAGCTTTTTATTGAATTTTGTGAAATTCTACATTCTGCACAGAAAAATCTTGTTGTTTAATGTAACAACTACTATGCATGGATACTAATATTCCTACATATTTTGGTATTGCTGTTGTACAGAGTCAGATTCAGCTATAGAAAGCACATTATAGTATGTTCACTATTTACAATTTTAAAAAAATGAACCTTAATGCCTTGTGTAAGCAGCTTAAGAAATACTAGTAATCTTTACACCCAATCACTCATGATCTACAGACAACAACTCTTATCTCTGGAAGAAAAATCTCATTCTCCTCAAGGATGAGGATAAGTCCGAGTCATCTGGTCTAGTTGGCGCCAAAGTTAAGAAGAGATATTGAAAAGATTATCAGCCTATAATTAGGGATTTATAATTACCTAATTAAAAGCCAAATCCTCTCAGGCCCAGCCCAAGAGTTTCCATTCAAACAAGTAACAGCTCTGAGTAACGTGCACTAATTGGAGGGTCCAGCTGACGAAGGCTGTAATCTGGAGAGCAGCCTGGTTTCTTCTGGTCACTCTTAATGAGGTTCTGTCCAGTGTGAGGTTACTTTGCACATTGCTTCAGTGTCACGGCAGCTATTAAGAGTGGCAGAATAGTCCTTGTCTTACCGTACTCCTCTTGGAGGTCTAAATCACTTGATATTGTACCTGCTAAATTGGGCAGGTTACGTTTGAGATGGGGCAGAAGAGAGATCCATAGGTGACTGTAAATTTACGAGGTTTGAATTCCAGCAGTGTTGAGTGGATTACACCAATCAAATCTAGGTTTAGGACTGTAGAGAAAGCCATCTGTTGTTTGTATTTTGAATCTGAATGCATAAAATGTAGGGCGAATCAATCATCTGCCTAAAACATTGACTTTCTAGCTAAGAGTGAATAGCTTCCTCAGCGAAAAGGAGGCTTTTTGGTGGGAGGAAAATCCAGCTATTGATTCATGTGGCAAAATGTCAACTGATTAATCCTGTCAGAGAACCTTAATTAGATACATGCTCATTTGCTATCCTTGTCCCAGGGCTACTACTGTGTACCGTATTGGCTGGCATTTGGACTTGCTGGTGTCAGCACTGCAGAGCCAGTTTGCAACATGCAATGTCATCACTTTCAGAAATACTGCAATTGTGCCAAAAAGCTATTTAAGCCTAAATAAATTGATTTCTACTAAAGTTTAAAATTAAAAAAATTAAAAATGAGTAATTATAGTTGTACTTTGTGGTCTTTAAAAGCATTTTATTACACAAACCCACAAATAAAGGTCAGATGGTGCAACACTTAGAAATTTCAAGGCCTGTGTTAGAAAATTCAATCATGGTTCTCAGTAGAAGTTCTCTGGATGAAATGTAGATTTGCCAGAGTGATAGCTAAGGTGGCTGAAATCTATCCGTACAGTTTGAGACAGCTGCAAAGCTGTACACCTCTCTCCTTTCAAAACGCAACCCCCTCAGAGCCAAAAACTAAACTGTTGTCAAATGTAGAAATCAGGTCAGACAAGAAGATGTGAAATTCATGTACAATAGAAAAGCATTTTCTCTCAAAAAGGTGTCCTTTCCATCTCTACTCTCCAGAAGAGTTTAACCAATTACATGTAGGAATTTCACTGGATTTTCAAATGCCTCAAAAGAAACTCAAATATTGACAAATGACGCCTTATCACCTCACTGCCTCACACTGCTTTTTAATATCCCGCCTACTTGTCCACTTCCTTGACTTTTATAAATAAGTTTAAATAGTGTCTTTCTCTACTCATTCAAACAATGATGAGAGATGAGTTTGCAAATCTCAGCATCACATCAGATGTAGTTTAAAGGGTATTATTTGCTGAAATGCCGATCATAGAAGTGTTTCTTTCAATTGAAGGTTTGATCAAGAATCAGTTAATATGTGTATCAGTTGCTATTAAGGCTCATGTTCTGACAGACTTATCTAGGGATGTCCTAGGTGGAGTAAGCTTTTCATAGCAGCAAGGACACCACTAGTGTGGTTTTGCCCTACTCTGGATCAGAGGTAGGAAAGCAGTTCATTCTCAGTGGACGCCAAGTCTTTTTTGTTCCTCTCTTGAGCTTGCCAGTAAAGGCAATCTAAAATATTGAAAGATCAGATTGTCAATAAATGAACTGAGTGGTGAAGCCTGAAGCATAAATGTGGACAAGTTGTTTCAAAAGGGAAAAAAAAAAAAAAAAAAAGAATTTGCATTTTAAAGCAGAGAAGGTGGAAAGCTTTTGCTTTGAAAGGTGAGCACTGAAAATCCAGGGATAGATTTGACTCTTAGAGGTGATGCAAAATCATTTAGTAGCAAGCCAAATAGACTTTCTTCAGACTAATCCATTCATGTGTCCGTGGTGTTGGAGCATGTTCAAACAAAGGGACCTGGAAAACATTTCATAGACAGAGAAACTGAAAGGGCTGCCGTAGTTCTGGTCATAAAGAAGGCAAATAAATTAGAGGGGGAATAATAAAATAACATGAAAATGAAGAAAGGAATTACAAAAACTTTATTAATGTTTCAGATTCCCTGCCTTTTTCCCAAAAAGTGGTTGCCTCTTCCTTGTCCATTCATTACAGATGCTGTCCCAGTCCTCTCAATCCCCTCACTCGCTCACCGTCCTTCTTGGTCCCCCATCGTGTATCCAGCCTCTTCACATCCTGGCTTTGGGATGCACCTGCATTTGTCAAATAGTTTTCTTCCAGGTGTGGCAGCTGCTCCCAGATCTGTTCCCCCATTTATTTACACTGGATATGTGCCACCTCATTTCTCCTGTGTTTTGCTGAAATGACCCAACTAGCTTTCTCCCAGAGGACACTCAGCTACAAATCATAGAGCAGTGCACAGCAAAGCATGTTCCAGCCAGATAATATGAACATTAATTACACCGCGTTTAGCTTCCTCTGCCCAAGACAATCCTCATATCTCTGCAGGTCTTGCCCTCTCAAATGCCTCCCAGTGCCATGTCTTAGCATATGCATCGCACATTCTCACAGGGATGCTATAAAAACATCACTCTGGCAATCTCTCACATTATTTCATGCTCTCACCCAAAAGATATTACTAATACTTAAAGCCACCTGAAGCCCAGAGAAGATCCAGGTCAAGTGTTATACATAGTGCGTACACAGTCTTGAAGCCAAGGCTAAGAACATGAATGCAAGCCACCTTGCTCCTTAGGCTTGAAGGCCACAAATAGCCTACTGGGCCAAAAGTCTTAGCAGAAGTACAGTAACTGAAGTTCTACAGTGCATTTCCCAGTTTAAGCTGAAAGGAATCTACGATGTGTGTTGTACCATGTAAACCAGAACACAGTAGCAGGGACCACCTGATTTCTTTCAAAAGTACACTCTTAATCCAGTGCTAAACTAGTTGCCAGTGTTAATATCCAAACTAAAATACACAGATGCATCCTTTTCCTCCCACAACCTTCAGCTCCAGGCCTCTTGCCTAGCCATTAGCAGACTCCTCCAAACAGTCATCATTCCTAGCCCTGTCTAGCTACTTCAGCCGCTTGTTATCCTAGCACCAGTCCTGGCTCCCCCATCTATCTGCTTCTCTCTTCCCTCAATCACTGACATCCAGTCACATTCTCCAATCTCCATCTTCCGTCTTTATATTGAGTTCACCTACCTACCTCCTTCTTTCAGTTTTTGTCCACCATATCACATGGTACTCTACAATCATTGCTAGTGCTGACATCTGACCCAGCTCAGGGACCCCAAAACGCATTGCAGAGGAACAGCTGCCAGAATGTTGAACGAGGCAAAGACAATACATTTTGCTGGCCAAAGTTTGGACCACGTTAGGTGAAATTTTCCAGAAAGAAAAGAGTGGTTGTATAAAGAGAGCTAACATGGGACATCCCACACCAAATGAAGTTTTGTCAAATGATAAAGCAAAGCAGAGTCTAAAAGACAACGTCAGGCAAATTAGGGATGTCACTGAAGTTCTGCTGTATATTAAGAACAGTTTGAGGAAGTAAGATTGAAGGACTGTTCTCAGTAATAGCAAACAGAAACAAGGATGTATTTTGCGAAATTAAGCGTAACACTCAAATCAATTATTGGAATTATTTTCAGAAAATACTATTCAGACGTAGTGTGTTGGGTTCACCTTGGTGCCACCAGATGCCCACCTAGCTGCTCTGTCACTCTCTTTGGGTTCACCTTGGTGCTGCAGATGCCCACCAAGCCACTCTATCACTCCCCTCCTCAACAGGACAGGAGGAGAAAATACAATGGAAAAGCTCATGGGTCAAGATAAGGACAGGCAGGTCATTTAGCAATTACCATCATGGGCAAAACAGACTCGACTTAGGGAAATTAATTTAATTTATTACCAATTAATAGTAGAATAGGATAGTGACAAATAAGAACAAAACTAAAAACACCTTCTCCTCACCCCTCCCTTTTTCCCAGGTTCAACTTCCTTTCTAATTCTTCTACCTCCTCCCCCCAAGCGGCGCAGGAGGATGGGGAATGGGGGTTATGGTCAGACTATAATGCTTCATCTCAGCTGCTCCTTCCTCCTCACGCTCTTCCCCAGCGTGGGGACCCTCCCACAGGGTACAGTCCTTCATGACCTTCTCCAGTGTGAGTCCTTCCCATGGGCTGCAGTTCTTCAAGAACTGCCCTAGCATGGGTCCTTTCCACCAGGTAGAGCCTTTCAGGAGCAGATAACTCCAGCTCCCCCATGGGCCACAGGTCCTGCCAGAAAACCTGTTTTTTTTGTGGGCTCCTCTCCATGGGCTGCAGCTCCTGCCAGGAGCCTGCTCCAGCATGGAGTCGTCCACAGGCTGCAGTGTGGATATCTGCTCTGGCACGGTCCTCCATGGGCTGCAGAGGGACAATTTGCTTCACCCTTCGCCGCAGTCTTCTCCAAGGGCTGCAGGGGAATCTCTGCACCTGGAGCACCTCCTCCACCTCCTTCTTCACTGACCTTGGCGTCCGCAGAGTTGTTGCTCTCACATAGTCTCACTCCTGGCAACTGCTGCGCAGCTTTTTTTACCCTTTCTTAAACATGTTAGCACAGAGGCGCTACCAAAATCACTGATGGGCTCAGCTTTGGGTAGCATCGGGTCCAACTTGGAGCTGGCTGGAACTGGTTCTGTCCGACGTGGGGGTGGTGTCTGCTGTCTCTGTGAGAAGACACCACTGCAGCCACCCTCCCACTACCAAAACCTTAGCACATAAACCCAATACGAATAGTCTATGTTGATATGTGAAAAAACCAAAATTAATCCAGCTGGCCAACCAGCATTGGATGTTCACAAAAAAAGCATGACAATTTTAAAACAGTTCTAATATTTTCACAGCTAATTTCAAAATTTCCAATTTTAAATGGGAAAAAAGCTTTTTTTTTAATTTTGTAAATTGTTGCTAGTATATGTAAAAATAATTTTTAACACCTTTATCATATAAATTAACTAGACTATAAATGAACTATGAAGATTCTTTCTACACAGCTCAGATTTTTCTTTTTGATTCTTAGGAGAGGTAATCAGTTAACAGATATTAGAATTCAGTTTCAGATTTTTTTTTTCCCACTAAATATAATGATTCTTCAGTTCATATACTTTTGAATTTTGTTTAAATGTTCTGTTTTGGTTTTCCGTTATGTCTTGACTGTTGGGTTTTAGTCAATCTCCTTTTGGTTTAATAATAATAATTATTTTTTTTAATGATATCTCATTTCTATTTGCTTTTCTAGTTCAGATAGTTCTAATAACTAACAATGCTGTGATACATGCAATATATCAGTACTGAGGAACTGCAAAATCTCTAACTTAATTAGTTGTAGAAATAGTCCAAAGAAATGTTCCATTTTGCAAATATTTAAATAAAAAATTAATCAGATAAATCTGTATGAAAATACAGTTTCATTGGAATTACTGATTGATCTTATTGGATCTAGAATCTAACATTAATAAAAACCTGACGTATACAGAAATAGATCTTTTGAACTAATATCTGTTGCGAAAACTTTACTTGAAAACATTACTTCACAAAAATTCCGACAATGAAGGAAAGGGCAGACCCTCCATGCATAAAAGTATTTGTTGTTGTGTTCATAGTAGTGACTGATAATTAAATTGGGTTTGCAACAGATGGGAGGAATGTAAGTCAGTTTGCGGCAGAAGGCAGACATGCTAGTTAATGAGAAATCACAAAAGTATACGGCAAACAGTTGACCGAGGTGGGTAAGTGAGCTGCATCTGTTATACAAACTGTATTTCAGTTAAAGCTGTGAATATTTTAATGGGAGAATTAACAGTACCCTTCAGTTATTCAGGCATAATGGTATGTATAACTATAACGCACATCTCTAATGTCCTCCAATATATCTCAAAGGGACCAAAGGAATCTGCTCATGAAAAGTGATTAAAAAGAAAAAAATTATACTCTGGTCAGGTAGTAACTAACAAAGGAATGTGATATCTGGTCTGCAAGAACTGACTGGAAAATAAGTATACATAAATAAACTTTGTAATATTTTTGCCAGAATGTGAACTGATGATGGAATTAGTCACTGATATTTGAACAATTTCTATCAGTACTATATTTGACTGTAAAAAGTAATGCTTGTTCTATGGAAACAATGAACCCACTTCTCAAAATGCTGATTAAATTATATGTGTTTGAACAGTGGTAGACAGTTCTCTAGTTCACAAATAACCGTATAATGTAAATATCAAAGAAGTGCAGAACTATTTCTATATCTACATGGAGATAAAACTGGAGCAATTCAAGAGGGTGATATCAAGAAAAACTACTTGACAATGAGATGTATTTGATGAATTCCCTGATTATGTGCCCTACTTTCATAGCCGGTCTTTGTGGAACGATACATGGAAGAAGTCTGAGAATGAAAGTTAAAGCACTTGAAAGTCAGAGCCATCTCCAGCTCAAGACTGGGACACATCAGTCTACAGTCTGATTTACTGTAGAGTCTAATGGTATGTTGCCTCCTACCACTCCTGCTAGATGAAATACATTTGTTCAAGATAAATACTTGATGCACCACTCAAAGTAATGGCCCTGATCAGACTGTTTGACATTCAGAAATCGCCGAGCTGGTCATCGCACATGTTCTGGTGGTGGTTGCCAGGCCTATTGAAAGCACAAAACGTAGTCATCCCTGCGGATCACTGGTCAATGTGCTGCATTTTGGTTAGTCGAGCTTGCTGCGCTCAAATGTTCAACAGATGTTGCAAGTACCCAACAAGGCGGGCTCATCACATCTATGCCAGACATCCTGTGTACAGTCTGTCTGAGGTTGTCTCCAAATGAGGTCCCTCATCATGTTGCAAGTTTACAACTGTTTTCATATCCCATTTGTTAATCGTTTGCTTATGATCTACACTTCAGCTGTAAAGAAACGTTTTAAAAACTACAGATTCAGAAGGTCTATTAGATCCACATCTTTCTAACTGTCTTTTACAGTGTGAAGCCCTCTAGGCAATTCTTCTATTGATTCTTCTATTTTATCGTAAGATCTGAATAAAAAGAAAATATTCACATAAAGAATGATGGTACGATAGCTCCTAGCTCTCACCGGGGCCTGGCACAGATTTAATCGATAGTCCTTCATTTTTACTGTTTTCTATATATATGTGGGGGGTGTTCATTGAAGTGTCTTATATGTATCCTTTTGAATTTCTACAATAACACAATTTCCACAATCATACAGTTCTGCATGATTCAAACAAAATATAAAAAGGGTTGGGAAAATCAGTTTTCCCAAATGAAAAGGACAGTGATTGTGATAAGTATGATACATTTTAATTTGGAAAATTCAAAAGGGAACAAAGACCAAGACAGCTGCATTTTGGTATTCGAGTTGTTCAAAGAGAGGACAAGAATATAAAACAAATTACAGTAGAAAACATTTTGATTCCGCACTTCCAATTTCCTAAGGAGATTTGCTGCTAAAACTACCTAAACTTTACTATCACTCACAAAGTAAAAACATACATATTTTAAAGATAACGTATTATTCAATTGCTTTATCAGACATATTCATCAGCTATGTGGATGTGAAACGTCTTTTTCCATACAAGTTTTCTCTTGGCAAAGAGCTATCTATGAACTTGCCAATGTAAATTTAACTGCAGGGTTCTAAGAAAATTAGTAATAACTAGGAGAATTTGAAACTATTTAGGTTAACAAAGGTCTCCTATACCTAGATCGAATACAACTTGAAACAACAGTTGACTTTATATTATGAGACAGACTGTAGACAAAGGGACCATTGCTTACCAATACCATAAAGAAAAATGTATAAGCATTTGATTATAAACTTCAATGAGATGTTGTTTAAAATACGAGTTGAGTGGAGGCAGAAGCACACATGAATCATCTGGTGTGGCTGATTTCCCCCACTCCATTTTATTTAAGCAGCTTTACTGTACCATTGAGATGGGAAAACACCAGGAATATGTTTAAGTTCAGACTCGTGTCTCTCAAAATCTCTGGAACTATCGACCCATTATCCAAGCCATCATCTTTCAGGGTTGTCTTCATAGAGCCTTTTTTAATACATAACTGGTTTAACAATACAGGATTTAAAGGCAGCATTGTTAAACCAGCTGACCAAAGTTCTACTGATCAGCTTTACCGCTTTCCACATCACCGTGAGGCTGTCGTCCGATTTGTGCGGGGAAGGCGGCCAGCAGCGGTTGTGTATGGCACAGAGACTACCATCATACTACGTGAGTCCAGCTCCGGGGACTTCTGTCCCTCCTGAAGTGCAAGGCAGTTTATACAAGGCAATGAAGGATGTGAAAGAGAAAGTCACCATCTGAAAGTCAAGTTCTTCATTTACTAAAGTCTTATACTCTCAGTCCTCCTTCAAATGAGTTAAAAACTTTTTTCAGACATGTATTTTTCCAATTAGTCTTTTTGAATGTTTTCAATGTTTGTATTTAATACTATAAGAAACAGGAGAAGATGTTGCATGTATTACAATAACAGACTTAGAATAGAACAGCAGACTCTGAAGCAGAGATTTTTTTGATGCTTCACCCAAAGAATATTAACACATACATATTTTGGATATTTTATAAAGACCAAATGGTTAGTATTAAAGAATCTTAAAAAAACCCCAAAACAGCTAAGGAATCTGTCTAGGCTTTGTCTGATCCCCATCTCAAGTGTGTGCCTTGGCCTTGCTGAAACTTGACTGCTCTTCCCTCCCATCCTTGGTTTCCACACAAAGAAAACACAGGTATGCCACTCCAGACAGGTTGGATGACCTGAGCATCATATGGAGGAATGTAGGACCAGGATGAGGGGGTAAGGGTGCAACACAAATCCTGACAAGGTGCTGCAGAGACATGTGAGCTGCTCTTCTTTGCAAGGGGGATTTTACTTGGTTGGGTTTGGGGTTTTTTTTAGTATAAAGACTTGTAGTAGTTACTTTCCCTCAGAAATGTCTATCTGCCCCTCTTGTGCCGAGTTCCACTTTCTTTAGCTGTGTGCTGGTGGAAAGAGGCAGTTCTAAAGAACTGCGTTTTACGCCTTTATCTAGTAACAGGAATGCTCAGATGAAAGTGAGCCCTCTACATCACAGAACATGTTCTTCATTCTGGGGGAATAAGTGAAAAAAAGGGCTATATCAGTTTTTCTTTCTTTCTGGGGATACTCTGGGAAATAAGTTCATAGCACACTTACCAGCTTTGACCCTTCAAGCAGTATGGACACCTGGAGGGTATCAAAACCCAGGGCGTGCGTTGTCTTCCAGGGTAGCAGGTGTTGGGGTGTTTTGGGTGAAGCAGATGAGCATCTAGGTCCCCCTTACAATTATAGTCCTCAGGGCCCTTACGTACATTCAATGAATTCAATGGGTCTCTATCTGAGATGAGAGCTATCTGTCTCTTGAAGATCAGAGGACTGAAAAGATTCTAGATCTAAATATAATTACCTTATTTTACACCCTAGTCCACATTTTTCCAAGAGATACAAACAAAACATATGCCTTTATGCTCCCAGGTAGCACTATCAGGAAAAGAGCTCTCAGATTTACTCAGGCAGGGTAATTTTGATTACTCTGTCAAGAAAAGTGTTTTTGTCAGGTCAGCTCTGTATTTCTTTGCGAAGAATAAAAGGCTTGAGAAAAGACATATAAGAAAGAAATGGGGACATATCTCTTTTGAAGTACAAAAGCAGCGTGTTTTGAAAGTTATGTTTGAGGCTGTTATTATGGCTGCTTGTGTGCCTCCACAAATGAAGCTAGAATGCAGAGGAGTCAGCATTAAAAATTGTTTTCAGAACCCATTGTACTGAAGTGCTTCATTGTAGAAGAAAATGAAAGGAATCTGCTGTACCTAAAGCAGCAACATATAATTTTTTTTAATTGCAGAATCAGATCACAAGTTTTTACCATAAAATGCAATAATTAATCCAGTTTGAAGGCAATGTGTTGCTATAAAAATTAAGCATGTTCACAGCTATGCAAATGCTCCTTTTAAAATCAGACCCTGGGACCGATCTGCTGGCAAATAATGTTCTGTGTCACAGGTTGTGCTCTGACAGTTTGTAATCTTTCTCCTAGACTTAACTGTAGCACTGTTCAACACTGCTTTGAAATAACAATACCAGCAGCGAGCAAAGCCAGCATGTTAACCATTCAAGTATCTCTTTTGTTCAAATTCTGTACCTTGTAATTATATTTTACTTTTTATGAGCTTTTATCACAATTGCTGTACTTTCAAATGTGGAATGTTCTTCTATTTTTAAGTACCCTTTTTTTCAATGTGTTTCTTCCATTATGATGAATTTCCCCTATATATTTAGTTTTCCTGCATTGTTTTCTTTCCTTCTCCCTGCTTTCCTGCCGTGAAATATTTTTATGTTCCTCTGTATTTAATGCCTTTGGATGGTTAGTTTACAACAACTGTAAAACTCCAAGTGGTGTTTTCTGAGAATATATCATCCCTATTAATGAGGTAGAAAACAGCAGTACTTCGGAGGGGCTGCTTTCAGTACAGTGCAGTATTAAAGAAATACATTTCCACTGATACAACTTGAAGGATCTAAGTTTACTTTAAAAGTGGGAAGTGCAAAATTAAGCAAGACCTTATTTTGTGTGAAGGAGGAAAAAGCAAAGGCAAAGCGAGCTCACTGGTAGCATCCTGAGAGAAAAGCACCCATAAAACCGGCACATCAAAATTTTCCCAGCCAGAGCAGCTCCTTTGGTAAAACATTTGTAAGTGTGTCACTGCAAGAGACAGAGTTCCCTCGGAGGTGACCCAAAGTGGGAAATAAATTCCCATGGGAATGAAGAGTTACAACAAACCTCACCACCTCCTGCTGCAGAAGCAATCTGCACATCTTTGACCTTACCTCGACCAGTATAAGTATATAGGGTGTATTCTAAACACTCCATTGGTCATTGCACATGATTATTGCCTGGGAAAGAGAGGAATAAACAAATACAAAAGAGAGGACATAACAGACATTAGTCATGTCCTAGTGCGCCCTGGCAGGGACTTAGATGCGGCAGAGGTGAGTCTGATTACCGAATGTGCAGTAAAAAAGGGGTTGTGACTGCTTTCGTTTTTACAAGCTTAATCACAAATAACATGTTTCCCATGCAATATGAAACGGTCTGGCCAAATTCTTTATTAGCTTAGAGCAGTTTGACATGAAGGTAGCTCCTTTGATGTCAGGAGGATTGTTATGATTTTAGACGGGTTTGACCAAAATGAGAGTCAGTCCTTGCTTTTTACAAATACAGAAATAGAATAACCATGTTATTTATTAATTTATTTTTAGTAAATGCCATTATCCCGAGGGTTGTGTGAAACTGAATTAATTCTGTAAAGAAAGAGTTGCCGTAAGGAGTCATGAAATGTCTTTATGAAATTGGTAGCTGAAAAGCAGCTGTTGCATGTGAGACTCTAGGCGTGAATTAGGATGTACAGTTTGGGGGTTAACAAAGGTTTGCATCTAAGTGCTCTTTGTTGCTTCATATAGTTGTGTGAATGTGTGTGCATGCATGTGCCCTCATGAGGGGGAAGAGAGGAAGAAATCCAAGCAGCAAAACATTATAGCAGGACATTGAGAAGGGAAGATGAAAGTCAAAATTCTGCCAGGCCTTGCAGCATGATCCCAAAGTAAAAATAAGAATAGTGCTTTGGGGAGTGCTTTGGAAATGTGAACAAAGAAAACTCCTGACTCCATCCTCCATTTCTCCCTCAAATCCTCCCTGCAAGAACCCAAATATTAGTTAACTGCCTTAAACAAAAATCAAGTGCAATGGCGTAAATGTGGTCTATGTGATGGCTACTCTATTTCCCTTATCAAAAATTAGACAGGAGAATAAGTATCTGTTCAAAACTCATTGCTGAACACTAGGTTATTCACGTTCTTATTCTGCCTGGAAACATTTGCAAAAGAATATTTAAGACAGGAACAACCCTATTCCATTAATAAAAATGCTGGCAAGATATGAAAAGCCCTAAAGATTACGTGACTGCTCTGGTTAGGTGAGCTAAACAAGCACTGGTTTAAGTAATTGCTTTGTATATAGAGCAACTCTCCTGAAAGAACAAGCACTAGCCCATTAAAAAAATTAAATATGCTACACCTAAGTGAATGCTCATAACGTCTATAGCATTGCAAATAAAGACAAGCTGTATGGGTCCAATAGTTCCTATAGAGATGCACGTTAAATATACATTATCCTGAAATTCACAGATGATTCAAACATAGTTAAACTGATTAAATTGAGGTTACAGATTTTGAAGTTAATCTTTTGGCGAACAAGTCCAATAGGTGCATAGTTCCCCACATGACCGATACTGTTACGAGCTCTCTGGGTAGCGCACTTACTCACTGGCACTGCTGGTAGTGTTGAAGTTCCTGCATGGTTTCCATTATAGACCCCTTTTCATCCAAGCACTATTTTCAACTCGACCATCAAAATTCACTACAGAGCTGCAATCAGCCAAGAATAAGTTATTCATTCTGTATGTCTGCGTTTCTTAAACTGTCTTTTATTTTTAGAAAGAAATAGAATAGTTTTCTGAACTGGGTGTTTTCCCTCAACAGTAATAGTGAAAGCTACCCCCAAGCTAAGGGTGTGTATCTGAGTCTCACTTTAGCCCCACTTGGAAACAGATCCTACAAACTATTATTCAAGACAGAGATTTTCCAAATGTAAGTAATGTCAATGAGGTGGATAGGTTTACTGATGCAGATAAATTTGTGTTTTCAGGGTCAGGTCATCGGCTTGAGCCATTGGTATTGTCTTGCGTTTTAATAGCAAAATAAAACCAGCTATCCACAGTAACTACCTGAGGAAAAAAATTCCTGAAAATGAAACAATATGAAATTTCTATTTTTAATTTCATGAAATTTTCCATTGCTATCTAAATAATGTGCCAGGTTTCAGAGTTTTTCATTATTTTTCAACCGGAGAGAAAATTTTTCTCAGCTCCTCTGTCACTTGAAGAGGAGAGGATGAACTGATGTGAGGCCAGAGGCCCGAAATTATTTTAGAGGACTTTTTTTTTTCTGTTTTATTAAGAAAAATGGAATTAAACAAAACAACTGCTCATTCAGACCCTGCCTTTGACAGAAGAGTACATGCAGTCAATGAATAATCATGTGCTTTCATCCATCACACTCACACAAGGTTCAAGCAGTGTTCAGCCCGCTGAAGAGCACCAACCGCAGCAAGATGCTGCAAAAGTACATTCAGTTCTCCTGCCCCTCTTCATTTCAGTGCTCATTCCTCTTTTCCCTCCTGTCCTGTCTAAAAACGGCACAAATGAATCCTGGAAAGAAAATGCTCTTTGCGTGTTACGGAAATGAAAATATTTTGATGGTTTGGGTGCAGTCACAGATTTGTATCAGATTATTTTTCTTCTGAATTCATTTTTTCTTCTCTCGTCATATTAACCAATATCTTTAACCCCAGTTAATTGGCTACCTGGTTTGCCAGCCTGGAAAGGGTGTGCTGTTGGGGAGAAGCGGGAATGTGTAGAGGCATTCAGTTAGGACGTTAGGCTCCATATGCTTCCTCTACAGTCAGGGGAGGGCAATAAACACCTCAGGAAGGCAATTCAAAGCATCAAAGTTAAAGTAGACCCTTTAGACAGCTGAATCGCTCTCTAGACCTACAGGCTTTATGGACCATATCTTCACTGGCTACAGGAAGAGTTTAAACACTTAGCTCATATAGAGGCGCACATATATATACCCATAAGCACAAGTGTCTCAGTGAACCTTCTGCTGAATGAGTGAGGTTAAGAGGCATACCTCTTAGGTCCCCCCAAACTCCCAGTGTATTGACATTAGGAAGGATTTTTCTCAGTTTTAGGAAAAAAAAAAATCTATATTCTGTCAATTCTGTAATCTACTGCATTTATTGTAATCCTTCATTACATATAGATTGCAGATTTAGGGCTCAAACAAATCTTTCCAAGCAAAAAAATTAAAAAAGTGGGGTGAGAAGTCAGTATACAAGCTCATTTTCTCTTGACTACAAACCCGACTGAGGGGCAAAGATGCCCTTGTTCATTAATCTGCAGTGTAAATGAGTGAAAAGTTTTATGTGACACATGCAGGAAAAGCTTTTATTGGGGGAGATTAACCTTTCTTCTTTATTTCTCATCTAATACATCACAAGGCACTTTCTTTGGAAAGCAACTTTTCTTGTTATTGCTCAAAATCTGCTTGTCAACGTTTCTCAGGTGTAATTCCTTTAGCTTCTCTGTGGAAGATGGCGATGCAACTCCTCATCGTATACTTGGTGCTTAAACGATAGGGCTGTGAACTGCCTGGACATCCTCAGGGCTTGTATACAGACACACGGAGTGAAGCCTTTCTGCCATGTATTTAAATGTGGATAACCTCCAGCCCAGATGCCATATAACCAATATTAGAGCAACCTGGTGTTTGAAATATTAAGTCTCGCTGAGAGCTATGGTATGTTAGAATGAGCACAGCATGGCACAAACATGGCTATATGATTTCTGCAGGGGATATTCACTCAAATGCAGCATTTCACTAATGCAACTACTTGGCTTCCCAACAGGAGCTTGCCCTCAGATTAATAAACAGGTATAATCTGTATGTGTCACTGGTTTCTCCGGACAGTCTGCCCGTGCAGACTGCAAGATAAACTCTGCTGTGGATGAAGAATCTTCAGTGTTAAATCTGCTCAAAATATTTTTTTTTTTTCTACCTATAATTTATTTGAAATATAAAATTACACTACTGTGTGCTTGATGTACAAAGAACATTAAAGAGAATTTTTAACGATCTTCAGGAGCTTTCTGAACTTGTCCACAATCTTTCAGATCTGAGATAAAAGACAGTCTGTACCTGCTGGCTCCACTAATAAATGATCTTCCATGTTGTAAACTCAGATTGTTTTGAGGCATTCTACCTTTACACAGAAAATATTAAATCTCGTACTTAATGACATTGGCCTTGTTTTCGGTGTCAGATTCTTAGCCAGTATCAGCTGATGCTGGATTCATTAGCTTCTTTGAATGGCTTAAATTTGCACCAGCTGAGGATCTGGCTCCTATTCTTGAAAATCCAAGCCAACACAAAAGGACTTTCCTCTCTGCTTCTTAAAGGTCTTTCCAGTATTACAGCTACTAATCCCAGATGTAGCTTGTGCTGCTGACAGATGTCCTCAATAATTATATTGTTGGGTCTTCTGCTTACTATGTTTAGCATGATACTGACATATGGCAATGCTGCGACGATACTGGGGCACGGAGCCAATGTTGTCATTTCCTATTTACAAAGTAATATGTTTGGGAACCAACATGAATTCAAATAGGAAGGAGCTTTCTGATGAGGGCCCCACAGACAGCGCTGGTTAGTGGGAGGCATAATATGTAAATGGAGAGATTAAGTGCTTTATTTTAATTAATCAATTACTTAATTAAAGGGGCAGGGCTGACAGCTGCATAATCAGGGTTGGATCTTTGGAGGCTGAAACATTTTCTTTCCCTTTTCAGGCTCTCAACCTTCATGTCACCTTTCGTTTATTTCACCTCTTTTCCCACCCTAATGTCCTGCTGCTTCTTTCTCTACAATACTTACAAAATTTGTCCTTTCCTCCTCATCCCTGCTGCCCAGACATATTGCTTGTGTGGCATAATTTCTCTTCTAGACTACCATGACCTCCCCTCTTCCCTCGTTTTCCACATAATTTCATATACAGCTGCAGACATTTTCTGCCTGTCCTCCCACTGCCTTTCTGCTCTTTCATTGCTCTGTTCCCCAGTGCCAGAATTTTCCACAGGGATAATTCAGATATATCCTTTTCTGTTTGACACTCAAGGATTTTGTGCCTCTTCTCAATTCACTTCCATAACGGACTTTCTACAGTGCCTCCTTTGACCTTCCTGGTTAGCAAAACAAATGACCCTTGAATCTTGTTCCAGTTCGGAGGAGATATGAGTGCTAAAATCAGATGTTTCGCCAATCTCTTTTATTTACAAAGACTATACAAAGCCCTGTTTAACTGAACTTAGGAGGAAGCAAACAAGAGGAGAAGACTTCTTCCTGTTAGAAGGTTCATGCCTCTTTCAGCCAGCAGTTTACCCCCAAAAATCACTCTTGACAAGGTCTGTTTGTTTGTTTGTTTTGAGGGTCAGGCTCTCAGCGCTTGTTTGGAGAGTGACGAGTGTTTCTTTCCTCAGTGTTGTTTTTCCCACCTTGGTGCCCTGCGCACACATACGTCTCTCCTAAGGCAGCATTCCCCCAAATCCTTTGTCAACATGAACATCACATAGGCATTGGTTTTGATACATATACTTTGCAGGAGGTTTTCTACAGATCTGGCCATCTGGTTGCAAAGTGTTTAACTGCATATTATCTAACAGATCTTCCAGGCTGCTGGTTTCAAGTGAGGTTCAACTCAGACCATAATTCTGAAACAAAATGGTCAAAGGCAAAGACTCAAGTAAGCTAAGTCTTAGAAAAGGACCCCTTATAACCAGATTACCCATTACAACAGGTCGGTCACTCATAACTACTAACAGACACTTTTGTGGATTCTTGCCTAGTATCACAGATGCTGTTTATCTCCAACTCGGGTTTAAAGACAGAGATGGTACAGAAGGCTGTAGGCCTTCCAGACCTCAAGTCTGATATTATCTTGAGAAAGCAACACAGAACTTCACACCATTTTTTATAAAGATGGAGCTGCTCAGACTGAGACAGATGCATGGTTTGATTCAGAGGTTCTGCAGCCCACAAGCCACTTGTAACCTGTGTTTTGTCTGCAAAGGGACAGATTGATTCAACTGCTTTTGACAGAATAAAACAACTATGAAGGCTGTAGCCAATACAGATCTTTTTCAGTTGTACTGGTCCCTGTAACTGCCCTGTAACTGGGCACTTAGGGCCTGAAGTTGTCAGCCAATTAGAAGATGGAGCAATCTGTCTTGCTGAGTTATTAACTAAGCTCCATGGCTTTAGTCCAGAAAATCCTACATACCAGGCTCCAGCTGCTCCTCTTGATTCTTATCCCATTCCAGCAGCAGATCTGCTCCAAAAGTACCATACCTAGATCAAAGAGTCTGTGTTTCATCCATTTATTTTTCAGGTCAAGCAACCACACCAGTTGAAACTGGACCATTCGAAGTACGATAGTCTACCCTGGAGAGCGTAGGTAGGATAGATCCTTCAGTGACAACCACAGAGCAAGAGAGGATTGCCCTTATGCCATGTAGATTTGGGTCCAGAAAAACTGGGCAAGCCTAGTTGTGTTACTGGGACTAGGGAAAGTTGGTGCTTTTGTGGCTAGGGAAAGTTGGTGCTTTTGTGGCTAGCAAGAGAGAGGACACATAGAACAAGAGATAAATTTACAGACCTGAAGATGTGAAAATAGATGCTTTCTGTCACACCCACAGAGTCAAAAATACAGTGACCAAAGGACTTGGCACAGGAAGGAGAGATGGAGGGGCAATGAAAATCACCACATGGGTTGGTTTGCAAAAAGCAGCTGCGTCAAACTGAGCTGTGGCAAATTGGAGGACCCAGTGTTGCTCACAGAACTGAGGGCATGTAGAGAGCAAACCAACATGCGTGACTGAAATACGGCTTATTTCTCACTGTCAGTATACTGAATTGCCAGTCCTCCCAAAGATTAACAGTTCTCTTCTGGAGTTCATACACTTGTGAAGAAACGTACCCCTTGAATACTGTGTGTGTGTTCAGGCTGAGAACGCAGCTGAAAAATGATGTTTTAACTTCATTGTTCAAAATGAAACAACTTTGGAATCAAAACTGTCTCAAAACTTTGGCAGCGAAAGTCAGGTGTTCCCTTCCCACTCAAACATGAATTCATCAATGATGGTGATCTTTACCTTATTTGAAATTTTGTATTATTGCAGGTATTTCCAGCTGCCTCTGTTGAACACACAATACTGATTTCAATACACAATATCTATATTGCCATAGACACTACTGTTGTTACCCCAATGCCCTACCAGCCATTGTCCATGGATTAAAGGTTGGGGATTTAAGTGAATCAAAAACTATAATTGGATGAAACATTGAGGTGAAAGCCCCAGACTGAGGTGCATTCAATTGTTAGGCAGAAAATGAAGAATATCTCAATGAGTGCTTTGACATCGGCTCACTTTTGCTTAAGTCCATGATTGTGGAGAAACCACATGCTATGAATAAGAAAATTTGTTAGCTTGTTTTTCATGAAAGTGTATTATAAACTAAACTGTGAGGAAGAACTTTTTGGTTTGGGACCTTCTTTTCTCCTTGCTGAAGAGAGCAGTGAAGATCTTTCTGATCAGGTACCCATATTGTGATCCTTAGCAAGGCATTTATACCACTTTCAGGACCTCCTTCCAGCTTCTTGAAATAAATCTCCAGTGGATCCACATCATCAGGGCAGCCAAAGTAACTACAACCTTTGAAACTATCAAGTTAATGTGAAATGCCCAGAGGAAAACAGTGCAGCTATGTCTGTCTTTTTCCTTCTGTAACATTAGAAGGATGGCAAACATTGAGGAGCCTTCCTGGCTCCTCCCATGCCCTTAATTCTTATGCCCTCTTACTTTGTGGATCTAAAGTCCACAGTGTCTTTAAAGTAAAGTTTCTTTTTGACAGAAAGAGCATGTTGCCTGGCGAGACTTCCTCTCTCTGATGGAGGTAAACTCCCCTCTGCAGGCTGCACAAGGACAAACTGCCTGGGAAGAGCTGGAATCCTCATCTCCAACGGTGTAACTGCCTTGACTTCAGTGACAGCAAAGAATTTGCCTACAGGATCGTTTTGTGCAGCGTAGTGGTTAAAATCCCTGTTGCAGTTATTATCATACGAAGAAATCAGTTAAAAGCACTTTGATTCTTTGGCAAAGTCCCGACCCTCTGGATATGATATTTCTAAGGCTTAGTATGTGGGCTGGTTACCACGCAACTGGAATTTTTATTTGTTTTGGAAATATACGATTTCTTTTTTCTGTGCACAGATTGGATGAAATTGCCAAGTGCAATAAAGAAAATCTGAAAAAATAAACAAAAAATTATCCCCGCACATAATTTCCTTTTATGAGCTTGAAATTACTGATCTATTTCTCTGTATCTAACTGTTAAAGGATGTGCATGTTTTAAAAAAAAAGGAAGCTATTCAAAGCAAAAAACAAAAAACAAAAAAATCCCCCAAAAAACCCCAACAACAACCCCACATCATAATACAAAATAGAAAATGAAAAGAAAGGTGAAAGAAAGGTATAAAATGGAAATTATCTGTGGACACTGCTGCCCTAGGAGAATCTCCCTACTTTCACATACTCTCCAGAAAGCATGAATTAGTAGAGTAAGTTTCCTATTATTCTAACATCTTAAGTATCTTTGCTCTCAGAAACTGGTATATTCAGAAAAAGGCCAATGTTAATGTCTAACACCACATTGATAGTGAGCTGTTACTTCTTCTCCTAGTATATATTATTAAGGTAACCACTGAAATGTTAACACACCATATGCATGAAATAAGTATGGTAGCTAATACATCTTGATGACCCCTATGTCGAACTCCATTCAAAGACAGACATATGTTGCCACAGACAGTAACGTGTCACCTAACATCTAGACTCCCTGGAGCAGGGGTGGAAAACACATCAGCCGCTCACACATGGGAGAGGAGGGTGCCGACAGCAGCCGGCTGCTTCTTCCAGCTGGAGATAGAAACGTATCTGAAATTGTGTGTGTATCTCTGTCTTGAGCTTTGACATCCAATGTATACGTACAGTTGATGTTTGCTCCTCAGTTAAGCCAGACTGCCGACCCTTGCTATCTCTGTTGATTTGGGAGCAGGTACAAAATCAGGTGTTTTGCTGCCAATAACTGGAACAGAAGAAAGCCCTTCTTAGCTTAAGGGAGCTAAACTCACATCTCCTCTACTCTAAGAGGATAACCATAAGCTTATCGGTACATTCACCACACCCCAAGCAGTCCACATAGTAGCCACAGTCCAGCGAAAAAGTGTGAGAGCAAAAATACAGAAAGTTAGACAAGATGCAATAGCATTTTCTGTTCTGCTCCTGTGGGGTGCTTCTGCATTTCAATTTAAACAGAGAAACACACATAAAAGGAATTATGTACAGAGCAGACTGCTCTCTCCTAACAGTGTTTAAATCACTGGGCTACAGATTCATTCTTTCCCTTGCCTGTTCTTTCTCTTGTCTCATGGCTCTTACATTCTTTGCTGCAGAGTTCCCAGTTTCCAAGGGTAAGGGGGAAAAATGGGAATTGCAGTTTTCAGTATGAAAATCTAAATTATACAGATCCTTTCCACTGTGCAAAATCTTTAATGAGTAAACTGCTCTACCACCTCCTTTTGTTGTGTTTCACAGTGGAAGTCATTGTGACTTTTCTATTTTATTCTGAACTCCGTGTACTCAGAATGCGTTAAATCTGACTTAAGGGTTACAACACGCTTAAGAGACGTCTGATATCTAAACAGATTCAGGGCTTTAGATTATACTGTTGTCCTGAATTTAGAGATCTATATTCTATTTCAGAAACGTAAATTCTATTTTGGAGCTTTCCCTAGAAACTCATTTTCAAACTGTGACTTATAGGTATGAAACTACATGTTATTTATGGCCTTAAATATACTATCCTGGTTTTGGCAGAGCTGAGGTTCTTCTCTTCTCCCGGGTGCCATTAGAATTTTCTGTCACATTGCACCTCAAAAAAATGCATTTTTTTTCATTTAGTTCTTAATTGAAAATTAAGTATTTTTAATGATTGGAATACAAAATGGACATTCTGGCCTCAAAGCCCCTAGTGCCCAAAAGCCCCTAGTGTCCAAATGCTTAGCTAGTGTCAATGATGATTTACACCAGCTGACACTCTGGCTCCAGATAGCCAGCTCCTTGCTTTGGGAACTTAAAGTGACCATTTAGGCATTTAACATTAGACATGCAACTTTGCAATTCAGGTCTTAACTGCTCGGTACTCATCTCCGTAAGAGAAACACCTCCCTTAGGAAGATTTCACATGTTATCAGGTCTGTTTTTCATTTAATCAACAAGTAGCATAGCAACTGCCTTGTCTCTTATTAGCTGTGAGAGCCTAAGTAGATACTTCAAAGCCCCTCTTGAAATTATAATGAAAAACAATTTCTAGCTGAGAACAGTAGAATCAGTTGCTTTATGTTCCCACGGCACCAGAGAAGAGAGAAGAGCACAATGAAGCTGAAGAGTAATGTGTTGACAGAAAGAGGGGCTGAAGGCTATAAAGATATGTAAAACAATAAACATTGTATGTCATGCCATCGAAATATTTCAGAGGGCGAAGCAGTTCAGGAAAACAGTCTGCTTTTGCAGCCTTACGGTTTGTTTTTTTCAGATTCTATTTATTACAGTAAAATTATACTGGATGCCCCTTAACTTTCCATTGTAGAGAATGGCCAGCAATCAAGCTGTATTGTTACCCCAAAGGCTATCAGAAATGGTTATTTAAATATTGAAAAGTATTTTTGCACAAGAGCCTTTGTCACTGCAGGTGTCTGAGTTCTTTCACTTTGCTTACACATTCGTATTTTATGCATCCTGCAAGAATTGCTTTGTTTCTGGATGTGCTCAAAATTTTCATATTTCCTTCTCCTTATTCCTGTCTACTTCTGTTGTGGTATCGCAGAAACCCAGAGGGAAAGGACTGCCTAAAGCCAAGCTAGTGAGTCCCTCCCTCTAAAGCTGAGTCTCTGCTCTAAATGCAGGGAGGAGAGGAGAATATGGTCCCACACATGTAATCCAACTTCTTGTCCTGCTGCCCTGGACATGTGGCTTGGCCTGTTGTGTCATTACTCACAGATAAGGCAGGTTTATGTATGCTCAGTCCTCTAATGAGGACTCACTGACTGCAGCACCTGAGGCAGCAAATGCTGTCATAACTTCAGGAGAAGCTGGGGTGACAGAAAGGAAGACCTGACGACACTAATGAACCCCCTAAAAGGCTGAGGAAAGCATCAGCCAGGATCCATTTACTGAGCACATCAATGCTGCAGGTTACTACTGAATGAAGCCCTGAAGATGTAGCAATGGCCAGCCTACATTCATGAGACATCTACCGCAGCACCCTCCACTCACTGCGGAAACTGGTGTTCGGTCCTTCCTGCGCCAACAGAACCGGCATATTCTACCTTTCATATATTCCTGGCATATTCTGCCTTTCAGCTTTATTCATTCATGATTTACACCCCACTTTTCTCCTGGGTTCTTCACTTTTCCACATAGCAGGGAAACTTTCTGCATTATTGTACTTCTCACAATTTTATTTTTCAGTGACTCAGGCAATGGAGGAAAAAAAACCTTCCACACATTTTTACATAACTTATAAAGATTTACATACTGTCTGTAGAAGTAAGCAAGACTATATGCCTTTTCTCTCAGTCTTTGAGCACACAACCCATGGGCTGATGCTCCACCTCTATTCACTGGCTAATTACTCCTCCCATGAGGAACCAATTTGCTTAGACACATCATGAACTGATGCAATTATACAGCTGCAAACTGAGGCAACCCCTCTGCGTGGGCTGCACAGTCCCCATGCGGATATACCACTTTATTCAGATTTAGAATGAGATTCTGCATTTCCCAGATAAACAGATCCAAATAGGCCATCAATTAATCAGCAGGTATATTTAATAATTACTAACACTCATTTTAGTGTCCTTGATGATGTAAGTCTGGAAAGTTTATTCATTTTTCATCTCTTGGACCATGAATTTATGTGGGCCTCATTATTTCTTTATTTAATATCTGCTACTTTCTAAATTCTTAACTTTAGCACTTTCCAAACCCAGCCAAAATTTTTTTTCTCCCCTCCCAAGTCCTACCACTTTTGATGCGTTATTTCATTATTTCTACATTCCACTCACAAAATTCTATATAAAACCTCATCAGTACATTTCTTTCTTCCTTCTCTATTTCACATGCTCAGTTGCTGAAGCATTCATTTCTGGGCTGATAACTGGGCAATCTGTTCCCAGATCGGGAGCCAATCTGCAGGTCAGCCAGCTGGAGCAGTGACAGAAACGCCGAACTGTGTATCATCCCCCAGAGGCCAGCAGCTCTCCTCTCAAAACGCGTTAATTCTTTTCTCATGTTCTGCTGGCCAATGGCCTCCTCCTTGATGTCCACTCCTTCATCTTCTGAGCTGGCAGTTCTGTTTTGGTTTCGCAACGGTTACGTCTGAGTACCAAAGCCCTAAGCCTATACTGAAAATACAAATGTTCTAGGACAAGATCTTACTAACGTGCTTACATTTATGCTTAATAAATACTAAGTGAATCAACAACCTAACTTTTAGTAAAGTTTAAACATTCAGGACTGTCGAAGTCCGCAGATGTAAGAAAACTCAGAGCTGAAGCCTCTTCTCTTTTTACTTGAGCATTACACCAAAGGGACCTCATAAGTTCAAAGACTTCTATAAAGCTAAGTGTGATGCAGACAGTTGAAGGAATAGAGGAAAAGCTGTCATTCTGCAGCTTTGACACCTTTGGCTTTTAATGGTTCAAGTTAAAAATTCAGGGTTAATTCTTGCCTCAGGCAAGACAGCAGCATAGCGTACAGTGCTGTATTCGGCACAGCATGGCTACAATTCAAGGCAATGATGAAGTGCCGGTATAGAAGTGTTTAGATGAGGTTTGCTAGCGCAGACACAAGACTATGCTGATATTGTGCATTCGTGTAACTGAATCTGTATGTGAGATTTTGCTAGAATAACTCCTCAGAAAGTTATAGCAATATAAATTTGTGCTTGTAGTAAAACACGAGTAGCGTTCCAACAGAATTATTAAGGACTATATTTTAGGTAACCTCGGTGAAAAGGAGCAGAGTGGTAAATTCAGTCCACACTGCAGAGGACTGAGAAATACATTTACTGAATAGGTCCTGAGTCAGCTTAAAGGATTCCCTTCAGCGCCTGCCATTGGTGAGCCAACACAGTTTTCTTAAAGCAAGGAGTAATTTAATCTCCATATAAGTAACACAGTGTAACAAGGGAAAGGGTTAATATAACATAAGTCTATATGAATGCTTCTATCTTCTACATGAGGTCTTTTGCATATTCCTCTCTTTTGATACACTAGGCTTGAGGTTTTGCTTTACTTGAGCAAAAGCAATACATCTCTCCCTTCAGAGAGACTATTTAAATTCCTCTCCTCCATCTTTATCAATTTAATCTCCTCCACCTGTGTTTATTATCCTGGGGAAGACAGCCTGGTGAGCCCACAAAGGAGCAGAAGTAATCCACCACAGTTGCTGGGGAGTGGCTATTCCGGCTGCTGTCCATCCTCGTGATCATCCAGCTATGGAACTTGGATAGTAAACACATAACCTTCTTAACATTTCTCGTCAAGCAGGGCCTATAGATTATTACAAACTGCTTCCATCCTGTTGCCACAGAGTTGTTTATTGAGCTTCATTAGTGGGGTTGGCATTGCAAAACAAACGATAGGAGATGTGGACATTACCCCAAAGGAGAACGCTTGTGATGTCCATTAGAGAAAGCGCTACGGAGACACAAGCTGCTGCTGTACTGCCCTTGGTCTCGGGACAAAGTGACAACGCCATCTACGTGAGCTGAGTTTGAAAGGTGATTTGCATGCTGTATGTTAACTGTCAAAGTTAGCTTCTCACCTTGTGTATAAATAGCTGTTAATGGAAGGAGGAGAGATCCGGCGTTCCCATGGCGATTCCCACGCGTCTCACTGTTTGTGCTGCCTCTGTGGGTTTCTGCCACCTCCCGTCTTTCACTTTAGACTTGTCTTTTAAGATCCTTAAAACTGGGTCAGGCACAATCTTTCACTGTGTGTTTGCATCACACTCAGCCCAAGGAGAGTGTCCATGAAGCACCGTGATGTCTGCACCGCTTGATGGAGCAGTTTGAGATTGAGCCCGGGCCTGAGCCAACCGTGCCTATACCAGACGTACGGCTGGAGCTCCTATGGAAGCCAGGGCCCCTGCCCGGAGACCTGCTCCGCTTGCTCGGGAGAAGAGCCCGGCCATCAGGGCGTCTGGGCTCCAGTGCAGACCAACCTCACAAGAGAGACTTCAGGGGAGGTTTCACAGCCGCTTTGAGCTAATCGACCCTTCCGCTAAAGGGCTAATCCTGCTCTCTCCCTACCCCCACTTCTTCTTGCCACCTAATCCCTTGTGCTAGTGCAGACGCCTTTATGATAACAAATATAAAATGTAAAAAAGTCACTTCAATTTCTTAGTCTTTGCAAATTCAGACCCCTGGAGCCACATAAATTATTCTCGACTGACACCACTATGGTTGATAGTGAGTGGGAGCAGAAAGGACCTATGGTATTACTATTTTTAGGTCAAGTCTCGATTATTTAAATTGATCTAACGTGGTCAAATTCTACATTTCTTTAGCTTGTGCAATTTCAGGGTCTTTGGCTGGGGTTTGGAAGATATAATTCAAGTAGACTGTGTAAATCATTGTCTTACACAAGTAATAGTTCAGATATTTCCCAAAGCAGCTGTATCAGAACCCTTTTAATTCTTACATTAGTTTAGCTAGAAAGATGGAGGATATCTCTTCCAATATTTCTTGTATTCAACTTTGAAAATCATTAGTGGGAGAGCATTAGTCTATGTCCCAAAATAATTCATAACGGAAAATGAACACTGCCTGTGGCACGCTCCCCTGGTT
This sequence comes from Phoenicopterus ruber ruber, assembly GCA_009819775.1. NCBI lineage: Eukaryota > Metazoa > Chordata > Aves > Phoenicopteriformes > Phoenicopteridae > Phoenicopterus > Phoenicopterus ruber. The sequence continues at coordinate 115,244,367 of CM020217.1, forward strand.
AGTCCAATTTACAGCAATATGGCCTAAATGAAATTGTACTGAAGATGGATGTAGTACAAACATACACCAACTAAAAAATACTGAAAAGGGTGGGATTTTTAAGGCCATTTTACCAAGAAAATACTTCAATATCACTCTTTAATTGCAAACTACTGTGGTTTTCCAAATCAATAACCTTTAATTTAAAGATCCTTAAGTATACTATCATCAGATAGGATAAGTGATTCCACGGGAACTAGAGTCCTGAAGGTTTATTGTTTCAGCAGTGAACAGAAGGAGGCTTATAGGCAGGTTAGGGTACTGACTACAGAGTCCTCCTATAAATCTGAATTTAAAAGAGCATGTTCCCGAATAAGGAGTCTTGTCTATGCTGAGAAGTTCAGTCACTCGTAATTGATCTCATTGTTCTGCTGCTCTTGAAATACAACCTGTTCAGCACTTCCACGCTAGCCGGGCTGAGTCGGGGTCAGGACACTCTTTAATCCTTGACCCAAACTAGCTTACAAGCGCACAGATTTAGCTGCAGTGCCTTCTGGTTTTGTAGTCTGCAGTCTCTGAGAACTTGGGGGAATTTTAAGGATTCTTCTGGAAGGGTCACACATTCACAGGTCGTATGAGAAGCTGCTATTATTTCTCTGAGATGCCTGGGTTAGGGGGGAGTTCAGCTGGATTAGAAGCCATTTGCGTTGTTGCAGCAAGGACATTTTTTATACCTGTGAGCTTAACATTACTGGCATTTCATTTTTCTCTTAATCAGCTTTCAGTGGAGTTGATCTTGACTTAAGATAGGGGATGACCTCTCAAGGTCATACCCTTTCTGTCATCTGAAAAGCATTAACCGTGGGCCATTCTAGGACTTTTTTTTTTTTTTTAACCGGCAGGCTCGTTGCCGGAGAGCACAGTTTCAGCTTTGACTTGTTAGTACTTTCTGTTATGAACTTTCTTTTGCTTTACCAATTCTTCTGTACATATTATACTCTTCTGCCCATGAGTATGAGATTTCAACTTCTTCCAGTCTAAAATTGGTGTTAGCAAGCTGATTGTTCTGAGCAGTAAACAAAAATTGCTACCAGGTCACTGCTCTTAAAAGCAATAATGAGAAAGTTATATGGTGTTTTTCACCTAGGTCTCATGGAAATTGCCATCCCCTTTCACAAAATTATATGCTTCCACAGGCACAGACATGACTAAAGCCGGCCGTTTCCTTGATAATTTCTTCCAGTGATGTGCATATACTGACCATAATACATTTTAACTCAAACGTGCATGTCTTAAACTTCCAGCCATTGGTTCTTGTTACTTCCTTCCTCCTAGATTGAAGGGTTATTTAATACCCATTACATTCTCCCTGTGAAAGTACTGCGATTGTGATCAAGGGCAAAACTACATCGTGCTGGCAGAGGCATCCAAGGCATCCGAGCTGTCTCGGTTTATACTAACCAGCAGAAGAGGAAGTGTAGAGAAGTGCAGTACAGAGACACCAGAGCTGACTGCACGCTGAAGAGCCCGAATCCAGAGAACGGCGGCGTTGCATTTGCAGGCAGGCTACAATTAGGGTTAATTATCAGCACTTTTACCATGCTGAGACCTCACATTAGGTTGCTCCTTCACTTTGATCCCTAGGTCTTTTTCAGAGTCCTGTTTATGAAAAGATCCAGATCATCCTGCCTCATTGCCTTATCCTTATTTACTATTTTACCAAGGGGTTTCTCCCCCCCCCTTTTAATTACAAATGTTATCGTAAGTGATTTATTATTTACTTTCAAAAATAATCGGTGAAGTCGATGAATGGTATCAGGTCTGCTACTGATCCCCATGAAACTCCATTATAAGTATGTTCAGCTGTTGATAATTTCCTGGAGACAATCTCTTTTTAAGATCTATCACTTAACCAGTTCTTAATTCATAAAACATTTGCTTTATTAATAGTATATGATGCCAATGTTTAAATCAGAACATCCTGTGCTGCTAAATTCAAATATTTTACAAAAATCAGATTACTCAAACAAGCTTGCAATTTCATCAAAGAATAAAGTGAGATTTCTTTGACATGATCTGCTTTTCATAAAACCATGTTGTCTGGAATTAATTTTATTTCTATCCTTTAATTATTTCTCAGCTGATTCTCTTCCCAGATTTTCTGTTATATTTTCTGGAACAGATGTCAGACTAATTGACCTACACTTACTCCAGTCTTCTTGTCAGACTTTTTGGAATATTGGCACACTGTAAGTTCACTTTCAGTCTTTTGGAATTTTCCTGGTATTCCACAATTTGTTAAAAATGAGCATTAAAGATTTCCTAGAGTAATTTGTGTGTAAACCATCTGTGTCCACTGAATTAAAAGTGTTTAATTCTACTTAAACCTGCTTTATATTTCCCTCAGACCATGACAAGCCAGAAAGAAATTTCTTATTCTTATACAGTAGAAGTACATCATCTGTATTTTGTTTCTAGGAATGCAGCTATTTTATGAATTTTAACTATTCTATGTCTTCTAATAATAATTTGATGATTTGTTTCCAACATCAGGACAATTCTATATTAAGACATACTTTTCTTCCAATATACATGAAAAAACTACATTTTATCATACTAACATTTTCCCTCAATATTTTTAGCTTCTCACATCCTCTTTTCAGTATTTTTTAACCTCCAAGTTACATGCACAGGTATTTCTACATATTGTATATCATGGTGGGTTTTTTTTCCTAACTGTTGCCTTACTTCTTAATATAACCAGGCTTTTTTTTTTTTTTTTTTTTATAAACAATTTAGAGACTTGGATGTGAGTCATTGGAAGGTGTAGGTATGTAGCAAATATACATTAAAGCAAAACTCATTATCAGCCTAAATTTCCTGCTCAATCCCTCCTCTCCATCAAGTTCTCCAAACTGTTTTTGCTTTAGTAAATTCAACCCTTTTGAAGACACTTTGAAGTAATTCATAAATACAAAATAATTAATATTTGAGATATACCTTCTGTTTTCTCACCTTAAATATAGACAAATTGCAATCAATGGTCTTTAAGCAGCACGTTTCCAGTCCAGCACCACTCTTACCTTTATCCATCACTTAACTCATCCTGTTACACTGCTGTGGAAGCTTGAAAGCGTGGAAAGAAGCTCCACTTGTTCCTGAAGAAATTTATCAGCAAAGCTGACTTTTATGATGACAGCAGTCTCTGTCCTGAAGAACAAAATGAAGCTGTCCCCACTTCAGTGGAAGTGCCCCTCCTGGTTTCCCTACTAACTGTTCTAAAAATGAAAACTCTCTGACTATACAGCAAAAAAAGGGCCAATTTGGAAAGGCATAGCAACTTCACATGTAAAGAACCACTGAACGAGTGTCATCAGAGAAACAAAAACCCGATTCCTCGAGGAAAACACCAGCCTGCATGCAAAGGCAGGCTTTCCACTGAGCATCCTTCAGGTTTCAGCCGAAGCGAATTAGTAGGGTAATTTGCAAAATATTACAGTGGTTCACAAGACATTTAAATGAACTCATTACCTCTTATCAGAGCATGTCATAAACTTTGCAACACTCCCGCAAGACAGAATTTTTCCTGTCTTTTACTGCAGTTCTTAGCTAATGGGAAACTGAGGTTCATACACGAAATGTGCAGCAGAGCAGGGATTTGAATGCTGTTCTCCAAAAGCTTAGAGACATTAAGTCATGGACTGAGCTCCCTTTCTGTAAAAACTACAGCTGTTCTTCGACTGAACAAGGAATTTACTTCCTGTGGAGTCAATTCGCCCCCCAGCAGCTCTCAGATTTACTTTCTCCCAGTTCTGTTACACAGTTTGTCTCTTTCCAAATCTGAACAGCAGATAGAGAAATGGGCAGCTCTGGAATGAAGCTTGTGACGAAATGAATGAGAATAATGTCAGACAGCCCACTAAACCATTATCAGTCTACAACGACAATAAGCTTACAAGAATCTCTATTCCCATCTTCATCTTTCATTGTTCTCCTTAGGTTGTTTGTTTAAGCCTCTTAACCTAATTACTGAAATTCATTGTTCTCATTAGTGCCATTTGTTACCAAAAAAGAAAAAAAAAAGGTCTTCCTGCCAGAGTTGGAAAACTCCCAAAGTATGTGGTTGGCTCCAGCACTTCTCTCATTCTCGCAGGCTTAGGCCAGCACAGAACATCTTTGTTTTGCAGTTGTCAAGGCTCTAAGCAGTTGTTGGGGTCTCTACACACTGCACATTTGCCATCGCTTATGGACAATATAAAATATATTGACAGCAACATGGGTATAATTCCCAGATGGGATTACTAAAGGTAATTTTTCAGGAAATGTAAGTGCTGTGAATTGATGCTAGCATAAGGATTTAGAGGAAGAGAACACAAAAAAACAGACCTTCCTGTGGCAAACATCATTCTTTTCTTGTGATAAACTTATAACTAGATGCTGCCAAAGGAGTTTGCAGGAATTACAGTTTGCATTCCGGGCCATCTCATTCCAGTTCATCAGCCAGACTCCTTTTCCCACAGTGTATCTATATTCATGACTGCCTTTTTGTACAAAATTAAGTTCATCCGAGAAGTTCATCGTCTACTTAATTGAAAACACGGAAAAAGTGAGGCTCTGTGTTAGCATTTCTTCAGTACCATCCTCAGGCTCTAGTGTTTGACTTTTCAGTAGCAAGCCAACTTTTACTACAGAATGTGGACATGGTCAGATAAAATTTCAGTTGGAAGTACAATTTTTATTTGCATAACAGGTGCACTGAAAATATGTGGTGTAAACCCTCAGAAATGAGACTGGATTGCGTGTCATTTTTTGTGTGTGACGTGACTGAAAAAACGCGTACTTGTTCTTGTATACACTTTGAGAACTTCCTTGTAAAGAAATCTGATTTTTCAGGATGACATCAAAGTTTTCTAACCTTGCTGAATTTCAGGAGCTTTAAGACACGCACATTTAGGCACCCAAACCACATGTGAAAACCTGTTTCTAAAAAACAGAGTTGCTATGTCCCCCACGTTTGTGTACACAAATGACCTGCATCTCCATTTAACAAGCCTATATTCTTTAAGTTATTTTTCTGAAGCTACATTTTGTCACCTTAGCTTCGTCCATATATTAACGAACACATTGCATCTTATACACAAGCAGAAATAACTAGTCAAAATAAATTATCTACATAAAATCGTATCATGGTTGATTCAAACCTCATTTTATTAGGTTTAAGGAATCAGTTTGGATGGATAGGAAGTCATTTGCTAAGTAAAAACTTCACCTTAAGCAAATAGGGAGGCAAGGAAAGGGAAAGAGGAGGGAAAAGAGAGATATAGAAGTTTGTTGCAATTTCTGTTTCATTTTACACTTCTGCCTGTTATCACTGAACAAGTAGGGCATGGGATTAAGAGTCAGAAAAGCAGGTTTAATCCCCAGTCCTGCCAACTTGCTGTTGTCTGCCCATAGGCAAGTTACTTCAGCTGTTTCTTCCCTTGTTATTTTTCCATCTAAGTTATGGATGCTACTCTCTTCGGCAGTGCTTGACACAGAAGTAGTGCCGAGTCCCACTCAGTAGCATCATGACATCCAGTGGGTCACGCACATGGTATTTAATGTTCAGTATGTACAATTACACTGTGATCTTGCCTGAAAAAGGAAAGGTTCTTGTGCCAGTTATTCCACACTGATAGATGGTACCTAAAATACCATTTCTCATGAGATGTCCAGCACCAAAGCATCTAGCAATGTAAATATGCACTAAAAATATGCAGCAAATGACCCTTTTTACCTCTCCTCCTCCTCCCCCCTTCCCTCCACCTCCACCTCGAGCTTAGTAGTAGAAACAGCCTCTTACTTTCTACTCCTCAAACCTTCTCTTCTTCAGATGACAGGTCATAAACACACATTACTTTCCTGATTTTTTTCTTTCTTCTGCTATAGTGAATAACCTGACCAGTTCTAACAGGGACATTCTTTCCTGACACCATGATGAATCACAAATCGCTTAGGTAGAAATGAGACTGAGCCAATGTAGGAGGGAGAATACAGAGAATCTAATAGTTTCTTTCATTTTGTAAACAAGGCCAACTCTTTTAGCATTTAAATAAAATATATTAGAATAATCAATTAGTAACCAGCTTCAATTAAGTATGCCTGTAGAATGTGCTTTTATTTCCTTTGAGGGAAAAAAAAAGCATTGAGTACATTACCACTGAAGCATGTTTCTGAACTATTGTCATTTCAAAGAGTTAAAGCTCAGAGATACAGAGGTAGATTTCTTCAATGTTATGGACTGAAATCCTAACTTCAGTGGATCAAGGGGATGGTGGCATTTATTTCAAGGGCACTGAGATTTCACCTTCTGTAGCAAACTCAGCAATTCTCTTTGCTCACAAAGTGCTTGGATCAGGCCCCTAGGACATTGCAAAGACCAAAGCATTCTCCTCTTCAGAAGCTTTTCAGAAAGCCCTAGAAATAAAAGCTACCTTTTGATTTGGATGTGTCTGTAGGGTGGATTCCACTAGGGCAGGAAGGTCACCCCTTCCTTCCTGGAGCTCAGGGGGAATGCGAAAAGGAGGATCCCCTGAGCACATGCAAGTCTCCTTCAGTAATGAACCACATGCATGTTGCTAAGTAAGCGTAATAATTAAATTATATCCATGTGCAGCTTTTTATATCTGAATTAACTGAATAGTATTAACATATTGATTAATTTTGCAGTGCGTATATATACATATATATAAAAAAATACATAAAATTTCAACTTCTTGGGCTAGACTTCCTGAGTTCCAGTATTTCATGTTGAATGGTTATTTGTTGCTACATGGAAACAATGTCTGCACCAGTAAGTTAGATGTGGCCCATATTGTTCTCTGTTACTGAGGTCAAATGACACAGTGAAACCTGCGTTGAGAACATCGCATTCAATGTGAACGCTCAGACGGAGGACATTCACCCAAAGCGCCTACTGGAAACGGTATTGGCCCCGTGATAGCTTCTGAACCATTTCTGAGGCATTTGGGATAGGGAGGTTGGCCCCAGCTAAAGACATGCCAAGGATCTTCCTAACAATATAACAGCACAGATGATGAAGTTCCAGTCCCCAGGGATGCTCAGTGGAGCTACTCAATGTACAGCAATACATGACGCAGCTGAACAGCTGCAGGCTGCCTCCGCGCACACCCCGTGGGGCCATCCCGCAATACCCTTCCCTACGTTCTCTGCCATCACCTGCAGGGTTTGAAGGTGCTAGCACATGTGGAGGAGGAGAATAGAGTACCAATGATAGATGCACCACTGAAGCCAGTCAAATGACTAATTTAAGTGGTTTTATGATTGAATAAGGAGTTGACAGCTGATCTCTGACCGTAGGATGGGATGCAGTGTATTTAGCACTCGGAGCTAGTTTCATAGTTGAACCAAGCAGGTGCAAATCCTCTGCAGTTCTCTCTTCCGAGCCAATTCCCTGACCCTTGATTAGTAAGAGTTGGTAGAAATTAGACAAGCTTAGAGCATCAACACAAACTGAAAATGCATTCTAGTCTCAAATGATACGAATCAGCACCTTATCTACAACATTTCCTGCCTTTGACGAGTACCAGTATTTAGCTCACCACAGTGACTTCAGAGTGTCAGTGTATTTCACAATTCAATTAGTCATTCCCAAGTGAAGTATTGTAATTGATTCTTTTTTGGTCTCCACTGGTGATAAAGGTAATGGATGTTTTTGTCAAGCAAATGGACTTCCTCTAAATATCTGCTTCTCCTTGTCACTGCCTCCTAAGTAAATGGTGAGGTGTATTTCTATAAATAGACAAGTAGCTGGCAAGGGGGGGGAAAAGAGAAGGGGAAAAAAGAGTGGAGAACCATGTATTTCCTGATATTGCAACTTTCATGATGGTTTCATTACCACAAACGTACATTCTTGAACCACTCTTATCTTAGGGAGCATTGCAGGAAGCAGAGAATAATTTGGATGTTAACAGATACTGCTTAAAATACAAAAGGAAAATGAATCAAATGCCCCTTACAGTGTCAGTGGTTTCAGTTTGGGGGAACTGATGTTCTCAGAAAAGGCTGAAGTAGCACCTCAGCACTAAGAGCTGTGGCTTACAGCGAGGATTGATATACCATTTTCCAGCAGCTGGCCTGCACTTGAATAACAGAGCAAGCAAAGCCTGAGAAAAGCAATATCAGCTGCATTTGTCACAACTCTATGAAGTCCTCAGTTATGGATATCGTTAACTGAGTACAGTTTCCCTGCATGCAGTGAGGGGCAACATGCCAAGAGCCAGGGTAGAGTTACCTCGAAAAACATCCTGAATGCCAGGTTTTAGGGCCTTTCTCTCCGTAATGCTTCCTTTCACCACCTAGAAAAGACTCGCTGACCTAAGAAACATTCTGGATCACATTAAAATCCCATCACATCCAAACTCTCTGGGAAGAAATTTTTCCTCACGGAAACAAAAACTGCTGATTCCTTGGCTTTTTGCCAGCGCGGCAGTGTAACAGAAGAGAAACATCTTGCATTTTGCCAAGACCATGCACATGATTTTGGGAGGTAAACAAGGAGCCATTGGAAGTAGAAAAATATTATTGTTTATCTGTCAGTAGTGGTCCTTTCCTTCTTGACATTCACATGATGATGTTAAAAGGAGCAATTCTGGTATTCTGAGATTTTCAGAAAATTAAAAGATAAGAGGTATATCCCTGGATAGCTCATGAAGGTTTCCTGGTGGGCTGCTGTGGTAGCTCTTGTTCCACCTTTCCATTTAGCTTTTACAAAAGACAAGCATGCATCACATACGATGGAATATACTCCACTATATTCACAAATCCTGTCAGATCCATAAATTAAATCAAGGACTTCTAGAACTGTACCTAGAGGAGAAATCTTTCAGAAAAGTCTGATGACACTTTCCCTAAATTGTGTTAAAGGCCTCCATGCTGTTGCCCTTGGGTGACATATAAAAATGTGACCGAGGCCTTTGCATATCCAAAGGCACATTTACAAAAGCAAAAGGATATTAATCTGCAGCCAAACTTGTTTAGGGATAGGCAGTCTTCTGAAATTTACTGGCAATCTCAGTATGTTACAGTTTTTCTCCTATAGTCTGCCTCAAAATCTAGAGCGGTACTGTCATGCACTTGTAATATACTGCAGAATTTTACATTAAAGATGGATAAAGAGGTTCGTAATTTTTATAATGCAAAGGATTGATTAGATCCCATAAGGGTAAGATATAACTTTGAAAAAAACATTAACTGTTTTGTTTCCATTTCCTTGTAACTTACGTAAAGTGCCTGAGCATTTGGAGGATTTTAAGAACTTACTAGCTAAAGTAGCACATCTGATTTGAACCTAAGGATGACAGCTTAAAGGTTGCCTTTCTTCCACAGGTAAAGAGCACTACAAATTAAATGTGAAGGGCCAGCTAACATCTCTGTGAGCCCGTGGTCATCACGTGGGACTGTATCTCATTGCCCACTCTTGGCAAAGAGAATGCAGAGTTCCCACCCAGGGTGGAAACGGGCTGACTTCAGTGGCAGCTCACTTATTTCAGGGGGTGTTAGAACAGCAGCTTGCTTGGCTCTTCTCGAGGCCACAACTGCCTCCCTAGCATTTTCTATTTAGTGAAAATAAAATAATGTTATTTTAAGTCCATATCCTTAGCTGGTGTTTCGTTAACATGATCTTATTGGTTTTGATGGCTGCTGATGCCAGTTTATTCCAAATGAGGATAGGGCTGTCATCAAAAAATCACTGAACTTCCAAATCTCCTTTCTCAATTCGTTATTTTGTTCTGCTTCGTGTTACGTTCATGATAGGTTATAGTCTGTATATTTTGAATAAGATCTTGTAACACATTTTCAACCACATATTGAAGTTTAGATATCTAATCTAATCTACTTATCTAGACCCACCCTGTATCAGTAAAACATATAGGCACTGCCAAAGAGTGCCTATAAAATGTCCTAAAAAACATCTGGCATGAATGTCTCTCTTGAGAGATGCCTGCCTTTCTCTGTAGAGGATGATCCTCTAGGCAAGTCACAAAGACAGGAAAAATCTGGGGTTTATAGAGACAGGAAAAACACTTTACTGATAAAGGAGGTTGTACCAAGCTTGTTCAGATGACTGGAGTTAGTTTAAGGATGAAGCATGGTTGGTCCAAAACCACCTCACTGGCTCCATTAGCCAACATTGGGAAACTAGAGGTGGTCTTTTTGGAAAAAGATGACAAATATAGGAGTTGCGGACATGTTTTTCCTCCCATAAATGTAAGAGGGGTCTCTGTGAAACCTTCACCAATGCACAGCTGCGTTGTGACAGCTCAAAGCACTCAGAGGTTGGAAAGGGAGTGGATGTGGAGGAATGGCGCAGCACAGCACTAGCACTGAAATGGCACAAGCCGAGGCCACCAAGCAGCAGTCAGGGACCTCTTACATCTGCTCCTCAGAGCTCAGCAGGCCAGCTGTGATGGAGAGAGATCAGCTCAAATGAAATGGAAGATGAAAAGTCTGGTGAAAATGCCACAAATAAGTAAAGAGTTGTTCCTGGAGAGACAAGCAGCTCCATCTGCAGCAGAGCTAATGAAGCTTGGGTTTTTTTATGGATTTGTGTCTTGTGGTTGGATTCTCTGGTGTGAGTACCAATTAAAACTTTTCCTGTGGTTGGGGTAGCCATAATAGTTGTCTTCTGTGTGAATTCGCCAGTGGGTGGAGAGCATGCTGCAACCTGGTGATCAGAGAAGGTCTGACTCGATTAGACCACTAATGACATCTCTCTTTCCTGCTCAGCCACCTATTCCTACAAAACTGGATATTTAATTCCTGCTAACTTCTGTTATACCGTGTTGAAACTAGTTAAGTGATTCAGAATTATTGGGATGTAGATGGAAATGACGGGCAGACCTACGTGCACAGATTCCTGCATATGCACAAATGCAGTGTAATCTCATAGAGCTCGCTCTGCCAGGAGCATCATATGCTGCGAATGTATGTATACGGACCTATGCTATTATCTCCCGGGTAATGCTGGCTTGTGAATTAAATAATAAAAGCTGAAACATGCCTTCTGTCAAGGTGATGATGTTTACTAAGATGACAGTGAGTACAGAAGTGTTCTTGAAGACACATGCCTTCCGGCTTAACAAGGGTTAGTACGGGCTAGTGGATAGATCGCTGTGTGGGACAAAGGAAACATGAAATCTAACTTTATGGGGTAATTTTGGAAAAGCAACTTCAGCTACAACTCCTGTTTGTAAGAGGAAAATAGTGATCCCTTCCATCCACATTGTTATCCTCTTCATTATTTTCACATCACATTTTCACGGACTGATAGCCCTTACGCTGGGGAATGCTCACCTTTGACAATGATGTTGATGACTGTTGATTGCTGGGTATCCCACTTGTGTGACCAGAGAGCAGCTATTTCAGGTGACAGCACTTTCATTTTTGGGAAGCAGAAGTCACCTTCAAGAGAAAGTCCACAGCTGTAATGTAAAGGTCCGCAAAATTTGAATGAATTTTCTTGACACTCAGTTCTTCTTGGCACTGGAACTGGTGGACCAGTTCTCTGAGCTACTTACTTAACTCCTGTTTTTAGTTAACTTTAAAAGCGACAATAAGATAGGAAAGATGGTCTTATATTTGGCACTACTCTGGCTTCATTTCCAGGCTTGGGCACAACCTTTCTCTGTGACTTGAAATCTTGTACCATTTTTCACCCTGTAAAATTCTTCACTGTCTAACGGGTTCATTGTAAACTACTACTCCTTTCTCTTTTTAGGTCTAAAGGTACGAAAGCACAGAAGTCTATATACATCCATATACATATTATGTTAACATTAATACCATTCTGGAGCTACTTAGTAACTCACAGATATGGGATAAACAACGGAATTCAGAAAAAAAGGCTAATTTTTCATAGACTACAGAAAACTATTTGCAGAATTCTTATTTTGTTCCATAATTTTAACAAAAGCAAAAACCCAAAGTTCCTTTTTATCCAAAATTTTCCCCCAGCTAGAGACTTAAACACTAAACAGAACACTTCTGTTAGGGCAATTATCCCACATTGTGTTCAATGATTATATTAATTATAATGCATTGCTCCAGAACCGTTGGCCCAGACTCATTGCTGTGGATTTTGGTGTAATAGGCCTCTCGGAATAAGACCATTTCTATGATCCAGTCAAAATGGTGATCCCATCTGCTTGCTGTCAGAGCTGGAACATAGACTAAAACCAACTCTTCCCAGATGTCAGCAGAGAATTCCCATGTATTTGTGGATTTATTCTTGAGAAATGTTATGCCAAGAACACCCCCACCTGGTCAAGGAAAGAAATGGAGTAAGAGAAATATTACTACCTCTGAAATATATTGCACAGAAACCTGCTATTCTGTGCTTATTTTTGGAAAACTGCTGTCCATGAATGTCAGTATGAATGAAATTTTACAGGTCATGGAGGAAGAAAAAGAAGTTCTAAATGACAATTTTTAATGCTTTGGCATTTTTCATTGAAAATTTGTCACACAATGCATGTATTTCAGGTTGTAGTGTAAATACTCAAGTTAGCTTGCCTGGCATCAGCAGTCAGGCCTCTACATCAGCCTAAGCACAAACTAATTTCATTTGTTGGTACTGAAGAACAACAGTTTTCTTAAATAATAATCCCAGCACTAGATATGTAATTCCTGTGCTTACAGGAACTATACCATACTATACACATTTCTTATTGAATTCTTTACACATGGCTGTTTATGTTGCCATTTTTGAATTCACAATGAAATGTTATTTTCCAGAATCTAACAAAAAGCACAATACACATCAATCATCACTGAAATTCCCTGTGAGTTTTTTAGTGTTACTTTGGTGATGCTTTGGCTGTGGCTTGGTCAGATCCCACCGGGAAATTAAAGCCAACAGTCTGTTATATAATTCAAAGACTTGAAGAAGTAATGGAAATGAAGCATAAGACCAGACTTACAACCTCATGCAGGATTCATGTAACAATTTTTCTACCATTCCTTTCAAAAGAACTTCTAAGTTACAGCTGGGTAAAGCAATGGTGTTTCTACCCTGTCTCCTGAGAAATGAGCCCAGGCACATTCACCGAAAGAATTTTGTGAATTTTAGCACATGGGTATTTTTTAATTTGCTTCTTTTGTTTTTAGCAAGAAGACTTGTACAGTGTTGAACACTCACAAAGAGCGGCCACCTACATACAGCAGCGCACAAAACACAACAGGAACACATACGTTTTTCCTGCAGTCACTCTCAACTTTCCAAGAGGAGCAGAAAAGAAAATGAAGAAGGCCTATTTTATTTACTGTAGACAATCAACTTCTAATCATCCCTAATTAGGCTTCCAACAAGATGTTTGGTTTCAGTCCAGAAGTTCTTAATTAGTCTATATAGCCATCGATTTCAAGGGGAGTTTTATCTGAGTCGGGATTTTGAATGAGGTCCATGAGGAGTGAGCCTCGAGGAAGCAAACGGAGCCTCCCCCTCGCGCAGGTGTGTGGGTGAAGCTGCAAGGAGCTGCTCCAGCCTCTGTAATCGTTTTGGTCCCCTGTAGGGAAAAGGCTGCATTTTTAGAGTGGTACTACAGGAATTCAGAAGCATCCAGACAGGGTTAAACATGCTTCAGAAAAGGAAAAGATCCCAGTAAAAAACAAGAAAAAGAAGTAGGGAAAAAGGAATTCACAGTAAAGTTCAGGAATAGCAAAGCTTTAGAAATATGAAATGAAGGTTTGAACTTGACACTGGGCTTCTGTAAAAAAAAAAAAAGCAGCTTGTGGCAGGAGACTGGGAGGAGAATGTGAGCAGGATGCGAAGAGCAGCGCCTGCGAGGAGCTGAGGCCGGACGGGGAATGAGAGGTCACACCAGGCGCCTGGGAGGGGGCTTCGGGAGGTCTCTGGCCAAACCTCCTGCTCAGGCACAAAAAAGAAACTTGGCCTGAGAACTGGTGGGTCTGTAAAAGTGCAGACAATGAAAGGAGAAAAGGGAATGGATTTACAAAGAGAATGGGGTGACATGTTGTGCTGCTGTGGGAAGAGGAGGACTGAGATGCTGTAAAAGGCACAATCCCCCCTGCCAAATTGAAAGCCCCATGGCAGGTAGGTAATTGGATTACTTAAACTAAATCATCTCTGTAACATGAACAAAATCATATACTTTTCTCAAAAGTGATATATCAGTATTCTGAAACAGCTGAAGAATTTTGGACAAAATTTTCTATGCACATGCACAGAATTCCACGTGAAGCAGATGCTTGGCTTAAAAAATAATAGTCCAGAAAATAGGGGAAATTCTAAACAACTGAAAATGGATTCCTGTGCGCAGCAATGCCTTTAACCTTAATAAGACACAGGTCTCCCTCTAAGACTTTAAAATATGAATTGAAAGATTTCGCAGGCTGTGTGCACGTAACAGTAGATAGATGATGAAGTTCAGTAAATGTAATTGTAGCAATCAATAGGTATGTATTGGCTTTGTGATTACTTTCCTATTAAAGCTAAATTAGCTAAGGTATATTTCAGGCATTTGTTATAATTTAAAGGATTGACGATAATTCTTATCTTAGTGAAAAAAGATTACTCCTTATTGGGAAGACCATAAAGCAAACCTTAAAACCTTTACCCATGGAGTTTGTCTCACAGCCCATGGTGTCATCAATAAAACATCTCATGGACTGCTCACTGCTGCTCCGCAGAACTGAGGACTATTAAAAGTAGTAGGTATTGATCATTTTCTGTCCTGACACACCCTAACACATGTTTTAATGTTGGCATTGCTCTTGGATCATGTCTCACTCCTTTAGGACATGTCAGCTCAGCACCCAGCTGACCTATCCAGCATTCCTGGCATACCTTCAGTCAAGCCTCATGAGCTGATATCCATAAAAAGCCACTTTAGCTGACAGAAAGGGTACAATACCCTGGCTTTAAAAGCCTACTTTTTAAAATCTGCTTTGTAAAACTTATTTTTGCCTGGGCCACCCAACTGTGTTGTTCTTTTATGCTGCAAGGAGCAGCTTGCATCTTCCCCCCTGCCATTCCCAAACAGTCTGAGGGGGGAGAAGGCGGCGGTTAAATCTCTCACAGACCAAATGTTAACTCTCACAAATCACCTGTGGGGGGAAGAGTCTGCCTTTGCACATGTCCCTCTTACGTATTCTGTGCATGCTACAGCTCCTCTCCTATGCGGCCCAGGCCGTTTTCTCAGGATTATGTGATTTACATTCTGCATAGGTCTGTGTGGATCCATCCCTCTCAGCTGGAGTGATTTTTACAGATTTACTATTCCACCAGAGGCCAGGGTAGGATTTGAGTTTTTTTCTTACTTAGATGTGATTCACAACAGAGTCTCAAGGGCAAAACATCTCCCAGCTGCTACAGGCTTAAAATCCTGGGAAAATCATACCTGTCCAAGGTGGAAGGTCCTTCCCAAGGCATAATCCCTGCCTGAGACTTTTTAAAGGAGCTAAAGAAAACTGAGGGCTCTGACACATGATCAAGATATTGAATATTAATGAGTGACCGTGCATCAGCTGAACCACAGCAGCTCACTACATACTTAATCGTAGCCCATTGCTGCTGCCAAGGACAACATACAAGTATTACCTTTTTCACTGAGGTCTGGCGTGACTCATTTTATCTACATTTGCTACAAACTAAAAGCACACACACAGAGCCAGCTACTGCCACTCAGCTGACACGTGGTAACTCACGAAACTGTGGTCACAGGGGATACAGGGAAATCTGTAGTCAGGTTCATCAAAGTTGCTCATGCAGTTCTGAAATACCATGTCAAATGTCAGTACGGTAGAAAAAGCACTAGCAAATATCTCCTGACTTAAAAAAGATATCCTTCAACTGTCAGGAGAACAACCTCAGTGATATGCTGAGCATTACCTTGACTTTGCCTGTACAGTGGCTCTGTTCCTAAACTCTCCCCCACCCTAGGAGCTTGCACCTCACCCCAAAAGACCTTGTTTCTCCCCAGAACTCCTTTGCATGGCCACCATGCTCTTGACAAGAGGATGAAGAGATGGTTTGCAGACCAGTGCAGCCCCATCTCAGTAAGATGTCTCAATCTGATCCTCTCCTATTCAGTATGCAGCACAGCTTAGCTTTTAAATAATATTTTTTAAGTTTATGCACTCAAATAACCCTTGTAGGTTATTGAGAAAAGTGGTCTTTCTGGATTTTGGAGGTGGTTTTGTTTTGTTGGGGTTTTTTTTTGTTACTGCAGAAAATGGCACATGGGGTCTATCCACAAGAAATGTTTTGCTTTTAGATAATACCAGCTAGTTGTGGACGGGGCGTAAGAGCACTAGTAGGCAATTGGTGTTTTGGGTGATCTCAGGAGGCAGAAGCCACTGAACACACTTAAAATGGTATTGCTGAGGAAATCAGGTAAATACGCTATGCTACAGTGATCACTGAAAGTTTATGAACACAAATGCTAGGACAGGAGAAGTTTCTATGGGCCACCAGGTGTTGCAGTGTAATTCTTTCCTTGAAATATATGCTTCAAGTGTGGCACTTCAACATAGAATCATAGAATAGTTTGGGTTGGAAGAGAGCTTTAAAGATCATCTAGTCTGAGCCCCCTGCAATGAGCAGGGACATCCTCAACTAGATCAGGTTGTTCAGAGCCCCGTCCAGCCTGACCTTGAATGTTTCCAGGGATGGGGCTTCTGCCACCCCTCTGGGCAACCTCTTCCACTGCCTCACCACCCTCATTGTGAAAAATTTCTTCCTTATATCTAGTCTGAATCTACCTTCTTTTAGTTTAAAACCATTACCCCTTGTCCTATTGCAACAGGCCCTGCTAAAAAGTTTGTCCCCATCTTTCCTATAAGCCGCCTTTAAGTACTGAAAGGCCCCAATAAGGTCTCCCCGGAGCCTTCTCTTCTCCAGGCTGAACAGCCCCACCTCTCTCAGCCTGTCTTCATAGGAGAGGTGCTCCAGCCCTCTGATCATTTTTGTGGCCTCCCCTGGACCCGCTCCAGCAGGTCCACGTCCTTCTTGTGTTGGGGGCCCCAGAGCTGGACGCAGGACTCCAGGTGGGGTCTCACCAGAGCGGAGTAGAGGGGCAGAATCCCCTCCCTCGACCTGCTGGCCACGCTGCTTTTGGTGCAGCCCAGGATACGGTTGGCCTTCTGGGCTGCGAGCGCACATTGCCGGCTCATGTCCAGCTTTTCATCCACCAGCACCCCCAAGTCCTTCTCGGCAGGGCTGCTCTTGATCCCTTCATCCCCCAGTCTGTATTGATACCGGGGGTTGCTCCGACCCAGGTGCAGGACCTTGCACTTGGCCTTGTTGAACCTCATGAAGTTTGCCTGGGCCCACCTCTCGAGCTTGTCCAGGTCCCTCAGAATGTCATCCTGTCCCTCAGAATGTCATCCTGTCCCTCAGGCGTGTCCACCGCACCACTCAGCTTGGTGCCATCTGCAAAGTTGCTGCGGGTGCACTCGATCCCACTGTCTCCGTCATTGATGAAGATATTAAACAGTACCGGTCCCAGTAGAGACCCCTGAGGGACATCACTCGTCACCACTCTTGGTGCTTCCAAAACAGGTTGCTTGTGTTCAAATTACAACTGGGACAAGCTGTTCCTGTGGAATTGTTTGGAAGACGCCTCCGACAGACTCAGGTCTAACTGAACTTCAGTGTTCAGATCCAGCTCCTGACACTTTACTAGTATATGCCTAACAGATCATTTTGAAGTTTACTATCTGCTTGACAGATAACAAAAACTGAGTACATTAGTATTTATCTGTAATGTGGCTATGGTAAATGTCTTCATCTGCTAAGAAGTTAAGAGACAAGAAAAAGCCTTAAACTGGCTACCAAGACAGAGGTTAGCATTTCTGCAGCTACAGCTTCTCCATAACGCTGAGCTTTGATTCGCCAAGGTTGAGAGATTATTTCTACTTTTTTAATTAAGATTCCCAAGATAAAGATAAAGTTGCCAAGCTTTTAGAGTTAAACATCAGGTAAGGAGGGAAATTGCATGCCCTAGGAAAAAAGGTGATGTGAGGCACAGTGAGTTTTTCTTTTTTTTTTAAGTAAGCATGACGAAAGTATTTACTAAGAGTTATAAACGTAATGAGGAAAATAAGAAATGCAAAGAGGGAAACTACATGGGTCACGTAGTGAGGACATGCCATCCGTTTCTCAGCTATGCCTGCTCAGAAAGGGACCGTTTGCTGCGGGTTTAGAGACTTAAAAGTTGCCCCCTCCTACCCTTGCGGGAAGTTATGTGTAGCTGGTCACAGTCCGTAATTTCAGTGATGCCACAGGGGGGTGGAGGGCTGCGGGCGCATGTGAGCGAGTCCCCGGAGCCCCGTCGCTGATGGGAAAAAGATTAGTGCAGCTTGCAAAGACACGGAGCAACACGACAGGGAAGATAACTCAGCAGAGCGTCTACCCCAAAATGACGTTTTGCTAAATTTCCGGCGTGTTGGCCTGACAGCCCCCCGGTTCACTGGGATTAACATCAAGGCTCCGGCACAGGAACGGTTCCAGAGTGACCGGCGAGAGAGACAATAGACAAAGCCGGGCTCTTTCATCTCGGGGCTGCTGGAGCAGAGCCCTGACAGGTGATGGATGAGCAGAAACCGACACGACTTCCCCGTGTCCTCCCCAACACTGCGCGGCTTATGGCCCGACACACTGCGCCCATTATCCCGCCCCTCGCCCCCGGCTCTCCCCGGCCTTCCCCGGCCCTCCTCTCCCGCGGGGCCGCTGCGCCCTCCGCCCGCCCGCCCCCCGGCCGGGGCCGCCGCCAGCGGCGGGGCGCGGAGCCGGGAGGCGCCGGGGCGCTGCGCGGGGCCCTGCGCGCCCGCGGCCGCCGGTGCTGCAGCGCCACCTACAGGCGGGAGCGGCGGCCGCGCCCGCGCAAGGCCGCGCCCAGCGCCGGCCGGGCCGTGCGGAGCGGGGAGAGCAGGCGCCGGCCGGGTGCTGCGGGCTGAGCCGTGAGGCGGCCGGCCCGCAGCGGCGGCAGCGGGTGTACGTGCGTGGGCGGCGTGGGCGGGTGGGGGTTGCCCCGCGGGGCGTTGGTCTGTGCGCGTGGCATCGCTGTCCCGGTGTCGCGTTGCTCTGGGTGCGTGGGGAGGGCTCCCAAGCCTGCGGACCTTCCGTGTACCTCGGTCTCGGCTGCCATCCCCCCCATCACGCTTGTAGCCACCGGAGGCACTGAACGCCCTACTCAGCCCTCTGTCGCTTTAGGTGCTCCGTGCTTTGTGGTCGCACTTCTCATCAGACGTGATCACCGCACAAACGTTACGGAAGGTATCCCTCAAGGTTCCCGGAGGGAACAGGAGCACAAGGGGTGGATTCATCCTGCTCCATCTTCCCTGCACAGCTGAATTCAGCCCTTCACAAGTCTCAGCCCAGGAGGATTTTAGCCTGTGCGCATGGTGCTTGTCCAAAAAGACAAAAACTATCATCTAACCTGCTTGGCAGGTCAAGACCTTTCGGTCTAGTTGCTTCTGTATGAGGAAACACCCATTAAGCACCTTTACAGCAGCTTGTTTAGCTCTTCAGTGGTATAAACATTTAACTCTGTGATTCAATCACTTCCCTCAAAATTGTCTGAAGTCCAAGATGCTCTAAAGTATCTAAAGTCCTCTCTATGGATACGTGCTTCAAACTCATACTTAATAACTAAGAAAAAAATAAAGCTTTAAAACTTCTGGTAGCACAGCAGTAGTGCCACTTCGTAAGCTGAAAAAAGATCCCTGATTAGAAAGCAGGAAATTCCCTGCAGTTTCACCTGGATTTGTTCATTCACTTTTCTGTTATATTTCAGATAATGAGACAAGAAGGATCATGAAGGATTAAGTACAAATATTGTAAAAGAGATAATAGTGTAATTATTTGGGTTTGGGAGGGGGTAAGGACTGAATGAAGAATGAGTGATCTTTAACAAGAGCTGTATTTAATGGAGGGTTATGCATGCAAAATTTAGAATATTTATATCTGTCATTAACACAGGTATAGAAACATCACATCCGTGGCCTTTTTTATGCATCAGCATAAGGGTATGCCTTCCCTGCAAATGCAGTTATTGAGCATAGCTAATTTGGGGCTTTTTTTTATGCTTCAGGGGTAAATCACAGAGAGGACTAAATGTTTTGTCTTCAACGTGCACATACGGTGAAGTCGTTGCACCTGTAGATGATGATTCAGAGACATAAAAAGAAGCTTGGGGAAGCAACGAGAAACCGTCTGAGCTTGGTCCTGATAGACCTTGATTGATGTGCCCAGTCTTCCCTATGTCAATATACAAAAACTAATACTTCAGTGAAATACAGCAAAAGTGATTAATACAGAGGCCTTTGAGTCCACAGTGTTATACAGCTGACAGTTTTACAAATTCAGACCTCAGGTGAGCAGTGAAGAATGCATGCCATTAAGCTGAGTAATAATACTATGATGCTGAACAAGAAAGCATTAACATAAATGATAGCCAGATGGACTGGAAAAGCAACAAGACACAAAGTTGAGGTGAACTGCTGCGGCTTTCAAAGGTAAAAAGGTAAACCTGATTATCAGCTTTTGTATTGTTTTGCTGCTTAAGACTGGCAATTTCCTGACCTCACAAAACACGCAGACCTGTTCTTACTAATTTCATGAAGCGCTTCATATTGCTGATGAGCAGTTTTTATTTAGATTTTGTCAGCACATAAACAGATCATTTAAAAAGCAGTGCAGTGACGCCATTTTAGGCAGTGATGCTACTATATTAAATTACTAAAGTTTGGATTTGATACAGTGTTAGAAACGTTCAAAAAATCCAGCTCTGGTTGGCATTGCGTACCAAATGTTATCCTTGTCGTTGAATAATCCAGCTGCAACCCTTATGGATTTATGTAAAAAAACCCAACCCAACCCAAACCAAACCCAATTCCTTTATTTCTATAACTTGCAATGGATGACTCCAGATTGCCAGTAAGATTTGTGCCCATTCTCAAACCATTGCTGGCATCTCCACCATGCTGTTAGATGAACTTGGTTGATGCAAACACTCTCTCCTGCTCAGTTTAAGGCTTGAACTGGTACTTATGAAATATTTTCAGTGATACTTTGCAGAAAGCGGGAGGAGTTCTAATCTAATTGATAAATGGTTTAAACGTTTTGTATTTTCCCGTGATTAGCGAATGGAGAGAGTTTTGAGGCCCAGGCGAAGCGTTCTGTTGCCTTACAGGTTCCCTCCTGCGCCTCCCTTTGACGCGCTCACTTTCTGGTGCTGTGACTTCTGCGTTCCTGAGACCAGCTGTAATAAGGCTGTAGGGGTGGTGGAGCACAACTGTTTGCAAGCCCATAAGTTTTGCTTTGAAATCACAGGTGATCTTGACATTTCTAGCAGGTGGAACTTCTACTTGTGTAAAGCTGCTGGGTTCAGTCCAGAGAATTTGGCTTGGACGAGTGACTAAAGCTGAACAGAAATCCTGGGAATACCTCTCTTCACTATGACTCAGAGACGCACTGCTGGGCATGGTCAAAATCTTAAATTAAAAATAAAAAGCCGCTTGCTTTGTCATACGTGTGTTTCTGATGATTTTAATGAAACTATTCACATAGGGGAATTGTGCAACATTTATCCCATTTTCTGAGGAACACTACCATATTATTTAACATCGTGCCATTAATGTTCGGCTGTCTGCACTGATAAAAGTTAGCTGTGTCATAATATTTATTTTAAATTGCCCTGATAATATGTTTCTATAAATTGTAGTACCTGATCTTTCTATATACAGTCCCTGTCCATGTGTTGAAACTTTAACTCACTTGTTCCCTACTGTTCTTACTAACAAAAAAAATTGCTATGAGCAATTTTCTATACACATATATTAACTTTCTATTACTGAGATTGCCTAATGAGATTATAATTCTCTGTTAAGTATTTCTGACAGAGAAGATCCAGAAGAGAATTTGGAAAACATCTTTAGCTCACAGTGAAACCAACTTCCAGCAGGTTTTGTCAGAAACATTCCCACGAAAGCCTTCACAGTTCTGCAAGAAATTATCCTGCATAATGCTAATAAAGCAAAATTAGTTCAGGTTGCTCCTAACAGCAAAAAACTTCTCAATTGTTTCACCCTAGCAGGCTCCCACACTTGGAAATTATTCCAAGCAACTGCTAGGAACAGGAAAATGAACAAGGGAAAAAGTGGAGAGAGAATTTTCTTTCCTCTGGTTACTCTTGGCACCTTGGATTCCAACTCAGTTATATGGGTGAAATCGCCTCCAATGGAAGCACCTCTCAACACACGGGTAAAAATTCGGTTCGGTTTTCTATGAATTCTAATTTTTATGGGACTTCTGGATTACATTTTATTATGCAACACTGGAACAGTAGGGTTTTAAAAGGGAACATTGTTTTTCTCAGATTACTTTTGAAGTAAGATGCTGCACACCAGTGTGCTTCACTAACTGATGCTCGCAGGCAGGAGTTCTGTTGGTTGAGGGAAGGTGGGCTTTGCTAGTTTTTGGGTTAGTTTTCTGGGAGCCTTTTTTTTTTGCTGGTTCCTGTTTGAGATGCTGCAGCTCTGGTCAGCTTGATACAAATGTTTTCCTAAGGTGAATATTGATGCAAGTTACATCTTCTTGTGATTGCTGGGAAACTGGGGAAGATGCTGAGCCTTTCACCACCAGGTCCTGCTGATTGTGGTAAATAGCATTGCATTAAAGAAGTGTAGACTAAAGCTCTGACTAGCATTAAATAACAATGAATTTGGTCCTTTCATAGTCATAATGTCTGTACTAAACAGAGTCAAAGCATAAAGTCAAAAAATGTTCACTGATCATCCTTGGGTTATGTTAAATTTAAGAAGTTGTGTGGCCCAAGAGAAATGGATCTGTAGAGCAGAACTCTTGGTGCTGAGGACGTGATGTCCCCTGGATACGTATTTTGGAGATTTTACCTAAGTCCAGATCTATTCTAGTGTTGTGGACCAAACACTCATCAGCACCTAGAGCTGTGAAGTGAACTTCTGGAGCTCATCTCCTGGTTTAGTATCAGGGGAAAGGAGTTGCTTCGTGTGCTCCAAGACAGCTCCACCACATGGGTGAGAGAGTCGCTTCAAAAACTCCATTCCCCTGATCTAAATTAAAAAATTAATGCAGACATCCCCAGATACGTAGTTTAATTATTGCCATGGGGCCTGGTGTATATGGATGCAAACTGCCATGTCACTCGCCCTCATCTTAAATCCAGCTGTGGGTATTTTGTTTGCAGAACAAGCCACAACCGTCCTGCCCCACTGCACACACGTCTCATTTGCAAGAGAAGAGGTGGTAAATGCAACTCACATTTCCTCAACTTAATCTGCAGATTGGATATTAAGGAAGTGGGAAATGTGTGTCTGATGACCTCAGGCCATGTCTGTGCTTGAAAATAAAACATGCCAAAGATCATAGCTTGGCTCACACCCATACACGTAAGCTCTCTTCCCTCCAAAACCAGGGTCTCCTCAGGTAAAAGCCTTGCTTTCTTGTCGTGAAGTTGCACATCTCTCTCATCCACTTCCTGCTTTTTTTTGGTTTACTCTAATGTTTTTAATTTGAGAGTTGAATAAAAAATTCCAAAGGAGCCAGATAAATCCTCTCTCTTCAAAAGAATGGCACTGTCGTGCTACTACAGCTCTTTTTCATGGGAATGATAAAACTTCCTGAATTTATTGTACACCCTGGCAAAGACTGATGGAACAGGACATGATGATGAAATGATATTCCTGTTTGGGAACCCGGTGCGGTGTATCCATCCCTTATTTTACCATTCTCACTCTGAGGACCAGACCACAGAGCGTGTGAGCACACCTTAAGTCTGCAGCACCTAACACTTGACCTCAGAGACCAATACATCTAAAATCCTCCACGCTTTGCACAAAACCAGTACAACTAAAGCCCATCCTGCAGATCCTGTATAATTTGCAAATTGCTTTGCTTTCTGATGAAGATGCTGCTGATGCCCAGGGGTCCCCGTCATCATTGCGTCTAGTGTTGGTGGTTCTGTAGGTGCTGTGGTCTATTAGGTAAAAGTTGCCTTTTATCCTCAGCTCACACTGAAATCTTGTCTGTCTTCTA
The DNA here is from genome assembly GCA_009819775.1 of Phoenicopterus ruber ruber. NCBI lineage: Eukaryota > Metazoa > Chordata > Aves > Phoenicopteriformes > Phoenicopteridae > Phoenicopterus > Phoenicopterus ruber. The sequence continues at coordinate 115,268,443 of CM020217.1, forward strand.
CGAATTTTGCCTCTTTTTTTTTTTTTTTTTAGTTTTATAACTGAACACCAAAAATAGGAGCCTGTATTTCTACACAGACAATGTAGTTAAACAGGGTTCAGGTGTAAACGCCAGTATTTTGCCTCAGAATGCAGTGCTTGGTAAGGCCACATCCTCCACTTGGATAAATTAGAGTTGCTCGTTAAATAGAGCTATTCTAATTTGTGCCAATTCAGGAGATGGTTTGATACGATGCAAAGAAGTTGTTCCTAAAAATTAGACACAGCATTCTTGAAGACTGATGAAGGAATATATACCTTGTATTTAGTACAGGGAATTTCTTGATTTAAAATCTCTGTGTCTATAAAACTCCTGTCCATGGACACTCTAAAACTGTACATCCTATACTTGTCCGTATCAGCAGCATTAATTCAAGGTAGGAGTGAAGGCTTAAGAATTACCTCTTCAGTCTCACATCTGGATGTTCAAGGGGAAGTATTTATTTAAAATCCATTCATCTAGTAGACACCTTACAGACGATCAGCTTAGCATGAACATGGTTGTATAGACAAACCTGTCTATAAAAATGGAACAAAAATATCCAGGTTAATCCAAAATAATTCACTTAAATGAACCTCATAGAGGAAAAACATACTTAGAGTCATCAGTAGTTCATTGCCAGAAGGAAGGTATGTGCCAAAAGGAGACTTCCAAAGGTCTGTCCTAATGTCCAGTCTTCTTCAATATATTTATGTAAGTCATGGACAATGGGCTGGAGAATACTTTCATTACATTTGTAGATAATACCAATGTGGGAAGGACTGAGAATGCAACAAGAAGACTCAGGCACAGCTTGCTACTGAAAAATGGTCCCATTTTCCCCAGGCCATTCTTTCCCTCAGACACAATCATTCACGTACCGGTTGGAACTAACGTGACCAAAAAACCCCCGAAAGGGTTAGTTTTCAGCTGCATGTTGTAGACTGCGAAGTGACGTGACCCCTGGCTCAGAACAAGGAGTAGGGTGGGAGCGCGTGAACAGCGCTGGGGGCGCGTGGGGAAGGTCCCCTTTTCAGCCACAGGCATTGTAAAGGGACCCTGCAACTGCACCCCCGTAATACACTGAAGGCCAGAAAGAGAGTTCAAAATAATCTTGACAAATGGGAAATTCACTGAAAATAGTATTAAATAGGATAGGAGCAAAATACTGTACTTAAGTAATATAAAGGGCCATTGTAGTTGGGTTACAAGATTGCAGTTCCCCCTTTCAAGTTTATTTTATTTCCATGCTGACTTCTGAGTGCACCATCTTGATCTTGTGCCTCTGTGCTACCTATGCGAATTTTGGGTTGCCTTTCCAGTTTGGTTACGATTAGTATTAGGGCAAAGCAGAGAGAAGGCTGTTCTACAAGTGGGTGAGCCGATACTCAACCTGCTGCCAATACTTACTGCAGATAACATCTGTAGTAATCCTTGTGTCCTACAATTGTTTCACCTACAGCCTCCAGTTTCTGCCTTTTCAAACAAGGCAGGAGACAAAACAAACAAAAAATCTGCTCTCACAAGCGAAAATCACAACCTAAGTAATATGGTTAGAAGGCTTCGTGTCTCTCACGTTGTATATCCACAGTTAAACCCAACACTGAGGTCTTTCCTCAGTCTTCAAGTAGTCCTTACTCAGGTGGAAACCTTGTGGAAGGGTTCAGCTCACCAGAGATCTCAGCTGCCATCTCTAGATATCATTCTCGCTTATAGTTAGGCTTTATATTAATTTGCTTTTACAGACAGGCACCCCAAAGATGTACCTGCGCCCTTCTATACGTCAACAGGGTACAAGGTCTGTGTAGTTTCCTATATTGCCCTCGTTACCTTCCCACTATGAAGGGAGCAATATGATGTATATCTAACCTGTGAGATTTCTTTTCTTAGGCTTTTACCAGAGGGGTAATAATTTCTTTTCCTAGCATTTAGATTAAAGGAAAGCCTTTTTTTTTTTTTTTTAGAATTACCTTCTGATGTCATTTAAACTAATGGAATTACACTAGAATATAAACAATATGTAAAAGAAGGGACTTGGGCTCGTACGCCATGTTTACACAGGCGTCTGAGTGAGGAAACCCTTTTTCTGATCTGCACACACATCATTCTCCACGGAGCGTGGTTTGTATGAAGCTGCATTGTTCCCTCTTCCAACAAACTCAGCGCGCTTTTTGTGGGTTTGCTGCTTTTTCCCCCCCAATCCTATACACAGCCCATTTTTCTCTTTTTATTCTTACTGCTGCTGTGTCCTGCTTCCTTCTTTGGCCTCTTTGCAGGATGCAGCAGCGCTCGGACTCCCACCTCTCGGCACAGGAGCAGCATCTCTCTCAAACCAGCCTGCAGCCCGCAGGAACGCACCGTTACATCACATCCCGAGACCCCGCTTCTGGCAGCAAAGTGAACCGCAGGGTGGGGAAGTCCAGGGCTCAGCATTTAGCCTGTGTCAGCACTAACTCACACACCCCCGGTTTTACTCTACTGGCATATTTAAAAAAAAAAAAATAATAGAAAGAAAACACAAAATGTGTAATACTGGAATTAAATTTGCTTCCAAAACGTGCTCAACAGCTTATGCTGAAAAGAGAGAAGGGTCTTTTCTTCCCCCGGTAAGATCAAGGAGTGAGGGAACTGAGAGAAAGAATGGTTCACAAAATTCAGCATTTTTCTGGCACCCATAGTTATTAAATCCATCATTGTAACTATTAGATTTTCTTTTGTTCTTTTCTTATTTTGACTATCTGCTGATAATAATTACATAGCAGGCATAAAAGAGCCAGAGTAACATTTTACCCATATTCAATTATGCTACACTTCACCTTTCTCAGATTATATTAATTATAATTCATGGCTTTAGCAAACCACTCTTATAGTTAAAGGGCGCTCAAATAAGGAAGAAAAACAAATGTAATCTCTGACTCCAGTGTAGTCATGCAAGGCCTGTTAACCCACTGATTAAGTGATCTAGCCTTGCGTAATTATCCCTGTTACACGAACTGGTAAAGGCAAAAAGGTGGCTTTCCCAGTGAGAGCCAGCACAGGGGTATCTTAGCCATTAATTTCCATTGAAGCCTTAAAAACATTATTGTTTTAGAATGTTCGTATTTTGCCTTAATGTTCACAAACTTCAATCAGGATAAATTCTTACATTTGAAATCAATTACGGTGTTTCGGCAGGGGATGAGAGATGACGTGTAAGTCCCTCATATTTTAGACTGCATGGCAGAGTGTGTATTTCATCAGCTGGCTACAGTTTTATGTAATACCACTTAATAAAATTAAACGTCTTCCTTAATACAAATGAACATGTTTTGGTGTTTGTTTAAAGGAATAACTACACAAAAGGTATAACGTAATACAAAACAAATGTCTGATGAACCATTTTTTTCCCCCACTCAACATTTCTGGGGTATCTGGGGTAAGATTCAAAGTGCCTACAGAAAAAGGGTGCATCTCTACTAATAAATTGAACCGGTCTAGTCTCGGGCCGGTGGGCTGACTGGCATGATCTGGCTACAAGCACACCCGTATTCTTCCCCTGCCTCCGGAGCAGCCCTGTCGCCCCGCTGACGGCGCCCAGGCTCGAGCTGCGGGTGGGCCTTCGCGGGCACTGGGGCGTGGGGTGGGACTGCAGCGTGCAGGCACCGAGAGGCTCTCGGGCTCACACCCGGGCCCCACACCGTTGTACAGCTGGAGCGCCTGCGTGCAAGAAAGGGCTTTTATTCACCCTGTAACAGACGTATCCAGACCACATTGCTTTAGCTGCTTACAGGCAATCAGTGTGGGGTGGTATCGAAAGCCTCACGGAGGCAAAGGACTTGATATTGCTGCTTCTCCTCTGCTATTTCTTCCTCTCTGTTAAGGAAACTATACTGCTTTGACATGGTCCGATGTGGCCATGTATCTAACTGGGCCCTTATTTTCACAGTCCTTCCTGATTTTTAAGGGCAGGCACTTGCCTCACCTCCCCTTTCGAAGTAATCACATATAACTACAGTCTGTGCTAAGCCAGTTCATCACATACCTTATGATGAAGTTCATCAGGCCCAGCCTGCTCCAAAATACTGAATTTAGCTGAGGCTGGGGCACTGAAGCATGAACTCGGTATTTAAGGATATTACTTGCAGCGTATCTACTACTCGCTATGGGGTAATGGTGAAAGAACGCTAGCTAACGGACTGAGCAGCGAGGAACACTGCAAAGCGTTTCCACTCCTGGGGCTGCGTACTCTCGTGTCAGTACTGTCAGTGCTATGTGCCATTGGGAGCTTCATTCCTCTTTCCTCAGCCCATTTTCACGCTTCCGCATCTTTAATATTCTATGTTGAGAAAACTTCTTTATCCAAAAATACCTGCAGTAATACCAGTCTAGAGTAGAGTAACTCCTCTGAAGTCAGCGCAGAGGTACCTGTGGGAGACAACTCCGGGTTTTAAGCATTCCGAAGAGCTGAATTGTTTTGCAGTACCTCTTGATCTCATTGCCCAGTTCTAGAGGCTTTCTGTGGATCCTAAACGTTTCCAGGTCCCCCTGCCCCTCGTTGTTTGTATTCGCCTCTCACGTTCCAATTTCACTGTTTAAAGGGCACGGAAAGTTTACTGAATGGAAAGACCTTGGAGTCTACAATATCAAACAGCGGAGTGACCTCAAAGGAAAACATATTTCATTAAAAAGAAAAAAGAGTTTCCTTGCAAATCCAGCTTGTTTTACCCACCCAGATCTGTCTTTTTGCTGCCTCTGTGGTAACACATGTTTTATATGAATCTATATTAAGATGAATTTTAACCTACAAATAACTAGATACAGCTATGCAGTAGGAGGGAATTCCTACAAGATGATGTAAAGTTTTTTAAGCAGTAAAATTAAAAATAGCACATAAAACCTGACCAGTAGATTTGAATCTGAACCAAAGCAACACATTTGGGAAACATTATCAAGTTTATCAGGGGTAACATATCACAGAAAATCTGCTTCTGTTTATACGCCATTTATTATTCATTTTTGACATTTCCCTTTTTTCTTCAACCTTTTTTACCCCTAAGCAAATATATGTTAGACTTAACTGAAATGTGAGATAACAGACTGGCCTTTTTATTTCTTTCCCTATAAGACAAAAGCAGATCTGACTAGAAGTAAAAAAAAAATCTATGAAATATAAGTACAAGAAAAAAGAGTTGCTGGAGTAGCACCGGTGATAAAGGAGAAATCTGCTTCATAATGAAAACCAAGAAAAATTAAAATGTCTAACAAGATTAAAGGCCAAATCCTGTCCTTCCCTATGCTGTCTTGCATTTGATGATGTATAAATAGCACATTACAAACTTCTGCCTCATGCAACATACCGTATCTGTGATAAAAAGCTATTTTTTATGTCTAGGACACTTATATTAATAGGGCTATGCCAGCAGAGACTTTTTTGCCCATGGTTTTCAGAATGTTTGCCGATCAAAACAATTTATAGTAACCAAGTCTAACTCAGAGAATAATATAAACAATGAAAGCAAATTCAGCCGTGGTAAATGACCCAGTCCCTCAACTTTACTCGGACTAATTCTCACTCATATCATCGCAATGAACTTTAAATGAGAAAGAGCTGTAACTTTACTTGCTTTTGATCTGTCTTTGAAATAAAGGTAATCATTAAAAGTCAGTTTAAACCTGATCCCACATCAGCCAAGATTCATGCAGTCTTTTGACTGAATGCAGTTCAAGTTGGAGCTCAACTTAAATTTGAATTCTTTTATGTTAGCTGTTTGCCCATCAGTAGTCTGTAATTTTCTTCAGTGGATTCAAATGCAAAATATCAATGTCTTTGAAAGCTGTTATTGAACAATGGTTTGTTCTGATGCTGAGATCTCCAGCGAGGTGAATGTTTATTATTCTTTGCTTGGAGGAGCAGAAGTGTTGGAGTGGTTTCAGGAGCAGATCTTTCCTCTGTGCTCTAGAACACACACCCCCTCTCAGCAAACACTCCTCGTATCTCAAAGAAAGCAAAAACATTAGTGGGCAGAAGATTGTGGAGACATTTATTTGAAAATGCAAGCAAACCCCCAGAATATGATAATATAAATATATATCATTTAGGGTTTATTTATTCTTAGGTTTTATTTTAATAAGTGCTGCAGTTTTGAAAGTAGAGACTCTTTTTAGAATGTACGTGATATAACAGCTCTGTGATTTTACTAGTTGCAGCATACTGTTGCTGATGTAAATGCTCTCTTTGAGTATCTATTGAGTATTTCCAATTGAACAGTTATTTATGGTAATAAAAGATAACTGTGAAGATTCTTGTAATTACAATGTACACTGAGTTTGCGGATTCACACCCAGATGTTACTAAGGAAATTTCGGGTAACTCCACTACTGTGGCAGAGCACGAAACTCATGTTTTGGCAAATGTAAGGTAACATGTCTTAAAACATGGTATTTAGACGATGTTTATTCAAAGTGGATACAGATGGAAAAGACCAGAGAGCGTAAGTGAAAAGGCGTTCCCAGTAACCCAGTAAGGTTGAACTGCTGAACCCTGTTGTGGAAATTACCATCGCTGGTGATGCTGTCAGGTAGCTGAGTGCTACTAGACAGAAAAGATGATTTATTAGCGCACATGAAGAAAAAGTTACAACTTGTAAGAATGAAGGTTTTGTTTGGGTTTTTTTTTGGTTTGTTTTCAGCTTGGCAATTTGAAGGCTAATGACTTGAACAGGCTTTGAATCAGATCCTCAAAGATAAACTAAATGAGAATGAAACCCAAGTCATTTATTTTATATTGCTGCTTCTGTTGCCTCTTTTGCTGTTGCAGAAATCCCAGCACAGGATAGCAGCAGGCACCGCTCAAAGCAGAAACTCGCAGATACGGAGAACACCTCGATGTGCAGTTGCCTCTCCTGAGGGTCAGTGTAAGAGTTGGCATTTTGTCCAAGGTAACAATCCGGGATCTCCACAGTCCACAGCGGAGAGACAGAGGCATTTCTGAGGGTGATCCAGTCCACCCTAACACAGGAGTGAAGAAAGAATGAGGGTCTTTAGTGGTCTGTCTTTCCACAGTCTTTGGAGGACTGCACACAGGAGGACGTAATTTGCTACCTCAGGCAAAGCCCACGGCTGTTGCAAGTGGCGTCCCCTGAAATGCCAAATGAAAATTAAGGGTCTAACACCTGCCACCTGTATTTTCAAGATGTCTGTGGCAGGCAGGACTCAAAAGTCTATGGTTCAAACAGCATATCAGGTCAAGATGAACAAACCTGTGGAAGAATTCACCTGGTTCAAACGGAGGCAAAAATATATTTTCTAATTTTGAAAAGAGATGATAAAAAAAAAAAACCTAATGCCATTAAAAAGAAGGTGAGAGGATGTCCTTTTAGCAGCTCCGATGCCAGTACTCTGACCATGAATTATTTTCTTTCTGCTTTCAAGATCAGGGAGGTAAATGACCCGTCACTGCAAAGTCTAGAATGGTATCTTTCACTTTTATGCTTCTTGACCCATGAAGTCAATAAAAGATATCTCAGAGAATTCTTCCAGCAGAAGTTTAATACAATTGTGACACAATTGAATGAACATCCCAGGAGAAATGAACCTTCCAAATACACACAAAATCCCAGACAGACTTTCCACGAGGCCAAACCCCTGCTATTTCACAGGCTTTTTGTTTTACACAGAAATGGCCCCACTACTACCTGGCATGAAAATAATCTGAATTAAATTGAAGCCTGTACCTCTCAGAGCTAAAACCCACTAATGTTTGCTTGTTAGTCCTTATTTGGCTGATTTTTATTAAGTATGGCATTTCAAATTGTTCTTGGGGTCAGAGAGGACAGACTTTTTTTTTTTTAATTTCAAAAGTATGAAAGACCTGAGGAATCTCAAACTTTCCAACATGAACCGTGATCAGTGGCTTGGGCACCTGTGTCAAACCCTACCAAAACTGTTCTGTCCTTTCTCGGCTCAGTTACACGATGCCTCTGGATTCAAACTACTTGCATACTGAGGTAGTATCTGTAACAGTAAAACCCCAGTTTCTATTTGGAAGACTCATATAATAAGGAGGACTACTGATACTTGTTTGAAAAATAATCTTGTCTCAGAAGTAGTATTGTTCAACAGAATAATTTAATTTTCAGATAGCATGCATCTGAGTACTTTCGCTGACTTCATTTAACCTACACTTGATTGTATTATTTAAAAATCTGTCCAATTATATCATGAATGACAAAAATAAAGAAAGAAAAGTGGTCTTATTTGCATATCTCAATTAAAGTAATTACAGTTGTACAACATATAATCAGAATAGTGGGTCTCAATGTGAACATGAAACCACTGGACAAAAGGAATCTTCATTAGCTTTTTGAGCTTCCAAATTTAATAAAGCAAATGTCACTTTGACAGGCTGTGTAGAACAAATGTGGCATTCACCCTGTAGTTTTAAAATACAGCTGCAAAGAATTGGCTAAATCAGTGGTTACAAATAATCTTTCGTTGTATAAATATCATAGATATTATTATGAATGTATACCTGAGTATCCGTCATCCAAAATTAATCACAAGAACAAATATGTACATTTCATCTGATACACATAACAAAAATCTCCACAAAATCCTTTAATTAAGTTGGCTGGATAACACAACTTTTCTTTCTCCAAATTAAAAATTTTCATAGAGATGTAACACCTGGTTCAGTCTTATATTGATATATTCAGTATCTCAGTAACTCTCAGTAACCATGTATACCTCTTTGGTGAAGTTCATCTAAGAATCCTAATTCAAGTCTACTCTAATCTTGTTTGGGAAGGTTTCTGTTAAAGAGCCTTTAAGCTCTGATGCTGCATGCTATTTAAGTCTGAGTTTAATAGTTAAAGTGCCTGTAATTAATCACAGCCTTGTGCACAATACAAAAAAAAAAAAAAAAGATATGAAATGGATTTTAACTTTTTTTTCCCAGCCACTCTAAACTAAATCAAACACAAAAGATCACGGAACTGCTGTATTTCACTGACAGACATTTCTTTATTATGAGTTTATGAAGACACAAATAGGAACTGCATAGAAAATTCTAGCAGAAAAAAATTAAAATCATATAAAACCATAACATTCAGTTTAGAAATATATCTGAAACCATCAAATATTAATACTGTTGAAAAACCAGTATAAGATGACTTCTTTCCATAACCTTCTCAGAAACGTTATCAAAATGAGGTTCAGTACCCGTCTGTCTGAATTCACGGGGACGACTCCGTTTACAAGAGCAGAGTGCAGACGGAGGCTGCACGCAGGTGAGCGAAGGTGAGCCACCTCGCATTCCCTCACGCGCTGCGTTACGTGACAGGATAAAGCCAAGCATCAACGAGCAGAGGTTACAGCCTGAGGTGGGCCCTCAGACAGCGACTGGAGTGGGAGCTGAGGCTCTGCACAGTGCTGTGCTGCTGCCACCGAAAGGGAGGTAAGGCTAGTGAGAGCCCTTAAGCTTCCTCCTACCATGGCATCCCCAAATCCTGTCTGTAAAGAGACACGTTTCTTCATTTTGGGTAGAATCCTGTCCTGGTCAAAGCCCTTCAGAAGTTCCCTGTCCATCTAACACGATCTGACCTTCAGACATTGCCACGTCACACAACCCACAGGACAGGGTAATTTCGGAACTGCACAGTGACTGCCTCCATGCCAAGTCTCAAGCTTTGTCTTCTTTTCATTATGGAAGATCTAAACCAGTTGAGGTCAATCATCTTCCACTGGCCTCTTCCAGCTTCTTTTGTGTGTCTAGAGAAGATAGACACACTCTTGCACAATTTTCAAGGCAGTAAGAGAGTAGCTGTTTGACACATCACTAAAATCCATGGACGATGTCTTTAAACCCTAGGATTTCACTGAAGTGAATGCAGAATCACAAGGAGAACAATCACGAGCTGTAATAGCAATTTTGATCCAAGCCACATACAAATATTCCAACCTTTAAGTTCTGTTAGCAATTTTTAAATGTCAAGAGGTATGTCAAGTTCTGAATACCCAAGTCTACATATTTAATTGTCACAGCCCAAATATCCAAGAGAAGGGAGTTATAATAATTCCAGCTGGACCCCAAATTAAGATCTGTTGAAAAATCATGATATATCTTTCTCTTAAACTAGGGATTAGCACTTGGTTGGTCTACTTTTTAACTGCATACTTACTGATTTTCTAGAACACCTACTGCATTGTTCATTTTAGGTTTACTTTCAAAGCAGTCAAGCGGAATAGATCTCTACAAGATTATCATGTTATGTCATTGATCCGCACTAGCAGAAGACTCCATTTGCTCAGTAATAAGCAACTTAGGTCAAAGGCCAGGACTGAGAAAAGAGAAAGGGTATCGTTTACACCCGTGTCAATCAGAAACAGCTCTACTGAAATCAACTGAGTTATATTTGTATCAAATCGGTGTGAAAGAGAATTCTGTGTTTGCAGAATTTGGATTATGCGGCAGTCAGGAATTCACCTTTATTAGGCTGTAGCTGGAAGCATTACAGACTACTAAGTTAAAATACTAGATCTGCTATAGCAGCTTTTTAACCAAAATGGGGTTTATTCTCTTACTGGCAAATCAAATTCATGTCACTGTTTCAGCTCACTGACTTCCATTGCGTTGTCTAATCTGCTTCACTGTGTGAATTCATAGATTCTGTAATTTTGCATTAGAGAATTCATCTGAGGCAAGAGAACCGTAATTTGTGTCCTAACTTTTAAAGAAAACCAAAACAAAACCAACCACCTCTTCCAACTATTTGCAACTATTAAAAAACTTTTGGGTATGCAAGACTTTATATTTCTTGACTTTTGATGTTCATAGAATCATGCACTTCTAATAGTCTTAGAACACCTGCAATTTTAAAAGCATTTTAATTTTTAAATTCCTGACTATACAGCCACAAGATGATTTACAGGAAAGATTTAATTTGGGAATTTTAATTTGGCTTCTTCAGGGATCTGGTTGAAAGAACTGCATGGGATACAGTCCTGGAGAGAAGGAGTCCAGGAGCCCTGGTTTATTTTCAAGGATCACCTCCTCCAAGTTCAAGAATGGTCCTTTCTGATAAGCACAAAACTAAGTAAAAATGGCAAGAAGCCTGCATGGATGAACACAGAACTTGTGACTAAACTCAAACATAAAGAGGCAGCATGCAGAAAGTGGGAGCAGGGAGAAGAGACCCAGGAAGATATAAAGACACTATCTGAGCCCGCATGGTTGGGGTTAGGAAAGCCAAAGCCATTCTGAAGTTAATTCTGGTGAAGGATGTGAAAGCCAACAAAAAGGGCTCCTACAGGTATATCAGCAGCACAGGAAAGCTATGGAAAGTGTGTGCCTGCTGCTAAATGGAGTATGGGATCTGGTGACAAAGAATGCAGGAGAGGTAAAGGAACTCAATGCCGTCTTTGCCTCAGTCTTTAATGGTAGGATTTGCCTTCAGGAATCCCAGGCCTCTGAGACCAGAGGGAAAGTCTGGAGCAAGGAAGACTTACTCTTGGGAGAAGGATCAGGTTAGGGAACATTTAAACAAACTGGACATACACAAGTCTATGGGACCTGATGGGATGCACCACAAATGCTGAGAGAGCTGGCCGATGTCACTGAAGGCTTGTTTATCTTGACTTTAGCATGGCTTTTGTCACTGCCTCCCATAAAATCCTTATAGACAAACTGATGAAATATGGATGAGATAAACAGACAGTGAGGTATACTGAGAACTGGCTGAACTGCCAGGCTCAAAGGGGTTGTCATTAGCAGCACAAAATCCATCTAGAGGCCAGTCACTAGTGGTGTACCCCAGTGGTTGATACTGGGACCAATACTGTGTAACTTCTTCATTAACGACCTGGAGGGTGGGACAGAGTGCACCCACGGGAGTTCTGTAGATGATACAAAACTGGGAGGAGTTGTTGATACACCAGATGGTTGTGCTGCCATTCAGAGGGACCTCGACAGACTGAGAACTGGACAGACAAGAATCTGTACTGGTTTTGGCCAAAACCAGATGTGGCATGAAAAAATGATGCAGTATTTCCCAAACGTGCAGCCACCTAACTGGCACTGTATTTTTGTAGGAATGTATTGATTCTATTAAACTTCTCAAGAAGTAAATGGAGGAGGGGGAATAGAGATCATTTAATATGAAAAATTTATGTCCTACTGTGTTTAATTCAGAGTAAATGTAAGAACGCAAGTCATCTTACATACCACTTATGTCTTACTTCCAGTTTAAATTTAGTTGAAATACAACACAGAAAGCAACATAGAGAAGACTTTTTGTTGCTTTGTAAATTTGAGTAGACATGGAAAACATTAGATAATTTATCTGAATGATGTGGTCTATCACATAGCAGTAAATATAATCTTAGAAACTATCCTTCGTGACAGCCACTTAGCAGCAGCAGAAAGCTTAGAAGTCATAAATGATGTTTCAAACCCATTCATTTGTTTGCAGCAGCAAATTCTAGTCTTTCAAATTCATACCACTCTAAAATAGTATTTTCTTCCACCACAAAACAAGCAAATTTTTTAGGGCTGTTTTGACCCAAACTAGTCACACTCATTTATGCACATTCTGTAATGTGCATCATTAGGCTTAAATACTTATCATACTAAAAACACGTATTCTTACATAATGATGAGCCAAAATAAGAAGAAACACTGACAAAATGGAGATCAATAAGCATTGACCATTAGTCTAGATAGCTCTTCTTCCTAAAGCAATTCATTTGCACTTATCTTAAGATTAAATGAATCATCCCCTGGTGACCTTATTGTTTATAAATGCAACCTGCGATGGCCACCATAGCCTAGGATGACTAATGTGAAGTTATAAAAGTCATAGAAGGGATTCATGCCCTCTACTCTGTAAAGTAGTATCAACAATTTCCCCTGGTCAAGATGACAGACAAGTGCCAAGAACTGTCCGAAAAACACAGGAATTGTTTAAGTGACGTGATGTTATATTGTTATGGCACACAAGTGAAACCTTTTAAATGCTTTTTAAATAAACTATAATCTGGATACATAACGGTGAGCCTACTGTACCTCTGATCTGAAACTTTAAATGAGATGCTTCACAACCTGTTTATGTTGTCTCTAAATACAGACAGTCCCAACGTTTACTGTACCAAACTTTTTATTATTTCAAACAAACTTCTGTACAAAAACATCATAGCAGGCAAAGAAATTCAGTGACTTCGGCAAACAGCACATGACAACTCGCAGAATGCTTTAAGGTTTACATTTTTATTATACAAGAGACAAATAGCTTTGCTCTGGGCTACTTAAAGATAAGACTTCATTATTTGACAAATAATCGCAGGTAAAGCATGTATTAACTTCAGTTACCAAAGCTCAACAGAATGACCTGTCGTCCACCTAGATCTTCTAACTGGAAGTGACTATGAACAAAGCAGGATTTCCCCTAATATACATTTGTAAATGTCCCCCCATTAAAAATGGAGTTTGTAAACAGTGGATTTACTACTGTGAAAAAGCAGTGTGATCGCTGCTTCCAGAAAAAGAAAAAAACTAGCGTGATTTCTAATCCTGTTCCTGACAACAACATAGTGATCTGCTGCTACAACTGCAGATGTGTGACATGAACGCTGGAGGTGCGGTGCTGTCCAGTACGACAACATGTATAACGCTGGCGCCCACGGGTTCTGATCAGGCTTGAGAAACGCCATAGCGGTAGTTCTGCTCAGAAATAAGCTCTAAGGCAACTCCTACTCCAAAGAACTCACGATATTAATACTGTTTCAGGACTGAATTTGTCACAGCGCAGCTCAGTTTCAGCAGATCAAATGCATCTTCAAAGTCTTAAGGTAATGTTTTCTGAAGTGATATGCATGAAAATTCCAGTGAGAGCACACAAACCCTGATTTACGTACACAGGAATAAGCAAATACAAATCTGAATCTGTGCACAAGCACTGGAGTTTTCACACATACACGCAAGCAAAGTACACAAAATCGAACACATTTTCAGAACGTGACCTCTGCAAGAATATGTACAGCAACTGCAGACCACCCAGAAGACACGCTTAACAGAGCATGAGCACTTTGCTGCTTTTGGCAAAGTATTTCTATTCCATTTACTGGAAAAATTATTAGAAAGTAAGAACAAACAATTCAGCAAGGAACTCCTTGAAGCATCAATCACATCTCAAAAACCAATGAAGAGTAGTCAGCTGATCTATATTTCTGTGTTGACTCTGAATCATCTGTTGAATAACGCTATCAAGGAACTTGATGGAGTGCCTAAGAACAGCTCAGCTCTTAAAACTTATTTCTATCGTCCCTAGTCTGATGAGGCCAATTTGACACTAGGGAAGTTTACTGCTGCAGAAGAGTGTTCTGCTTTGTACTGGTTTATATCAGCAAAAAAAATGACTTACCGGGTAGAGCTGTCTGAGAGAGAATGTTCATCATGACATATTTACACTGACAAACCCTTTCTAGTTAAGTCAAGGCATTAGTATTTTCCCTTTCCTTTATAAATCTAATGAAATTATACAGAATTTTCAAAATCTAGCAATGGTCTTAAAACACATTTTCTGTTTATATTGGATCTGAAAAAGGGTATTAATTTCCTCAATGGTTGAAAGGTACAGGTTATACTTACTAAAAGAGGTAAAATGACCTCTTTGCAATACGTTTTTGGATGTCAGCCAGCATATAATCTTGAAAATTAGGATGATCTCCACTTATTACAGGAAACACAACGTATTTGATGAGAGTGATGAATATTCAGGTATTCTCCTATTCATACGAGTTTGATGAGATCCTAAAACTGACTAAAAAACTGTGCACATGTTCTTAAAACATATCCAATGAATTTTACTTTCTCTTATATTAACTTTCTCCTTCTTTAAAGTTCCTTTTCTGTGGTATCTTCGACATTTCAGTTTATTTGATTTCCATTTTGTCTTCACTACTACTTACTTCTCTGATAGAGAAGGTGTTTAAGGATTAAAATGCACAGATAAACTGTCGTAGGTGAAGTGTCTAAGTAAAAAAGTATTTTAAAAGTCAAAAGATAAAGGCTAACATAAAAACTTAGGCTGCACTATATAAAGTCAGTCAGGTTATGAACAGATTCATATATTTTAGCAATGTGAAGAAAATGGTTATGTAAATACACACAAGTATTAACATCAAACTGTATTAAATTATGTAAACATACACATCTTCTGTGATCCATACAAACATCTACGTGTCTCAGGATACTACTGCAGCATAGCTCGAATTTGTTTTGAAGTAGATTCATCATTCAGGTGTTTTGTAGTGAACCTAGAAATTACAAGTTAAAACAATATTTTATAAAATAAACAGGGATTAGAGAAGTCTGAAAACTTCAGTGCCTGTTTTTGAAATCAATGCAGTTCAGTTACACAAAGGAGGATCTTACAAGTTCCTCTAGTCACTGATCACTGGAATTTAACTGCTAATAGTCTGGTGATCTTTATCTTCCAAATACTCCTTGCAATAAATTATTCCCTGTTAACAGGTGCAGAATTGTGGCTAAGTCCTGGCTAAATACTGTTTGCCATTCATCTATGACATTGTCGTAATTTTGGGTTGAAATTATCTCTTTTTTTTCCAGTTAAAAGCCTCAAAAGAAGTAAAAAACATGGAAAGACATAAGAAATACAGTAAATACTATAAGGACTTAGGAATCTAGACTGAATTTTGGCATAATCTCTAAGCCTTATTTTAAGCAGCATTCTTAAATGTCCTGTACCTTTACATCTTAAAACGTACCATCACATAGAGGGTTTTCTATTTTTTTTTTTTATTTTGTAACCAGCAGAGTTTGTTGGTGCTGAGTTACACTTTTGGGAATATCTTGGGAGAACTGAAGAGCTTTAGCGTGTTTTTCTTCCATTTAAGCCTAAATATTCTCCACTCCTTATTGTAGGGAAATCAATCACATAAGCTCAAAACACACCTGATACCTGTAGGACTTAACTCCACATCAATTTTAATTCAAAGGACAGGATAAGCAAATGTGGAGGTGGTTATGGCTGCAGTTCTCACACTATTCAAGCATTCAACAGCTAGAGAATTCAATACAGCTCTGAAAAACTTGGTACTAAGACTCTCTTCTCAGCTTCAGAGAAGCGTCAGACCATCATGTCTTGCTTCCCAGGACAGCGCTGTAAACACTTAGCTACAGGATTGGGATTTAGGTTGCTGTTTTCTTGAAGTTGTACCATTTAGCAAAATTTTTTTTAAAAAAAAAAAGGTCTTATTAAATCACAAGGAAAGAGAGAAAGGAAATACCAAGTTCTGAGAAACAGAAATTCTACTCTTCACTTCTAAAATGTTCTAGTTGCTGGGGTATTTTATATAACAAATCTTAGCATAGATCTATTGTTTACCTTTGATGTATTGTTTACCTTTTAGATGGCAAAGCTTTAGGTGATAAAGCGAACCTTAAGTATCTCGGAAGAAGGACATTATGACTTCCAATATTAATAGTCATTCCTTATCAAAGTGAAATGAAATTGAAAGAAATTAATATTACTTAAGAAAACCCCAGGTGATGACGGCAAACGTGAAAGGACAATTTTCTTAATAAATCAAGTTTCTAGAGGTGAAAAGTCTTAAATATAAAGAGATTGGAAGAAAAAACCCCGAGGAATTTAGTAAGGCTCAATCAAACAATTATTCCACACATACCTGAGAGCATTCAGAAGTCCTTCCACAGTGTCAGGTGGTTGTTCCTTTAAAACTTTTATGCATCCCTTCATCTGGGAACAGAAGCATGCCACTATTGAACAATAATATATGAATTGCACTAGCTGAAAACAAGGAAAAATTTCACCAAAGACAGGCAGGGTTTTTTTCCTACTGAGTGTTAAAGCTGCTTTATATGACACAATAAAAGCATTATAACTTATTAAAAATTATCTTAAGTTAAAAATCTAACTTTTGAGAAAACAATATATACTTTAATAAGCATTTGTAGATAGTAAATTATGTATCAAGTGTATATATTTTAACTTGCACATGACTTCTCCAATTCCAACTTAAAAAAAATATCAAGAACAGCTGACATAAGCTAAAAAAAGAGATTTTGGAAGACAGTTCCACGTCATTGCTGTTAGCAACTATCAGAAGAGATGTTTCAACTTTGACTTTTATTTTTACGCTTGCACACAAGGAAGTAATTTTCAGTATTCAGTTTTTAGTTGTAAACCTAACTGGTGATAACTTATGATTTGTTTTGTAACTAGTGGTTACAAACTTCATCTGAGGTAAGAAGTCAATGATGTTGATTTTAAACACCACACTGAATAAACATCTTCGTGGAGACTGTAAAAAACAGGCTGAAACTCTGTTCAAATTAATAGAAGAGGAAATGAAGCAGAGAAAGCAGAGGTAGAACTCATTTGACCTACTATACAGACTCCTTATCTAGTCAATGGAGAGAAAGAGAAACTCCCCTAACCTATTCAGAATGATGGCATGACTGGCTGGGTGGATGAGGGGAGAGCAGTGGATGTTGTCTACCGTGACTTCAGCAAGGCTTTTGACACTGTCTCCCATAACATCCTCATAGGTAAGCTCAGGAAGTGTGGGCTAGATGAGTGGATGGTGAGGTGGATTGAGAACTGGCTGAATGGCAGAGCTCAGAGGGTGGTGATCAGCGGTGCAGTCTAGTTGGAGGCCTGTAGCAAGTGGTGTCCCCCAGGGGTCAGTACTGGGCCCAGTCTTGTTCAATTTATTCATCAATGACCTGGATGAAGGGACAGAGCGTACCCTCAGCAAGTTGGCTGATGACACAAAACTGGGAGGACTGGCTGACACACCAGAAGGCTGTGCTGCCATTCAGCGAGACCTGGACAGGCTGGAGCGTTGGGCAGAGAGGAACCTCATGAGGTTCAACACGGCCAAGTGCAGGGTCCTGCACCTGGGGAGGAACAACCCCACGCACCGGTACAGGTTAGGGGTTGACCTCCTGGAAAGCAGCTCTGAGGAGAAGGACTTGGGAGTCCTGGTGGACAACAAATTCCCCATGAGCCAGCAATGTGCCCTTGCAGCCAGGAAGGCCAACGGCATCCTGGGGTGCGTTAAGAAGAGTGTGGCCAGCAGGTCGAGGAAGGTTCTTCTCCCCCTCTACTCTGCCTTAGTGAGGCCCCATCTGGAGTACTGCATCCCGTTCTGGGCTCCCCAGTTCAAGAAAGATGAGGAACTACTCGAGAGAGTCCAGCGGAGGGTACAGAGATGATTAAGGGACTGAAGCATCTCTCCTACGGGGAAAGGCTGAGAGAGCTGGGGCTGTTCAGCCTGAGGAAGAGAAGACTGAGAGGGGACCTCATCAATGCTTATAAACACCTCAAGGGCGGGTGTCAAGAGGATGGGGCCAGACTCTATTCAGTGGTGCCCAGTGACAGGACAAGGGGCAACGGGCACAAACTGGAACACAGGAAGTTCCATCTAAATATGCGAAAAAACTTCTTCACTGTGAGGGTGCCAGAGCCCTGGCACAGGCTGCCCAGGGAGGGTGTGGAGTCTCCTTCTCTGGAGATATTCAAACCCGCCTGGACGCAGTCCTGTGCAGCCTGCTCTGGGTGACCCTGCTCTGGCAGGGGGGTTGGACTAGATGATCTCCAGAGGTCCCTTCCAACCCCTACCGTTCTGTGATTCTGTGAATCGTGCTCCGGAAGTATCTATTTCTTCCCATTGCTATGAAGACATCTAAAAGCTATCCAGAAATTAGTCTAGATGAATTCCATCTCATTTAAAATGCCAGATAAAAACATGGCACAGTCAAGATTTGAAACTTCTAATTTTCCAAGTCACATTACAGTGCTAAATCTACATGCCAGTATTTTCTTTGCAGCTGAAGAGCAACTCTGCCTTATTATGGAAGTGGATGATTAAATACTTAACTGAAGTCAGGGTCCATGTATTTGCCAACAAAAACAATTCGGAAAATGTAACTCGGCCTCCTGCACAATGACCAGCCTAACAATCACTGATCACTGCTCAGTTGGCCCATTTCTACCTGGAAGATAAAACTAGCTTTGCAAACAGCAGATCAGATGAAGTTCTCAGGGTAGCAGCACATGTTTTGAAGTGACACAGTTACTTTTCCTGAACTAGACAAACTCAAGACTATATTCACATCACTCAGTACAGGTCTACATGCCCTGTCAGATCAGATCAGACAAGCTCAAAGGGGATAAAAATTCAAACCATTCTTTTCCGTTTTTGTTAGAATCAGAATCCCTAAAACAGGCAAAAAAGAGAAGCTGTTAGGACGTCTAAGCTAGGAGCCTGTGATTAACAGCTTGAAATGCAGTCTCCAGTCTTGAAAGAGTAAGGAAAGGGTAATTTGTTCCGCTGTCCCTGAAATTCTCTTGACATGGGTCCCAAGAAGTGACTAGTTCAGAGAAAAGAATTGTTTTTCACAGTAAAACAAACTCATCATCTGAAATATTGTAAGATTTTTTAATTAGAGACTTACTAAACTAATTAGGCGAATTAAGATTTGGGACCATGTACTCATTTTTAAAAAATGAGTCACATACATCTCTCCTGCCTCCCGTTTACATCTATCTAACCATCCTGTAAGATTACAGGGCTTTAGGATAAATGTGAGAAACAAAGTACACGCATTGTATATTTGGTCCTATCAAAATTTTACTTGTGTTGTCTCTGTAGGCAAGAGACTGACTTAGAAGTCAGGAAGTCTGCATTCAATTCCCGGGCTCTATCTGCTGCATGACCTTGAGCAAATCAATTCACCTCTTTGTGACATATCTTTCCCTCTGTAAAACAGAGCCAAAGAGGAGATGTGGTAAAATACTGGTATCTGCGGATGAAAAATGCTAACGAAGACTCACTGTCATGGAGTGCAATAATATATATATATTTTTTCTTTTCGTTTGAAGTAGGCTCTCTTGTAAAGGGAAAGACAGCATCTTTTGCCATGAATTACAGCTTATTTCTGCTGAAAGACATGGCGCATGAGATTTAGGTTTGTAACAACATGTAGCAAAAATAAGAGTACTTTTTTGTGTGTGCTTGCAGTTTCTCAGATGAAAAAATAAGGCTGATTCCCCTGTGACGGGACATGCCAAAGCTAAAACCGAAGGCTCATTATCAACATGATAACAGTAACATTTCAGTTCTGCTACTTCAGATCTCAGACAAAGCAGAGACAATGTTGAATATCTGCTCATTTACAACAGAACTACTGCCAAAGATGAGCATTTCAGCATAAATAAATTACATAATTAATAAAAAATTATGACCACAGAACTTATTCCAGGGTAGGTGTAGCACAAAATTATTTTAGTGTAACCATACAGTTGGCAAGAAAGCAGAGCCAGCAAAGACAAATGAGTATCTGTGTCTGGAAGAAAACACAAAGAAAAAAAGACTGATCCTTGTTTTAATTTCAAACAAGCTGATATTTTAAAGTACGCAGGTGAAGATAAATTCTAAATTTTGCCGTTCAAAAGTAATTAAAATGATTTATACAAAGTCATAAGCTTGGGCTGAAAAAAAGCTGCAGACCAGTATTCTCAAACCTATAGAGTATTAAAGTAAAGTCACTCTTACATCAATCTTTGACGTCTTTGAGAAAGCTCCCACAGGATGAACGTGATCGTACAGAATAATAACTCCCACCATTACTCGCATGCAGAACATAAGAGTCTCTTCACTGGTGAATCTACTCCTGTACTCTCTGGAAAACAGAACAAAAGAAACAAACAGTCTTGACTTTTTACTGGACAATTTTGCAAACTAGACTATGAGTGCACGAAATCTGAACGTTGTATTGTAATGTTGAAGATGAATCTTAGTAAGATTTTAAAGATCTTTGAATTGCGTAAGTCCTCGTCAATTTAGAAGGAAGGTCAGAAAGCAAATAGAGCTAAGTAAAGCCCTTCTAACACCCCTTCACAGTTCAGAACCTCACTTCAGCAAAATGTCTAAGATGATGGCTTCACAGACTTCCACAGTTCATGAAAAATGACGGAGACTGATAGTACTTCTGTTTAACCTTAGAAACACAACATATTGGGACCTCAGAGGAAAGCTACTCTTTTTTCTTAAACTCCTACTTTGAAACAGTTAACTTTTAAGTGGGATCTAATTTCAGCAGCTAGTAAGTTCAGAGCTTCACCTAGATGGATCATAGTCATTACATGCTTGCTCTCTCTCTCTCTCTTCTAAGTCCATAGGCAACTTCAACAACCCAGGTTCACTAAGCATCTAAAATGTGGAGGCTCCCTAGACAGGACCGGACTGAACTCATTCCAAAGAGTTTTTCTTTGACTTTTCAATTGCAAAATAAGAATATGGATGGCACAGTTAAGACAGTTCCTATCAGCTCTAATCCCTGAAACCACCATCAGGAAATGAAAAATGAACTACAATAGAGAAAAACAGAAATCCTGAAAACCAGAAATTATCACAATTTTTCTAATAAATATTATTTTGAGTAGACAATACATAGATTTGTCTACTGTCATTCATTGGTTTTCAATATAAAACTTGGGTTTTTTCACTTAAACATATCATTAAAAATACTAAAATCTGTACAATACTACCTCTTAGTTTACAGTAACTTCAATTTTTATTCTTCTGTTTAAATAACACAGCATCATAACATGAACAAGATTTCAAGGCTACAGGCATTTTGTTGTGAAAATACTTGATTATCCCACAATCAGATCTAAATTTCAGATAATCTTCTGGTAGATGACTCACAACTTTCTGTTTCTCTACTTTTGCCAAAAAATGAGCTGACACATAAGGTCACTGTGAGGGTGGCAGAGCCCTGGCACAGGCTGCCCAGGGAGGGTGTGGAGTCTCCTTCTCTGGAGATATTCAAAACCCACCTGGACGCAGCCCTGTGCAGCCTGCTCTGGGTGACCCTGCTCTGGCAGGGGGGTTGGACTAGATGATCTCCAGAGGTCTCTTCCAACCCCTGCCATTCTGTGATTCTGTGTGAGTCTGTGTTACTTTTCAATGACTACTTCTATGATGTCCCGGGATTGTGAAATGAGTCCCACCTCCTATGTATACTTCTCCAGTATTTTCATAAACAAACACAGTAACTGCACAAGTTCTACCCTTTACATGGCACCATGAACAAACGATTCACAGAGAGGAGGACTACCCTGACTCTATCTTGTATGTGTTTTCCACTCAAAGAGACCTCTAACCTAAAAAATACTCAACTAAGTGCATAGCTAAACAAGAGCAACCCCACTGGCTATATCTACGCTAGTAGATAGTAATGCAATCGTACAGTTTCCATACAGCTGAACTTTCTCATATGCAGAATAAGATGGCTGCATCCAAAAAAGATCTACTCACATGATCTTCAGAATAGTCCCTGTGTTATCATTTGCGAAAGCACTACTTGGAGGAACCAAAATCTTGCTCCTAAGTGAGCAAGCATGGGCAATCAAGAGACAGTAGTTGGCCTATGGCCCTGGTTAGAGAAGACACAGACACTGAAACCTACGTGCTAAGGATTACACTTGTATTTTAACCTTTTGCTGAAATACAGACTGACTCTCCCTAACAAAACTCAATGCTGATTCATGAAAAGTATTATAGGGTGGTTAAAATAGGAGGCAAGGCTTTCTAATACCAGGTCATGCTTTGTATACAAAAGTGATAACAACTTAAGGCAAACATACAGGAATTCATTTGGAAAAAACCTATGTTTACCCCAGGTGGCTACTTAAAATACAATACAAATTCTTTCATATAAGAAAAACAAGATTTAAGGTAAAACTTACGGTGTTTCCAGCATGACTTTACATACACTAGCCATAGTACTTAGACAGTCCGTTGTATTTTCAATTGGTAATGTTTTGTTCTAGAAGGGTTAAAAACAGCCAATGTTCAGTAAACCATCTTGTAAAATTAAAATCAAGAATGTCTGTGTTAGACCGCTTCTCCCGCGTTACCTACTTCTGATACAAAATGTGTAGTTGCATTACTGAGTGTTTTCAGCATTGGTGTGGCTTCTGCATAAAACAGGGACATCCTATTGGCCATTTCATTGTTTACTTCATTCTCAATGTCTAGCTGATGAAAACATGAGAAAAAATAGTCAGTAAAACTCTTCAAAATCTTGCCAGCAGCAAGAAAAAGATACAGTACATGCTCATGTCAGCAAGCAGATTGTTGCACGAATAGTACCACTCTAATCACTTCAGCCGGACTGCTGATTAACTCTCGGTGTGAAGGAGAGAACATGACAGCTAGCGAATCAAAAGAAAAAACGTTACCACAAATGGGAGAAATGCATACTGATAAATACCTCAGTGTGAACAGCAGATCAGATTTTATTTACTTACATGCATGTTGTTTATTCTGTTGCGACTTATTGTCCGCCTATAATAACTGAAGTCATTCTGAATTGCTGGGTTTCTCATCTTTGAAGAAGAGAAATAGGAAATAATCAGTTTCGGTTCAAAATATATGGAAAAAATCAGCATGTATTAAGAGACTTTATTAACCTTAAGTTCATCAAAACGAAGAGTAAAATGTAAGATTTCTGCAAACTCTTTCGCTAGAGCCTGCTCCCGTTCCAGGTGCTGAGTTGGAGTATAAGGTGGGCACGTCAAGGACTCCAATAAGCTCTGCAGGGCTTTCTCTGAATAAAAAACAGAAGCACAAATTCTATTCAGTCACCATTATGACAAGTTTTAAGTAAGTATCTAAATATACTGTGTTTGAAGGGAAGGAACCCTCCGAACATGCACAGCCCTAATAGAAATGCTTTTTCTTACCATTCTAAGGTGAGAAACATTAGTCAAAGACACCTGCCTCTTCAGGCGCTCTGCCATTTTCTCTCACTGAGCTCTTTTCCCTTTTTATCACCCTTTATCTGAGTTCCCTATCGAAAATCCTAGAGAAAGCATTTTTCTAGCATTCAGATATTCAACTCTTTCATCTTCCCCAATTAGCCATCGGCTCAGTACAGAGATTATTCTGGCATCTCTGTTACTAAAAGTGTACTCTCAGGCACTGATAGCAATGTAATTCAGCTCCTGTGGCTATAATTACTAGTATAACTCAAAAAGTGAAAGACTTAGCAAGCAGGATGTTGTAGAAGAATTCCCTTGCATTGGGAGCTCTCCCACTTCATACATATATTTTTGCACAGTGGTTCTCTTCCAGAGTCCTAATTCAAGGAGTAATTACATCATTTTTTGGGTTTGCAGGGATGACAAAGTCAGTGTAAAACATGCCCAACTTTGGATTTTCACCCTGGGAGAGAGTTCATTCTCCCTCTGTTATCCCTGTTTTTAAAAAGTCTAAAAATATTATTCGTTCCTTTGAAGGATCCAAATTACAACGAATAAATTGCATTAGTACCATATGGACCAGTGAAGTGCAGAAGAGTGGCAGGCACCACAGAAAAACTTCATACAGTTTTATCATGTTCTTTGCTCGTACTCTATTTAGGTAATACAGATTTATTTTAAGTGACAAACTAACAAACTATGGTTAATTTTGAAATTAAGACTAAAAATATGCCTTGATAAATGTAATTGAAGTTAAATGTCTGTTGATATCAAACAGAAAGAATAATAACCCTTTTTAAGTCTGTGGAACAAGAAACTTCCTATTTCTTTATATATAAAGTAGCCTAATAAACACACATACTAAAACAGGGCTCACCTAATCTGAGTGAAAACTCATAAAAGCGCTTCAGCCTTACAACCAGAGGACATACGGAATTCCATGCCTTTTCTTGCAGCTGGATATCATTGGGATTTTGTATTGCCTGAAATGAAAATACTACTGTAAAGAACTGTGATATATGAATAACAAGCAAAAGGCAGTTTGGAATTTTTCTACTATATTATTTTAGACAGTAAATATTGTAAAATATAGAACAATTACGAGAAATTACATTGCACGGGAGTAGAAAATTATTAAGTCCAAAAAATACCATGTTTTCCACCTTCCCTCTCCCCCTGTAACACATTGATGTAAAATTATTCACTCCAATGCACCACTGACACACAAAAAAATGTTTTAACATATTCTTTGGGGAGCAAAACTATTGTAGAAGCATCAGGTAAGACCTTTTGTATGACTACTGGTTGCAGAAATAGCCTTTTTTTTAAGGTTTTGATGCTTTTGAAATCTTCAACTAAGAAATCTTCAACTTAAGACCTTAAGTAACCAACAGCTCACGCTAACAGTAACTGCGAAGCTGATGCAGGAAAAGGTTTGGTCAGCTGAGAAAAATTTTAAGGTACAGTTCAGAATTGTACTTTGGGACTAGTTTCACAGAAGAAGATGCCTGTAAAGTGGATGTAAGGTTATAATTTACTGTGGTTCATTATTTCACTTACACGGAACAACTATTTTCAACTTTTTTTATAGTGTATTTCTGACATCTGAGTATTATTTCTTCCATGTCCTCAACTTGGACTTCTACCATGAGATATATGAAACGAGGTATATGAAATGGTGTTTCTTAAAGTGAAGAGTAATTACTAATTACTAATTGTAAACCTAAAAGAAGTTCCAACAGCCATCATTTAATGATTTAGGGCTTTATATTCAACGTTACCCGTAATCTGTAACATATTTTCTAAATACAATCTTAATGCAGATTTTCGTATCATTTCGTAGAACAGGCTTGGATACAGAACAGAAGCAAGGAACACATTGAGTTTTGCTTGATTTTGCTTCCAAAGAACTGTCATTAACTTTAACAAACATACATCTCTAATTTCTTGTCCAGCTCCTTTGTAAGCCTGAAGGTCTGCAAGCATACTTTCCGAGTCCTGTAAAACTGCACTGATCTGATTCCATACCTCCCTTTCTCCATCTGTGGGCTGTGCATCTAAGGGACAGAAAAGCAAAATGCACAAAGTCAAAAGGTAGCTGCAATACAAATGGCAAGATTACTCACTTCTACTTAACATTACATCCAGCTCAACTACGTGTAACTCCATTCTGATGCATTTTTTTAAAATATACAATTACACTGCACTGCCGTTCTGCTGACATCCCAGTTTCTGCTTTCTACAGCAAGGAAGGCAAAACAGTACAGTTTTTGTATGCTCTGGCTCATAATGCCTCTTCTCAAAACGCAGCATTTTAAAGTGACGCAGTATCATAAAGCAATATTATTAGACAATAGGATAATGCATCAGTCCTTTAGTAAAAACGTCCCCCTCTTTCATGAGCTCCACAGCTCAATTACAAAGAATTGTTCACTTTTCTTGCAGCTTGGGGATAAAATCAGGCCTTTCAGTGGATGGAGCAGTGGGATATTACCCCACTTTGACTTTCCTTCAGGCTTCCTTAACCAGGGTAATTTATTTCTGCTTTTGTAAAACACAGATACAGTACTGTTAAAAATAAACATTTTTTCTTATGTATGTCAGAGATCATTCCTGCTACTAAAATAAATCCAGCTCTGTCAATCATCAGTTTTCAGGGTGGGAGTGACCTGCAGACCTTTATTGTTCAGAGAAATGACATTTGGAAGTAGATCAATTTTCCCATTTAAATCCCATCCGATGGGATTTTCCCAGCAGTGTGACACCAGGGAGTGATGTTATCCCTAGAACGTCGACACGTTAGACAAGGTAGAGATCTTCTGCCTTCCTTTGCTTTAAAACATAAGGACGACTGGCACTGACTAAGGACTGGCTGACCTATATACAGAACTGTAGTCAGTATTTGTAGAAACAAGCACATTGTCCCAGCAGATTTCCACAGACACAACTTGTTTTTTTTCCTTAAATTTGTATTTGCTTGTAAAGATAAAATTTTAATTTTTATGGAAGAAAATAAGTACTTTGAAGGTGAATCTTAGGACTTAAGGACTACTTGTTTGAATTAAAAGCAGTGAGATACCTTCTGTTCAAAACTCACCGATTAAGAAGAGCTACTGTACACATCTCTACATTAATAGACATGAAATATTAAAAATACTTTTTCTATTTAGTCTTCTCACTCTCCGTAAGAAATGAGACACAGTTTTCCACCCATATATCAGTACGGGATTCATTTACCCACCCCCCCATTAGAAACAAATGAACCGGTTCACCTTGGAGAGTATGGAAAGAGCAGCAGGCATTCTCTCCATGACGTTTCAGGTTAGGATAGTTTGTTTAAACGTGTTATCTATGGACCTTGCACAAACGAGACACAAAGGGCTGAGATTTACATGTCTGTAGCTCTGAAGCAAGTAATACTTTAAATCTTTCCTGTACTCCTGTGTCACCATGAGTCCCATGAGACTGGGCACATGAAACAATACTGATTTGACTTTCCTTTTATTCTGGAAGTTTTCCCTAATCTTGTTTAAAAGACAGAACAAGTGAAAGTAAAAATAAGCTGGGCTTACTCAGCTGGGTTTCATATCCAAAATACTCCACATAACTAAAAAATTCCACTATCCTTCAAAAAGCAAGGGAAAGTAGCACCGAAGGGAAAAACTATCCCAAACAGGAAAATCCCAGCTGGGACACGGCTGTTGAACCGCCCTGTTGGTCACCTTAAGCTTACAGCATCACTGACTGGTTCTTTCCCCAAGCTGCAAGAAATCTCAGGTGTACACCGTAAGGGGTCTGTCACCTTGTGGTAAGGAAACAAAACAGCAAACCCTTCTGAGTTTAATGAAGAAAGTGGTAATCTTGCTAAACAGTTACATACCATAGAACAACAGAGCAGGGGGAAGGTAGGAGTTACCTATAAATCAGTATCTATATTTTAATAGTTAAATAAAAGTTAATTAAAATAACATTTTCAGTTAATATTAAGACACAAAAGAGAGTAAGTAATTGATTAGTACAGTTCATGATGGTAAAAATTGCATGTTCAGGTCACCTGAAGCATGGGTTGGTTAACAAGGCACTTCTGTTACTTTTTACAATTTATTTGCTTTAAAAAATATCAGCCCCTAATAGAAATGAAAACACTATAGACTGTTCAGCACTTTGGGACTTAAAAATGGCCTTTAGTAACACCCTTTTATTGTCAGTCTTTTTCAAATTTTCCCAATTCAGCTTTTGGGAGTTGGGGAAGGTTGAGTATTTGAAACCCATTGAGCTTTCTGTAGTATCCCAGCACCTGGGGAAGGAGGAGTAGGAGGAAGGTCGGCAGGTGCAAGAGGGAAAGAAAGGGAAGGGAGAGGAAAAGGGCTGCAAAGGCTACAGAGCAACAGGCTTAGCTTGCATTTGCAGAAGCGGTTTATATTTATGCTGAAAGTGTTTAGCTTAAAAATAAAGGCAGGGAGGATGATTCAGGCTTTTTTTTTAAAAAAAACATGCATCTTGCTCATGAAATATATGTTATGCAAACAGATGTTCTGATAAGACCATGGCCATGTTTCAAAAGAGATTTTACATGAAGATATTGCCAAAAATGGTCAACTAAAATACCTGTAATCAATTACTTTGAAAAAGATTTCATCTTGCTGTCAGCAACAAAAATAGCAACAACAACAATTAAAAGGAATATAGACTTCTTCATGACAGATTTTGGCTTTTTAAATTGGTTTTCTATTCCAACAATACCAACGCTTGTTTCTCTGTTCTGAGTAAAAAAATGCCATTCCTGAATCACAGCGTGGAATCACTGCTTGGCAGTGCTCACCTCTTATCCCCACACCGCCAGAGAACCAGCACGCGCTTAACCAATTTGGGCACATTTATAAATAAAACCATAGCTACTGACTAATCCACATTGAATGCAAACCCTCTCAATAATAAATTACCATAATCACCGGACTTACTGCCTTTCAAGTCTGAGTTTTTACAGTACCCATGCATTCAGAGTACGCTGTCTTTAATAAGACAAAATAGGAAACCCTTTCACCTGCCTTTGCCCAAGTGTTTCCAACGCGAACCCTAAACCTGACAACTAAATGAATCCTCTATCAAATTAATTCAAGAGTCAGACCAGGCTTGACTCTTCCATATACGGATCCTACCAGCAAATTTCCATTTAGAAAGTAAAAATTTTAGCTCTGGAGAGAAATGCAATTCCATTGGCTCCATCAGAAATAACCAGGATATAATAATTCATCCACTCCATGAACAAATGTTCTCTTTCATCTTTATACATGGTCTATTCCATGTTCTGGATGGGGCTTCAGACTTCATAAAAGAAAAGGGGGAAAGCTGGACCAACTACAATCCATTTGTGGATGCATTAAATATGTCAGATGCATGGTGGAGTGGGAGGGTGGAACCATCATTTTTTTTCCTTAGAAAAGTACCTGTCATTTGTTTCAAAAAAACCCGAACAGCACAACGTATCTACCTTATTCTTCACCAAGTGTGCATTAGAAAAAGCATAGAAACTGCTATGTAGGTAAGACATTAGTACTCATAGGACAAGATTAATATAAAAAGAATGCATATGAAACCTTTACCAATACGAAATCAAGTATAACAATATCTCAGTAATTAATTTTTATGACGTATAACAGTATCTCAATAACTAATTTTCATGAAGAGATAACAAGACAGTACTAAAAGAAGCGCTTCTAACCCATACGCTCTTTCTGTATCTGAAATCAGACCAAAAGCACAGAACTTTATTCCACCCTCAAACTGGTGGCAAGTTCGGAGGATTCCCACTGAAGCTGCTCAGTGCTTGCATTTCATTGAATGTGGAATCCTATTTGTCAAAAGCATCGTAATCACTGGGCCTCACCAGCCCAGCAAAACAATAGTGAGTAAAACAAGATGTCTTAGAGGCTCTGCTTTCGGCTTTTCTGGTCCTGTCCACTGCTGAACGTGGCCAATAATTCCACCAGCCACTGACAGCAAGTTAGAGAGCAGTATATATAGAGAGTTTACAGTATCATGCTAAAGTCCTATCTCAGGTTTGTCACCATGACAATGATTTTTCCCATTCCAATCTGGGACACAATTAGATGAAAAGCTAGTTTATGCCCTTGGAAAAGATAAAAGGCATTACAACTACAGTGAATAAAGCATTTCAGAGGGTATCGGAACCCGCTATACTCCACACATTAAAAAGAATGGCATTATGTAGAAACAGTACCCTATCCAAGATATAAGCCAAAATTCCAGTCTACACTGGATTTCTGAATTTTGTCCTTCCTAAACTAGCCAGAACAAAGTGAAGCTTCCTAAATGGTTAATACCTGCTACGGGCACGGTGCTGTGCCAGGGATCTCAGCGCCAGGCTTCGGCTCGGTCGCGGATGCGGAGCGGACAGCCTCCCTCCGCCTGAGCCGTAGCTTCTTGCTGAGGGCACTCTGCAGCGCGGGGGACAAGAGCTTAGCCTCCCGCAGGCCGGACGAGGCTTACATCTCAGCCTTGCCGCCTGCCGAGCGAGGGTATTCATTAATATCCTATTCCGCAAAAAGCGGGCAGTTGCTCTGCTGCCAGACATGTTCTAATAATAGCCACTTTTAATCATACATGAGCAATGGTAACTGAAAATTTCATGAATCTTTCTGGAGATGGGGAGGGGGAATCCTAGAAAGTAAGTGTCCTTGATTCTTGGGAAGATGAAGGGGATTAAATTAGGATCAGGTAATGAGCCCACCTAGCTAACATTTAGGAAAAAAGGGAACCTGCTCCAGTTAAGGTTAGAGATTGCTCTTATAAAAGGTATTTGTATCTGAGGAAAGGATGGGACTGAAAGTGTCACTTAAGCACACCTCCTCCCAATAATCTATAAGCTTTAGTCTTTTAGGTTCAGAACAAATTGTTGTTACCTCAACCTTCAAATTATTTCCAAGAATTCACGTGGAATTATTTGTTTACTTTGCCTGAAAAGGGCCCTCTATGGGCAGCAGTAATATGACAATAGATTTTCTGCAAAAAAGAGCACTCGTAAGCTGCTACGGAAAGAGCCTCCAATACCCAGAATTCATTTACCTGTGGCTAATTTAAAGAAGGTCAACATCTATAGAACAAAACAATTCTTGAACTGACAAAATCCATTTCAAGAGAATTCGCCCTTTGGGCTCGTGAAATCCTGAAATCCACAGACTCTCAAGACTCGCCATGCACTCACTCTTCCTAACATGATTTTCAAGCTGAGAGCTAAGAAGGAATTAGGGCAAAGTAAGTATATAATCAAGTTCAGTATGTAGTGGGTTGATTAAGAATGCCCACAATGAGATGCAAGTGTAAAACAGCAGTATGGTTCACTTTCTGGGAATGAAGAGATTCTTTTTCCTTATGTAAACCTTTCAGTAGACCTTAAAAAGAAAGTAATTTGGCTGAATGCATATCGTTTGCATTTCACCTCAAAGAAAAGGCTTTTCCACCTGCATAGGAGAACACTATTCTGCATATGACTTGCTGAAGCTACCACAGTTCCCATTTGTCCCCATTTGCTTTCAAGGCTGGACTGAATGGATCTTCAAATGGCTTCTCCTTGCACAGATCCAGAGTAACAGCCTACCTCTGAAACGATTACCGGAGAGCGGACAGAACTGCTTTTGCTATATGACATTAACTGAAGCTAATGCCAGATTCAAGCTTTTTCAAGTGTGACCATGGAGTTACAAAACTTGGCTCCCAGTTTGGAATGAAGAATAATGCCAGTAAAAGGTGTCATAAGAATTGCAACTGATGATACAGACAGCTGCAGGAAAGAGGG
Organism: Phoenicopterus ruber ruber; assembly: GCA_009819775.1. Classification (NCBI taxonomy): domain Eukaryota; kingdom Metazoa; phylum Chordata; class Aves; order Phoenicopteriformes; family Phoenicopteridae; genus Phoenicopterus; species Phoenicopterus ruber. The sequence continues at coordinate 115,300,066 of CM020217.1, forward strand.
GAAAAAGAGATGATTTAGAACAATTTTTTGTAGCCCAAACTTTTCTAGGGAAAAATTAAAATAGCTATTTAAAAAAAACCCCAAAAACTGGAAGGTGAAATTTTGAAACTTAACTACTTTTTCTTTCACGATTCCTTCCCATTTTCAAATATAGCACAAGGCAGAATTTGGAAAAAAACCACAACTTCGAATTAGGTGAGAAAACTTAATTTTTTGAAGTGTTCCTGTTTCTACCTGCCCATTTTTCAAGACCTCAAGAATTGCATAGAAGAGATGTATTGCAAGGACTAAGGCTAAATATAAAAAAATCAGGTAGGTGAAAAATATGTAAGAGAAAAGTGAGCATGCAACTGATGAAAAGCGACTTGTAATCAAGTATATTTTAAAACAAACAAACAAAAACCCATAATGGAATTTTTCAAAAGATGCAATACAAGATTGTCCTCCTCAAGTTTTTCATCAAAACAGAATTCTGCCTTGGAGAAGAGTAATTCACAAGAAAATAAATTCATTTTTGTTGCACGGAACAACTCATCCTTACAACACATTGCCTATAAAATATGTATTAATTGAGGATAATAAGGGAAAACAATAAAATAAAAACCTACTACGCTGACCTTACTGTGTAGCTTTGTGACTGACCTAAGGTATCTAAATCTGTACAACTGCTTGCTATCCTGTCCTGCATTTCTGTGCCCATTCAGGTGCTGGGGCTCTTCCAACCACGCCATCACCCACATCACCCTGACCTGCCTGGAAGAGTACTTAGTAGGTGGGGGAGAGAGGTAAGGCGGTAGTTTGGTGGGGTTTATTTGAACAGCTAGTTCTTAGCAAGTTCATTTTCCCACATACCTGCCATTCACGATGGGCGCGATCATGTGTTTGTAGTATTCGAGCTAAGGATATGAGACTGCGGCAAAGCACCACCCACGGGATGACCCCTTTGGAGCAGCACAGATTAAATCAACTGTGAAATGAAGTTAACATCTTAATGTTCTCTTCCCACTTTCTTTATATGAACACTTGTATTACTTTTGACCAACAGCAGCCCATAAAGCCTCTGATTTTTGAAGCACGGAGATAGATTGTATCTGTTCTACTCCTGCATACAAGGAAAAAGGCTGTTTCTGGGGTTTTTTAGCGGTATTTGTGTGGCACAGTGTACACAGAGCAGGAAGAAGTATGTCACACACCCTCCTTTCAGGTACAATACATACCAAATGAAGAGCAGCAAAAAAAATACCAGGGCAGGAGTATCCAACAACTCTGTGAACATTTCAGAAGTAGTGCTGACAGATTTGAGATTTCAGCTTGCAGCTAATGAAAAAGAGCACAAAACCTAGAAAGCAACATGCTGATGCAAATAATGAAATACAGTAAACACCTCACCTCACCATACCCCTCACCCTCTGAATGGCCAACTGCAGTGACCATTTGCATCCATGAGCTCGAACTGAAAACTCAGGCCACAGAAAGTCACGCCTCCAGCCAGCACGCAAGCAGGCTCTTAGCTGTGTCCACTAAGTAAGTGTCCTTTTCCACCGTGCCGTGGCTAATTAAAGGAGACCAAAGCACGCAACCACAGGCGTCTTCAGTCACATCCCTTCGACACAATACAGATTTCATGCCATAAAAACCTCCAGGAATTTATTTCATAAGTAAAACATTTTAACCTTTTGCTCAGGAGCGTTAAACTCACTGAAATTTGGAGATGATAGTTTTCTTCCTCTCTAGGTAGATGTGCCTGACTAGCGTGCCCGTGTGCTTGCACTAACCCCTGGTCACCTCCCGTGGGAGAAGGTGCTTCACCCCGTTCAGTTCTTGGCAATGCACTTTTGGAAAAAAACCCCCAACCTTCGCTGCCAAGGCAATAAACCAGGTATTTTCCCCTCTCCCCACCACCTCCGCTCCACCACGGCTTCCCACTGCCAGAGCTCCTGTTCCCTGCCACGTCTGCAGCCTGGGTCAGGAGAACCTTCTTACCACCCAGGACGTGACGGGGCTCATCAAACCTGGAAGCTCAGAGCAGCTGAAAGCCTTCGCAATGGCTTGGCAAAGCCACAGAGCACTACTGAAGCCTTCGGAAGTTTGATAGAAAATAATTAGGTGGTGGTTTGGATAAAGGTTTGACATCCCGGGTTTATAATGAAATTCTCAAATGATACAGACAGGAGAGAAAAAGGGACACACGGCTCGCAGCACCTTTCCTAAACCCAAACTAAGCAATTAACTTTTTTTTATCATTTAAAACTGATTCTTCATAATGAGGTAAACAACATCTAGATGAGAAGATTAAGATATGTGCAAAGCTATAGTCATATGCTGTAGCTCTCATCCAAGAAAGCATGTTTGAACAATTTCACGAGATTTAAGTATGTGTTTAAATGACTTTGTGAACCGGTGCTTCAGACTGCGCACACACATATGGGCTCATATCACGTCAGTAACTTTCTTTCAGGAAATTAATTCAGGAATAAATGATTCGAGAAAACTATTTCAAGGTGATAAAATGTGCGTCTAATCACCTGAAATTTTCTCGTAAACCATGCTTCAAAACAAAGCTATTTTAAAAACACTGGCTTCTCTCAAAGGTGGGGTGTTTTTTTTAGAATAAAGGTATTAAGAGACAAAACATCACACGCTGTTAGCATTTTAAATAAAAGGCACTTCATGTAAGTAGTGGAGTAAAATTAAACCCATATTTAAGGATTTGATGACCAGTTTTCAAGACAATGTCTAGAAGTACATGCAGGGAAACCAGCAAAAGTGAAATAGCTTTGAATCAGACATAGATGTGACAAGGAAATTAGAATGCGAAACACTGTTTTGCAAACTGATAACCATGCAATTAAGAGAGATGCAATCAAGCACATACACTTTGACCACTTCACTACTTTTTAGAAACTATAATAATCCCAGTTAAATCACCACTGAACCAGGCAAAAATAGTGCCACCTCCACTGCTTTTATTTTTTTTTCATTTTTTTTTATTTCCAATATAATTTCCATTCAAGGAAGCAACATATGGAAATTTTTTTTTAGCCCTGATTTGTTTAAGAAAGCTGAGGTCAAGTTCATTCATATGTAAATTTAACAATGGCTCATAAATGTTTTGAAACTAATTCAAGGTAAGGTTTTACTTGCATATCTATCTTTCTGCCCCCTTCTCTGCTCAGAATGAATTTAAGTAATTTTGTATGGGTTTACAAATATCAAAAAGCAATATTCAACTGAAGTGTAATTTGATTTGTTTGCAAATCCCTTCTGAATTGCTTTATGATGCGTAAGCGCATGCAGTTTATTAGGAAATAATAAGCAAAGAAGGCAAGCCAGGCAAGAAGCTTTGCTCACTTTCAAAGTCAAGGAAAAAATTTGGCCCCTGATCAAGCTCTGTGCAAGTGAGAACTTTTAAAAGATTTCCCATTTGGTTCCTGAAAAATAGAAAAGGAAGAGAAAAGGAGTCCTGAGTGAACAAATGACTTTAGAGACAAGGACTTGGACAGATTGGTTGTGCTGGAAAATATACACTGCAAGCAATCAGATTTTAAAAGTTTTTCTTCAGTTCGCTGTTAAGTCAGGGAAAAGATTCTCTCGTTGTCTTGTAATTGTTTGAACTTACTTTCAAAATCCAGGAAAAAATGTGGATAGTTTTCAATTTCCCTGGTAAGGACCTTAAGAAGATTACCCATCCCAGCAAACCTAGTAAATGCAACAAAATTGTAAACAGTTATATACGTAAACTTAGAATACTACAACTAAGGGCTTGACACAGTCTGCATCATGTATTAAACATTTTGGCAAGTTCTGGACCATGAGAAACATTTTGGTGGTCTATTTTGTGATATTTATGCATGGGGACAGAGAGAGTAAGACCTTGGATAAAGACAGAAATAATTCTATTCAACAAATTGGAATTCAAACATCAGTATAACACCACAAAGTATAGACAGATATTTATGTGTTTATTTACTTAGCAAGAGAAACAAACTCAGAACTATATCTGTATTTGTAAATCCTCTAAATTGCTGGACTCAAGATTGCTGAATACCATTCCAGAGTGAAAAATGAGGTCTTAATCCTTGATTTGGATTCTTTAGCATAAATCCATGTGATTTCATGAAAATAACTCAATTTAAGGAAAAAATAATCTAATTGTTTCTCTTCAGTAAGATTTTATAAAATATCACCATAAAAATCTACCAGAAAAAAGCTTCCTCCTTTTAACTTTTAAAACTGTAAGTATGCATTTTTGAAAAAGAAAAAAAAAGAAAAAAAAAAGAAGCGGTTCAAACTCATCTTTTTGTCAGTTATTCCTATCTTTTATCATCTTGGAAACCTGTGCATTTCAAGTTATGAAAAACTCCCAAAAGGAAAAGTGACCAATTCTCAAAAAAGCAAGTCTCTATGGAAGACAAGAAGGAAGGAGATTTGAAGAAAAGTTTTTTACCAGTACAGTCCTTAGAAAGATACATTATTCTAAAACTATGTAAAAGTATAACTTTCTTGGGTAAACTTAAATTTTTTCTCAGAAGACAGAAAAATTAAACCATGAAAAGCATATATAAGGATAAAGAGGTCTGCCTGGAGGGATGTAGAAAAATGTAATTTTAGATTTAAAACTCAGATTGAAAACTGATTTTTGCCTCAAAGATAAATATTCTCAGTACTCTATACCATGGCTCTTGGGGCTCACATCTGATGCTCATCTATTTTTCAGTTTAACTCTTTTCCCACTTAAGAAATCAGGCCACAAAAAAAATTATTCTAAGCATGTGCATGGCTGACACTTCATGAGAAGAGACAATTTCTTTTTTTTTCAAATTCTCCCCCAAGCATAACAGAAGAAAAAGTATGATCAGCCCTAATTTCTATATGCATAAAAAGGATATATTTCTATAGTAGGAAAACCTAGGAAGGTAATGTAAGGCTTGGAGATTTCAAAGCAGTCATAGTCATTCCATAAAATGATACAAATTTAATCAATAGTCCATTCAGCACACACAGCTTCATGTAAATCAGATTTTTGTTAGACAAATGGCTTTGTTTTGCATTAAATACTTCTTCAAAATTTTCTCTCCAGAACAGATCCAGTGAGCAGACTGTCAAGCCCTTTACAATTAGCAACTTCTTGCATATACAATATCGAAACATGAAGAAACATTATGCATTATTTATAAAGTTATATCCATTTATATGCAGGAAAAAAATTTACAGTTTTACTTTCAGAACAAGATCTGCACTGTATGAACCGAGTCTGACTTTCTGATTAGCCTACAAAGGGGAAAAACATGCAAACAGAGCAAAACAGATTTTATACAGCATTAAAACTTGTATCTTCAATAATTTAACATTTTCATCATACTGGTATAATACGTTTTATCAGCATCAGGTAAGAGGGTAAGATAATGTGCATACACTTATTTTCCTTTTCATAACCTTGAAAGAAACAATTTATATTATTATGAAATAGTGTCACAATCTAAATTACTGACTCAGTTTGGATTCTTCGCTTTCAGCTCATTTTAAGCCGTATCTTACCTCATTGCCTTCAATCTTCAGAGAGTATCCAACCATTTCTTCTACTGCCCAAGTTGGCACTGCAGCCAGAGAGGGGTTTAGCGGATAGCACACTTCCAACGGCGAGGGAGCCTTTTTGCCAAAAACCCAGGGAGATGCTCCCTCGTTTGCATCGAGGAGCCTGAGGCCACGTGCCCAAGCTCTGGTTTCCGACCCTTCTTACAGAAGTACAGCACAGCACGGCTCTGGAGATTTCTAAGTACGAGTATTTCTCCTGAACTTTTACTATATTTCTTAGCTTGTTTTTCATTTTATTCCCCTCTCCTTCATTCCCTGCGTAGAAACTGATTCAGCTATTTAGGTCACAAGTATGAAACAAGAACCCTGACACACGCTTTACGCCCATTTTCCTGGCCAGCCTGCATTTTCCAGTGACCTCAAAGGCACTGCTTGGACACCATCTATTTCCACTGTACATCAACCCCAAAAATAGTGATCCTCAACATCAACATCTGGAAGATACGGTTCAGGCAGCTGCTAAACATGCTTCACTTCTTTATGATTTGAAATAATTTCTTTACAGTTTCCTACAAAACAAAACTAAAAGCAAGATCTAGTTCCAAGAAACCTTCACTTTAAACTATAACTCATCATTCAACACTAAGTTTTTAACTCTGTATTAAAAGGCCAACCTTCATCTTAATGGAACTGCTAATAAACATAATTCCTTGCCCCAAACTGAATTATTTTGTTCTGTATAGTTTGCTGCTTCCCAGTACTTGGATCTTCCAAACTGTCTTTCCCTGACAACTCTAATAATGTATTCCAAACCTCAGGAACTGCAAGTCACTTCCAGGATAACTTTTAATGAGATTTCAAAGTAACTAATGATATAAATTCTGAGCAGGTCAGTATATACACTGTGGTTGCAACAGAAATGCAAATAAACAGCTGACGCACAGAAGCAAATCAGAAAGGTTTAACTTAAGAGCATAAAATTCCATTTCACTAAACTGGAAAGCATTTTATTTTACTCACTGTAAAATCAGTTTAAATGCTGAAATGAGACTCAATGCATATATAAAAATATTGCTGTTGCAGCACTCCTGAATGATAGCAGCTTCTCTTTAGTGTCCAAATCCCTTAAAATTCCAACTTTTAACAGTATGCTTTAAAAATTATGACATGTTGACATGACATTGATGTTTGCATTTTCATGTTTTCTACTCTTTTCCAAACCATTAAAGCTTATCCTAAGATATTACATAAGCATATAGGAAATACTTTCTAAGCTACTGTTAACAGTTTAAAGGTCATTACTCAATTTTTGATGCTCAACATTTAATTAGTGGCACACAGACGTAAATGAACGGTAAAACCAGTAATGAAAAAGAAGGTACATTTAGCATTTTGCATTTTATATACCATTATCCAGTAGCATATTTAAAAACGTTGAGCTTTGAACAAAATAACACAGGCTGGCTTTCTAACACATCACTTTGTTCCTAAAATTTCTTTAATTTAGTTTTGACATTCTAGAGGCATTATCTAGGATGGGAAAATGAATTCCTTCTCCCCCACTAAACCAATCAGTTTATTTCTGAATTGTGATAAATAAAATACTACCCCTCCAAAACAAATCAAAATGCAACCCTCCAAATCTGGCATGGATTTTATCTACATATACCGAAAATATACTGAAACATGTATTATTTATTGTATACTGAAATACAGTTTTGAAAATTTAGTAAATGTTCATAAACTATTACCAACTAAAGGTAAATATCATGTTATTTAACTCATCTTTAAAATCTTTGTTTACACACAGTTTTAAGCAATTACGTAATTTTGAAGTGTGGCGTTTTCCATTCTGTTTAAATGATAGCTATGGTACTATATAAATTGCTAGAGAAGTACTAATTTACTACTTCTTCCTGTGCAGGACGTTAATCGGTACCGACTCAGACCCACCGGCAGCACTGCAGCTACACTGAAGGTGTAACCGACGGAGCTCGTGCCCGTGCAAAAGGCCACATCCACCAGCTCAGCCCTTTCCTGCTCACCAGTGCTCCTGTGCCAGACGCGATTTCCTAAATCTGCCCGCTTGCATAAATACAGCCTAAAAGGCTTTTGTCAGAACGAGCTGGATCAGCAAATACCTACTGCTTAAACCCATGCAGATCCTTAACGAAGTGGGGCTGGGAGTGCTCCCTCACAAGCAGCTCCAGTGGGAGTTTCAGGAGCAACAGAGGCTCCCAAGCCCAGGAGGGGCAACGACTGATCAGGAACGGTAACTTCTAATGGCACACCGACATGGGCACCCAGTCCGCAGTCTGAGGGAACTGTACTGCACTAAGCATGTGAGCGTCATTAAAGCAGTGGAACTGACCCTACTGCATGAATAATGAACTGTGGTTTCAAAAAAACAACCAGCATCTGAACTCAAGATCTCTCAGATCAAAAGCACAATTCCAAATCGTGGTGATATTCACCTATACCGTTTGTTGAGGTGCTTGTAAGGAAATAGCAGAAGTGCAAGATGCAGAAAATAGGTTTATTCTATTAAGAATAAAATAAAAATTAACAAAGATTATCATTAAGAAACTTCTGCATTTTTTAATCTACTTTGTTTTCTGAAGGAAACCCTGTATCACTCACTGTTCTTTGTTTGGGAGAGGACGGAAGATCTAAAACATCATTTTTAATCGCATTTGCCAACTCTACTACCCATATTTTTGTTTTCTTTCTGTGCAATAAACATATTAAAACCACCTAATCTCTTAAAGTACTTGTGTAAGACTAGCTCCAAGCAAAGTGGAACGCTGCAGTGCTTGGAGTCACACACAGAGCCAAGGTCCGGGCAGAGACTGGAGCCCCCTCACAGGGGTCCCCCCACGCACAGCCCCTACTGCGCCCTTCCACCATCAGCACCCGAACGGAGCTCTGCAAGGCTCGCGCAACAGAAAGGGCTTTATCAGAGGTAGTAAGAAACTGGGAATATTCTTGCTGTGAAGAGTGCAGTGCTGGAGTCAAGAATAGCCAAGGAAGCATTCTGACTTCTGTTCGCAGCAATGCCATAAAATCACTGGAGTTAGGGGTGGGGTTATCTAGATCCCAAAACAGGAATGGCAGCAGCTCTGACATTCTACACAGATGTTTGTCTAAATTATTCTTAAAGCTCTTCAAAAACCTCTTTAAGTTCAATCGTGATAGCGCATGTTTTATTATACCTGACCAGTCTCGCTGCCCTTCTCGGAAACCTCTCCAAGGGGTCCAGATTCCAGTGGGTCACTCAACTGTAGGTACAGCGCTCTAAATGCATCCCAGTATGGTGCCAAATGCAATGAAGGAATTGTGTCTTGCAGAAAACTGTGCTTCACACATCCCTCAACTATTATTTCATCCATTGCTTTCCCTTCTGCATTTTGGCAATTCATTAGTCCTGCTTCTATACAGCACCTTGTATTTATCCCCACCAAACTCCACAGTGGGGGTTTTTTTTAATCATCTCTCCGATTTTCTTATAGTTAAGAATATTTTCATGGATATGGTAGTATCATTATCTTCAGTTGTTTTACTGCTAAATGTTTAAATTTTACAAACTGTAGTTGCATTGATGAAGAGAAATATAGCAACTGATGTTTAATAGTCTCAGTTGTGAAAACAGATGTTAGTTTTGAAAAGTGGTATTACTCCTCTACAGACTTTTTTTAGAAATAAGCATAAGACTGTATTGTTACATTAAGAAAAAAAAAAAAGGTAAAAATAGTCATACATTTGTGTTTGAGATGCTAACTGCAAAAAACCCTGAAGATATTTCACAGTGAAGTACCTACAGTATTCTCAGATAAGGGAAAAACACACCCAAGTTCTTTCCAGAGGGCAAGCTATATTCATTTTCCAGAAAAAAATCAAATAATCCCCAATGTTGGCCTCTAAATACTGTATTTGTAAGATTTTCATAACATAAGTAGCATACATAACAAGATGCACCAAGAAGCAACCTACACACACAAGTGAAGAAAAACCAGTGCCACACATTCCTTATGCAGGTGAAGCATAAACAGACAAAAAACCCCCCAACAAAACTCAAACCCAGAAAACAGATGTAAAGAAGTGGAAAGTGGAATAAGAGAAGAAAGTTGCTGAAGGTGAAAGTAACCCAAAATAAAAGAATCATTCCTGCTTTGAACAATTATTTTATTACAATTCCTAGATAAGCAACACACCAAGCCAAGAGCTTTTGCTGTTAACTGATATGCAGATTGCAGGACACAATTAAAACCTACAAAAAAGGTGAGGCAAGTCAAAGGGAGTTAATACATGGTTTGTAATGACAAATACATTTTTCACTAATCATAAAATGTTAAAAGAGCTGGCCAACAATATTAGCACCCCTAGCCCCAAGGATTAAAGAGCTTGGCTCATGGTTTCACTAAAATCAAAAGGGGGGGGGGGAGGATTACCTCAGACGAACTTGTAACTCATTCAAGGGAAGGGATTTTTCTATATGCCAACCCTCACACCTGAACATGCTTTGAATAGAACTCCTATATATTTTCAAAGTGCATAATGTCAGAAGAGCCATCATGAAAGGATGAAAACCAGGCAACCAAAAATATCTGGATTCTGGCTCATAGGTCATAACAAAAAAACCCCAAACCCAAACCCCAATAAAAAATGTAGAATGGAAGCCAATTAAGTAATTAGAATAAAATTATATTTGAAATTAAGAAAACACTGTTGCACTTTGATCCTTCCACCTGAGTGTACAGTAACTACAGTAACCTGGTTTGAATGTGGCATCGTGTGCACAGATGCTCATATGCAACACAGGGACACAATTTCCCTGCGCTCGATAAATGGAGCCTCTATCAACTGGCGCTGTCAGGTAAGCAAAGCCGGACGCTAATGTTCCCCCAGCTGATACACGGGAGAGAGATGCCTTTAACAGAAACAGAACGGGTCTGGCTACTTCAGGTGTTTCGTCCTTGAAACCAAAATCACTTCATTTTTTTCCAGGTGGAGTTTGACTTAGTTCTTCCGAACTCTTGTAAGAGAAGAGCAGCCACATCGTCCTCTTCTGCTTAAAATTTCCTTGTCCTTATCTTCTTTCATTATGATTTTGGTGAGAAAGGAAATAAAGCACCTTAGAACACACCCAATTTTGGAAATCTAAGGATTTGGGCATTTGAAAAGGTATCTGGTTTCAACGTTTTTGGATATACTGAGGAAAAAATCTATTATTGATCATATACATTCTTCAATACAGAATCAGAAACAGGACTCTCAGATGAAAAATCAGAAACAGAAAAAAATGTTGCTGCTCCTTTCTGCCTGGTAATGGCTGCCAATGATTCAGCCTTCTGACTACGCCGTATTTTGTACTATGCTCACAGAAAATCCAGTGCAAGTGTCTGAAAAAAACAAGATGAAAACGCTCATATTCTAGTTCTTTGTGCAGCTATGGTAGAGACTTCCCTCAGAGTGATTTTATTTTCAAGGTATTTCTTGTGCCAGTTGATAATGGGAATAAGTCTTTGCATGTTAACTTTGTTCTTTATCTATTTTACTACTCTCCTTAATACATAAATGCCAAACCAGCACATCTAATCTCAGTCAAGCCAGACATAAATCCTACAGTGACTGGATTTCTTATTGTGTATTTGCTAGTGATCTGCTGTGAAAGTGTCTGTATGTAGGACATAATGCATTTTGCCCGCTGAACTTGTATTTCTGGTTTGGAGGGTAATAATCTGTAAGATACGGATCTGAAGCAGTCTTTACAAGTATTCTTTTCTGGAAAAGGGGAGAGAAGTCAAACAATGTCTTAAAAGACTAAGCAGACAATTAATTCTGATCAAAGAAACGTATTGACATTACTGGAATGAAGATAGCTGTGGCTGACTATATGTTTCAATAGCTCAGAATTTGAGGAATTAAAGATGAAATGTGGATCTTTGTAGCGATTAGTTGCTATTAGTTTAAAATACTTCCATTTATGTAATAGTGGTCTTATTTAATATCTCATTACACAAAATAAGAAAACTTGCTGATCAATTTGCGTTATGATGCTGTTGATGGAAATAGCAAGAGTTCCACTAGGAAAAAAAATTATTCAAAAAAACACTGTAAATAGACTGGAGAATAATATATACTTTGTTTTTTTAAATTTAAAATTTCAGAAAAAAGTAAAAGAAAAACTTCCTATGTGTCTCTAGGTGAGGGTAAAGGAGGAAAGAACAGGTATCATCCTAAAACAGCAATTTGAGAGACGACCTAATCCCAAGAAGGTGGTAAAGAAGGTTTCGCTGAACTATGGAGGCATCTGAGTAACAGAATTGGGCAAGAAGCTTCAGGAGGGTCCATTAACCATGTATCTGTACAAGCTCCTGGAGTGATAAATGTCCTTTCTAGAACACAGAGAGGTTTGCCAGAGGAATGGCTATTTTAGACTTGTAAGATACTTATGGGGAGAATTAACTGAATATAAGGATGGAAACACAAGAGAAATTAATTAAAAACAGCAGAGGTTACTAAACAAGGAGAAAACAGCAAACGAAAGATCATGATTTCAAAAAATTACTTTCAGTAATCTCAGATATCTGGAAGAATAGGTCACTTGGAAAGTTGATTTAAGGGATAAGGGAGTGCAGGAAACTCAACAGTTAAGCAAATATACATTTTGCCAATGGACAAAATAGACAAAATGGAGATTTGGAAATCAATGTGCCTGTATAAGCATACGGAAGAATTGAAGGAAGTAAAGAAATATACAAAGGAGGGAGCTTTGACAAATGACTGGAGATGAGAAATGAAAAAAATGCTATTTAGTACCATAAATTTGCTGCAACACTGAAAATCTGAAAAAGTAGTTGTCAGTGGTTTACTGGCAAAAAACCAGGATGGTATTTTTAAACAGTATGTGGTATCTGTTTTATAGATCTGGTTTTGTTCAATACTTTTAATTAGCGACAGACAGAGAAGAAGAAAATACCCTTTTAAAATATGCACTAAGCTAGAAGAGAATTGAAGTATTCTGGCAAATATGATCATAATTCAAAATCACTTTGATAAACTGGAGATACTATCCAGAAGAAATCCAGTAAATACAAATGTAAAATACTCCACTCAAGTAAAAAAAAAAAAAAAAAAAAAAAATCAATCCCACAAATGCAAATGGACTAGTAAGCAGAAAGACTTAGGAAAAAAAAAATTTAATCACTATACTGCACTATAAATTAAATGTAAAGCACGTAAGAAAGTTGCTACACTCCAGAATTTTTCAAAGATTGCTCTCATAGTCAAGTTAAGGGACAAGGGGACTGAATATTGAACAAGAACAGATTTTCTCCAAAACACTAGTCTAATCTGTAATTATGCAGGCGCTACAGAAAAGGATAAATTCCAATAAAACTCCTCCTTTTTTCTTAATTAGCTGTGTGTCATTTTTCAATCCCTTCTGATATTATTTTATTAACTCCTATTCTTTCACATTAGACACTCAATTCATTAAAGCGTACAGGGGCAGATTGGGTCCATGGCATTTTTCTGCAAAATAGCCTGCCTTGAAAATTGCATTTCGTTAATAGGCAAGCACATTAGCCCTCTTAATCACGTAAACATAACGAGATTCTTAATTTTGCATTGTGCCTAATACTTTAAGAAGCGCATTCCCTAGTAAATCTATTCTCAAATAATGTGTTTTCCTTACACAGAATGCCAAACAAGCTTTTGTGCCCCAACATGAGCCGCTAAAAACCACTGCAACTTTTTTGGGTATATTAACAAGTCTGGTATTTGCCTAAGATGACAAATAAGGAAGGAGTACTGTGGATGGTGCTGAATTAAAACCATCCTTTTAATTAAAAATTAGATTTCCTGTAAGTGTAAATTAAAATTAAAATAACGTACTGACCCCGACAGGCTCCGCAGTAATTAATTCAAATCACTACTGGAAGCTATTCCTAATTTAGCAATGAAATTTGCACAGTAACTTTTTATTAAGACAATAAAACCGATGCACAGTAGTGACTTTATATCCTACTCCTACTTTGCTATAAAATCTATTTTTAGCTAATTGACAAATTTGGATGGCGATTAATCGCAAGCCCGTTTATGACTCGCTTTGCTCCCTCCCCATCGCAAGACGCAGGAGCCTACAGGGGCCGGTTATGGGAAGAAAAGCGAGTATTGCTGGAACGCGTGAGCCAAGTCGGACCCACGCACCAGCGCGGCCACTGTGGGGCTGTTCCGAGGACGCTGCCAGGCCGCTCGGTGCCTTCCCTCCCAAGGAGACACCTGCACCTGGCGGAGCAGCCTCCCGCCGGGCCGGGCCGGGCCGGGCCGGGCCGAGCAGCCGCCGGGGCAGCCGGTCGGCGGGGCGGGGTGGGCCGGGCCGGGGCGGGCGGTCGGCGGGGCGGGGGTGCCCTCTGCTGCCGCGCGGCCGCCGCTCCGCCCGGCCTCTCAGAGAACAAACCAGAGGTTTTGAGACAAAGCACCGGAAAAAGCATGTTCTACCTAACAACCGTTTGACTCCTCTGAAGCGCGTCCCGCCTCTGCGCCCCAGGACGAGGCCGCGAGGGGATCCGACCCTTCCTTCGCGCCGGCCCTCGGTGAGCGGCTGCCGGCGACGCACGCATCGAGCTGACCTTCCGCGGGGGGTACAGCTCCTGCATCGGCGGACGACCTTCTCCCCTACTCTTACTCTTCAAACTAAAGCCAAACACATCGAGATAATATTTTAATAACCGCACTTCAGGACAAGTACCAATATTAAAAAAAAATACATTGCTTTCCCCTTCCTCACACTGAAATTCAGAATTCAGTTTAAAAGTAACGGTGACTGCATCTAAAATGATGGAAACTGTGATTCCTACTCAAAGATTAAACAGCACACGGGTGACCAGGCTTAGCAGAGTGAAGTCCCGAGGCGGGTGAGCGCTCTTAGCAGGGCACCCCAGCCTGGCACCCGACACGGGCTACAGCAGCCCCTGGCAGCACTCCCATTTTCTCCACGTGAACAGAAATACCATTTTTATTTACACTTACTCAAGAAGTTTCGATTAGCATTACTTCTTCTGAAGTTAGGAAGCAGACTAAAAGTTGAGAAAGAACTCCAGTTTTGCTTTTGTAGTCTCTGACTGAAAACCAGATAGATTCACGGGATGAGATACGCTAACTTTAAAATGCCAGTTATCTGCAATCAAAAATGGAGGGAGGTAGTTACAGCCAAGATTGTCTTACTGCCTTTGTTGAATACTCCTGTTTGAAAGGCAAATCATGCCTTATAGAACTAGAAACTATAGAAAACACACTATATTTAGGTTTAGAGCAAAATTTAGTAAGTCTTATTTTTTGCATAAAAACGATCTAAGAACCTTGTTTGATTTTCAATTGTAACTAACTCTCCATTCACACTCAGAGGTGACATAAGTCACATGTAAAAGAAATACATCCTTGCAAAGGCAACATTTCAAATTATAAACAACTACTTAAATCGTTAATTTAAAAATATTTTTAGAACCTTGTTGAAAAACTTGTGTAAGAACTACACATGCACACCCACAAACGCACATAACGTACATACATATAGACACATACACAGAGAGTTGCAAATGAGCATGTTTAACCAAGAACAGAGAATTAGTCGCTTGTTACAAGAAAAATGATACATCAAGACTAAAACTAACAAAATCAAGACTAAAATAATTTACTTAACCAAAGCTTTCCGTTTGCTGACTCAAAGCCACCTACTCTAGCTATCTGGCGATACAAGCAGTTGTACAGCAGCACCGTGTACAGAGGTAAGGGGAGGAAGAACGCCAGTGTAATTTCAGCGCTACCGGAGGAGCGAAACTCGGGTTCCTCTTAGCTCATGACTTAGAGGATGCGAGTTCTCTGGAGGATGGGATGAGGCAGAAAAAACCCTCAATTATTCCCAATTTCATGATAAACAAATGGAAGCTAGAGATTTTCTGAAAAATACTGTTACTTAAGCCAACAAAAGTCTTTGCATTGTCTTTCAATCTTCATCATTAATACAATCAGCACTGAAACGTGTCTGGAAATTGAATTATGCTTTCTTCCTTCTCCTCTGAGCCAATCATTATTTTAGTTGCAATTTTTTCAACTGACATACTAATAAAAGCAGCGTAACTGAAAATTGCAGAAAAGCCTGAGAGATTAAGTAAAAAAAAAATGCTCAGTGACTGAAGATTATCAGGGTTGATGGGAAGTAATGGAAATTTACTTAGGGGAAAAAAAGTTCAAAGAACACAATTTAAAGACTGAAAAGGAATGGAAAGACCTAAATCAATATACGTTTCAACAGTGCAAAAAATCTTTTCCATAAAAAAGCCATCAAATTGCAGAGGATAGTATCCTTGTATTATAGAATGGATGTTTTTTGAGGCACTGATATTAGGAAAAGATATACATAAATACACAATATAAACTATATATATGTATACATACATTGGTCTCAGATGAAAAGTTTGAATTTTTATATATTTAAATTTTATATCAAATACACTAAGTTATTGATACTACCATCCAAACTACTTAGCAGAGTCTTTATGAAAAGAATATATTCAAGAAGTAGTAATTGTAAATGACAGTGGTGGAATGGACATTTGGCGTCTATCTCACCTTTCTGATCTTCCAAAGCAGGATTATTTGAAGTCTACAAAAGCCCAACTAAAGCAGGCCCCAGCCCAGTCCTACGTCCCCTCTTGTGTGTGCCCTCCACACTGTCATCCAAGAAAAGGCACTAACTACTTTCAGTCAGGTCCTCTTCAATTCAGTTCTTGAAGTGTCAGCTTGTTCTGGGTCACAGTTTGCCCAGCCACCGGTCTTCCAACCATAAGGGCTAAAACGAAGCATTGCCTAAAACACCAAAATTATCACCGTACTACCAATTACATTTCATTAACCTAAAGAACCAGCGCAAGAAACCAGCCTGCAGAAAAGGAAGCTGAGGGGAGACCTTATCGCTCTCTACAACGACCTGAAAGGAGGTTGTAGAGAGGTGGGGGTTGGTCTCTTCTCCCAAGTAACAGGTGATAGGACAAGAGGAAATGGCCTCAAGTTGCGCCAGGGGAGGTTTAAATTGGATATTAGGAAACATTTCTTCACCAAAAGGGTTGTCAAGCACTGGAACAGGCTGCCCAGGGAAGTGGTTGAGTCCCCATCCCTCGAGGTATTTAAGACATGTAGATGTGGTGCTTAGGGACATGGTTTAGTGGTGGACTTGGCAGCACTAGGTTAACAGTTGGACTCAATGATCTTAAAGGTCTCTTCCAACCTAAACAATTCTATGATTCTATTAAGACGACCAAGAATGTTGTTTAATCTGTCCAATCAAATTAAATATGCAAATAAGATCATCCTTATTTTCCTGTAAGAAGTTTAAAATTCTGTAATAAATGATTCCTACATTTTAATATACTTCATGTAGAAACTGAATTGGCTATCATAAACTTCCTAAAATGGAGTTAATAATAAAAGGTTCTTTGAAAACATGCTATGATCAGCATATTCTAGCCAGGAGGAAAACTCCAATATAAATCAAGATAGCTGTCTGCCACCTGATTTGGTTTGGAAAAAAGGCTGCAGTTAAGGCTGTTATCCACTAAGTGGCATTATCAACTCAAACACCTAAATTTGACAAAAAATAATCATAGCACAGTGCGTTTTACCTCCTACAAACAAATTGATGGAAAACATTTTCTTTGGATGATTCATTTTATTCAAGTTTGTCATAAATTTAGGCATCGTTCCAAACAGTCAAATGTATTAGTAAACCAGCATTCCCAATTTACTTTTCACATCAAGAAATTTGCAAATACTTAGCAGGATGGTCAGGTTAGAAATAAACCTATCATGATAGACATATTAAACAAAGCAACCAAAATATTGGAGTAATATGAGCTTGAATTAGACACATAAAGGTATAATAATAAGGTATAATAATAAGGTATTTTAAAAGTAGCTGGGGTTTCAGAAGTGCTGTACACCAACTACTCATATTTCTTGTTGTGAAGTGTGAAAGTACCAAAAGTCACACCAGATGTTTACTTTACTTCAGATAAAACACTTTAAAAAAAAAGTAAATCTAATAGATTAGACAAACTGATGCTATCTGATGCTAGAGGGTATTAAAAAATTACAATAATTGGGAAAGAAAGAAAAGTATTACATTTCACTAATTATTGAAGGATTAATTTTCAAAATGTTACTGAAGCATTAATGACTGTAAATACAGTTTTTTGAGAAATGTTAACTGGAAAAAAGCATTTAGGAACAGTATACATACAGGAAAAAAGTATTAGAACAGAACTCTCATTTTAAATTTTTTTTTTCTCCCTTATTCCTATTGTTTGCCTCTGGTCTTTTATCACTGCCAATTTGTTCATAAACAGCTACTGTAAAGGGGAAAAAAGCAGTATTGTTGTATACAAGAGTATAGGAAAATGAAATTAGCAACTACTTCTGTCTCTGCCTTGTCAAAGTATATATTTTAAGCTTGTGAAATGTCTTATAGATGCACTCAAAATTCTGAGCATACTTCAGTGCTACAAGGATCAAGACATTCCTTTTTTTTTTTTTTAATTTTTTTTTTCCTCGCTGGCCACAGAGGAATTGCATTAGGACATAGTCCTTTTTCCCTACATCCGCCTACGACAAACATTTGCTGCAAGTCAGCGACTCCAAAACCAAATTGTTTACAATTAACTCAAAAAGCCATTTAAAAAATTGTTTCTTTGTTCCAGTTGGAAAGAGAGACAGCCAGATGTGTGGCATGTTGATCTCGCTCTTTTCTGACCTCTGAGTGTAGGAAGAGCTGCAGCTGAGGAAGGAAGTCAGCAAGTTGTGTTAATGAAGGTGAACATTGCAAAAAAAAGATGTTTGCAATCTTTTTTCATGAAAGAAGAATCTCTTTGAAAGGGTTTTTATTAAAAAATATGCATTACAGAGCCTTAATTTTTACTATTGGTGAAAAAAAATAGAGCCTTCGTGTCAGGAGAAGTCAATAGTCTGCAGGTTTTGTTACTTTTGAAAAATTCTACCCTTAATTCATGAAGTTTCACTGCTGTAAATTAGCAAACATCTCATCATTAACACCTGCTGGGAGACCATCCTCCTTTGAGGATGCAAAATTCAGGAAAAGCAGTTTAATTTTAGGCTCTGAGCCACAGTCTACCACTACAGACCAAAGGCAGGCCTAAAACTGAATTCTAGATTGAGAGTGTGCCCATTTCTTTGGAAAACACATCTGGCCAACAACGCAGGGCAACAAACTACCGTTACGTTCCTTCACACTTCTCCCTGAAACACATTCATGCATTCTCTCTGTAAAACACCTGGCAATGAATTAACTAGTAATCTGTGTTGAAAACTTCATTACATGGTACCCCCCGCGACAGTGCAGAACGCGCCTGTACAAGATGTTCTGCGAGCATAAAAAAGAACAATCTCTCAAAGACTGCACAATAACAGACGTGAAACATTATCATCTTGGTTCTGAACTTTGAATTATTTTCTAAAAAACATTTACAACGCATTCTGAAGTTCCACGACCACACCGCTCCTCATTTTATCATGGTAGCTGAAAAGTTAGTTAGCATGGCCTGAGGTGATACCTAAGGACACATTTGCGTGTGAGGTACAAATTCACTCCAGAGATTCAACTTTAGATATTAATTCTGGCACCGAAGCATCAATTCAGACTCCTTATGCAGTTAGTGAAGTTTCCCAAATATACTCTAGGCACCCAACTTAATTGTCTGAATTAGGTTAAATGTTTGATGTTGCCCTCCCTGCATTGCTAACTTCATCTTAACAGCTCACACTAGCTTCGTTAGAAAATGATGCCTAATTCTTGTCAACCAATTACTATTTTAAGCATATACTTACCATCCAAAGACCTGAATAACATCACCATAGTTCATCTTTCAACTTATGTTTACTATCATATTATTTAATTAAGAAACTTTCCTATGTATTCTTAGAAAACAGGAAATTGAAAATGAAACTATTCTCTTCCCACACCACGTTCTCCTGCCCCCTAAGGTCATTTAAAACCCGACATTAATAGATCACCATACACATGCGTATGTACACACAAAACCATTTCTGCAAACGGTTATACAAATATTTAATCTGATAAGAAAATTCAAATTTTGGAGAATTAAAATAATATTTCATGTCATACTTTTCAAAACAGTTGTAAGGGATACTGGTCATTTTAAAAACAGCCTACAAGATTCAATCTTTCTCTTTGCACTAAGAGAAATTAAAAGCCTTATCCTGTAAGACTTTCAGCACAGCTCAAATAGCTCACAGGTATGAGCACAACAAATTGCTTCTGCCACATTAGTATTTAGAAATTATTATTGGCTTGTCACTGTCATATTAAGATTGGATTTTCAGAACCTTTTCTTTCAGAAAAAAATCGTTTAGATGCTTCTACCATCTCGTATTTTGTCATAGTCTTCTGAAAGAGACCATCTTTAAGGTCATTAAAAGCATATTTAAGGGCTTCATTTTGAAAAAAATAATTTGTCTTAATATCTCTGAAAGGTCTCTAATAGCAAACAGTTAGGACTTCAAAAACTTATCAGGTAAAAAAACATTACTAAAAAATTTTCCTACCAGTTGTAGTTCCTAACAGTTTATTATTTCCTACCAATGGAATTAATATAAGCAGTGAACTACACTGTAGTAATATTAACTTTCTATGGACTAAACTTAAAAGAATTCATAGTTTAGCAAATCTCTATTTCCTCACTTCACACTCCTTGTTTCGCATCATCTCCTGTTTCTTCTGACATATTCGAGTGTTCGTCCCCATTCCTACCATTTGTCCTTTTATTCTTCCTTTTCACTCTCCTTGTCCTGTCTCTAAGATCTCCCTTCAGCTCATCTCAGTCCCCCTCCCTAGGGTGGGTAAGCCCATGCAGAGCACTCATTTCTGAGATCCGCCCCTCTCCAGCTCAGAAAGATCATCCTTCCTTTAAAAAGTAGAATGGGCCTTAAATTTTAGTTGAAATGCTATCTTTATAAAATTTAATAGGTATGTCATATACATAATTCCTATTTTAAATTCCATATAACTAACAAAATAGAAGGCTGGAAGGCCTTTTAAAGGAGACAATAAAGTGTAAAAATAAAATACACAAAGCAGCTTCACTGGTTAAGTATACAGTCTCTACAAGTATCACATCATTAGTTTACAAAGTAGAGAAGAATAATTTCCTACACTGCAGAAATTGTCAGAGCTATGATTGTAGTCTTTAATCTTAGAAAGTCTTTCCTTCCACCCCTCACATCCACCTCCTCCCTTGGACCTGGGTTTGTTCACCCATCCAGTGAAATGAAACAGGAATACCGCTGTCTTTCAGCTACACCGGTTCCACATTCACCAGAATCCTTTATGGCCTTCAATTAACGCATCTCTACACCTTCCAAACTCCTCTGCAGGCGGCTTTATTTCTTTTGAACAAACATCCACCCGATTAGCAAACCCCTTTGCTTTGACAGACTGCCACTGAGATCCCTGGCTTCACTTGGGTACTGCAAACCCGCTTTGACAGAAAGCCACCCAGGCTGCTGCCGTGTCGGGCTTGTTTTTACCTGCAACAAACTGAAGTTTTTGCGGTCATCTGCCCACAGCATCGCTGTCGGATGCCTCTCACGGCAGCTGAATTAATGACAGAATTCACCGTTACTACTGCAAGGTTAGCTTAAAGAGTCCTCTCCATACTCGATGGTTTCCATCCCTCCAAGAAACCACCAGATGAAAGCTACCGTCTCACACAGCCTTACTTCCCACAATAAAGTGAGATATTAGTCCCTTTCGGATTTTAAGTGTTACATGCTGCAAGGGCCCAGCTCAAATGTCACGCCTGCTTCACGTTTCCCAGCAGTCCAGAAAGGGCTGGCAACCAGCAGCGCGTTTGGGTCAGAACCTCCAGAACCGGTGTCTGCGACTTGGAGCCCCGGCGCAGTGCTGACCACAACTTGGCCGCATGCTCAGCGTGACACCGAGATCTCCCTCCTGTTCCCTGTAACCTATGCGGTAAACACGAGTAGCCAAATTGGCACAACCTCTAGTATTTCACTAAGAAGGAGGTAATCTTCAGTCACAAATTCTCTTGTAATTACATCTACAGATCAAAACCTTCTAGCTCTTCTCTATCACCCTCTGCTTCCTCCTCAGATACTGAAGTCTGCAGCTGTTCACAACCCCTTTATAGTCTTCCTCATGTATCAAACCTTTTCTTGGAGCAGAGAGAAGCGAGAAGTTTACAGACAATAAAACAAATTGTTGCTGCAAGTACTGGCACTGATTTCCTTGCGTCGACACCAGTACTTGTTTGAGTCCACAGTGAGCTGATGCAGAGGTCTAAACTGACAGAAGATTAATCCTCCAAGAAGTCTTTGCAATCCCGTAGATTTTCAGCAGCAAATTCCCTAAACCAGCACATCCTGGATGAGTACAGGTGTTGATGCAAGAGAAGGGGCGGGCAGAACTGAACTACCGCTTCGAATGGCAACAACATCAACTAATCAAACAACTCCACACCCGATCATAAAATTAAATCCCATACGTAGATAGACCATGCAGAGTTGCTGGTGTGGTTTCTCTCAAGGAATATAAAAATTTAGGACAACTGGATTGTTATTTTTTAAAATCTCAAATAACATTAGACTTACTCAACAAAGACATAAACACTCTGTGCAAAGTAAAGTCCAGCATAAAAGAAAGGGGGTATGAACACTTTGTTATGTCTTACCTAGAAATACAGTGGTTCCAATTCACATTCAAAAATCCAAAGAGGTGATGCTAAACATTCAACGTCCGTCTGTCATGAAAAACATTCAAGATTACACTTGAGATCATTGTGCTTTTCCCTCTCTCAGTTTTCAGACGAAACTTTCTAGCTTACACAGGAAATATCCACGGAAAACGGAAATTATTCTTTTCAAAGTGAAATTTGTAACATCCAAAAATTTTTGAAGTAATACCATTCAAAAATGCTGCTGGGTTGAAATTATCAGGTACTTAAGCTAAATTTTATTCCATGTAATTCTGCAGAACAGATTCAATTTAATTTGGATTTTATAATGAGCTGTTGCCAAAACTGGTACAGTCAAATGAAAATAATCTTCACTGGTACTGGTATGCATTACATTAAGAATTAAAAGGAATAATAATGAAATAATGAAAATATGAATACATTTCCAAAACATTTAGTAATTTATTATAAAGGCTATATTTATTTAAAATTATATTTACATTGAAAGAAGTCTGGTTAAAGCAGTTCTAAGTACAGAAATGAATTTTCCGATCTTTTGAAACTACTGAAATAAAGAATGTAATTTAAATGCCTAACAGTGATCATTTCATGCTGCAAGTGCTGGGGGGGAAGGAGGCTGAGAGAAAAACAGGGGACCAGGTCCTTCATAAGGATCTATAGGGACAGCTATTTGTATGTTACTGTTTCAACTCTCTAAATAAAATAATTTATAGAGATGCAAGTTTGCTCTCAGAACAAAGGTGAAGTCAACTTAAGAAAAAGAAATCTGCTACAGAGAAGCTTGGAAGTGAACTTCCATTTCAACCATAACCTCAACAATGCTAATATAACTCCACAAACACTCTTCCCAAAGATTCTGGTTCACTATCCTCACAACTATGGAAAAACAGAGGTCAAGTCATCAGGTCCATAAATCAGCTGAATTAAGCTTTGGCTTTGAAAAACACGTGGTTGTGTTTCTGTAGCTACATTTATAAAGATATGACTTAAACCTGGTTCTAATCTAATGATGTGGTTTTATTCATTTAATTTCAAAATAGTAGGAGTGCTTGATCGCTGCCTAAAGAGGAATTATCTTTTGAAACTCGGGGGTGGTGTGGTGCAGATTTTTTTTTTTTTCTTCTAAAAATACACTCCTTCCTGCAAATTATAACAATTCATTATAAAAGCAGATTAAATTAAATCAGAATGTAACACTAATTTCCCAAGGAGAGCACCCACATAGGGAACTAATTAGCAATAGCTCCTCTGTGTAAACAAACCTTTGTACCAATTAGTAGCTGGTCAAGTCAGGGAACTCCCTTTCTCTAGGGGAAAAAAGTCTATTTTCAGCATTGCTTTATTTTGCTGCTGGCTGCAAATTCTCTCCAATTCTGTAGCAACAGAGGGTGTTTAGAACTTACATTTCAGAGAGTTTGATGGGAACCTGGTCAAGATTTGGGAGGGGGGGGAATAAAAAAAAAGGGCAGTAGAAGGTCTAAAAAAAAAAAAAATCACAGCATTAGGACTTCAAAAGGGATGAGAACAAATCCCGTTCTCTGCCTAAGCCAATTCTGTCCCAAGGGTTTACACAGACCAGAACAATAACAGTGAAATGATTCAAAACAAACAGTGGAGTAAATGAAAAAAGTACATGGGAAGAAGAATTCTCAGTTGTTGTTCTATAATAAGAAAAGCAAATAAATAAAAACCTCAAGGCAAGAATATTATGCCTAGATAGCATTTTGAAAGCGTCAGTTAGGTGCAACAATAAAACTATGTGACAGGACGCCATTCAAGGGAGGCTGAGTATTCATTTATCATTTATGACATTCGAATCTGCTAGACAGCTGTTCTGTGCAAGACAGAAAGTACCGGAGTTGACTCTTACCTTGTTGAAGATGATCCAGAGCCTTCCCAATAATTAGATAGAGGCTGCAATCTGTGGATTTTAAAATTTGTTTAGAACAGTTGTTATTAATGAAACTGGTTTAATTACTAAGTAAAAATCAGAAAAGTTACTTAAATGCCTTCAAAACATAGTAATTTCTCTCTTTTTTTTTTAAAGCAATGAGTACTGCTGCAAGGTACCTTCTACTGTGTGTTACACCCAGAGCAAAAGGTCAATTAACCCCATAGTACAGCACATCAGGATAGTGGACTACCATTACCATCTTTAGGATGCTCAGTTAACCCTGGAGAGTGACGCAGCTTACACGGGAAAGAAGCTGGGAAGGAGGCATCAGAGAACAGGTGAAGCAGGAACACCTCGGGACAGGGAAAGGTCTGGAAGCACCTCACAGAACCCAGAAAACCACCGTTGCCTACAGAGCAGTGATGTAGTAGGAGACAACTTCTGACCCTCTAGCCCTACTGGGTTGCAAAAACCAGCTCTAGATACCATCATCTTCTACAGCATTTACTGGTTGAAGATATATGAAAACCTGCCCCCTTCCCTCTTGACCCAACAACAACAAAAATGGCAAGTCTGAAGGATTCAGGAACGCCAGCGCTAATTAAATGAGCATCCGTGAGAAAGTTTCCCACTTACCGGACCATGTTAACTCCCAAGCCACTAAGCGTTTAGGTATTTTCCAAGCTTCATGGAATTAAGGTTAACTGGAAAGAGTGGTTAAGCAACAACGCAGCAAGATTCACGTTAAACAGAAACCAAAGCAGATTTACTACCAGGAACGAAAGAAAGTGAAGGTGGTAGAACATGGTAAGAAATGTTTACAGGTGGGAACAAGAGACTGGGAAGAGCAGAAATGGAAACACTGCAGGTACAGAAAGAGGACTGTGAAATTTAGATGATTGTCAGAAATAAAAAAGGTGGAATTTAGCTTTGAAAGGGCAAGTCTAGCACAGACTATGCTGGCATAACATCAACTGGCTTTGGAGGAATGTCACAACACGAAAAAAGACCCTATGTCAGTTTGAGAAAGGGGACGAAAACATTTGTTAGGTAAATACCTTAAATACATTAATAAATTAAATATCTCATACTAAAGCAGATACCTGCAGAACTGTATTTATTTGAGCCATGACCTGATCCATTTATTTGATCTACTCCAGAAGGAGTTCATCAATGTGAAAAGATCAGTTTTTAGTCACTGAAGCCACAGACAACAGAGTTTAATTGAATTCACGACCCATTATCACAAGAAAGAAAACTGAAGTAGAAAGACCTTAGTAAGGGAAAAAAGGTACTAAATTTCCGCTTCTTTCTGGAAGTATTAAATGAAAATATGACTACAAAGGTAGTAATTTGAGAGTGAACAACTACTTCATTCCCTTCAAATGCACAGGACACATCTCACCACATTCTACAAAAGTATTTGAACAGAAATGTTTTTCAGGAAAATTAATTAATTATAGAACAAGACTTACAAGTTTAATTATGGTAAAAAATTGCTGGAAACCTTTAAACTGATTGCAAGTGGGACAGAAAAAAATGCAGGCTAAAACTCTATGGAATAAAAATAAAAGATTGCTATAAGAAATGAAATAGCATAAAAGTTGTGAAGTAGATGCAAGAACAGGAGATAAAATATATTTGATAGAAACTTTAGAATTTGTATATTGCCAAACAAGACAATTGGATTGTTTTAAAAAACAGAGAGCACATAAGCCTCATGAGCTAATTAAAAATCTTGAGATCTAACATAGACCAAAAGAAAGGTAAATGAGAATTTTCTTGAATTATATTCAAATTTCCGTATTTTGATGTTAGACCAGTTTGTTCTGTTATATAGCTTGGCTTATTTGGAGAACATTAACAGTGCTGGCAACAATAAACTCATGTAACAGGTGCAAAACATACTCACAAAAAGCTTACAGACTGTGGCTGGGAAGCAGACTATAGTACAGTTACTTCAGAAGTCGAAACACATTTTTATATAGAAAAACTGAATTTGGGAAACAAAAAACACCAGCAACTATCAAGGAGTATCTCCTGTTCAGCTGAATCATGAAATTACAAAAACTTTGCAACTTACAGAGAAAAGCCATCCTAAGCACAACTTAAGTAGTAGCTAGCACTGAATTAGAATTTTAACAAAATATGCATTACATTCTGGAAGTCTGCTTTTTAAACTTTTTTTAAATTTATCCCAGATACCCAAATTTCTTTCAGTCTAAACCAAAATCAAACTAAAGCAATCTCAAATGGGATGTAAAAACAATGTCAATCCAATTCATAGAGTTAATACAATGAACGGGTATGAAATGGGCATTAAAAGAAGACTACGAACAGATGCAAGGCAAGTTCCTTGAGGTGAGACGTTTGGACTGAGAGAGATGCCGTCGAGTGGGAAAGCAAGTGCCATGCGAGAGAAAGAAGATAAACTACTTGGAGTTGAAAGAGCTTCAAATTTCCAGTTTTGGGTCTTTAAAAAGGAACATTCCTTTAAAAGTGGAGATAAACAGTCCAAGATTGTTATCAGAGTCTTCCAGAGGAAAGCCAAGGGGAATGAAGAGGAAAACACTTTTAACATGTTTATAAAATACCTAAATATCAAGATACTCCTTACAACACTTTGACCTAAACACGGGGTGAAGAAACATGTTTATGAGCAACCGCTCTTCTCCTCAGGAGAATTCGAGAGTTGGGAAGAAAGGAAAGTGATCATTTCTTAAACACCAGCGTGATAAAAATGGACAGAAATAAAGAGATGCTCTGGAAACCTTAATGTTGCTTTAAAGGAAGGATGTCAACAAGGACACAAACCATCACATATTAATGCAGAAGAGAAAATTCTCTTTTACTGTTTTGGTAACACCCAGTATGTCAATTTATCCCTAGTTAAAATGCATTTATACAATGAAACACAGAAGTCAGTTCGGTACCCTCAGTGTAGTCGTCTGGGGGACCTGCTGGGACTAAAGCTTATTATCCACCCAGGGATTTGAGCAGTCATAGTCCACAACCAATTTGACTTAAGGGAAAACACAGCTGCTACTTTGGAAGTTTCCTGCTGTGTAAGAAATAATTAAGGCTGTATGATCAGTATTCAACAAAGCATAAGTAGCAAAGATGCTAAATTAATTCTACTTGTAAATAAAGAGTTAAGTGAAGTTGCATTACAGAATGGACTACAAAATGTTGTAGTCCAAAGGCAAAACAAAAGAGTTAAATAAGATGAAGTGTGTGTCAGAGGCCAGACTCTGAATCCTAACTGTGCAACTGCAATATTATTTCATGTTTTAGAAGTTCTTTACTCAAAAAGTAGAAAGTACATGTTCCAAAATGAAGTTCAAAATCTGTATTTTGATTTAAGATACAGAAAAAAAAAGGAGCAGCAGCAGAACACACTTATCAATGTATGTACTGAAAAAAGCACAAGCTCATTAAAGCTTTTACTACCAAGTTGGTATTATTTAAATATTATGCAGAAAGATGCGAGAGATGTCGATGGTAATACAGGTAATTCAGGGCAGTTCATCCTTAGAGCATCCTGACACGAGTTTTGATTCTCTCCCCAACAAGTCACGCCAGGAATCCCCAGCCCAGGAATGGTACTCGGCCCATCGCTGCCCGCATGGGGACCAGGAGCTCGGTTTCTGGTCGCTGGACCACGTCCAGGTGGAGGGGTACATGGCCAGTTCACCAGGCAGCCTCGGCCACCCCAACAGCTATTCCTTGTCTCCAACAGAAGAGAGGTGGTGGGGCAGATGGAAGCGCTCCACGGATTAGAGTCAACCCAAAAGTTGTCTGTTGGACCAGACTCTGTTAAGTCATTAGGATGCTAATAGCTTTAACACTGCATTTAAAAAAAAAAACAAAACACCAAACCACAAAAAAACACAAAAAAAACCCCATGCCCTACAGTTTCTGCTAAATATAAAGTTAGACTTGCAGCTCCTTGACAGGAGGCAATCAGACAATTAGAAGAGGGCTGAAACATCTGCTTGAGACCGGGATTCCCCAGGGAAAACCTAAAAAATCATGCCAACTCGGGTTTGCGCTAGCAGGTTGCTACTGCTCCTTTAGTTAACAGAAGGCAGAGCTTAGGACAGGGATAAATTTTATGCTACTGCCAGGATATACATCCTCTGGTTGAGGACACTGTAGATGCCATCTGCTTACATTTAATTTATTCATTTTGATTTAAAATGCCAGGCCATAATTCTTCATAATTTTTTTTTTTTTTAAAACTAGCTCTTTCAAAATGGTTAATTACACCCGTGTATTCCCTAGGCCTTTTCTTATAAAAACACTATGAAACTCAATTATTCTATGATTTTCAGTTGCTCCGGGTTATTTTTCCAGCTTTCCAGACACAGCTTCTCACTTTCAGGCTTGATAGAATTTTTTCTCCTACCCTTCTAAGCACACAAAGACAATCTTGCCACTGCCTTCCCAAAGAAGCTGCTGAATCTTAGCTTCCTGGAAAGCAGGATCTGCGGCCACATATATGTCAGAAAAATAAATCAGACCAGGGCACAGAGCCACGTTCTGGGCTTGGAACCAGCGAGCATGGTACAGCTCGTGGCCGTACAACTAAAATCCTACCCCTGCAAAACAGCCTGGCCAGATCCAAACAGCCTTTTGGAAATGGTCCATCGTCTCTCCTAACCCCAGAACTATGCTTGGGCATTATCTGGGAGGGTGTTAGTTGGCACAGGACAAAACTGTGTCACGAACAGTACTAAAAATGTAACGGTACAGTCACATGCCATATCCATTCCGTATGTAGTTCCTACTATGAACATGCATCACGATTACAGTACCCAGTTGCTTCTGGAGAACATCATTTTTAGAAGTTAATTCCATAAGTAGCCAATGCATTTCAGAATTAACAGGTCATCTTTTCCAGGCATTATAGCTTCTGGCTTTAATATCACCTCCTCACCTAGGTGGTTGTTGCTTTCAAACCAAGAGAACAGAACCAAATAAATGTGTAATAGTTGAGCATTTGTGTTTCCACGCGTATTATATGCAGCACACGTGAAAATCTGCACTCTCTAGGTTTTGGAGGTTTTTAATGTGTTCAGACAGACTGAAGATGAGCATCTGACTTCTTAATTTCAGCAAGCCTGGACTGCTGCCAGCGGAACATTGGTCCTGACTGTCAGCTGGTACAAAGCGGGCATACCTCTACTGCCAGCATCCCAGTGCACCGCAGCCGGGACTCTGCTTCTCCAAACTTTGCCCACATCGGCATGGTGGGCAAGGAAGAAATTCACTTTACAAAATTGTTTTTTTAGGAACAAATCTGTGTTTTTTTTCAATAATTCACAAACTTATATACATCTTCATAAATTTGTTTCTTTCTTCTCAGAAAGCTCAACTAACTTACTTTAAAAAATTTCATGCAGACCTGAATGAAACACATTTACCCTTATTTTGCACAAAAGGAAACACAAGCAAGAAGTCTTTGTAAACACACAAAGGCATATGAAAATTTTCCAAAGGAAAACACAACTACTGTGGTGCAAATTTGGATGTAGATACTATACTTAGCAAGAATCACTGTGTTTAAAACTTTCTATAGATATAAGTGATTATGCAGTGTCACAGGGTACTGAAAAATTACACTGACAGTACAAAACCACACACCCCTTTCACAGCTGCTTACCTGCAGATCATCTCACTACATGCTTCTCCATTCCCAACTCTGCTTACCTTGAAGTAGTCTTAAAAATGTAATGGTATTGTGTACTGGGTTTGCATAGCAAGGTTTTGGTGGCGGGGGGGCTGGTTTCTGTGAGAAGCTGCCAGAAGCTTCCCCTGTGTCTGATAAAGCCAATGCCAGCCGGCTCCAAGACGGACCCACCACTGGCCAAGGCCGAGCCCATCAGCAACGGTGGCAGCGCCTCTGGGATAGCAGAGTTAAGAAGGGGAAAAAGCCCGTGGAAACAGCAGTGGAGCGAGGAGTAGAATATGTGAGAGCAACAACTCTGCAGACCCCAAGGTCAGTGGAGAAGGAGGGGGAGGAGGTGCTCCAGGCACCAGAGCAGAGATTCCCCTGCAGCCCGTGGGGAAGACCATGGTGAGGCAGGCTGTCCCCCTGCAGCCCATGGAGGTCCACGGTGGAGCAGATATCCACCTGCAGCCCATGGAGGACCCCACGCTGGGGCAGGTGGATGCCCGAAGGAGGCTGTGACCCCGTGGGAAGCCTGTGCTGGAGCAGGCTCCTGGCAGGACCTGTGGCCCCGTGGAGAGAGGATCCCACGCTGGAGCAGGTTTGTTGGCGGGACTTGTGACCCTGCAGGGGACCCACGCTGGAGCCGTCTGTTCCTGAAGGACTGCACCCCATGGAAGGGACACACGCTGGGGCAGTTTGTGAAGAACTGTAGCCTGTGGGAAGGACTCATGTTGGAGAAGTCTGTAGAGGACTGTCTCTCCCATGGGAGGGACCCCATGCTGGAGCAGGGGAAGAGTGTGAGGAGTCCTCCCCCTCAGGAGGAAGGAGCGGCAGAGACGACGTGTGATGAACTGACCCAACTCCCATTCCCCGTCGCCCTGAGCCGCTCGGGGGGTGGGGGGGGGAGGAGGGAGAGAAATTGGGAGTGAAGTTGAGCCTGGGAAGAAGTGAGGGGTTGGGGGGAAGGTGTTTTAAGATTTGTTCCTATTTCTCATTATCCTACTCTGACTTGATTGGCAATAAATTAAATTAATTTCCCCAAGTCGAGTCTGTTTTGCCCGTGACGGTAACTGCTGAGTGATCTCCCTGTCCTTATCTCGACCCACGAGCCTCTCGTTATATTTCCTCTCCCCTGTCCAGCTGAGGAGGGGAGTGATAGAGCAGCCTTGGTGGGCACCTGGTGTCCAGCCAGGGTCAAGCCACCACAGCATTGACAAAACTGCGTATTATTCTGTAAAACCTTGACGAAACATTTAGAACTGTTGGAGTACTGGCTGTCAATCTGATCCAGTGAGTCCACCTAATAACCATCTGCTCCACCCTAATAGTCCCAGATGATGAACTCCCACACCCCGAATTTACCTGGGAATACTTTAATCATAGCGCCTTGAACGACAGGTACAATTTCTGTCTTTCAAAAAGATGAAAAGATGACACATCTACCCCAATAGTGACATCAACACCCGACTAAAGACTCCAATTAACCAGAAAACTTACAATCAGATCTTCCAAGAAAAACAACCCAAAACCTACAACACAACAAAAACCCTCCCACATAAGTGAAGTAACAAATTTATTAAATCCCAGTGATGATCACACTGCTGGCATGAGACAGACATCTGTTTCTCACAGATCTTGGCCTACATCCTAGTACTGATGTGGAAAAAAAAATTAATAAACTAGCTTGAAAGAAAAAGAAAATGTGACTTCAGATCCAGAATTACTACAGTCCAGGATACTTACAGTGACACTAGAAAAGGATGATGCTAGGAAATGACTGCTCATTACTAACATCTTCATTTTCTCCAGCTCCCTTTGGACTCCATGGCAAAATGCTTAATTTCATAACAAAGTAAATGTTTGGGTCAAAAATCTCTACTTCTCACAGCTGTCAATGAAAAAAAACTTCTGATTTGCACAGGTAGACCCATTCTGCTGTGATTTCTAAAGCATCTTGTGTTGGATTGAGCAAAAAGACAGCTAATTTACATGCCCCCATATCAAATTGTTTCATAGCATCAGTAAGTAAAGGGAATGTGCAAAACTGACTAAAGCCAAGCTGATCAATACTGTGAATCACTGACTCAGAGATGGTTTTGAACGCACACGGAGGACACCAGCAGGCAGCACGGCTGAAGCTGACAGTTTGAGAGCACCCTGGTGCTGGCTGCACACTCCGATGCCAAATCAGGAGCCCATCGAACACCACCTAGTAACCCATGGCAGAAGCTGGGTGGAATTTATTTAGAGCTCTCAATTGCCTTCACTCTATGGAGAGAACGTGACCCTCACCGATGCGAGGACCATGCTTTTTGTCAGACTATGTCAAAGGAAGTCAGGCAACTCTCGCTGTACTGTACACTGAAAGTTACTGTAAGACAGCAGAGCAAGTGGGCTCAAGGGCTTCTCCAGTCACAGAAATGCACCGAGATGTCCAGATTTGATTTCTGGGCAAGTCTTCAGAGATTCACCTGAACAGTCTGTTTTCTATAAAACTGGAGATCAAACTTTTTAACAGTGGAAAATTAAGCAATAAACTCCGGCCTGCCTACCTACTGTCACTGGCACACGACGGGCTAATAGCACACGCAGTCATTCTTTAACCACCAGCAGGAAAGTGTCTGCAGGTTTGGAGGACAGCCTAATCCCCACGAACTGGGATTTTTATCTTCTTTCCAAACTCATTTATATCCAATTCCCTTCAGAATCTCTCATCCATAGAACAAAAAAACCCACAAAGAAATGTTTTACTTCAGTGTCAGCTGAAGGAAATAACTACCACATACTCTGCTAGTAATATCCCATTAAACACAGAAAGCAGAATGTCTCGTACCATGAGACAAAGCTACCTGAATAACCTCCCCCCAATTGTCATCTTGTGATTCTCTCTAAAGCGAGTCATATGGTGGCACTTTTCTCCTTTTATGGGCAAAAAAAGGAGAAAGGAAGCCAGCACCGAGCGGGACCGCACTGCCGCGTGAATCAAGCAGCTCACAGCTGTACTACTACTCACTCATCCCCACCTCAGTGCATTAAGAATATATACCCTGAGAGAGGGATACCATGCATCAACTGCCATTTACTTAATGCATATATAATTACATGTCACCAAGCGTTTCACGCTGAACTCGTCACTAGAGAATGCATTAAAAACTACAGGATAGAGGGCATGTAATATATTTGCATTTGCTTATCTACCATCTCCTTTCTTTGTGTGAACGTCCTGTCAATAGCATGAGAACCTCTTCTTTGGGAAACAGCTGTAGTGATAGTATGACTCAGAGCAACAATTAAAATTACAGCACTTTCTGCCGCGTGTATTTCCATACGTGTCCCACACCACCCTGGTGCCCACCACACACACCAGCTCAGTCCACCTTCCTCTTCTTCAGCAGCTCTACAGGACGGAGTCAGGGAAAGCTACTAATGATCTGACTTACCAAATTCGGCTTTTTTGAGAGAATTGTGGAAATTTCATTAGCTCAGCACTAGGGAAAGGTAAATGACATACAGAATTCCCTATGTATCAGGCAAAGAGGGAATAAAAGCCTTGTTGTTCTTTTATCAGTAGAAAGAAAGAAATCATTGTTTCTGCCTCAATAACTGGTATTAGAGTTAAAAGCCTAAATCATGAGGACTCTTATCCATAAATACCTAAAGAATTAAGACATTATAAGGAGACCCATCTCCTCTCCATGCACAGGTGATGGGATCAGGAATCTGTAAGAACTCCCACCCCCCGCCCAGGCACGGGCGACGGGGCGCATCAGCCAGACCACGGCAGCACCCACAGCCACCCCCCAGCAGCACCCATAGCCAGCCCGGGACACCTCCCCACACCTTCCATGGAGGCAGGGAACGTATCTGCCAGCCTTACGGGTACCCACCGTTGATTCAGAACCACCTTGCTTTCCCTCAGCTGTTCATGTGCAGTCATTCTGAGTTTTATTTGAATATTGCAACTTGCTATTGGACTTCTTTCTTTGGGAGGGATTCTGAAAGCAACTGAATTCAATTACATGAGTTATGCTTGCTGGGTCACAGCCCACGCATCAAATTTAAAATACAGATAAGCATTTCCAGGGTCAGAGTCCCTGTCCTTAAAACTTTTTTTTTTTTTAAGGAAGGAAGCAGTCTCCCTGGTTATCCGATCATTATCAGGTCAGATCAGATGGCCAAAACAGCAGAGTTCAGTAAGGAGTTTAAAATAATCCCATCATTTTTTGAAGTCTAATATTGCTCTCACACAGAAAACAGAATTTGTTAAATATATGTATATATGCATTTGTTATTGTTAAAGATTACCTTTTGCTCCTTGGAAGCTTTAAAGTGTTACCAGTGTGTATTTAATTCTCTTTTGACAAAATGTTGTTTCAGTATAAACATGGAATATTTCTTTAAAAAGTAGTATTTTAACCTGTAGGTGTCCTTTTGCCTTATGAATAAATTAGAAGACACTGAATAACAGCAACCGCAAAAGTACAAACACTTTATTACGATTGTGGTGACTCAGACTGCCAGGATTTGGCAGCCCACAGTGTTCCTCAGCAGCAGAACAAAAGGGGATTTTTTTGGCGGATTTACTTTTAGTTCAGTAAAGGACAACATCATACTGTCTGTGCCATAATGAATCAAAACCTCAGTAAAACAAAGACGTAAGTAGTCAGACCCCAATCATTTTTTGTCTCACAGTATAAGAATGGACAAGCAGATTATCTATACTTCTAAGGCCTCTAATATGTGTGCTCTCTCCCTGTCTTTTGGGAAAAAAATAAATAAAAGTAGGAAGATTATCTAGTTGCAGAAATACAAATCAGGTCTACAGGCAATATATTCCCAGGATACTTCAAGATCAGGAAATATTTTCTATTTTCCTCTTGAATACGAGAGATGTTGATACAAAATAGTAAGTGGATTTTTTAACACCTTCTCTAATTAAAAACATAAACCCCATAGACCTAAGTATCTCACTCTAACAGAATCTCTGAAGTATTCAGAGCGTGAAACACATTTGGAGAGACTCGTTTTCCAGCATCCCCATCATGATCTCATTTGGGCCGGCAAACCGTCCCCGCAGTAATTGGTATTGCAGAGCTCCGCTGCAGCACAGCCTTCTGAGAGGGTGAGGGAAGTGTTCCAGTCCTACAGGGCATTTATGCTTTAATAATACAAACATAGGAAAAACGGTTACAGAATATCAGCTCCCATTTCCTCTGCCGTCATCAATTATTAGGGAGATGATTACAGACTTATTTCCAGAAGCTTCTAAAGATGCCAACGTCTGTCATGAAATCTTTATCTGAAGGAGTTACCAACAGTCTACAGATGATCCTTGAAGCAAAACACTGTGCAGTTACAAAGCAATACAGTACAAGGAGTCAGACCGTGTATATGTGGGTGGGAGAAGGTGTAACTGAGACAAAATTAGACTGTTCCTGGAAATAAAACATAACAAATTTAACAATCTAGCCTTCTCAAATCTAAACAGGTTTCAACAACTCAAAGGAATCTTATTATAAAATTTTCCCCTCACCGTTGCCTCCCTCCCCCAATTTCCACAGCATTGAACAAACCCCCCTCCGAAACATTAGCACCAGCAAATCATCTGTACCAAATAAATACCACTGCACATCTCTCATGGAGGCTATTTAAACACAATTCTGGAATCAATTTACTGGAGATAGGATCATATGGATCAGTTACCAGAGAGAATCTTCCTTTTTCTCCAAAACCAATTCAGCTCCGTAAGTGGCACCATCACTCAGCAATTCCATACCAGCTAACAACCGACAGTAATGAATTTTTGCCCCACAGCTCCACACCACTATTAATATGCATGAGAGAAACCAGAAGACGAACTTTCTCCCCTCCTTTCCCAGAAAGCCATTAACTCAAGCTAACCTCCCAGACTTAATCTAGGGCGGCTACAAAATGAAAATTGTAATGATCGGGCTGGGTACCAAATACACTCGCAATAAAGAAAATAAAACAGAAAGCAGGTTTTCTTTGAAATGTCTTTGAAAAACAACAAAACAAGCCCTTCCTCTCGCTTCTCAGTCTAACCACATTCAGCCTAGGCAATACTCAATGGGACACTACTGGGCTCAGTTCAGTTGCAGAGGAAAATAGTACCGAGCCATCTTAAACATCCCGCCTTCCCAGTAGGTGCTACCTCCAAGCAGGACATGGGTCTTCTGGCCATCTTGCATCCGCTAGCCAAGCGCAGACGCAGTGGATGTCATAAAGCATCTCAGCAAGGATGAGATGCCTGTGCTGGACAACTGAGTCAAACCAGGCTCAAATTGTGTTCCAACCCCAAAATAAAGACTTTCTTCTGAAGGGAACCTCAGTCTTGCCAAATTCTGGACTTCATCCAAGAAAACCCTACACTCTTCTTAGATTTACTAGTCCATATGCGACTAAACGCACAAAATGGATCTACAGGAGAATTTTGAACATAGCTACAATAAATTTGGGTGCATAATGGAAATTAACTGGGATAGTAAGCAGGAAGCCATCTAACCTAATAGGAAAAAAAGTTGTGAAGGCTGTACCTTAAACGCCACCTATCCTGGAAGCTCAAGAGGCACCTATGTTATTAAAAGGACTTGTAAAACCTTCAGGCCTCCACAGGAGCAAGACACAAAGTCGTCCCTTTCACAAGCTGATGAGGAAAGGAGTCATGCAATTTTGAAGTTTCGAATGAGAAGGCAGCAGCATGCCCCCAAGCACCATCGAGCAATTTAAGAGCATCAGGAAGGCAACCACAGAGGAAGTAAAAGTGGGTGGTAGGCTCTTTCCAGGCTGAGAGGCTGGCTCACAACCACATCTCTGTGTGCCAGCGTGGTGCCCTAACCCACAGACTATAGTCTGTCCTGGACTATTCCTGCTGAACCTATGAAACGGGAAAATATTTTCTGGATGAAAGAATGAAACACCTATAGAAACCAGATTTGCCTCACCTCAGCTGAATGCCTTGATCACAGGGCAGGAGTCACTTTCCCTCTGGCCTAATTAATTCTTTTCTTCAAAGTAACACAGCTGCAGGTGAAATAAAGGACAGCTTATGACATGCTGCTTGTTGCGCTCTCCTGGGAAGAAGGAGATGTGAGCTCAAGTTACCTCAAGCTGAAAAGGGGACAAAGAATCAAGCTTCACACTTCATGAGTAAGGGATGTAACTAATGCACCATCAAACACAAGAAGAGGAAGAGATGAACATCATGGCAAATGCTTCTTCCTCAAGTTTGAGTAAATAGCATACACTCACTTATTTCTTAGCAAAACAAGCTTTTCAAATCCTGGGGGAACATTCCCATCTCCAGATGCCAAAGGCAGTTAGGCAGGAGGGAGATGCCACTCCCCAGAACAGTCACGGTGGTAACAGCTCTGGATGGATGCAGAAAGGAAGCTCTGTGCATCTGATTTTCTTCACAGTAAAAAACAGACAACAGTGTGCTTTCAGACATGAGTTTTAAGAACATCAACCTTAGCTTTGAGGCATCTAATTGTAAAATAGGCCACTCAAATAATTTATGAATTCAGGCTGTAATACAACAGGGAGAAGGATTTCCCTCCCCCAAAATCCCGTACATTATATATAAAAAAGCTTCTAACAACTACTTAAATTTTAAATTAAAACCTATGTGTATCAGAGAGCTATAGAGCGTACAGAATGGCTGTTATCTAAAATGTCAGTCTAAGTCTACATATCCCTTTAAAAACGCCAAACCATGTCCACACTGTTATTAAATTGTGCAAACTCCAATGCCCAGATATGACTCAGACATCCAGAACTCACCACAGACAAAAAAGACCAAACTCAAGATCCCATTACGCTCCCTGCCATATTCTAGACACCACAACTCCCACGCCATATCGATGCTCTTCAACAGGTCTGAGGGACATACATTCATGAATCGCATGTATTAACTTAAGACTTCAACCAAACCAGACGCGCATTTGCGATAGGCACACATAACACCCCAAGTTGCACTGCTACGGGAACCTTCAAAATGAACTTTTCGCATTTTACAAACTTCACAAATTCCTTACACAGATTTACTCAAAAATAAGCCTCAGACTTATGCATTAGCTTCACCTTTTGCACTGCCATTCATCCAAACCATGATGTTAGAAGTCAGCCTGTCCATTGCCACTACCAACAGCCCTACAGAAGTATTATCACAGACAGGAAAAAAAGCATAAAATGCACAAAGAATCCCATGGAGCACTGGTTATGTAGTCTATTGACAAGTTCATAGACAAGAATATTTCAGTTGTTAGCACGTAAAAGTAACCATTTCTCAATTAAGGTAAGACTAACTGATACTTAACTTAATGTCAACGTGAAGATACCAACCATGAGATTATTTCTAAACATTTAAAATCCAGAATACTAAATAAAAATCTTCCAAGCACCTGTGTGTCAGTGCTGCACTGGGTCACATCTGCCCTAGAAGGTATTTGTCCTGTATCTATTACTGTTATTTTTCCCTCAGAAACAACTACTGCTACCAGTTTAAATCAAGAACTTGTACCAAGTAGCACATAAAGGCAGAAAATAAGACATGTTTTTCATTTTAATTGGAAATGTGAATTGGAATGCTGTGAAAGTAGAAGAATGGTAAATTCCATACTTCACAAGAATTAGGGCCTGTACATCTCACATCATCCACATCGCTCTCATCATCATTCACACATGGGTGCATAGCAGCTTCTATCACAATTTTAATTTAAACAACAAAATTCAAATTTATGACTGCATTTTTTGCAACTCTCAAGCTGCCCCATACATTAAATATTTTAATTCATGCCTCTCAAACTGTTTTCTCTGATTTAATGTTACTGTTTTGCATTCCTAGATAACATGAGTAGAAAGCACTGCTAAAAGAATGATTGATAATACTGAATCAGATCCAAATACATACTGAATTCAGTGCGGAGGAAGCACTAAGAGGTTTTGGCTCCTCAAATCAACATGTATTATTAGTATGCATATTCCCCTGTCCACTGATGTTATAGGTCACGTTGATATGCTCAGTTTGTCTCCAGGGACTTAATAGGAGACCTAATGATGTCTGGATTGCATACAGGTTTTGGATATAGAATAGTATTTTTCTGTTTTGTACAGAATGTGAACTGAATGATCAAGTTCATGTGCTACTACATGCATTATGCACCTAGTGCTAAAGAAAGCCAGTGATTCTACAAAACTCTTACAGTTTCTTTAAAAACTCTAATTAAAAGAGTATTTGGAAATATATATAAATATGATTGAGTAAAGAGGTCTTACTTATTTATAGTATCTGTATACCTATAAAATACGATTTCTGTTAAAGTCTGGGAATTGTTACTCACCTAAAACAATCTAGTATTTTTGACATACATTTTAAGCTCTCATTTTGTGTAACACATAACATGTAGAAATCTGCAACATACTGCACATGCAAATCCTCCATGTCTTTGTGAGACTACCATACTGCTGAGGACAAGATATTTCAGCCTGACAAAACAGTGTCAAAAAATGATGTCATGAAGACAAGCTAAGCACACTAACAATGAATTATCTTCCCAGCACTGTAAAATTCACTAATAGACTCACTATTATGGTGAAATGACATCTGCTGACAGCAACTACGCAGTAGTATCCAAGATGATCACCATTTTTTCTTTGTGAATTAACCGAGTATTTTTTATTCTAATTCCTGGCATACATTGTCTTTTTAATCACTTGCGGTTTGTTTATTTTTTGTTTTTAATAAAGAACAGAAGTTCACGGAAATAACAAAGCATCACTGCAAAAACAGCACAGGAGGGTAGCGAAAAAGTACAGAGTAGAATACAATAAAATATTGGGTAGTCATTAAGAAACCATATAAATAACTCAGAGAGCCTTGCTTATACTTGCCATAGTTTACATTTAAGTGAAACCTTAAAGACCAGACAGACTATACTACAGCGGTTCAAACTGAAGTCAAATAATTTTATTCTTAGTTGCTACTTTATGCTTTTTATGAATTCAAGTCAACCCCTTCATGCCATTCCCATGATCTGTAATTTCATTTCATTAAAACAGTTTTTTAAAGTCTGCCCTAGGAAAGCCAAATTCATGAGTAGTAGGGCTTTATCATTAGTTTTTAATTCGGGCCTGGTGAGGTGGGGGGTAGGGGTATTACAGGAGAGTAGAAAGGAGAATCAAACAGAAGAAATTACAGGTTATTCCTTAAAAAAAATAAAGTAGTACATTGCTGATGTGTAAGTCTTCCTTACATGTTATAAAAATACAAAAGTTAGCATAACAGAGAAAAGGGAAGTATCAGCTTGGTTCTTCCCAGTGTAATATGAGTTGGGGTATTTTTGTAGAGCAGTGCTGAGCATGTGAAATTCTTTGCCCACAAGGCAACCTCATGTCACGACAGCATTTCATTCCAGATCTCCCCACCTAAGAGTTCACAGCCAAAGTCATTTTCATTTTTTTCTGCCCTTGCAGATGGCGAGAACAGGAGGAGCAAAGCAAAAACATCCCTGTCCCCCTTAACTTACCCTTACCTCATACACATACAAACTGCTTTTAGGAGCTGGTAAACAAAAACAGTGCAAAGATCGGCTGTATGGCAAGCAAAGACTACCAGGAACAGGCTGGAAAGCAACCCACATCACCACCCTCGGCAAGTTATTCGCAACACCGCTGAAAGCATGTGAAGTTAAGAGTCTTGTTGTGTTGCCAGCGAATTATGGAGCATTCGATTTTACACAGTGGCGTCATGTATTACCAAGACCTTAGCATAACAAAACCCAGATAAATAAAATTAAAGCCAAACGGTCTTGAAATTCGATTAGGGAAAAAATAATAATAGGAAGAATAGATGCAAGCGTGGTATCTGTTCACTGTAACTCAACTCAACATGGACAGAGATTCAAACAACGAGGTCAATGCGGTATTACAGATCGTGTTTTTCGTCTCCTGCCTAGGTACGTCCCTCTGGAAACACCGCGTTTATAGCACCCTGCACCCAGCAACCACCAGCAGCTGGAATAGAAAGTTATCGGTATAATCGAAGTTGTGAATTTAATGCCCCTCTCTCCCCGCACTACCGCAGAGGCGTACTTACTCCAGTAAGGCACTACGACGTGTTGTTCGACCGATACCCTCGGCCAGTGCCAGAGTTAAGCCAGGCTTCCCTGGGCCCGGGTGCAGGCAGAGGCAGGTCCCCGCACCGGCGCTGCCCTCCCCTGCAGCCGCGACGGCTCCGGCGCTCACCGGCCGGCAACGAACACCCAGAGATTTCCACCCTGGAGGGCCTGTGCCCGGGGGAAGCGTCCCCCCCGGCTGGGGGAAGGCCAACCGGGGAATCTCCGCGGGGGCTCGCACCGCCACCGATGCCTTCCCAAACGCAGCCGGTAGCCGAGGCGAAGCGAGCCCTCCCAGCGCTCACCGCCCCGGTGCTACAGGCGCTGGCAACGATCTGGGGCCGGCGCTTTCCCAGGCAACAGTTGGCTGTGTCCCGCGGCGACCCCCCCGCCACCGCCCGCCCAGCCCGGCCCCGCCGCCAGGCCGCCCCCGCCGCGGCGGTGCGAGGGGCAGCGGCAGCCGCGCCGCCTGCGGCCCGGGCCGCCGGGGAGGGGCGACCCTGGACCGAGGAGCGGGCACAAAGGCGGCAGCGAGGGCTCAGGGGAGATGGCAGGGCGGCGAGAGAAGCGCTCCGGGAGGGGAAAGCCCCGGGGCTGCAGAGCCCCGTCCCCGCCCCGCTGCCGGTGGGCTTGATGCGGGGGCCGCTGCGGGAACGAGCGGCAGAGGCGGCTCAGCCCGCCCGCCCCTGCGCAGCCCCCAGGCGGGCGGCGGCACCCGACCCCGCCGTGCCTCCCCTCCGCTTACCTGAGCCGCCCGTCGCCGCTCGCCGCTGCAGGGACCCTCGTCCATCCCCCGCGCCTCCCCCGCGCCTCAGAGACCGCCGGCTGCGCTGCGCTGCGCGGCGCGGCCCAGCCCGGCCCGGCCCAGCGCGACGCTCGCAGGCCCGCCCCGCGGTGGGGGCGTGCGGCTCCCGCCGGCGGCCGGCCCGGGGCGGGCGCGGCTCCCTCGGACCCGCCTCCCGCTGCCGCGGGCTGTGGTGGGGCGAGGCGCGCTCCGCCG
Organism: Phoenicopterus ruber ruber; assembly: GCA_009819775.1. Classification (NCBI taxonomy): domain Eukaryota; kingdom Metazoa; phylum Chordata; class Aves; order Phoenicopteriformes; family Phoenicopteridae; genus Phoenicopterus; species Phoenicopterus ruber. The sequence goes on from CM020217.1 coordinate 115,342,106, forward strand.
CCCGCGGAGCCAGGAGGGGGAGGAGGGGTCCCCGGGGCGGTGGCGGATGGAGAAGGGGAGGCGCGGCGGCGTGGCGGCGCGGCTCTGAACAAGGGGAACGGGGAGAAGAGGCGGCGGGGGAAGGGGTCCCCCACCTCCGCACAGACCGTACGCGGGGACCCTCAGGCTTCCCAGCCCGGCGGATGGGGGCTCTGGGGTGTCTGCTTAGAAATAAGGGCAGGGAAACGCGCGGCTGTTGCCCGTGCTGCACCCCCGCCCGCGGACATCGGCCCTGACCCAAATCCGCCCCGTTTCGCGGAGATCCCGTCCCCTCTCCTCCCAGCTGATGGGCTCTTTTTTCGGGGGGGAGGGAGGGCGGGCCTGCGTGTGTGTCAATGCTTGAGTTCAGCGGGACTGCAAATGCAGGTTTTGCATTTCTGGCTGCGCAGAAGGCAGCACTTCCTCCAGACGTCAAAACCAGATCTGAGCCCATTCACAGCTCGTGAAAATAGTTTGTACTTCCTCTTGCTGTTTTGAGGGTTAAATAAGGTTAAATTTGCAAGAGTGGCTACGCAGCGCTTGGTTTCCCCCTTCCCCAAAAACCAGCCTGTGAGTCATTTACAGGAAGAAAAAGGGGAAAAAAAAAAAAAAGGAAAAAAAGCCTACAAGTAACAATATTGGAAGTGCAGCATAGAAATATCTGGTTATTTGTTCGGACCAGGGTTTTGCTTGCCAAGCTCTTTAAATGTGAGAAGCCATGACGCTGACCACAGAGCCCTTACAGGACTGTGCCAGTGAACCTGAGAGCTCAGGGCTGCGTTCTGCCTGGGGCAGACGCATGGAAGAAGGGGCCTGTGCGCACAGAGGTGCGATTCTCATGAATAAGGCACATTTTGAAGCGCTGTGAAGCCGAGTGGTTTGGCAGAGCTGCGAGCACGTAGGGTCTGCTGCTGACTTGACCCTCTGGCCTGCCACTGAGCAACGTCCCGGAGCAGCATCACTTACAGGCTTTAACTTCTTGCCTTTATCCAGGCTGTAGCCAGATGTCCTCGAATTGTTCTTCTTTGGTCTGAAAATTCCAAATTTTCTGGTTAGAAAATAATTTGAGTGACATACTTTGTCTATTAAAAGGCATAGTGTCTGTTACTGTAGCATATATTTAATATAGCAACGCTTACAGCACCCAGCTTAGTAGAACGCTAAGCTGCTGGCTTGCATTTTTTATCCACAAGTCTCAAAGTACCTTTTAAAAGAAGTAAATAGCATTGCTCCACTTTCAAGCAGGAAGAACAGTCACATGAAAAACTTGAACCAGGAGAGAGAACTGAACCTCAGATTCTCAGCTGGCAGCTTAATGTCCCCTTTTACTTATTTTTCTGGGGCACGCCTTCTGACCTCTGTGTAACGGACATGTCTTTAACTGGATGCTTTTACAAAAGACGAGGCAGCTGTCACCGATCGTTTGGAAATATTCTGACTCTATTAGTGCATGTTATGTATGCTCTCAGATTGTCTGCCCTGAATGTATCAGGCACTTTGCCAGAAGAATGTTTTGATTCTGGATACAGATAGTATTTAGGAGTTAGAAAAGTCCAACTTTTAAATCCTGCCAAAACAAAGGGACCGTTATATATGGATGAAATGAACTGTAGAACAACTACATAGCTTTAGCGTCACATGCTGCCGTAAGACTGAAGCTGAACAGCCTGTAGGGGGAATGGCAGGCGAATGATAGATTTCAGATTCTCAGCTTTGGACAATGACGTTAGAGACCAGGAAATAATTGTTTAACCAGCTACTTGTGTATTAGCCAAGCCACAGTAACTGTCGGTGCAAAACTGTTATCCCAGTGCTGGTGTGAGACAAATTCAGTTCAAGGCACATCGGTAGGGTTCAGACTCCTCAATAAAGTCATGTCTTATCACTTGGACTCCCTGAGGCATCTCACGTAGCGCCCAGTTTTTGCCCTGAAGAGGTGCTGGATTCCCATGAAGTTCTGTCTCATCTCTACCAGCTCCATCCCAGTACCTCAAACACTCTAAACTTTCTCAGGTGAAAGGATGTGCTTGCATATACACAGGTGAATTGTGCCTCTAAATTTAGGTATACAGACACCCGCATGTTCTTAGACATTAACTAGGTGTCTGATCTCCTGTTACAGTCAGTAGTAGAGTCCAGGTCTGGTCCTTTCATGTGGATGTCTCAAGAATCACAAGCAGCAGGTAGGTGCCTGCAAACAATTGTCTGGAGACCAACATGGCGGACCAGCTGCTAAGAGTCTGTGTTATCACAGCTCAAAGCTTACCCAGGCTCCATTGACCCAGGTCCTGATCCATGTGAGGGATAAGCAGAAACATTCAGGGCTTTTTAAGGTGCCCTTGTGTGTCTTGGCTTGTTTTTGACTGCTCTTCCAGAAGCATCAGATCTCCTGTAGGTCCTGTGGCCTGTAGAGGTAGCTCAGGTAGCTCAGAATGCCCAGTGCTACACAAGTCAGTCTGTCTTCACTACAGTGGAAACTTAGACACCTAGCTGAAGACATCTGCATACAGATACCTAAAATTTAGGAGTCTGAATCTTACACTGAATCTCATCCAAATCAATTTGCCATCTCAAATCTCAGGGGAATTTAACACATTTTATTGCACAGTTATGACAGTATATACGCAGCCAGTTGCCATGGCTCAACTGAGACATAGCAGCAGAGCGGCAAACTCCCAAATTGTTTAGATGCTGGCCTTGTAACATCTGCTGTAATTTGAATGGTGACACACAGATTTTTTTAACAGGGATGATTCATAAAGTCATCTACAATGTTGGCGAATACTTGAATTTTTATCTACCTGGAACAGTGTTGTCTAGTCTTTTGTAGCGTATGGTGCCTTGCAAGTCTTGAAACTCATGGCTGTATGCAGAATTGCACTAACAGTCATCTGGATGCAACCAGCGGTCTCAGAACAGATGGAAACATGAGTTTGCAGCTTTTGATGTTTAACTTGCTAAGCAGAACGAATGTATTTATCTAGCAGTTTTCTCAAGTATTACATGTAGGAGTTGATTTGTGGAATAAAAGGATGTCTTTCTTAATGCTCATTTTAGCTCTGTGCAGACTGAAATGAAGAAGGTTAGTACAAAGGGCATTCTCAGAAAAAAAAAAGATTTAGAGCCCAGTTCAGAGATTGCCAAATTCAAAGGAAAGTGTCTTCAATGTCAGTGGCCGTTGAATCAGCCCCTTAATCATCTCCTCAGTCTGGAAGTACTTTATTTTTTGTGGTTAACACAGAAAAGAAGGATAATGCTAATATATTCTATGCAGTAAATTATATGAATATTCAGTACGATCCTGTCATCACTTGCATAATTCACGGTACTACTGATATTGTTTGGAATTGTAGCTGTTCATCACTTGTGAAGACAAACCTCAGTGCTATTTTGGAATTTAGGGACATAATTCAGGGACATAATTTTCTTCTCAGTTATACCACTGAAAATTAGGAGTAAAACCAGTAACTTTTGAGACATAACAAACCAAAAGAAGAGAGGAGGGAGTTAATCTATCATTTTACAACTCTGAATTGTATCTGAAATTGTTTCCTGTGAGAGAAATGTGCTGCTGTGGTTTTGTCAGTATTTTTCTCTCCTCTCAAAGAACCAACCATTAGTAAGGGGGCAGAGAAAACTTCTACACCTCAATTCTTGTAGATACCTTCAGCTTGAAGAGCTTGCTTTCTCAGCATACATTGAGCCTTTATTGCAGTAAACCCCCAGCTTATTTCTTGTGTCAACGGATGCGTGACGTTGGAAGAAGCATGGGCAGGCAGCCCTTTGCTGGCAAGGGACCAGCCGTGGCAGATGGGAGCAGCTACGCTGCTCACCAAAAATACAGGAGTCTCAACTCAACAGCTAGAAATCTGACCTCTGGTTATCTACCTGTTTGGAAGTCAATATATAGGACATATAATCCCCTTCAAAACACATGTACACACCTTGAATGGCCCACAATAAAAATGTATTTATTTTATACATTTATTATCTTCATTAGGCTTTCAATACAGACTCATTTTCATTGTCCGTCTTGCAAAAATTAAACAACTTTACTCAGGAGAGTGGTATGATTAAGTTTCTGGTATAGGGTTTTAAAGATATTGATATACATGCATACAGGTTAAAAATAGTCGAGATTTACAAAATATATTGTTTAAAAATAAAAATAAATTAGATTTTTGAAATTTTTTAGCAAGTCAGAATAATATATGTTAAATAATAGGACTTTGGCTATGTAATTGTATAGGAATGTGGTTAGACCCTAGGACTTTTTTTGGGTATGGTTCTCAACTGTAACTACCTTATCCACATATACATGGACAAAGCATAAGTGTTCCTGTACACTGATAGATGCTTGTTGTTAGTGCTGTAGCACTGAAAATCATCAAAATAATTAACAGGAAACTTACCTTTTGAATTCAAAAGTTTATCAAGAAGCAAACAGGGAAAATTTATTCATTCTGTATGCTGCTTCTACAATGAAACTGCAGGGCATTTTAGTGGAATTACATTGTACAAAAATTAGTTCAGATTTGCTTGAAATAATATTCCTATTGCAAAACAAATAGTAATAATTTCAATAGCTCACTGGATATCTAATGTTTCATTTATCATTATTACTGTTATTAAGAAAATGCCTAAGTACCAAACTATTTTAAGCTGGTCGGCACAAACCCATTTTCATTTGCATCTAGCAAGATGTATCCTGGCAACCGTATATTTTTGGATTCGTAACAATTTATTCTATTCATTTTATGCAAATGAGGTAACCAATACTGCAAGAATCATGAGAATTCAAGATGGATAACTTCCATCGTTCAGAGCTATAGATAGATGACTAGGAATCTATGTGAGTCATTTTTTTTTTTAAATAATCTATTAAACATTTCCTTCAATGTATCTACCCAGCTAAAATTTTTATCTGACATGATTCACATACTTTTACTCCCAAATGGAACGCAGTAGCAACCCAAGCTGTGTCCTGTGAAGTAATGATTATCCTACACCACAGCCCTGCTTCTGCTTTGTTATTTTCTGAGTTGAAAATGCTGCATTTTCCCCCAAACACACACAGAACTTATGGAGGGAAGAGGAGGAGCAGAGACTCCAAACATTGACCACATCTGTGCATGCTGACTTGATAACTTGATAAGCTGACACAGCGTCTGCAGCAAACACTAAGTTTAAGTGAGATATATATGGGGTTTCTGTCATACTGTGTGCGAATGTCATCGAAAGGACATTTTTCAGAAAGCGGTCTTCTGGTTTTGGTGGGTATGTGTGAATGATTTGTTTGCATTTGCTATAGAAGAAGATTTACAGAAAGCTGTGTATCCTCAGTATATTCTATTATCATCAAAACCTTTTTTGTTTGTTTTGAGAAGACCTAAGATTCAGCTGGGACAGAGCTCTGTTTATAGAAACGTACTGCATATAATACCCTCATAAGTGCAGAACGCTTATAAAAATGATTCATTCCTTTTTTTGACTTGTATTCTTCAAGAGCTTTCAGCCTGGATCAAAATCACTGAATACTCTTAACAGCCAGGCCTATATAGTTCCTTCTAAAACAACAACAGTAAATGAAGCTTTCTGTAGCAGCATAGCTCGTAGACTGAACCAGAACCCTACCACCTAGTCCTCCGTGAACATGGTAGCTATTGTTGTTCCACTCTAAGACAATAATCTTCCACTGCTGACCAGTAGGACTCAGTTATACCCAGAATAAATTCAAATTGGACAACTGAAATGGTCCTGAGTCACTTTTCCTGTCCTTGTATCAGAGTTAAGGGTAGATAGAGCAAGAGTGGTTGAACAGTTTCTGAAGCAACTCCTGAGCCACTGAAGTTTTCAGGTGGCCTAGGACCCCTTTTTCAATTTACCTTCATACATGGTACTGACCAACACAATATTCAGAACGTGCTTCATGAGGTAACCAGTGGAGCCTTCCTTGAGAACAACGGGCTCTGTCAAAGGAGAGGAGGACATAGCTGATGAAAATGGAAATTTCAGCCATCTCATTTTGCCCTATTGCTACATGGCAGTCGGTGAACCTAAGTTTGACTGAAATCTTTGTTAGAGAGTTAAAAGGTCAGGACTCCAATTTAATGATGTATGAAGTGATGAGCGGTTTTTACAGGAAATTGCACAAGTGTGTTAAAGTAATGGTTGGGTTGCTAAATTGGATTCTTAGCTTTTGTAATAGGAAAATCCAGGGTTTGAGTTGCCCATACAATCTCAGTGTGGATCCTAATACATATACATTATGATATTTTTGCAGACTCCATATACGTGAATGCCTGGTGTTTATAAACCAACACACATAGCCTCTGACTCAGCCAGAAAGCAGGGTAGGTGCCCAACTGGACTACAGGAAAGGTGTATTAAAATCTTGATTCTGATATTTCCTAATTCTTGAAATCTTAACTTTGCAGCTTTAGGTACTGTATTTAACACATGCTTTATGTATGCAGCACAATCGTGTAAGGAATACATCAAACCAAGTAAGATCTAATATCCTGTCTTGCATAGACTGTTTGGAAAGGTTTTGCAGAATCCAGGCTCTCCTTTGTCGGAGCATTCCGTTGTGAATGGATGTTATCTTCTCACTTCCACTGTGTTGGTAAAGGACATTACCACCCCCAGCTGTTGGTCAACTTTTTGCCTGTGTTTATTGTCTCCAAAGATTTGCTAGGATGATTTGCTAATACAGTCAAAATGAGACGGGTTCGATTAAACAGTTTAAGTAGCAGGTCTTTCCTGGGTCAGCTGGTTTTGACTGAACCATATTACGATATGCTCACCCTGTCAACTCTGCAAGAAGAGATGAGTAAATGTGACGACTTCCAGCACAGCATGGAGAGAGACGGGCAGGTTGTTCCTGGAGCGCACATCTGCTTAGCGCTCAACAAACTCAAGGAATTCAAAACTGGGTTCTTTTTTCTACAATTATTTGCCTCTTCTGATATAGCAAAAAATGTAAAGCACATGCTGTAAGTTTTATTAAAGTCACTCAGATTTATCTGTTGCTTGCTGCGTCAAAACAAATCTCAGGGTAAATCACTAGATGTAAGTGAACTAGATTTTTCCTGCAGCATTCTTTTTTTTTCTCTTTATCCACGTTTCACAAATTGTAGAGGACCTCTACGACACGTAAGGCAGTAGAAGACTGGCTCCCCTCTGTTTTCTTTTCCATTTTTATTTGAAAACAAGTAGGATAAATAAGTTTTAAATTGTCTTACGTGTTTTAGTCATCTGACAAAAAAAACCACTTTTTTTTTTTTTTTCGCTTAAAATCTGAAAAATCAGGAATGGTACCTCTTTAAAAAGGAGTGCTTCTCTCTTTTAGACAAAAGTTCAAAGAAAATTTAAGTGTAACAGCACAGTTAAAGGCTCCATTTGAGATGGTGCAAACATGAAAACAATTTAAGTCCTCTACAGTCTAGGCGTTCCAAGCTTAGACTATCATTTGTCTAGTTTGTAATACAAACAGCACAGCAATAGAAGTGTTAGGAACATTGAGATAACACTTTCTTCACTTCCCAAAAGTGCATTATTCTTTTTCTGTCTTATTAGAGTTGGAACAATTGTAGCCCATATACCATCCTCCTTGCTAGATGATGTTAAAACTACTTAAAGAAAGGTAAATGTTCTTATTATTAGTAAACTAGCCAGTTCTTTTCTGGCATTTAAACTAGGAAAGCTAAGCACATTCTCCTGAGTTCTCTAAATAACCATTACATCTCTTCTTGCAAGCATTGAGTCTATATGTAAATGAAATAAAATATTACTGATCTGAAAGATAAATGCAGCAGTAATTATGAAAAGTCAACAGTCAGCAGTCAAGCAGATGTTTATAATGCACAGTAACTAATGCCGAGTCAATTATAAGGATGAATAGAAAGTTCATTTATACGGGTGGAAGAAGACCTGTTTCCACAATAAACTGAACAGTCATAGGATCACAGGATCATAAAATAATTCCTGTTGGAAGGGACCTCAGGCAGTTTCTAGTCCAACATCTGGCTCCAAGCAGGGTTAGCTGTGAGATCGGACCATGCTACTCTGGTGTTTATCCAGTGGGGTCGTGAAACCCTCAAGAATGGAAACTGCACAGCCTCTCTGGGCAAGCTGTTCTACCACTGCCTGTCCTTGTGTTGGAAAGGCTTGTCCTTACATCCAGTCTGAACCTCCCTTTTCTTCAGTGTACATGCATTGTATCTCCTCCTCCTGCCATACACCACTCTGAAGAGCCTGGCCCTGTCTTCTTGATAACCTTCTCATGGGCGTTAGAAAGCTGCTGTTAGTTCCCCCCTAATAGCGATATACAGTAGATGGTAAGTCTTTGCCTCATTTTTCCCATCAACTTCTATGAATAGGAAATAAATACCTTATTCAATCTCACTTTCTTCTGTTTAGCCAATAATGCCACCTCTCCTAATCCCGTCCCCCTCCTTGTTATGTCTTTTGGGATTCATTCACCCCAAAGCCCCCAAAGCCATCTTCTATCATGATGTTGCCTTGAGCTTTTATTCTAGCGAGAGGAGCTCCTCACTTACTTACAAGTAGTGACAAGAAGTTTCTAGGAGTCAGAAAGAGTGTCTCGTTGCATTGGCATTGCTTCTTGCAACAGGCCTGGTTAGACATCCTGCAGTTCTACCTTGTACAGTTATTTCAGCTTTGTCGCTGTGGTGCAAAACCAAGTACGACAACATGATACGCAAACAGTCTTTTCTAGCTCATTAATAGGTGGCAACAGAAAGCTATTTCCCCCATGACAAAAATTATGTTCAGTCAGTTGTTAGAAGGAACAATGGAGCATTGAACTGTAGAGCAATTATTTTTGCATAAAACAAATGAAATTCATAAAAAGCTTTTTGTCGGCTCCTTATAGATCTCATAACAGGAGTGAAGCGTATTCTCTGCTTTAAGCCTTCCAGTGCATTTTCTACATTTCTTTGCTTACGAGAGATGGCTTACTGCTGCAGGTACCACTTTTAAAAGGAGCTGTAGCACTGAGCTGAGAGCTGTATCTCAGTGCAGCCTTAACAAGAAAATGTCTAACTGCACCACAGCTTCTGTCAGGATGAAGACAGGAGAAAACCACGATGAAGATTGAAAAAGCATTAAAAAAATTCTTGGATAAGACAGCCTCTATGTCTCAAAGATGGCAGAGGAGAAAATAAATAAGGTGCCTTTTCTTGCCATCATTACTAAATCAAATCATAAGCAGATCTATCTTCATCACAGAGTTTGAAATTCAGTTAAAATCTGAAAAAAATGTGTGACTTAGGTGGATGCTGGTCTTCCTAGTGCTGCATGCAGAGCAGAACGGAGCTCTGCCTTTTGCTGAGGTTCAAGATGAGGGAATGAATTTCCTTTCTGTGTGTTTTATTTGTGCGACCAATGATTACAGATGATATTTTCTTAATCCTGAAAGTTCAGCAGTAATAGGGAAAGCCATGCAATGAACAACACATAATGTGCCATTAGAGTTTTTCCTTCCCAACCATTACTTCGTATCACATTTTGTTCTGAACTGTACTGACTCCCTCCCAGCAAGTAAAGCACAGTAAAAAGAGGAGGCTTAATGCAAGAGAGTCAATGAGGTAATTAGTGTTTTATTCAAACAAGCAGGTTCGATTCACGCAGTACCAAATAAGCATTTCCAGCCCTGCTTCCTTGACTATCTTCACTATTAATTGAGCCACATCTAGCTTGCAGTTTGCTGAATAGCACAAAGATGACGACATGGGCCATGCTGGTGTGCATGGCTTGCAGTCCGCTGATTACCCTACAGCAAATGGAGAAAAAGGGAGAAGGTTAAAAGTTGTATTTTAACCTCTTAATGGCTATGAAACCTACTGCCTTGAGGGTCTGGTTCAGGGCTTCAGTGTCTGGCAGTCAGCAACTTTCAGATCTCTAAAGGGTTCCTCTCTCTCGGAGGGTAACTGCCGTGTGAAGCTCAGCAAGAAGCAGCACAGATATGCATATTCAGTTCTGGGTACAATAGCTCCATTCTCACTGTCAGGTCAGCAGTCAAGTTCAGTGGAACTCCTCCTTCTGTTTCTGAATCAGGACTTTATGGAAATGCTGAGGATTTTTAATAAAGCAACTCCGCTGTGAAACAAATCTGCCCTTCGTGACAGCTCTTTGCTAAGCAGCACCAGTGGAGAGCTTATTAAGTCAAAATTTTAAAGTTCAAAGGCAGCCTCAGGTTTCAGTAGGCGTCTCTCCTCATCTGCTCTTCACAGCAGTATAATTTGTTACCACCCATATTTTTATTGCACAAGTAACGTCTACGTGCTCTCGCTGTTGTAACACTCGGTCTATTTTAGTAACTAGTGAACCATTCACACATTTTTTTCGCAAAAGCTAAAACTTCAGATCTTTAAACTGATTCTCAGCCTTTTTGTACCTAAATTCAGTTGCACTCTATGATTTCTAATCAGCGGCAAGCTCTTCCATAACCCTGGGAATGGTCATTTTCAGTGATCCATATCACTGTGCAAAATTAAATTCACGCATCACAGAGCAGAGAAGAATATTATTACACGACTCTCAATTCAGTCATTCATATGAGCTGACTTATGGTTAAATCTTGCTTCACAGAATATAATTTCTCATGTGGGTAAATTCCAGCCTTTTAAATTTTAGTGTTACAGCCTTTGCAAAAGAACTGTTGCAGGTGATTATAATCTTGAGTGAAATTAGCATCCAAAATATTTCATTTTTAAAACAAAAATGCAAAGCATGCCATTTCTGGCAGCACTCAAATAAACAGTTTTTTCCCCATTATTGTTATAGAAACTCCAAAAAAAACTTAAAAAAAAAAATCTTTGCACCAATTCATGGGAATTTCTCCCATTTTTATACTAATTTCAGGGCTTTGATTTGCAATCACATGGAGCCCAGTTTTTAAGTGCAGAGGGCTTGTAGTAGTGTTAAATGCATGGAAAATGATTGATTTCCTTTAAATGACTCATTCTTGCAGTGCCCGCCGGTAGGCAGAGCATCAGTCAGCCCTGCCGTTCCCCCGTCCTGGCGAATCCAGCCACTGGCTTGACTGTGGTATTTCTAACTCGGTGACTGGGTCTCTGGGTCCATTTTTTGAAGATTTATAAGTGCAAACTTACTCCTTTCCTTCTTCGTCCCACAGTAATCCTATAGATAGCTGCTGAGGATCATTGGCCAATCTCCCTGGATGTTTTTCTGCTGAGTGGGAATCCTTCCTCAGCCACTGCCAGAAGAATTAAGCTTCACCCATAATTAAAAGGTTTTGGAAAACAGTTTTGAAGAGAGCCAGGCCTCTCAGTAAGTGGGATGCAGTGGGTAAAAAAATGAAAGTTTTTTTTCAACAATATTTTATTAAACCAAGTAATTCAATATCATCTTCTGGGATCAATTTCATATGCGACCAGTGGAGTCAGTGGGAGCTGGATGGGTGTATCTGAGGGAAGGATCTAACTGATATATTTTTTCCAGAGTAAATTCAGCCATATCTTTTTTGTTATTGTTGTGTTTTGTCAAAGTTTCCATTTTCTGTGCAGGAAGTTTTCACCGACAGTGCTTTGGTGTCTGAAATGGTATGCGGTGTATCATGCGAGGTGGCAGTAGAGTAAATAGGATGCCTGCTAACGAAAGTGAATTTCCTTCTACACAGTCATTACTTGTGTCATGCTAACTTTCCATATCCTGTAAATATGAACCTCACTTTGAGCAGGAAACACATGTGCGCACGTTCTTGTCATTGAAAAAAATGATAGAAGGCAAAGTTAGCTGGCACTGAACTTTTAGACTGCAGTGCTTTTGAAAAGTCACAAACATACCAAGAGGAGATTTATATAGAAAACATGAAGCATGAAGTTGTAAAGCAAGAGCTGAAAATGAGCAGTGATATTTATTAGCTTTTCTTAAATAACCCTGAGCATTCTGTTTCCTTTCCTTCAGGCTGAAGCCTTTTCTTGCGCATATAATAGAACCTAAAAAACTGTAGTAATGAGAATTCATCTTTGAAGTCTCACAAGGTTTATAATACTGTACCTACATAGTCCTATAGCTGTCAAGGGCCAGTTTATGTTAGCATAAGCTGATATAGCTCAAACAAAATTAAAGGAACTGCTTGTGAAGTACTTGCATATGTAAAGTAACCCGTGTTCGTGTACGTACAGACTGTTTTACAGAGCAACAAAACCCCATCGTCTCACAAACAATTGTTCTCGAGGGAGACTTTGTATACCTTGCACAGAAAAACATCGCACAGATTGAGTTTTAATGAAGTTTGGGAGTGGAACTTCAGGGAGCCAAGGGAGAATCTGATGAAGAAAAGCTCTGATAGCTTTAATTACGGAGAGACTACCTGTGTGCACTAAGGAAAAATGTGACTCTTCATCCCTGTTTTCCCATCCACAGCTGGACGCATTAGGCCTGTGCTGCACTGTGTGCACTTCAGTAAGGCACAATGCCTGCGGTGGCCTGGATAAGCTGCTAAGAACAGCAAGGCCAGGAATGCTGACGTAGCTATAGAAATGATACCTGGTAGGAAGGAAAGAGAGAGAAAGAAGAAATCTTTTGTATTTGACAAAAATGTAACATGACTATAGAACATTGCCTTTCTATAGCAACTGTCATCTCAAAACATATAGGTGATGGCTGTAGTGATGAATGCAAGTTGTGGTAATTGGGGCTAAGGCTGAAATTTGATGGCTTAATCTGGAAAGCAGTTCTCAAAACCCCCACTTTATTTCACAGATACCTCAACATTTCATCAGTAGTGTTTCCCATGGGCTTGTTTTGAGCTTTTGCTTAAAATTGCTGCCATTTTACAGCAAGCATCTACACCCTTATTTCCCAAATTAAGCCCATTCTAGGAATCAGAAATGGGTACTCTGCTTCAACCATGTGAGGGGCACAAACTGCCAACACATTCCTGATGCACCCCAAGGGCCAGGCCCAAGAGCAGAGCTCTGTCTGCCAGCCTGGCCGCTCCTTGTGACCAAAGCTGCCCTTGGAGGTCCTGTGCAAAGGGTATGGATTATTGAGCATCTTCCATTCGTTTTCTGCAGAAGATGTCGTGGAAAGGGCTGGGAATTTCTGTGCTTCAAATGATGCTCGGGGAGCAGCAGGAGCAGCAGGAGCAGCAGGAGCAGGGGACTGGGCAGGGGTGTGGAGAGCCGAGGGTGCCCTCACTCCCCCAGCACAGCCCCCCAGTGCCAGCCTGGGATGGGGGACTGTGGTCAGCCACGGCCCTGTAAGGGCCAGACCCCCATCCCATGATGCTTTAATTATTTTGCAACTCTACCCCTGTAAGAAATTTTAATTTTAATGGAACCTAGGATATACTAGGCTTGAGCAAGAAGTTTTCTAAGAAAAGCAAAGCTCCTAAATTCCATCTTCTCATTGGTTATGTCAGAAAATAATTATTATTTTTCTTAACAGCTATTTAAAAATCCAATGACCCTTTTTAGTATGGGTCTGTTCTGAATCTTCATCAGAGGCTGGCATTTCGGGCAGCCCTGCAGTGTCTATTAGTGCATTTCATCAGTTTTTGCTTCAGAGATCCATATGTGGCACTACAGACATTCAGATGTAACACGGGATCTATCACAAGTCAAATGTTTGTAGACATTTGTAAACATACAGGTCGGTTCTTGATCAAGCCTTTTCTTCTTTATAGGTATACGCTTTCAGTTAGCTTTTGTTTGTAAGCATGCTAAAAGAAAAGTAACAAAGTGTAGGGCTGCTGTCCCAACTGTGACCAGAGGGGTCACTTGAGAGAAGGCTTAGTGTTCAAAGAACTGGCAAATACGGGTCTTAGCAGCTGCTATGTCACCAGTTCTAAAAAGCCGTTACAAAAGATCTAGTGAAATAGGATCTTCTTTTAAAAAAAGGAAAAAACCCAAAACCCCCCAAAATACGGCACATACTAAAGTGCTGATTGTAGGAGACGACACTAGGAACATTAGATGTTTGTGTCATAGTCAATGAGTATAGCACTTAAGAGTCATCTCACGTCTTTAAATTGTCACTCCTTTTTTTTTTTTTCTTTTTTTTTAATTTCTTTTTTCCTGTTGGGCTGCCTTGTAACAAAGTCAGACCAGTTATGGTAGCAGGCTTAGGCTGCAGGAGGTATTCATGCCAACTGCGACAATATTTGTAAAAGAACATTCCTGGGAGGTCTACTGGCTTATTTCAAGATGATCTTTTTTATAGAGACCATCTTTCATTTGAATACTTGTTTGATTTTTTTTTTCTTGGTTCCCTTGGGTTTTTTTGTGGAAAATCTAGGGTGCAAAATTCAAGACAGTAAAAAAATTGCAATATTAATAACTTTCCCAGAGATATAATAGTTATAGATGATACAGAATGCATGGAGGTACAACAAAAAAGCCATTTTACAATAATCACTAATGTGCTTTATAAGTAGAGCCAAAAAAAAGTCCTAAGCCACATAAAGTCACTTTTAATAAAGATTCACACCTGCCTGACTACTGCAAAATACAGGTTATTTTCTCTGTCTCACTTTCTTTCCTTTCTATGAAACTTCATTTTCTGTGTCTGTCTGTTTTCAGTTCCTGTGAAGCAGCAAGGTGCTAAACATAACTAAACGCTGATCCATTACTGTGATGTCCAACTGTTACAAGTTCCAGGCTTAGGGGATGGGGAACAGAACCAGGTCACCCAACTGGGAGCTGCCGAAGAGAGCAGTCTTCTCATAGTGAAGGCATATGAGCAAAGATAAATAATACTGCCATAAAGGCTTATAAAACACAGTTTTAATGTAAATATAGGGACGCATGTATTTATGTAATATTTAGATTCTAAAGGTTTCTCTCATCCTTCATCTGACTAGCTTATAGATGCTTCACAGTCCTCTGGCTAAGGGTATGTGTGTACCTCCTTCAGTGTTAAATCTTCAGGCGGCGCAAGAGCTGGTACTTATCTGAACTCGGGTACAGTTCTTCAGAACTGTCTGTGAAGGATATTCAGATGCAATCCTCCCTGTTTTTTCCTTCTTTACAGATTTCTTGGTCCCCAATTCCATTGGAAAGTGTTTCAACTTTCCTGTCCTTACATGGTTGTTCAGCCCCTTGAGTTTTAGAAACAAGATGTGCTTTTGTCATGGCCACGTGTAGTTATTAGCTGCCCAGTAGGAAACGTGGCGTTTTCTTGACACTGAAGCCAGTTTGACAGTGAAGCCTACTCATCCTCCTCATTCCTGTTTTCTTCCCCTCATTCCTTCGTCCCCTCCTGTTTGCTGGACTTTCAGTTTATGCCAGTTATTTTTAACTCCCATAATTTCACTGTTCTGCTTACAATCCAGTTTGACAAGGAATTATATGTGCACAACTGAAGATTTGATGACTTGGGGCAAAAGAGAAGGGGATTCTTCTATACTGAACCAAGCACTTAGTAAAAAGTTCATCCCAGCAAGGCCTTATTCAACTCTCAGTCTTTGTTTACAAGATACAGTAAATTTAGGTTTAGGACTCCTAGCACCAGATCAAAATATCATGAACACATGATAATAATAATTATTCTAGTGTAAACCAGCTGTGTAAGTTCAAGTCTCTTTTAATGATTAATTTACGTGAGGCATGGACCTTGCAGTGGTAGGTTTTATGCATAGTCGTAAGTCATTGTCTATCTGATCCACTTTATGCTGCATCAAATGCCTGCCATTCTCCCATGTTCAGCATAAAGATGGCAGAAAGACATAAAACCAACATAAATTTTGTATCATATGTTCAAGACTAACTCCATGAAAGCATGATTATCTGCCTCTTTTGAACCCAAACCCATTTAAAGTTCTTGGTTCATCAAAAAATGGCCAGTCAAGTATTGATAATCATACACCTATTTTCTCAGTGTGAAACTTTTCATATGTTGAGACTTATAAATAATGAGAACATGTGAAATGACAATCATACTTTATACAAATATGTAAGTAGAATTAATCTTTCTGACTTCTAACAACCGCAGGCACCGTGGTAAAAAGTCATTTTAGAAGGAATGTAACTCCTCCCTCTGACTCTGTCCTTGAGGGATACCATATTACATGATTCATCTGACCTAACTTTAGATGTCTACATCTAAGCTAGCCATACTTCATAGACAATGAAGAGAACGGACATGTGATTCGTCTGACCTATTTTAGCCACATACTTTAGGATGAATTTAATTGCAGTCGAGAAATGTGTCGTAGTCTCCTTGACTATAAAATTAGTCTTCAGAGACCAGATCAGATGAAGATGTCTAAAATAGGTCAGATGAATACCATTTAAACTATCTGAAAGCAGAGACTAGACTATGTAAGACATTCCACAAAGGAAGGGCAAAAAAAGGATTGGATCTTAAAGCTACTCAGTGCCAGGAAAAATTATAGGTGTCAGGTGCTTGCTGAGCCATTTTTGTGTTGTAGAGGGATTCATAAACACAAAATGTCCTCCGATCACTTGCTCACACATAAGCATCCACTGCTTTTTGAGATGCCTTGGGTATTTGAAAGAATTGAAGAGGTTTGTCAAATACAGCATAGCTGATCCAGGCTATTTTGGAGTGGCAGGTCAAACACTCTAAGACGTATCAAACAATCCTAGATGCCAATTTGTGGGCAACCACATCAGCTCTCTACTGTCCTTGTAAAAAGATATCTAGGGTGGGGTTCAGCTCCAGATGGAGACACCTACGCTTAGTTTTCTACCTGTAGGAGTCTCTGTGTGTGCTTCATGTCTAAAGATCTGGTTATAGTCAACAAAACTTAAAGCTTGATTTGGCCCGTGCATATAGGTAGGTAATGGCATATGAGATGCCCCAGAGCATCGTACCTTGCCCCCAACAACTACTACAAAACTAAAAGTCTTCCACAAGTCCTATGCCATTTCTTAAATAGCAGCAGGTGGCAATTTTTGCAATGACTGAATTGAGCTGAGGATGTCCAAATCTGGATTTGCATCCCATTCCTGTATTGTGCCACTCAGTAACTGTAAAGGAGAGAGAATATTTCATGAAGTCTAAGCAATCATCGTAAGTAACATTTATTTTTAGAATTATTTAACAAGACTATCCAGTTCAGAGAAGACTGTCAATGAAAGAGACTTTATTAAGTAAGGAAAATGCACCGAACCTTCTCCAGGTTCCTGTCCAGCATAACTAATTTGTATTGTTCTGTATATAAGGTTATATATCAATTTGTATCAATTACACGTGGGCCTCAAATGTTACCAGGCCAGCATGTTGTTGCTATACACCTACTGTGGCATCTTTAATGAATAAATGAATCTCCCAGGACCAATATTCTTTCTTCAATAACATCAACTTTGTTATGATGGCCAAATTCACACCTTTTTAAAGTGGCATTTGGCCCATTACTATCCTATCTCTATTATTTGTGTTTTAGTATGTTGTTTCTGTGCTGTAAAATTTGATCATTTGTAGTAGACTTATTCAGTTATTTTGAAACGCTTTTAGTGACCTTAAAGCAGAGTATAACAATGCAAAAAAAAGTCCAATTTTCAAGTCCCATAAATACACTCTTTTGTTTCTAATCTCTAAAACATTAATTTCCCATTTTAAGATGTTATCTCATGTTGCCTGTATATTTTATGATTAATGTCATGAATTACAAGAAAGTTTTAAATCTAATTTGTGCCTTGTTTTGTAACATCTGGAATACAGGTAGCACACTTCATGTTTGCATGTGGAAATTTAGAAGTCTGATTCTAATGGAATGACAAAAGGTATTTTTTGCATAATTCAACCCAAGTTATTTCTAGATATAGTTTATGCTCGAGAGACATGCATTTATTGCTATTTTATTTACAACCTTTAGTGTCATACAGATCACAAGCACTGGAAAAAATGCATATTTTACATACAATATAACACAACTGAATACCCCATAATCCAGAGATTTCTACATTCTGCCATCACCGACCTCTGAAAAATGTTGAGAGGGGAGTATTACAGGTGAAGACCTTGCCCACACAGTAATTTTGAGCATTAGTCAGAACTCTGAATATAAATAATTCCTAGATATTATTCTCACATGAATACTGAAAAATAATAAGCTTTATGAGGGTCTTAAACCCATGGCAATATTTATTCCCCTACTTACTGTAATAATAAAGCAATCACTAAATAAAGATTCGGATCTAGCTTAAAATTTATTCACATTTGAGGCAATTTACTCTGTGTTAGTGCGAGTGCATATTATAGATCTTGTTGCTTAGAGACATGACAAGACTGGACTATCTGCAGAATAGGAACTCACTACAAACACGTATTTCAGGGTCCTGAGCCGATCTTCCAAAAACTGTGTCTGTTTTTTCCCCCCTCCTGTCTCTCCTCCCTTCCCAGCAAACACATAAAGATCCGAGCTGAGAAACCCTTTGCCAAGATTCACCTTTATTATTCATTTCCTGAGTTGAATAGATTAAAATACCCCAAATCCCTCATCCTACTCCCTTTTTTTTCTGCTTTCCTCTTCCATGAAGGCTGCTAAAACAATGACTGCAAAGCTTTTCTCCTGTAGTAGGGGTGATAGTTTGTTAAGACTGACTGTCCCAGTGCACTTCACCATGGCGGGTGGTGGTGTGGGCGTCGATCTCTTTTCCCAAGTAACAAGCAATAGGACAAGAGGAAACAGCCTCAAGTTGTGCCAGGAGAGGTTTAAATTGGATATTAGGAAAAGTTTCTTCACTAAAAGGGTCATCAAACATTGGAACAGGCTGCCCAGGGCAGTGGTTGAGTCCCCATCCCTGGAGGTATTTAAAAGATGTGTAGATGTGGTGCTTGGGGACATGGTTTAGTCGTGGACTTAGTAGTATTAGGTTAATGGTTGGACTCTATGATCTTAAGGGTCCTTTCCAACCTAAATGATTCTATGATTCTATTAAGAAGAGGATGGAAAATGTTTTAAATGAACAAATTAATACTTTTTAGAAAGGTTTCTTGCAATACTTACCAAGTTTGATGTTTCTTTGTTGAGGTAATATTTGCATGCGATGTTATTTTGTATCTAAACACTTTCTTTTCTTGCATGTTCCAAATACAGAAATAGAAAAAATGATGGTAATATTTAAATAATCCAAAAAGGGATGAATTCCAGAGATTCCTTGAAATTCATTAGGGACTTTCCTGTTATCATTGGCTTTATGTGATGGCACAGATCTACTTGTGATGAGCGGAAACTCAAAACTCAGAGACAAATGTCCTGGGCCTGTCTTTCAAAGATATGCCTAAAAAAATATTGTAGTTAGACATTTTCCCACAAGTAAGAAAGTTTCCCTTCACCTGTATTAATATAAAGACAGGCTGTATGTTAATTGTGTGACATGCTCCCCAGCAGGACTTGTATGTTGAATTTAAGACTGCCGATCAGACAAAGATTTAATGGCCTCTGTTTTCCTATTGCCTTCCTCCGTATCCCTTTGCGAACAACTTGTTCCCTGAGGAATGCAGAGAAGGCGTCGGACATGCGCTCCCAGGTAAAATTGATCTTGACATTCATGCAGGAATGTGGAGAAGAAAGCTACCTGAGCTTTATGGAGCAACCCACTAACAGAAGAGCCACAACTTTTTAGGTCTGAATAAGCATCAACTGTCTTAAGCTTCCACCAGCAATACCAAACTGAGTGTATTGGGTGTGCCCGAGAAGCGCTTTTGATCCTCCTTTCTCCAACATGAAACAAATTCCTGTTCCCCAGGATCAAAACACGGTACTTTGTGTCATGCTGTTGTTCTGGGAAGCTTGGGTAAAATTATTTTTAGGGCTGCGAATAATGTAAATACACACATTCTGCACCAGTGGCCATGCTCTAGAACTCCCTTTGCTTGTAAAATACCTTTTTTCCTCACCATAAAAATCAGTGTAGATAAATTTCATCTTTCAAAGAAAAGAAAAAGGTTGAGAAACGCTGTGGGGACAGTTCAGTATTATTTCCTGAACCTGAAGGCTTACAATGAAAGTTTAAATTCTAAGTCATCATATTGATGTGTTCTTGCTTAATCTGAACCAGACCACCTGTATTTACCAGCTCCTGTCCGCCTCCTGGTAACATTGGGGCAGATGTGTCATTGCTGGATGAGTTCTACCCTATTTGTACTGAATCTACTATTTAGCTAACTTTTTGTATTTTCTGTTCATTTATTACAATCCTTTTTGTTTTGCTTTGTTTTGTTTTTAAATAAGCCTGTATATGCACCCTTTACTCTTTTTATAATGTCTGTTAACTTATTTATTGTTTTAGGACACCACTTAGAATAAATTAGGTGGCATAAAACAGTGCCATCTTGTGGCACTCATCAGTTGTACAGATATTTCCTGATTTTACAGTTCTATTACTTCATAAAGTCAACATTTTCAAGAGTGTTAATTTTTGTTGTGACATAATAAGCACTCTTAATTTTAATGTCTTCAAACAGTTAAACAGAATTTCCCTGTTCACCCGGGAGCATTTTTGAGATCTTTCATTTTGCTTTTGACAAAAATTTTTATATTTTTAAATAAAAAGAAAAAACCCCTACCTCTTCTAAAAGACATTTCAGGGTTTGAAAGTAAGCACACTGTCTAATCATGCTATGAAAGTATGTTGTTAAAAGGGTAGCTTGACAGGTTGCCCTGATAAAAATGAGGTTAATGGAAATATTCTTCTAGAAATGGGTGAAGAGTGTCCTGGACACCAATGTACTGTAGACAAAGCGCTGAACATCTGAGTTACTGAAGCGGTTTCAAGAATCTATCTACTATCACATCCATCTATCTAGCTGGCTATTCCCCCCGCCCCAGGACTGTGGAACTAACTGATTTTCCCCTTTTTCACGCTGTTGCTCCTGATGGGAATGTTAGCACCTGAGGAGGAGGAATCTGATTCACTGTATGGTATGCACTCAAAATAAATTAGCGGATTAGAAGGAGGGCCTTCTCCTGACTTCTGTTCTCTGCTTGACCTTGAGTTAAAAAAGGTAGCGTGAGATTTTCGAAAGCACTTGGCCTTGACCTAGTTCTCCTCTAATTAAATCATTCCTAAAACTCCCACTCAGTAAGAGGTCATTTAGGCCATCACTGCAGACTTTAAAATTAGTTTTGTTGCTTATTTATGCTTCAGTTCCTCCCCTCTGCATAATGGATGTAATAATTACCTGCTCTGTAGGAGTTCTACAAAGCTTCGTTACTGTTGGATAAAACTAACTACAGAAGCGCGAAGTGGTGTGTGCTTCTACCGCAGTCACATTTGCTGCGCGTCTGCCCGCGTGGTATTTTGCTGTACAGCTCATCGGAGGGATTCTCCAGCTTACAGAATTTCATTAAGATATTATCTTAAGAACAAATAGCACGGCTTACATGATACGATTATTAATTAAATAATAACTACAGTTTACTACAGTTTTTCTCTGGCACTTCACTTACAGCCCAACACAACAACATTACAATTATATTACAGCAACAAAGTACCCACCAGCATCGGGTTTATATGCAACCGATTTGTACGTACTGCAGTGACGCCTAAGAACGTACTGGGCTGTATTGGTAAGACCACAGCCAGCAGGAAGAGGGATGTGATTACTGCTGTCTGCTCGGTGTAGCACTTGTAAGACTGCATTTAAAGTACTATGTCCAATTTTGTGCTCCCCAGTACAAGTAAAACGGCGGTTAATTGAAATGAGCGTGGCAGAGGGCCGTCAAGATGATCGGGGGGCTGGAGTACATGACATGAAGACAGTTGTAGAGAGATGGGTTCATCTAGCCTGAAGAAGAGGAGGCAAAGGAGGATGTAATTGCTTTTTTCCAACTATTTAGTGGGTGTTTATAGAGAAAATGGAGCCAGATGCCTCTTGGAGGTGCACAGCCTCCAGTGCTAGGGGCAATGGGCACAAACTGCGGACAGGTAAAATTCCAATTAAGTACTAGGACAAAACCAATTGCTACAATGAGGGTCATGAAACACTGGAACGGGTTGCCCGGGGATGTTGTGGAATCTCTATCCTTAAAGAGACAGAGAGTTTGGCTTGGCAAAGCCCTGAGCAGCCTCATGGTTTCAAAGTTGGATTCAACATTGATATTGGCTCTACTTTGAGTGGGGAGTTGGACCCCACAACTTCCAAAGATCCATTTCAACCTAAATTATTCCATGACGCTCTGATTCTATCTCAGTAAACGTGTTTTAACGTTAACAGAAATTACAAGAACATCCTTCTCAGGCAGTAAATGCTTTGGCTCCTTTGTCTTTTCATAAACCTTAGCATTTTTGTTTCCACTTCTGCTGGAGCACAATGGCAGTTGCACTGTGCCATCTGGAATACACTGATAACTCTAGTGCTGCTGATTTCATTTTTTTTTAATATCAATGGCATAAAATAATTTCCCACTTCTTTAATCTATTTCCCAGCAATGTGTTTCTTTCCTTATAAAACTCTTAATATTATCATTTGGAATGCTAGAATGGTCACACTGGGACTAAGAGAAAAAAAAAAAGGCATTTTTTTTAGTCCAGAAAGCAAAGCCTCTAAGGAAATTAAGAGGATGTTTTAGGATGAAAATATTTTAATAATGGGTCTTGCTCTACCCTTTGCAGATATATAGTATTATCTAGAGTCCTATGTTCTTGATATATTCACAATAAAATCCAAAGTAGAAGGAATTTATTTACTGTAAGCATTGTAGACTATGTTCCATTTGGTCTGCATATCCCATGCTACCAAAGGAAAAATAAAATTTTCCTGAGGCGATTTCTGTTTGACATGTGCCTTTCATGGCGTAAACAGCCTGAATTTTGGGATACATGGATAGAACCACTCTCAAATGTGGTTCTAGACGGGCTCTATTTTGCTCCCTCCCTCTGCACAACTTAGTCTTGCCTTTGCCCTCAGCAGCACCTCCATGTTCCCTCGATTTGCAGGGAGAAATCGGGGGGGTTGTGACAAAAAAAAAGGCAATTCTGGAAGAGAGCCTTCCTCCTTTATCTTATTACCTCTTCAAGGTACAGCTCAGTCAAGGCTACTTTTGTGCTCAAAAATATTTGGTACAGTTCTCTTCATAACTGTACTCAGCTCCACACAGATAGTAATTGTACATTAGTGACTCAGAACAGATAATAAAAATATATTGCCATTTTTCCCCAATGATTTGCATGAAATGCCTGTCATAAAACCAATCTTTACAAAATTAATGTAAAAAAAAAATTAAGAAGCAGCTAATAAAGACCAGTGGTAACACTTCTTTAATGTCGCAGTTTACATGCATATAGTTGGTGAGAAAGACATCTAAAGTAGGGGTCTTGGGGATTACAAGATGAGATGAGATTGTTTTCCTCTTACAAATCTAATCATCTCTAATGGGGAAGTATCGGAGTCAGTGAAACCAGACCTTTGGAGAAATTCACTCGGGATTTCCGAAGGAGCGAATATGCCAGAGTATGGCTGCTACATTACAAGGCAGGGTAATAAGCCTAAAACAAATGTGGAAGGTTAAAAACCTATTTTGACATCTTATCTTCTATCACCAAGTAAACACAAGGCTGATAATTAGGATCAGAGCTTGTCCTTCCACAGGCGTGTTCTGGGCAGTGCTTGCCCAGCGGTAAGAGCAGGTTAGTGCCTGATACACCAGGGTGCCGCTGTACAACTGACCACTGATTCATCTTATCTTGAAGGGACAGAGCGTACCCTCAGCAAGTTTGCTGATGACGCGAAACTGGGAGGACTGGCTGATACACCAGAAGGCTGTGCTGCCATTCAGTGAGACCTGGACAGGCTGGAGCATTGGGCAGAGAGGAACCTCATGAGGTTCAACACGGCCAAGTGCAGGGTCCTGCACCTGGGGAGGAACAACCCCATGCACTGGTACAGGTTGAGGGTTGACCTCCTGGAAAGCAGCTCTGCCAAGAAGGACCTGGTGGATGACAAATTCCCCATGAGCCAGCAATGTGCCCTTGCAGCCAGGAAGGCCAACAGCATCCTGGGGTGCATTAAGAAGAATGTGGCCAGCAGGTCAAGGGATGTTCTCCTCCCCCTCTACTGTGCCCTAGTGAGGCCCCATCTGGAGCACTGTGTCCAGTTCTGGGCTCCCCAGTTCAAGAAAGACGAGGAACTACTCGAGAGAGTCCAGCGGAGGGCTACAAAGATGATGAGGGGACTGGAGCATATCTCCTACGGGGAAAGGCTGAGGGAGCTGGGGCTGTTCAGCCTGAGGAAGAGAAGACTGAGAGGGGACCTCATCAATGCTTATAAACACCTCAAGGGTGGGTGTCAAGAGGATGGGGCCAGACTCTTTTCAGTGGTGCCCAGCAACAGGACAAAGGGCAACGGGCACAAACTGGAACACGGGAAGTTCCGTCTAAATATGCAGAAAAACTTCTTCACTGTGAGGGTGACAGAGCCCTGGCAGAGGCTGCCTGGGGAGGGTGTGGAGTCTCCTTCTCTGGAGATATTCAAACCCCGCCTGGACGCAGTCCTGTGCAGCCTGCTCTGGGTGACCCTGCTCTGGCAGGGGGTTGGACTAGATGATCTCCAGAGGTCCCTTCCAACCCCTACCACTCTGTGATTCTGTGATTCTGCGATTCTGTGATTAGCACTTCAACCACACTATGCAATCTGTTGACATATTCGGCATCTCTCATGCGTTTAGAAATAAATGACAAAACATACGTCAGTCGCCTACGTTTTATGAGGGAGGATATTGATATAAAACACGTGTTGTCTTTGTACGTGGGGGCAAGGCCCGCCTCGCTCAGCTCGTGTGTGTGTGCATAACCTGTTCTTCACCCCGGGGATGGGCATTAGTGCAAGCTGGCACCATCCAGCAGATGGTGCTCAGTACTAACAAAAAGAAATTTTTTAAACAAAAACAAGAATCAGGGAAAGTAGGGGTTTTTTCTGTTTACATTTTCCTGTGACTAACAACTATTTTGGTGTCCTTTTTCTGTGGTTTAGCACCCTGCAGCTAATATTACAATGTCGTTCACAAGTGATCACAATGAGGTTTAGGTGGTGGGTAGGTGAGGTGGTGTTGATTAGCTGTTGACGGATCTTCTGTAAGCTCCTTAATGGCATCCTCTGGGATTCAGACTGTTTTGAGATTCCTATAAACCAGACTCCATCATAATGTGAGTAGAAATGACAGTTAATTGCTGGGGAAGAGCACCAGATCTTTAAAGGGAAATTCTGCACATCCTTTAGAGATCTAGTCCTAGTACAGACTATTATACTACATTAAATAATATTAGGCATAAGAGTCACATCTTTTAAATACTTGAAGTCAGTATTAACAAAAATCCTCAGAATATGCCTTGGGATATTGATTAGAAAAAAAATACTAAAAATAAGCCAAATATTGTCCATATTTACAAGTGACTTGCTTCCCAGTCAAATTAGATATTATAAAGCAAACCCAGATAAATCTCAGATATTTGTTTTGTCTTTGTACAAGAAAAAAGAGCCCTGAGGTCTGTGGTCAATGGGATCTGACAATGACTTGGAAGCTGGCTAGCGGATTTTTAGGAGGCTGGACCTGTCGCATCTCCGTGCCTAAGGGACAGTGCGGAGCCGCTGGCAGCCGGGCAGCGCTGCGGAGTCGGTGCAGAGGACACGGGCTGGCTTTCCACTGTCTCTGAAGACACCACGTTGGAAGCTGTGTCCTTGCTGGCAAACACAGTAAGAATCACTTGCTGTTATCCTGGTGCAGAAATACCAGGACACTTCCTCAGGGATGATGGTTCCCTTTTCAGTGCACCGCTCTCCTCTCCCGTGGAGGATCTAACTTCATGTTACATTTTGACCTTTTAAAGACATCACTGTGTTGACATTTGCTCCTCTTTTTCTTTTCCTTCTCCATCAATGCAGAAAATAACTGTAATAATCCCAGGCCCAGAGAGAGATCAGAGGCAGATGCCTGAAGTTACTGATAATAAATCAACAGCTACTGAATCCTCTCCCTTCAGAAATCGGGTTAATCTCAGATCTCACTACATTTAAAATGTAAGAAATCTTAAGAATGATGTGTAAATAGCAGAAGTAGAATAAAAAGTGTAGAATAAAAAAGTGATTTCTTTTTCTTTCTTTTGCTAAATAAAAATCTTCTGAAGTTAGAGGCAGCTATATTGCTCCTCCTGCCTTATATAGGGCTAAAAGCGAGTGCAGAATCCTTATGACAGCTCCTTGCTTTAAATAATGTTGCTGGTGCCTAGGACGTAAGCACTGGGTATAGTAGATATATTGCTGTGCTCCAAAGCAATCATACAATGTCATAAGGTAAATTAACCCGCGTAAACCCCCAAAATCTGTCTGCTCTCAGCAGTTGCACTGGTGGCATATAAAACCTGGTAGAAAAATGTACCATCATAAGAGACTGTAGGAAATTGGGATTTTGGTAAGTTTGTCATTGTCAATATGCTTTTATTAGCTAAGCAGAAGCTTTTCTCAGTTCTAATTTATATATACATATACATATGTACTTTTTCAAACAAAAAGAAATGTTAAGAACATTTTCAGGAATGACGTCAACAATTTATATAATATTGCACTGAGGTAATTTGCCGTCTCTTAAAGGCCAATTCTAAGAAATGTTTCACTGGTAGGAGTGGATAATAGTAATTTTTTTTTGGGGGGTGGTGGTTGAAGGAGTAAGAATATAGAGTAAATTAAACTCATTTATTTAACAAGAAACCCACAGTCCTAACCTAGCTCCCTCTACAGCAGACTGCACGTGACCATGTACCATAGCAGTGGGCCATGTGTCCACGTCTGATGGCCCTGTGGCCCAGAGACAGCGTTTTTATAGAGGTTTTTGCCTGGTTGAGAGTGCCTGCAGCACGGCCGGGGGGCAGCCTGCCCGCCGCCCCAGCACGAGCGGGAGTAAGAGATGCTTGCGGATGGAAAATGGATGGGGCAGAGGGAACCAAACTTGGGATAGATTTAATGATATTGCCTCCTAGGGGGTACACTGCCCCCCAGCTCTTCCTGGGATTTGTCTTGGAGAGATGTTGTTGGGGATTTCCAGAAAAAGGCAGGGAAATGAGCAGTGCTGCAGTGTGGGAAAAGGGTCCCAGTGCTCAGCGTCCCTCCCAGGACATGCCTCGTTCTGCGGTGCAGACGTACAAAGGCACCGCGGCGGAGGAGGTGGCAGCTGTGGATTCACCACCCCAGCAATGAGGGCGACGCGCCAGAGCTGGGAAGGTGTGCGGGTGCAGCAGCCGGCATTGCAAAAACGGCAGAGGCGGAGAGACAGTTTCTCCCGACTCAAACCCTCTAGACTCCATCCCCAGGCAACGGCGTGATGGGGGGACCCTTACGTTAGTGGCTCAGAGTGACCAGGGGTGCAATGACTAGATGCAACAAAATTAGAATAGAATTAATCAAATAGATCATATTAATCAAATTAATAGTGTTCACTGTAAAAGTTCCTTGGACACTTCTGTATAGCAGCGTTCATTCCATCCGTGCAAAAAGTAGGAAATCTCTCAGATAAGAAGTC
Source organism: Phoenicopterus ruber ruber (assembly GCA_009819775.1). NCBI lineage: Eukaryota > Metazoa > Chordata > Aves > Phoenicopteriformes > Phoenicopteridae > Phoenicopterus > Phoenicopterus ruber. The sequence goes on from CM020217.1 coordinate 115,369,596, forward strand.
TTCTGTTCCCAGGATCATTCATAGCTTCTGGGAATCATATTAAATATTATTAAAGTAGAATTTAAAAAGATCACTATGGTAGGACTATGTTAGCACTATTATATTATATTATATTAATCACATCATATTATATTATATTATATTATACTATATTATTCATTTAATTATAATTTCAGCATCAAGCATAGTCTCATTTCACTAGGATGAGTCTTAATAGCAATAGAATTTGTTTTAAGAGTAGAACTGAAAAGCTACTTTGGATTAAGGTAGAGAATGAATCTAATCTGCAGTAGTTATTCTTCAATACCAATGTGTTTAGAAATCTTCATTAGAGCATTTTATTACTTATTCAGATTAGTCCAGAAATCAAATCAACCTAAATGGGAATAAGATACTTTTATTTCAAAACAGGAATATTCAGAAGGAGTTCTTGAATTAATTTCATGTGTAGACAAGCTCCCAAGAAGCCAGTAAAAAAGCAAAGAGTATCAAACAGTGCGCTGGAAGGAGGGGAAGAAAACATTAAATAGAAATACAAATGGAATCTGACAGGGGGTTGAGTCTGAGTATTTATAGGTGACAGGGTGTTAATGTATTATGCAAAAGGAAACACAAAGCTGGCTTCTTTTGCTAGATACTGCAGAAAAAACAGTTTGGTAGAAGTAGATATTCTATATCTAGAGTGCCGTATTCCTTGTCCAGCTAAAATGGAGCAGCCTTAAGAAGTGAAGTCCAGAGCATCTTTATTATCCTGCGTAATTCCTCAGGGCGCTGAGGGAAGGCCAGTGCGTGTAATTCCAGAGAAGAAGATGTCTGCAACAGCATGATCGTTACAATGCTTTGTGCCCTTCTTGTGCTGACTTTTGCTGGCCTGTCTTCGAAAGTCAGTGGACCTTTTCATTAACAAAGATGAGTCTTTCAGGTGATAACGCCTGAAGGGTCAATGCTTTATGATCCACAAGTGCAGGTGAAACTTCACCGTTGCTTGGCAGTAGAAAAGCAGGATGCTAATGTCTGAAATTGTGTGGCCAGTTACTAATGGATCAAATAAACCACCCCATGAGCGAATCTTCTTTGTGTCCTTGCAACATAAAACTAGACTTTGCATGTTGTGATAAACCATTTGGAAATTTCAAGCTCCCAGTGTGAGTCTACCTGGTCAATTTTGTTCTTCATGTCATATGAAACATGCTGTAGTCTCATGCTCAGCTGTTGCTCTGATTCCCACAGTGGTTTTAGATGAGGTGGAGAAAGTCATCCAGTCTTTTCTTCAGTCCTCCTCCTACCCGGTGGTGATTTATGGCAACCGCTAGCACAGCTCTCAGATCCGAATTGCTCAAGAAAGGATTGCCACACAGCTTTTGGTGTGAATTCCCCATCCAGATAATCAGAAATCAGTTTGACCCTGAACAATGCTTTGGAAAAACTATCATCAGATTTGTCCTGCTAATACCATACAGCTATTTTTACAAACTGTATGATACTCTGTAGAGCTTTTCACTTTCTTTAAGGTGTGCATCCTTTTAAGGGGAAATATGGATGTTACAGCTTTTCAGCATGTTTACATCCCATGTGATTAACTACCTGAAAACATATTGTAGCATTTATAAATGGCAAACTCTCATTTATCCAGAGACAGTTTATCCAGCTTGCAGATGAGTCACTGCAGCTTGCTCTGCTTGGACTATTAATTATGGGCCCAAGCATAGCAGCATGTAAATGCACTGCTCCTGCTTCCAAGGCTAGCAGCATGACCGCTTAGCAAAGCCCGAGACAGCTGCCTGTGGGTAGCAGACCTGCTATCATGGCAGTAAGCTGTGCTCCTGGACGCTGCAGTTCTAGAGGATACAGCGAAAAGACACATGGCTCTATTCCATGTCAGCTCTTATCCAGAAAGATTTGTTAATTTTGCCTGAACACGAGCGCTGCAGGAGATGTCCTAACTCCTGCGGATCCTCTTGTGGGTGCTGTTTCTAGCAAAAAAACCCAAACAAACCAGAGAATTCATGCTACGGTGCTGTGCCACACATGGAGTTAGAAGTACGGAAGCAAAGAAACACAGTTTGTATTTTCTAGACTGAACAAAATCATGTTGCCTTAACAAGTACTTAGCCTTAAAACCAAAATCCTTTCAATGAACAAGATTTCATGTCTCGCATACTCACTTTTTTATGCTGTAGTCTTGTTTGGTATCATCGTTCTCAGAAATACTTTGTCTTCCAGAAGGGAATTTTATTTGCTATCTTCTCCTCATACCTCTTACTAAATTGTATTTATGTTAAATTCCAGTGTTAGTGTGTAGATAAATTGCAGTTTTCCAAAAACACCATGGCATGCCAGTTCCTTAGAATCTAACCATAACCAATCTAACCATAACCAAAGTATACTGACAAAGGTATATCAAATATATAGTTGCTTCCCTCCAAACACTGCAGCTTTAAGAAATCATGTGATTACAGGAAATTTCTGGCTTTTATAAAAGATGTAAGCTTTGAGCTCTCTTGTTATTGGAGAAAAGGCCTAAAAATATGCTGAGATGCACCTAAAGGATGCAAAAACTAGACTGTAAATAAAATGAGGGATACTCACACCTCGTTTCATGAGTACTACCACCACATACAAATTCTGTCATTTTAAGCTGCTTTTTATGCTGAGGTCATTAGATTTGTACTTAAGGTTGTATGTTTGAGAACATGCTCCACACAGGTATAGTTTCAGGGCCAAGACGAAGGACTTAAGTCCTTGGAACACTTGTGGTAAGAAGCTTGCAGCCAACCTCACACGGAAAGTGTGAAGCCTAGAGCTGTAGAAAGCTAACAGCCTCTACACCCTGTGAGGCTTAGAGGTTTATTAGAGTGAATTTCATAGAATTAGTCCTCTGAAATTGCTGTCTCCTTTAGCTGATCTCCTTCTCCAGTTTACTCTTCTGTTCTCTTGCTTCGACAATTCTGTTCACAGACCAGTCTCATGAAGCGTGCAAGAAACATACATATAATAAAGCTGTCTTGAGCAGTTGCTTGGTAACTCTATGTATTAAAATCCTTCTAATATTCAACAGATACATGGATTGCAATAATAAAAATACAGGAATACAGCAGGGGATCACTAACAGCTGTTAGGGATTTAACACCCACGTCCAGATGCTTGAAAAAAAAATATACTAATAAGCAATGGATTATTAGCTGTTTGAGTAATTGCTTTGGATTCAGCATAATGATGCTCTCTGATATGATGAATTTTCAAAAATATTTTGCATTTTTTCATGAATACTCCTTATTATAAATATGTAACAACAGATTATAAAATTTAAGGTAACAACAGATTTAAAAATTATTCTCCAATAGCAAGGTTTGCGAATCTAGATATAAGAAAAAAATAACAGGTATTCCTACAGAATTCATGTCCTATTCAGGACCTATTGCTTTGTGTTTGATTTTCCATACAAAGACCAGAGCAAATGTCTGTGCAAGGAAGGTTAAGGGGGAGAATGTCTTGAACAGATGCAGCACTTCTATGAGCGCATGTGCTGTTTTAAAAATGTGTTTTGTACTGAAGCAAACTTTCTTTAGTAGTGTAAACCCGAATTCCTAGGATTTAATATTCATAGACAGAATCTTTGTTCCAAAATCAGCAAAAAGAGTATTTGGGTTCCTCTCATACTACCTAAAAGATGAATTATTGTAGCGTTTACCTGCAATGACTGTACCGGAGCCTTGCCGTAGTCTGGAGCTGCTGTGGAAGCCAGCAAGGAGACCTGCCCCTTCTGCAGCAGCAGCTGGAGGCTTCTCGAGGCTGTCTCAAATAGACATGAATGCTGACGTTCAGACAACTGAGTTAAGTCTGTTGTCCCTCTGTTTTGGATAGAGAGCAAGGGATTCAAGTTAGGCGAAATAAATCCAATCAAAGGTGGACAGAATCAAGTGAAACTGATGTGACGGATGGCAACGTTGTGCAGATGTGGTGAAAGTTTTGTAACATAAATGAGAACTCTCCATTCCTTCCTGTATCCTTTATCCAGAATTAATTATCTGATTACTTTGGGGTGGTAACTTGTCCTTTATTACAAAAGAAATTGTCATAGCACTGCAACCAGTGAATATTCTGAAGTATAATATTTTGAGTTTCCTTCACAGAAATATAACGTCAGTAATACTGGAAATGCAGAATGCTTTCTAAATGTCGCCTGTCCTCATTTTCTGACATTTATTAATAATCTTTTGTCTTTTTGCTATTATTCTCTGTTGATAAATAGTACAATTGCAATGCCATCAGCATTAGGCCTTCCATAATGCTGAATAGGATGTAACGTAGTAGACAGCAAGAAATAGAGACCAAAATGGTGTGGCTGAAGGGTAAAGGAAAGAAAAGACAGAAATATAAACAATACTTAACTATCATGTGTAGTCACCCTTTTAGAGGAGAGGTGCTATGCAAATACAGAATACTAAAGCAAAAAGAAGTCACCTTAGCTGAGCTGTCATAAAGATTAAAATTGAATTACTCAAGTGAATATAAGAAAATCAAGATTCAGTGTGTATTTACAGTGGCACCAAAAGCTAACTTTTTATAATATTCTTCTGCATATTGAAAAAATATATTAAAATATTCTACTGCTCCATTTTCCTGCTTCTTGTAATGGAGTCTAATGATGTTTTGTATACTAGAAGTTATGGACCAGATGATGAGACTATGTAGAAGAAAATATAGAATTTCTTGTAACAGTACTGAATTTCTATCTGGAGTTACTAGAGCTCAAAGCACAAAGATCACAACACATGGTGAAAGTTGTTTTCTTTTATGGATCAAGTGATGAGAAATGCATCCTTGCGCAACTCATTTTACAAAAGAGATTGCTTAGATTACAATATATAGAATTGAATGCCACAGATATGGCTTTTATTTGCTGGGCAAAACAAATTCCCATATTTTGTACATCATAGCCATAAGATCAATCATAATACAGTAATAAAAATTAGCTATTTTATACTTTTTAAATTATTAGCAAATAACAAAATTACCTTTGGTAACTTTAGCAGCCTATTAGAATCAAGGAATTCATGTTATTCTAGCAATTACCATAGGTGGTTCTACCTTAATAAAATATTTCGAATATATTTATAAAAGTATTTTCATTACATGATTACAGAAAATGCAAGGACTATTTATCAATCTTATGCTCAGATTTATTTAGGAATAGCTGACAAGCGGGAATTTATTCTGCTTGTGATTGTCCTTTATTGTCATATTTGCAAAGTGTTTACTTGTTTGAGTCTAGTTTTTCATCAGTATGCCATGTACAGTCATCAGATAAGTTAAGGCTTTGCTATCTGCTATCACTGTAGATAAAGATATTTATAGCCATATATTTAATCTGACACAGAGAAGGGAGATTTAATTAACAGTTCATAAATCATATCATATTGCCGATCTGGTATAGCTATACCAGAAGGCTTTGATCTAATCTGAATTTCTATGTGCACCAAGTCTAGCTGCCTCCTTTTTCCACTAATCCCCAATTGCTTTGGTACTATGACAGATATAATAAATCATATACTTGGAGTAGAAGGCACTGAATAACTTGATTGCTGCTTGCACCTTCACAATTCGACACCTTGATTTTATTCTCAAATTGTTAGCAAATTTCACAGGAAGGCTTCGTTGCAAGTGGCGGTTGGATGCCTCTTGTCTGCAACCCAAACTGCATACTCACCAGCAACAGCAACATGGGTAACCCTTCTAGTTTGTGCAAAAGAGTTTATGTGGTATGCTGCAGATGGCTGTGGACAGAGAAAGAAAAAAAAAAAGCAAAACATTACCCCAAACACTGGAAAATTCAGTGTTATGTTTGTAAGTCATGCAGGATGTTATTTTTACTTCTGCAGTGGAAGCCAAAGAGTTCATTTGGCATTAATTATTTCTAATCACCTTCTCTCCTTCACTAAAAAGCCATGTTCATACTCTCTTCAACACTCAGCCCGGCTGGGGTCTAGCTAACCTTAAGAAATCTTGAACATTGCTTTAAACAGAACAGAGAATTCTGTAGCCAACCTGTAGGATTAACTTTGATCTTTTTAGTCCTGATTATGTGCATTAATCAGAACATCATCACTATTCTTATCAGCACTTTCTTAGAATTAGCTATGTCTGAAAGCTGTCAAAACTGTTAATAATTAAAACCAGAGATAATCATAACACTCTGGAATCTTTGACCTCCCATTATGACCCTTTGCTGAGGGAACTGCTGGGTAATATACTATAGCTCTGCAAGAAACGTTTTGTCTATGGAGGAAACAGAAATCATAAATCTTTCTTCATATACGCCAAGGAAAATAATTGCTCTTTTTTTTTTAATTTCTTCTGCCATGGTCTTTATATCCATGATATCTGACATTGAAGCTATAAGTCATTTATCAAAGACAGAGAGAAATTATAGGAAAGGAAGTAGGACAACATTCTAGCTTCAGAGTGCTAATGGCTAGATGCTTTCTGTAGTTTGTGTCAAATTTACTGAATAAGAAGTGAAATACCACTTCATGTTTCCTTGGTTACAAAGCTCTCTACTTAAGGCATTAGAATTTGAAAGTCAAGCACAGAGTAAAAATATACAGTTTAATATAGTCCAGGCTGAATTTCTAAATCTCCTTCTGGAACAGAGTAAAATATATTTGTGTGTTGAATCCCAGTCATTGAGATCCTCGTTCTTCACAAATCAGAGGTCTGAGCATTTTCATTAAGATTAAGGTATGAGAATATAGAAAGTGAGCTGGCAAGTTTTTCTGCCTTTTTGTATGATCTGTATGCTTTCAGATGTTCTTTCCTTGAGATGTAGGAGTCTCTACTGTTCCCAGTGGGTCCAACTTGTAATACAGTTGTTCCAGTGTGAACTTTAATCAGCTTCTTGCTGTAGCAGAAGTAGATGAAAACAGGATCAACCCCCTGCCTCAGACAACAGCATAGGTCTGGTGTGATCAAGGAAATAGATAGCCAAATTAGGAAAACAACTTGTAGATCATCAAGAAGTCCCACCCAAAGTGTCCAGAAGTGTCCAGAACAAGCAGATCATGAGCGCTGATGATAGTGAAGCAAGTCAGAAAACAACAGCAAATCAAAACCCAAATTATCTGATTATCAGCGAGGCGTTCTTTAGCCAGTCCTACAGCTAAGGACACTGAAGAGGACTGGGATAACCAAAAGTGGCTGAAAAACAACACCAGGGAGGGAAGTCCCACAAGCATGCACTAGGATCCGGGACCATCTCTCCATCCTCTGAGGAACCCATGGGGCAGAGAAGAGCCCAGGGAAGCCTCAGAACCCTGCACGAGGACTATGCACAGCACAGCAGGAACCGCTGTGCTGGCCGCCAAGCCTCCCTGCAGGGCTGCGCCGTCTCTCACGTGGAACAAGGAGCTCGTGTAGGAGCCTCTACGTTAACCCAGCTGGCTCCTCTCCCTCGCTGCACCATCTCCACCACAGCACAGGGAAGTCATGCAATTAACAAAACTGCATGTATCTGTGAATTGCTTTAGTATACAAATCTATTTACCCTCCACACTGTCATTTGATTTTATATATGACGTATGTAGATTGGACTTAGTGGGGCAAAGGGGAGTCAGGGGAAGCAGATCTTATACAACAGCAACCTCGAGTAACCTAGTGAGAGGAAATGGATGGTGACGCGCTACTTTGATCCTTTTTGGAGCTGAATACCATTGAACAGCACTAAGATCTGATTGAGGAATCTGCAAGTAAAATGTGCTGACATTGCGACTGCTTGCGCTTTGAGAGGAAGAAAAGACAATTTAGAGAGATCTTTTCACTGTTGTTATTCACATTAGTGTGATATGTTCAATACAAACTGAAATTTTTCCACTCTTTTGCGTAGAAATGATTTTAATTATTTTTTATTTAGGTGCAAAACACTTAGTGAAAAAGTTTCTCAGATTCTACATGATTTAGAGTAAGTATATAATTCAGCAGGGGCAAAATGCCAAATGAAATGGAAATTTTCAGTGTGAATATAAAACAGTCTGCCTTTCACTTATCTAGCTGACCCTTACACGTTGGCTGCAGAGCGCCGAGCATTATCTTTGAGCTCCCAGTATCTTATTGGCATTTGTAGCCTTGTGCAGAGAGCAGTAATTTGCAGTAAATCTCTTCACACAGCGTTATATTCAGAATGAATTCTTATCTGAATAGTGCGGTGAATACTGACGATAAAATACTGAGCTTTCATGCTTACCAATAAGAGACCAACTATTGCATAACTTCCCCCCAAAAGACAAAGGTCAAATCAACAGGTAGAGAAAGAAAAAATAAGGAGTATAGCTGAAGGATTAGTACCTAGGAAGAACGAAAAGAAAAAAAAACCCACAAGAGATAATTACTTAAAACACAATGATATCCTTTTGTTGTCTTGATTCCTCTTTTTTCTTACCTGTTGGATGTGGCAAATCAAACCTCTAACAGCGCACATACCCCTTGCACCATTCTGGTTTTTTAGCTTCACATACACCCAGAAGAACAAATGTCGTCTTCTGATCCCACTAACAAGTAGCTCGAATATTCCTCAGTTCTTTCAGGCCCCAGCAAGGGAACGTGGCGTGAGAGCCGAAGCTGCTGTAGTGCTATTCAGTTTCATCTTATAAAAAATTAGACTGCTGTTAATGAAATATTTGCGAGTCTTGTAACAGAAGTACAATTTTTGTCTAGTGAACATTATTCTTCTACAAATACATTTCCGAGAGTAGGTCGTCTCTCTCTTCTCGTTTGCGGTATCTGCGCAACTAAAATAGATCAGGCACATTGTGGGTCACGACGCAGCCTGTGTCCTCGCAGCCGCTCTTCCTTGTTCCCATGAAGCAGAGGGTTCCAATCCAAACTTTCTGTTGCTCACGCTCCTGGCAGGTGCTAACCCTGAAGCGTGCCCAGGCAATGTCTGAGGGAGCGTTAGTAAGCTGGAGTCAAAACCATGCCATAGCTGATGATAGCAATTTAATAGTATGGATGACGACGTGGCAGAGCTCAGGCCCATTCCCTGCTCAGTTTACTCGTGTAGACGTAGACACGGGGAGGAGTTGGGAGTGCCAGGGAACCAGGTGCCACAGGGTGCACAAACCAGCATACTATTTGCAAAGACAGCTTCACATAGGTTTTGGTACTATTGAACATCAGATCCACAGATTTAAAGCATGTTTGTTTATGCGGAATCTTCTTTCTATAGTAAGCACCAGAATTTCATAGTTTTTATCCTTAAAGGGAAGAAAAATGTAAAGAATCTAACTTTTTTCAGACAAGAAAAATGGAAAGAAAGTGGTTCACATTTATCAAACGTTTCATTTGAAAGAAGTTTGAAATGTCAGAACGGAAAAGTCAAGAAAAAGCAACAAGGTCAAATATGTTTCACGTCAGAACAAAACTAGACTGATTCGTGTTGCCTGTTCTCTGTAGAAGATATAACCAAAATAGCAATGTTTATGCGAAAGCTCCCATTTTTCTTTGGAAAATGATTTGGCTAAATTTTTATTAGCTCTTTTAAGAACGCTTTATCAATGTTGTCCTCCATGGTTCCACTGTATCTGTTACAGAGGGAGGATGGGCCACCCAGCAAATGGAGGTGACATTTAAACTAATTTTTGAACGCTTCTAACTGAAAGTGTCATCATTGCCTCATTTCAGATTACTTTTACTGTTGGGGGAAGGAACGTCAATTCTAGATTATTATTGTGTATGAATCCTTTGTGTGTGTGTGTGTGTGTGTGTGAAATGCATCACATTTCAAACACACACACAGTGTCTAATTCAAAACCGCTGACATCAACTTGTGCAGTATGTTGGCATAATCTTAAACCCATTTTACAGAACAGCTTTGCTCGTGGTGCACTGGAACGAGGAATACTCATGGAATGTCTTAATCTACTCTTAGATTTTGACTTTAGATGCACCAGGAAATCTGATAAAGCCCCCAGCTGCCTCAGAAGACCATCCTTCATCTGTACACTCATACAAACACCCAACTGCAGGATTTTTAACATCAAACTAAATCCTTCTCCTAACTACTAGTTGACAAATATATATCCAGTCCCTAGAAACGACATTCATTAAACATAGAACTTGAAGATAGGAACAATTCAAACACTGTTAAACACAGACCAAGTTAGTTAATGGCTAGAAAAAAGGATGTAAAAATGTTTAAGATAATGCAATAATACTATAAAATACTTATAAAAGCAAAAATTAATACAGATATTATGATACGCTTTTAAAGGAAATCTGGCCTAGGGGAAGTCACTTCCTGCAGACCAACATTCCTGAAGTCTTTATTCTGCAAACATCTAAAAATGCAGGGTGTAATCTTGGCTTCTCTAAAAATAAAAAGCATTTTACCCTTCAGCTTCATACAGCCAAAAATCCACCTGCAGTTTTGTGTCGGAGTGAGCTGCTGCCATGCGACGAACATGTTCTGTAGGAGACAACATTATGATTAGTCTTGATAGAATCGCAGACAAATTTAGTGGCGCTATGTTTAGGACTGCAGAGATTATCAATTCCCCCCCATTCATGGCATGGCAAAACTGAGCTGATTTGGGTTGCAAATATCTCTGCTGAACGCAGCGATTCCCCCCTTCACTCTCTCTCCTTACCTTGCAAATAAAAGATTGGGTATTTTAAGAGTAGCCCTGCTTATTCAAGTACAGACAAGAAAGAAGCTTTATTTAGTGCACATCCACTATTACTTGCATCAGTAAACCATACTGTTTGTTTGGCCTGACCCCATATTTTACATATATCTGTCATTAATTACAGATACAATATTAGTGTATTCTATTGCTACCATGTCAAAATAGAATGAATTGAATTTACTACAAAATAGAACACAAAGAAAAGACAAGATATACAAGTGAACTTGTTTAAAATATAGCTTTATATATGGCAGAGAGATACTGTATGGGCTTTGCAGGTATAGTAAAATAGTAAGGCAATTAACCAGTTATTGAATTTTAAATTCATGGTTATATCCACCTCCTCCTGCAGTTCTGCAATGCTACAATTATATGATTTTATAGATAATTTAAATTTCCACATTTGACTGACTGCCTACTGTCTATGGACATAGAGTGACAAACAAGAGGCAGATTTGTGTCATAACCGGATTGCAAGGTGAAAAAACCCAGCCAGATGTGTCATTTGCATTCACTGCTATACTGGGAAAATGATGAAGAAAACTACATTTGGAAACTCCTTCTAATTCAAAGCACAGCCTTCTGATGCTATATGCTATAATAGCAAGGGATTCCCAGAATTATGCACTCTTGACAGGAAAATACCTTAGAGTTGTCTATCTTAAAAATAAGTATGTAGTAAAAGCACGGGGTAACAACTGGTTCTACTGTATTGCATTTATATTATATTCAGGAAAGATTTGCATTAAGGGTTGTATTAGAAACTGCAGAGGCTCCTGTAAATGACTGGCTGACATGAATTTATGAAACTCTTCAGCAGGAACGAGCCTAAGTGGATTGGAAATGCTTGGGAATTTAGGCGTTAATTTTGAGGGGTTTAGTATTTATAGCTGCTACTGTTTTGAATGATAGCATCTCCTCCTCCAGATTGTCACACTCGTTATGGCTGAGGTGCAAGACAATTTAGAAATGATACTGTAGGAAAATCACCAACTCTTTCTAGGGAACGTTGCTGATGGTGAGTTGCCTCCTCTACCATCTGTGATTTCCATGATTATTTTTTATTCAAGCTGTTCAGAATTCAGACCTTCTTTTTTTTTTTTTAATCTATTCTGCTTGAAGACATCCTTAAAAAATGGTATTGGACAAATATTTAATATTTCTTAGAGTTCATAATTAAGGGGTCCTTCAGGTTTAAAAGACCTTCAGCACCCATTTTACCCCATCACTTTTCTTTCCCTCTCCAACCCACAGCGAGAATATTCATGTCACTGAAATGTTGTAAGATAAATTATAGCTGAGAGATATTTAAACTCTATCTCTTCTTCTTGCACATAGGAGGATAGTCAAGTTAACATCTGGCAGAGAGAATTACTTGGAAGAATACCGTATGCCTTACACACGGACTGGGTAAGTTGAAGATGATGCTGACTGACAGTAGAGAGCATTTTGAGGAACTTGAATGAGGGAAGATGTCCATCTCTTACTGAAGAGAGATTTTTCAACAAGAACACCCACTGTAAATCCAGGCAAATGAGAACAGAAGTGACTTCTTTCACCTTTTATTTGCCAGAAGACTCTAGATATTTTTTTCCTCACAGATGCAAGCTTCCCTGTGGTTAATTTTGCCTACGCTATTCTAAATTCTAACAACTAACAAATTGTTCCAAACTGAGTGATGAATGCTGCCATTTCATTCCAGCAACTTTAGGATTCAGTTACTGTTTTCTGAGTGGGAAAACATGGTGAAACCATACTGAGAGTCATACTTCATGCCCTAAAATAGCTGCACCTTCATTTCCGGATGAAGTCCAAAGTGCGGGTTATTAAAATATTGCATGACTTAAGTTACTATTGGGCAGAAATACATTGGCTGCTTCTCACTTTCAGAGATTAAATATGTGTGAGTAAGAAGCAAGGGAGTCTCACCAGTAGCCTCTTACACAGATGCAACTGCAATGAGCATATTATAACTGTGGGGCAATAAACATCTAAACAATGATTCACAGAGTCAGAGCAGGCTGCACAGGACTGCGTCCAGGCGGGGTTTGAATATCTCCAGAGAAGGAGATTCCACACCCTCCCTGGGCAGCCTGTGCCAGGGCTCTGTCACCCTCAGTGAAGAAGTTTTTCCTCATGTTCAGGCAGAACTTCCCGTGTTCCAGTTTGTGCCCGTTCCCCCTTGTCGTGTCCTTGGGCGCCACTGAAAAGAGTCTGGCCCCATCCTCTTGACACCCCCTTCAGATATTTGTGTACATTGATAAGATCTCCTCTCAGTCTTCCCTTCTCTAGGCTAAACAGGCCCAGCTCCCTCAGCCTTTCCTCTTAAGAGAGATGCTCCAGTCCCCTCATCATCTTTGTAGCCTCCGCTGGACTCTCTCCAGTAGTTCCTCGTCTTTCTTGAACTGGGGAGCCCAGAACTGGACACAGGACTCCAGATGGGGCCTCACCAGGGCTGAGTAGAGGGGAAGGAGAACCTCCCCGCACCTGCTGGCCACACTCTTCTTAATGCATCGCAGGATATCATTGGCCTTCTGGGCAACAAGGGCACATTGCTGGCTCATGGTGAATTTGTCATCCACCAGGACTCCCAGGTCCCTCTCCTCAGAGCTGCTTTCCAGGAGGTCAACCCCCAACCTGTACCGGTGCATGGGGTTGTTCCTCCCCAGGTGCAGGACCCTGCACTTGCCCGTGTTGAACTTCATGAGGTTCCTCTCTGCCCAATACTCCAGCCTGTCCAAGTCATACCTTATAAGCTCCCAGGTGCTGTACAGGGCTAGGCACACCTGTAAATTTAATGTGTTTCTTTTTTTTATGAAAGCATTGCCCTTTATAGATATAAATAAAATGCAGTGAACACATTCCTAATTTCAGGACCAGTTCAACTATTTAATTGATTTCCCTATGTAAAATTAATTGCCTTTTCATAACAGCATGCTTCATGTACTTATAATGCATTGCCCTTCAGAAACAAAAAAGAATTCACAAAGGTTTAGAAACTAAACAACTCCAAGGTAATGTGCTGGTAAATCCCAGAATAGCAAAATATTTAGTTATTGACAGCAATTCTTGTCCTTGAAATCTCAGCATTTCAGGCTTATTCACTGTAGAAGCCAGAAGAAATTTGCAAGTAGTTATTCTTTGTTCAGTTGCCATAGTAGCAATAATAAGTTGGGGTTTTTTTAATTTACTTTTTCATCTTTACAAACCTCCCTTTTCCCTTCAGAATACTGGAAGTTTCTGGAGATCGTAATCCATCTACCCCCGAACATACAATTGCTCTGCTCCTGCCTAGGAGGAGCTGTGTTGCAACAAATATTGTTTGAGTATTTATAGGTATATGCTTGAGAATTTGTCATTGCATTGTAACAGTCTTATGTTGTGGCATGGTGAAGTTTACCACTTATGAAACTATCATGATGCAAACATACTTCTCCTAGGCACTACCTAATGCTCCAGTTTCCTTTTCTCCCTCTGGTAAGGTTGAATGATTTTGGTCTGATATATCACAGGAAGAAGTTTAATGGGACTGTGCAGCTTTACAGCCATCTCCAAAATACTATTTGCTAAATCTCGAGTAGTGGCAGCAGTGCTCTCAGTGTGACTCCTGCAGAGCATGGCTAGTACTGGTCAGCATCCATCCTGTTCCACGTGGAGGTCTCAGGTGAGCCACAGCCTACGCCCTGACTTTTATGGGAAAAAAAATAAAAATCAGGAATCCAACAGCGATCAAACCCACAATTTATTTCTTGATCTGATCCTGAGTGGAGCAGCTCTGTTTTACCCTCTCCTGGAGTTTACACCAAAGTGCCGCTGGACTTTGCATATGTCCTTTTCAGAGGTGTCACGGGCAGGAGTCAGGTCTTGTTAGATATTGTGGGGGCAGCGTGAGAAGTTGCCAATTTGTGTATCACTCTGAAAAGTGGGGGAGAGAAGATTCGTGAACTGGGAAAGGAAAGGAGCTCAGCAAGCGTGGAAACCTGCCTCTGCTGTGCTGGACCTGCTTCCTCCAGGGCGAGGGAGGCAGAGCTGGAGAACGTTTTCCCCAGAAAAGGAGAAATCCCCTTTCTATGGAGAAAGGGAATGGGTGTCACCTCTCCTGGGCGCTGCTCGGTGCCAGGTCTGGAGGAACTGCTCTTTCTGTGACTGGGCTAAACACACTGTGAACTCCCGGTGTGCTCAGGATCTCCCAGAAACAGGCACTGGGTAATTGGCACAACTTTCTTTTTGTCTGTTTTCTGTGTCTGTCTAGATTTTGACTTAAAGTCTGCATGGAAGTGAGCTGGCCTCTCTTTCTCATAACTTCAGTCTCCCTACACATTTGTTTTCATTTAATTTTGTTTTCTCTGTAAGCATTGTGAAATGAAAGTGTTTAATTTCGGTAACGCGGGCACAGCCACCACACTGATTTTTAGGGAGCTAACTCATTGTCAATGAAAGACTGAGTCTGGTAATTTACAGCAAGAACTGCTGAGGCGAATAGCGATGTCTACTTCCATAGTATATTTTAGCTCTAAGGCAAAATCAGTGGCATCTCTGACAGGATAAGCACCCAAGCTAAGAAAACACATGGAAAAAACCCTCATTCTACTTGACAACTTTGTCATTAATTTGCTTAATGTCATGGTCCATGAACAACTAGTGCTGAGAGACTGTGATTTTGATATGTGTATACTTTTAATGATACGTGAATACTGAAATATCACACCACCTTCTCATCAGGTAAGCTCTGTATGCTTCTCTTGCATTTCCTCAGATACCAGCCCGGGGTCTGGGGAAGAACCACTTGCTAGCTCTGCTGTGTTCGCTGACAGGCAATAGAGCCTCAACAGTGTCTTTAGCAACTTTCTGCCCAGTTTTTAATGAGGAACTGAAGACTGCTTTGTCTTGCTAGAATGAAAATGTTCTTTTAAAAAAATTTCTTCCATCACTGAGCAATTCTAAAAATGAAATTTGGTAAATGGGATGTGCTTTTCCTTCACTTTACTGTGAACTCCGTGAGACAATTTTGGAGGTGCAAACAAATCCTTCCTGTCACCCTTTTCAGAGCAAGATTTGGAACCTCAGGAGTCAGGGTGCATTGCACATCAACCTCCAAGAATTTACTTGAGGATTAATAGTGTTAATATCAGTGCATGAAGAGAAGTCTCCTCTTTGGCTAACCTTTGTTCATGTTTTCCAGTTTTCATGTAGAAACTTTGTTCCATATTTTACAGATGAGATGCAAAAAACAGGAGTCTGAAATAATTTGTTTTCCGAGACAGGAAGACAATCATAAATCTTTAAATGTTGTGATCCCCTGACATAAGTTGCACTTCGTACATATCCAGGTATAACTGAAGTGGAGCAGCCAGCTTCTGAGTTGATCTGTGTCAAAAATGTCACCCCCCTTTTAGTAATCCTCTCTCCATTTCACAGCTTGGTGTCGTCAGCAAACTTGCTGAGGGGCACTCAATCCCACTGTCCATGTTACCAACAAAGATGTTAAACAGCGCCTGTCCCAGTACTGACCCCAGAGGAAAGCCACTCGTCACCCGTCTCCACTTGGACATTGAGCTGTTGACCGCAACTCTTTGAGTGCGACTCTCCAGACAATTCCTTATCCACCGAGCGGTCCATCTCTCAAATCCGTGTCTCTCCAATTTAGAGACAAGGATGTCCTGCGGGACACGGTCAAATGCCTTGCACAAGTCCAGGTAGATGACATCAGTTGCTCTTCCCTTACCACCCATGCTGTAACCCCATCATAGAAGGCCACCAAATTTGTTGAGTATGATTTGCCCTTACTGAAGCCATGTTGGCTGTCTCCAATCACCTCCTTATTTTCCATGTTCCTTCGCATAGCTTCCAGGAGGATCTACTCCATGATCTTGCCAGTCACAGAGGTGAGACTGACTGGCCTGTAGTTCCTTTTTTCCCTTTTAAAAATGGGAGTTATATTTCCCTTTTCTAGTCAGTGGGAACTTCACTGGGCTGCCACGACTTCTCAAATATGATGGATAGTGGCTTAGCAACTTCATCCACCAGTTCCCTCAGCACCCACGGATGCATCTCATCAGATCTCATGGACTTGTGCACCTTCAGGTTCCTTAGATGGTCTTGAACCTGATCTTCTCCTACAGTGGGTGGTTCTTCATTCTCCCAGTCCCTGCCCTTGCCTTCTGTGACTTGGGTGGTGTGGCTAGAGCACTTGCCGGTGAAGACTGAGGAAAAAAAGTTGTACTTCAAAGTGCTTCGAAACAGGATTTTAATATGTGCAGCTTAGGAACTGGTATCAAGAGGGCTCTTTAAGTGAAAGACAGGCTGCTCATATCTTCCCTTTGAAAACCTCCATGGAATCCAAAACACATCCCGCTTCAGTGAGTAATTCCCCTGAAGCTAATGGCTTTATTGACAATTGCAACTCCATCAATTCTTCTAGTTTATTTGAAATGGCTTATATAAGCCAAACGTATTATGAACGCTTAAATTGAAAATGTCCTAGTTGTATTTGTGTAATAGCTTAGGCAAACACTCGTGTACCCAGTAGCCATGGTTTAAAAGGGGAACAGAAGGCATTCAGCATCACTCGTTTCAGAGGATCATGCTCTGAGCGAAATCCAAGTAAGAGCTGAATGTTTGTGGAAAGAAGGAAAAGCGAAGCTCAGGTCATATCTCAAGCACTATTATTAAATACTGGCAACAGGTAACTCAGGATGTTTCCTGTTCATTTGGATGGAAACTCTCACACGAATAAGAAGTCGCCAATGTGAGTAAGAGTTCAACAGCCTGACCTTTCTCTGTTTTCACATCATTGTTGCAACTGTGTACTGTGGAAAATAACCGGTGCTCTCCCATTATTCAGTCAGACCTATGCAACACATTAACTCAGAGGTCTTCCTAACTTGCTATTATTCCTTTAAATTCATTTTTTGCTTTCTTTCTGACATCTTTTTCTATCTGCTAAGAGTAGTTTTATTAGCATGGGTCATAATGTCAATATAAAAAAAAATCTGCAATAAAAAAATCCTCCTTTAACTGTCAGAGTTCAGCACACATGGAAGTAATTAAATTCAGACAATGACTGGTCAGATTTCCCCAGCTTCCTCCAGCCAGTTGTAATCATCAATCTAAAGAGCAAATCCCAGTTTAGAATCTCTGACATTCCAGCTCAGGGCTGTGAATTGAGAATTCATCTCAAATCCCTGACAGTGAAGCCAGGCTCTGCAAAGTGCTGCAGATTTGGAAGATGTATGATGGTGTTGAATGCTTTTGCGAATCTCTTGCTGGGAAAAATGAGAAATGCCAAGTGTAAGCTGTCGAATGAGCAGGTCTATCTTCAAGGAAATAGGTGTGTGTAATTAAAAAATAAATACCTAGTGCACAGTCAGCTGTTCTTAGATCAAATTTTAATCTATAAAAACAATAAAAATAGCAAAGGCTGGCACAGAAACCAAACTTTTCCAAAATTTCATCACAAACTACATTTCCTAATATCTACAGCTTCAGTTTTGCATGTTTTTTCCTCTTCCATTAGCTGACTGGAGTATTTAATCTATTTATATATCATAAACATTGAGGAAAAAATAGTGGAAGAATGGACAGAGTTATTTCCACACATAAACAAAAGATAATTTCACAAATAATAATAAAAGTGGAGCTTTCCATAATTAGAAATCACATAATTCTGTAAATATTTCTAAAGATAATCTTATTACATGCAGTCAATCGGAAGGGAAGCAGAGGGAGTGCTGTGCCTTGCCTAGGATGACGCAGCAGGTAGGACCGGGTGCATGGAAGGAGAGCTCATCCCTCTGGTGACTCAACCCGCTCTCCACTTAAACCCGCTTCTTGCTTTGTACTCGTACATATGGTTTGGGGTTGGCTACTGTGACCACTTTGGCCTGCAGCTGTGCCAAAAGGAGCAGCCTCCACTTTGTCTTCATGTGCTGAAACGGCCTTCCCAGGGCTGTCCCTGAACCTCCTTGGTGGTCACTGCTCTGCTTCGTTGCGTATTTCACGCTCAGATGTGGACAGAATCACAGAAACGTAGTCATTTTCTTGTTAGCACAGGGCTCTACTCCCATTCGTATTTGCCAGCAATTCCACCGGAGAAGATAGGACTAAATTTTCCCATTTCTTTCAGCACTTTCCTCCAAAATTAAAATCTTTCTGCTGCTGCAAAATGAAGCAATAAAACCCCAAACCCTTCACATGACAGGTGCTGTGGAGGTCAGCCAGCTGGCCCACATAGTTCTGTGGCCTCAGTTACAATCTTTGGCAATGAATTTCGCCGTCGATCATTACACAAACCAACAAAAAATAGGAGGAATATCCAAAAGGCCAGAGAATTGTTCTAGAGAAGGAAGTGCTGGGCGGAGACAGGACTGACAGAAGTTGAGAAACAGAGAATGAAAAAGAAAGGGGAGAGAAGGGAAAAAACACCAATCCACCCCAGAAGAAAAGACAATATTCCTCACCATGAATCTGGATGGAGTTCTATGCTCCCTCTGTCTAGTAACACTCCTGATAAGAAATGCAAAGACATTTAATAATATTAATCACAATATAAAGAAGCAAGTCGCCAAACTGCAACATCAGTTACATAAGGCCAGGGATTCTGTCCGTCAGTCTTTCATTAACATCACATTGGCATCCTCTGACTTTCAGGACAATTCTAACTGTACATTTACTCTCCCTTGTCCACAGGCCGCTGTGATTTGCCCCACATTTCTGGATGTATTTCGTGGCCATGCACAGTCACCCAAAGTAAGTGAGCATGCAAAATTTAACGCCAGATCCTGGATCTGGAATCCACTTTGGCAATTCTTACACAGGCAAACGAGTACATTGAAAGCAGGAATTGTGCCACTCACGTAAGCGAAGATTACATACAGTTTCAAGAGATGCAGCCAGAAATGCTCTGAGAGGCTGTAGGCATGTCACTTTTTCTTTTAACTTCTACTTTTTTAAAAAAGAACATAATGGTAAAGCCAAGTGAGCAAATTAAGGTGTTAGGAATGCTGTGAGAAAGTGAAAGATGGAAAAATTTTGCCTTACAGAGTGAATATCTGTAAATTAAGTGCTGCTCTCACTTGTGATCACATCCTGGATTCTTTTTTAACCATGCTGGAAATCATCCAGTCTGTATATTACCTTGGGCAAATCTTCTCATTGCTCTTTCTCTATTTTTTGCCTTTTTTTTTTTTTTTTTACCTAAATACATAGCTGAGACTACTAATGTTTAGTTGTGTTGTGGGTTTTTTCTTTGTGTTTTTGTTTGCTTGTTTGGTTGGTTTGTTTTTGGGTTTTTTTGTTTGTTTGGGGGCTTGGGGGGGTGTGGGTGTGGTGTTTTTTTGTTTGTTTGCTTTTTTGTTTGTTTTTTTTCCCCAGGGGTGGAAGATTTACATTAGAGAAAACAAAAAAATCCAGCAACCACTAAGCCATTACTAAGCCACTGAGCTACACTACTATCTAATATGCAGCTCTTGAATAAATGTGAGGCTTATTTTGAAAAAAAATATTTTTTAAAATCTGAAGTTTCTTTTGAAATTTATATTTTGTATCATCTATTCCGAATCTCATGCAGCAGAATACTCAAAGCTGGAAGAGTTTATGCAGCTTTGCTGGGAAGACAAATTAGGTAAGTTTATATAGCTTTTTATTTTTTTAAAACATCACTGATCTCAAAATATTTGGCAAGCTTTCATCAAAAATCAACAAAAGGCTTACAAGGTTCTCACCAGTTTTAGTGGTGAAGAGAAAGAAATATTTTGTGACAGATGATTAAGCCACACTCAGAGAGTAATTCATAGCTAGGATCAGAACTCAGAAAACTTGATTCTATTTCCCCATTTTTTCCATTGCTCTGCCAAATGTTGCCCACAGGACTTTATAATATTTGCAGGTCAGTTTTGGCTAAACATGAAATGAGTTCTTGGGCGATGACACCTGTACTTAAGGAGAACTTTTGTCTTTAACTAGATCACAAAGAAGACGGACTGTTTCCTATAAACTACATAATGTTCTATCAGAATCACTTCTTCTTCAAGCAGAATTCCTTTTTGGTATATTGAATGGGTGAAATGAAATGTCAAGCTCATCTAGTCTGCAATATGTAGCCTGGTGCTACAGCAATGTGAGGAAAAAGCTGAAGGCTTACTGACAGCAATATAATCTCCCTAATACTGAGATTGATCTAGTCTGCAGAGAAAGGGAGGGCTGTGGCGCATACGAATGAAGAAGCAGTGCATTTGGAAAGATTGCAGTGAATCTGATCGGTCTGTGAGCAAAAGAGTGAGGTTGTTCACTAAATAGCACAGCCTTCAGCTTAAGAAACCATGTACAGGATGAAAAAAAAATAAGATAACATGAAGGATGAGTAAAGAGAAGCAGCAACTGTGTTCTCTGTGCATGCTCTGATTAAAACACAATAGAGGAAACCATTCAAAGTTCAACGGATAGACAAGAGAGTCAAGACTGATAGAAAAGGGCACAGTCTAGAAAGTTTTTTCCTTCATCCTGATGCTGCCAGGACTGCTAGAAGCAGAATGAAACCATAAAATGTTAAACTATTTCAAATATGAGTCTTTTTCCTGTTCTTGGTGGGAATCATCATTAAACGCTTCTTGAAGGTATCACAAAGCCTATCTGTTTGTCTGTGTGCTTGGCCAAGTGGCTGTAGTCAACAAACTGGCAGCAGATTCTGAGGATTTTCTTAGCATATTTAGAAACTGTTAAAAAGCCCTATTGTTTCCAACCTGTATACAAAATATACTCAGTAGGGACCATACATATCCTATCTTACTCTTTTTTCAGTTATTTAATCACATCTTTAATAAGTTCATGTTGTTAAAAAAATATACCTTTATCTTTCCCCATATAAAAAAATGGAGGAAAAGATGTGCAAGTGCCTATAATGACCACAAAATCATCTGGTTATATCTTTATCTTTCAGTATCCACCAGGCCAGCACTGAAGAAATGAATTTGATCCCATATATAGGTCACGCAGCTGAACTTTTGTGCATGCCTTGGAAAACTTACATGGATAATAGACCAGGGTTGCAATGTGCTGACCAGACTGTAGCAGGAAATCTGTAACTCAGAGGAGGATTCTGTGGGATTCCTTCATTGCTCTTGTTATGTCCTGGCATGCGTCTGATGGCAAATTAAAAATGAAATGACTGATGCCATTGAGTAAAAAACAGTATTTTCCCCCCAAACACCTCTTTAGGGTGTTACTCCTTGTCCATACACAGGGACATGAAGAAAACCAGAAAATAAACAATTAATGCAAAGCTATAACATATGCACTGGCTAATTTGGGAACTGAACCAGGCTCCCAGACACAAAGCATAAATTCATAGGCACTTAAAATGAGACGAGTACCATTTCAGAGTTATCCAGATTCTTACACAGAGGCAATTAACTGTGCCAGGAACTGGACACAGCTACCAGCCCTGAGGAAGATGTCAAACAGGCAGTTACAGCTGGTCAGACAACTGGAGTAGCTCTCTGCTACATGGAGCAGGAGTTCCTACAGGACCTAACGAAGCAATCCATCCAGGTCTGAGATCTGCATTTTCTCAGGATAAGAGAACACAGCCAAGGGAGAGTGTAGTAGGCAGCATGAGACTGGTGGTATATGATAGACTTGTATATGCATGATAGACTTAAATACATATGATAGAGGGCGAGGAAAATAAAGCTGAAGCAGGCTTTTCCTTGAGCGTGTAACCTGCAAATACAGTGGTGCTGCTCACAGACGACTGCTGTTGCCTGAGAAAACTACATTTGGGATCCATTTTCCTTGTAATAAAAATGCATTCTCTACTCGTGAGGTTTTTCATTGTTACTGGACAGAAGTGGGCTGTACTAGGTATGGAGTTGCGAGCTCTCAAGAGGTCTCCAATGAGAATGAAAAATCCCTGTCAACCAGTAGACACAGGATACTCTCTCCTAAGAGCTGGACACTAAGTATAGTTTTCAGTTCTCAAACAGTTAACGGCAAACGTTTTTAACAGGCATATATGCAGTGCCCTGTCTATAACTGTCGTTCAGCTTATTGATCATGACCCAGAACACATTGACGCAAACCGTGATGTAAATCCAACAGTAAAAGTACGGGTGAATCCTGCAGTTCCCTGTGGATGGCATCCTTTTTCCACAGTGATTTCCTATTTATTAGGCAAAGGAATTTATGACTTTAGACAGGAAGGGTTTGGGGAATGACAGGTGGAATCCCAGTAAACGTGAAAAGCAGAAATCAGACTGGAAATATTTCTGTTATGCCTTCTCCTGGCTCCGTCCCCCTTGTCTTTCCCCACCCACACAAGCCTTGTGTGTGTGTTTTTAGCATGCTCATACTTTCTGGGCAGGGAGTGACATGCAGCAGAATTTGTATTTGCCATCCCCTTTCCAAGTCTGGTCTCATGGTCTTTCATGTACAACCTTTCATGTACCTCTGGAGAAGTGTTTATGAGAGACTGTGGCTTCTGACAGTGCTCTCACTTAAGTTCCATTTTTTTTTTCCTGTTTTTCTTTGTTATTCATAGTCTTGCATGATAAGCTAATCAAGAAGAAATAGAAACACTGAAACTACAGAGGGACTGATTGTTATTTGGGTATCTGTTACTTTCATCAGGCTTTCCACATATGTCTTCATTATACTTGTTGAATCGCTTCTTTTTTCTTATATCTTTTTCTTGTCTCTATACAAACAATAAATTTCTCTGAGATTTTACTGACACAAACTAATAAAGAAGTTCACATTGCTGACTTTAAATTATTGAAATTGTCTTGTTCAATCTTGATTTGTG
This sequence comes from Phoenicopterus ruber ruber, assembly GCA_009819775.1. NCBI lineage: Eukaryota > Metazoa > Chordata > Aves > Phoenicopteriformes > Phoenicopteridae > Phoenicopterus > Phoenicopterus ruber. The sequence goes on from CM020217.1 coordinate 115,393,074, forward strand.
TGTTTTGTAAGGTTTAAAAGTCAAAGCCAGTTTTAAACTGTATTACATTCACATTATTATAGACGTCTTCACTAAAAATTATGAAAGCTGATCGTTCCTGCCTGCTATCACCGATGGCCAACACAGAGTTCCTGCATATAAATAAATATATATATACTGTGCTGTTATACCAGCACGATATGGCTTATAGCTTAAAAATTGGATTGATTATTAATTCATCAGCAATAAAGGTCAATATGTTTTTAATCTTTAAAGCTACATTCTCATTACAATATACCAATATACATTCAGTCATTTCACATCCATCAGTTTCTAATGGCTTCACAAATGAGTACAATCGAGTGCCAGCAGCCACAGGCCAAAAACGTGACAGGAACTGGGTGAAAAATAAGCAATATGGACAATCGTATGTTACTGCTTGGGCCTGTGCCCTTGCTTCATTTAGTGTAGATCTAGACTGGAATCCAATCTAGTGCAATGCAATTAAAAAATTACAGGAGCTGCTTGCGTGAAGTTCCTTCTGAAATGTTTCCATCTCCTCCAGAAAGAGAACTGGGCAGCTGGCTTCCTTAGTTTTCCATCCATTTTAGGTGCAAGAGTTCACAGGGATGTGATTGAAAGGAGGTTGTAGAGAGATGGGGGTCGGACTCTTCTCCCTAGTAACAGATGACAGAACAAGAGGAAATGGCCTCAAGTTGCGCCAGGGGAGGTTTAGATTGGACATTCGTAAAAATTTCTTCACCAAAAGGGTCGTCGGGCATTGGAACAGGCTGCCCAGGGAGGTGGTGGAGTCCCCATCCCTGGGGATATTCAAAAGGCGTTTAGATGAGGCCCTAAGGGATGTGATTTAGTGGGGGACTTGGTAGTGATAGGTTAATGGTTGGACCCGATGATCTCGGAGGTCTCTTCCAACCAGAACAATTCTATGATTCTATGATTCTATGATTCTCAGCAATACCTTTGTGTCCACCATTTTTATCAGCTCATTCCATGTGCTTCAATGCAGCTGTACTTTGAAGTGCCTAATTCTCCCCAGACAACGTTCAGGGAATGCAGGTATGGAATCATCAAACCTTGGTTTATACCCATGGGGATGCTGGAGGTGAGTGGAAGGATGCCCAGTCTAAGTTTTTTACTTTATCTGGACCTAACGACTCTACAAAACCTTACACAAAACTTCACTGATGAACGGTACAGTCCTCTGTCTTCTAGCCAGACTTCTAGCCTTTGTCACGCAAAGTGTTTTATCCTTTTTCAATGAAAAATCATATGGTATATTATTCCTAAAAGGAAGATGCTTCAAATACTTAGCAAGTGAAACCGCTTTTTTGCAATAATGTCAAGAAAATAGAAGAGCTGGAAGCAAATTGAAAGTTTCCCAGCAGAGAAAGCTATACATAAAAACACGAGCATCATGTCACTCCCTGACATGAAACTGCCTCATTACCTGTATTTTCTGAGTGTGGTCAAAGTAATAATAATAATAATGATAATGATAATGATAATAATAATAATAACAAAACCCCTCTCTTTGCCAAAATGGGTTCTACTGCATGCCATCTTCTGATCAGACCTCAGAACTACAGTAATTATTATATTTATTTTAGCTGTACTCTCTGAAGGATGCCCTCATCAGTGAGCATGTAGAACCAGTGGTGAGTTGCAGATACTTTTTGCACTGAGTCTTCAGTAGACCTTGGAATAACTCTTTGGCTCTTACAAGACTATAAGGAAGTTATTAAGCAGGATCATTATTGCTGAAGGTGAACTCTATGGCTCTCAATATGGGAAATTATAGATTTTTTTTTCACAGCTTAGATGGATTTTTTTTTTTTTTTTTTTTTTTTTTTTTTTAGAACTGCATAAATCAAAAGGACTGATGTTAAGAAAGTGGTAAAAGTTTGGTTGTCATAACAACTGAGCTCACTGAGTAGAGAACCCAGAATAATCGAATTAATTTCTCCCAATGTGCAAAACCTTTAGGGTGGTTTTGTTCAACAGTCAAGTAACATTGAGTCAATACCTAATAAAGAAAGAAAATAAAATAACATAGGGGGTAAACATATATGTTAAAGCCAATGTCTTAATTTCTAACTCAGACAAAACTCCTTTTGATTTCTGGTCTCACTGAAGTACGTTGGATTTTAAAAATTTTATTTTGAGAGCCTGTGAAAAGCCATTTTGGAAACAAAGAACAGAAAAGCCTGATACTGTTGGCCTGAGGTTTCATTAAAGAATCAGCTGCTACCTCACTGAAATCATGTATTGCTTTACCCAGACAAAGGGTCTTGAATTTAGTATTGACTGGAGGTCTTGTCCTGAGATCAGGTAAATTATCTTGACTATATTGACTTCACTGTCACAATGCGAATTTACCCTCATAGAGACTGAGTCATCATCTACAAATCTACTTAATCTTGTACCAAATCTTTACTCAAAGGCTAATGATATTATCCTGTTGAATGAATTCAACAGGAATCATTGATTTCCTGGAATAAAAGGCTGCAGGTATGCCTACAGTTTTCTTATAACTTGTTTTCCTCTGTGACTCCTTTCCCCCTGAAAATTAGTCTAAATTCAGCCACTGGACTCCATGCCAACATCTCAGTTAACCAATAATCCACCTTTAACGATAAACAAAAGAAAAACTGTGCTTACTTTTTTCCAGTAGAAAATTTAGTAGTGCATTACACTGGGTCATAACACATGCCATAAATTGTCCTGTTTGCTGTATTTTGTTTGCTCCCTGTCACCAGCGAACATCATTTGTGCTTGTGACTCTGCTGTGCTGTGTATAGAGCAGAGTGGATTTACAAGAGGGCAGCTTTCACTGCTCCGATAGCGCTAGCCAACCTGCAGTTCACGCTACGTGACACAGAACAGCTGAGCTCTCTGCAACAGTTTTATCCCCAACAGAGGAGCCCTGAGGCACCCCGAATATTGCATTATATGCCTAGGCTGTCAGTTACTCATGACTTTTCCCAACGGTGAGCACGCAGGCTGAATTTACTGTGTCTCGGGCAGAATTCTGAAGGGGATTTAGTTACTTTTCTTACATAAGCTACTTATTTTCAATAAGTCTTTCTGTGGTTGCAGTGGCAGCTAACAATACATAGTGACTCAACATGGTACCACACAGATGACTCATCAGATCTGCTAAGGCGACTGCCAGTCCATCAAGGTGATGCACATTATCCCTTTCATCATCCCACATAAATAAATACAAATCACTCACTTCCTTATTTTTTCATCCCCTGAATCTGCTTCTGTAAGTCCCTCGCTCACAACACAGGATGCAGTAAATCTTTTTTATTCTGAATTATTTTGTTGCCAAAGATATACTTGCCATTTAAAATCTCAGTATCTCCCTCTGTGTGATCGCTCATGCATCATCTCACTTCATTTCATACAGGGGAAATAAATTTTTGAGAAAATAAATGACAACAATTATCTTCAGGAAAAAAAAAAGCTATCTGGTAGAGGTATATTGCATATATGTACAAGAACTGCAGATGCATTTGCAGTATAAATGTTTTTCACTAAGTTTAACGCAGATGACAAGGAAATAGCATATGCTTTGGTCTTCCCTGGGGGAACATCAGAAAAGTGGACCAGTCACTTCCAGGGTAGCCTGTCAGACCTACAGCCTAACGACAAGGGCCTGGGAACGATCACGGATGATATTTCTTATTTTCAGCTGTCAAGGAAGCAGATACTTTGAGTTTTTATCACCTTCCAGACAACTGTCTGAGGTGGGTGGATTCTCAGGCTTTTGAAATTTATGACAGCAAAACACAGTTACAAAGTGAAAGTAAACTTTAAAGACAAGATTTAAGTAAAAAATTAAGGTTCATTTAGTAGCTACCAAAATGTGCTAGCAGAGGAAAGGAAAGGTAGTCACGCTTCATTTTCAGAGCTGCTAGGAATATCTGTACTTTAGTGCTGAGCAATGCTCTCGGACACATACAAGAAAAAGCACAGCACCTATTCACAAACAAAAAAAGCGCAGTTATTCCCTTTGCTTCCTGAGACATCTCAAGCTTATCTGGCATGTAGCACAGAGAAAAGGCAGTGTTTGGAGGGAAGGAGCAGGTACCGTCTTCCTCTGTGTTTTGGTGTGGTGCGGCGAGCCCTGAGGCTGCCTGGCAAAGCGAACCCTCCGGCAGGTTACTCACGGCAAACACCTTCTCTGCACGTCAGGCTGGGCTGAATTTTGCTTCAGAATACTGACCCGGATCGGAATTTAGGACGTCTTAGGCCATATTCCTTGGGGCACCTAAAACTTTGGTCGTTATGACGAGATCTAAATTTAAGAGAGCGATAAGAAATTCAGACCATGTGTTGCACATGGCTGACAGATCCTGTCCCATCAGTAGGAGTAAGTCCTGATGCCAAGGAAATGCAGTAGCCATCTCAAAGACAGGTATTCAGTTTAGGTTAGACTCTTCTGGTCAATGTAGGGAGAGAAGCATCTCTTCCCTCCTATGAAGGTACGTGACTTGTTCTTTGCAAATGTTCATCTCCTTTCATTGATTAGAGAGAAATACTAGATGACTGAATTAAATCTTAAATTTGTAGTTGGCTAAATTTCAGTTGGTAATTCCTGCTCTAATCTTATTGAAAAATTTACACCTTACTCCCTCTTTATTTTTCTGTATTTTGCCGATTTATTCAAATTATCATTTTTAGTTGATTTACTGACAGATTTTAGAATGCGACAGCTTTGCCATTGCCTTTAGTGGGGACAGGTTTTTATGTATATCTTGGACTCACTTTCAGTAAGTGAAATAGTACTTTTGCAGTACCAAAGCTCACATGCCTCTCACCTTTTCCCTCATTATCTATTCAGTGAATGGCTTCTGTCATTACAGCGTTTGCCATTTACAAAACATTTTAGAAGTTTCCTAAATTAACATTTACAGTGTTACGCCTGTTACCCTGTTTATGCACAATTGAGGATACTAATAGGTGAACTGGCACTATAAAGCAGCTGTCAATGGGGAATTTAGGTGACAGGTAGTATATATTTAGTGCTATAGCAAGTTTGGAGGACATCTTACACAAATGCACATTTGTATGTGCAGCTGCTAGTATAATAAACCAAGGACTCCATTAATTATTTTTCCAATCTAATTAGGGAACACAAATACTTATTTTATCAACAAAATTGCAGAATAACTCAAAGCAGCACAGGTAGATTGAAAACGCTGTAGAATTAATTACTTTGACTTCAGAAGGGCATCTGGCTCCGTAAGCTACAAGCAAACCAACCAACCCACTGTGTAACCGATGTTGGTAATTATTATTGAACTTGCTATAAAACAGACTCAGTGCTGTATTACCACTTTATTTCATAGAGAAGCATGCACATAAAATCTTAAGTAGTTACTCTAAGAAGACACTGATCGCTGTCAGAGGACTTGCAGTTGGGTCCGATTACTGAGAGGACAGATTAGCATCAGTTGGTGCTACAGTCTCAGCTCTGCCATCCACCAGTGTCGTTCCACTACTGAAGGAACCAGCTCCATTGCCAACGCTCGTGTACATAAGCACTCGCGTGAATTAGGATTTATTCACATAAACACATCTTGAAGGACTGGGTTATGATCTACAAGATATTTCTTATGAACAGTTTGTTAAGAGAGATCATAAACTGTTAGTTTCACATCTCACTTTAGCAATCTAAAAGCTGAAAGTTTAATTTAAGCTCACCACCAATGCTGTTTTTACAGTCAGCCAGGGAGAAGCACTTGTGGAAGCTATATACATGCCATCCTGATCTCCAGACTTCGAAGGGAAAAATCACTCGCTGGAGACACCTGTATCTTATCACTGACTGTTGAGGGACCATATATGACTTGCTTAGACTAGATGCCTAACTATTTGAGAGCTGATGGTGGGTAAGATGAATCCCTCTCTAAATGGGCAAACATGGAGGGCTGAAATACAAATAGTCTTTTTTCAGTATTTATTAAGGAATTTCTGTAGATATTAAATAACAAACAGTTGCAGATGAGATTATCTAAAAAGGAGACTGATCAAGGTTTTCCACTGTAAGAAAGCATTTTCAACTGTTTCTATCTTTGTCCCCCTTAATGATGTGAGCTGAAACTTTCCATGAACACTTTTAAAGTTTCAACAAAAAAATGATTGACGTCTAAAATGAAATTTACAAAATTATATTCCATTCTCCATATTAAAAAAAAAAAAGTCTGTTGAGACATGTTTAATAAATCCTTATTGCCTTCTTTAGGAAAAGCTATGTAATATTCGACTGTGTTGGTGAGCATTAGGTATGTGTCATGGACTGCTAACACAAAAATGTAGCTGAATTTGCCCAATTTATAAATCTCTATATTGGCAAACTGGGTTTTGACATCTTGCAACTTTGAGCACTTGCATTTGTAACTATGCTACTTTATTAATGGAGTATTTGCTGCCCCATCAATCAAAATATTGATGGTAGTTTTTATTACTTAAATTATAAAACAATGTAAGTACTAGTGGCTGGTTCTTAGATTTCTTAAGGCAGAACTGTGATGAATACCAGTCTCAGGCATGTAATTTCAATAGGATCTACATCATAGACTGCTGAAAGACATTCAGTCTTGATTTAAAACTACAACAAATGGTGTAGGGCTAGTTTTTGCAATTAATTATCCTTGATTAAACTTTTATGTTTCAATATTAATCTGAATTCCTTCAGCTTCATTTTTCAAACATTAGATTTCATTAAAGCTTTTTCCGTTGGAGTATTAACGATTATTACAAATGTCTCCTTGTTGAGGTGCTATGTTATCCAGTTCATTCAAGAACATTAATTTTCAGTTCCATATCCAAAGGTCCTCTGCATGTTTGCAAACTATAGAACTCGAAAATGCGATGTGGCAAAACCTGCCAATTTTTCTGAAGAGGCTGAATATTCTGTGAATATAGACTCTAGCGTGCCTACAGAGCTGGCTCCAGTACACACCACAAGGTATGATGCTCCAGCAGACTTTTGCATTTGTTACTCTTTGTGCTTTCATAAAATAGGCCCTTATTGTTCTATTTAAACTTCCTTTTTCAAAATCTTCAGTGTAGATGATAACAAATTAGTCAGTGAGAGTTATTCATGTTTCAGAATCAGTGTTTGTCCCATGTGTACACTTTAAAGTATTTTCAGTTAATTACTGAATTACACTGTGTTTTCAAAAATGAAATAATCTTAAAAATCATAAATAATTTTTTGACAAAAGAACATAAAGTAGTACAATAGTAAGGCTTTACTTGCCAAGGTGCCAGTGCAGATCACCCACTAAACATGGAAGAAGAGCCAATATGCAAATCAGAAAATACCTAGACAAAAGTAAAGGAGCCAGTGATTCTTTATTCACATGTGAGTGGGACACCGAGAACAACATCCAACAGGGGACAGTGGCTGTCCATCTACCAGAGATTCAGGTCACCTACCTCTGTATTTAACTCAGTTCATTTTGTGTATTTTATTATGATATATCTTTGCTCATGGTGGCTATTTTCACCTAATTTTGTCTACAAATTTTGTATTATTTTGTATGTCTCTTTCATTTTCAGAGAAAAATAAAGAGAGTAGATGACACTGGATTTTGATGTTTCTGACCCCTTGACATACAGATGATATAATCCATTTTGTAATTCTGGCCTGGATCTGGTGACTGAGCCTGGGAAATAAGTAAATCTCTAGACTTAATATTATCCAGAGATATTTCATGAAGCACAATATTTATTTCATTTTGAAGCAATGGGACACTAAGTCTTATCAATACACCTGAATATATTGATGTAAGTCAGGTTGAATTAAGGATAAAGAAAGAACTGTTCTTGTTCTATTGTCAGCACGTCTAGTGATCCTCCACACGCACAGCGGCCAACTCTAACCCGACAGTTTCCTTTTATATGTGAATTTACTTGACAGTTATTAATTCTGACCTCTGCAGCAGTGAGGTTTCCTCTTTAATTAGATGGGGTTTTATTCTCACCAAAACTTACAACAGTAGGCTTTGACATTTTTCTTTCTTTGCTTTAGATTTGATAAGACAACCATATCACTACTAGTATTTCACTTACTGAGGAAGAAAAAAATTGTTATTTTCACTACAGGTTCAAAACCAGTAGGTAGAGGACTTGAAAGTGCACCTTCCAGGCCTTCCTGACTGTGAGGCACATACAACTTCACAGCAAGAAGCAAGGAAAGCAGCAAGCACCAAATGGCTAAAAGCCCAGAAATTCAGAAAAACTTAAATTGGCAGAGATTTCAATATTCATTGACTATGTATTTTATAAATATCCATTGGACAGCTGATATGTTCTCCAGGCATTAAACTATTTGCTATTTGATTTTATATTTATGTCTAGATGAGACTTAAATTCATTAGGGTTATGGTATTACCAAATATAATCTGAGTGAGAGTGCCATCTCTGTTACTGAAAAGGTTACTATTTTTTTACCCGTTTTTCTTGTGTTACAGTACTCTGAATGGCTAGCAATAGGGAACTGTTTTTGTTAAAAGAGGAGGGCTGTGAAAGTGTATAATTTTGAAGAAGATAAAAAAATAAACTTTTTCTCTGTGGCCCTGTATTTTCCCCTAATCTAAGGTAAAAAATGGTCAGATTACTTTTTTTATACTGCTGCTCAGGTAGAATGAAATACGTCTATATTGCACAATGGGGTGTTGCTCCCACAAGATCAAACCAACCACGCTTGGCCATCCACACAGCGCCATGGTGCTGGGGGTAGTTTTTACACGTTTCCTTGGGTGGGACACCATGCTGACACAACTGCTCTGTTTCCATTTCCCAGAACCAGCTCTGCTGCAACTCTCTGGAAGTCTCCGGGCTGCACACATTTCGGTGGTGTCTGCGGCTGAGGCTACACGACCGCAGGTGGCCTGGCAGTGACTGCCGGAGTCTGAAGGTAACAGGGAAAGCCTGACACACAGTTTTTAGATTGGGTGTTTTCCCCTTTAAAAACTGGAAAGTCTTAAATGTTAAACATAAATCCATGCTTTTTCCAAGATTCTTCCACGTATATGCTAAGATTAGTTGAAATTTAAAGCAAGACTAAGTCCAGAAAAAAAGAAAGGCAAACCATGAAATGTTTAATGCTTTTTGTTACTATTTCTTGGCAAGCTGGACACATGTATTATACTGTACACTTTAATATTCCAGGAAAAGAACCTCAAACAAAAAAAGTTACCGTGTACTCTTCTCTAACATGTCAGTGCTGCCAGACACGAGTTTATACACACAGTCATTGCCCTTGCAGGCTGTTTGAGCTCAGCCTGTCTACAGAGCCCATCCTTTCCTGTAGCAGAATAGAGAAGGCCGTTCTGTGAGGAAACCTGTACACCTTCTCTGTCTGACTTCGGTGGCATGACACTGGAAAGGAAACATTTTTTTGGAAGTACAGGAGCCAACTACTTCCCAAACACCTGGAAGCCCCAACATGTTGCATGTAAACATGCCCGTGACTGCGATCTAAAGCACAGAGCAAACCCTGTCAGCCCCAGCTGAGTCCCTGCACCTGATTGCAAAGGTAGGTTTGACATACCGCAAAGATGCCAGCAATATGGACTGTCATCTAAATTTGGCTTTGAGTTTTACCTAAAGGCTGCTTTTCTACACACTTTGTGCTAAACAAAGCCTTATCTTACGATAACTCATAAATATTTAAAGCAGACATGATCCGAATTTTGGTTCCCATTGTTTCTTCAAAAGTACAATGAGAAATATCATATGAGATTGAGATGGAGCTGAAAAAGGGCAGGGAAAATGGTGTGAAGTAAAAGATGATGAATAGTGTATCTGTTTGTTGTCTAGGAAGGGTCAGCATCAATAACATTTGCTGTTTTAATTCCAGTAAGCGAGTAGTAATGTAGACGTTCTTCAGTATCTGTGGCACAGACATACTCTGCTGTACTCCTGTATATCAAAAGAATTAATGGAGAAACATGTTCCTCTCCAAGTTTTACAGGAGGAGGAGCAGAAGTGGAGTGACTTGGGCATGGCCATTCTACAATAGGCCAGACTCAGGATTATTATCTGAGTTTTCAAGAGTTGAGTTGTATAGATGCCAGGGGAATCTTACTCTTTTTCACGAACCAAATAATGCTGCAATGCTAAAGAACATAAGAGAGAACATCACAGTAACATTTTTCCTCTGTTGCTTGAGCACTTAGTATTGAAAAGATAATAATAATAAAAACCTACAACCCATCACAACAGTGGAATGTTTTCCGAAAAAAAAAAATCATATAGTTTAACTGGAGTGTGTCAGTATCCCCCAGAGTTAATTTAAAACTTCTGTAAAGAAAGGCAAAGAAACATGCAGCAGGTGCACAAGGAGGAAAAGTCCCTTTGCTGTGTCTCAACAGCAATCTCAGAAACTTTCCAGTCCTGATGATTCTGCACAAAATTCAGGTGATGAGTGATAAGAGTAAAGCTGGCTGAATGAGCAGCGGGGATGGCGGTGGATTAGCAATACAAGAAGACCAACAAGCACAAAGGCGGATTAAAAGGAAATGCCAAGGCATGCACGAAGAGCAATTCTACAGCAATTCTACAGTCTATGTGGCAAAGCTCCTTTCAGCAGGGTAGAAGCACAGCTGTGCTGTACAGGGTCCTCTATATTTTGGTGTTTTCAATGACTTAAACTCTGCTACACTGAATTGTATTTTATACACATGATCTTTTGGATCCATTTGTTCGAATAATGTCCTGACATAGATGACAGTCGGTCTTTTTAACAGGGAATGGCATCAGGGTTTTGTTGTTGTGCAAAATGATGGTGATGCAAATAGACCATTCATCTCCTTTCCTAGTGAAATTTATTCTTTTATTCAGAGTATAGCGCTGGAGGATGAAGCACGATGTAAAGGTATAGAAGAGACGTGAAGTCTGTTTCTGGCTCTTTCATAGTCTTTCTGTACGACTCAGGGAGGTTACATATTAAAATTCTCAACAGCAACGTATCATGTAATTTATGGTCCTCTTTACTGTTTCCAGAACAGGGTATCTCAAGATCTGAAGTTGAATTTGTACTTTAAAAACACTCAGAGATAATTCAAAGATCCCTGCTATGAAAAAACCTAATTCTTGCCCTGTTAACATTCCCCAGAATTAACATCTCTCTACAGTGTATTACTGTATGAGGCAATAAGGACAGTCCTAACTCTGTCCTATTTAGGATTAGAATCTGGCATGAAAAATGTAAAGTAAAAATTCCTGAGTCCGATCCAATGGCTACTTCTCTACAGTCAAATTACTCCTCCTTCAGAGTCTATTTAGGCCTTTTTTCTAAAAGCAATTTAAACAGGAGCACTTGTAAAACGACACAGAAAATCTCAGTCAGCTATATTTAATGAAAAAGGACCTGTTTCTACACTGGAACGAGACACCTGGAACTTAAAATGGGAATTCATATTTAAACACTCTAAATATAATAATGATACCTTCAGCAGCGTCTCCTTAGCTAACATTTTCGTCAAGGTGGTCCAATTTTGCTAATCTTTTTAATTTCAAGGTGTGAGTTTGCAGAAATAATACTTAACTATCAACTGGAAAGACTGTCCATAACTTTGGTTATGACTTGCACTTGATTTCTTAAGTGTGTTACAGCTTTGGAGCCTTGTAACTCAGAATAGGAATGGAGGAAGTCTATAAAATATGTCTGACGTCATACCATTTACAAAAGTTTATGTATAGTATTTACCAAAATAGTGGCTGGTTTTGCGTAGATTTTTTAAAGGTCAAAAGACATTTAAAACATGCCATGCACTCAAAATAATAATAATAATAATAAAAGAAAATCGCAGTCTGCTAATTTAACTTAAATTCAATACTTGTCAACATAGTTAATTCACCGCTTCTTTGATTTCACATTCTGCTTCATATGAATTTGTCAGGTGAGTGTAGTTCTCTCGGCTACCATTCGGGCTAGTTATTAAGTTAGCACATACAGTTTCATATGCAGTTTTTCTCAGTGCCAGTACAGGTTTTTAACTACAGTTTTGTGTTTGAGAGTTTTTAACGATGTTGCCAGGGCTCTATATAAAATATTTAATCACTGAAAGTATGAAAATAAAATTGATTCTCCATTGGGCTGTTATTAGCATTAGTGCTCCTGAGCTGAAAGGAGATGCTATGGGACATATTTTCACAGTGAGCTAGATGGCATTTTAATCTTGCAGTCACACTGAGTATAATTGGAGACAGGTGGCTAAAGCTCCACATTCTTCTTCAAAAATGCAATGTTCTCTCCATTCAGATATGCCTAATAAATTCTTAAATTCGTCCTGTTACATTTTGCCAGCTGAACTTTGCAAAATGGAAGGCAACACACAGTGTAAAGCCTGTGTATTCATTTACATGGATTTCAGGTAGTTTAGGATCATACAATGCATGCTTACAGTGTTGTGTATCATAGACTTTAAGCCAGAAAACATCACCGTGGCCATCTATTCTGACCAAGACTTTCACTGGCCACAGCATTTCAGCCAGTCATTTTTGTAGTGGAGGGATGATTCCTCCATCTTGCAGAAGGAAAGCTGGTTCTGGGGCGGGTGATATTTTGCTCAGAGACTTTTGGCTTATATTTTATAACGTGGATAATTAAAAATGAAGCGTGGATAATTAAAAATGAAGCATGTATAAGACTATACATAAAAGGAATATGAAACTTCAGATCTCCAGGATTTTAAACACCAAGAATAATACTATTTTAGACAGATTAGTATATAGCCAAAATCTGCATGATTTCACATTGATAATGATTTTGCATTGATTGTCAGATGCAAAATCATGCATCTAACAGTGCTCCCTGGCAGACAGCATGAATTACTGATCTGATCTAGGAAGGTGATTCTTATGTCCTTAACTAAAAAATGCCTTAAGAGCATACATCTGGGTAAAGAATGCTTCATAGCCTCTGGAGCAGCATGAAGAAACATTTTGAGGCAACATTTGCCAGTCTTTGGATTCTGCAACTGGATTTTTTTTGAAATGACTTAACAAGGGAGACCATGTCCTGTACATTATTGCTAGACTAATGCCATCTGTTTCTCACAGAAGCAATCAGAGAGATATAAAATCAGACTCAAATAATTTAAGTCTCAAAAATGTGAAATATTGTTTGCATTTTGAACTCCAGCATATTGGTTTTCAAAGACCTGCTTTCAATAAGTCTGCTTCCTGGACTAGACACGTCTAGTAACTAGGCACTTATTTACCCACGTCTGCTGAGAACTCTTCTAGAAAGAGATTGTAGAAAATGTTAGCAAACTCGCATATGATTAAACTGGCTGCAAAATGCACTGCAGGGATCTAATTTTAAAGCAACAAAAATATACTGCTCCCACCTTTTATATCATAAACTATGATTTAAAGCACTTATCCTGAAGAAAAAGAGACAGGTTGAATTCCCTCTTCAGCCTTGAAGGGATTCAAACGCCAAATACTTCAGTCACAGGTAACAATCCTAACCAAAAGCCTATCATTTGGGTCAGGTGAGGACACTGGCAGAACCATTTAGGCAGGATTGTAGCCCAAACCTTATGAACAAGGTCTGCAACAAGGTACAAGGTGTGCTTGGAGTCTCCCTTTCTGGCTTCAGAAGGTTTGCAGTATGAGCAGGGGGTAAGGCTGTATTCAGGAACAGTTTGTTAGTTCACAGTTGTCCTATTGCAATCTTAATGTCCCGCTGTGCAGCAACGCATTTTTTTTTCCTGTATCATCTCACATATGAGTAATTCATTTCGCTGTACAACTGACCATTTTTAGTGGGAGGGAGACAGGATAACCCTCTCTGGTTTTTCATTCCAGAATGACCTGAGGGAAGCCTACCCTTTAAAAGAGGCAGAGCTGTGTATTCCAGTTCTCTCAGGCCTGACGAAGGTATTGCACTCACCATTTTTCTTTTCAAGCAAATGCCTTAAGAAGCCATTAGTATAACTTCAAATAAGAGAGCCAACACTTCTTATAACAGCAAGGACTTTCTAGTCCTTATGCCTCATTACTATATGACAGAAGAGAACAGATTTCAGTTTCTCATTAGTTCCTGGGTTTTTTTAAAGGCTGGAATATCTTGAACAGCATTTTTGAGGCACCTGAGCCTTTATGAAAAGGGAGCCTGTGGCCACATCTGTATTAGAACACAAAACATACTGCTGAATTGCTAGCAGAGTCCATGGCACCACTGTGGCCCATCTGCACTCATATGCTTCCAGGCAATGCTTTGTCACAGCTCAGGGGTGAGGAGGGACCAAGGAGCATCCAAAAAAAGCAGACTGGCAGCAGCCATCCTGTTTTGATAAGGAGGGAGTGAGCATAGCTGCCTGAACCCAAGCCCTACTCTGCCGGTTAGACAAAGGGATCGAGGTGCTCCCTGTCCTCTTTTCTTGCTATAGAAATGCAGATGGGTGCCTACTTCTGGGCAACAGGTTTCTTTCAAGGTGGCCAAGATCCAGAATTCCAGGTGTGTAATTTTAATTAGTCTCTGTCCTTTGGTGTACCTAGCACAAGTTCAGCCCAGTGAACAGGCAGGTTCCATGAACGAGGATGAGCTTGCATCGTGCCTGCAAGACCTTGTGCCTTCATGTATTATGCTGTTGACAAAAATCCTTGCTCAAGTCCTTTTATGCTGAGAAATGGTGATTAGCACTAATTATCTGAAATTGGTGGATTTATGTACTGATTAAAGCACTGCTCAGTATATCTCTAATGAAAGCCTGCTTCAGCAAATTGACTAAAGCAATCTTTTTAGGCTTCCTAAGGATTTACAATGAAAAAAACAAACAAACAAACAAAAAACAATTCGTTTAAACCCTCACTGGAAACTCTTTTATCTAAAAACTCGCTTACTGGCAGCAAGTAATCTATGCAGTAATAAACACGTAGATAGTTCCTTGCTAAATTTATTTTGAGGCTGTTTGTGCACACTCAATTTATCAGTTCCATAAGGACTCAACACTTTCATAAGATATGCACACAAATAATTTCTAAGGGAGACATACGATTTGTGTCTTCAGAGAGGTCAAAACTGGGCCTAAGTAGCTGCTAATGTGTTTTTAATGAAAAATACCTAATATCTTTTTTTTTGGTTTTTAATTTGGAAATTAAAGAGAACAATTAAAACTTGCTTTGATGTGGAAAAAATCCCTATGCATTTTATCTCCTAGACAAACTCAACGTGATCTTGACAGTCTTTGGAGCTCTAGGATAAACAGAGCAGCAATTTGTAGCTAATTCGCCAGCCCTCAAGTACTTTGCACAGAGATGCTAGAAGGTCTGCCTCCGTTTCCCTGTGCTACCTATGGGGTGGGAACTGGTGTCTTGCACTTGGCAAAAACCCACAGACAATGAGATGGGTCCTACAGTTGAGGAAGACTCTTAAGATGTCCTTTAGAAAAGGAATTCTGCTCCCACTGATCTGTATTGTTTAATTTAGATAACATATTTTGACTTTACCATTTTGAATTAAAATCCACATCACTGGGATATATAAATAGCTGATTTTATATAAAAAATAAATCAAGATGTCATTTTTTCATCTCAAAAAACCACAGACATGGGTTTCAAAGCTAAACAAGAGAGGAAAATTTGTTACTTTTGTTTTCTTGTCAAATGTTGAAATAAACATATTCCATCAAAACACATTCCCATTTGAAATCTGGCAGGACTGTGCTTTGATTAAAGAGATGCTGTACCAAATACACGCTCATTTAGATCTAAGCATCTAGCTCATTGAAATGCTCAGATCTAGTTGAAACTGTAGTGGTATTAAACTGCCCATCTTCCTTCAACTGCATCAATTATAAAATAAAACCAATTCCCTATATCCCATTAAGAAAAGAAAGTTTATAGAAAGCTGATTTTTCTTCATCTTTTCTATTCTATACCTCTTAGTAATCAGGAAGGATATATTCTTTCCTTTTGGAAAAATAAAAATAAAGGGAGAGTTTCCAGCTCAAAGATTGGCTTAGGAGCTCTTCTTTCACAGAACAGATGCACAGTAGCAAATACAGTGAAAATACCATCCTCATTCTGAACTTTATTGAATTATATTTCAAAATTCTAAAACGCTGATGTTGTCTTCAATCTAACTATTCATAGAATATGAATCCAAACCAAAATCCTTTTGTGAACCTAGGTCCTAAATTCCTGTTCTCCCCTAAGGATACATGTAAATTCCTACTCATAAAACACATGTATAACCTTGACCACTGTCCTTATAATGACCTTGGTGTCTTCCATTTAAGGTTCTTAAGAAATTCAGTTACCACTGATCCACATATTCTAATTTTGTAGTGCTATAGGATGCTTAGGATTCAATAGTATTACCACCCCACCCCCACCACCCAAAATTAGGAAAATAAAGTATGGAGAACATATTATGGGACTGGCTAACAGAACTCGGAGCTCCTGATTTTCAGTTACGGGTTTTAAATCATACGTGAGTTCTCATTCAGTAAGCTTCAAGTTCCAGTTTTGATATATAGTTCAGTTTTGATATATATATACCATTACCCCCAACTACATTTTGTGATCCTAGCAGACTTTCTAACAGGCTATGTGAAAAGTCTTTTCTCTACAAATGATCCAGATATCCAAGCTATTCACATGAGACACTATGGCTAATACTGTTAGGAATGATGCTATCTAAAGAAGCTTTATTATTTTTATACTTCTTAGAAATTTTCAGTCAGTGATGTTATCTTAAGAGGCTTAACTATGTTTATATTCATTAGAATTTTGCAAAACTAGCTATTCTCCAATTACTAACAATTTACAATTTTTATTATTATCTTTCATGCAGAGGTCTGCCTCAAAAAGGTCAAAGCCCTTGCAGAGTCATACTGTTTAGCCAGTTCTCCAGAGGTGTCACTAGATGATCGTTTGGATAAATCTTGTACTCCAGAAGGAACCATAGCCAATTTTTTTAGCCCTGAGCTTTTCTCATGAGTGCAGATAATACTGTTCTAATGCTAACATTGTGTAGACATGAATATTTTAATCTCTAATGCCAATAGACAACAAATAAACAGAACATTACACTGTGCACAATGTTGTTACACATGCCTGCAAATTTCTTCATAATTGCTGATTATTTTTATGGTGCTACGTAATTGTACTTCAGAACATAGCTTTCATTTAAAAGTCTGAAACCCTAGGATTCTGTAACAACTTCACTATGTGCCACCTCTTCAGTAATCCCCTTCTCACTCCCGCTTGTGATGTGGTAGCACCTGTGCCAGTTACAGAAACTGTTCAAGAGGAACAGCAATATCAGAGAGATGGCTTCATTTTACCACCTGGAAAAAAAGCAGGGACTTATGCAGTCCATTAACTTTTTTCAGGACACCCGTGATTATTCTGTCTGTATTTTGGGGATGGCTATGCTAGCTACAAGGATAGCAGTGGTAATTATTAACCATGATGTACTTCAATTTGCAGTGGCCAAGAAAGAAAAGTAGAAAGAAGAAAGATTAAAAGAAGAAAGAAAATTTTTACAATCTGGCAAAATTTTAATCTTCTATGTTCTGACTGTCTTAAGCCAGAACTAGCATTGTCTCAGCAAAACATTGGGAAGAAACTCCAGGATCGTGTATTCATTTGTTAGGAGGAGATGCTAGGAAAACTAGTTGTCATAGCCAAAAATCTAGGGATCAAAAATAAAGAATATGGGTTTTTTCAGTCCTTTGATTTATAGTAAAGCCTCCTTCTTTGCCAAGGACCAAAATTCCTGATATCAGAATCCTCATCTGACTAATGGATATTAATAACAATTTACATAGTATTATTAAAAAATATCACATCTGGGGCCTTTCAGGGAATAAAAGCCTCAACTGTTTCCTATGAAACTGGAGTTTCACTATTGAAATGCTAAGCAGTCCTACAGTACGAGTAATATAAATTGATTTTAATATCAAAATAAACACCCAGAGCTGAGGGACTGGGAGCAGTTAGCTGTGATCCCTGGAGGAGGCAGTTTAAGCTTAAGGTGCAACAAAAGACAATACACGTTATTACCAACTTTTTCTACATTCAAAGTTTCTAAGGACGTCTCTCTGACCCGTGCATTATTTTGATACAGAATAATTGTACTGACAGAGCCCTCAGTGAACACAATCAAATTATCCAGAAAAGGATAGAGTTGCAACTGGCCCTTCAGTCATGGCATACATTGGAACTTGTGACGATCTTCTGTCACAGGAGGAACATCCCTCCCCCTACACTGGCCAAAGAATTGAATGAAAATTAAAAGTCAAAGCTCTAGATTGATTACTAAAATGCACATTAATAGAATTCTTTGGGGTACGTCTACTGCAATAGAATGTCAAAACTTATACTGAGTACTACTTACGGTGAATTATTCAACAGATTTTAGTCAAATGCATGGTCAGAAGGTCAATTGATGCCAAAGGGTTCACAGACTGTTTAGGCTGAGTTCTCAAAAATGAGGCTATTTACACAAAAGTCAGGAAAAATTATAGCCTGTGCATTTAGTATACAAGCTATAAATTTAGTGTCATAGTCTGTCCAGATAGCCTTTTCTGTTAGGATGTGAGCAATTCTCTTCAAGATGCAACAAATGCAGAAACTAATGCTAAAAAGAGAAATATATTTTGAACATCAAAGAAAGTTAGAGTTCCAGTCAACTCAGAGAAAGTAAATTGATCAGAACTAGTTCTATAGTCTCTGAGCAAAGTACAATTTACCCTAAATTACCCTAAATAATTTCTGAAGTGACTTCAATACAATCTGTACTCCCTAGGCATTTAGTTCTAGTTTTCCCTAATTAAAGCAATGCGTTTTCTTAATTATATTTCATATAACTATTTTAAAAAGTGTAGCTCTGACATGGTGACACAGACTATACATTTGGTGTAAGCGTATATAGCCTGTGCTAACAAAAAGTCCAAGTGTTAAACCAAAATTTAATTAGTAAAATCTAAAGCAAAGTGAAAAAATGATATTGCTTCATTACCAAAAATGCTAATAATGTGTATGCAATAATATAATTTACTTCCAAAAAACATAACTCAGCCACATCCACAGCTATGTTTGAGAGTTGCATTTTTTTATGTATAAAGGTGTATTGCTAAAACAATATTTAAAGGAGTAAAGCTAAAAGAAAAGACCAACAAGCATTAAATCAGATTTTCATTGCCCACATTCACAGGAAGTTACAGAGATTCCCCCATTGGGTCTTCCATTTACACAATTAGAAAAACCTGTCTCAAATTGAAGACCCATCGCTAGAAGTTTTAAATCAAATTGGAAAGTGGAAAATCAGGAATTTTCACTGGAATAGCAACTCCTGCATGAGAGACTTTGCTTGAACCAGCCGCCCCGGGACCCCCTCCCCGCCCGCGGCCCAAGACGCCATGTCAGCCCCGGGCCGTCCGTCAGCCCTGCCCCAGCGGCGCCGCAGCAGGGCCGCTCTCCAGCTCCCCCCAGCCCTGCCCTGCCCGGCCACAGACCCCGCTGAGCCAGGCCCAGCCATGGGCCCGTGTCCCAGCCCAGCCTCAGCCCGTCCCCAGGCGGGTGCCCGATGCCCGGGGCTGGGGCTGCCACCAGGGCCCTGCTCCTGGCTGCTGGGCCCTGCTGCCCTGGGGAACCCCTCACGGCTCCCGGCCCTGGGGAGCCACTAACCCAGGGTGTACGCCAAGGGCTGTGACTTTCAGCGTGATCCCTACGGCACACAGCATAGACACAGCCTGTAACAGAGGGCAGGGCTGCGGCAGCTTTACTTGGGTGTTGCAGTATCGAACAAATACCCTATTATCTTCCTTCTTTGCCTCCCTCCCCCAATTTTGCTGCCTAGTACTGTTTGCACGGCTGCTGCGCCAAGCGCGACGCCAGTACAGTCTTTTTGACATATGTTCAATCTGCTCTTAACACGTTGCTCTTTTTTAACACAGCCTGAGCTCCCGAGCGCGGTGGCATCGCCCTGTCCCAGCCAGGTCTGCACACGAAAGTCAGAACAGCCTGTTCCAAAGAGCGAGGAATACTGAAATCCTGCATCTCTCGTCACCTAGCATGACAGGCTCCTGAGGAGAGCTGTGAAAAGGTCTGGGCTTAAAAGATTGTCAGAGGTTGATGCAAAAGGTGGAGACAGTAGCTCAGAGCCAATCCCTCCTTAAAAATAAGATACAATTTTAGAAAATAACTCTTCGCAACTTAAGGTGCCATCCTGCAGGCTGTGGCTGGGTAAGTATTTACTTCTTCGTGAACCTATATCCAGTTTTTAAGATTAAATGAATCTCTTCAGACATTTTCCAAGTGTAAAACAGAAAAATCTGAACAGCACGGTAGATCAAAAGTGTTAAGAATATCATGGGGCATTAGAAAACTAGGATTAGTGAAAATTTAAATCTGCCAATGGAGCGAAATGCAGCCTGACTGAAGACAGAAATAAGAAGAAAGACTATTTGCAATTTTTATTAATAGGCTAGATCAAATAAAGTCTTCGTGCAACTGAAATGAAATTTGTTTCCACAGACCCATCTGATACTGGGAGAAATCAGATACTGAAAAACCTCATGACAGTTTTCTTCACTCATTTAAACAGAACACAGCAGCTGTGTTATCAAATTTATCATCTGGCAACCTATAATATATTCAGATTTCTGAAGTAAGAATGCACCTCTCCATTAAATTAAATTAAATGTTTGCTTGATCGTAAATTCATGAAGATAGCAATTAGAGGTCAGTGGATGAGATAATTAAAGGTATTTTTGGTTGCCACATTTATTTTTGAGGGAAGAAAGTGGTTTTATAAATCTGGCAGCACAGGACATAGTTTTAGACTTTAATTTAATGAAACGACCTTTAGCTCTACATGCCTCTTGAGTAGAAAGTAGATGGTAACTGATTAATATTTATTTATACAGCTTTGATTAGCTGCAGAAAGCTGCATAGTGCAAGACTACCAGTTATACTTGTAGTGACACAACGGAGCAGAGGTTGAGAGGTGACTACTTCTCTAAAGGGTAAACTCCTCAAGTTGCAAATATGCTGCCATCAGAAGTTGCAAACACCAGCCTTCCCCTGCTAATTGCTGTTGCCCTCTCCTCCTCCTCACTGCCCCCTTTGCCTCCTGTTGCTACCTCTGCTGACCTGAGAGCTGAACTGTTTGTATCAGCATGCCTTTAAGTGCTTCAGTCAGAAGAGGCTTAAAAAATAAACAGGTCTTTGCTAGCTCAGCTTATTTTGACTGCAGCAGTGTCGGAACCATCCATAGGGTCAGAAGGAGGCGACTTCCACAGGGTCTGGGTGAGGGCAGCAACTTGTCAAGCTGCTGGGACTAATTGGGGGTCTTCCCCTGGCAGGCGTTCTCAGGGACTGACTCCTCGAAGCCTGAAGTCTCTTGTATGAAGCATGGTTCAGACACACAAGAGCTTTTATTTCCCTCCCCCCCCCCCTTTTTTTTTGCAGAGGTGAGAAATTTTAAAAATATTTTGGGTTTGCCCCAAAAATTCCCAGAAAAAAATATTTGTTCATTGCAAATTATCTGCATGAAAGCATGCAATGTCCACCAGCTCTGCTTTTGTAAATCAGGATTATTTTCTATAAATAATGTGGACGTTTCCATAACTAAATCCTGGATAATACGATAAAACTGGCACTAAGCATAATGCTATAGAGTCTCAGAGCTATCTTACATGAGATTTCGTGTTAGCAATGTACTCCATCCTAAAATGCATAGGAAAGATATGTATTAATTTTTACTAAAGAATTAAACAACTCTGAGAATACACAAGATTTTATTTTTCTTCTACATCATTATAGTAGATGCTATGGAAGTATCAGGAAGCAATAAGTACAACAATATCCAGCCACTTGTTTACTAAAAACTAGTAACTTGAGTGATGTGACTCTTCAGGCGTTCACAGAGCTGCAAGAGAAAAATTACAGTTATGGAAGTGCAATTTTTATTTCTTCCACATAAATCAAACAGGACTGATTTCATCCCTGCCACCTTGTAACTTCTCTGGCTTGGGGGAAACTACACACAAATTCAAACATAGATAAAATAGGAGAAACATGAACCAGGTTAACAGACTTCATGTAACACAGGCAAAAGGAGAAGCAGGAAAGAAATAGAAAGCATAAATACAAAGATTTTTAGAACTCTTTTTGTTTAATAATATGAGTTATGAAATATAGGAATGAAAAGGAAAATATGGAAGAAAGGCGTGAGGGGAGGAGAATTTCTTACATGGCTGATTGATAGAGGTGTCTTTCAGCGTAAGCCTCTCACTCTTGTCATGCTGGTATCCTAAATGCATTCTGTTCTGTAAATAATTTCCTGATCCACTCCACTTTCATTCTTTCCATAAAGTACACTTAATCTAGAGAAAAATAGTCTCAGACACGCTGGCCTTAATTTGATGAACTTCAGTATGTATTCGGGCCTCTGACTCAAATCACGTCCTTCGGTGATTTCCTGATGAGGGGTATTACCTGGGTGGAGGCCTGGCGAGCCGTTCTCTTTCTCCATCAGGCATGTGTGGCAGCTGTATGCTGGCCCCGTTTCCCCAGGCGGTGCATCCGTATGTCCCTTGGGCTGTTACGCCTTTGGAAAGCACTCGTGTCTGCCTAAGGACCCTCTGCATTAATGAGGTGTCGAAGGGAAGCACATAGGAACACACAGGGTCATTTATGCAAGATGTTTTGCAGGGAGTCATAGGGGAGGACTATTATCTATCCAAATTAAGGCTCTGCAATGTGGATATCTTCAGCCAGCTGAGAGAGGAAAGATGATTACCTCAGGGGCAGGAATCACCTTTTAAAGAGGACTTCCTCACGTGTCCTCATCAATACTGCCGTGTCTCAAATTAGACGGTGTGAGTCCAGGCACGAGTTGCCTCTCATCTAACGTCAGACATTTGCTAGACGGATAAATCACCATCAGAAATGTCCGTTTCCCTCCACTGACTTTAAAGGTAAATCGGTTTGGACTTCAATATGCAATAGCAGGTGTTTGTTTGTTGATAGGACCTTTATTGATTTTTATGGGTTAACTGGTGATTTGAGGACTGAAAAGCATAACTAAAACCGAGTTAAACAGAAAAAAATAACCCAGTAATGCCGGACCACTGATTCGAGTGATTTATCAGTCAGGACTCTGTCCTTTACTTTTTGCTCTCAAATACGCACAGGTTACTTAAAGAAAAAGACAAAATGGGGGTCCTGCTTTCAAGTGTAGTAGCTGGCAAGGGGGGAGAAGAGGAAGATGGACATTTTAAGTCATTCCATTTTCCTCCATGTTTACAGCATCCTCAAATTAGAAAGATTAATCTTAAAATTTTCAAAATTTTTGTTTTTCCAAAGGCAAAATGGAACATTAAAATGCACATTTAGAATAAATGAACCAAATAGCCTGCAGACCTACTGTGGACCTTATAAGTGATTAGTTTTGCTGGAGTTCAAAGCAGTGACTTTCAGTTTATTGAAATGCTAATGAAATTTTGATTATAATATAAAATATCATTTTTCCCTCTAAAATATTATTAATGCCATTTCAGAGATTAATGTTGCAACCAGAATGCTTCGTTTTTATTAATCTACCCGTTCACTGCTGAATTTACTTATAAATCTCCCCTTCATCCAGTTTATATCTCATTGCTCCACCGAGTTTAAATTCTATCTAAAATTTTATGACAGCAGAAGTATATTACTGCAATTAAAATATCAATAAAACAACCCATAGCACCATTTTCACTATCATTCATACCATGCTGGCAAGATACAAGGATTAAAGCAAGCATGGGCCCTTTTATGATTTAACTGTGCACAGGGGGAATCCAGCCACAGTGTTTGAACAGAAAGATTTGATAACATTAATCAACACAACTAGACCAAAAGTAAAATGGATACTGAATCGCATTAATCATGGAATTAATGCTCACTAATACAGTACCCTTTTTTCCCCTTTCCTGTCCGTCACTGGTAGGCCATGTGCTTAGGATTAGTTTTGTTGCCGTTTCTGTATTGCCTCTTGTTCTGCAGTCACCATCACAGCATCTGAGTTCCTACCAGTAATTCTTTAAGCAACCTAAGTACCTTTGCCACATATTTTTCTCTTGTACTCTCTCTAGGCGGAAGAAATGTAGCTGGCAGTGTGCTTTATTCTAGAAAATTGAACTTTTGAGTGAAGGAGGATGATATTCTTCCCTGTGCTCGGCGCTTAATTCTGATGCAGATTGTGGCTTTCAGAATTATTACCTGCTATAAATCCTACCTTCGAGTTGGCAACGTCAGTACAGGTTGATAAATGTTTTAGCTGTCTTGCATGTCCTCAGAGTGGGCTTGGGAAAAACACTTCACATTTTGTTAGATCTGTTCCCGTGTTTGCTTCCCTCTAGAGAGGTCTGACTTCTCACTTTCTCTGTCTCTTACTGTAGTGAAAACTGTTTGAAAACCCCAGCCATCTATGTGGGAGATGAGGAGAAGGACTGTTTAAGAGCCAAGAGTTGGTTACCAAGACTCTAGCATATCAACGCAATGATTCACCAAACTCCTTGACTTCTTGTTCTGTGGGTGGAGTGTTTTAACAGCTATCGATACTTGATTGTTCCACGCTCCATCTTCCTGATCAACAGCTAATTTGAGATATACATGCACAAAACTAAATATCCTGGTGGTTCAATCTGTTCTAGATTTAGTAAAGCTCACTATAATGTCAGTAAAACCCAGGTAGTGAATTACAGGGTGTATTTTTATAGAATGCAAAGCAGTTTTACAATATCTAGTGTAACCACAATGTGTATCCACTGATGCACCAAATTTGCCCTTCATGAACTTTCAAGGTTCTGATTTAGGTTTATGCAAAAGTGTTGAAACTCCCACTAGTCTGAGAGAATAACAAGTCATTTTGCTGCTAACAACTGTAGGAAATTATTTATGTTGCTATTATCTGGGAGAGAGAGCATATTGCCAAGGTTAAATGCTGAGGCATGGAGTTATTGCAGAGAGCATTACCAACTTGCTTTTTAAATGTAAATCTTTCATCTGGGCAGGGTGAATTACTGTGCAGCTTTTAATTCTTATTTATTTCAAAATACTCTGAATGTATGTAAGCATTCTGTGGTATTTTTCCTTCATCTTGCCTTTCTATGCCTCATTCTTAGGTGCTTGCTCTGTGCTGTATTCTCAGTCATGACCTCTGCTTGTTTCCAGAAACCTTTTATTCAGCAACTTTTCATTTCATAGGACTGCTTGGATATCTGAAACTGGGCACATAGATGTTCGTGTTGGCAGACCAAATAACCAAGGGATACATGGGAATGAAAGAGAATGCACCGAGGCAAGATTCCTTAGTGTAGGGATGGACCTGCTTTATACTTCCAGCATAGCATGCCTTGCTGTTGCTTTATGCTCCGTGCACAGGGATTAGGGGCCTGAAGTAATTGTAACCCTACTTGCACATTACTCCATCAACTTTTATGGCCTCTCTATTCCGTGACTGTATTCAGACAACAGACCTATAATCTACCACTGGTATTCCCTGCACATAAGTGACATTTCTGATTCTGTATAACACACATATTACTTTTTCTTCCACCAAACCTTGCTTAGTTCTGTCCTAAAGCATTATCTGAAGGACAAGTAATGTGAACTCCTGAGGTTTTCACTGTGCTAATTTGATCCTAGAGAATATGTAACTGTGTCTTTTGAATTAACCTCTATAATTTTAGTATACTAATAGCTACACCAATTTTGAAACCAGAGAAGAAAACTGCAGATAAAGACAAATTAGGAAAGAAAGCAGACAAATGGAAAAATCAGGCTGGCTTATTAGAGGCTTGATATCATAATTTTAAAGAGTTTCAAAATCTTAATTTCATGAAGCCAGGAAAATGGCGATGAAAGAATCTGATGGAGTGTTGAAGTTTGAGGAAAAAAAAAATCTGGTAGATGTTTAATAACCCATCCAAAAATCTACTTACTCAGAGTGATCAACAGTGATAGTTTTGCAGGAGATGCAGTAAAACTCAGGGTAAAATGTAGAGCAAGTGATTTCTGATGAGAAAACCAGAAAATAAGTAACATGTGGCCTTTACTTTTGAGTGATGAAGTAGAAGAAATTCACACCAAACTCAGCAACTCGTCCCAAACAACAGAACTGCATGCAAGTAGCTAAGGAGATCAAAGGAACAGGGTTGCTTTACAGGGGTCCTTCTAACCTGCTAAGTATGTACACTACAAAGCTATACGGAGTTCAGCTGTCAATTAAAGCTCGAGTAGTAGACTGTCAGCAGCACATCATTTTCTGACATATTGCTGTTACTGTTTTTAATTGATAGATATCTGTCAATAAGTTAATTCCAAGAGCACTTTCCACAATGTCTCTAGCAAGAGTGTCAGTTTTCTGTCAACAGTGTAACTGCAGAAATGGCACACACTTGCTAATTCTGGCAACACTGCACATGCCGGGAATATCTGAAACATATGATCCCATCTGGTCCCCCCAGTTAAGCAGGAATGGGATAAGACAATACTTTGATGACAGACTTTTATAAAGAACTTAGAGCCTTCAATGCAGTGGTGTGAGCTGCTTAGATGATATTCTTTTTTTGGAGTCAGTAACAGATGTGCAATGAAATAGCAGGGCTTATTCTGCCTGGTCAATCTGTGCGCAAAATATCCCTCTGCAATCTTGTTTCAGAGATGCAGTGATGGAGACACCCTCATTTTTTTAATCCCCACCCTCTTTGCAGCATGAAAATCACCATGATTTTAAAACTAAAATGGAGAGCCATCACGAGAAATATCCGCAGAGGCTCAAGTTCTCTCCCACAGACTGCCTCTCAGGCCCTCTGCTCTGCAACAGCTTGTGCCGTTCATCTAAGTAACCCACACATGGTCACATCCTGGGTGACCGTTAGAACCACATGACTGTCTTCTCATTGCTTCAATGCCTGTTCAGTGCCAACATCCTTGGCAATGAAATGTAGTGATTCGCTAAGCTTTTAATCATGCTTTTTTTCAGAAAGAGAAAGGAATAATACCTTCAGTTTGAGGCGAGCTAGCTTTCAGTTGCTATGACTTCCCTACCTGTAACTGCTGAGCGTTGCCTTGTGAGATGGGGTTAAATGTTATACTTAAGATTGAGCCAGTGGAGCTGAGACTACACAGCACCTTGTGGAAGCAGATGAATACTATATGGTATTTAGTCATATATTGTAATCACGTGGTTATATGAATCCTCCCGGGGTCCCTCTCATCCCAGTGTGATAGAAGGGAAGCTGCTGCGGGTCTGTATAGAAGGGAACAAGCTGCGGGTCTGTGTTCTCTATCTGCCAGCAGTGAGGTTGGGCATGTATTACCAGCTGGTGCCTGTGCACCCACACACGTGCACTCATGGCCAAACACACAGACCAGCACAGAGAGAGGTCAGTGCCTTTATCAGCACCCACATAAACACCCACAGCACTCACACAGACGTGAACATCACAGATGGCCTCATCCTGTTCCTCCTCCAGGGCAATTGGGAATGGAGTCAGGATATATGCATGCCCTCACTCTTGATTCACAAACACACATCTGTGGGTTCCTTGAATACTAACACAGATTTTAAATCCATCCCATATCTGTGGCCCATTCCCACACACCGACTGAGGCTTTGGGTGTTTCCCTATACGGATCTCTTCCGTCTTACCGTCTGGTCCAACCTGAAGTTCATGAGCAGCTTGCACACACAGGTTCAGGGAGTGACCCACACAGAAAATAGTTAGAATGGATTTAATAAGAAGTTTCAATAGGCTGTGGTAATCAGCCACCAGGTTTGCCAGGCTTTTGCTTACAGATGACTTGCCCTTTTTATTCCCTTTTTTCTCCCTGACCCAACTTGATCCCTCCCTTCCCCTACTTTTAATTCTTCCCCTAAGTGTTTTGCACATTCCCACAGTCCCCTGAAGATACCCTGTAGTTTTATACCATCTTCAAATTCTCTCTGCTCCACCTCAAAATCCTCTTCCGCCTGCATCCCAAAATGAGTCCTGTATCCCTTTAGAAATTAATCCCCCTTAGTTTGTATGGCATTCCAGGAAGAGAGGTTCTTTCCTTGAGTCATCTTGGCAGGTGGGACAAGAGACAATGATCTAATCGTTCTACTTCGACAATCTTAGGAGTAGCTGCCCTGGTGTGCTCCGTATTCACTGCTCAGGTTACTTGTTGGGTACCTTGGCCTGTCATAGTTCCTTGGATACTTGCTGAGTCTTTGTTTTCACTGTGATTAGCTTTTTAATCACATAACCTAATAAAAACAAGTCGTCTCATGTGGTATGCTCACATGCATTTAGGTCAATGAAAGCTCTGTAGAATTTATGCTGGCATAAACAAAATTGACTAAATTTAGCTGAGTCATCACTTCATTAGGTATTCCTTTTTATTCCTACATCAGATAGCAATGAACAAAGGCATTTTAAAAATGATTTCCTTCTTTTCATAGACACATCTTTTGAATTTCATGCTTAATATTTTTGTCTGATGCAAATGTTGTAGTTTCCACTGGATAGGTACAATCTTTAGAGGCTTAGAAGACAAAAAAAAAGGTTATAGAAACATTCTTAAAAAGAAATGATTTCATCTACAAGATGATATCTAAATGATGTCCTTTACACTTATGTTCAGCATCAGACTTCAACAGCAGAATTCAGTTCAAAATTAAAATATTTAAATTTAGTTCTGCATGTATAGATATGTGTAGGTATGCCACATATCTAAATCCCCATGGAGTCAATGAATATATAATTACTACAATTAGTGTAACTTAGAACTCTGCTAGAAGTTGACCTTAAAATAAATACCTAGGTCTTTGATTCAATTGCCCACGTCTAGGCACTTAATTCTATATGTCATGCTTTAGAACAACTAAGATGTCCTTGTGAGGCTGGTGGATCTAGTACAGAACACTTGTATCCTTTGGGATCGGCAACTGAAAGACAGACAGTATATCTTAAAGTATCTCAAATTCCACTAAGTACTCATGTGTTGGCAACTGAACAAAGCCTCAGATCTCTTTTGACTGCAATGGCTACCATGTCTGTAGACAGTGATGTGTGGAGAGCTACATTTAGCTCTTCGATTTCTGAATTGAATCCTTCACTGATTACAGTGAGTATTGCAGTGAATTCTCCTTACAGGACTTTCTAGAAAATGGTCTGGTCATACTGCATCCATTTATTTTTGTTATCTTGAGTTGTATGCAAATAATGGAATTCAATATAGTTAGGGATCACCATCAAAACTACTGTTTGTGAACCTAGATTCACAAAGCTATCCTGAGTTTTTCAGCTGCCATTTTAGACTCCTGTATCTATAACTTAGATTCACAAAATCCTTTTCAGCTACGATTCAATTCTAGAAGCAGCAGAAGGTCTCCAATTGCCAAACATTAGATGGAAGTCACCTACACACCTTGCTTTCGATGGTGTACATCAGCTTCATGCCTACCTCTTCAAAATTACAAACGACAGCATTTTTTCTGCCCAAATCTTCTGACAGACTCAGTGCAGAAAGGTTCTCAGAGATTCCATGGCTAACAGGCTCCACACATGACTGGAGTGAAGGTGACCTATTTTGTCCAGTATACTCAATAATTAAAACACTCATCAAGAATGTCAGAGATCCTGCTACGCTCCTGTCTTGAGCTTACTGGGATTCAAACTCCCACCACACATTTCCGAGAGATCACTAACCGCTACTTCCTCCTGCAGCACTAAAGAAGATACTTAATACCTAGCACTTATCTGGCTAACTATCTCTTGAACCCCGTTGAAATGGTTCTCTAGTCCCAGTGCTGGATTTTTGAGCTCTGTTCTTAGATGCCTCTCCCCTTACAGATTCTGTAAATTAGTAAGGTTTTGCAGTAGTCACTATTGCACAGTATAAGTCTCTTTTCTTGTATCTGCCTCAAGTTTTCTGTTGCAGATAGATCAATTACATAGTTTAGTTCGGTTTAGTATTCTTATGTCACAGAAATTGAACGCTGGAGAAGCCATTTAACATCATTTTGCCTCCCCAGATCAGTGCAATATTATTCCCTATTGAGCTCTTCACAGTATATTTCCAGCTATAAACTATTCTTTCTTTTGTTATACTTGTAAAATTGATTCATTCTAATATGCCTAACTATCCTTTTATGAAAATTATTCTGAATAGTATTTACATATCTAGAACTGAAGAATTAAAGATAAATAACTTCTCTAATTTAAATTCTCCTGTTAGGCAAAAAAATCCTAAGGAAACTTCTAATGAACTACATATACTTGTTTGCATATCTTGGAAGTACGCCTGTGCTTTTATATAAAGGAAGCACAGGAACTTGAATAGACAAGGTTTTCCTAAGAGTATTAGCTTCTTTCCAAAATGAAACTAGTTTTTAATTCTTCACAGATCAATGATTGACATAGCTTGAGTTTTAGTCTGTAATCCTTTCAGCATTTTTTCCCTCTTGCAGCCCAATACTTGATAGAGTTATACTGAAAAAGTTATGAATGAGCAATTCCTGTATTCGGAAGCAGTTTCTCAAGCCAAAAAAAGGTTTTTATGTATGGCATAATGTAGAAAGGAGAGAAAGAGCTTAAATCATTCAGTGCATGAATGATATATTGGTGACCTTTGTAATATACTAACGGTTACACATTTATCAAACGAAGATTAAATTACCAAAATACATCTCAAACAAATCTGTAGGGGGTTAGTGTTACATGCAAAATGTTTCTAATTTTCTTTAATCAGCATGTGAGAAACAGACAAATTGCTCCATTTGAGAAAATATATTCAATGACTGGTAAAACTCATTCTGGCAGAGAGCATGTTGACTGATAGGAGGGAAGGAAAACATTGGTTATCTATTTTTTACAATCATCACTGCCATAATACTTCTTAAAATTCAGAAGGGAAGAAAGTAATGTCTTTGACTGCTCATTGTCACAAATGTACGTAGAAAGAGAATCAAGAGTTCCACATGGCTCCTGACTTGTCATGAATATATATTGCAAATACAGACATATTTGTAAAGGCACAGAGAGATTGAAATGATTCCTCTTAGAAGCTTAACACTTGAGTTGTGACAGGTGAAGCGCTCCAAAGAAGACAGCTCCTTTAGATCCATACAGATTCAGTATGCAGGGCTGGACTGATATCTCAAAAACCCCCAATATGTCAGAATGCCCAGTATACATCGGGTCTTAATTGCTGCTGGGTTTGGCTTTGCTAAGGAAAATCAAATGTAGACAAGCCATAGATTAAAAAAAAAAAAAAAAAAAGGAAGAAAAAAATGTTAATAGTGTGAAATAAAGAGATCCCGTTAAGACCCATTTTGCATCATGAGTACTCTACCATCATTATGGTGTTCAGTTGCCTGGACATAGGCATTCAGTACAAGTTAATCTCCTGGAGTCCTGAAAGGATTTTCCCAGGCCCCTCCAAGCCCCTCCTAGTCTGACAGAAGTGATGCACGTAGCATTAGATGCCTATTTTTACACAAATTAAATCAACCCCAAAGGTAAGATCAATTTAGTGCACCTCTGGGCATTTAAACATTAGATAACTAGTCTAACCTGGTCACCTAGACAGTAGTTGGTAGAGAAACAGGGAGCTCAGGTGGGAGACTCATACCATCTGAAGATACGCATTTTAGAAGGGTGGGAAGAATTCCCTTTCTCTCTCTGGAGACTACAGCTAAATTCAGGTGAGACCAGTCTCTCCCTGAAGAGATTGATCAACCAGTATTCTAATCTAATCTATTCTATTCTAAATTAATCTATTCTAATTAAATCTGCACATTCCCTGGTGGTCTAGTGGTTAGGATTCGGCGCTCTCACCGCCGCGGCCCGGGTTCGATTCCCGGTCAGGGAAACACTCCTTTGTGGAGCCCAGTGTGTGGGACATGAGGAACGTGCAAGGGGATACGTCCCGTTGTGGCTGTTTCTCGTTACTGAAGCCGCTTCTTGCCAACATTTATAATTTATACTACATACTTAAACCATCTTTATATCCAACATACAGATTTATACATTCTCGTTAACTACCACTATCCCCTGTCCCTTAACAGATAGATATTCTCCCATTTCATGGGCTTCCGCCACTCCACCAGACAACTATAAGAACAGGCTATGGCTTGGGCCCCATCTGTCAAGATGGGTGCTCAGCACAGGAGAAGCAGCATGTTCAAGTGCTGGGTGCCAACACCAGCTTGGTTTGGGTCATCGTTGCACTTGCCCGGTTCCTTGCAAAGCTCACTCTGCATTGGTTCAGGTCATTCTTGCTACATTATTTCCTACAACATACAACTCACATCACAGATTATTTTTCCCCCAAGGTTAAATCTCCTTGAGGCACATGCCGAAACTCCCCATCCTTCTGCATTACCCACCAAGTACACCCAGGTCCTTGAGCGAAGACAATCCCATGAATGGATTTGACTTTTCTCAAGGGAGGAGCAACCCACGCTGCCTTCCCCAGCCACTTCCCTGTATGCACTTGAGCTGGTTTTGGCTGGGATAGAGTTAATTTTCTTCACAGTAGCTGGTATGGGGCTACGTTTTAAGTCTGTGCTGAAAACAGTGTTGATGATAACACAGGGATATTTTCGTTACTGCTGAGCAGGGCTTACATGGCGTCAAGGCCTTTTCTGATTCTCACCCCACCCCACCAGCGAGGAGCCTGGGGTGCACAAGAAGTTGGGAGGGGACACAGCTGGGACAGCTGACCCCAACTGACCAAAGGGACATTCCACACCATATGATGTCATGCTCAGCATATAAAGCTGGGGGAAGAAGAAGGAAGAGGAGGACATTTGGAGTTACGGCATTTTGTCTTCCCAAGTAACTGTTACATGTGACGGAGCCCTGCTTTCCTGGAGATGGCTGAACACCTGCCTGCCCATGGGAAGCAGTGAATGAATTCCTTACGTTGTTTTGCTTGCGCAGGTGGCTTTTGCTTTACCTATTAAACTCCCTTTGTCTCAACCCATGAGTTTTTTCACTTTTACTCTTCCATTTCTCTCCCCCATCCCACCAGGGGGAAATCAGCAAGCATCTGTGTGGGGCTGAGCTGCCTACTGGGGTTAAACCATGACAGCACTATGGGGACCTTATCTCCTTCCACAGTATATAGGGGTTTTGTTTGGGTAGGACCAGGATGGTTAGCAGATCCTCTGGCGTTAACCAGCCAAAGGGCTTCTGTTAAATTTATATCCTGGTGCTTCCATGCCCCATTGCTCAGTGCTTTCAGCATAGTCTTTAGCAGTCCGTTATATCTCTCAATTTTTCCAGAGGCTTGTGGGTTATAGGGGATGTGATACACCCAGTCAATGCCATGTTTCTTGGCCCAGAAGGTTATGAGGTTATTTCAGAAATGAGTCCCATTGACTCAGTTCTTTCTGGGGTACCATGTCACCATAAATTTGCCTTTCAAGGCCGAAGATGGTGTTTTGGGCAATGGCATGGTTTACAGGATATGTTTCTAGCCACCTGGTAGTTGCTTCCACCGTGGTGAGTATGTAGCGCTTGCCTTGGCGTGTTCATGACAGTGGTCCAATAGAGTCAATTTGCCAGGCTTCGCCATATCGAAAACCCAGCCACCGCCCTCTATTCCAGGGAGAATTTACTTGTGTGGCTCACTTGGTTGTGGCACGTTTCACATTGATGGATGACCTGTGTGTTGGCCTCTGTGGTCATGTCTACCCCTTGATCACGTGCCCACCTGTATGTTGTGTTTCTCCCTAAATGTTCTGGTATTTCATGGGCCCATCGAGCTACAAATAGCTCACTCTTACACTCCCAGTCCAGATCCACCTGAGCTACTTCAATTTTGATAGCCTTGGCTACCTCTTCATTGTTTCAGTGTTCTTCAGCAATGTGGTTTTTGGGCATGTGAGCATCTACATCATGTACCTTTAGTGGTATGTCGTGATACGTCATGGTACATAATGATAAACCAATTATTCTAGTGAACTGTTAGGTATACTGCCTGTTTTTCATACCTCCCTGCTTTTCTTGGTCTGTTTATTTGGCTTGTAAAATTACCATTTAGAAGACAAACGAGTCTTTCCCTCTTTATGATGTTTGTGCTTTACAACTCCTTTGTAGATGGCTTGCAGGCAAGAACTGTTTACAGTAAGTGAATTAAATGTCAGTTTTCATGCTTCAGCAGTTCCTGTTCCCCATTTTGCAGCAAACTATGTCAAGATGAAACTCAACCTTGAGCAGGACATAGCCTTAGGTTCTGAGATGAGGGCTTGAACTGTGCCATGACATTGTGAGGGCTGTCTATATGGAGGTGGGCCTCACCTTTCATAGTTTTTTTGTTCCTGAATCCTGGGGCATAGGATGATATTCCAAAAATATCATCATATCCAACATTCTTCTGTTTTTATGAGCTAATGACCCATACCGTTACACCTTTGCTAAAGATGTACTGTCATAATTTAGTTGGTCTTTATCATCATTAATTCGTGCTTTATTCTGGAATCCTTGGTGGCTTCTTTGTGATTGGAATAAATGGGACCAGCTCCCTTTTCAGCACTTAATTCACTCACCAACGAATTTTATTGCTGAAAATTTTTGGCCAACACTACATAACATAAGCATCTAGTTTTGCTATTCTTTTGTGCAATTCATAGTATTGGATGAAGTTACATATTTTTACTTCTATTCTTATTGTCATATTTTAAAAACTTAAGATTTAAACAAAAATAATGTCTATTTTCTGTTGGTTTCCCCATTCATGATATTATGCCATTTCTGTAGTTCTATCATGGTACAATGGTAGAGATAATCTGTATAATTAAATTGACCTGAGTAAAGGCTTTTGTGCTAACAGCTTGTTAACGTTTTTCAGTTATGTCTATTATTGTCATTGATACAATCTAATACCTCTTCCTGTAACCTTCTCTTTCTTAAACACCATGGCTACAAACAAATTCTTCAGCATCTGTTTTGGTTTAGCTTTTCTAATAGGTATGATTTTTTTTTTTAAGGGATCTTTTTAATTTGAAATCTTTCATGCTTGTTCATTGGAACTACTTTCCTTTCTTTTTAGGGTTTTGCCTATATATTGCAACTGAGGGAGGAGCTACACTGTCCACAAATCTTTGAGCTTTCCATTGTCACTCCAAATTCCATTGTTCCTCCACTTCTGTGAGTCAATCTAAAGCCAGTCTCAACAGCAAGAGCAGCACTTAAAATTACTATTTGCCTTCTATTGCTATTTTAAGCCACTGTATAATTTATTTGGAAAACTTTTGCATACCATTTACGGAATAACAAATATAACATGTAAGCATTCTACTGTCTCTTATATTACTAAAAAAATCTGTACTTTCTTCTGTAGTTGTCCATTATCCTCCCATAAAGGGCTTTGGTGAAGAGCATCAAAGCATCAAAATACGTACAGTTAATGATGACTAGCAACTTATTCTCAAGCTTTCTACAGGATTCAAAATACATAATCTTCTTCCTCTGAAATGTCATACTTTTAATTTTTGTTTCTTGTGTTCAGTTTCTTCCACTGTAGACAATAATCTGGCTAAGAATTCTTTGGTACTGTCAATAAAGCCGTGCTGTGACACTAGTTGCAGTTTGGCAAGTGGTTTTTTTTTAGCAGTTAGACAATTGAAACCACTGTAGTTACTACTTTCTCTTCTTTTCAAGCATTGTTTCAGAAATGGTGTAGTCCTATTTTGGTCACCTTTAGAAGTTTGTTACACTTTCTTAATAGCAGGTGATTTCAGCTTCTTAGCAGCATTTGCAGTTTTCTTTGTAGTGCATAATTCTTTGCAGATAAAAAGATCTGGGGAGCAATGCAATATCTATAAAGATAATGCTGATCTTTTCAGAATCTCTTGAAAAAATACCCATCTTATACATTAATCATCAGTGTAAGCATATTCTTCTATTCCTTTTTGACGGTAATGGTCGTTTGCTTTGCCACCTATGAAGGTTTTGATGCTTCTGTTTTACTTTTTATATTAGCTTTTTAGGTTGCATCTTCTGATTCATTAATTTTGTGCCTCCATTTCCCCTCACTATTATATCTGTGTTTTCTACACTGGGCTTGAGACATTCTATTTTTTGTCTCCATTATTTTTCACATGCCTGAATTATGTTTTCCAGAAACCGTATATTTTGTTGGTTTTCAACCTTTTTCCCTCTGTCTGTAGTATATGTCTAATGAATTGGTAAGTTTAAATTTTTTCTGGTCTTGCTAATATCATATTATGAGTTTCTCTGCTGGAGCGTATGATCTAATTATGATTGTCTGCTATCAAAAATAGCCTCTGTATGTCACTCACTTCACGTAACTATACATCTTTTGGTTGTCACAGCCATCTTCTCCAGTCTCAGTAGGCTCATTCTTCTTTGCTGCCTTTCCCCTGGACTACCTCTTTTACATTTTTATGAGCACATTTGTGAGGGCATTCAGTCCCTAGAACAGTGAAGTTAGTTACCCTATTTTTATGATGTAAATAGGCATTTTATAAAACCTTCAATGTGTAGAGGAGTTAATTATAGTATTTTATGAGATCTACTTATTATTCAAAGCTTATTCATATGCATTATGTTTGTAAGAAATCAAATACGCTGACTAGGCCATTTCTCTGGTACATTATAACAAACAAGGCATATAAAATGTTTTTTACAAGCAGCAGTCTATTTTAACTCACTATCTAGAAAATGGCACTTTTTCTTAACACTTGGAAGTAAAATTTGAAGCTACTCATTGCCTTGTTCCAAGTTTTCCACACTGTAATAAGAAGATGATGTTTATGTAATACGAGCTCATACAGTTGATACAGAAACCACAAAGCATTTCATTAAGATATCGTATGAGAAGGTAAACCAGCTGTTAAGAGATGGCCCTGGAGCTGACCCCAAGAAGCAGAAAAGTGAAAAAGATCAAGGCAATTATGAAACTATGTGGTTCACTAGTCAAGATATTTCACCAACAGCTTGTAAGCCTAATAAAATTCATATAGAGTTACATGGTCAGGTGTAAATTTATCACAGCTCACCTGACATGTGGCTTTTTTGACCCACCCTATGGAGCCAAAATATTCAAGCCATGCCTAGAAGCACCTACATCACAGTAGATGCTTATCTTCAAGTCAAATTTATTTTAGCACATTGCTATTCTGAGTTTATAACTATTTATACTATCAAAATAAAGGAAAAATTTAAGTTTCTGTCTAAGGTTTACATAGTTATTCTGTTTCCATTACCATAATACTCCAAATACCTCCTTGGTGCATGAAACATCCAGTTTTTCTGATGGATATATGTTTTATCATATCTTATCATTTAAATAGCTTATTGAAGGTCATGTAAAAAGTAAGTTGTGCCTCAAATTGAAACCATTATACTTTTCCCAAGTCCTTATACTGTGATTAGATGCCTACTTATTTGAGGTGTAACATTCAGGAAATGTGTCACTGGTGTCGTAAGAAATACAAAGGCATTTTCAGTTTGTGCTCCTTTCAAAAATAAACACTGACTGAAGAACAGGCCAGTGACAAAGGAGCTTTATGGACCCTCTGCTTGCTCTGAAGGGCCAAATGTGGCATATAAGAGGATTGATCATTGCCTCTGTGTGGCACTGATGTTCTCTGGGAACAATTAACCTTTTTTTCTTGACCTTTACCTCTTTCTTCAAATACACCACCTCTTACATACGTATTTATACACAAGTGTAAAGAAAGACTAGCATATGACAGACTAAAGTGACATCATGGGACTAACAAGTGACACCAAAATCATGAACTTGTAAAGAAACAGTATTTATTTCTTTTTGTTTAATAATCCAATGTATTGAAGTAAATTTGTCATAAGACTAAATGGGTGTCTGCATAAGAGTCTCAAAAATAACTGGAGCTCAACTCAGATACAGGGATTATTGCAGAAATTGGATTAGACAGTGATGCCTAAAACCTTCATCTGCAAAAGCAGAAATATGCATCTTTCAACCAGGGCTTCGGATGTATAGTTGAGTTTGGAATTTTTTTGGAAAAAAAGTTGCTTTATTCAAAATGCTCTTATTTGTTCATATGTCAAACATGTAGAATTGCTCAAAAGTAAAGATCTTAAAATACCAACTAGAAATTAGTTATAATTAAATTTCCAAGATACTTTAAAAGGGCATATTGATTTTGAACTTCCGTAATCAGATCCAGATACTTTTAAAGATATATGATGGGGGTCTTGGTTTTTAAGAGATCTTGTGTAATACTTATCCTTTACACCAATGATCAAGTTTTAATGTGAGACAATCAGTGGGATTTTCAGCAGCAGCTAAGTAATGTAAGGCTGAAAGTCCCTGTAGAAAGGAGGGGCTTTAATTTACTATTTGCTTTTCTTATTTCTGCTACAAGATACATTGAAGAAACAAATGCTTGAAATAAATAAGAAATGAGCAATCCCCATTAAAAAAATCATTAGACTATTGAAATATAATACTTACATATAGTACAATATGCAAGAGGTAAATATATAACAGGCTAGAGTGTTGGGCAGAGAGGAACCTCATGAGGTTCAACACGGGCAAGTGCAGGGTCCTGCACCTGGGGAGGAACAACCCCATGCACCGGTACAGGTTGGGGGTTGACCTCCTGGAAAGCAGCTCTGCAGAGAAGGACCTGGGAGTCCTGGTGGGTGACAAATTCACCATGAGCCAGCAATGTGCCTGTGCAGCCAGGAAGGCCAATGGCATCCTGGGGTGCATTAAGAAGAAGAGTGTGGCCAGCAGGTCAAGGGAAGTTCTCCTCCCTCTCTACTCTGCCCTAGTGAGGCCCCATCTGGAGTACTGCATCCCGTTCTGGGCTCCCCAGTTCAAGAAAGACGAGAAACTACTGGAGACAGTCCAGTGGAGGGCTACAAAGATGATTAAGGGACTGGAGCACCTCTGCTATGGGGAAAGGCTGAGAGAGCTGGGACTGTTCAGCCTGAGGAAGAGAAGACTGAGAGGGGACCTCATCAATGCTTATAAACACCTCAAGGGTGGTTGTCAAGAGGATGGGGCCAGACTCTATTCAGTGGTGCCCAGCAACAGGACAAGGGGCAACGGGCACAAACTGGAACACGGGAAGTTCCACCTGAACATGAGGAAAAACTTCTTCACTGTGAGGGTGGCAGAGCCCTGGCAGAGGCTGCCCAGGGAGGGTGTGGAGTCTCCTTCTCTGGAGATATTCAGAACCCGCCTGGACACAGTCCTGTGCAGCCTGCGCTGGGTGACCCTGCTCTGGCAGGGGGGTTGGACTAGATGATCTCCAGAGGTCCCTTCCAACCCCTGCCATTCTGTGTGATTCTGTGATTCTATGATGTAAGTAGGGATAAGAATTTCCACTACAAACCACACAAATTTATGGTTTGCATGTGCGTGTCACTAGATTTAGCAAAGCGTTTAGGCCTATGTGGAATTTTAAGCATTAGATTAAATTTCACTGGAAATTAAGGATATGTGACTAATGCTAAACATGTCCTGAAGTATATTACTATCTGAAGTAAACTGTAGAATCAGTCTTCATGTCTCTGATGTTTTAATTTTCTTATTGAAGAGTAAAAAGGGAAATAGTTGAAAAAGACGAAAGACAACATTTTGCAGGAACAACACTATAGATTTTTCATTTATAACTTTTGTCTTGCTTTTTTTTCAAAATTGTTAGAGTTATATTTTATATGATGCAAGATATATCCAAAGCTATTTTCATAGCATTAAGTTTAGACTTTTCCTTAGATTTGCTAAACGTAGTTCAAAGGGCATCAAATGAAAAACTCAAGGAATAGATCTAATAAATGTCTCTAATTGGGTGTATCTTAATTTCTTCCCCCCAAATCAATCTTTTGCTCGTTAAAGGAAAATT
Organism: Phoenicopterus ruber ruber; assembly: GCA_009819775.1. Lineage (NCBI taxonomy): Eukaryota > Metazoa > Chordata > Aves > Phoenicopteriformes > Phoenicopteridae > Phoenicopterus > Phoenicopterus ruber. Next base: position 115,432,963 of record CM020217.1, read on the forward strand.
AATTTGTGAGTACAAAAAAGCATCTAAGTGGGAAAAGGAATTTGTGAAATATTGCATCTTTGTTACTCTGCTGGGAGATATGTGTATTGCCCAGTGCTTGTACTAGATCCAGTATCTGAGTTAACCCCAAGGAGATCTGAGATTTGTTTGACAATATTTAAGCTGTAATCATGCCTTTTGGAAAAAAACCCAATGATTGATCAATGATAAACAACCTGTTGGTGGCATGAACACTGTTGGACATACAGTTACCTAAATCTTAGAAAGACCATATTACTGAAAGCTAAATTCATGCTGCCAGAAGATTCAAACTGGCAGAAAAAAGACAAAAAATATTGACCAGGTGAAAATGATCTTCCCCTTTCTATTTCATGGATTTGATGCAACATTTTATGGGGAATGATTCACACACAGACAGTTTCATATTGGTGCCTCTTATGCTTGTAGTCATTTGTCTCCATTTTTATTGCATGTCATTAAAAAAGCTATGGAGAAATGTTGCAGTTATTCAGGCTAAAAACCTGCTTTGTTTGATTGTGTAAAAAAACCTGTATGAGAATTCATAAAAACCTGTCAGACTTCCTATCAACATTAAACATTATTTTTCATTCCTTATGGCTAATTTTAAGAAGAAACAGCGTGCGTATATCGAAAATTGTTGAGAGAAAACATTAAATGCCTATAATAGCAAGTGTCTACATTTCAATGTTATACCTAAATATTATAATTTCACAACAATAGTATTCATAAAATGGTTCCTTTGTGATTGAAAACAATTGTAGATTCAGTGAGCAAAATGTGTTGCTAAAGTAAGCTAACCTTATTAAAAGAGGTTCTGAGCTGCAGTAGTTCTGTTTCCAAATGCGTTGTGAAGCCAGAATAAGTTGGTCTTACTCCGTAAGCACAGATCACCGTACGGTATTTTCCTACTATGCAATGTCTGAGATCCTTTGCCTTTTTCTAGAGAATCCTTTGCTGGCTCCCTTTACCTAGGGCTGGCTTGCTTATTCCAACCAGTTATTGTCTCCTTGTCATGTATTTAATACAATATTATAAGGAAAAATTGTGCTTGTAGCACTTTTTTATAAATTAGCAGGTTTCTCTGTTATATCTCTTCAAACAAGTGGAAATCTCCTTTATACAAGGCCTTTTTGAAGGTATAAGCAACTCTAAACTGTCGTAATATATGTCTTTGTCAAGTCTCCTTTTCAGATTTCTTTTGTTTTATTATCTTATCAATTATTTACCTCAGTAGTTTCTATTTCTGTGTTCATGTACCTGACTGATACAGAATTCCACAAGTAGCTAGCTAAGTCCAAATAAATGGATTCAATTAAATCAAAGTAACTGCAAATTCTCATTACTTCACAATTCTAGATTTCAAACAGAAATATACTAATAATGTTTGTAAATATTACAATTTCACAACTATATTGTTAATAAAAATTATCTTGATTAAAAAAATTTGTAGACTCCAGGAGTAAAATATGTGAGAAAGAAAACGTTAGTAACCTTATTGTTGTAAATCTAAAGAAAACAAATACTTATTAATATATTTTTTGATAAAAGAATTGTAATAAATATGCTCTAGTAGCCTTATTTTACACAGTGATAGTACATCTAATTCCAGCTTCCCCAGGTGGTACACAGACCGAATGCAGAAACACAATACTGCAAGACAACATTTTAAGAGATTTCAAGTGTGCCATACAGCTTAAACAAATAATTCCTCTGGAAAAGTAATATTTTTCCAAGATGCTATAAATTAAATAGTCAAACTAGAAAAAAACCTTATAGTCACTACATATGTTTCAAAAGAAAAATAATTCTGTTACTTTGTTCATGTTATTTATTGACGTTTCCTTTATGAAAAAATAGCTTTTTTACTATCTTGAAACTTGAAATGAAACGTTAGTTTTACCTAAAATAGAAAATTTATTTTCCTGGGAGATGTACAGAAAAGTCCTTGTCTGAATTCTTTACAAGTAAAATAGACTCTCCATAAATCCAGAACTTTTTTTATTTGTAACAGAAGTTGAGTTTAGGCTGCAAAATTCATATTAGAATCCAAAAGCAATGTTTTCCAATTTCTCTTTAATCAAAATTTGGTCTAAACCCCTATAATATTGAGCTAATTTGTATAGTTATCTACCATCATTTGAAAAATTGTTTTATTGCATGAGGATATCTGAATTATGGTCGACTTATTTAATAAAAAAATAAAAATGGCTTTTTCTTTTTTAAAAAAAGATTCCTAATCATAATGTTCAGTACATATTTCATCACATTTCATTTTTAAATAATGTCAGTGTAAAAGATGACTGCCCTGTGGTGTTGCACTGATAATACAATCAAGTTGCAAAGTGTGAGATTTCTAACTCAACAAAACTAATCTAAGATGATCTGACTAGCATAATATCAATCAAAACTTATTAAGACTTCACCTCTTTTCAGATTTGACAAATGAGACGGAGTTTACATTTCTCCAGCTTTTCAGGCAGTTTGAGACATATGTTTGAATTCTTTCTCCAAGAGATGGGGAATCTAAATTTGGACTTAATTCCACACTCTTTCCTCAGGTAAAAATCCTATTGTTTGACTCATTATTTGTACCAAGCTTTTAAAATAAATTTACGGAGACATAATTAACTCAAAGTTGATCAGCTGTAAGAGCACTATGAGCCTGTATTGTACTTTGAAAACTTTGCAATTAGTAGACGTTAATTTCCTTGTATGTATATGTAAGACTTTATCCAAAGCTTTCTCAAGTGTAATATAAACATTCACACTAACTTCAGCGACGACTGAGGAATGCTCACAAAGCGGTCCAGATAAGCAAGAGAACATTTAACTTTAGGTATGTGAATAGCGCCGGTGAAGGTAGAGGAAATTATTCTCGTTCTTAAAAAGAGTATATGCTTGAAGAACCAGCCTTTACATTTCTTTAATCTTCTCTGGGACTTTGAACAGCAAATAAAATGAAGTCATTCTGAAATAAGGCATTGAAGGAATGAACCTGGAGTAACATGCAGATGTACATCAGACCTCAGTAATGCTTATGTCACACATTGCCAAACATATAGAGCAATTCACTGGAATGCAAGCTTCCTCCTGAAGGAGACTGAGAACAGCTTTTCAGACGGACCCCGCAGCCAGTAAGTTACATCAATCTTTGTGTCAGACTTGTTCGGCCAAACTAGTGTAACGGCATACACAGAAATAACTCCAGAAAACAAGCAGGAGTTCATTCATTCAGTGTCTTCAGCCCCGACAGTTCATCGCTGTCTGCTAGAGTTGCAGTTTCGTGTGTTGTTGTTTCTCCATAACAAATGACAGGATGTACATGTACCACAAAAGATGTAGCGCAACTGCTCCTGCTCCTTTGTGTTGAGATGCCTTTCTTGACAGCGCATATTTGTGACAAATAGCACTCAGTGTCTTAGCATGTACTTATAGAGCAAAATAAACTTTTTACTTCTTGAAACAAATGTGCTGTAAATAATATGCACACATAGCAACATTGCAAGTGGTTTCCAGGCAAAAGGAGCTTTGCAATACCCTTTAATTAAAAAAAAAAAAATCTCTTCCAGTTCAGCTGTTTTCACAATCATTATTATTTGCCTGGAATATAGCTTATGTTACCTACTGTAGAGTGGGAGGAGAGAAAGAATAAGAAGACAGCGATAACCAATTACTGGAAACTTCTTCAGATTATTCCTTGCATCTGTTTGTGCAATTCTGCATGTGCTCAGCCTTGTTAGGTGAATGTATGTTCTTGCAGGTGTCACTACTGTATGTCTCTAATAACGAGGTACAGGCCCAGGATGCCTTGAGTACTCAGATTTATGATCAAGGAATCAAGAGGCTAAAGCAAGCCAAGACTCTTCTTGTCAGTCAGCAAAAAAGCAAATGCAACTCCAGGGAGCATAGCAGCTCAATAATTGATGCCACTGAGGAGGCATCTGTATCTGTTAAGATCGTCTGCATCCTTCATAGCCGGGTGTGACTGAATGGGAGCAGAAAAGAGAGCTGGCAAAATCCCAAGGACACTTGGCAACATTGGATTTGCCTTTTATGAAGAACATGCCCATGGGCAATTAACAGGACTGACCAGAGTCTCAGTGATTAAAAAAAGATGGTGATAATGACCTGAGAAGTAGCATTTATTCATGAAATAATAGATGCTTGTACTCTCGGAAAACAACAGTATCTGCTTAAACCAGTCTGTTTTCCAATAAAATCTATGGCATTAATATGCAGTATTACTGACATCTCCCTGACTGACTGAAACAGAAAGGACCAGGATCTGAATCAGAACCAAGAATTTTTTTATGTTTTTTAAAACTATATATAAAATACATAAACTATATATTTATACGTACACATGCACACACATATATTTATTTCCTTGTATTGTTTCCTCTAATTTTTCCAGTTTCCCAGAATAGTCAGAAGTTCTCTCTGCACAGTAAAAGACCTGTTTAATAGTCTAATTATCCAGTGGAATACCAAAATAATGTGATTTATCACTTGTAAATTTACAATTTCAACCAAAAACTGCAAGAGAATAATAAATGTTTCATGTTTGTGAATTTGCCTTTTGCCACTTCTAATCTAGCAAAGGGAGACAGGAAAAAAATCGGAGCTCAACAGGAAGCCTCACAGTTATGATCTCTTTTCCATAGGGAGAATTAGCTTAATACCCTCGCCACTCCCAGCACACACATCATTAATATAACTACATTGTCTCCCTGGTACTGCACAATTTCATAATTTTATTTGCAGAAAGTAGAAATTTGCATTGTCCTGATACAAGTAAAATGCAAATGAAAGCATACTTAATCATCAGAGATCAGATGTAGAGGACCACGTGCCTATATAAGCCTGCATAAAATCACACTGGGTATAAAGAGCAGGGTTGCCAAAGGGATAAATAAATAAACATTAAGATAAATGTTACTTAGAAATCACAAGAGAACAAACGATCAGCTGAAATATAGAATCATCTGAACCAGTCACGGGGGACTCTACTCCTGCCTCGAAATTATGGATTAGTTTGAGCTACTCAGACACCAAGGTGTGATATAAAATGGCAAGTCCCTGAACATATGGTTGGGCGTGCAAGGAATGGTGATGGGATGTTTTCTCATTTTAACTCATACTTCCAGCCCTAGTGCTTTTGTGCGGAAAGGTTAAAGAAGCTGGCACAAGAAACCTGAAGCTGGAGGGGTGCTCATGGCTCCATCACTCTGCCCGTGAAGCTGAACTCTCTGACATCCAAGTCCAGCTTTACTGTTATTCACCCGATGCTCATACTGCGGAAATGTGAGTCAGAATCAGCCTGAGGACTCCTGCCCCTGTCCTCACCTTAGTCATCTCTTTTTCCCTGAGCTCGATAGCTGCAATGGGAGGTGAGTGCATGTGTGTGGGGGGAGAGTTAAAGCCTTTACTTTTGTGGCTATACATAGTCATATGTATATGTTTGTTGCTAAACAGTGTTGTAGGTTGGGTCTTGTGTCCCCTCATGTGATCAGAAGCAATATCAGTACACTGTTAGCAGTTACCCTAGCAAAAACAGCCTTGCTCCTCTCCTGCCCCACTAGTAGGAATATGCATCACTCTCAAATCTGCCAAAGATATAAGCAATTGCGTGTTTTCAGAGGAATTTCTGGCCTCTGAAAGAAGAGTTGTCAGCATTGATTTTCCCCAGAGCAAAAGGTGTGAATATACAGCACCCTTAATGCTGCATTTGTTCAGTACCTTTGGCAGTTTGCTGCAGTGTTAGCCAGTGATGTATAATGTTGCTGGAGGGAATCAAAGTTTCCACAGAAATGATGAATCTTTAGCACAGGAAGCTTAAGGTTGTGAAATGCAATTTAACGTTAGCTACTGGTTTCTGCTGACCCCTTGTACTCTCTTGGAAAAGAAATAAAGCTCATAGAAATACTGCTTGTACTACAGGGAAAAGTAGTCCCCTGAAACAGGGAGCTAGCCTTGATTCTCAATGCCCTTATTTTTTTTCTCTCTTAAGCCAATCACCAATGAAATCATTCCCCTGTCACTTTCAGAGTCACGTATTTCACATCACTTGAAGTTTGTAGTCATAGGTGAAAAAATAACAGAACAAACTATAAAAAAGGAAGAGGGCAGAGAGCTCTGAAGCAATTTATTCTCTCAAACTAACAAGATAGCAGAGTTTTTTTAAGGCAATTACAGAAGAGCATATTGGTTTGTAGTTCTATAAAAGAGGAATGAGTAAGGTCCCTGTTTCAATTTTCATGTGTTTTAAGGCTGGATAGAAGGGTTTTACTTGTTTGGATCTTGAGGAATGGAACTGGTTTTCCTCTATGTGTGTCTGGCTGTTTCCCACCGTTGATCTCCCACCTGCCTTCTGCTAGCTTTTCACTGCAACCTAGCACAAAGAATATGCCAGCTGTGATAGAAAAAAATGCTGGTACAGCCACATGGAAGTTAGGCAGTGACCAGATGTCATCCCCACTGCTCAGTCTTTCCAGTTCACTCTGGTAATCTCTTTTGTTTTGCTTTATTAAGGGAGACAAGGTTGTAAAACCTTCTTAGGGAAAGGGTAAATAACATATCTGACTTGAAATGGATAGTAGGAAAGTGCTCAAAACAGCAGAAAGAGCTGCTCTGTTCTTTTCTTATGAAGAATCTGAGGAAGAAAAATAAAAATGTTGTCAAAATTACCTATGTGGCAGACGTGTTTCTACAGACAACGTTGTAGGCCAGTATTTTTGAAAAGGACACTATGCAGATTTTTTAAATTATATGTATTATATATAAATACACAAACATACATATAATTATTTATATACAGTGCCAAAATGGATATTTGACAATACAATTACATTACACTGGATGCCTTCACTTCTAATTGTCTAGAGCAGATTACAAATAGGTGCCAGATGCTCCAAGTTCCTGTTGCAGTTGGGCAAATGGTGCACTACCATTAATTTTTCTACAGGTAGACAGAATTTTTCTTTTCGTATTTTAATCTCTACTTTCCAAATTATGTTTAGATGTAAGCACTGCTTCATATCCTTCCTAATAAGTATTTGTTTTTGCTGACTTCATTAACCAAACAAGTCTCGCATGAACAGCGTGCCCACCAGGCAAATGGGATGAGGAATGGAGATGGCGAGACACACCTGCACTCCTGCTAAACACTCGCACAACATTCAAATTAGATTAGCACCCTATGAAAACAAATATATACATCTTAAACTGATAAATAACTGGCTAACTACTAGAGCTCAAAATGTAATGGGAAAGAGACTACTCTGCATCCAGATGGTGTGCTTCTTAAAGGCAGTATAGGCATGGGTTGTTGGCCAAAGCCTCTTTTTACCCATGAATTGAGAGGGAGCATAGGACAATGCCTAACAAAGATAGGATAAAGCCTGGTGGGCCATTGAGTCATGATGTGAAGAGCCACAGACATAAAGACAGGTTTTATCAGTTGTAAGCTGGTCACAGTCAAATGCCTCAGAATATCCATGTTAAAATAAAGGAGCAGGTTACAGAACTGCAGTGAAGAGGGAATGGTACATAGTCATTAAAATTCAGTGTGAAACAAAGGCCAAGGGTATAGCGTGTTTCTAAGATAAACAGCTAGTTTTACATATGCTGGTAAATAAGGAGATGTTATTTCAGGATTGCCTCTACTGCCCAAAGAGAAATCTAGTTCCTCCTCTGCAGTGTTAATAACATCCTACTCCTCCCCTGGTGTTAATGATGTAAGGGATCCTAGCCAGGCAGCATTGATACCGTTCTATTTCAGTATGCCAGGATCTGTGTTCATTTAAAGAAGGCTAACTATTAATCATTGCTAGGCCTGTGCTTCTGTACGTTTTATAATTCACTGAAATGAAGTAGCATATGGTGGATAATATTTTCCAATTACTTTAGTTAAACAGTGTAAAACAAATGTAAGAGATGGTGATTCCTGTTGCTGGACAAAACACATCCCCATTTACAGACAATCTGGGAAGAAATAAATTCTGGGACAGATGTTCTAATATAAATGATTTAAAAATTCTGTGGCTTAAGATAACCTGTTCTGCATCCTCTAATAACGGGCTATTATTTACCTCTGGTCCCAAGACTGCACCCTTACACAGAGACCTGTTCATACCCTCTACTGGGTCAGGTTGTCTCCTGGCATCCCTTAGTTGTTGCAGCATTGATTAGGAACAAATTCTTGTTCTGCATCGCACATATTCTCCAGCTACTAAGAACTAGCTTGTATACCTGCATAACTATCAGACTTCTCAGAATCTTTAGTGCTTTAAACAGTATTTCTACACTTATTGCCAGCTAGTGTCAGCAACAGACAGGCTCTTTGCCCAGTTACACCTGTACCTACAATATTTTTCCTCCTTCACATTGCCACATTTATGTCTTCACTTTTGACTTCCAAGCCTCGCAGACAAGGAAAAGAAGGTCATTCACATTTTACATCCCATGCAAACAAATGTGATTTGTTTGCATTCACCTCCTAGCCTCGCTTTTTGTCCAGCTGACAGCATCATCCCGAGGAACATTGTCAGGTGCAGTGAACCAGGTCTAAAAGGCCAGAAAGAATGTATGAAATAAAAGAAGGTAGAGAGACAGAGAAAATTGCTGAAGAGAAAAGTAAGGGTTGTCGTCTTCCTCCTCCTCTTCTCAAAATTCGGAACATCAAAGAAAGCAAGTGCCAGAAATTTAATATTATTAATTGTGTGTGAGCTTGATAGTTCCAAAGTGCCATGGAACTGCATGCCTGGAGCTTGGCCACTATCAAAATTGCACTTTAATCCTTGTTTCAGAGACTGTTATAAATATGGTCTGAATTAGTTACTGTTAGTGTAATGCTACTGTTACGTATGTAGCATGTTATCACGATGTGTTATTATCCTTGTGTGCTGGGCCTGATCAGGCTTTCCATAAGCAGAACTTTCTTGGATTGCAGCAGCAATTTTGCGTGTTGAAAATTTCCAGTACAGGAACAGAACTGTAGAAGCTGGGGAGAAAGTAGATACTTAGTAGATACAGTAGAAGATGCGTAGATATAATACAGTCCCTTGAACTACCTGTACTAATGGATTGCCCCTAAGTGGCTTGCAGTGTGGCGTTATGCAGCTCAGACCTCCCTGTCTTAGGAAGCACGTTTGCAAATGGGTATAAGAGAAGCTGTTTACTTTGAAGGGAGGAAGGGAGTTTTCATCCCTTGTGAGAGATATTGAAAAATTAAAAGGCATTAAACTGTCTGACACAGCCATCAATCAAATTTTAACAAATGAACAACTAGAAGAACTAAATTACACTTTTTAAAGTTGTGCTTTAACTTGTGTATACCTTTGTGAAAGGAAAGCAAAGCTTTCCAAATTTCTTTCTTACCTACTGCAATATATTTGCTAAAGTGTAATGGCTTTAGTCTGCCTCTTTGGTTTTAAACAATTTAAAAGTAGAAGTCAGTGGCATGAAGCTTATGAAGTCCACTTCCAAATCTATTTATTGGACATTTTTACTTGAAATATCAATCTACTGTGATCGATGATATTGAGGAGAGATTTAAAAAAAAAGAGGACAAAAGATACAGGCATATACAATAAAACTTCAGTAAATGTTACATTTCTAGGCCCAAAACTGTGTTCCATGAACTTTTTAATGTGAATTCCTAAACCTAGATGCATGTGAACTCTCAAAGCATCTCCCTGTTAGAGTTGAAAGCCTGCTTTCCGTACCTTGTTTTACATCTAGCCATGCTCAGAGTCACCCAGCTCTGTAGCAAGGGAGCAAACCAGCTGAGACTGAGAAGTTAGGCAGCGTGGTGCCTTTGCCTGCTGAAGGGTCTGTATGCTCCAAGTGTACTGAGCAAGTACTCACATTCACTGCAGCACAAACACTTCAGCATCACCCGCTTTTATCAGAACAAGTTGTTCTACGAGAAGCAGAGCTAGTGATGCTTGATGCCCTATACATGCATGGGAACTCTGTCCTATGTACCCTATATTCATCACTGCAGTAACCCAAACTCCTCTGTAATTCTAATGACAAAGTCCTTCCTGTCATTTTTCCTCCTGATATCCCTGTCTCTCCCTTACCTGCTGCCTACCTTCTCTGGCTTGCTGCCGGCCATTATTTGGCGTACGCCATAGCTACTTCGGAACCACAAGGTCCTGACTGATGGTGCAGGTTCTGCCAGCCTCAGTAGCAATTCTTTAAACAAAGACATTAACAGAGCTGATTTCCATGCAACTTATAATAACTTAATATGGTGTGGACTACTACCCTTTTGTCAACTGTGCCAAAAACAGTTTCAAAAATTACTGTAAAAGTTTGATGGGTAGGCAGATAGGTGGATGGCACGAGCAGATAATGACCCAAGAGGAAGGCCTCTTTTCACAGGGGGTGAGTGTTCATCCAGAAGCAAAGTTTTTTGAATGCTATCCAGGGAACTGCAGGCTGGTCAACCTCAACTTGATCCCTGGGAAGGTGATGGAGCAGATATACAAAGGACTAGGAGGTGACTGGGAGTAGTCAGCATGGTTATATGAAAGGGAAATCATGCTTAACCAAATTCATAGCCCTCTATGATGAGATGACTGGCTTAGTGGAGGAGGGGAGAGAAGTGCATGTTTTATCTTGACTATATTAAGACTTTTGACACTGTTTCCCATAACATCCTCACAGACAAGCTGATGGAGTGCAGACTAGGTAAGTGGACAGTGAGGTAGACTGAACTACTGGGCTCAAAGGGTTGTGATCAACAGCATAAAGTCCAGCTGGAGTCTAGTCACTAGTGGTGCACCTGAGGGGCCAATACTGGAGCCAGTACCGTTGAACATCTTCATTAATGACTTGGAGGGTGGGACAGAATGTACCTCAGCAATTCTGGAAATGATACAAAACTCAGAGGAGTTGTTGATACACCAGAGATGTTTGCTGAAATTCGGAGGGACCTTGGCAGGCTGGAAAATTGGACAAACCGGCATCTCATGAAATAAAGGGAAGCGCAAAATGCTGCACCTAGGGAGGAATAACCCCAGGCACCAGGACAGGCTGGGGGCCAACCAGTTGGAAAGCAACTTTGCAGAAAAGGACTTGGGGATCATGATTGACAAGATGCTGACCAAGAGCCAGCAGTGTGATCTCGTGGCAAAGAAGGTCAACGGCATCTTGGGCTGCACAAGAAAGAGTGTCATGAGCAGGCCAAGGGAGGCTGTTGTTGTGGTACTCAGCCTGGGGGGTCATTTAAGTCCTCCTTTAGTACTGGCCTGTAGGCTGAGGCCACATCTATACTAGTGACCAGAGCAGTGCTGGGACCCATTCCCTGGGCCAGCCGGCACAGGTGGGCAACATCCATGCTACTAAATTCTTTTACCCTCCAAAACAAGATATGCTGCATGCAGAATTTCTGTTAGGGATGGTTCCTGGCCCATCGTAGCCAAGAATCTTTCCAGAAGCCATTTGGGAAAGTGCAACTTGCCCAGGGACAATACTGTGCCAGGAACTGTTGTAATAATTAAATCGTCCAGATGGCTGGCCCTATTTAGTTTATGGATACAGTAGTGGAACAGATGTAGTCTCAAATCAAAATTTATCTTATGTAATTTAAAGGCCAAAGCCTAAACTCACCACACGAGCCTCCCTTAACCTAAATAGGTCAGTGGTAGATTAATCTCATTTTAGGTGATATCCTGTTCTCACCACTGGCTATGGTGCAATTTAGGGTGATTATCTTAGATCAGAAAGCTAGTTGTAGCCTGTTAATCAAGGAAGAGTTACATGCTTAGGGGCAGATTGTCAAAGAATATTCAGGTGTCAGAGATGTGATGGATGCTTTGTGAGGGTTTTAAAAGCAGACGGATCCTTAACTTCTACCTAGTCTTCTACAATCATTGCTTAGTAACAGCTTCTAGTGAATTTTATCCTGGGCTGAACATGAATCAGAAGTAAAAATATATCACAGATGACCATTAATCTGTCTTTCTTTGAGAAACTGCACAGCTAGAAAATAATGGGACTTCAATCAAATTCGGTTAATTGCAAGCCCAGAACCAAAGTTATGTGAATGAGTCTGTTAGTCTTGAACAAGCAGTGCCAGAAAAGGGTATTTATTACATTGGTCTGCCTCCCAGAGAAATTCTGTCCATGAATAAGGATTGCCTGAATATGCAGGGGAATTTATGATTGGCAGGGGGGTAATTTCAGTTTCCTCGCTGAAAAAAGAACCAGAACCAATAACAAACTCATCTTCGCATGTCACATGTTCATTTTGTTAAGCAGAAAGGATGATCCCTCAAAATATGAGCATGTCTTATTTAGAAACAAGTTCCCCTAAAGGCAGCTTGTCCACAGGTGCAGAGAGCTGATCCTATTTTGTTGGGAAATGGTTTTAGAATGTTTCCAGGGCCCTCATGGCAAGTAAATAAGTGTGATGATACAGGTAACTATATAAATACAAATAATTCAATTTCTGTTTTAAATTACCAGGAAAAAACATTGTGATTTCCAGCAGCAGATCCAGGTTCTGAGTTCAAGAATTATCTGAAAAATGACAGAATTTGTACTGATAGCTAAACTCACTCACAGATGTGAAAAATTTGTCATGTGTACATTATTTACTTTAAACTTTGGTTGCTATCTGGTGCTAGAATAATACCAATTGTCTTTTTCTGTCAGGATATGATGTTTGAAAAAATGACTAATTAGTAAAGACTTTTGCAGCTTGTCAGGAAGAGAATTTGGAATAAATTCTTGTCTAGAGCAATTAATTGAAATTGGGAGTGATACCATATGTAAATGTGATTTTCCCCTATTAATTAGAAACCTTAATTACTTTGATCAAGCCTCATTATACCACTTTTGGGAAGCAACGGAAGTAGGAAAAAAATAGAAAGATGTTGAAAAGGCCAGTTATTCTAGCATCAAAAGCCTTTTTTTTTTTTCTTGGTGGTCCTTATAGCCTTGCAAAAAAGCTTTGCTGGGTTCAGATCTGAACTCATGTGGAAGTTTATTTCATGCTTGAACCCTACGGAACCCAGAGTAAATTTGTTCAATGTATATTAATGTTGTTTTGTTATTTTCCTTAGCAAGAGAAGCACATTAAAGCATCTTAGAACTTAAGGGGACCAGCAGAGAGAATGGTCCCACGGGGGAGTTGGAGTATCCGGGTTTCGTGATCTGTATTTAGTTTGTGCCAGACGAAGTTTTCCTGTGAAATCTCAGATTAGCTACTTAATATTGCTGTGCTTCACTTTGCCTCCTGCGTAGAAGGATACCAATAGTTTTCTCTCTTCTGTTCATCTGACTTGTCAGGTTAGAATAAAGCGACAAGCACAGCACACTTGCACAGAAGTTCGTACCGTGGGTCACAGCAGCCTTGTCTGGAGAAGAAGGGCAGGGCAGAGGGCTCCTCTCTGTACAACGTCGCACGCAAATGGCCAACAGGAAGGGAAGCGAAACAGCCAGCTATTTCATTAGCTCTGCTAATGACATATTAGTGAAGACTCAGATTGCCTTAATAATTATTATATATACAGTTGTGCATCCCATGTAAAATCCTAGCATAGGTTAGCTATATGTGCATACGAGACAGCAGCCTTCCTAAAGCTGTAATTACCTAAATCCATCTTTAGATGCATCTGTGTGGTGAATATTCTTTATTAGGACCAGAGGAAGGAAGATATCTGTGTTCTATTTAAAAAAAACAAATAAACAATTTTTTTGTATAGGCCTTCACAATACTGAAAGCAGTAGCATATTTTTATTTCAAATGAGTTCTTGTTCTCTTCAGCTGCTACTGTAATACCTATGTTACCATGTCATTGATCGCTTTTTTTTAAAAAAAAATCTGTGCCTCCTGTTTATCCATCTCGCAAAGGTCTGTAGTCCTGGTCTGCATTTTAATGAGGTGATCCATGGACATGTGAAAGTTTGCTGAATGCAGTCAAGAGTAATGAAAGGGCTTTAATAGTCCCCTACAGCACCACAGGTGTTTAAACTCTACGGAATTAAATATTTCCTGGTACTATGACATTAGACCAGACTTCAACCTGTTGTTTTTCTATTGTGACCACAGCAGGCAAGTTTCTATTTACTGTTATTCTGAGACAATGCTGAGGCTTACATACCTTTGCTAAAGCATATCAGTGAGATGTTTTTCCTAATTTGCCTGTCAAGTGACAAATGTGTGGTCATGCTGTGAAGGAGAAAAGATAAAGACTGCATTTTATTTTTGGGTGAATTTGTATAGTAGGCTTAAAAACTAATGCCCTGTACACCAAATATCAGTAAAATGTCTTAAAGATGTAAAGACTTTTTTTTTTTCTCCTCTGCGTGCAGTGTGTTTTATTATACATGATCAGACAGAACAAAACATCTGTCACTGCCAAACACCAGCTGTGCATCATACACTTGAATTTCATCAAACATCCTTCAGTCATTAATTCTGTAATGTTTCGATTGTACTTCTAAACTAGGCTCTAGGTGTCTAGGTGTCTAGGTTAAGATGACAAAACTGGATCACATTTAATCAGCAGAAGACTGGTCTCGTAATTAGGGTTTGAGACCTTGAACAAATTCTTTGCCTTTCTTTGTCTTGATTGTCCAATAGTTGGAAGGGATCCTGAAATAGGTACTGAAGCAGAGGAGCTTACATTTAAAAAAATGAGTTTTCTGTTTCAAGTCAGTGGTCTCCAACTTTTTCTAGCTTGCTAACAGCAGTACTTGGGAAGAAATGTGCTGCCAGCAACATCTGACCCTGCTCTGCCTAAGCATAATTCAGCTTTGTCAGCAACAGCTTCCTTTGGCCCCTGGTATTGTTGGAGGGTCTTGCAGAGAACATATTGCCTATAAACTGTATTAAGAATCATTGATAAATGTGAATTCGTGTTGTGCTCATCTGACACTATGCCCTTTACAAACATGAGTGAAAAATCCCTGTTTTGTTATACACTAAACAAAAGGACTAAGGAAATAACAGTTTTTTTCAAACACCAAGTTAATGATGAGCAAAATTCAAGCGCTTTTTTGGTGGATCTTGGGAGAGGGGAAGGTGAAAGTATTCAAAGTAAAACTCAAGTAGGTGTAAGTAACATCAAGTGTTGATGCCTTATTGCTATGTAGTCCATCTACTTAGAGTTTACTTCAATTATTTTATAGTATATGCACCTTGTCCCCTAGATTTTTTGTTTTGTTTGAAGTTAGTGCAGATTTTATTATCTGCACTTAGTGTGGATGCAATAATTTACCACAATGTGCATTTCTCCCAGTCTGTCTTCTGTTTACAGCTTCAATGCAAATATATCTCTGAACAGTGCTTAAATATTTTGAACTGTACTTAAGTTGGTTCTACCTGACCACTTGCCTAAGTATTTTCCTGAAGGGGAAAATATGTTGAACTGGGGACCATACAATAAACTGGAAAAATGCTGTTGAATTAACAGGGAATATTGACAACACCTTAAATACAGCCAGTGTTTCCCTTGCTACAAAAACCATATTTATCCTGAAGTTTATGCAAAATACCAGATTTAAAGCTAAATATTTTATTATTTTTATACACTGCAGACAAAGGTGTTGCTGTACATGGCAGACGGTGGCTACAGAGGAATTTTAATTAGGCCACATCTCAGTACCTGTTTGCAGTTCAGCTGGACAACCAAGCCAAGGCGTCTCTGTGCTTGGGAAAACGTCATGGGACATGTAGAGCTTAAAGTAGCCAAGATCTTAATTTTGCAGGTCTTCCAAAGAATATGCTGTCCTGCTGCAGTAGCTGCAGCTTCTGGGATGACAGCACATTTCCATTTAGCACTGGTAAATGGCTCAAACGGAACAAAAGCATCCATTAAAGGAATATTAGCAAATAGTTTCTTACTGGAGGAACCCCAACACTACTCACACTTGGATCAGTCAGTCTGAAAGAAAGGTGGAAAGAAGCATAACTAAACCCCTGGGAGTATGTCAAATTATTTGATCAATACATTTTCAAGCTTTATTTAATGTCTGACAGCCATGTAGCTAACAAAAATATCTGTGATACTCAGTGCACTCAAACAATTAATTTAATTCTTGGATCATTCAAAAAGAATCAATTGCTGGCCAGAATGCAGGCCAATATTTCATAACAGCCTCTTATTCCACTTATAATTGTGTAAAGATGGTGCAATAGTTAGGACCACCCCTGAGGATTATTTCGTCCTCTGCTCCTTATCCTGCAACAGGCTTCATCTCACACCCTCAGTTAGTCAGGCCTTGATGCGCATAAAATTAAACAATCAAAGTAGAGTGTTGCAGGATTTACGACAAACTCCAATGACGTGATCCTTGAAACCAAGGTCTAGTCTGTTGGCAACTTCATTTTTCACCATTAGGGATACTGCAAATCCAGTCCAGCAACAACGTGGCAGCACTAGCATGAGTTTGTGAATTCTGTAATTATAGTTACGCATGTATGTATATATATATAAAAACTATAAATACATTTTTATATACATGTTTATATGTATCAATAGTTTATATGTATATTTATAGTTTTCACTCACATACATAAAAAACAGTTCCATGTGTTTATACCCAAATATATTGGAAGTTTAGGTGTTAATTTTTAACCCTAACCAGTGTGTAAGCATTACAAATCAGCACGCTCCCCTGTATTCAAATTTGGGTGTGCAAAAAATCTCATTGATTCAGAAGACCTTTGCCTCTCCTGGATTTTAATGACTGCCAGCAGTTTCATTTCATCAGCAGACTGAGAACGTTGTTCATCAGATTTTAGACGTAATATAGAATATTGCTATGTCTGTTACGCAACTGGACAGCTTGACTTTGGTCTATACCAAGCTGAAAAGATCTGGTTATCAAGTCTGATTTCCCAGCTAGTGCAAAAAAACTCCTTTTACTGTCTTTTCCACTTTGCCCAACTCATTGCCTTTCATAAGGTCTTAGAAAACTCTATCTGCATCTCAAAAGGACTATAAAGATAAGAAAGGATATCTTTATCCTTGCAAGGATAAAAATTCCAGGATGACACCTTCATTTACCCTTTCTTTCATGGGTTTGTTTTTTCATTTTGTAGTTTTTACTATTCAGTAAATTGCTTTTCTCTGTTAATAGCACATGAATAAGTGGGGAATGTCAACATCAGAAGATACTATCTAAAATAGGCAATCAAATGAGGTTCTTGAATTTAATATGGGTTATAATGATTAAGAAAAACACAAAGTTATGAGAAAATAGAACCTTTCTCCATTTAGATGTTTCTGCCTCCCTACTCAGTGGCCAAGGGCAAACCTGAAGGATTTCTGATTTAGTCTGGAGATCTATACCTAAAAAGCATGGGTCACTTCAATTTTTTTGGGGAGTCCAACAGCATGTGTAATCTGTAGAACAAATGTCCAGATGCATCTGCAGAATCCTCATGGCTTCTGCTGTTTTTCCAGTAGTCATATGGGGACAGAGATGGGTGTTACACCTTAGGGAATGCTCCCTCCAAGCAGTTTGTCAGATACAGTTTTCTGTGGAAAATATGTGAAACATTGTCGCTAGGAAATACAGGTTGAAGCAGGACAGTTTAATTACCTTTAGCAAAACATGCAAAGATGCCCTAGAATGACTTTGCTATTGTTGATGCTTTTGACATTTCAGTTTTGTAAAAGAAGGAGGAAAAGTTTTCTTGACACAAGTGGATTAATGTATGGGTATGCAGATGTTGGAAATCACATTCCTTCCTTAGAGAAAAATTGTGGTGGTTAGAAAAGAAAGATTAATTAATTTTGGAAGTTTGGGTCTTTTTCTAGAAATGCTTTTAGTTTTGTAAAACAAGGTCACTTGCAAGGTTATGTTGCACCTCTAACAGAGTGTTAAGAAGCAGTAAGGAAGCAGTAAGTAAATAAGTTGATCTAAAATAGAATCATAGAATGGTTTGGGTGGGATGGGACCTCTAGAGATCATCTAGTCCAACCTCTCAATACAGGATATAAGTATTCAGTGCTCTAATTAGTTAAATAAATCTAGACTGGGAAATTTCAAATAAATAAATACATAAAGTAGATAATATAAGATGTAAAAGATACATAAAATGGAGATATGCCTGCTGTGTTCCCTGAGGTGGTGTTTATTGATACCAGGACATCCACTCTGCCAGGCTGTGTTATGCATGGAGGCAATTAAGAAGCTGCTAACCAGTTTTGTCTATTGCCATGTGTTGTACCTTTTAAAATGTAGGTATCTTATGTCTCACATTCTGTTCTGATAAGCCTGAGACTTCCATGACAAATTTTCCAGTGTCTGGGCAGAGATGTACCTAACAATGTAGCATGTTTATTTAGTCCTGTTCAGTCTGAATCTAACTTCATAATAAGTATTATGAAGTTATTCATAGCCTACATACTTCATTCTTAATTGCCAGTCATTTGATTGCCAGATCTGAAATTACACTTCCAAATCCTATGACTTGCCTTATCAGTTATAGATATGTAATATAAAATAATATGATCAATTGGGTTGGCTTTAACATAAGGAAATAATTATTAATTTAGTACATTGATCATAGCCTCTCTTATATCTGTCACCTTTTTACTGAAGACGAATGATAGACCTTACTTGTGTTCGTATTTTCACTGAGATTATAAATTGTACTTTTCCCAACCTGACAACAACCGCAAGAGGCTTATTACATTGCTGTCAGGTTGGCTATTCAACTTACTTAGTCACAGGGTCACCTTTTTGATTTTAATACAAATGACAGAACATTACACTTTTTCAAAATACAAAGCCTTTACTGAAGGAGGAAAAAATAAAATGTATCAGTTTTATAGGCATTAAAACCCAACAGAGAGATCTTATTGCTTTTGTCATCCAGTATAACTCTCTTTCTTTGTACTTTCAGGTGTTAAAAGTTTGCAGGATATGTAATATGTTATTGTAATAGTTACAAGCACTGTGTTAATCAACCTATTGTCTTCAGTTCTCTAAAAACCACGCTTCTAGAGTACCAGAAAAGCCTTCTCACTGATTCCCATTTTGTGTTTGAATACATTCTTAGTTCTGTATATACACTTGCAAAATTTTTGTATTGTTTCTTTGCATTTACTGCTCAAATAACCGCATATGACAAACAAAACTCACAAGGCAACAAGATACATTTATTTCTCTCCATTTTGGGTCTAAAATAATTTTAATCTATGTGTTAATATCAGAGCCAAAGATAATTGAATCCAGAGGTATTTTCTTCTGCTGATTTCAGCAGGCCTTAGATCTTTCACAGATGCTTATCTTTGTCTAAATGAAGTTGCCATCTGGACGTACTTATTTTTCTCCACTGACTATAGAGGAAGATTAAATAGCTAGTGAAGATTTATAAGTTTAACCTTTAGTTGTATAAATTAGGACAGAGAAACCCATTTTCTCCTGAATGCTTTCTCAGTCTGCTGTTTACCACTTGGTGTAGTTTATATAAAGCTAATGAAAGGTTTAGACTTTAGGAAATTTTAGACATCTCATTCTGAACCTAGAAAGGAAAAGCAATGTTTAGCTTAGCTTAGGGATCATATCGTACATGCATTTGCCTGTTTATTCCTTCACTAGGTGTACTGGGTTTGGCTGGGATGGAGTTACTTTACGAGTAAATCTGTTACCCTGTGGGCAAATGTGCCACAGGAGTAGGTCTGTCAAGTAAGATTTAGTGGAAAAGGTCAAAGCAAAGAAGGAGCCCTCAGAAAATCCCAGCTCTTTGTGGGGAGTCTCCAGTGTGAATTAATTCCGACATAAACGTCAGATAATCCACTCGAGTCCTCGAAGAGGTGCTTTCTGAATGCCTCCGACCTTGGAAACTTCCGTGGTAAGCTCACAGTTCACCAGCAATCAGCTGTGAGGCCGGAATCCAACACAGGCAATCTTTGCCCCAGAAACCATTGAACCCCTTGTTTGGATGATGCCAGGGCTATGTAGTTTTTCTTCAGCTCTGCTATAGGAACAATAAGGGATTTTTCCATATGGGGAAGAATGTGTTGATCTTGGTAATTTTCATCATGTTAGATGTCAAAACTTTCTCTAGGAAAATATTTATATGCACCTAAACCAAAACCTGTTTTAAACAGTCTACTTCTGTTGTGACACACAAACACAAAACTTTTACTTGATGTCGCAGAAATCTTATAGATACCCTTAAAACTTGCCAAATTTTCTTGATAGTTATAGTTTGGTGTAAATGTCTTAACCAAACTGATGTGCTTTTCACACAGTTGATCTTTTCATCCTTCAAAGAATGATACTATTTTTTAGATTAAAAACCCACTTTTTCATAATTTTAGGTTCCAAGTGGCAAGTTAAAATAATATTTTTGACTGGTCATAAAATCTTCCATAACAGATACTCGACATAAAAATGGGTTCTTTGTAATGTCAGTTTTATAATATCATTTAAATTGACCTGTTGATATTGATGCTTTGGGAATCAGTTTGCATATTGTCAAACAGATCACAAATAGTGATAATCTTATATTGAAGTAATTTCTGGATGTCTTCATGTATTGTATTGCATTGTCATTTGTTTCAAAGTCATTGTCCTATATAGGAGTCCTAAACCCTGAGTACATACATTTAAGAAGAGATGTTGACAGTTTGACTATTGTACTGGGCCTGGCTGGGATAGAGTTCATTTTCTTCATGGCAGCTCATGGTGCTGTGTTTTAGATTTTTGACCAGAACAGTACTGGTAACACACTAATGTCCCAGCTTTGGCTGAACAGTGTTTGCACAGTATCACATCCTTCCTTGTTTCTCACTCTGCTTCCCCTAGTGAATAGACCGGGGGGTGCACAATAGCTTGGGAGGAGGCACCACCGGGCAGATGACCTGAACTAACCAAAGGGATATTCCATACCACGTACGTTACGATCAGCAATAAGAGGGAAAAGAGGGGGTTTTAGGAGAGTTAGCCATCTTTTGTTCAGGAACTGGCTGGGCGTTGGTCTACCCATAGAAGATGGTGAGTGGTTGCCTTTGCATTGCTTGTTTTTGTTTTGTTTTCTTTTCGCTTATTTCACTTACCCTTCACTTATAAAACCTTTTTTTTTTTTTCATTTTAGAATCATAGAATCATAGAATAGTTTGGGTTGGAAGGGACCTTTAAAGGCCATCTAGTCCAACCCCCCTGCAATGAGCAGGGACAACCTCACTAGATCAGGTTGCCCAGAGCCCCGTCCAGCCTGACCTTGGATGTTTCCAGGGATGGGGCTTCTACTACCTCTCTGGGCAACCTGTGCCAGTGCTTCACAACCCTCATTGTGAAAAACTTCTTTCTGATTTCCAGCCTATATCTCCTCTCCTTTAGTTTAAAACCATTACCCCTTGTCCTATCACAACAGGCCCTGCTAAAAAGGTTCTCCCCATTTTTCCTATAGGCCCCCTTTAAGTACTGAAAGGCTGCAATAAGGTCTCCCCGGAGCCTTCTCTTCTCCAGGCTGAACAGCCCCAACTCTCTCAGCCTGTCTTCGTAGGAGAGGTGCTCCATTCCTCTGATCATCCTTGTGGCCCTCCTCTGGACTCGCTCCAGCAGGTCCACGTCCTTCTTATGTTGGGGGCCCAGAGCTGGACGCAGTACTCCAGGTGGGGCCTCACCAGGGCAGAGTAGAGGGGCAGAATCACCTCCCTCGACCTGCTGGCCACGCTTCTTTTGATGCAGCCCAGGATACGGTTGGCCTTCTGGGCTGCCAGCGCACATTGTTGGCTCATGTCCAGCCTTTCATCCACCAGCTTGACCCCCAAGTTTCCTTGCTTTTGTTCTTCCTTTTCTCTTCCCCTGTCCCTTTGGGGCTGGTGGGGGAAATGAGTGAGTGGTTCAGCTGCCCACCGGGGTTAACCCACAACTACTATTCATAATTGGCACACAGAAATAAATATATTCTCAAACCATCAGTACTATCAATAAAAAGGTCACTAACTATACCAAACATTTGGAAAGACACATGCTTTCAGATAACTCTAAACTTTATATTTATTTTCACTAATTAGAGGTCAGATCTCTTTATAATATACTTATTCATTTATTTGATCTGATATTTATGTTTCTTGAATGTTGCATAAGCTGAATTGCATTTCTGTGCTGCTTGCAATAGTATGATATTGTGAAAGTTAGCAGGAATCTTATGAAAGATGTAACAAGATGCATTTTTTTTCCTGAATGTAATACAGACCAATTTATGCATAGATTGTTTTTAAATATGGGAAAAAATATGATTTCATGAAGAGATCTCTTGCTGTTCAGGAGAAATCTAATTTCAGTAAAAGTCTCATTTCTTGAATATATTTGACATGCTTCCTATTTGCTTGTTTTATCTCCTACTTTGAGAGATTAGTTTTTGATTAAATTGGTCCCTCTTAGTAAAATCTGAGATCACATGGAGGAAACCCAGGAGAGTAAGAAATAACTGATTATTTTTCCAAAATACTGATGAAACACAATGTAATTAATCAATTACCTGGGAAAATGCGAAACCGTCGTCTTAATCTTCCAGCTATGCATAGCTCTTGCCAGAACTGGATACATCCTTTACAGCTGTCTTGGCAGAGGCATGGTAATGGCTTTGTTGTTCCTTGTTTGGAGCAGAGTGTTGAACACAGATCTCTCACTCGTCGGGGCATTGACAAAAACCAAATATTGTGAGCAGAGGTCAAAAGAGAGGGTAACATTTTAGTGCCCACTAGTTGCATGTTTACTAAAGTTGTATCATTTTACTCTTCTTTTAATTCCTGGTTTGTGTTGGCAACGCCTGCCTCCCTCTCTGAGCAAACTTGTCTTTGGTAGTTAATAGTTTCCACACACAGCTTGCATACTGACATGAAAGTGGAGGATTTTGATTTTTTCCAAGACATCTAGGAATTGCACAAAACACTTAATTTGGTGAGACCTGGTGTTAATTAGGCTGGTTCAAGGTTTGAGTCAATTAATCTATCTGCTAAAAAGTTTCCTTTATAGTCAATGAAGGGGAAAAATAAATAAAAGACTCCACAGTAAGACTCCTCCCTTACTGAGAAAGATCCGTCCGACAGTTAAGATGAACAGCCCTCCAGGGGTGTCTCATTACCTCCATTGACAATGGAAAGATCTATCATGGCTTTCTTAAACTAGATGCTAACTTTTAAATATGTAACTTTCAGCGAGGGGAAGATCTTAAGAGCTTCTGCTTCTCTTAGGCAGCTGACTGGTTGATTAAGTACCTAATTATCTTTGAAGTTCTGCTTCTTGGATCTTGGCGTTTCTACAGATAAAACGTTTCTGGAAAAAAATTGTTTTCCAGTACTGCATAAAGCAATTACTGTTTTTCACCAATTTATAAACTTAGCACGTGTGAATAATTAACTTTTCATGCTGCTTTTCTTATCTAAGAACTGCCTATGACTTGATATGGTTGACTTAGAAACTAAATAAACCATATACACCTTATGGCTTGATGTATATGCATAAACACTATATACATTAGTAGCAACAGAAATCACATTACTTCAGGCAGCTGATTCTAAATCCAGAGTATTTTGCCATTGATTCCAAGACAATCCTTCAAGCTCTGCCTGATGGCAGATACTGGGGCTTTTTTGGCCGGATCTAAAATTTGTTGTAAAGAACCAAGGTCTTAACATGGGATATTATGCATTCTGTTTGGAGCATGAGATAAACTAAGAAGATACTGTTGATATCTACCTGGCTTTCTCTATAACTTTGTACTTTTTGATATTACCAAGAGCAAGATCATTTTTACTACCTGTGTGGTTTGTATGTATTGATAAAGTACAGTTTCTATGATGGCATAATATGGTCTTTTTCTGAGAAGAGACAGACAGGCAACCTTCATCTTTCCCTAAAATTACATATCCCACAGCTTCTGTAATTCAACATGCATGAGAACTGCATGTCTAATGGCATAACTCTGTCCCAAACACTGAAGATCCTCCTTTTCTGACAAGAGTGTATAATTAGAAGTGTCTACATTCCCAGAAAGAATTTTTACAATCAGCTTGTTTCTGGCAAAGGCCAATTGGCAAACCTGAGTGAATAGAGCAGAGTAGAGTAGAATATTTCACTTGTAAGGGATCT
This sequence comes from Phoenicopterus ruber ruber, assembly GCA_009819775.1. NCBI lineage: Eukaryota > Metazoa > Chordata > Aves > Phoenicopteriformes > Phoenicopteridae > Phoenicopterus > Phoenicopterus ruber. The sequence goes on from CM020217.1 coordinate 115,457,062, forward strand.
ACAATGATCATCTAATCCAACTGCCTGACCACTCCAGGGATGACCAAAAGTTAAAGCATGTTATTAAGGGCATCGTCCAAATGTCTCTTAAACACTGACAGGCTTGGGACATTGACCATCTCTCTAGGAAGCCTGTTCCAGTGTTTGACCACCCTCTTGGTAAAGAAATGCTTCCTAATGTCCAGTCTAAACCTCCTCTGGCACAGCTTTGAACCATTTCCCTATGTCTTCTCACTGGATACCAGGGAGAAGAGCTCAGCACCTCCCTCTCCACTTCCCCTCCTCAGGAAGCTGCAGAGAGCAATGAGGTTGCCCCTCAGCCTCCTTTTCTCCAAACTAGACAAACCCAGAGTCCTTAGCTGCTCCTCACAGGACATGCCTTCCAGCCCTTTCACCAGCTTTGTTGCCCTCCTCTGGATGTGTTCAAGTACTTTCACATTCTTTTTAAGTTGTGGGGCCCAGAACTGCACACAGTACTCAAGGTGAGGTCACATCAACACTAAATAGAGCCAGACAATCACCTCTTTTGACCAGCTGGTTATACTGTGTTTAATGCACCCCAGAATGTGGCTGCAGACCTCCCCAGACTCCCAAGACCTTTGGTACATGATTGAGAGAGGTCCTACTGTAACTTCTGCTAGCTGCTTCAGCACTCCGCGATGAATCCCATGAGGCCTCATGGACTTATTGAACATTTACCTGATACAACTGGTCCCTTGCAATTTCAGTGTCCACAAATGAAAAATCACTGTTCCCATAGTCGTGGTCCTCCAACTCAGAGGACAGAGCAGCCCACGGTCTATCGGTATTATTAAAGACTGAGACAAAAAAAGCATAAAATGCTTTAAGGATGGCCTGAAAACGTATCTTAGATCTTACCACATCTCCTAGATCAGCCAGGAGGGGCAACAGGGGAGTTAAAAGAGAATCAGCTTCCTCTTTTCATTCACCATACAGACGTATGCTACATATTTTTAGCATGAATTACTATTTATAGGGTGTTTATTTGCCTATTGGATTCTAAGAAGGTATTTATTATAAAGTATTTTTAAGCTGAATCTAAAAGTATGAACATTTGTTTTAAATGTTGAACTCCTCGGTGCCTCATCAGGAAACCAGTGACTATCGTGCAAGGTGTTCAGGAAAGATAAAAATCCTTGAAAGGAATTACATCTAGAAAGTAGAATTAGTACATGTTTTTCCAATTATATATAGAACTTTTGTATTGAAATCTTGTCATAATAATAACTGCAAGGGAGACAATGCTCTAGCATTCACATTTATACCAAATTCTGACACTGATTACAGATTACCTAGGCATTACTCTTGCATTACATCCTGTAGCATATGTTGCCATGTTAATACAGAAAAAAAAGAATTGCTAGACTTCTCAAACATTTTACAGAATATATTATCTTAAAATAAGAATACTGTTTGCCAAATACTGATGTTTCTTGTTCTGCCTCAGAAGCTGCATTTTTAGTAGTTTTCTTCACTCAAAAGGCAACTTGTTTTCATCTAATTTGCCTCCACTCATCTATTGTTCCTAGAGATTAATTTTTGATTGATTGTTTCCTTACACTCAAATGCAAGTTATCATGGGACAAAGCTTCCACAGCAATAAAGAACATTTTATGTAGCCCTTTTTAATTAAAACAGAACTATTAATCGGGTATATCAAGTTTGGGAAGTTTTGTAACTATAATAGAAACAAGAGGGAGAAATTTATCTCAGCTCATGGGTTTGGAGGTTATTACCATCTTTGTCCATGCATGATGCAAATCCCTCTGTATTAGAACCTGCAAGGACTGGTTGAATGATTATTTTTTCCTTCAACTAATACCGCACAAGCCCTGCTGTAAGTATAGGTATTCAAGTATTTGGAGAAGCAAATACAATTAGAGAATAGTTCTCTGGAAATGTAAGAGACACTAGGAAAAAAAAATAAGGAAAGATATCTTTCAGATAATTTGCTAACACTTCTTTCTCTTTTATTTAGAAAATTTTGTCTGCAGCAATATAAGACAGTTGGTCTAGGGGACATATCAGGTGTGCAGGAGGAGTGAAAGGTCAGTGACATTAGTTCACAATCCTGCGTAGAGAAGCTTATGTTCTCTGAGCGTTCACTATTTGACACTGATTAGTTTTACTCTTTGGCAACAATATCTCTTTCCTGCCAGGGAAGTCACAGACTCATAGAATCATTTAGGTTGGAAAAGTCCTTTAAGATCATCAAGTCCAACTGTTAACCTAACACTGCAAAGTCCACCACTAAACCATGTCACTAAGTGCCACATCTACACGTCTTTTAAATACCTCCAGAGATGGTGACTCCACCACTTCCCTGAGCAGCCTGTTCCAATGCTTGACAACACTTTCGGTGAAGAAATTTTTCCTAATATCCAATCTAAACCTCCCCTGGTGCAACTTGAGGCCATTTCCTCATGTCCTGTCACTTGTTACTTGGGACAAGAGACCAACACCCACTTCTCTACAACCTCCTTTCAGGTAGTTGTAGAGAGCGAGAAGGTCTCCCCTCAGCCTCCTTTTCTCCAGACTAAACACCCCCACTTCCCTCAGCCGCTCCTCATAGGACTTGTGTTCCAGACCCTTCACCAGCCTCGTTGCCCTTCTCTCGACACGCTCCAGCACTTCAATGTCTTTCTTGTAGTGAGGGGCCCAAAACTGAACACAGTACTCGAGGTGCGGCTTCACCAGGGCCGAGTACAGGGGGACAATCACCTCCCTAGTCCTGCTGGCCACACTATTTCTGATACAGGCCAGGATGCCGTTGGCCTTCTTGGCCACCTGGGCACACTGCTGGCTCATATTCAGCTGGCTGTCGACCAACACCTCCAGGTCCTTTTCCACCAAGCCGCTTTCCAGCCACTCCTCCCCAAGTCCAGGCTCTGAATGAGCTGTTTGCTTTCTGCTGTCCTGCACTGCGAGCTTCTTGGAGACCCAATGGAACTGACGCCCTAAAATTAATTTTTCAAATTCAAATCTGTTTCCCTGGGAAAATGAGCTACAAATTTTCTGGGCAAAGCAAACTATCACATTAGTAGTAGCTGGCACAGCATAAGGTCCCACGTCATTTCTGCATAGAGTCTCTTTTTCCATTTAGCTGGAGGCTCTGTGCACCCTCACTCCCTGTAACAAATAGGGGAACACAACGTGGCTCCAAGTCTCCTTTAGGATCTGTCCTTTAGCTCACTAGAAACAATCAATCAGCCCCCTCAGGAAATATACCGGGTTCATCCAGCCTATTTTAATAGCATGAGTTATGACCTTCTAGTCTGTATCTCAGCTGAAGCTACTGGACAAATAACCACTTTCCAAACAACTTGGAGTGAGACCAAATGTTAGTACCTTTTATTCAACTGTAATAACTCTAATAATAAAGTCTTTTGGGTCTAAAAAATGTTCATAATTCTCATGTCAAATGTATAGAAATTACATGTAATCCTTTCACAGCCCAGATACTGGATTGTCTTGTCTTTTCTTCTTATAGGTGGAAGGATTACTACTGTAAGACCTAATTCTTCCCAGTTTTTATGCAAGTTTACAGTGTGTATGGAAGGGTATATATTTCCCACCACCCCCCTAGTTCTTCTCCTCTCTTTCTTTCCCATTCCCACACCTTTTGTGAATGGTATAAAATAGAGACTCAGAAAAAAAAAAAATAGAGCTACTGCAACCCGATATGTACAAGGGCTGTGAAAGGTTTTTTTGCATATTCCTCTGGGTTGGCCCTGCAAAAAGGTATGGATGAGCAGAGTCGTATCAGTGATTCATCTGTGCACCTCAAGAACCGCAGGAAGAATACAAGAGCAAACGACCTCACAAAAATATGGTAATGAATGCACTGCCTCCGCTTTTGCTGTCAGCTTTCTGATCTGCCAAGGCAGAAACCTCCAAACACTCCTTTCGATGATGCAGAGGGAATGAAAACTCAATACAACCCATAGGTAAACAACCTTTCTTACCTCTCCTGTCTTAATTGTTTGTTTTGGGAGAGAAAATATGCCAAAGAGTGCATTTTTAAAGTGAGACCTACATGGATCGTATTTTCTTGGGGCCCTGCCTAAAAATTATAAAGCTTTTGGAGTTAATCTAAACCGGCCTTTAGCCTTCCAAAGGAGTTGTAATATCAGCTGTTTTTTGTTGTTTGTTTCACCCATTAGTACTACCCACAGACCTGTCTTTTTCCAATGGAATGAAATGTAGCTTTAAATTTAAAATTATAAAATTACATTTTTCCCCTCAGCAGTGTTGCTTATTTTTGTGCAGCATTTAATTTTGCAGTGCCTGTCAGAGTAACTTGTTTTAAGACATTGAATGCCCTGTCCAAGGAACCTGAATGAATTGTCTGAGATTATAATAATTCTCTTGGTAAAAGATTGATGCACAAACTCTCAAGGCAATTAGAAACTCAGTTTTGCCAATTTAATATTTAATTCTTTCTCATGTTTTGTTAATAAACAAGAGCCAGGGGTATGAGGAGAGAAACTGCAGCACTTTTTATTATTCCACAGGCACACAGCCTACTTGATCTAGCAGAAACGGCTTATTCACTCTGAAATGTTTAGTGTCGAGCCTTATGTTATGTCTGTCTCTCAGATACCTCATTTGGAGAACAGAAGCACTTATTCTGCTTCTGATCTGTGATTTCTGGGTAGTTTGTAACACTTGGGAGTTTGCAGAAAATTACAGGTGGGACCCAGCCACCTTCCACAGGTCTCTAATATTCATGTTAGCTTTTGATGCCTGGTAAAATAGTCCTCCTGAAAGAATTGTTTAGTGTCTTTTTACTGTTGGTCGAGAGATATGCTCGTCTTTGAAAGCTTTCAGAATAGCTGTTTACCTGTTAAAGTTGGACTTTCTAGGTTAATGAGGAAATTTTACCGTTATAAGACTTCAAAGACATCTCCAAAGACTGTCTCCATTTATGCTTTCCTGTTACCTGGTCTGGCTTCAGAAACAATTGATATTTCCCCTTCCAAATATCTCTTTTCAAATCTTAAATCTCTTGTAGGTGTGGCAGAACGCAAGAGAGTTTGTTAACTCTGGCCAAGGAAAAATTTATGAATCTCTTCACAGCCAACCATTCTTGTATAAATATCAATAGCATGATTTTTGTCATCGCTGAAGCATTGATTTAAAATGTGGTCACACATAAATTGAGAATTCAGCAAAACATCCACCAAAAAATATACAAATAGATGGTGTTTAAAAATCCCTTTCAATTCCATAAACTGCCCATCACTACAACGGTTTACTTCCCAATATGGGCTAAATCTTAGTAATGCCACTAATTTATTTTGCAAAGGAAAACCCACTATCATCATCTTTATATCTCATAGCCATCTTTACTCAGGTCTTGCTTAAAAAAAACCCCAAACAACAAAACACCATAAAAATGAAAAGCAGTTGATAAAATCATCTCAGCTAACCAAGTCTAAGCTAAATCATTTGGGGACCTTCTATGGGAAAGGGGTGGACATTTCTAGAGGGAGACTAAATAGGTAGCTAAGGTAAATGGGATGAATCTCGCTCCAGAGCTACATCCATTTCTCCATGTTCTGTAGGAAAGGCCTTATTATCCTAGAAAAATAATCGTTAGACAGAGTTTTTAGGTGAGAGGAGTCCTTCCCAACCACTCTAAAATCTCTAGGATGTGTATTTTCTTTCTCATAACATGAAATCCAAAGCCAGCTTCTTTTCTTCTATGGTATAAGATGTCTAAAATACTACTGCTTCTACATGTTGTAGTACATAAACTAAGTTAACAGGTATTGTGTCAAAAGTTGTATTCTTTTTTTTACAAGAAAACAATACAAAGATGAGCATGGAAAGGAATTTAGAACTTCAAACACTTGAGTATGATTTGCTGATGCTGTCTTACAACAAAAAATTACAAAAATGTTTTCTTAAATTGGGATACTAATTACTAACATTTCTTTTTTTAATCAGCAATTACTTATAATACAAATAGAGTACTTGTTAAATATTAAAATCAAGCACCTGGATATTACAACACAGGGAAGAGAAAGTGTTAGAATTAGAACCAGCAGGTTTAACCACACAATCCCTGAAGACAGTTGAAGAAATGTATGACATGTCCCATTAATGAGAAGAACAGACATATCAGAATATTATTTTCATTAGTATCATTGAAAAATGTCTTTTAATAATTATACTCTCCTACAATTTGCATACGAAGCTGATATTTCAGTCTGAGAGCTTGCCAATATTTTGATTAGCCCCTGCCACATTTCAGCATGAAAAGCTTTTTCCTTATTGACTGAGCAAAGTCATCTAACGCAAAACAGAACCATATCCCAAGTGGCAGAGGTCTTCCTTCTCGTGTTTGCTGGATTTATTTAGGCATGTCATTTGCTCTGTCTTTTTAGTAGCACTTGGAAGGCAAAGGATAGCTGCTGATGTTTTGCCACCCTTTCAGTTCCTTCATGTTAGTGATCTCTCATAAATCTGAAGGTTCACATCCATTTTTACTATTTTATACTTTAGCATAAAATCTTTTTGGTATCTTGTTTGATACCATTTGCAGAACATGGTTGCAGAGATATTAGCAATATTCCATGACCATCTTTCTTTCTCAGGTTTACAGACTCTTTGAAATGAGGTTTTTAAAGCTTCATTTTGAGACCAGTATATAAATTTATTTTTCATAATGGTTTCTCATTCTGTTTCCATGTTAGATTTTGCATTAGGAATATTTAAATAATGGTAAGCTCTTGGGTATTTCAAGAGAGGTAAATGATTGTAGAAAAAAGAAAAAGCATGGTTTGACTGAAAACTGTATTTTTATTGAAGAAATAATTTTATAAATTAGGTATTCCACTTCAATAATTTTCAACTTTTTGTCAGTTTGAAAATTATAAAAAATATTTCAGTTTGCTACGTATTTCCTTTCATTTCCTTTCCTTTTCTTTTTTCTTTTCTTTTTTTTTTTTTTTTAACTTTTCCATCCCTTGGTTAGGAGAAAGTAAAGGTAAGAAAAAAGAGACCAAAATGGAATTAGGAAAAGAATGAGCCAAGAGGGATCCTCCCAAACCACAAAACAAACATATTTGTTATTTCTGTCTCAGTTTTAAAGCTGATATAAGAAAATTAAAATTTAACCAACATTTTCAAAAATATTTTTAAAGTAGTGAATTTCACAAAGAGAAATAGAAGGGAATTCCAGTATAGACTTGTTATAGCTTCTATTAGCTTTGGTTTCCTTCCTTGGAAGATCTTATTGGCATAAAATCCTTTCTACTACAGGTTTAAGCCTATTCTTCTGAAAAAAAAAATGGCTTCTGAAGAAGACCTCAAAGAAAGTATTAGCAGTTTTACATCTGTATTCATGTTTCCTTGCGATATCTTTCTAAAGACAGAATGTTGGCACTGGTGCGCTTTCCTAGAATATATCAATGAGAAATTTTTGCCAAATTTTAAAATAAAGGCATCTTTCCACAATCCTATCACACAGTTCATACCAAACCATTGATTTGACCCAGTGTCAGTCATAAGCAAACTCTAACAAAGGAGGAAGAAGGCCCGCGTGCTCTCTAGCTTCTCACCCGGTCATTGAGCATAGTTTGGAAACAGTGTTTGGTGAGGTTCAGATTAGAAATGAAATGCCCCGAGAGATCAATGATTCTCTCAGGAGTAAGCTTTTTAAGCACATCATCACAATAGATCATTATGACCTTTTTTCAGCCACCACAACCCAATTTACCATAAATAAATCTATTCTCCACCTATTCATTTTTCCCTTTCTATAGACCCTGAGCTGAATGCTCCTGGAGTTGTATACATCATTTCAGATAGATACTCTTTAAAACAGACTGGGTATTCTGCATCCTAGTCACTCCATAAACTGTTATGGTAAATATTTAAATGTATACAGTACTTGTTTATGTAAGACATAATGACTTTAAATTGGGCTGATTAGATATGCCTGACTGAAAGTACGTTAATAATTTACTCTTCATCAATTTGTTCCAGTGCCTAGAGGGCTCTGAGAACATTAAAAAAAGAAAATAAAATCCTGAAATGTTAAACAGGCAACTCAATTTATCTGAACAATGCATGCTAGATCAAAAAAACCCCCAAACCCAAAAACATAGTAGATTCATCTAGACACAGATTCAAAAAGCAAAGAACTGAATCATTTGCGATCAGGCCTCCAGGCAATTTGTAGGTGAATTACAGAAGAAGGAGGGAATAAGTGGGTATTACCGTTTTATATAACACTGAGTTGGATTTGACCTAGAGTTTTTGACCCAAGGCTTTTCTGCTTCCTACGGAGCTTGACACATACAAAAGGAGTAAGTAAAAGATTTTCTCAAACACATACTTGAAAAGAAAAATGATTAATCTTCATTCAATTAAAGATTTTCCACTCTGCAGTATGTATTGCTGATCTCATTAATTTTGCCATTCTGAATAAGCCACACTAGAAACTTTGAAATATATTTTTAGATAGAATCTCTTCATGTTAATATCAATGGGGACTAAAAATTTCAAATAAAAGATCGCATAATTCCTTACAAAAATTCTTTGCTACTCAGAGATACCAATCTTTTGTACCGAACTACGCATCTAAAATGAGGATGCTTTCAGAGACTGCTGATCAAAGTCTGATTTTCCAATAAGCATGAAAGGACACCAAAAGATATTTGAATAATAATGTCATTGTTTTCTTCCTTGCCAAGTCTCGTGGGGTTTAGCTGCCCATGAAGCCGCCTGAAAGCATGATTCAGCAGTCCATACGCAGCTGCGTTGTGTCCGTTGCTCTGCATCAGGTAGCTCACCTGGCTCCCAGCTGATTTCCCGCAAGTCCCGTGTCATAGATACCAGTCCCATCTAGATAGCCCTCACATCCTAGGGCATTTCATGTGGCATTACAGATGTGTGTGTGTACAACTAGGAAAAGACGTCAACATTCACAAGTGATCAGTCAATACAGTTAATGGGGTCAGTGAGTATTTCAGCCAACCAGCTGCAAGAGGCTCGATTCAAATGCTGTAACATATTCACCTCCCTGAGGCTGGATGTGTGGAGGGCCTGAATCCCACTGGGAGGCTGCTGAGGGCCAGGAGAGATGCTGTCAAATATTTACAATGGCATTAAGTGCCTATGTTGAAGTAGGGAGTTTAGTTTAACACGACTAAACAGAGGTGTTTAAATGTCAGTGTTTACAAATGTGCCAAAAGTCTGGAGAGGAGGCTGGTTCCACGCGCAGGCACTAAGGGCCATTTCAGGGGCTCCAGAGCCCCTGAGACAGTGTGTGGGTTAGCAGATGTCTCTCCTCAGCAAGCTTGACTCTATTCTCTTCCATCTGCCATCTAAAAAGAGTAATGAGATTTATCATCCCTGCTCCTAGTCCTCCTTTTTTTAGCCACTAGAAGAGTACCTAAGAGTACCATACATTTAAGACCAGTGAGACACTGGTTCCCAAGTAATGCAGAAGACTTACGTCTGCACATTGCTGAGCAGACACTGCACAAAGCTGGTTCCTTGGCTATGAATAACTGCTGAAGAAATCGGGCACAGGTTATTTAGGAGACTTTCTTGTTCTTGTTAGCGTACCCCTGACCTTTTCATTATTAGACATTTCCCAGCCCCAGGGTTAGAATATATAACTAGAGTTCAACAGGTTTGTTTTTTTCACAAAAAAGTAAATTTTGACATGTTTTATGAGAAATGTGGAAAGAACTGAGTCAACTGTGAAAATGCTACAACTGACTATAATTGCTAGTTTTTCTTGAGCTTTTATTACAAACCCACTTTGCAGAAGCGCCTCCAGCCTTGACTATCCCAATTTAATGTTAGAGTAAGTAGACCACCCCACAAGTAAAACCACCCAGCAACCCTCTTGGGACTTGTGTCCTTCCCTGATGTGTAAACCTGATGCCTCTTTGCACCTTTAGTCAGCTCAAAGGCTTTCCGTTTCTTCTTCACTGGTACAAGGGGAAGAATAACAGCGTGACGCTCCCCTTCGTGGAGGCCTCAGCTCCCATACAGGAGTGGGATCTATCTGCTTTTTCCTGATGCAGCAAGGTCAAAAGGTCTAAGAGTGGGTCTGGAGCAGATTGGTTGGAGCAAACTGACTGTTCCTACAGTTCTCATGATTAACTTCAGTGGCCCTTGGAGTATCTCTGTTTTTTTTCCTCAAAGTGTTTTCCAGAATATATAAAAGGAGTGACCTCTCTCCCGGTGTCCACTGAGGGATTCAGTTTTGCTGTTGCCGTAGACTGACAAGCTACACAACCCACCAGAATGTAAAGCATTATGCACAGCATGCTTTGCATTGCCGAATCTACCCCGTTGCTCACTGTTCCCTGGAAAGGCACAAATTTAGCTATTCAACCAAGGACCATGGAAAGATGATTTTAATAGCAATAATAAAGTGCCTGGTTTTACAGTAGAAAGTAGTTGGCTCAGATTTATTTTCAGAGTTTTTTCAAAGCAAAAGGCCTGTACTCAGAATTTCATGTGTTTTCAGTATATGAAATATTTATTTTTCCCTCCATGACACTTTTATTTTTTTTTTCATTTCATGATACAGCACTATTTTCAGAAACTGTGTACTTTCATATAATGATTCCAAAATGGAAAAAAAATACAAGAAAATGGGATTTTCCCTACAAAAACACAGTTTATTGAGCCAAGACCAGGGAAGTACCTCTTAATATTGCAAAATATAAATGACTGTGCTCTAGAAAGCCAAGTTTCAGTGCAGCTATCAACCTCTGCAGGGATATACCACATGAAACTGCATCAGCATTATTAAAGCTGGTTGTTTGTCTGTATTACGATGAGTTGCAGAAGATGGTAATCATGGTGCAGGGGGGTCTCTGTTGGATTTAGATCTTGGGCTCCATGAAGCGTGCTGACAAATGTCTAAATACTTCTGCAGCAACATTACCAAGCCCAGCAGGATTCACAAACTTCACTACAGGGTGATCCAGTGTTTTTAGCAGACAGTATGAAAACTCAATGTGACTCTGGGCAGCTCTAAGTTATGCAATCTTTACTTTATCCCAGATGTTGCTGAAGGAATTTCTCTTTTGTTTAATATCAACAACATTTTTCCCTTGACTTCACTCACTGTAGTCACATGTAATCATGTCAACATTAAAATATAGATGCTCAAACTACTATTCATCCATAGCAGCCAAGGATTAACAAAGTGGTATAAATAAAATAAATGAATAAGACTACACAGTATCTCTATAATAAATCAAACCTTTGTACAAGATATTATTCAATAAACAGCATGGGAATAATCTGTTTAACCTACATTATCCTTCATATCCTTCAAAACCCTAAGTTGCCTGTACAGGTAAAAAGCAAAGAAAATATCGATGTATTCCAAAGTGTCATTACAGGCTGTAGCTGACCAGAAAGCAGGACTACCTGTCCAGTCCAAACCAGACTGATATAAAGATTTATGGAATTTCACAAAAAAGTAATTCCAGCCCTTCTGAAAGGAAACGTAATCCCAGGGCTCTCTGCAGCTGCTCCATGAAATCGATATTCTTGGTAGTTTCACCAAATAGCCACTTGGAATCCCAGGCTCTATAGCTGTAGGAAAAGCAAATAGGTGTAGCTCACACAGCTGCCCTGACCTGTGACACTACCACAAGCATGTTTGCCACTATGTGCAATGTGCCATTGCTCTCCTGATTCAATCTCATGATGCTACTTGGCATATGAAGCTGTTTTTTGCAGTAAACTCTTTCTCATGGTTCATTTTGCTAGTAGGCATGATATAGCACTTTGTATAATATAAACTTATTTACCTGGGTTTTCTACTTATTCCTAAATAATATTATTTAAATCAGTCATCTGTTACATTGGCTTATTTGATTTATTTATCATAAGCCATGGAAGATGGTAAGCTTGTTCATTGTTTCTAGCAAAAGAATTATTTTCTTTTGTTTTAGCCCAATCGTAACTTGTGTGTGTGTTCTCATTAACATTCAAAAAGGCTATTCACTGCAGGCAAGGTTTAAAACCTGTATAATTGCAGTTTTTCTGACAATATTCTACAGAACAAACAGAATTCCAGAAAAAATCAGACCTTGATATATTGTCACCATTTATCACTGTTAAATTCCCCTTATTTCTGAAGTGAAGGAAACAAATCAAACATAAGGCACGGTGTTGGCAAATGCTGCCAATCTTCAGTTCTTCCTAACTCAGCGCTCTGTGGTTTGAGAGCACTGAAAAATGGCCGCTGCATACCAAAAGCATGAGGAGGTCCCTATGCCCCTATGCTATTAGCATAATTCTGCATTGCAGAGTCTTATTTTGGACTCTGGTTTAATTAATAAAATTATGCAATGTTCTGAAGGACAGTCAGAGGAAGCAGAAACCCTTTCCCACCCATCAGTTTTGATCCAGATCTGCAAGTGACCTCTGATGGAGCTGCAGTGCTGTCACTAAGCTACAGAGTCCCTGGTTTGTATTTGCTCTTATGGCATCAAGGTTTTCCTGGCTTGGCTTTCTGCTGACTCCAAGCCACAAGAAGCTGGGTGAAGCCCCCTTTCCCCAGCCCCGCTGCCCTTTCTGCACCCCGATGGATGGGACATTCTGCCAGGAAGCAGAGGACATAGACTTGAGTCTTCTCAAGCTGGGAACACAGACGTGGTCTCTCATCTTTGTGTTGTGGTGGCACCATCACCATCTCCTCCAGTGTGACTTTATGCATCTTCATTGTTTTTTGGCAGTTCCTCACACACCCTTTGATATTTTTCAACTACCCTTCTGAGACATTATCTCTTTCTGTGTGCTGTATGTGAAGCATAGGTAGCTATGTGACATGTAGGTATGAAATCCATAGTGGGAAAAAAATTCTGGATGAATCAACCCAGTGTTACACTCTTGTATGAGAAACCTCAATTAGCATCCTAAATTAGGATGATCCTATGTTTATGCTGCAGTGAGAGAAGCAGGCTGGTAATATCCAGAAGGCAGCTGAAGTGTTCCCTCTTTTCCCACTGAGTTTAGGGGTAACCTATAAGAAATTACGATACTTATTTAGGCACTATTTTAAGAAGTGTAAAGTTAGATGGGATAGAACTAGGCCCCGATGCTTGGAAATTAATCATCAAGTCTAATTTTAAAGACGTAAGCCATTGACTGCTGTGCTACACTATTTCCAAACTGTACACTATCTTTCTCTTGGACATTTTCTCAAAATATTAGCGAGCTGAAGAGACTGCCATACCGTTCTGCAAATGTCCTGAAGCCATTTTTCCTCCTTGCTAGTCCCTGCTGTGACTCCAGGTCCCAATGTCTTTACAGATTGCTACAGCATTTCATAGTCAGAACTGCATGTAGCTCTTTCCACGTTGAAAAGGTGCCAATGAATGTGTCCACCATAAGAATATGTCTGCTGCCATTCAGTCCTCTTGAAAACCCGGGCAAGTGAGCATGTTTGATCTCATCAGCAACCTAGAGAATCAAAGCCAGTTTGAATGAAAGATTGCTCATTGGCTCGTCTAGCTCCTGACTTGGTTCACTGAAGGCAAAATATTGTGTACTGCATTATTTTAGGATATAAGTAGTACCCAAAACATTGCATTTTCATTTTGTTTAGTTGTTGCTGTTTTTCCTGGAGACAATATTTCTGTATTGGATGGTGGTTTGTTTTTTTTTAAAAAACAATGAATCATATTTAGTCATTCTAGAGCCCAAAAGATGCTCAGATACAGCCAAGAGATTTCATCATTCACTCATCCACTCATGATATATGTGTAACTATTTCATCTGAAAGGACAATAAATGCTGCAACTGAGGCATTACCAGATTCCATTGCTCTGTCTAGTTCCTTCCACACATAAAATGTGAGTAAGGTGTCTTCAGGTTAGGTTTAGACGTCAACTTTGGTAATGACTTAAGGATTAGATAGTGCTACATGAATAGTAAGTATTTTCATGTCTCCGTGGCTGGTAAAGAATTTCACAGTTTTCATAGTGGAAAAAGGATGGAACCTGTCCCTCTTGCTTCAGAAATCATAAAGGTCTCCAGCTTTCAAAGATAAAAACCCAATACTCACCGAACTTTTTCCACTGTAGAATAATATGTATGATAGAATTAAAGGGTCCTACAGGGACGCATGTATATTTCTGAATCTTGATTGAAACCAGGTTAGCTGGTTGGCTGGCCTTCTGCTGGTTTTGCTTGTCCATCACGGCAATGTCTCCCCACAGCCACCTACCTCACTGACCAGCTTTCCAGCCCTTTGGGAATGAAGTGGTGTGCAGGAAGCGTCTCGAACATTCAACTCTCCGGGCTGCTTGCCTTTTCAAGTATCTGGAGGTTGGGGAGCTGGCAGACAAATGCAAGCTAAAGAAATTCAACGACATTTTCAGAACTGGAATTCTCTTTATGTCTTTTATTTTTTTTTTCTTCTTGTCCTTTTTTTTTTTTCTTTTTTTTTTTTTTCCTCCGTTATTTTGACCTTTTGTCACAATTTGGAGGACACAGGCCATTAAAAATAAAATCCAATTTTTCTAAAGAATAGAAATTCTATATTCCAGCAAACTCTAGCAATCTGTGCTAAAGGATAACAATATATTAAATCGCATTACTGTAGCATCTTTGTCAAGGATAAAGTAAATACTTAGAAAACTCCTTACTTAACTCTTAAGTAGTTCTCTAAAAAATTTCTATCCATGACTGGGCAATGATGCATATTGGCAAATTCTTAACAATCATAAATATAACTTCGTCATTTACAGCTTTGGATTTATATATCCCTGACACTTTGTGAAATATTTTTATGGGGTTTATAACTAGTATCAAAAAGGAAAAAAAAATAACATATGCTACATAGCATCCTGTGTATGTGGAGTCTCTATAAGCACTCATAGCTTGCCTGAAAATAGCTAGGGTGCCATACATTAAAAATATTGAAAATAACTGATATGTTTGGATAAAACTGTCATTCTTTTAGCTTTCAAATATCAGTTACTGTGAGAATATTTTAAAAGTTACATAAAAAATAATAAATGTTTTGGGAAATGAACACCAGGGCAAAATATTGAAGTGAGTGCTCTGTCCTTACAGAGCATTCTTTGTGCACTGAAAGCATTTCAAGATGTTCAGCCTTTTTTCTTATCTGGCACAGATTCAGTTTCAAAGCAAGTTGAAATATCTAGTTGAAGACATAGTGAAAGACTGTTTCTGCTCACTGTAACTTCTGTCCCTATCTAGCCTGAAGTCATGACAGACTTTTCAGAATATACTTTGATGGTAATACAGATTGTCTTAATAGGTGAACACAGACAGGCATGCAGAAAGAATTTAGAAAACTACTTCTAGTAAAATTAATCAGTTCAAGAAAGTTAATAGTTTAACTATTGACAAAAGAATACTGATCAAAGAGCACCATGAAATCAATCAGTTATTTTTAAAAGGTAGCACAGAGACATGCATATTAAATAAAATAACATGAGACAGTAAATCACATTAACATCAAAGATGTCATCTGAGACTAAAAGAGCAATGACATTAGAAATAATAACATAGCAAATATGTTATAAGGAACTGCAGATGTGTAGTCAAAGATGATAATAGATTTACACTTCAGTAGTGCCTTTCATCCAAGTATCTTAAGGTATTTAAAAAAACCCCACACTGCTCTACCTAGTTTGTAGATGAAAGTGGAATTCAAGTTAGGAGCTGGATATCTTGCCTCTTGGATAAAGACAAGATAAAGATAAAACTGCAAGGGCTGGATTTATTGCATCCAACTTTAACTCTAAAAATAGGCCTCTACTTTAAGTCATCCAGACACTTTCTATAGTCAGTGTAGGCAAATAGAGACAAGAAGATGATTCATCTTACTTATCTTACAAACCTAATTTAAGATGTATTTACAGTTTCTGAAGAATGGCACCTTCAAAATGTTTATTAACTGTATGACTAGAAACTGAGGTCCTTACCCTGGATGCTGTCTACACTGCAGAATCCTCAGAGTCCAAGGACATCAACCTCAGGTGCAAGAAGGCATCTAACTAGCTCAGATATGAGTCTTGTTTACATTGGGGCTGGCAAAACTGCACACAGAAGGGCAAGAAATCCACCAGGAACCTTCTGAAAGACCTACACTCCTTCCTGGATCTGGTTCATGTGTGAACCTCATGAGGTTCAACAAGACCAAGTGCAGGGTCCTGACCCCGGGTCGGGGCAACCCCCAGTATCAATACAGATTGGAGGATGAAGGGATTGAGAGCAGCCCTGCCGAGAAGGACTTGGATTTTGTGGATGAAAAGCTGGACATGAGCTGACAGTGTACACTCACAGCCCAGAAGGCCAACCGTATCCTGGGCTGCATCAAAAGCAATGTGGCCAGCAGGTCGAGGGAGGGGATTCTGCCCCTCTGCTCCGCTCTGGTGAGACCCCACCTGCAGTGCTGCGTCCAGCTCTGGGGCCCTCAGCACAGAAAAGACACAGACTTACAGAAAAATACTTTTCCCTACCTTCATTCGGGCTGACCTTGCAAATTTAGCCTTCTTACTGAAAGACTGTCTCTTTCCTAAGCTGTTGACTCAAGCATCAGAACTGTGACCAAGACACACTTCAGTTTTAAGACAGATGTTTTCCTCCATGAATAAAACACGAGAAAATGAATGTAACTAGAATATGTTCACGCTGAGTGAAAAAAAATAAAGAAAATAAAGACTAGTTTTCATGCTGGGATGCATGAAAATAAAGACTAGCCTTCATACTGTTCATTGCAGTGTTGTGAAAGAAGAAGAAAAAAGAAAACTACAGGAACGTATAGCATAGAAATACTGTCACAAAGAGCCTATTTTTGTTTTGCAATAGGAAAGGAAGAAATGCTGTTCTACGGAGTAGAGGACCATTATAGTTCTTTGTACAACCAAAAGACAAATAAACTGATTAAATGTCATAAAGATACATAAAATGACTGTCATTAAAAAGGCTTCGACAGGATTGTGTCCATACTTATCGGGGAACAATCCTGAGGCTCCCAGAGACAGTGCACACCAGTTTCAGTCCTTTCAAAACATCCTCTTTCCTCCTTGTAAGCACCTGCTGGATTTATGTGTAGATCAGAACACTCACTGGCTATTTTCTCATTACCCAGGGGAGGGAATTTAAGCATGACGTTAAGAAAATTAATGAACATTGTCAATAGTGTAGATTTTCTTGTCATAATACTTCTCTGAAAGATCAAACTGAATACACAGTGTTTGAAGAATTTTAAGCACTTCTTTAGTAGGAGACATACATAAGGACCCAATTTCTTTTTACCAGTTAAATGTTTAGGGATGAAAAGATTCTTGGTTGTTTTGTTGAGAGTTTTTTTTTCTTATAAATTTGTGTAGCAGAAACAGAAAACCTGGAAAGAGGGTGAGAGTAGGTACAGTATTCCTCTAGAAGAACCAAAATTTAGGTCAGAAGTGGCCATTGGGTAATACAAAAAATGTGAGACCTTGTATTCAAAGGAGGGTTTCATGTCAAGATTTCAGGGATATAGTATATTCCCAAATACATACCTGAGATATAAAGAAATTCTATTAATGTCCTTTGGAAGTCTGCTACCACACCCTGGAAGACATATATCCCACATTTGGGATTCTCCTGTATTCTGAAAGAACAGAAATATAGATCATGTCCATATCCTGTCTTTATTTTTACATAGGATCATGGCATCATAACATATTTCATATTGAAAGGGACCTCTGGAGGTCTCTAGTCCAACTTCCTGCTCACAGCATGGTCAACTATGAGATGAGACTAGGTCGCTTAAGTTTTTATCCTGTCAGATCTTGAAAACCTCCAAGGATGGAGACCGAACAACCTTTTTGGGCAACCTGTTTCATTGCTTGACTGGCCTCATGGGCTTTTCCTTATATCCAGTCTGAATCTCTCTTGTTTCCGTTTACGCCCATTGTCACTCATCCTCCCATGATGCACTGCTGTGAAGAGCCTGGCTCCATCTCCCTGGTAACGTCCTTATAGGCATTGGAAGGCTGCCATTAAGACCCCACCCACCAGATGCCTCTTCTCCAGACTGAAGAAGGAGAGAGGAGTTGTTAGGAAAGTGAAGGGAAAATTCAAATTATAACTGCTCAGCAGTGGTAATTTGTGACCAATAAATGATCTGGCATGGAGGGCAAGAAGGCCCAACTACAGAACAGGCTAAACTGTCTGGAAGGAGGAATGCCAGAGACAGAATGACTTCATGTAAAGGAGTGAAGTTTCCCTTAGTGATGAGATAAGAAATAGCCAAGGCATTGTCTTGTAGCAATCCTGGAATGCAAGCACTCAGGGGCCACCTTGGGCTGGGGGATGGACCCAACACTGGGTTGAGGTGCCTGATGCTGATGCTCAGGTGATTGGTGCATGTGTAAGTGTGTGTAAGGAATTGGCTCACGATGCATCTTTGCAGGCTCCTTGTAGAACCACTTATGACGGTAGGACACTCTCCAATGAATTGTTCATTTTTTTTTTTATATATCTATATTTAAGCACAGAGATGCATTTAATTCACCTCAAGTGTGAATGCCCCCAAAAAAGCCAAAGCTCAGCTGGAGTTGAGATGTACAAGGGATATCAAGGGCAAGATAAGACAAAAAGGTGGAAAAAATGAGGAATAGTTTAATTGCAATGAATAGATTAATGGATACTACCTTGACTAGGAACTGGGCAAGGGATTTTGCTTTACCATGCAGGTGTATGACACATTGATAACGGTAACATCTGCTCATCACAATGACAGATCAACAGTTGATGCTTATGCACTTAGTGTAATTCACTAATAGATTTGTCAACTACTAGAAAGCAACAAGAAAATAAGAAAGTTTAAACAAGGAAGAGCTCCAAAAAATTAAGTGATAACATTCCCATTTAGGAAGCTACACTGAAGCCCTCAGGAGCCATCATGTACTTACAGTTAAATGAGTACTTAATTATTCTGTTAAATTATAACATGGAAATTCTGACTCTTACTTTGATATTTACTCAGTAAGAAAGACCTTCCTGGCCCAGTTGGTTGAATCACTTCTGGACTGCTCTGCAAAAGAGTTGGTATGGAGAGGCCACCAGTGATACAGCATGTGCTTAGTCTTGGTGAGACAACGGCTAGGAATGGCAACACCATCAGGAAGTGCACATTGCTAAGTACTTTTTACCAGATGCTTTGGGAGCTGGTTTTAACTCTCCTAGCTCTAATAAACTGGATCTGAGCACCTGCAGCCTAGTCCTGAGCCTGTGAGAGCCTGGAAATTCCAGCAGGCTGTGGTAATAGCTGAGCTTCCTTCTAAATCCAGCCAAGAGGTTTGGCTCCTAAAATCTGGATACCGAAGAGCTTTCAAAGATTCTGCAAAAGCAAAGTGATTGAACAAAAAGTTCCCAAAACTCATCTGACTTATTTGTACAACTGTCAAGATGTCCTGACAATAGAAGCAATATATGTCCTGGATGAAAGAGACGAGCAGGCAGCATTTTAAATAAGTGCAATAGCTTTGCAGATGGTGGGTTTCGTATACCACAGTTCATCAGATTATAATGAGTCAATGAATGTGAGATAATCTGACGTGACAATACAAACTGATGCTTGCAATCCATTTCACATTAAGAAATGCACAGTATTTTCATAGAAATACGTAATTACTTATACAATGTGTTCGTTTTAATCCTCAGAAGGGGGGAGGGAATGTGCGGTGATGGCAATATCTATAATTTCAGGATTAAAAAGGGCATTTTGAAGTCTTAAAGTAATAGTTAAATTTTGTTCTAAGAAAAACCCCCAGCTATTATGAAAGGCTCATGATGGAAACCTTTTAGCATGTGACATGTCCCAGGCATATTCAAATTTCTGTTTGACATTTTCAAGAGTACCATAATCAAACATGACTGACAAGCTGTACTGCAGAAAATGGAGCTTGAAATAAACCTGTGTTTTATTAAGTGCCACTATAGATAAAATAGTTGATTGTACTTTAGTCTGTATAATTCCTAAAAAATAACTCTGCGAAGGCTGCTCACTGCCGGGGTACTTAGATCACCATTGCATGGTCCCTGAAGAACTTGAACTTGAATGGGCAACAATGTGTGCGTTACTGTTAACGGGTCTGTTAAGATGGCATGTTAAAGTTATTTTCACGTGTGGAAACCCCTTTGCTATTTATCTGAATACTGTTGAGTTGTTAATGGTTTTAATTAACCAATTCCCTGGTTCATTCATTTTTGAAACGTTTTGCTAAAGAATTAGGGATTTTACTCAGATAACCCAAGTAAGCTCCATTAGCAAAATTTTGATAATTAATCAGTATGAACAGAAACAACTTAATGAAACAAAAGCATTTTCTAAGTTCTGCTAAGCTTCGTGAGTCCCATTTCTCTTTGGTTATTGGAAAGAGTATTCATGAATCCAAGCTGCAAGATTAATTTCACTGAATCAGTGGCAAAGATAATTATTTTCACTGCTTCTGAAAAGCAACGCCTTACTGCCTGTTTGTTTTCTGTTTTACACTCATAGCTTCTTTAAGATGGCAAAATAAAATGACTAACAGGTGTTAAATGTAAACATTGCCAAAAATATCTGCTAAAAATATCAAAGAATCATTCGGCAAAAATTCCTTTGATATTACAAGGCCTCTAATGCATGCATTCCTGCAGTTTGTGCATGTTTACATGCTATACGATACAATTTGTCTACCTTTTTGTCTGCTTAAACTTCAATTACTTTACATTTTCATGTATTTAAAATATAAAAAGGGTCACAGTGACTTTCCAAATATTTTATCAAAGCCTTTTAGGGTCACAGTGACTTAATTGATCATGACTGGTATCATCACAAATCCTTGACATATACTGTATTCAGACATGCTCGTCACAGTGTCAAAACATTGTCACATTCCTTTGAACAAAGTCAATAGTGCTACAGACTGACACAGCACAGTACCTTTTTGCTCACTACCTAATTACTAAAAAAGGCTTCTCCTGTGTCAAAGGCACATCATTCCTCCTGCTACTATTACTTCAAGAAAGACAACAGCCACCCAGCTGTGCCAACAGCTTTCTATTAACTTCAGTGCAATGACCAAAACCTTCTGTATTACCCACACAGTTATTGCTGTTGAACATTTGCAATTTTACCTGAGCTGTTATTTTGGGACATGGTACTCCAATGAAAATAGAGAGAATTTTCGTGTTTATATGAATGTAAGATGACTTAATAATAATTATTACTATTGTTGTTCTAGTAAATGATGCACTTCTCTGTATCACAAAATAAAATTATTATTCGGGAAATTACAATTATAAAAAAGTGTATTATTGAAAAGATTATAAAACCACATACTAAATGCTTAGTAAGACTCCTAGATTCCAAGTTTTAAAATTCCATTTAATCTTCATAGATTGTATATATTCTAGATGTTCTAAATAGTAAAGCTCTGTTACAAAGAGTGTGCTTCTTAAAGACATTCAATAACATTTAATCTGGGATGATATGTCATTTCAGTTATGCCTGTAGATGGAAGACTATTATTTCTTCTACTTCAGAGAGCAACTGAAATCCTGGCTAAATTTGAGTCCTGGTGTCACTGCTTTCACTGAGGTTACTTCAAGCACGAAGATGACCCATTTATTTTCAGCGGGACATTTTAAAGAATTGTAAATTCTAAAGCATTTTAAACAGCAGGTCTATAAGGGTTAATAGTTAAATAACTGACACAAAAGCATGCTACAGAAATGAATGCTTGGCAGTTCTAGTAGATATAAGCAGATAATGTAAGGCGATATGCACAATATAGTAGGTAGTGCATAAGGGTCCTTTAACTAGCTGTGTATATCCATCACTGTAGAAATAGCAACGGTTGTTTCAGCACTGTCCCTATACTGACTAGCTGACACTCTTAGGACTCCCTGCGCGGTGCTGTGCTTGTTCTGCAAATGCACCAGCTAGTTCTGCAAATCTCTACTCTGATGTCCGCTGCAAGGCATAGACGGGTCAGTCCTCGGGTAAAGCTTTCTAAGGCATGTTTACATCCTTGAAATATGTGTTTAGGATCACCGTTGGCTACACTTGGGAGTGGGGAAAAGAATCTGTCTCACATCCAGCGTATTCCTGGGTCTTAAAGTCTGTTGATTGGCTGCACTTAACAGTCCCTACTTCTGAATTTTACAAAAAAAAGTGCGTGAACAAATCACAAACAAGAGAAGAGTTATTCAATGAAGCTACCTATTAATCGTCATATAAGACAAGACCTGTCTATACAGACAAACAGTACCTTCTGCCCTGAATATTAAAAACCTGGCCTTTTTCAAACAAGTGAGAAGCCATTTCCAGCATTGCTTCCTGGGGGAGCAAATGATGCACTGGAGAACATGGGTGCCATCCAGAGGAACCTCAGCAAGCTGGAGGAATGGGCCAGCAAGAACAGCATGAAGTTCAATAGAGCCAGAGGTAAAGTCCTGCACCTGGGCTGGGACCACCCTGTGCTCTGCTACAGGTTGGGAGCTGCCTGGCTCAGTGACAAATCTGCAGAAAAGGACCCGGGCCCTGGTGGACAAGAAGCTGGGCGTGAGTCAGCGGCGTGCCCTGGCAGCAGTAAAGGCTAAGCGTGTAGTGAGCTGAACCAGCAAATGCACAGGCAGACAGACAGTTGAAGGACATGATTTTTCCCCTTTATTTTACACTCATGTGCTTGCACCTGGAAAAGTGTCTAGCTTGGTCCTCTCCTCTCTGAGATACTGAGAAACTGCAGAGTCCAGCAAAGGGCCACTGAAATGACTGGGGAGAGAAGCATAGGATGTATGAAATGCTGGTTCTTCTAAGCCTCCTGAGCTTGGTTTAAAAATAAAGGTCCTATTGTGGAACTCTTGTTCATACTAGTAAATGTTAGTAATATGAATCCTTGTTTTTTATTTCTGATGGTAGAAAGAACTCATTTCAAACATTTGAAGTGAAGAGTTGTAATGGTGTATTGATGAATTGGAGAAAGCTGCAAAGAAAGCTGGAGAGAATTTTTTTCCCCCTGGTACCTCAAAGACTCCCTTTTCATCAAAAGATACTGAATGTTTAAAGGCAGTAAATGACTAGTAAGAATAAGATCTGCAAGAATCAGTACACTCAGATACTTACTCAGGAGCACTAAACCAGGCTGGGATGTCCCACTGAGCTTTTGATGTTCCCCTCCGCCTTGTATATTCAAGAGGCTTTTTTTTCCCCCTGCCCATAGCTTCAAGAAGATAATATTGATGATGACCAGAGATCTCTGTGATGCTGGAATTCATTTATCTTCCACACTTGTGTGTTGTAATGTGCTCTGTACAGCCTAGTGGGATTTTATACTGATACTTTCTCTCTGATTACCCAGTTTACTTCATCTTGGGCTGCTGCCATGAATTCTTATTGGAGCTGTACCTTGGAATGGATAAAAATCAGCATATCCATCCTGTGGGAAATCTCCATATTACAGAATTTTCAGCCAGAAGTGGGACAAAAATTTGTTTCATCCATTTAGTTCGGTCAATTTTATTTGCACAACCATGGTCATTGTTTCTGGGTCTACTGCAACCACTCAGATTCTATATCCTTCCTTCATCATGTATGTACTCTGCATGGGGCAAACTCCGTAAGGCCATTTGAAAGAAATGAATGGCATGAGACACGGCTGGTCACTTTGTGAACATTTTGTAGTATCACAAATAGAAACAAAGGAGATCATGGAATCATAGAATCATAGAATGGTTTGGGTTGGAAGGGACCTTAAAGATCATCTAGTTCCTGCCATTGGCAGGAACACCTGTCACTAGACGAGGTTGCTCAAAGCCCCATCCAACCTGGCCTTGAACACTTCCAGGCATGGAGCATCCAGAGCTTCTCGAGGCAACCTGTTCCAGTGCCTCACTGCCTTCAGAGTGAAGAATTTCTGCCTTATAGCTAGTCTAAATCTACCCTCTTTTAGTTTAAAGCCATTACCCCTTGTCCAGTCACTGTGTGTCCTTGTCCAAAGTCCCTCTCCAGCTTTCTTGTAGGCCCCCTTTAGGTACTGGAAGGCTGCTACAAGGTCTTCCCGGAGCCTCCTCTTCTCCAGGCTGAACAAACCCAACTCTCTCAGCCTGTCTTCAGAGGAGAGGTGCTCCAGCCCTCTGATCATTGTTGTGGCCCTCCTCTGGACTTGGTCCAACAGGTCCATGTCCTTCTTGTGTTGGAGGCCCCAGAGCTGGACGCAGGACTCCAGGTGGGGTCTCATGAGAGTGGAGTAGAGGGGCAGAATCCCCTCCCTTGACCTGCTGGCCACGCTGCTTTTGATGCAGTCCAGGATATGGTTGGCTTTCGGGGCTGCAAGCGCACATTGCTGGGTGACGTTGAGCTTCTCATCAACCAACACCCTTAAGTCCTTCTCCTCAGGGCTGCTCTCAATCCATTCTCCACCCAGCCTGTATTTGTGCTTGGGATTGCCCTGACCCATGTGCAGGACCTTGCACTTGGCCTTGTTGAACTTCATGTTTAAGCTCACCTGACTTCAAACCATGGAAACTAATTAACTTACACACCTCTACACTGTGAGCACTGTATTTGGCTAGAAGAACAGATCACAGATCTTCATTTATTAAAACCATAAAGGTCAAAACATTCGCCTTGCTCTCAACTGTATTAAACACAAGTCTGAACAAAAGGAGTTAATAAGGAAGTCTACTGTTTGTGAATGGTTCCAGTCTGAAAGCATCAGCCTCTGAGGATTTTTTATTTGTTTTCTGTAAGTCTCATCTCCTCAGTTGAAAAACAGACTGTAAGTCCAATCCACCCTTAATCTTTCTGTGAGACTTGCAAAATGAATAGGCCTTTCTTACAGAGTTATGAACAAAGGGGATACAAATGTTATGTTACTTTTGAGCAGGTGTAATTTCCAGGAGCTGAGCTAAGATCATCATCTTGTGTCATATATGATAAAGTTTCTACATATAGTAAAAGTTTTTCAGTTCAGATTTTCACCCATTGAGTATTACCACAGCTGAAAATGAAACATCTGTCTTTTGGACTGATACTAAAATTTTTGTGTCAGGTTTTCAAGTCTTCCATAGTCAGTGGGGAAAGTTAAACACTTATTGAAGAGGATAAATAAGATCTATATACTAAGTAGATAGGTGTGGAATAAGAATAGATGGGAGGATTGTATCTGGAAATCCACCACTTGCTTAGATTTGGGTGTTTGCCTGAGATGCAGTGAAGCACATCTGTGAAATAAGTCAGTTTGAAACCACCTTAGAACTTAGTTGTACATGTAATTTCAGCTTCAGACCCCATCTTTTATGTAAAAATCCTCTGGTTAGAATACCCTTGCAAAAAGCAGAAGTAAGATCTAGACTCACCTCAGCCTGGGATTTTGTGAATATGCAACTTCACCATACAGAGGTGGAGTTCTTCATAGCATCAACTATCAGGCTTTCAGAAAAGCTAGGAGCTATTTTCTGTCAGATCTTTAGAGGCCACTACTTAGCCCAAACTATGAGATTATCCTCCTTGAAGAAAAGGAAAAAGTCTGATGTCAAGTCCAGTTACAGCTACTAAAGGGTTGGTGCTGGTGAGAAAGTCTTAGGTTCTCTTCCTTAATGAAGGATTGAAACGCAGGGTTGCAAGACAAGCTATGCTACCACCCTTTGCTTGTAGAGCTAGGTGAACTCTTGTCTAGTCTCTCCCTGTCCCCAGATGTTTTTCATTCCTTTCTGCATGGGTGTTCCGATGGGGCTGCAGAGGTCCCATACAAGACTAATGGGTGAATTTGGACAGTATCCTGGCTCCTAGGGCAGTGGGTGTGAAAAGTCCAAGGGTATAAAAGAAGTTTAAAATCCAGGCTTCCTGCTCCATAGGGTCCTCTACTCAATCATTATCTAAAAAACCAAGAACCATCTCTTTCAACACCATCTTTGAATCAAGCTTGTTTTTCTTATTAACCTCTCACTAGCCATAGTCCTGGTGAACTTTCTCAGGGAGCAGAAGATCAGTATTCAAAGCCCCTCCTGCTGATGAGAGTCTAAAATTTAGGCCTTTTGCTCCTTGGTTCATGTTTGACTCACCAGACTGAGGGGCTTTGTGTTGACAGCATGCACGGGGGTAGCCTAAATGGGGAATTTTGATAGAAACACATGCAGTTTTTAAACTTTGAATAAACTGAGGTGCTGGCATGTTTTGAAATATAAGGTGTAGTAGAACTTCCATCTGCTAAGTCTTCTAATATAAGTACAGCATTTTTGGTGCTGGGGCATTTAGTCAGGTAGGCAGGGATTTCACTGTCTCGGTCTCTATGTTATGTACCTACACACAGGTTCACAAAGTCACTTAGGCTCCTAACTCCCATTTAGGTTTAATTTAAACTGGATGCAAGCTCCTAAGTGCCATTGAGAATCTGAATCCTTAATTTTGGTTAAAGTGAAACTTAGGCACTTTTAGATTCAGAGAATTAATCATTCTAAATCTAGGCTGAGTTCTAAGCTCCAGCAAGGCTGAAAAGTTGATAGTTACATACTATTCCCTTTAGATTTCCATTCCCCAAAGGATATTTTAGCCTGTTTTATTGAAGCTGAATATTAAAGCTGCTACTAAACTTCATATTGTCAGTGAGTAAAAATTTGGTGAAATAAAACCAGGGTATATGTATCTCTATACAAGAACTGGCACTTTGAAAACAGTAAGGGCATACCGAACAATCCTATATCTCAAGAAGAGAAAATAGTGCACATTATTCCATGTAAGATTTCAAATATTTTTTTTCTTTTTTTTTTTTTTTCTTTTTTCCCTTTCTATCAAGAACAGGATAAATCAGGACATATGAATGTAAGTACGTATATATTTACGTAAGCCAGCCATGTGCCCTTGCAGTAAAGAAGGCAAATGATATCCTGGGCCACATTAGGCAAAGTATTGCCAGCAGGTCAAAGGAGGTGATCCTTCCTCTCTACTCAGCACTGATGAGGCCACACCTGGAGTGTTGTGTCCTGTTCTGGGTTCCTCAGTACAAGAAGAGACATGGACATACTAGAGGGAGTCCAATGAAGGACCACAAAAATGATTAAGGGATGGAGCATCTCTCCTATGAGGAAAGGCTGAGAGAGCTGGGACTGTTCAGCCTGGAGAAGAGAAGGCTCAGGGGGGATCTCATCAATGTATATAAATACCTGAAGGGAAGGCGCAAAGAAGATGAAACCAGGATCTTTTCAGTGGTGTCCAGTGACAGGACCAGAGGCAATGGGCACAACTGAAACCCAGGAGGTTCTCTCTGAACATCAGGAAACACTTTTTCACTGGCACAGGTTACCCAGGAAGGTTGTGGAGCATCCATCCTTGGAGGTATTCAAAAGCCACCTGGACATGGTCCTTATAAACTGGCTCTGGAACGCCCTGCTTCAGAAGGACAATTGAAAAAGATGACCTCTGTTCCAACCTCAACTATTTTGTGATTATGTGGTAAGTATACATAGGTATATATATATGTGTGTACATGTGTGTATATATGCACACACATGGTTAACATAAATGGGCATGTACATAACTGAAAAAAAAATATAAACCTGTATCTCAGCTATATCTATATCTTAGATATAGACTTATACAAGTACATACATATATATACATTATATTCATTATTCCATATATATATGAACTTTACTCTTTTCTCCCATTTACATTTTGGATTGGATAATAGTAGTTCTCTAGGGGAATTATAATACAAAGATGCAAATTGCATGCAGTTGGTTGATGTCTATTTGTACTCTAATATCCAGATACTTACATATTGAGCAATTACAAACCATGTTCATGTTTCCAGTAGGAATATATATTTTAGCCAAGCAAATGAATAAAGAAATAGAATGTTATAAATACAACATAGACAGCATCATCATCTTGTATTTGTTGTCATTTCTATTTAAGGAGTGGTTGCCTGGGAAATATTACTCTGTCAATGTGAACCCTTTCACATTTTCATGGACTAATGTCTGCAAATCATATCTCTTCAGTCTGTGTTGTCCTTCCTTTTCCATCCCCTTCATATTGGCCTGGACTCTTGCACATGATGGTACATGATTCTACTTGATTGTGCAGGGTTTGATCTGCTTTCATATACACTGCCCAGAAAAACTGTTTCCCCAGTTAATCACACAGATCCTTGCTAAATTTGAAATTAATTTTTTTTTCCTCTATTGAAAAAAATGCCTTCTTGTGAATTTGAAAACTTTATGGGCATAAAATTAGCTACTAGTAACAATATTAGCAAAATATGCTTGTATTATTTCTAATTATTCTTTTCAAAATTAACAGGACTATGGTCTTTGGTAGTCAGAAAATAATGAGTTTTAGTGGACCTTCTGTCCTTCTCTAAAGAAAGGAAAAGGAGGAAATATAAATAAGAAAAATCTACTTTTGGTGGTCTCCATCTACATTCTGACCAGATAACTTCAGTGAATTATTTTTGAAGTATGCAGTTTACCTGCTTTACCTTTATTGTGATGGACCTTACTTCCAGCCCTTGTAATGAGATATCTATTTTCACAGAATCACAGAATCACAGAATGGCAGGGGTTGGAAGGGACCTCTGGAGATCATCTAGTCCAACCCCCCTGCCAGAGCAGGGTCACCCAGAGCAGGCTGCACAAGACTGCGTCCAGGCGGGTTTTGAATATCTCCAGAGAAGGAGACTCCACACCCTCCCTGGGCAGCCTGTGCCAGGGCTCTGTCACCCTCACAGTGAAGAAGTTTTTCCTCATGTTCAGGCAGAACTTCCTGTGTTCCAGTTTGTGCCCGTTGCCCCTTGTCCTGTCGCTGGGCACCACTGAATAGAGTCTGGTCCCATCCTCTTGACACCTGCCCTTCAGATATTTATAAGCATTGATGAGGTCCCCTCTCAGTCTTCTCTTCCTCAGGATGAACAGCCCCAGCTCCCTCAGCCTTTCCCCACAGGAGAGATGCTTCAGTCCCTTAATCATCTTTGTAGCCTCCGCTGGACTCTCTCCAGTAGTTCCTCGTCTTTCTTGAACTGGGGAGCCCAGAACTGGATGCAGTACTCCAGATGGGGCCTCACTAGGGCAGAGTAGAGGGGGAGGAGAACCTCCCTCGACCTGCTGGCCACACTCTTCTTAATGCACCCCAGGATGCTGTTGGCCTTCCTGGCCACAGGGGCACATTGCTGGCTCATGGCGAATTTGTCATCTACCAGGACTCCCAGGTCCTTCTCCGCAGAGCTGCTTTGAAGGAGGTCAACTCTTAACCTGTACCAGTGCATGTGGTAAAATGACAGACATTTTGCTATGTCTGTCATGTGATTTCCTCATATATTTCACGTATTCTTCATAACTACTCAGAGAAATGCTCCATAGAAAGGAAGAATGCCTTTGACTTAAATAAAAAATTTGATGCGTTTTCTAAGAGAAAGTGTGTATCTGTAGCATACGGACTAGAAGAGACAGACAGCAATGATAGTTTAATGTAGCCACTTATGTGAGAAGAACCATTCATTCATCAGACATCATTAAGTGCATCTGCACTTAACTCAGTAGTTAAACTGAAGTTTTAACTTGTACCTATTTTTCAGAAAACGTCCCATTTCTGCAAAGATTATGGATTGTTAATGAATTTTCTCTTTGGAGATTTTCCCTCCAATCTTTAGCAATAAAACGTTGTCATACTTTGATTTGTAAGTTTACATAGCTTCCTTTTATGAGCTTCTTCTACCCTAAAATAGCTCAAAATGAAGCAGCTAGGGAAATTGATCTAATGAAACTTATCTTTATTCCAATGGGAAGAGTCAATAATGGCAAGCCTACGGATAGCCGTTCCATTTCGTATGGAAGAAAACAATTACAAAAATGTTTGGTGTCCTACATAGTTCTTAACTTTCATGTTCTTTCATGTGTATTTTTGAATAAACTGTACAATATTATTCAGGTTTATGTAATGACTGATTCAGGATGATCACCAGCATCTTCTTCCCTGCCACCCCCATATGAAGTTTATGGTAAGAAATATTATTGCTTTTGTACTCGGGGTTATGGGTGATAAGTATCAGTAATACTGTTTTAGATAATAAAACAGACCTTCTCCTTGTCAGATTCTACAACATACAGAGCTATAAAATACTGACCTTTCAGGACTGTTTTAATCATTTGTTATCTGCTGAATAGTACATTTTCCTGTACATCTTCATTTCAGATTGTTTACACAGGAAATAATGTGTTTGGAAGTGCTGGTGACTTCAGCAGAGATGGTGTTCACCTGTTTCTTACATACTCTATTTGATTTTTTTAATTATATTTTTTCAGGCTTCCTCTAGCTGTTATGATCATTTACTTCTAGTAAAGGTCAGGCTAACTAAATAGCTTGTCAGACAGAGAAATTACACCTATTCGTTGTGTCTAGTGAGATTTTTTTTGGTGGCCTTTTGTACTGATATT
Organism: Phoenicopterus ruber ruber; assembly: GCA_009819775.1. Taxonomy (NCBI): domain Eukaryota; kingdom Metazoa; phylum Chordata; class Aves; order Phoenicopteriformes; family Phoenicopteridae; genus Phoenicopterus; species Phoenicopterus ruber. The sequence continues at coordinate 115,487,518 of CM020217.1, forward strand.
CTGGGGTTTTATGAAAGAAGTTATTACTTCATTCTTTGATTGATTGGTGTAGAGTAAACATACATGCAGAGAGAGGGATGAAGGACATGGTGTGCCTAAGGCTGGGGAACAGCAAATGTAGGAGTGCAGGAAAGAACATCACATTTTATGAAGGACTCAGATGAAAAAACTCAGGGAATATGACCAATATCTTCAAGAAAATAAGGCAGATACCTCATTTGAAATAATGATTCTGTGAGAACTGTATGCCACATTATTACTAAGCTTTTGTAACTAAAAGATCAAATCTCCAGAATTCTTCCCGAAGAATTTAACTAGGAACAAATTGGTCATTTAGTCTTACTGTTTAATTAACCCTCAGGCTTTAGCTCAAAATTTCAGGTGCGACCAAAGAAGAGATCTAGTCTGCCCAAATTAGGCATCTGATAAATCAATTTTCTGTATATCCTTCCCTATCTTGAGTCCCTCAGTAGGAATAAGGGCAGAAAAGCATGGAAGTAGGAGGTAGGTACTGTGTATTCTCAACTGGACAGGCAATTTCCATCATCCATAAAGGAGGATGCTACTTTACTTGTCTTGAGCCCATTGTGCTTCACCTTACTAGCTCTTTATTAGTTGCAAGCTTCCCAGTCAAGGTAAGCAGTTACCTTTGTTTTGAAAGCAGCAGGGCTAACATTTAGTATTGTTTATACAAATTTCAGATGGCTAGTTTTCCATAACTTCTATATTTCCTATTTAACTGCAAGTGATACACAGAAAAATGTATGGTTTGGGGTTTTTTTTTGCAGGAAATTGATGAATTTCTAAGCTGCTAAACTGCAAAATTCATTTTATCGTATCATCAGTCATCTCAAAATTCCAGTTGCTTTCCAGCTGAAGCACTGACAGCTCTATCAAAAAGCACACATGGGCCAGATGCATAACAACATTTTGGTGCTGAACTGTATCCTGGCCAGAATGTGGGTGTCTAAGCCAAAGTCAGGAGGCCACGAGATCCTCTTTCAGACTTATGTACATTTTTGTGACTCAGATCTAAACCTTAAGCCACTGAGGTTCACTTGCTCTTGAATCGTAATGCTCTGGAGCTTGGACAAGTGATGTGGAGGGAAAGAGGCAGGTGAAAATTCACCGAATAAGTCCTCTTAATATATCTTGATCTCATTTGCAAAAAGATGAAGGTTGAGAAATACAAAGTGCCTTTACATGGAAAATTTCCACCCATTTTGACAGCAGAAACTTTGGCAAATATATTTACTTTCACTAGGGCACAGTACAAGATGTACTAAATGAGTCAGTTTGCTCTTGTTCATGACCCTTTTGAACTTAGCCTTCTGCAAAGTTGTCTGTGAGGGTGACTAACACTTGGCCTTGTTGAGCCTCATGGGGTTCACCCGGGCCCACTTCTCGAGCTTGTCCAGGTCCCTCTGGATGGCATCCCGTCCCTCAGGCGTGTCCACTGCACCACTCAGCTTACATGTGAAAAATCTGTGCCTGCATCACACTGACTAGAGATTTAAGCCTGTTTTATTAGCAGAATTCTGTCCATCTGCTTCACCTAGTATGGGCCAATGGATTAAGCTCTTCTGCAATATGGTCTCTAGATTTCTTTTCCATCCTACTAGATGGAGATCACAGGGTTGGGTCCATTCATTACACATAAATAAATTAAAGACCCCTGAAGCTTCATAGGTTCTTTAAAATATTACAGTTCTTTCCTGTCACCCTCACACCTTCCAACACGCCATTGAAGGATCATAGAATAGAATCGTTTAGGTTGGAAAAGTCCTTTAAGATCATCAAGTCCAACTGTTAACCTAGCACTGCCAAGTCCACCACCAAACCATGTCCTTAAATGCCACATCTATACGTCTTTTAAACACCTCCAGAGATGGTGACTCAATCACTTCCCTGAGCAGCCTGTTCCAATGCTTGACAACACTTTCTGTGAGAAATGTTTCCTAATATCCAATCTAAACCTCCCCTGGCACAACTTGAGGCCATTTCCTCATGTCCTGTCACTTGTTACTTGGGAGAAGAGACCAACCCCCACTTCTCTACAACCTCCTTTCAGGTAGTTGTAGAGAGTGATAAGGTCTCCCCTCAGCCTCCTTTTCTCCAGGCTAAACATCCCCAGTTCCCTCAGCCGCTCCTCATAGGACTTGTGCTCTAGACCCCTCACCAGCTTCGTTGCCCTTCTCTGGACACACTCCAGCACCTCAAATATTTTCATGTCTTATGATACAATTAACCAGAAGTACAGAGATACATCACATTATTTCATAACACATATTGATGATACAGTTATTCTGATGTTTCTTTCTAGGCAAGTGTCTTGCCTGTGCATGGTGACTCACTGAAAAGAAACCACAGCCAGATGAAAACAAAGCAGTATCTGATGTATGAATGAGCAATGAATTGAACAGAATTCATTCAAGACTTTCAGAAAAAACAGCACATATAATGCTATAACTTATGTCACACATTATGTTCCAAGAGAACACATCACACATTACTGGAGTCTGAACTGTTACATGAAAAGAGTGAACTTCCACCGACTCTTTTTTCCTATGGAAAGTAAATCATAGAATCATAGAATCATAGAATAGCTTGGGTTGGAAGGGACCTTTTAAAGGCCATCTAGTCCAACCCCCTGCCATGAGCAGGGACATCCTCAACTAGATCAGGTTGCCCAGAGCCCCGTCCAGCCTGACCTTGAATGTTTCCAGGGATGGGGCTTCTACCACCTCTCTGGGCAACCTGTGCCAGTGCTTCACCACCCTCATTGTGAAAAACTTCTTCCTTATATCTAGTCTAAATCTCCCCTCCTTTACTTTGAAACCATTACCCCTTGTCCTATCACAGCAGGCCCCGCTACAAAGTTTTTCTCCATCTTTCCTATAAGCCCCCTTTAGGGGCTTATAACAAGGCCAGGTGAGGGGCCCTGCACCTCAGTCGAGGCAACCCTTGGTATCAACACAGGCTGGGGGATGTATTCTGTAATCCTTCAGTGGACTTGATGATCTTAAAGGACTTTTCCAACCTAAATAATTCTATTCTATGATCCTTCAACGGCATGTTGGAAGGTGTAAAAAGAAAGCATACAAAATAGTCTGAACGGAAAAAAAAATCTATTATTTTAATGTTTCTCTTTTTGTTAGCAATAATCAGACCATCAATTTTTAAAGTCAGAATTTTCCTTTTTCTTTTCTGGGTAGAAAACAAATAAAATCTTGATCAGGAAAGGAAAGCATCTCTACTTAACAAGAGGTTAATTAAGGTACTCATACAGTTCAATATTTTGATAGTGTATCTCGGGAAGAAAGCTAAAAAGCAACATGACACAAAATTAAATACTTAGCAAGGCACAGCAGACACACAAGATGAACTAATTCACTGTCCATTTCAGACTGATATTTGGGACACTTAGTGTCATGAATTTATTTTTCTTACTTTCTGGATTGGATTACAGCCATGTTCACTTTATCATCGTGACCGCTGCTGAAAGGTTTGCAGTATTTGATGGAACTGTTGTGGAACACCTGCTATTACTTCTTTTCTCAGGTACTGGAAGCAGGTATGGAAATGAGATACTAAAACCTGTAATACAGCTCATAAACATTTCAAGAGATATATCTGTATGAAACATACAACGATAATGAAATGCAAATGTTTGACATGGAAGGAAGTGTAAGAACAGAACATTTTTAAAGAATGAAGAGACTTTTATTGGTCCTTATTCCATAATCCTTTGGAATATTTTTCATACTGCATGACAAAGAGATGACACCAAATTTCTGATCATTTTTTTGTACAGACAGTTAATAACTTTCTGAAGTACTTAGGTATTAAATCTGCATTTATATTTCTGGTTGTTTCGGATATGATATCTATCTCTTGAATTGGCACTGTATGAGCATTTCAGCCTAATAGCAAAGTACTCGTGAAATGTTTTGGTTGTATTTCTCTCATTCTGGTGCTGATGGCACTGTTGTTCCCATTTGTTCGGTTTTATCCTGTTTCCTTGCAGCCTCTTGTCTCTACAATGAGCTGTTGCTTTCAGACCTATCTGCTGTTCTTTGATCTATTAAAGAAAGCTTTTGAGACATTCTTCTCTTCCTTTTTAATTACCTTTAATTGACATGGAAGCCAGACAATGCTGACATTAATGGTCCTTCCTATGAGTTTGACCACCTCCATTGGAAATGACTGCTAAAGCTCTTGGTATCAGACTTCATGCAGGACATCTCTGCAGAGAATGTGTGCCCCGGTCATATAGCAACAGGCAATCCACACCCTGCATAGGTCACTATCCTTTTTGTTGTTTATTTCTGATTAACTTTGTTTTAGTATTTCACTGGACCCATTCACCTTTCTGCTTGTACTTACTCTTTGTTTTTCAGCTACATTTTGTTTGTAAGCACTCAGATATGGATCATCTTTTTGTTCTCGTTCTATGGGGATTAACACAATGAGATCTTGTCTGTTGCAGCATCCCTATAAAACAACAGAAATACAAAGAAGAGCAGAGAGTATCAAGTAGATATTCCTTTTGGCCATGGTTTCCAGGAAATTACTCAAAACTTCCTCTCCATTCCCTAGTCTGTGTTCTGCTAAAACAAGACATTTTTCCCATATTCCTGTATTCTTAATTCCATCAGTTTTACAGTGCTGAGAAATTCATGATGGTCAAGTTCTTCCTCCATTTCCCCGCAGTTACAGGAAATCAGACTATATTGATGGCCTCTACTTTACAGGAACGCTGTAAATCTTCCACCAATTGTTTGGCACATTTACAATGATGGAGATACTGGTTTTCCATATCTACCTTTTTTCCTACCTTTTTTTCCCATTCTTGTTCTTTCTGTCTTTTTCAGCTCTTCCTTACATTATGCCAACTTGTGCCTACTTGCAACATACAGGCATCAACTACAGAATTAAAGTTATCAAAAGACACATAAGATGTTTTTCTTTTTTAAATTTAGAACTACATGAAGGCAGTCACAGTCCTTTTTTTGGGGGTAAAAATAAAAAAGTTATTTTTCTTTTAACTACAGAAAAAGAATGAAATTGATGTAGTTAAGGAAGGGTGCAATGTATTATCCAATCTGTGCCTCTCAGCTCCTTCTTGGTGAGACAATCTTTTTCCCAGTTTAATTAAGTTTACTTGGAAAGACAAATATGAAAGGTTTTCATGAAGTTGTCATTTGTTCCAAGGAAATCAGCTGTGACCAGAGAAACTTTTTACATTATAAATAGCCGTTAGTCACTATCCAATGACGATACTCAGTGGCGCAACAAGCCGTTCACAGCTAACTGTTAAGGAAGTACTAATGACAATCATTCTTTTAGGCAACATCTATCTAAATATTGAGATTATTCTGTGAACCATAGGAGTAGCTGGACCCTATGAAGAAATTGATCTATTAAATAATTAATACCTGTGTGTCCATCAACATGTTTTCTGTATATTATTTATGCAGAGGTGGAATGCCATCTCACTATTTCTGCCTGTAAAAACATGAAAGCTCTTACTGTAAAACAATCCTGACATCTCATTTACAAATTTACATTTTTTAATTTCCTTTTGTGTAAGTCTAGTATTATGTCCCATTTCCTTCAAGAATTTATATTTATGCTTGTACAAGCAAAGCCTAGATAATAAGCAATAACAAAGTGTGTGGAATTTTAATTTAAAAGTCCTATAATGCAGAGTTATGATATATGAAATGCTGAAATATGATTATACATTAGCAACTATGTCTCATTGTTTTCTTTTGTCTTAAGTCTGTGAATGTTTCTCACAATTGAAGATGCCGGGGTGCTTCTCTGGACATGTGGAATGACAAATATTCACAGATCCGCAGGCCTTCCTGAAGGTGGCTCCATTTGATAAAGGTTAAGTTAGACAATCCAGGATCAGCTCAACTGCAAATTCTTATCAGAGTGAGTGGTCAGAAGAGAAAAAACTGCAATAACTGCTTAGATAACAGGTATGGATAATGTCATGAAAGAATTTCCATAAAATAGTTCTGGGATTTAACCAACGTATTCTTGAAATTAATCAACAGAGCAAAAAGTCGTCAAAAACCGACAGAGCAATCTTTGCTTATTTACAGTGTATGTCTCAACCTCAATTCTGAACTAAAGACTGTCTTAACTAGTATTTTTCCTTTTTTTAAAATTCTGAGTACTAAAAAGTACAGGTTCATTAGACTGTATCTCTTTCACATGTGATTGTTTCCAGGTTCAGTGAAATAAGGAGACAGAGAACAAAAGAGACCTTAAGAAGAACATTTGTTTATTTAAGGATAATGCTCAATTCTGCCTCAAATTACTTCAGCTCAAGATGTAGATGAAAAGATAAAATGTACCAAGCTTCATTTCAAAAGAAATTCTAAAATAGGAAATGGAAGAGGAAATTAAATTTCAGTGTACTTCAGAAATGAAGAACTATAGATTCAAAAACTTTGAAAACCAGGGAATATAATTATATTTGGTCTGCAGATTTAAAAAAAAGAAAAAAAAAAAAAGGAAAAAAAAGAATAGTGGTGAAATATTTTTAGTTAACTTAAATTCCAGGTTACTAGCAGATAAAAATTTCCACCTTTATTAGCAAATACTTTTTGAACACTAAAGTTTTCCATGATGTTCTAATGGCTCAGTGGCAATGGATGAATAAGGGGAAGATGGTATTTTTCCACTTTGAAGATAAACATTTAAAACCCTATAGAACCCTAAGATATGTAGTCAAGGTGTTCTGGAAGTCAATAGAGTTCTAACAGGTTACTTGAATCTAGATTAGTCTTTGTTTCCAAACTCAGGTACAGCATCTTTAAAACATATCGCATCAATTAATAATCATTTTCTGTTTGATACATTTTTAGAAAAAGACTGTAAACCTACTTTAGGTACTTCAACATTGTTCAAGTATCATATGCAATATTTATATATATTCTAGCTTCCCATCAGCCAGTAATGCCTTGTACATCTTCTCCAAATCATCTTTCTCCCAGTTCTGTCATAATCCCCCATAAATTGATGATGACACTATAATCAACCACTTAAACTTGCATATGCAGAATGCCTGCATATGAAAAAGTGTTTATCATTAAAAGTTAAGGCAAATCCAAAAATAATAGCAGTGTTTGTGGTAGGTGGCTAAACAGATTTACAGGACAAGAAGACCATAGCTTCATCTACAGCAAGCGGCCAGAAAAGAGCTTCCTCTGCCCTGCTGAGGACCTTCAAATCTTTGATGTCTGCTCCTCTCAGATAAATATAAGATGCTGTCTACTTATAGTTGTTATATATACATATCCATTGGAATCCAATAAATCTTTAATACATTGTACATGTAGTGGAATTTTTGCTTTCTGATCAATACCACATATAATTATTGGGAAAATACCACAGCATTTCCCCAGAAGCTGAATCACTTCAGTATAAAATAATTTTTAAGAAAAATATTCAGTCAGTTCTGCCTTTAAACATTTTTCTGTCTTGAGCTGAAATAGAGTATGAATGCTACAGACTCGTGAGTAGTTATCTAAGTTAAATAAAAATGGATTTGATGGAGTGAAGAAGAGCATTTTGGTTTCCGTTTTTTCAATAATTTGGGAATAGGGTCCCGCATTTAAGAATCTTATCCTGCACTCAGGAAAGACTCTGAAGGAATTCAGTCAGGAAAGAAATACACAGGTAAGGTGAAGAGATAAGTACATAGATGAAGGCTGGAAATTACAGTGTATAATTGTAGAAATACTAGTTGTTCTAGCTGTTGGCAAAGCAAGATAAGAAATGAGGGAAATAAAAATGGAGCAGTGTTTCCGTAGCACAGGGAGAAACCTATGTTTAATGATTTTTTATGTTTTATTTTTAAGAAATCTTAGAAAATTCATATTCCACAACTCTCATCTCTGTAAGGGTTTAGGAAGACTTGGAAAAGGACACATGTTAATTTTGTGAAACAGCCTGAACCCAAAGACAGTTTTTTCTTCTTTCTGTTGGAAGGTTAAAATAAGAACTTTAAAAATCCTTGTGTCCTGGTGGAAGTTCAAGGCTGTGTTTCTTAGTGTTTGTAACACACCAGATGTGGCCTGTAACACACCAGATGCTTTTTATATATGCATTAAGGTTACTTGCTATTTTAAAGTTTTGGGTTTTTTTTTTAATAAGAAGTAGCAGTTAGTTATATATTTAAGTGGCTTAGTGTCTTTTGGTGATTGTCTTTGTTTAGAAGACCAGCATTTAAAATCTTCTCTCCTGTTCTCTAAATGACTATGTGACTATCAGGCAGACTGCGTACTTTTAAGGTTAAATAAATAATGATAATTTGAAAAAAATATGGTCAACAAAGAGTAATGAGTTAACCAGCTTCATGTAAATTCTAAGTAATGAACACCTTCTATGGCCTCTAGAAAGGACATTTCTACTTTAGCGGTTAAATAACTGTTGAGTTTAGGGGGGATACATTCTGAAAAGATATGAGTATGGTTTTTAGAAAAAGAAAAGGCTGCTCAATGTTTTTTAATTCTACTTAATTTTTTTTCTCCTTGTATCAGGGTGTGGTAAACTCCAGAAGAATTAGAAATTGTCAGAGAATTTTGATTTTAAAAGATTTCTATAAAAAGGTATTTCTATTAAAATCAACATGCTTGGAAAGAAAACTTAATTTTGAACTTAATTTTGTCAAACTAATTTCATTAGCAAAATAAAATTCAGTAACATATAGATATTTCAAATGAACGTACATTAATTTTCTGTCATTTTGATTTATAATTCCGCTTTGCTTTCAATTTTTTACTCTTCCCCCCTTTGTCTTGCTAGTTTTTTCCACTCTGCTGAAAAAAAAAAAAAAAAAGAAATAAAAATATCAAAATGGAAATGCAAAAGGACATTTTATTTTTCCAAAAGTAAAAGTAAAATGATGTCTGATTTTTTCAAAATATAACTGCTCATTGAAATGGAAAGTCTCAACTTTTTGTATATGCACCATTTTCAAAAGAAAAGTCTTCTTGTGTGTATAATAAACTATCTGGAATGTTACTGAGAAAGTAATTTTCAAATTTCAATACTAACCATGGAATCGTAAAGAAATTCAGATTTTTTTTTTGTTTTTCCTTCAGATTCATATTTTACAAGTATACCCTCCTTTTGATAATGTTTTAAGTGCCTTGAAGATAACTTTCATATTCAGAAATAAAGGCAAACATTTTGGTTTTCTTTGAGAGTTCCAAAAGTGGGAGCAGGGTAATCCTTTTTTCCTCACTTTCTCTCTATTGGATTTTAGCAAAATATAGGGATCTAAAATTATTCATATGGTGGTAACAACAGGCATAGCATTTTTTAGAATTAGACCCAATTTGAAGGAAAATAACAAAGGAACAAATAATTGGTAACTTGTGTAGGCACAAAAAGGAAAATTCATGCAATATTAATGAAAATGGTTATCCTCCTCTTAGAGAAAATGGTTATCCTCCTCTTAGAAATAAGTATTATACTCCACAGTCAGCATTTGCAAGATTGCTTTAAGCAGCAGGTTTTCTTACTCACTCCTGCCTTTCGTGGTCTATAGAAGGTAGAAACTAGGGACCATTCTGTTTGGTCAAGGCAGTTAATTCAACATATTGTCCAGGTCATGAAGGCAGCAACAAATCCACCACGAGGTCAGGAAGCACAACAAAGTCATCCTTGAAGGAAATGCCTTCCTAATAGAGATACAGCTAAACACAGCTGGAAGTCTGTTATGAAAGGATTACATCTTTTTTACATTAAAAAACTGAACATTATCCCTAATTCTTCTTAAAAGCCAAATGTGAGCATCCTCACTCAGCTCTGGCCTTAGCCAAATCTCGTTTTCATCAGGATCCTAGGTCAGGCGAGGCAAACAGAAAACATGCTTTGAATTTGAATTTTAAAGGACTTCCTTTTCCTGCTCAGGGTGTGAAGCACCTGACTGTGCTCTTGTACCCAGCTCCACCAACACGCTCTTCTGTGAGCAGATGCTGTCTGAAACCACCAGACATAGGACACGGGTTTGATGCAAGGACGCAGCACCTGTGGCATTAAGTGGCAGCTAGGAAGCCTTCAGCAGGACTTGGCGGTTCAAGCTGTACCACCACCACCAGTGCAGCTCCGAGCCGGCTCCTGCCTGCTCAGGAGGGAGCACAGGCACACTCCGCTTTTATTGTCACACAGCCATTATAATAATTTAACTCTGGAAGTCTGAAATTGTTCTGGTCTCCTAAGAAAAAATAAGAAAACATGAGTTCTTCAGAAAGAATATCAGCACTATAGTTTTACGTTTGTTGATGAGAACAATCTAACATCAGCTACAACCTACATCAGCTTTTGCTCTAAATCATTTGAGCAGAGAACTTTAAATAAAACCTCTATTATAATTAGAGGAAACTATAATCATCATAAATTGCTAAAATACCAATGTTGTGGTAAACAAAGCTGACAATATCAGTGTGATAATTATTTTAAAAAATAAATAAAACATGTTCTGTCACGCTTGACAAATCTAATTGCGGGATGTTTTTTATATGCAGAGGTTGAAGACTGTTAGTGGTAATCAAACTAATGATTTGTCCTTGCCACTTAGCAAGGTTTATTTTGTGTTAGTGAAAACATAAAGGTAGCACAGTAGGCATGCTACTGGCATCTATATCAGGATACAGAAGATATTGGTATCCTTCCTATACAGAAGGATGAGAGCACTGTGGAAATTTTTATTTTGTCATCATTTCCCTATTCAAATGGTACTCAGAAACCGAAAAGAAAGTAGAAATATTTGCCCCTGTCTTACTTATGAGTGTAAATTTTGAATTCCTCTTGTGATTGCATATGCTTTTCATATGTGAGTAGAAGATACAGGAAAAAGGAGAATTAATGCTCCCTCCCGTGTGACCAGCACAGGGCTTTGAGAGGAATGTGCAGAAAATCCTGGTTATTATCTAGTTTCATCTCATTCAAACTTGCAAGTCCCTAAAGGAGTCATCCCAAAGGCTAAACTAAGTATGCTTTAACTCTGACTTCTTTGTTTTGCAACTTGGAACAAAAGACAAGATTATTTTGGCTGGCCTCTTTCTTCCTATGTTTTTCCTGATCTGATATAGATTGTTTTTTCCTATTCTTCTAATGCAACTCTATGCTATCTCAAACTGAACACTCTATTCAAAAGCACTAACCACTCCTGTCACTGTAATGTTGGAAAAAGACTTTTCCTTGGCTATACAATTATTCAGCTCAAAGTAGCTGAAATGAAAGTAGAGGTTACTGTTCTTTCATATAATGATATATTCACTATTCTTATTTCTTTCTCTTACAATCCTAATTTCAGTAAGTACACCGTTGCAATTTCAAACACCCTTCTCTGAACTCTAAGAGTGGCTGATTTGAGAGCTTCTCTTGGTTTCTCTAAAAGAAGAGCTGTGACTTTGAATTTGACTTCGAGATTTTGCATCCTGCTGTAAATATGCATTTTTTTGTTAAAAAACTACCGATCCCCTTTCTTCCCTAATTGCTGCTTGTTTTTCAGGGGGAAAAAAAGAAAAGAAAGACACGATGTCTCTGGCCTGCCAATGCTTACAGATCCAGGGTCAAGGAAAGATGCTGTATTCAATGCGGCTTACATTTTGCCTCTTCTGCAGCGCGAGAGGAAAATCTTTGTTCGGTCGCCAGTAGGTACCGCGTCTGCTGAAATGTTTCCATGGAGATGGGGCATCGCTGAGCGCGGCAGCCGGCGGCCGAGATGCCTGTTACAGCCCTTCCACCGTACCGTGTTCACTTCTGCAGCTGATGGAGCGCACAACGAAGGCATCTCCCTTCTTTAGGAACATCAATTTGCTAGAAATTAAATGCTTATTTCCTAAAGAAAACTTAAAGCTCTTTAAACTACACAAGGGGGAAAACAGACAAACAAACAAACAAACAAATGTATAAACATTTCACACAAATTTCACAATGTTCCAGGGATGATCGAGGAAACTTGAAAGCCCTGTATAGTTGAGATCTTGTTTTCTGAGTTTGGGCTTTATTTGCATTTCAGATTTATTTGTTTCTAGATCTAAAATCAAACAAATCCTGTCTTCTTTAACATGAGGTGACTTTAACTCATTCACTCCTTTGCATTCAGAATAAAAATGATACTTGGTGGAATATCAGAACATGAGTGGTTTATGTAAACACTTTTACTTGTGAATTAGTTTCTCAGTCACAGAATGGTGGTTGAAATGTATAATTATGATTGAAAATTTTTGTATGTTTTATTTGGATTGAATTTTTCAGTAATTATTTTTTCCGTTTGAATGTACATGTTTGCTTCATCAAGGTTAATGAGCTGAGAGGAGGAAAAGCCAATGGGAATGTATTTTATTTCAAGTTGCAGGTGTTCAGTTTTCTGTTTGGTTGTGGTATCCGAACCATGCCTCATTTCACACTTGTTGGAACAAGATGCTGCTAGGAGAAAGGCTTTGGCATTAAAATCTAGGATGTGCTTCACATACCACAGGTAGGTAAACGAGAAGGTTTTTTATGAATGGAGGAGTGAAATCCTGACCTCATTAAAGTCAGTGTTAAAACTGTATCTTGGTTTCTTTGAGGCATTTTTTAGCAAAACCAGGAAATTATTAGTACTGCTATAGAAAATACTGATAAAAATTCATTTTAAATAATTCAGACTTTTCTAGTCACCAACACTGAAATGAACTAAAACTGGAAAAAGATGCCAACAGAGTGCTAAGATGATTTTGGAAATGTATTATGAAACACTGAAAGAGTTTGATTTGTTTAGTTTGGTCAAGCAAAGGTTAAGATGAGATATATTGATTCTTTATAAATAAAAACTTTAATAACTTTAAATAACTTCAAAATTATAAGCATTTGTAGGACTTAATGCTACTTAGTTCTTAGTAACATTAAATACTTACATGGGTTTAGCTGCTCACTCAGCTCAACGTGTTAAACCAATCATCAGACATGGGATCCAGAGGAATTTTTTCTCCTAATTAGGAAGACTTTCTGCAGAAGCAGAATTTCCTTTTTTTGTAGGCTGGAGCATCGTCATCTGGGCATTTTATTGACAAAGATCCAGGGATCTGGTATGCAGATGATGCTCCTGCTTCCTCCTGCTTTCTTCCTGCGGCACACCGTGGTTTTTGGTAGGTGTCGGGAAGCAGCTCCTGGCCCACGGCATTTGCAGGTATGTGGGATAACGGTGTGCAGTCCTCCTGACCCGGCTGTTATTAGTTTGCTAGCACAGAGGTTAGGGCCTGCACGCAGTGACTCGGGTGGCCTCTTGCAGAGTCCCGTCCCTGTGCCCTGCTGGATGGAGGATCAATGTGAATATGAAAACAAAAGTCACACGCACAGGAGCCTGTTGGGTCCCAGTTAACTGAAAACGTTATCTCCCTTCAGAGCTGCTCGTGCCATGGGTCACAGATGTTGTCCTTGCTGGAGGGTCTCTGAGGGAGGCAGGAGAATTGAATTCAGCCTGGTGCCAAAATAGGGGAACCCCAAGGCACCAGCTTTTCACAGATGATGCTTTCCCCTTTGTGGTCACACAACACACCCTGCCTGAATTCATGGGTCTTCTGTAATGAAGGAACCAAAAGCCTGTCAGAAATTCCCAGTTTGATGCCTGCCCTAACATTTCCCAAACTTTTTTTCCCCCAAAAAATTACAGTTTGCTGGAGTGGTACTTTCACTTGCTGTTGAAAACATGATTATTTCTCATCTGTCATGTTCTCGTCTCATGTAGCATTTGCAGTAAACTCTACTGTAGCTACTTAGGATTCAGTTGTAATGATCCTAAGACTGTTAACTCTTGTTTGCCGCACCTTGCTATTTCCAGAAGTTTGAGAGGTTACAATTTATAAAACAAGTCTGTGTCAGATGAGTCGGAGAGTCATTCTGCTGCAGAAAAGGCTCTTAAAATCTGAGCTAGCTAACCGCAGCCTGGCAGGTATGTGAAATCCGTGCTGTGGTCACAGATGTACCCACAGCTCCATGCATCCCGATCCAACGAGTGTCGCAGAATGATTTGATCTTTATCTTTGCAAGACAAAAGATTTGGGTCTGTTCCATCAAACTTGAAGAGCCACACAGTCTGACATGGAGATGAGAATGGACAAAGAGATTATACAGAAATCGTTCTGCCCCACGATCTTATTCTGAGAGGTGTAAAGGTGCTATAACACGTTAAATGAAGATGCATCTTAGTACAAAGTGGTTATAGTGCTTACTTCTCATCAGATTGGTGAACCTCTTGGGCACCAGTCAGCATTAGACATACAGGTGAGCAGAGGATGACATTCAGAACTCTATTTCTCTTCAGCTGAAGACAGAAACAGGGACAATATCACAGCAAAGGTTATCTTCAATCCCTTGAAGGAGAATGAGCCATCCTATTTTCAGAGCTCCTCTCTGAACAGTAGAAGAAACCAAAGAATTAATCACAAAGCAAAATCTTGTCTTTTGCTTCCCTTTAAGAGGTGATCAGGTGCAGAGAATGCTTGACCTGTAAGTCTATTTAGTGTGGAGGACTGTGCCTTCACTGCCTGAACACAGACGTGGTTTCTACTCAGCTTTGCAGTGGAATTTAACAACCATCTTGAGCTGAAAAATCACACAAGGACTTTCAGGATCAAACTTATTATGCATTCAGTATCCCAATACTCCATCTGCTGTTTCCTTGTTCCATATCCCATTAACAAATGCTAAGCTGCAGATTGTTTTTCACATAGTAATGAGCTGCATAAGTATGCAAACAAAACAAAAGTTATATATTTCTGTTAGAACAAGTGCCAAGAACACCTCCTGTTGCAACACTACTAATGACAGGATAGCAACAGTGGAATAAAGAGAGTAATTTGTAGTATTCCCAGGTCAGCTGCACACATGCTTTCTCCAAAAATAAGTAAGTGAGGCAATTTATTCTATACATACAATGCACCAGATTTATTCCTGCTTTAATTGCAGTGGCCTCAGTGGATCAGTATCATGGAAGAATTTGGCCTTGCGGTTGGAAAGCTTCCTACAGATGGTGGTAAAAAAAGGTGACCAGCATAAATAATGTCATTATCCCAATTAACTGGAATTGATTAATTCATCCATCTATTTCCCAAGTGATTATCTCCAATTAAAATAATTGCCTGGATATCATTCCATAGCTAGATCCCTGGGTGAAACAGAGATCTTCTAAATAGCGTTTTACTCTTATGCCAGCACAACCACCGCTACCTGGCAGTAGGGAAACGCATTGCAATCTGCTCCAGTTCAACATGAGGATGGAGGAAGCTTTGGCATGTCTCTAAAACACACAGCCTCATGTATTATAATTATTATTTGCATAAGCATAAGGTTACTGTGGAACGGGACTTGATTTGTTGCAGAATGCAAGGAGATGGTGCCTGCTGTAAAGAGCTCACATTTCTAGGCCAGCACAGACACATACAAGGAGCACAGAGAAACCATGAGATAATACCAGTAGGCATAGCCAGCCCTGGGAGCAGCGCCACAGCAGCCTCTCGCTGTTGTGTAGTTTTGTAGGCGTCACAGTAATGGGTGGTTTTTCAACCACATCTCTGAAGGTAGCAAGCTCTGCTGATGCCTACAGAGATCTCCTCCCAGCTGTGAAAGTGATAAAAGGTCTGATGACACCTGTCTGAAAATGTAAAGCATGGGCAGGGGAGCCTGACACCACGGACCTACCAGAGGCAAGAGTCCACTTTCCGATTGTGATTAGGAGATGATGGGTGTGACAGGGATGCCTTGAAAAGGCAGTTTCTGAAATCGCGTGTGAAGTGTGAGAGAGATATAGGGTAGTCATTTAAGGAAAGGGATAACAAGCTCAAACGAGCTGGGTATGAGGAGGATGCCTGTAGCTACAGTATAGCATCTGCTAAGTTCAGAGAAAAGGCTGTTCTAATAAAATGTGAGAGTACGCATAGATGTATGCATAGATGGAGATGAGAAACTGTATCTAAGAGATGTTTTGTATAGAAAATATGCAAAATTCAAGCATAGTTTGCATCTAAAAACATTGAATTCAGAGCTGAATAGGATGCTCAAATTACTGGGCTTCATAATCACTCCGTACAGTAACTGGTACACTTTTAAGGAAGCAAAGTAGGAGAAAGCTTGGAATAAGAAACAAATTTTTGTTGAATCTGAGCTCCTAGCTACACGATAAAAAATGTCAAAGACATTACAATTTTAATTTGAGCAGAAAGACAGTTATATGGTACTGAGAGACAACCGTGAGTTGTTCATGTAAGTAATAGCAAATGGTTTTTATTTACAAACGAGACAGTAACAGGATAAGGCATGGAGGAAAAAATCCCCATTGGCTAAGTACTGGGGAACCCTCCAGAGAAGTAGTAGAGGGATAGGAAGGGTTGTTTATGGGACATATTAATAAAAAGATAATGGAAATGTACAGGGAGTGACAGGCAAATCGACTAGGTAGGAAGTGCCCAGCACATCATAGAAGATGAAGCTGAATTCTGGTTTTAAGCAAACACAATGGAGAATCTTTTTGGTTGCTTAAATGTAGGCATCTCATGAGAATTGTGCAAGGCTGCCAAGTGGCCTCCAGCCACCCCTTCCACACTGTGTCCTAATTGTCCCTCCAGGCAGGTTTTTCAGATACCTTGTTGTACCTCAGAGGCTCTAGCTGTCTGTGTTTGGGTAATTGAATACTGTCCTATGCGTGGGATTCAGTTCACACTTAAACCTCCTAAAGGTTTCTATATGGAGGTGTCTACAAACATGTTGAGAGTTTGCATTCACATTGCAGTCAGTACAGCTGGTGGGGCTAGTGGAGCAATTCACGTTCCCAGCTAAAGCACAGAGCTACTCAAGTTAAAGTGCCTGAATGGAGGTAATCTAGTGTCATCTGTGACACACTAGAGTATCTGGAATTTGTGTGGTATAAAACAATGAGATTGATGCCAAAACATAAAATGAGTATCACATGAAATGAAGTCAATGAGCTACTTGAAGAAAAAAAATCTTTTTCTTTCTTCTTTTCACTCCCCCCTTACCCTCTTTGGAGAGATATTTTGTTTTATTATATTCTTACCTTCAGCTTAAACTGTGTCTTTTGAGACTCAACATACCCAGAGGCAGTACAAACACAAAGCCTCGGTTACAGATACCAGCTTACTACAGCAAGCAGTTCCCCATAGCTGATCGCCTCTTGATAAAATTAAGACTTTTCATTAGTAGGACTGCTGCACAAAGGATCGCGAGAAAGGTTTATATGCACAATGTTTATTTGTGGGATCTGTAGGTGTCCTGGTTTCAGCTGGGATAGGGTTAATTTTCTTCCTAGTAGCTGATATAGTGCTGTGTTTTGGATTTAGGATGAGAATAATGTTGATAGCGCACTGATGTTTTAGTTGCTGCCGAGCAGTGCTTACACTAAGTCAAGGACTTTTCAGCTTCTCATATTGCCCTGCCAAGTGGGGCGGCTGGGGGTGCACAAGAAGCCAGGAGGGGACACAGCTGGGACAGCTGACCCAAACCAGCCAAAGGGATATTCCACACCATATGATGTCATTCTGAACATATAAAGTGGGAGGCAGAAAGAGCAATGGTGGGGTCCTCAGACAAGCATTCTCCTCTGAGTGAGGCGCTTCCATTGCAGCAGGTGAAGAAGATGAAGATGACTACAGTGGTCATTTTTTCCATGCTTTTCCCCTAGCAATATATACTTTCCACTTGACCTGTTCCAATTGCCTGTCAGTTGTTCCCGTTTCCGATGTTATGCATGCTGATTGGAGTATGCTTATTCAGGCACAGGCATTGCATGCTGGCTGGTTGCCAAGCTTTTGTGCATGTATATTACTGGGTAATATTTAACAATTATTTAAATGATACAATCTATTTTGTTACACACTAAGTTTTAGACTTTTTTTGACAAACTAAAAGCTGCGAGATGAAGTGGGTATGGAGAAGGGATGATTCTCACATTGATGTTAATTTTTTCTTATGAAAGCCCACTGGAGCAAAGATATTTGGACATGTAGGTGCAAACAGTGAGAAATACGAGCATGAGAAGAAGAGCATGAAACAAGGGGAAAATACTGCCCCTGAGGCTTTTGGAAATCACTGCTGAAGTGAAAAGCTATGGAGTTGCGAGCACAAGGCAGACGGAGCTACAAATGGAGGAAGGCCCTTTGCATTGCACAGATTATTCGGCAGGACCATGCTGGTTCAGCTACACAGTTACATGGAAGTGATCACAGGAACTGTTTCCTTACTAACACAAGTCAGTGTCTTAGAATATCTTTTAAATATACAGCTACAGAATATCTTTTACAACACGTCTGAGTTCGTTCATTCTTTGTTTCCTGTGTTCAAGTGTTACTCTGAGAATATGGACATATTTCTAAACCCTCTCATTTGTAGTACAATATGCATGACTGCTAGAAGGGATTCTTAAAGTGCTATTCCTTGTAATGCCAGGTCCCAGAAACATTAGTAGAAAGACTTTATATTAATGTTACTAGGGCAAGAGCAGTTCTTAATTTAGAGAGATAAGCTGGGATGAAGCCACAGGAAGCACCAAGCTGTAATGAATGAGAGGTCAAGTCACCTTCTAATGCTATCATGAGCTACCTAAATGTGAGCAAATTAACCCATTCTTCATTGGTCAATGTTTTCTAGATTTTATCTGTTATGGTCACAGCTACATCATCTTGGAGCACTTCAGCCTGGATATGATGTGTACAGACCTGAGGATGTACCGTGACTAAAATAAAATGGTTACGACAAAGACTGCAGGAAAAATGTTAGTTGGTTTTGGGGTTGGTTGGTTAGGAGGGATCAGGCAGCCAAGAAGTGAAACAACACATGCAAACAAAAAAAGTCATTTTGTTTAGCCAGAATAGAGTTTGTTGTTTATAAAATTAAATACCAAAATAACAATTTGTGAACGGAAAGTGTCAATTGACTCAGCGCTACACAGAAGATGATAGGAATGAAGGGGCTAGCTTCACCAAGGATGGAGCTGACAAAGCTCAGGGGCTAAAGCAGTTGTGTTGGGAGTCCTAGCTAAAATTCCTTGTCTGCCTGAGGAAAATGAACCAAGGTGTCCTACCGAGCACCTAATGGTCTAGCACTTATTCTTGGTGTTATTCTGGTTTACTTAAAGACTCCTCATTGTCTAGAACAGGAATTGAAAGTGTTTAAGCTGCAAGTTTGGAATCTTAACTGCTCAGACAGAAGAACAGCATGCAGTGAGACACATATACAACAACAAGTGTGAACGAATTGCAGCCAGGGATACAAACCTCAACATATCCCATGCTGTGGTGACTAGAGCATTCGATCAATGGGTAGGAGGCTCTAGTTCAGATCTTTGCCCATAAACTGAGTTCAAATAATGATTAAACTAATACAGAATAGCTGTGGAAAGTGTCAGAAGTGAATTCACATCTCTTTAGTTGGAGCAAAGCAGGACACAGCAGAGGTGTTCAAAAGCAGTGGTATTCAAAAGGCAGACTCTTGCTCTCTTCTATAATTTCAGGAATACAGCCACAAAAGCAGCTTGACATAAAGTCCATATCCATTTCAGGGCAGCTGACACTATATTCTTGTGCTATTGCTATTATTATATTTTCATAACAAGTATCCAGTTCTAAATCAAATAATTTTTCAGACACGAGAAAAATGTCAGTAGTGCTCTTGGTTACCTTGAAACTTGTTAGCAGTTAGAGATACAAGTAAAGATACAGCAGTTTCATGAAATTTTGCACACCAGCAGCTCTGTGGCCTAAGGAAATAAGAAAATGCCTATTGAATTGGTGCAGTTTAACGTCATGTCAGTCAAATCTTTGTAATGCTTTTTCTCTTGTAGTAGGTTTGTCACAAACAGCTGGTGCATGTGCTCAGTCACCTTGTTTGAAATAACCTCACTAAGTCTTCTGAAAGCTTGATCAATTCTACCAGTGTTTAATCAGTTTTGGAGGGTTGACTGTTAGATCAATGGTCCTCCTCCAAGCCTAAGTCCATCACATTTTAAGACATTTGACCAAAACTGCTCAGGTCAGAGGAAATGAAGACACAGCATAAGGAGTATCTATTTAAAGACTCTCGGTACGGCTATGAGCCTGGCAATTCAGTAATCCAAATACGTTTTTCCCCAAAGAAATTGAGGTTTATCTCATGTACCATAAAAGTGAAGATATTTGTTTTTATGACAACCAAATAACATCAATTAAATTTAAAAAAACTTTATCACATTGAGCTGAGGATGATTAATTGGGGTTTTTATTTTCTTATTTTCCTTTACGTAAGGATGTAACACAAATAAGCCTTCATTAGATATCAAAAGCTCTAAGATCATAGCCATACAGTTTAAATAAAAAAGCTGACTAAAGAATAGCAAGTACCTTTATGTGAGAAAGAGAAAACATGTCACACAGGTAGTTTGCCTATCTAATCTAAACATTGGGATAAATTTTGAAAAAGGAATCAAGGGATGGAGGTGAATGGAATCAGATAGATTATTGCATTATCAAAGATATACCATGCTAGATTAATCCAATATTGTTCCTTGAGAGTTGTTTTTTTAATGATGAGATATGTATGTGTTTTAATTCACCAGGACCTTACAAAGAGACCTAAGATGATGTAAATGGGAGAAGAGGAACATCTATTTAAAACATGACTGAAGCAGAGATGATATGGGTTACTACCAGTGTGGAGGGAGATTACTAGTGGGCATATGTGAAGGAGGGTTTCAGTGATGAGCATGGGACTGGATCCAGCAAGATCCTTACAGTCCTGGGTTGAAGGTGAATCTCAGTAGTTATTTCCTGAATGTGAGAGTTAGAAGTTACACTGCCTCTTCTAAAGTTGTA
The DNA here is from genome assembly GCA_009819775.1 of Phoenicopterus ruber ruber. Lineage (NCBI taxonomy): Eukaryota > Metazoa > Chordata > Aves > Phoenicopteriformes > Phoenicopteridae > Phoenicopterus > Phoenicopterus ruber. The sequence continues at coordinate 115,508,391 of CM020217.1, forward strand.
CTATTCTTCCTCAAGAAAGTGAACAGCGTGACTTTTCTAATACATAAGAAAGCATATCCCTAACTACATATTTTTCTTTCTAGTCCCCATTTTAGAAGAGTATGCATTGCTTCTTAAATAAACTCTTCTCTCTCAAGCTTTTGTTTCCTATTTCATTGCTAAAGAATAGGATGTCTTTTTTTTCTCCTCAATAAATTTACATTACAATTTTACATATATATATATAACGTGTATTTTATGTAATAACAAGCAGCGCAGATGAGCTCTTTAGGAACACCAGTTTTCATGCTTTTTAAAGAGTAACTATCCATTTCTAAGGGTATTGTCTTGTGCTGATATTTGGGTCAGGCAAAAGAAAATCTTTGGCACCCTTATAACATCTCTTCCCAAGGGAAAGAGCATGCTATCTGTGATAAAAACATGAAAAGACCTCTGAAAGATCCAGGATTAAGAAGCATTGTGCCAAAAGGCCTGTATGAAGTGGCCCTTTCCTGACAACTTAGTTCTCTTGCAGTCCTGAAAGTAGGAGTTTCTTTATTTTTGCAATTCATTCTAATTTACAACACGTTTTTACAACATATTACTGAGGAGTCATTTGGAAAATGTGTTTGGAAACATATGGTGACATCGGGTAGCTGTCAGGCATTTAAATAGAGAAAATGAGTGTGTTTCACATATACCTGCAAGGGTGGCAAGGAGTCCCAGTTTGTCTGATTTACCATTGCGTTCTGAATCACTTGGCATCATGAACTTGAGCTAAACATTTGTTGACCAACTATGTTTAGAAATTTTGTTGTCTTTGTTTTTATAAAGTGGCCTAAAGTCCCAAAGTGCCCTTACGGCAGTAAGACCAAGACTGTATAAGCACTTCCTAGTTCCTTGTTATCTCACTCAGAAAGGAGGGTTGGTTGAATGGTTTTGTTCAGAAAAGCTATTGGATACTCAAACTGTTCCTTCGTTTCACAATATTTCTCCCTCTTGAAGAGAACAGGAACCACCACAGATTTCTCCATCCTTTTGCTTGATCCAGGACTCCTCTGATTCTGTTACAAGTTACTCAGAATATTTTCCTCTTAAAAAAGCTGTCTGTCTTCTTACCTTTCCCACAAGACCCTATTTTCTTTCTTAATGGAGAATAATATGGCTAATTTTAAAGAAAGAGTTCCCAATTTATATTTGAAGTCTTAACTTTGCTGTCACCACTGCGCCACCACAAAAGACATGCAGGTGGTCCACTCCCACTCTGTCTTAATAGGTGCATTTATTATTGGCTACTGTCAACCAGGTCCACTTATGTCCGTGGGAGGGCTGCAAGAATTAGCCTTGTCGTGCCTCGTCAATAAGCACTATCTTTCAGCTCCCTCTCTACCGAGCTGTGCAGTTCCTCCCATTTCTGTTTCGCATTGCTCACTGCTCTCGTACTCCTGCTGCCCATGCATACTTTAATGACATAAAAAGCTGACTATGAGTGTAAACCATTTCTCAGTTAAGTCAGCTTTGAAATTTGATGTCCTGGTTTAAGCAGTTATCTCTGTCAGAAAATTCAGGATTATAACGTTGCTGTAGTACAATGTTATTACTGGGAATGAGTGGCTGGGTGGGAAAGCATTTCATCGTGTCCACATCACTGAAGTTTAAACCAAATGTAAGAAGGGGTGGAAAAGAGCAGCAAGAAACTCAACCTTCCTGTAAACCCTGGGAGAGCAGATTGCCTTAAAAGAGCCCATCTTGTGGTCATAGTCCTTTCCTGGAAAGTTACTCTGACCCTGTGTTGTTCCCAAAGGCTAATGATTTGCTGCTGAGCTACTCCATGCCCAGCTCGTTCCCTTTGTTGACACTGAATGCCCATCCATTCTCACTGTTATGCCACTGGCAGAAGGCAGAGAACGACGGAGCATACAGCATCTATAATCCTGCACACAGAGTTTAGGTGGTAACTGAATAAAGTAAAAAGATTTTTCTCCTAATATCCTCATCTAGGCAGCTGGAGAGAGTCAAAATCCAGTCCTGAGCAGATTAAGTGAATTGGAGAGAAATGACAGCTATTGCCGCGGCAGAGAAGGGACAAGTGGTCTCTGAACCTGGGGGGTGATTGCCCGTGCTTTGCACAGTGGCGAGCAGCAACAGATGGAACAGGATGTCTCTCCTGATCTCTAGATGCTTTCAACCATTTTTAGAGTACCTGAAACACTAGAATAAACTCAGGCAAGCAAAGATCAAACAACAGCAAATTTTCTGTCTCTGAGTAATAACCAATTAGAATGACAACAAAATAATTGGGAGTAGTGAGGCAGAGAGCGTAGAAGATGATAGCTCTTCCTTCAAAATGACCCTTTTATATAACAGCAGCCTATTTTAAACACCCCTGAAAATAATGAGCTGCAAGCTGCAATTAGCATGAAAAATAAAGTTATTGCAGAGAAAAGTTTGAAACAAATGCTAAAGCAAGAAGAACTTTGTGGAGAGGGTCCTGCCAGAAGCTCTTATTTTTCTTAGATTGAAGAGTTCCTGGCTAAAATTCCTTGCTCTCCATTGCAAGGAGACTGAACAGAGGAGTTACGGCACGCTTATTATTAGTTAAGTTAATTTTCAATAGGAGATGACAGCAGAATGAATACAAACCGTGTGTTTGCAGCACCGTATGCTACATCTTGCTTACCTGTTTGGATTGTGAACACCACCTCGGTTGATGTGTTCTGGACTTACTCTGCTGTGAGTCAGTGGCGTGAGCCCCTGGGGTGCTGCTCCGAACTGCAGTGCAACGGTGCCCATTACCGGGCTGTCATCAAATAAATATAAGAAGTTCTTTGAGAGGCATTGGTAGAAACCAAAGTATATTTTAATATTAGTATGTTATTCTTTTTAGCTCGGACTTTAACTCCAGAGTCCCGATTTTGAGGTGTAACACAAACGAATGGAAAATTAAAGTAGGGTTAAACCCAGCATCGTAGCACACTTTGGCATGTCATGCTAATATGTAGGAGGGAGTTGCCTGGTCAATCACAAAAATTTCAGTGTGATATTGAAGCCCTAGCACACAATTGCATTCTTATCCTAAATTTAAATGCACTGTAAAGCTATATTACTGGTGGAAATCAGACTCTGCCTCATCTTTCACAGTGTTTTGCCAAGTATAGAAACAATCTATATTTATCCCTGAATCTTTGGGGCTTCAGGGGGACTGAGAGTAGTCAAAAGGGGCCAGTTAGAGGAGTAAAATGAGCCAAAGTTTCAGAATTTGGATCTAAATTTATTGCCAGAGTAAGAGAAAATTCTCAAAATTCTGGCAACTAATACCATCAAGCCTTGCTATAATTCAGTCCTACAAAATGCATCACTATTCAGACAAGAATATAAGCAAGCAATTAAAACTGCAACAAGAATAGAAGTTATGACCCTAGGTGATTCTCTGCAAAAAATGAAGTTTGAGTTTACATTTGCAGTAAAATTTATAGTCCATAAAAGTGACTGTGCAAACTATACATGCAGAAAAGTGAGTGTCTGTGACAGTGAAACTGTGAAATGCCCAACATATATCAAAGACAGAAACCTGAATCTCTCTAGGAGATGTTGCTTCAAATCCTCAAATCCTTCAAATTACTCATATTCATGAATGTGGAATCTGTTTGAATATTGCTGTGAAATTTTTTTTTGTTGTCTATTTTCCATCTTTTTGTTTCAATTTCCTGTAATTTGTTTCACAGTCCACAAAACAGAGAACCTTTTTTGGAGCTCTTGAATATCTATCATTCTCTTACACTCTGAATTCAGTTAGATTAGGTCTTCAGGCAAAAGTGGTAACTTGTTTTCATTATTAAAAAAGTACTTTGCTATTCAACATGGGTTTTTTTATTATTTTGTTTTCTTAGTTGAACATAAGGAGCTCCCACTGCAGTTCTGAAATTAGCTAAAATAAAGGAAAACTTGTCAAGCTGCATTTTAGGAATAAAGAGCATTACTCCAGCTCTAGGTGATAGTTAGAAAGACTTTGTTAATACCCGCCTCGAGTTCAACACCTCTTTCAGTGTCCCTGCGGTTAACCTAACGTAATCGTGAGCGTCTTCTTGCAGGTGTGGGTTTTTCTATCAGCATATGCTTGACTGAAAGCATCTGATTCACAGCCTGTGCCAGGACAGCAGATGCTGTGCGAGTCATTTCAGAGTGATACAGTGTGTGGAACTCATGACTGTAAAAGCAACATCTTTCCTCTGAGATCCTATTCCAAGATATTTTTGAAATCTTTTCTTTTTGAAACCTTTTACTTTGGAAAGTTTTAGAAAGAGAAAGACAAGTATTTTACTTATCCTTAGGGTCAGTTCTATGTTGCTTTCTCATATGTTGAATGCTGCAAAATTAGTGGGTTGGGGAACCTTTGGATGTTGAATGCTGCAGAATTAGTGGGTTGGGGAACCTTTTGTCCATGGCTTATCTGTGGGCTTTGTGCAGGAATAACCTCACATAAAGCCCACTGATACAGTCAGTTCTGGTGATCTGTAATTCAAGGTCAGCCTCTGCGAAAATGGCTACAGACTTCTGATGAAGAGGCTGGGAGAAAGATAGAGCACAAAGGCAAAAAGCAGAGAGTGCTATTACTTACTACAGAAAAGAAATAATCAAAATGGAGGGTTCTAGGTTAGAATCACGTCACGGACCTAAAATTTGCTCTAATTCCCACGGAAATTTAATATTGGAGCAGGCATTTAAGTAACTGAAGGACAACTGCTTTGATTGTAAGGCAATTGTCATCACTGAAATCACTTCCAGCTCTGTTCAGTTCCTCTCAGGTATGTCTGCAACTGGCACGGAGTGCAGGGCTTCACACAGGTCTTTGAAATAAGTGCTAAAAATGTCAGCTCCATCCATTTATACAAGACAGTGCAAAATTGCCTTTTTTTTTAACTCACACTTTAGGAGCTTAGGGTCAAAACTGTTACTCTTGTAAAATCTGACCAATTGTTGCCTATTCTGGAGAAGGTAAAATTTCGGGGAATCCAGGATATGCTTAAATTTTAGACTCCTAATGTACAAATCTCCTTAAAGGAAATGCCTAAAATGCCTATATAATCTGTAGTGAAAAGCAGGTGCTTTTGAGAATCTCTTGTCTATTGAAACGTAGACAACTAAGCTGAAGAGAGAGAGCTGATGATCAATGGCTTTTGAGCACAGCTGGAAATAGCAAACAGAAAATCTGTAATTCCTGAGCTGTCCCCACCAGATGTTGTGGTATTAATTTTGTATTCTTATATGAAAATGTACTTTAACCCGGTGCACCTTTTATCTCCTGAGCCACTAGATAAAGTGACAATCATCATTACCTCCTCTTCCCACTAACTGGCAATGTAGGGTTTTGAAAGACGGGGCAACAGCACCTAAAAGAGAGGGAAAAGAGTCTGTTTGCAAATGGCTTATGATCTTTTACCATCATTTCTGCCTCTTAGGAGACTTCTGACACTAACCACTTGTGTTGGCTGTCACTTATGACATTTTTAGGTCATTATCTTCTCCCATACACGTTACAGAGTGCTTGGACCCACAGTCAGGGCTCTGTTGAAGATGTTCACATCCTGTTGTATTTTAGCTGACAATTGCTGTTTGCAAATTCCAGGCTCGGTGAATAAGAAATCAGAATTGGCCAAGAACCCAAAGCTGAGACATCTTCAGTTTTAATCCTCATGCTAAAATGCTGTGCTGCCATGGCTTATTATCCACTGCTCTCTGTCTCTTTTTTCTGAACCGTAATCTGCCACCAGTACTTACACACGACACAGGAGAGGAATTGAAGGGATTGATAGTGCCTTAATAGAGCTGTTAAACACAAATCTATTCATAATTGTTATTATCCAACAACTGATTTCCATCTACAGAAAAAAAAATTAGTCATGCTCTGCTATAATTTACTGATCTGTACTTAACTTGACTGGGACTTCATCCTCTCTGGTTGCAATTGAACTACCAAAAAAAAAATCATATGTACTTCAGAGGGATTTTTCCCCAGTAGCATATATTGTATATTCTTTAGAGAATGTATATTTTTCTTGCAATGAAACAGCTAACAAGGAAGCTCAATTTCTAGGGGCTTTTAGAGCTCAAATATCAAAAAATCCACAGCTAAAAGAAATCATTCTACAGTTAACTCTTCAGCTATCTGAATTTATTTATTTTTATATATATGAATAGATAGGTATATATGCCTATGGTACATATCTATCTGTCTGTCTATCTATTTTTTTTTCTTTTTCCCCAAGGCTAGACACAATCCCCGCATGCTTGCAGGAAGAATGGAGGCTTCCCCAATGCCTGACCGGGAGAAGAGGGCACATCAGGCAGTACTAATGAAGGGACTGCAGTCCCCATATTTTCAGTTGCAGTACCTGGCAGTCACTGTCTGCAATAGGAAACAGAAGATACTAGGAGTAAATGAATAAGTAGACAGTTCTGATTTAAAAAAAAAAAAAAAATCATAAAAAAACCTCTTGCAGGATCAATTTAGCTCAATTGCATTTGTTTCCTGGCTAGAGAAGAAAATGACACCCATTCTTCCCTTTGTGTCTGCTCTGACTGGGGAGTTCCATCACTGTATTTCTTTGCTGACTCTTTCAACTGCTAATATTCACTGCTTTTCATTCTGTCTTCATCTGCAATTTATCTGGTGACCATCCATATCATTTAGCCTAATGGAAGTGTTCAGAAGCATTTTTTTTTTTTTAAGAAACTGAAATGTAGGATGAAAAGAAGTAGAAATCAGAGTACACAGCTTGAAGTCTCTTTGAGTTACTTGATTTTGAAAGTGCCTGGAACATCTAGTCATCCAAACTCATTGCAGCAACAATGCCAAGAGAATTATGACATATTTTTATTGAAAAAAATCTGTTTTAAATGTCAACAACTTGTTAAGTCAGTGCTTTCACATTACCTCAAATTTAGGGCTTAATCTCAGGCCCATACAAACAGTTTCAACCTCCTTAGCAGACTTCAGAAGAGCCAACAGGAGCCTATTTCAGTGGCAAGTCTCTGGAGCGCAGGTCCCAGACTCCTGAGCTGGCTGCCCCTTTCCCGCACTAGGAGCAAGCACGGCGCTACACCTGCGCACCAGCTCGTGGACTACCCAGCACTGTACTGCAACGAAAAGTTAATAACGGGACCCATTTGTACTTACAGGGTGCGGCGTTACTCACACTCGTCAAAACTCAGATTCACAAAAGTCTTTGTCAGTCCAAGTCACGCTCACACAGCCTAAATTCTGTGTCGGTCTTGCCTCCTCCTCTCCTGTTCAAGATCACACCCCATTTCAGAAGGAGTTTCACTGATTTCAGAGGCAGTCAGAGGTTTATAGGTCTAGATCTTTGGCCTGACCGGAGAACTCCAGAGAACGCCAGCAGGGTGACTGCAGTGCTTTGTTAGCCACATCTCGGCACACCAAAGAACCGAGCTCCCGCTCCTTGGACTGCCCTGCTACGTCATTCAGGTCGCCAGGAGTTCAACATAGTGACAGGCAGCTCTGTGAATTAACAGTGTACTAATGGCTCCTGACATTCGCAAGAGTTTTCAGGAAACGATTTGACATGATTAATGCATAATAATTCCCCTTTGCTTTTTAACGAGCTCGGCATTTGTCAATGAACCGTTACACCAGGCAAGGATACCTACAACTCTTTTAATACTCTGTTAAAGATGAATTGATTCTAACAAACTGTCCCACATTGGCTGCTTCTAAGCTACAGAACATGCTAGGAGGGTGGAAAACTTCAAAAATACCTGTAATTAGAAGTGACACTGTACAAACATCCACCTCAGAGGAAAATCATGTGTACATATTTACACAGATTATGGACTATAAGCAATTTGCCCACTATCCTCCAAATGCAATAAATATGTAAAAGCTGCATACATTGCACACACATTAACAATACGGAGGCCAACTGATGGAGTTGGCTGGCAGCGTATCCCATCCTCCAATCAATAATGCTAAGTTCGTCTTAGTCCTCAATGTTCCCCAGTCTACCTTCAAAAAGTCATCTGTGTTCCGATACTCACATTTTTGACCCTTTTGACCAGTGGCAACTTTGAAACAATCTGAGATAAATATTATATTACTTTAGCTGGAGTCACATCCTAGTTTGACTGGAGTTTTATTCACTCTTGCCACATCAATTTTTGACATGGAATTTGAGAAGAAAACTTTTTAGTGAATATTGGTACTTGCATCATCTTCTTTAGAACATTATCTATTTTATCAGTCTTATGAAATTAAAGATTTTCATCTTTAACATAGTATGCAACAAAACTTGAAATATTGACTAAGTTTCTTCCTTATCGCTTTTTTAATGTCACTGTCACAAATCATTTTGGCATGCTTATTTTCCTTGTTTTTCTCTAGGTACTTATTTTTTTTGCCTCTGAGCTTCATTTGTATCGGTCAAATACTAGAAAATAACTTGCAAATTTTAATACGACTTCATTTTTAATGCCATTATTGGATTTTTCCCCAAATTGGTATTCTAATAAATGTATTTTTTTTAATAAAGAATGGGTAAAAAAGCATATTTTTATTCTGCTTTTCAACTTCAGATCAACAAACCTTAAAAATAAACAAGCAGTTCAGGATAAAACAATACGGCTTAAATAAATCCTGCTTCCCGTCCTTTGAAAGACCACCACCAAGCTTATAATGAAATATTGCTATTCTTATCAGATATATAAAGTAAAAATATGCAAACTAGCTACTTTCCTCATGGATTGTGGTCTGCCTACTATGTGCTGCTCAGATGTTAATTTTGGAAATTGTGTAGAATCTTGGGTTAGTGTAGACAGAAAACGTGTGGCTCTGAACAAAAATGAATTTGAATTCCTGTTTATAAAGAAAGGATACAATGGCACTTCTTCTGTGATGTCAAAATGGCCACAGTTATTCATGCCTTTATCTCCAGAGTGAGTCAGAGGAAGGAATTTTACCCTAGCTCTGTGCAATTACTAAAATTGCAACAGCAAAACAGGTCATCCATCATCCTCATAATACTATCAGAAATATTGGAAGTGTACCTTACCTCCAGCCACGTAAATCAGAGACTATTTGTTATATTGCTAGCAAGTTGCTCATAATTAGTATGAACCGCTCTTTTATGCTCTCTTCTTTCCCTTAATATGCTTTTTTATTGCTGTATTTTTTCCTTTTTTTTAATGCTAGGAATGAAATGGAAAAATGATATGAACTAAATATTCATATTGGCAGAAAGCATTGTAAACAGATTGTCAATTGATGATTAGTTGGCACATAATGTTGTAGAGGAAAATATTTATTCCTTTGCTTTGAAAAATCTAGGGTAAAAACAAATATTATTTTCATATAATATATAATATTATACTAAAATATAGAACCATCAAGAAAAAATTACTTTCTCCAGTTTGCTGATTTGACTACTGGATAGTAATTCTGTTCAGGCAAAGTTCCTACACTTCTCCTCTCCTAAAAAACCTAATATGTAGTTTTAAAATAGAACTTTCTAATTAGATGTGAAATCATAGCTCTGCTGAAGTCTGTAAAAGCTTTTTCCATGGATTTCAATGGAACCAGGATTTTACCTCAGAGAAGGTAAACCTCATTTTCATCCTGACTGGATGGCTTTAATTAGGTAAGTAAGGGAATTAACCTCAAGGATAACAACTTGGCAGTTCAATAGCATTACAGTTGGACTCTTAATGTATATAAATTCAAATACTTAAGAAGAAATAGCTATCACTGTACCTACAAAAAAATGAAAGAAACAATAACCGCACTCTGCCTAACTTAAAGAAGTATCTCAAGCTGTGAAGTCTGCGCTTCTGTCCGCTAAGGGTCCAGAATACCAAGTAAGAAGGGAAAGAAGGGATGGGACACTTAATACCATCCAAGACAAAAGGAGATCTTCCTTTAGCACAGCAGTAACTGCTTATCTTCCCTGGAAGCTGGTCCATACCTGTGCTTCTGCTGTGGGGATAATGTATGTATTTTCCATGTAGGAATCACCAGATAAAATGGGAGAACAGAATTCAGTTAGCAAAGCACTCTAATTTCTGAGCTGTATACAAAGAACATAATTTAATTCCATAACAGGGAAAATTTAAGGGTATTCAGAACAAAAAAGAAAACAGAAACCAAAAGAACAAAACCAGGCATTGGGCCATCACAAAGTAACCGTTAGTCCAGTGTTGGTTTCAGATAATGGATTTGATCATCAACCGCTGAACATTGTGGGCAACGATCCCACTTACTGACCTAGAGGATATTTCCTCATTTTGGCCTGAAAAAATAGTGTCCCCAAGAACTTGATCTTAATGGAAATGAAATTAAACATCTTTCTGAAAAAAAACATCAGTTTTGATGCATCTGAAGTGTGTCAAACTGATCTTTGCCAACGAAAAATCGTTTTGTCAAAAAAGTCCCGGGCAACCGTGAATAATCCAGAATGAGAAACATAACATTTCTGTTGTCTATCCTGGGGGATAAAGGCATAAAAATATCAAAATTAAGTTGACTTTAAGGGCTACTCCAAGTAAAATAGAATGGGATAATAATTCAGTGAGTATAGAATATCTTTAACGATGACATGGCAGATGTCTTAGGAGTCATAAAATTTTAATAACACTGTGGGGCTTCAGTGACTTTGAGCCTCGGTTCCTAAGTCAAGATTTAACCTTTCCCTTTAACTGTGAAAAGCCTCTTGCAGTTTTACAGGTCTTGAAGGCCTTACATACTTTCATACTTTCTATGAAACTTGAATTATGATCTCCCGTTAGCTGGAGTTCTTTTCCTTCTATCTAATTTTTCTTCAAAGCAAGAGGTACAGTTTAGTGCAATTGTTTCTTTAAGTATCTCACCAGGGGTGGCTGTTAGTCACTTACACAAAGTGCCTTCACTTAAAGTGCCAATTTGCACAGCAGGACCCTGCAGAGCAGTGGTAGCAAGACAGGGATATTTAAAACAGTATTAAATACAGTAAGAAAATGAGTAGGAAAACTGAGCAAAAAAAAGTGGAAAAGGAAATAAAAAATAAAGTATTGGCATTAGGAACATGGAACTAAGAAAAAGTACTGAAGAGAAAAGCTGTGAAAAGAGGGGGTTAGAAATTAAACTGGAAAAATTGCTGATAAGGTGCAAATCACAGGGCATTCTGAAAGGCAGACGCCGTGCCAGTGAAAGTTTTGATAGAGGAGAGTATTCGAATTTTGAACGTTCAACGCAATTTTAACATTAACATCTTTGGGGGGGAGTAAGGACTGATTTTAAGAAAAATGGTTCCTTGTGTCTTGACTGTTTCCAGGAGCACAGGAAACCCAAGTTTAAACCTAGTCTGAACCAAGTGAAGAAATGAGTTTAACCGAGCTCAATCCTCTACAATCTTCTTACTAGAAGTGTAGTGGAGAGGAACCCCTGAAAACCCCAGTCACTTCCAAATATGACATGAAAACAGTGTCTTTCTCAGATCAAAGCCTGGAAGTCTTACTGGCAGGCACATGTGAACACCAAAAGTGGCTGCTACTGTAATACAGACTCCATTCAGTTACAGTTGCTTGCAGAGCACAAACCATCCATGAAGCAGGACTTCTTCCAGGGCCACTCCTTGCTGTCACAGAATTCTTCCTTTCAGAGGAGCTAATATAGAAACGTAGAATACATTCACACGTATCTTACAATGAACACTAAATGCTCCCAAATTATTCCTTCAACTGTTTCTTCTCCTCTCAGTTATGTGGTCTCTTCATCTTTCTGAAAAATCAAGATAGAGATTATGATGTACAGCTAAACCATGTATTTGTGAAAGGAAATGCTAGAGGAAATGCTGATAAACCTACTGAGGTAAGCCTTGTTCTAAAACTAAGATAAAATAGGTAAAGATAATATTTTTTTACTGTTCTGTTCTCTACAGCCGTAATTCTTTTTTGAATCTGTTAACTTTGCTTGACATTCATTGTCATATTTAGGAGCCCTGAAACAGCAGGTGATAACAGACTTCATGTATTATTACACACTTAGATTTCTTTGATCCTTCAAACTTACTTATTGAAAAAAAAAGACTAGTTTCCCATTGTTTAACTTTATTGCCCAACACTGACGAAGTTTTCCATTATAATGTGTGTATTTATCAGACTACGCTATGTAGATGAGCCTTATAATTGTTCATATATGACAAGTACTGCTAGAAAAACTTTAACCACTATAGTATATGATGTTAAATGGGTCCACTGACGGAACAGCTGTATAAGATCTTAAGACCAACAGAAGTGTGAAATGTAGATTCGGATTCATCCTCCTACACATGTCCAAGAAAACAAGACTTTTTTATATTTTACAGAAAACGCTGCACGTAGCTCTCCCAGCCAGTAAATCTAGGAGAGAAGCCCTATTGGAGCCTGAGAACTGGCAGCTCCTGCCAGAGAGCATCCTACGCCTGGTAGGCTGAAAGGTCTCCACTTGCCAGAAACAAAGACAAAACATCAGGGCCCCATTATTCAGAACAAATGAGCTCCTTTTCCCTGTGAAAAAAGCACAGAAATGGTACTTATGCTTCTGTCCTGGTCTTTTAAAGGCGATAAATAGCGTAATAAAATGGTTCTTTGCTGCACTGAGTTCAGCTCTAGATCTCTGTCTTTAAACAAAACAAACGCTTGGGAGTGGACTGCTTCCAAAGCAAGCAGCGTGCGGCCTGGCTGTGTATAAATGAGGGCCACAGCAGCAGCTTTCCTAACAGGAGGAGCTGGTGCTCTGCTATCCACGCTCCCGTCAAGGTGCTGTTTACTTGCAGCACGCAATCTCACTCCTACCCCGTTCTGCTGAGCACTGCCTCACATAGCGAAAAGCGGTCCCTGACCCCAAGGCCTGACACTCAGCATGCAAAAGCAGCAAATAGATATCAGATGAGGAGCAGGCCATGAGGGACAATAATTAAATAGCATAAAAAGCAATGGTCAAGACCTGCCAGCTGCGTAGCTAGTCTTCCGAGCACTATTTATTCCTAGCTATGGAGGTGGAGCTAGTTTGCAAGGCGCTTTTGCCAATTCACTGTGGTGCCTAGGATGAAAGCTTGAAGTAGAAAGCAAGCGTTAATAACATAAGAAATGAAGCAGAGATGGGCACAAAAGCCAGCAGCCTTACAGTGAACATGCTGACATACAAAGACGCAAGAGCATCAAATGAGGATGTTAAATGCTTTTACATAGAGGTTTTGAGTGAAGTATATTTGCAGTAGCAAATTCTCGTAGCTGAAAAATTTGAATAGAATACCAGGTGGGTTGTGGCAATAACCATATATTCCATGGCAGAAGCGCTATCATGTTTCTTTCATAGCTGAAGTATATTTGAATAGAAAAAGATTTGAATACTGAAGTCTAACAAAACATAAAAGAAGACACAGATTTCAGAGGGACTTCTTATTTTCTTTCATTGACAGTGGCTTATTATGGTTTGGAGATGTGTAAACTCAAGAAACAATTAAAAGATATGGACAATAGTCTATAGAGGGATGGATAAGGAATAATATCCTAGGATGGATATTTTCCTCACTAAGAATGAGACATCAGGAAATAGATTAAGTAAAAAGACGTTGGTTTATTTGAACAGGATATTGCTTATGGAGAAGTAGCACAGTTTTTTGTCGGTCTCCCTTCCCTAGAGAAGGAAGGAACATAATGCTGAAAGCAATTGGGGGAAAATTGGTCTAATCTCTACTTATTTTGCTACTGTTAAGTTAGGCTAGATCAACTGAAGGCAGGTTTAAGGCAGGGAAGGTGAGTTGGAGACTGGAGGAAAAATGGCTACTTTGTTAACAAAATCTCCAGTAAAGAGGACTATTGGGAAAAATACATCTTACTTCAGCTTTGTGGGTAATGTTTTGTTGCTAGTATGCTACCTAAAGTTGCCTCTGGGATTGAGCAGGGGCTCCCATCTGCTGGCTGAATGGCCCAACCACAGAGAAAGTGGACAAGTAACAGCAAAAAGCCTCTACTTGATGTTCCTGTGTAAATAGATTATGAGGGGAAAAAAATAAAAATCCCTGCAAACCATCTTTACATCTGTTTGAATCTAAATTTCCTTTTTCTGTGCATGAACAATTGGAATTGTATACCCTGCTGAAGTGTCAATAAGATCAAAGGTGAAGAGAGCAATATAGTACTGATCCTACGAGAAAGCGAGAGTCAGAGCAGAAACATGCTGGGAAACTTACCCCACGGCAAGCACAGGAGCCTGTCAGTTAATAGCTAAACAGTAATAACAGCTATAAATTCAATATCTAGCACATTCCAATTAAACCTGTCATTATCTTGAACCCTCCAAGCCCCACATTGAGTGCCAAAAAGGACTGTCATGGTTTAACCCCAGCCAGCAAATAAGCACTACACAGTCGCTTGCTCGCTCCCCCCTGCCCAGTGGGATGGGGCAGAGAATCGGAAGGGTAAAAGTGAGAAAACTCCTGGGTTCAGATAAAGACAGTTTAATAGCTAAAGCAAAAGCCGCGCACACAAGCAAAGCAAAACAAGGAATTCAGTCACTCCTTCCCATGGGCAGGCAGCTGTTCAGCCATCTCCAGGAAAGCAGGGCACCAGCACGCCTAACGGTTACTTGGGAAGACAAACGCCATAACTCCGAATGTCCCCCCTGCCTCCTTCTTCTCCCGACTTCTGTTGCTGAGCATGACGTCGCATGGTGTGGAATGTCCCTTTGGTCAGTTGGGATCAGCTGTCCCAGCTGTGTCCCCTCCCAACTCCTTGTGCACCCCCAGCCTCCTCGCTGGTGGGGTGGGGTGAGAAGCAGAAAAGGCCTTGACTCTGAGTCAACCCTGCTCAGCAATAACGAAAACATCCCTGTGTTATCAACACTGTTTTCATCACAAATCCAAAACACAGCCCCATACTGGCTACTGTGAAGAAAATTAACTCTATCCCAGACAAAACCAGCACAGTAAGGCGAGTTAATGTACTATCAACTAAGCTAAAAGGTTTCAGTACGTTGGTTCCTCGGGCAACTTCCAGCGTTCAAACACTCATTCCTCAGTAACTCTGAAATAACTTGTCTCTTTTCACTAAGGAATGAGTTAACATGCACTTAGTGAAGGGCTAGAGTACATTCGTAGGTAGGTACCAGAAAGGATCTAAGCTTCACCCACACTTACTTAACAGTAACTTGTAGTAACTTGTTCCCAAGCTTGTTCCCAAGCAGAGGTTAAGACAAGCGATAGGGGATCTGATTAGGCAGGAAAGCTCACCTTTTTCCGTGTTCTGGGTTTGACACTAGGTCATGGCTAGAAAAAAATAGTAATATCAGCCTTGGGACATGCTCATCCGATGTTGTTTTTTTAATGTACGACTGATTTGGTAGGCTGTAGTAGATACTACAGAATAGCTACGATCAATCATTTCACTAACTGCATGCAACCTCTGCAAATGCCAATCAGGTAGAGATAGATGGTGCCATTGGATAAAAAGGTTCCTACGAAAAGGATATTTGAAATTAATGGATACTTTTTTCTTAGATCACCCTCAAAAGTGAGCTCTCAACTCAGCTAATATTGGAAATTTCTTCATATGGGTGCATCCCTGTTGAGTTATGCCTGTGTGTAGAAGTTAGCCAGACCAGAACTAAAATAAACTTAAAAATTGCCTGCCTTCTCTGCACTCAGCACTGGTTTCAGTACATTACACTTGTTTAATTCTGCGATGGGGGCAACATTTCTTACCAGGGAATGAGATCACTTGCCAAATAAATGAATTAGTGCATCTGACAGTTTAAGAGGGTGCATGTAGGTCCACTTAATTTTGACTCAAACGAAGCTCAGAAAATAAAGCTGCTGTAGTCAAAACAGGTCTTTAAAGGTCTTTTGTCATCTCAGTCATAGGTTTGCTGATCATGTCAGTGGAAGATTTATTCATAGTGTTACCGATTTTCCCATTCATGACATGTGGACTAGGATTGGACCAACCAAATCATGTGTGTTTGTAACTAATTTTATGCTTCAGTAGCTTAGGGATGCTGCAACTATGAATAATTGCCTTATGCTTTCATGGCAGGGATTCAGTTACCTTTAAGCAAGCAGTAAAGGTGACATAGGGTAAATCACTTCATGTTCACAGAAAAATGTGCAGGCAGACCAAATACTATTGTACATAGTCAAGTACTACTTTTTGAGCATCATGTTTACCACTTAAGCCTAGACTCACTGCCTAACCCTTTTAGGCATTTTCTAATACTTTAATTTAAAAACAGTATCCATCTTCTGTAGACTATGAATTCACTTATTTCGTATAACTGACTCCTACGATTGTTTTTGTATCATATTTATAATCATTTATTAAAAATAATCTAGCAAATATCCCCAAATAAGCACTGTTATCAGAATCATTGCTAGCTGGGACTAAAATCCCTAGTAACCGAAATCTTTTTGCAAGATTTAGATTTTTTTTGTTAGAATGGGTGAACTCCAGTGAAACTTTTAAAGTATATATCTGTTGAATACTTGCTACTCAGATTCTCAAAAAGACTTTTTTTCCCCACTAAGAATTTGTAAACCATGATCCCTGCAGTGTAGTCTGATGTCTAAGGCTGTGTTTTGAACTCTTTGAGAGAAAAACAGCCCACTTTCTCCAGCTTCTCACCCACCTCAATTATGTTTCAGTTTCACCTGCCACTCTTAAGACAGCTTGAAGCAAGACCCATAGGAGGACAAAGCTGCCTTAATCTCCTAAAATTGCTGTGCAGAATTTTTAGATAGATTTTTGCCTGATGCAAGCTTTGGGCCTCATTAGGTGCCTACGTTCTGTGAATGATATATAGGGTGATTTAGGGTAGGTTTTCCCTTGCAGTGCCTTGCTGTTCAAGCTACAAAAGTAAAGGCATTGTAAATATGGTCAGTTTGCCTGAACACACCACCATATGGAATGGCTACACTGCTATAGGGTAGCCTGAGCTAGTACCTCTCTTAGATCTTGTATAGACACACCTTCTCATATGGAGATAGTAGAATACTCCTCAAATCATGCTGCTTTTCCTTTTGTAGTCAGTGTATATGGACAATAAGTCACTGGAACAACTAGACGACTACATAAGCTAGCCAATAGAAAATGCTGAAGCAAAACTTGGGATAAAATGTGGCCACTGCTGTGACTTCAGTGTCTTTCTCTGGAAAGAAAAGCAAGTACTTTATTTCCAATCTGTATTCATCATCCTGAATCTTCCTCTGCAGCAAAATGTCCAAATCACTTTTTCTCAGAAAACAGAAGAAATAAGAATAATACCTTTCTCTTATTCCATAGCACAGCACACCCATCATTTAGGAGCTCCAGATATAAATCTTTGCTGGCAACAGAAAGTAGATGTGGATATTCCAGATTAAGTGTGACACCAGCTGTGTTATAGGCTCACCTCCCTCTTCCCCTGGCTCAAGAATATACAACTCTTTTTCATAAAGGGGAGCAGTGTTAAAAGCAAGTTAGTGAATGCCAAATCTTGAATTTAGAGAACCCCAAAACAGTTGTCCCTGTGTTAAGTAACATCCATATGAGAAGTGGGGGAAGGAGCTTGTCTTTTTGTAAAGGCAGGAGAAAAATGTCAATCTTTAGATGAATGCTCAAAACCTGGAGTTTCTGGGTTAAAGGTGTGTGGACACAGGTCTCCTCTGTACAGGGGCTGATCTGGTGGCTGTGCCCCAGGATGGCAGTCAGGTAAGGACTTGCACAGGTGAATGCTTGGCATGTCTTGCTGCTCAATACTGTCAAGATCTGAGCAGTTCTCAGCATGCCAAAAAACAAATATTAGAAGTTTACAGACCTTTGCTATTATTTTGGCGAGAATATCCAGTGTTATATGACTACTGAATTGGAGATTTGAGGATATGGACTTTGACACCTACAGGGAGAGGCTGACAAACTCATATGAAAGCCTGAAGGTTTGTGAGGATAAAGCTTGTATGTCTTGTTTTCTACTGGGGAAAAGGAACTCATTCAGAAATAATACTTTGAAGCACAACTGAAAATCAGAGTGATGCTAGAATTAAGACTATAGAGGGCTTGATAGTGGAAAGGATTTGCACATCAGGAAATTTGATTTCTAATATAACCTAGGAAGAGCAATGGTAGCTCATTTATAATTCTGGAATAAATATGAAAGTCACTGTTTTGACTTAGCCCAGGGATGGCCATATCATTTATTCATCAGGAAATGTAATAATTGGGTTTAGATATCAGCCATAATTCGGCAGGCTCTCTCACAATACTGTTATGTTACGGACGTTCTCTGCTTTTGAAATGGGGAGGTTGTACTCCACCTGAAAAAACGTCATAGCTTGTTTTCTCAGTTATTGATATTTCAGAAAGCTAGATCTTGGAATGTTTAGGGATTGATTTTCTGACTGACAAGATACAGCACAGGTGACTAATATGGATCAGTCACAAGGAATGAACAACAGGAGCAGCTCTTTCCAAAGCATAAAACGAAAAATTTATTCTGAAGTCCCGTGTCATCACTACTAAAGCATCCCTGACTTGCTTATAAAAAAGAATAAAAAGCACAAAACAGATAGATAGTAGCATTCAAATAGAGAGATTTGAGATCTTAGAAGTATTTTACTTATTAAAGATGCATTTCCAAGAGGTAAAACCAACAGGTCATTCTAATAATAATAATTCTGTGCTTGTATGTGATCATAATAAAACTGCATTTATTATGTACAAAAATATGGTCTGTGAATCGATATATGTGTTCTCAGTACTTCAGAAAGGCAAAATTCACAAGGTTGGAAACGTGAGCAAAAGAGAGGAGGAAGAAAAATTTAAATGACAAAGATAATACCAAATTGCTTAAATAATGCTCCACTGCATACATAATATCTGTAATTATTTAATAAAGAAAAAAAGCATTTCAATGATTAAGAATTGAGATGATGGTATCACTCTAAGTATTTGTAAGAAATAAACAGAAAAATAAGTGATTACAGACGTGAAGATATAGGGATGAGTGATACAGAACTAAAAAAGTACTCATGAAAAATTTACTGAGAAGAGATAGGACCCATAAGAGGGAATGTTTTGAGTCTACCAAGGACAAGAGCAGTGTGAATCATCCTTGGATCAGACCAATACATTCTATACTACAAGAAGGAAAGATGCTAAAGATGTATCAGGAATTGCTTGCAGCTCACAGGGCAGGGCTCCAAAAATCATCTCTACATGCATCAGTGCAAAGCTCAGATACAGAATATACAGTGTGGTCTTGGTCACTGGAATCAGGGATGTATTTTCAGTGTGACCAGCCTAAGAAAATGTATCTGAAGATCACAGAATCATGTGGTGTAATAAAATCACCAAAGCTACCTGTTTTGAAAACGATCCTTTCAGGCAAACCAATGCCTCCAAATGTCCAGCTCAGACACCGCTGGACTAAAACCAGACATAGTTGTGCCTCCTAAAGGGCTCCAGGGATGCCCACCTGAATCTTCTGTTCCTAATCTCTTGTAATTTACACTGAATCTTCACTCAGAACTACCATTACTTCTCGTAGAGCAGGATTGTCCCCGAGCAGTCATCAGAAGAGGGGCAAGAGCAACTTCCCTTACATCTAAGACTGTTTCCTTACACTCAGAATGAGGTTTAATGAGTTTCTCTGGAGAACATGTTTTTCCGTGAATGGGCTGATCCATCAGCATGGCTTGTTTATTGCAGGTGTAGTGACAGACCACTTTTTTGTGCCTTCCAGAGGCATATGGCTTCCCAGCACACCATGAAACAGTATTTATCTTTCTCCCTTCTCAGCATGGCTCAGATCCATAATTGAGCCCTTAATTTCTTTTCTCAAAGAACTAAAATCTGCCTGTTAAACTGCCAGGCGCAATGTGATGTTAATGACTGAGTAGTGCATAATTCTGTGGTATTAATAGCTATTTCTAGGCATGTATGTACCTGTCTTATTCATTAATTCCTTTCTGACTGTTACATTATTCTTTCTCAAACAGTATTTTTCCTTCTATCTATTGAGAAGCTCTTTGTGTCCCTCTTGAATTTTCTGTTCGCTATAATTAGTTTTAAATCCCATTTCCTTAAATTAGAGAGTTTTCAGCCTTCTACACAGAATGAAACTTCATGGCTTTGAGTTGGATATCCCTTTTCATATTTGATAAAAAATTTAAAAAACCTTGCTAATCATTTATCACACAGGTCATAAACTTTAAAATTGTGTGTTCAAAATTAATCTGTAGTTAGCTCTTAATGTTTTTAATGTACACCGTTTCATTAGTAAGATGGTAACTTCTGAGCACTCAAAGTTGCTAGAGAACGTCTCAGGTGTGAGGAATTGTAAATGAGGGTATTTTATACACTTGTTAAACATGATTTTTCTTCTTTTTTAAAGAAAGATAGATAGAATTCAGATTTCTTTTTTTTTTTTTTTTTTCCCCCATGATTAATCAGGATAATATAGTGCATCTTTCGTCTTCTGAAGTCAGGCTGCAATGCCATCTTCCACTATCACAGTCTTCCTGTCTGAGAAATAAGTGGTTTGCACCACTGTAAAAAGTTGGAAAGACATTAAAATGAATACTTCTTCAGTCCCATTTGCATAGCTCAAGTTGCTCTGAACATGATATCAATGACCACCTCTATCCTGCTCTGTGGGGGAGGACTGTGCATACTGGAGCACCCTTTCCGCGTTCCTAGTCTTGGCCTCGAAGGCACTTCTAAGGGTCCCCAATTCCATTTGACTCCAAACCAGATTTGTCCTCTTTCCAAATTCCCGTTTCCCAGTAACCATTCCTTCTTGCACCTGGTGCCACACCCCACCTGTCTGCACCATGCATGACCTGTTGAAGGTCCATTTGCTCTGTCTCCCTTAGATGTCTAGGCATGGCACAGATCAGCTGCTAGTAACCGAGGTGCAAGGGAAGGATGGAGGAGGCTTTGCCCATGAGACATATACAGACACCTTCAGAGAGGGACTCCACAGAAGAGGAGGAGAGCACCGTGGAGGATATATTTATTGAGCAAAGTTATCTTGTGGGCTCTGTCTTTCATGTCAGCCAATGCAACCCATCACAAACTCAGTACTGTGCCTGGAGTGTGGCAGTCTCTTCTGCTGCAGGGTCTGTGCAGACAGATGCATACCATGCTCTGCGTACCAGACTTCATCTCTTTTCTTTCCCAGCACCTGGAGTCCTGGGACGCAGAGTCTGGGAGCCCAGGAGAGAAAGCTGTTTGAGTCACCCATGACTCTCCTGGATGCAGATGTCACATAACACACAGTACCTATACTGAGTGCATCTGGTGGGTTATGTGAGCAATACTCTGAAAACTTAGTTTCAGGGCTCAGATCTTGTCCTCTTATGTCTTTGGATTGTAAAATGATAATTTATTTCAGTTAAATAACTTCGGATTCAATAGGAGCTGTGCTTAAAATCAGTCCTGTATTATTCAGTCTTGTACTTAAGTGACTTATTTCTGGACTAATATTGTATTCCTTGCACACCCCCATCTCTCTCTCAGAAGTGCGGAGATGGGCTGACTGCCAGCAAACATTGGGTGAGCCCTCAACCATCATAACAAATCAAGAACAGGGTTTGTTTTGATCAATGATAATACAAGTCATGACATTTATGCCAGTAAAACACCAGTTCACATCTGTTAATGGTGGTGGCTAAACTTGTAGACAACACCTGTTTTACATGTGAGGACAGACTATATGTGCTTCTGTGACCATGTTCAGTGTCACCGACATGCGTAGCACTGCATCTGTTTCCTGGCAGCTCTCCAGCAGAGCAGGTGTGCCACGTTGCAGGCTGCTAGTTAAGGGAATACTGTTGTAGATCACTTTGGTCCATTAGATATGAGGATACACAGGCCCCCAACAGCGAGATAGCAGGACCCTGGCAGTGAGATACGAGGAAGAGTTTGTGACTACATGGTTTTGTAAAATCCTGAATTAAGATGTACGGAGGATGGAAGGCTGGATAGGCATATCGACTAACAGATCACATAATTCAGTATTTTTCCATTCCTGAATGATATATTTTCTGCCTGTAGCGAAAATAAATGCACACACTGCACACATGGGTTTCTGACAGAAAAAATATGAAGTAGGAAGAAGACATGAAAATCTGAATGATTATGCATGGTAATTAATAATGAAAGCCTTGCAGAGAAGCTTAATGAGAGTGAATCAAACCCAAGTAGGTTCATTTATGTTTGACATGAATTGTGAAGAGGCTGTGTCATTCTAGAAGGAAATCTACCCACTACACTTATATAAACTCTACAAGAAATCTCACAATACTAGGTTCATCTGTGCCATAAATCTAGTTATTACATTGGGGTTTATTTTTTTGTCGTTATTATTCCCTGGATTAACTGCCGGTATGGAGACAACCCTTCCCACAAAGAGCCTCTGAGTACATGCTTTTTGATCAGAGGCTCAAGAAGAGCACAGC
Source organism: Phoenicopterus ruber ruber (assembly GCA_009819775.1). NCBI lineage: Eukaryota > Metazoa > Chordata > Aves > Phoenicopteriformes > Phoenicopteridae > Phoenicopterus > Phoenicopterus ruber. Next base: position 115,530,827 of record CM020217.1, read on the forward strand.
TACAGAGCCACTAACTCTGTGAACTAAAGTATTCCAAATAGTGCAGTTGTACTTTTTAAAGGATGACCTGGATCTGTCTCACACACTGAATAGCACTTTGTACAATATGTAGCAGGGATAACACATAAAAACCCAATTATTTGAATTTAGGTATATAAATGAATGTTCACTAAAATGTGAAGTAATCATGTTTGTGGTATTCTATGACTTGGATGCAGATTTCTTTTCAAAATTTTATCTATATGGTCTCTCTAGGAAAAGCTGTTAATGCGGGACTCTAAGTCAGACACAGCGAAGTGCATCAGCGCCTGATGAGGATTAACGGCATTCCTTTCTGACTTCGAGGCTGTGCGTGTCAATCAAGCTGCAATTAGCTAGTAGCAATGGTAAACCAATTAATGCTACCTGAAAGGCAAGACAGACCTCACTCTCTCCTTCAGGCAAATTATTTCTAGACTAATCCTTGCGATCAAATGTCCCAGTGGTCTGTGTAATCAAAGGATGCGTGTGTTATTACTATTAAAATGGTGGCTGTTAAAATACTTTGCTGATTTTGTTGTATGTCAAATTACAATTATCACAGCTTACAAGTAGTGTATTTATATGCATGTAAGGAACATATAGATACATTTCTCTGTGTATTCAGCACTACAATAATACTCTTACTGGTTGCTTAGCTTAATGAAACCAAGTATTTAAACCGTGTCCTGAATGTACTTTTCCTGTCTTCTCATAATCTCTTCAATAAATACAAAGACAAGCGAGAAATGTGTGTCAGTATAAACAAGAGACTGTTTATGCCTTTTCTTCGACATCTTTATTGTGACTGTCATTAGTAGACACCCAAAGTTAATGTTCTTCAAGTGAAAAACATTACATACACTAATTACATTTTCCAGTTTAATGAAAGAGCATTTACTTTTTTACTTCAGTTGATTTAGTAGATTTCAAACCATTTTCTTTTAAAACACTTTTTTTTTCAAAACTCTGGTAGATAGAAACCTAAAAACAATTGTAGGAGTCATAGGAAATGAGCTCTAGCAGTGGCTGGTAGGTAGTAAAGCAAAAGGGAATGATAATTTCTCGTTTATCTCTCCTCAGGTTTTCCCCCGACTTCTCATGATAGTCAGTAATACAGTTGTATTTTTTCTTACAAGCTTTTTATTTTTTGATAGGATATGTCCTTATTCACAAGGCAGCTTTTGAAATCAGTTTCTGGAGCTTTTGAAATCAGTTCTGGTTTTTTTTTTCATTTTTTTTCATATACTCTGAAAAGTTCACACTTTGTTGAGGATTTGGGATGTTTCTGCTAAAAGGAATTAATTCAAAAGTCTTCCTAAAAGCTGTATTGTTACTCCTCAGAATGTTTTTATGCTTTCTTTATCCTACATACCATACACTTCAACAGCAATCACAATTTTGCTTCCTTCACTTTTCTTCCTGCCTGTTTCAGCTGCATAAGAAGGTGACAAACTCTTGTGTTGATGTTGTGATTGTTGTTTTCCTATGCTGGGAATAAGGTTGTAAAATATGGGTAGTTGCCTAGGTCACAAAATCTGTGTAATGTGTAGTGATCACAGCTATATTTAAGCCCAATGAATGACTGTTTTTACAGAGCTCAGCATTCTCTACATCATTGGTATTTTCAACTGGAAGACCATGGAAAATGTCTTGCTTGTACTCTCGGAAACAACATTGTACATCAAATATAGCCATAAAGTTTATGTAAGTCCAGTCAAGCTACCACCTTATCTTTGGGTAGGAACGTGGGGACTGTGAGAATGATCAGGGCAGCCTATATTTGGCATCTTATCTGCAGTCTACTCAGTTAACCTCTTCGGAAAGTCTTTAATTGAGAGACACGAAAGCCAGGAGAACTGCAGTAGCTCTTCTGAGTGCCTAATAAAAACAATATTGTTTACTTTCTCAGTGCCTCAGAGGTCACATTGTATTAGTGAGGTGAGAAATAAAATCAGGAGACAGATGAAATAAAAGTATTAAAATAGTCTGAGCTCTGTGACTAACTTCAGTAAGAAGCTGAAATCCCTTTGTGAAAATAAAGCCATCTGTGTGAGACACTCATTACAAATACTGAATCTGAAAGTAACCTAGAAATTCCAGGCTATCTAGTGAGTATCCAAATTACTACTGAATCAATGTATTTTTGCCATTAAAGGAAGCAATATGCACTTTTTGTAAGAACATGAAGACTCTTACAAACCTTCATGGCAGTAATATAGAAGATTTGCCAACAGATCAACACTTATACAGCTAGTCTATGTCTCTAGTATTGTCTGTAATAACTTTGGATCTCATTAGACGCTGATCCACAATGATTTTTGGTTAATAAAGGCACCGCCGACTAGTAATTAATGAAAGTGGCCGAACTGTTCATACTTTAACTTCTGACTTTGAGTCTTGTATGGCTCCAGAAAAGGCAGTTTTATTAACTCCCATCTATTTTCAATTGGTTAAACATGAAGTTTCATTTTCAGGTAGCAAGGTAATACAGAGAATGAGTGGTATTCATTTCAGAACATTCTGAGTCTCTCAAGAAGATCTCAAGATTCTTGAGTCTCTGACGAATATCAAAATTTTCACAACAAAATGCTCTGAATACAGCCTTCAATCTGTTTAGAACTTTTAAGGCAGTTGGATTTACATTCAAAACAGTTTTTTTTTAAACCAGCTGAACCACTTTTTGAAATTATGTACTATCTGGTAAAATTGATGGGCAATACCTTTCTAATCATGCCACAGGACCTTCAAATGTATAGGGGGACATATGTTAGCGCTAAACAAAAACATAGGCATCAAGAAAAATAGTTGCTACAACAAATGTGCATTAGTGATTAAATGCTCCAATTCCAGTTTACTTCTTATTCATTAACCTACCCATTTGTTAATCTAATCATGCATTTTTTTTTTCAGATTTATATAGCAGATAAAGATTTCCCATTGAGTTTACTTATATTATTATAGAACATTGTCTAGGTCCACCTACCCCTGTAATATGCTAAATGATTCCATAAGTAAGAAATTATCACCCAAATAGTACTTGATGATACTTGAAACAGATAAACTGCAGTTCCTCACTATTTTTCCTTTTCCTGAATATAACAGCGTGTTGCAAAACTTTCTAGGTTATGGTAAACTTTATTTTTATACGCGAGTGAAGAGTTCTTTCTTAACCCAATACCTTGTATCATAATGTACTGGACTAGACTGTTTCATTCTTTGTTAAGATCAATTTCACCTGACCAGGAAAATGTAACCAGTTTTTTGTTGGCAGTGAACAGCATCCTTTTTCCAGTCTTCCTGAATAAAGGCTTTAGAAAAGAATTTGATTCTACTGCTTCTAAAAATACAGTTTTGTAATCTTAACTCCACACTCAGACCATGAAACCAGATCCTGCAAGCCTTAGTAATATTGCCTGAAAATTAATAAGACACTGGAAACTGAAAGCGTTGTTTGATTTCTAGCTAGTAGAAGCTGCCATCCAAAACCGAGGGTTTAGGGTGATAAACTTCCTTAATTTTGAGTAAGACAAACAATTTGAAACACAGTTTGGGATATGAAATTAAATTTGAAATGAGAGGTTGACAGAAAAATGTATCACATTCATTACAACCTGTCCTCTATATTGATTAGTTGGTCATCTTTATTGTTGCTTAGTGTTTATCAACTACAGTCAGTAATCATATTCTGAATACTAATGTAAACAATATTATATGTACATATTGCAACACTCCAAACTCACTGTACAAAGATTTTTAATTCCAGGACTGTATAATTTATAAAATGTCTGTGATCAGATCCAGTTTAATCTCCTCTGTGTAACAACACATTAGTTTCTTAGCTCAGGTGTCTTACCTTTGAAATTGGTAATTAAATTCTAAAATAATTAAACTTATTTAATTAGTAACACTGTACATCATCCCATGCTCCCCATCAGAGAGAAGCCTTCCCTGTCATTAGGGCTAATATTTAAAAGACAGTATGTGTATTTCAGATCAAAAATAGTTCAGAGTCATCAGCATACACAAGTGCTCTCATGCTTTCATTATATGCTTTTAATTCGTGTATTATTCCTGGTAATTGCTTGTCAAAAGCTGATTATGACTGCAAATTGAATTTTCTGAGAAGATGTCCCTTTCCGCTGAGGAACTGTCTAGTTTCTCCAGCTATTTTGGTGTTTTGGCAAAAAACGAACACACAAAGTTTTGGGATGACTCTGCAAAAATAATTAAATCATTTTTGAGGCATCATTTGATGCCAGATCTCATTGCAAAGTTATCAGACATCAGCAGATATTTCAGCTTATCCAGAAAGTTTAGTGTTTTCTGGAGCGTATCTGGTTTAAAAAGAGGTATGCTATACTGCTTTCAACATGTCCTTTCAATGCTAAATCCAAACTACTGAGGCGTGGCACACAATCTCACTAAGTTTGAGTCAACGATGATGAACATTTTCAGAGTAGTGCCCTGACCCAAGTTGGCCCAGCAGTCTTCGTTTCATGGCAGAAACAGCTCTGTGTATGTTTGCTGTCAAATGTTATAGACATATGATATAGAATGATTTCTGTGGCAGATGATACATGATTTCATAATGTGTTACAGAATTATGGAATTTCTAAGACTTTTTAAAACAACATATGGCCACTGATAAAAAAAATCACCTTACAGACCATTTCGTACTATGCTGCCTGGTGAACTTTCTTCCCACCATTTCTTTTCCTTAAGAAAACAGTATCTCCATTATTATTTTAGTGTCTCAGTCTTTTCCGCAAGTGGCTGTGCGTACCATATTGTTCTATCTTTATAGCTCCAGTGGAACAATATTTGCTACCTCACACTGCAGAATTCACACAGGCCTAAGCATCTCTGCCCAAAGATACCTCTTCTGGGTCAACACCTAAGGGAGGTATAAAGGTCAAGATGAAAGAGAGATTAATGAGGGATCGGTACTCCACAGGAATCAAAGGAAGCTAGACTTAATTGGGACCTAAATTAGCCACCCTTGCATCTTTTAGCCTGCCTTTAAACTGGAAAAGGTTAAGAGAAGCAGCAGATCAAGAAAGCAGGTGACCACAAAACTAATGAAAAGACACAAGTGTCTAGGTGATCAAATGATACAGGACAGTGCTCAGTAGGTTCAAACAGTGTGGGTTTAATTAAGGCCAACTGTGGTAACAGGTAAGAGGAGAAACCAATGCTTTCCTAATCGTTGAGTTTGGATTGATGTACGTAGTACATGGTGTTTTATAGAAAAATAGCCACAAATCTTGGATACTGAAGCTATCAAGCTTGCGTAGATAAAGCTTTTTGCAATGCTGTGAAGCTCTGCAATGCAAGCCTCATCTTCTAAGCATCCTGCAGTGAGTCAATAGAGCATCAGGCCTGTGACAACTAAAAGTGAGATTGAACTCACCCGACTTTATCTATGCTTAGGTGTTGGCCCTAAACCTAGGAGAAGAGAACTGAATATGAGACGTCTGGAAAACCCTACAAGGTTGTGCAAAGATAGATATTGTGCTCTAATTAGTGTGTTGCATACCTCTCACCTTGGATTTGAGCAAGAGACTGCCAGATCCCTTTGAGTCATAATGCAGAAGCAAAGAGAGGATCTAGGACAAGTATAGGACTTTTCCCAATTCAACTTCTTACCTTTTCGATTAATTAATACAGGAAATATTTTCCAGAGACTGATCAAATGAACATAGCCTCCTGCCTACTTTCAATATTTCTATTTTAAGCAACACCTGGGAAGACCACAGAAGACCCATGGCAATTTTCTTATAGAAACATTGAGAGAGATGAGTCTGATTGTTGAAGTACCCAAATGCCAACCAGGAGCAGGTGAAGCAGTCACTTAAGAGTGTAACTGGAGAGGAAAGATCAAGGAACACGACATGCTCTCCTACAGGTGATATCACTATTAACTGGCCAGTGTCTAGGACTAGCATTTTATTAACAGAATTGGCATACTATTACCCCAGGTTTCAGCAACATTGTAACTGTCATTATAAAAATGGGGACTTCTGCATTAAAAAAAACCAAAACCGAAACAACCAACAAATAAGCATGATGAACAAATTGAACAGGTAAAAGAAGCTCATTCAATTTTAACAGCATATTTGAATTTTGCATAAATGCATCAAACAACAGGTTTAGAAAGGATTATTCCAAACAGGGAAGGAAAAAAAGAAATAGGATGAGGTTTTTGCATTCTTTTCTTTTCTTTATTTTTAGCAAAAATGTTAACCTCTTGCGAGCAGCAGATTTTGTCACATAATGGGGACATTATGCTATTGTAGGGATCAGACAATCAACGTTTTGCTTGTTTAGCTATGTTCTCTACTGAAATGTTTCTAGAAAAATAAGACTACTAATTCAAGTTTGTTAAACTAGAGTTTACAAAATGAAGAATGTGTCATCAATATCTTGGATGGCAGAAAGAGTCAGTGTCAACAGCTTACAGTTGAGTGGACTTGAAAGCAAATCAAGGCCTTATGGAGCAGTGTGCAGCCAAACTGCTGCACGGTGTCAGAGGGAATGTGTGAGAGCCTTAACTTCTCCAAATCACAAATGAAGGAAAGTGAGGCACTTTAGCTGGCAGTAAAGTTCTCATTTGTATCATTACACTTCATGGGATCTCTCTAGAAATGAAAATATTTCGTACCGTGAAAGCATAAAAATTGTGTATAGTATAAATTTTTTGTAATATTAAAATTCCCAGTTACAGAAAGCCTCAAATAGGTCTGTAGATTAAGACAAATTGTCTGGAAATAGGGTAATCAGAAGGATTTCAAGTACATCAGCTTTCCCTGCTAGGAAGAGGATCTTGATGTAAGAAAACTTATCACAGATGCTGTGTGCGTATTGCTGCTCAGTTGGACACTATATTTCATTAGATTTTTTTTTTTTTACAGAATTGTAAATACAGACTACTAAAACTGCAAGTTTTGTTAGTTTAATCTAGTAAGGAAGAAAGAAAAACTGGAAGGAACAGGAATGCCATAAACATTAATTAGTATACAACAGCACTCTAATAGTCCTCAACAATAGTTAGAATAATCATAGCTAAGACTAAGTCAGCTCTGGGAAGCTACTTTTAAGAAACACCCTAAATGATAAGTTGCAGAGATTTGGTTCAGACATTGAAATATGTAGTCCCTTTTTTGTGTGCTTTTCTTACGTCAGTTTCCTATTTTGCAGTCAAGAACTTAAGCCTTCACTGTGTTAACATGTTGGTTTTTAATTCTGACTTGTCTAGTTTGCAATGATCTTAATCGGATCTGACAACCACAAAGCATGCTCTTTTCTGAAAGCAACAATTATCAGTAAGGTGTTTTCCAGATCAGCTTTTCAGAATACTTGCAAATTAAAACCAAGACAAGTCTGTGAAACACTGAGATTGGAGTCTATTTTCCATCAAACTACGAAGTCACATTTGGGGCATGATTATCACACACAGGGTGAAAGGGAAGTCACTCTTTGCAAGTCTTGACCAGCGATCGTCCACCAAACTGAGGAGAATGAGACACAAGAATAAATCCAAGTCACTACAGTAATGTTCCTTACCTGCACAGTAGGGTCACTTCAAGGAGGGGTGGGTGTAATTGTGCTGCCTGATTTTGAACCTACTTAATACTGCAGATTTGGAAGTCAAGACCAAGCTTCTTATTCTGTGTTCTTATTACAATTGAAAAAGAAAACAGGAAAAAAAGAGGGGGAGAAAATAAAATAGAAAAACTAAAGGTAGTCAACAAAATGAAGATCAAGGGAAAACACTTTTTTATGATTTGAAAGATTAATACGTTCTTATAAGCTGCTTGTTGCCTAATATTAAGTGCAGAGAGGCCCTTTGGCTTTGCTGTTCCATATTCAGTACTTCAAAACTGAATTTAAATGTAATTTGTGTAAGGTGATACTTGTGCTTCAGATAGTCTTGTTATATTAACTGATTCCAATTTCTAACATTTCTTGGTATTAAAATTTCCAAAATAGTGTGCTTTCATGTGCTAACAGTAGAAGTGTTTCATAAAAGACATGGTAAACACTATCTGCATATTCTGAAAATCCCCAGCTTACAGAATGGGTACTGCAAGACCCAGCGGAAAAAGCGTGAGGAATGAATTTCTCAGAGGCTTCCAGCATACCATGGGCAGATCCAGGAGTCGATCCCCAAGCCCCAGTCCACTGTTAAAGACCATTTGGCCTTTACAGTAAATTACTTCAAGTTAGGAGAAAAAAGGAACTTGAGACTTACAGCTCATGCTTCTCTACCACACTTCAGTTCTCCAGTTGTTGATCTAACAAGACAAATTCTTTTAATCTCATAGCAGTGCAAGTTACCTTTTTTTCATGACAAACAACAGGACAGAAAGGCGATTATTATTCCCAGTTTAGTTTTGGTCACCTTTATTTCTGTTCAAAACTTTCCCTACGTTTTTCACAGTGAAGAATGGTAATACCCTGCAAACCATTCATCTGGTGATTGCCTTGTGTGTTTCCCCTGCTAATTAATCACTTGTTTAGAATAATTTTTTCAGCACATAAAATATACCTATGGTTTTTTACATTTTTTCTTCTTTGCAACAAGCCAGTCTTTCCTGATTCCCTTTGTTGATCAGAATACATCTATTTTTGATATCCTTGAAATTTTTCCTTGCTGTTAGGAAGAAAACAACTAAAGTACATGTTACACAGTAATCTGAGAGTCAATACTAATAGGGATCAAAAGGAAAAACTTTAAAATCAGCTTTTCAAGCGCATATAGTTGCATCAAACTGCAAATGAACACAGATTCCTTGGAGATAACCCCAAATGTCCAAAATTTCCTTTTCATTTCTTTTGGGGTACGCTGGTTCATATTTGGACTTTCTCAGTGTCTTTCGTCAGAAGATACATATCTTACAAACCCTTTCTTAGAAATTTTAGCCCTTTTTCTTTCCCCATCACTCATTTCCCTAAGCATGTCCTTGATACATTGATCATGCAATCATCTTAAAGTTATCTGCTTGCATGCAAACTGCCAGCTTGTACAAGAAAATGAATCTGAGATCCACAGATGCAAAACATAAGCTGAAATGGCAACAAAAAGATTTCCAGGAAGAAATTTAACACAGTCACACAATTCGTTGTAAGGAAATACTCAGTGATAATAAATTTGGCTCCTTAAAATATTTTCCATGTTTGTAAATGAAAACAGGCTATAAGCATCCTATCAACAAGAACAGGCAAGACTATTTCTATTGTGGTGAACACTCCTGAACAGATTTCTACAGCATTCATCTTGCTCTTCCCCTTTCTTTCTTTGCACTGGAAACTGCCTCAGTGCCAATTTCGGTGCCTGGTTACTCTACGTGTTCAGATGGCAATATCTTGTACTTATCTCTAGAAAAAACCCCAGTGCTTTATTTCTCAAACTGTTCCCATTTCACCTCTTTTTAGCACTGATGATAATAGAAAGGAAGTTTTGCAAGCCTGGATCGCCCCAGGTAGCCCAGTACTAACCTGCAAGACTAACTGGTAAAGGTTTGCCCTACCATGACATATTTTAATAACATTGCATAACTAACCACTCTGTAATTAACAGAAGTGGAATAAGACTGAAAGGAAGCTATTGCTTAGTGAATGAAGAAGGAAACTAACAATAGGATTAAATGGAAATATTTAAGAGAAAATACACATTCATTCACATTAGTCCACATTTGGCTTTTCTCTTGTCTCCTCCTGTACATATCTGTCAGTATACGAGTACCCTTTCTGTTTAGTATCTCTTCTTCTTTTAAGGAAGACAGCGGCAAAAAGAAAAAGAAAAGTTTCTACATCTTCTGAAACAAGATTCTTCAAGTATAGGATAATGATTTGCAGGCATAGCAAGCAGGCGATGAAAGAGATACCCCTGTGCAACTATTGCCCTGTGAAACACACCCATACTGTGCTTAGCTGTACATTTTCTATGAGTTTTAACCCTATTAGAAAAAAAAAACAAAACAACAAACACCTGTGTTTTGTTATGTTTACTTGTCTTTATTCAAAGCCATTGCTTTTCTTATTGAACTCATCGAATAATTGATTATAGAATGGAGTATATCACTATGCTATGGTAATTACCCTCCATAATGTAATTCAAGACCATGACCATTACTTCAGTGAATTGTTGCAGCCAATTAAAAAAAAAGGAAAAAAAAAAGTATCTGTAAAATGTCAATTGTATTTCTAACAAATACATACTCTGGACAGACCTACTGAAAAGACATTTAACTGGCTGTACTTGGTTGTTAATAATAAGACTTATGCAAGGGGAAAGGTTTATTCTGTATTTTCCTATTGATGAAATCTTGCCTCCAATGAGTTTGAGTTGGGAATATGGTTCAGATGCTAGAGTTTTGCCCATGGATTTGATGAGATTACCTATTTGAAATTTTGGAAGATAAAAATTGTCATCTTACTGTTTTGCTGGAAATGATCCTCACAATAAGTCCGATTAGGAAACCCAGCAATTTCTTCATCTTCTGTCATCTTTTACAGTGCACCAGCCCTTAGTCCTTTTTCAGGGTTTAGCAGAATCTGTGAAATAGTATTAAGCTATGAGTAGCTTTACGTTCTGAAGTGTCGAAAGGTCATCTTTTTTTATAAGCCTTCTTAGTAGATGCTCCAGGGCATGACATCCTTGAGTTGTCAGAAATAAGTCATCTTATTCTTTCTTTTGAAAGAAATATACATTACAAGTTTCAGGCTAGTCTTAAAATTTTCCCTTTTTGCTCCCAGCCCTTTTAAATTTTGACCTTTTCTAACAGTCACCTAAGGATGATGTTTTGTTAATTTTGTACAAAGGGATATATAAAGAATAGGATTCTAGTCCACATAGACTTGATTTTCTCATCATGTGGATGAAGTAAGGCTAGCAAGAAGTAAAACAAAAGAGAAAACCTGTATAACTATTAGATATCAGAAACAAGAAGTGAACTGAGACTTCCCAACAGTGGAGGCTGGAAAACAGACTTATGTACTATAACAAATAGACATAAGAGGTAAAATAATGTATTGAAAGAATAGAAATATTCTTTGCATTGAATTTGTGTTCACATTTCCCTTTGCAGAAGCCAGAAGACCTTGACAGAATGTCTACAGTGGGATGTAGGTCCATGTTAAGACATAGTTGAGTGTCTACACATGATCTAAATGTACAAATTGTATTATTGAGGCAATTAAGCCAATACAGTCAATTGAAGCTAGAGGAGGATTCAATGCACTGTAGACAACACAGGGCTCAGTTCAGCTGTTTAGTGCCTTATGAAATACGTTAGCACATTGTGCGTGGTTTCCACCTACTGTTCTGGAAAGATATTAGCCTCTTGTGGGTCCTGTGTCACATCTATCAGCTTTGTGCAAATTTTTCAGATGTGGAAGAGCGTGACAAATGGCACTGGACGCCTACATTTAGGAAACCAATTCAAGTCTCTAGCAGCAGGTCAGCTAATTGCTTTCTAGACCCAACTGACTGCTGCCTAGATCTCTACTGCCTGTACTGCCCACCTGGACACCTTTGTTTAAACTTCTTTGTCCAGAGTTGGATCCCACTTGCAGGGCTCCATTCATCTGCCCACATACAGGCATCCATGTGATTTGAGACAGGCAGAAGTGTGCACAAGCTGCTAACAGATGTAATGTGGGACTTGTTGAAGAGTTGAGGTATTCTGGAGGAGCAACAGGACACCAGGTACAGTACTCCAGAGGATCTCTATGCAAGGCCAACTGAACTGAGCTAATCTGTAAATTAGGAAAGTTTTCTCTCCTAGTAGATTTGATCGCCTGTCACTTATTTTCAGAAGAGAGGCTGGAGATTTCTCTTTAAAGAAATGTATCTTTTAATGGCCAACAGAATTAAATGCATGTTTTCCTTGTGTCTAATTCACAGTGCGCGATTCTTTATTTTCTCTTTGTATCATGTGTTTAATTTTTTTTTTTAAACAAAGTGTTGTAAGAGCGTTGTCTCTCTGGGGTAAGACCTATTCTGAGTAAAACCTGCAGGAGATGATAAGTCTGATTCTTAAGGTTAACTCACAACTCCCAGAGCAGGGAGCTTGTTGACTGGGGTCAGGCAGGCTGCAGGGCAGACTATTGTAGTTTCCAAGGAGCTCATAAGGCAGCCTGTTGTTTTGGGCAGGTCCGTTTGGCTCAAAGTGTTGTGGGAATCGACAAGATTTAAGAACAACCCAGGAGACAGAGGACTGAATTGATGTTTGAATGCTACCTCGGCTGTCCCTTTCTAGGGAAGCTGGTTTAGTACAGGTCATACGGAGAAGCAGTACAGGATCTCATCCCCGAAGTGCGACAAAGCTCTTTTTATACACTCACATTTGCAGAGCCATTCAAAACCAGCTGTTCTGCAAGGATAAACAGGTTTCCAGTTTTCTGGAGTTTAGCACATGCAATGAAAATTCAGACACCGTGTTGCATGAGAGAAAGATATTTATAGTTCCCTTTTTTTGATGTTGCCTGCAGGAGAATAAATAGTGCACAAATGCTAACTACAGAGATGTAGACAGAAGGCAAAGAATATTGGTAGATATCAGGGTAGAAGAATTAATTCAATTTTTAATCTATTCATGAGATCAATAGCACCCTGTGAAGGGCATCTCAAACGGTTAGTTTAATCATCTAAGCAATAATGGTATATCCAATACCAGAAAATTCATTAACTTTATAGGGACACTCTGTGTGTATACAAGCTCTCTCTTTCTCTCTCTTTGTGAAAAACTAATGGCATTAAAAAGAAAACAAAGGAACAAGGTTACGGTTCTTCACTCAAAGAATATGACGAATAACAATTTCTATTTTGTAGCAGGAAAAAAATCTTCCTCTGTCCCCCATGATAATCAACCAGAGGCTTGAAGAAAACCATCTTCAATTTCTATTCCTTGTTTTCTTCCTCCTTCACACACTGATTTGCTTTTACTGTTTTGTCCAAAAAAAGAAAAATAAAAGTATGAAAAAGTAATGAAAAGAGAAAAGTTTTGGGGTTTGTTTTGGGGTTTTTTTTAATGTTTTACTGTGAAGATTTGGAAGATTTCCTACTTTGGGGAAAAATATGATTTTGTAAATTATTAGTTTTAGGGACTTGAAATTAAGAAATATAACACTTCCCAAAAGGAGGAATGTAAATACTCCACACAATATATCACATGAATAAAATGTAGAAAGGGACAGGGAGAAAGATTCGTCATTTGAAATCAGTCTTTTGTATGGTTGCTGACTTGAAGAAACAGAAGTCACTTTGAATTTGTTTCATGGGTTAATTATTAAATGAAAAAAACCAAAAATATTTTGTCACATTTCATTCATTAAATTTTAGTCTGATGGGATATCTTTTCAAACCTCATAAATCTTGATGTTGCCTTGATAATGAACTGAGTTACTTAGTTTATTTGAGTTTCACTTATATAGATATGTGTAAGCAGGGCCAGCAAACAAGTGGCTATCAATCATTTACAAGAATTCCAGAAACAAATGCTAAAATACTAGACCAATAATCAGGTTTCATTCCAAACGACAGTTACAAAATGAGGTCTTGACACAACACTTCAGAATCTTTCTATTAAATTAGAGATTTGCTGTTGCGTTACGAACATAGCGTAGAAGACAGAAGTATCATTTCAGTCCTAAGAGGAAAAAGTAGAGTGACAGGTGATGAACATCGTGGCAGCTCTGCTATCTAAGAAGTTAATACAATCAAGTTCTTGCACTAAAAAAAACAGGAAAATTGTCCTTTATCAGATTGATGAAGGTATATAACGACTGCAGTAGTGTGAAAAAGGGCAAGATTATTATTTTTTTAATCACCAGAGTTTACTTATGCTGATATGAAATATCATAAATCCAATAGTTTACTGCATCTACAGGTGACTCCTGGAAATTATCCGCATGCTTGAAGTCAGGTATGCACGGTACTGGTTGACAATTCAGTGCCTGAACATCACTTTTTTGATCTCACGATAAAAACCTGGTGTGGCAGCTAACTTAGCATTCTGGACATCCTGGGCAGATTTTAACTGGGTTTATCAGTTTGGTGGGTTGAAAGCCAAAAAAAAGCAGTTAGATTAGGCCTAGTTAAAGGGCAGATTGCTCTTAACATCAGCAATTTACATCAGGTCAGCCTCTATCTCTGTGGGCTTCCTTTAGAGCTAGTGAGTTGGGATAACCTGGTTAAAATGCACCTATGATAGCTGCTGTTTCTTCCCCCACTTGCTATACAAATAATCATTTATTATAATTATTGAACAAGCCATTCCGCCCTGGCCATGTTCATTCGAAGCAAAACGATTTAATTGATTTTCAATGAGGTTTGAATCAGAAATGTTGTCAATGTATGTTCCCATAATATTAAATAGAAGGGCCCATAAAATCCACAAGCCTTTATTTTTTTCTTTATGTTAGTTATAAATGGGAATAAAATAAATAAACACCTCATATAACTTGAAAAGCCCTAACCTCTGGAACATTTTCTGCCTCACAAATGGGAAATTCAGAGAACACATTAAGAGATTTTGCTACATGCAATCTTTCATAATGTATTAAAGTGTTGATCAAAATGAACTCTATATCAACACATTAATCCAGTCCTGTGAGGAATACAAGCTTTGAAAAACTAAACAGAATTTGTTTTTGCATTTATATAGGTAGAGGTTCCTGACAGAAATCAATTTGTGAGTAGAAGTGAAGCAGCTACTACCTAAAAATCATCTCAATTATGTCAAAGAAGTAAATGCAACTGCCATTCAAAATTCTGTATGGAAGGAAAATCTCAGATTTTGCTCTCCCTGCTTAGTATATTTTCTCAGTTGATAACCAAGATTTTAAGCAATTACTTCAAATTATATCTTTTGAAATTTGAGAAATGTGTGTCCCCTTTACTTCCCAATTAATTTTTTCAGAGGATACTGATGCCCACCTGATTAAAGCAGGATGAGAAATAGAACTGGATCAAGCTTGCTCAGCCACTTGGAGCATTTGAGGCCACACCTCTTCCTTCATTCCTGTATCCTCTTCTCTATTCTTCATGCTTCCTAGTTGACCTAAAATTTCTAGTCCTGAGCGTCAAGAGCAACTAACAGGATTTTTTCTTTTTCCTTTCATTTGGGTGCGTTTCCTGCTAATCACCTGTGGCAGACCTCTCTCACTGTATCCTTGCTCTATTTTTCCTTGCACCTCAGGTATGGTATAGAGCCCAGAAAAGTGTTTTCTCAAGACAGACTTCCAAGAACACCTGAATTCTTCAGTGTTTTTTTAAAATGACAAGTCACTAAACGTCTCTGGGCTCCTGGGAGCTTTATGACACAAAGAGAGGTCAAAAAGGTTCAGTGGCAGGTGGTATAACAAATCAGATGTCATTACATTACATGTAATGTAAACACATACTGCAATGTGATGTAAATACATACTGCCATTTTTGGCAGAGTGCTGGAAACAGTACATACTGAAACGTCTCAGTTTTCATTCTGACCTTGGCCATGAGAACTGCGTGATGCTTTAGTCAATTGCAATGCACACATGGAGCAAGATTCATCTAGAAAGCCACTGCCTAACCTGAATAAACTTGTCTCACACTATAGTCACTGAAAAGAAAACACAGGAATTCTTCTTAAAAGGGACATCCAAAACAGATCAACAGAACAAATTTTAGAGATTCCTCTTTTTTTCCATTAACTTCAGAATTGCGTTTGGGTTAATTAGCTCAGACCTAGGAAACGGACTTTTAGCTACCTACAGTTAGGCAAAATGATTCCCCCTTCACACAGTGGAAAAGTTTGTAGAAGATATGACTCAGCTTTCCATTTTCCAGCCTCACTGGGATTTCCTAATCAGCTGCTTTCAGCTCATTCAGCACCTCTTCCGTCTCCAGCCAAGAACTCCCTAATATTCCAATTATAAAACAGAAATGATGTACAATTTTTGACGTAATGAAAACTAGATTACCAATTAAAAATAAAATAATTAGGGGAAACTAATTACGTAACTTCATGGTGTGTTCATTGGTTTATGGAATATTTATCATGAAATCTAGGAAAACTCATAATTTTTAACTTACATAGTGGAGATGATTGTTACTACTGATTAATAAATACCTTGCATGGCAGCATAGAAGGTGCAAGAATTTTTCCAGGCTTTTGACAGTACATATTTTTCAGTTTTATACCTTCATCTGAGATACCTTCATTCCAAAAGGACATAGAATTCATTAATACGTAACAAACCTCCTGCTCTTTCACTGCCCTAGAGTTAATCGGCAATTTCTGCCAACTCATTTCTGGTCAGTTTAAGAAAAACGTTGGGTATTTGCTGGGAGACAGCTCAAACACTTGGATTTCTAAGTTTGTTTCCATGTTGGTGTGATTGATGATATTGATCTTAAAGGAGAGAGAAAGGAACACACTCAATCTCTTAGATGTCTTTGAAGTGAGGGTGGGAAATAGCATTTGGGAATGCATGTGCTGTTACCAGCTTGTCTGGCTCTTTTGAACTATTTCCTTTCACTTTGAGGGAAGACTTGTTGGATTTGTGACATTGCAAATGTAAACTGTCTCTCAAAAGTAAAATCAATTACTCTTGGGATTCTCATTGTCAATATTTTTAAAGGCGTTAGCTTCAGACAAGGTTTTTTCCTCCTTCTTTTTAAATTTGTGTGTCTGTGTGTGTATGCCACCAATTTACCTTTTCCAAATATTAATCCAGAGAACTAAAGTAAGGAATAGAGGTGAAATATTTGAAATATGTCAGATAAAATGCAATTCTTCTCCTGTACATCAGCATATGCTTGCACAGTGTCAGATACCACGGAGAAGGGAATTTGTGCTTCTAGAACCATATGTTGTAAAAGTGCTGAGATAACCAGTGCCTGGAGGTGAATAAACTCAGGTATGCTCAAGGCCATTGATCAGACGAATGACAGAACCCACAGTAAAACCGAATTTCCCCAGGAAGAGGTGCCAGTTGCTCCCCCTCCGTTCAAAGGTATTTGATAAAGTTCAGGATTCAACTTCTGACTTTCTGAATAATTTTGAAGGCAGTCCTGTAGTGGAGATTTTGTGCTAGATGCAGATGGTAATTTGTAGTTCCCTGGGGTTAAAAAGATACAGTTAATAATAGATTTTTTTTTTTTTTTTAGAAGCATGAATGTTTTGAAGACATTCGAAAAAGGAAATTTGACAGGTGATGAGTTTGGGACCATTTCTCTAATTCTACAGCAGAAAAAATGTCTTAAAGGCCTGCTGTATTGAAAACAGTATTGTTGTTATGGCCCTGTCATGTTTACAATGGTATTGTCAAATTTGCTTTAATTTATCACATAAAATGCGAATTTATCCTTTGATGACATTACATTGAATATTTATTGATAAAACTAGCCTAAAAAATAAAAACTTCTCATATCAAGTGAGAAGAGATAGTAGTTATGAGTCATGAACAGCTAATTTTACGCTCATTAGAAGAATGCAATTTATTTTGTTTGCAACCCAAAGTTACTTTCATATGGAAGTTAAGCCTTATTGCTTCATGATGTGTTTATTTGTTCATGGAGTATTTGTCACGAAATCTAGAAAAAAGCTCAGAAAAAAGCTCAGACATACATCATTTGAGAAAGGAACCTTTTTTAAAAAAATAATATTTTGATTTGAAGTCTTCAAGTGATGGAGAATCTGCCGTATCTCACGATACTTATTCCAATGAGGTGACCAGTGAGTTGTTCCCGTAAGTAATTGTTCTGTTTACGGCTCACTGAATGCTCTCAGACTAAAAACAGACACAAGACACAAGATGTCACAAAAATAAGGCAGAATTTCTGCTTTAACATTCTAACCATGTGATATGCCTTTTTCATTAGAGAAGACATTCTTTAGTCTTGGAAAAATTAGTCTGCTCACTTTTCAGTCTGTCAAATCAAATGGTATTTTTTTAAACTTTGAGAGTTGTTACTTAACAAACTTTCTATGATCAGTAACTAAGAAGAGTTTCCTCATTTGTGAATGATACAATGGCATAAACTCGCTCTTTTCCAAGCAGAAAAAAGAAATATTTAGTCAATACTGTCCTTGCAATTAACATTTTTACCATTGTTATTGAATCTTCATTGTACTGGAGTTTATTTATTCTCTGTATATTTCAATAATATCTTTTCAATGTACATAACCATAACATAACCATAACAAAGTACATAAATATTTGGCTAATTGAAAGCCAGTCCAAATACACAGGCAATGCAAATAGAAACCTTTGTTTTTTCAAAGCATCATTCACAAGAATAAAAGCCACAAAATGTATTCAGAATTTCTTTAGTGAATTCATCTCACAAAATTTTAGTCCAGAAATTCTTTCATGGCAACAGTCATTTTAAATCATTGTGTATTTTCATAGCCTGCCTCTAGATAATGTATGTATGTATATATATGTGTGTATGTATGAATATGCCCATGTTCCTGCCTGTCAGGAGAAGCAGGCTAGATGCAGCAAGCTTCATTGTGCCAGAGAGAAATTAATTTAAAAAAAAAAATCAAACATAGGACTCTTAAAAGTATGTTCTCTCATTCTGAAATCTGGGAACATACAGTGAAATAACTTAAATGTAAGAAGTATAACTAGCAAGGAAACAACAAATAAGGTACTGTAAAGCATTCTTCTTGTGGCTGAAGTAGAGTGTACTGTCAACGTTGGCTTTTTAAACTCATATAAACCTTGCTGTTAAAAACAAACAGCTAATCAAACAAATATCTGTTTCTATAGCTTTCAGAACTTAAGTGTCAAATGTGGAGTATGTAAAAAACTAGTAGAGTACCTGAGAACTATGGGGAAAAAAATTTGACTCACATCCAGCGATATTTCACGAGTCAGTTCATTAAGTCAGATACAAATTTCCTACAATCAAATAATCCCATCAGTACTCTAAGTAGGTGTCCCATTTGTGACAAGAGAAGTTGAATCTGCTAGTTAAAGGTTTTCATTAAAGTTTTGACAGAAGAAAGCAAGCAAAAATCCCCAGTGTTGTGACTAACTTGGGTTACATTGTTGTATTTGGATTTTTATTGCTGCATTCCAAAAATAACATTACCTTCTTGAGCTCAGAGAGCTCAGGATTTCTTGAGGATCTCAGGTTCACACACAAAACATCTCTGCAATGCTGTGGCAACTGGACAAGTTTCTTCAAGAAAGATGAGCAAAAATACGCTAGTACTCCATGAGCATTTGTATACTATACCACAGTGTTCCAGATGAACTTTCTTTTGATGGACTGAATGTGTCAAATAGGGTCCCACTGAAGTTAATGCTGAGTACTCATAAATCCTACCTCAAAAGTCAGGAGGAGTCAGGAGACTTCTAAATGAAGTCTGGATTTGTTTACATTAAATAGAAAATACTACCAGGCAGAATCAGTTTAGGATTTAGAATCATAGAATCATAGAATGGTTCGGGTTGGAAGGGACCTTTAAAGGTCATCTAGTCCAACCCCCCTGCAATAAGCAGGGACATCTTCAACTAGATCTGGTTGCTCAGAGCCCCGTCCAACCTGACCTTGAATGTTTCCAGGGATGGGGCATCTACCACTTCTCTGGGCAACCTGTTCCAGTGTTTCACCACCCTCATCGTAAAAAATTTCTTCCTTATATCTAGTCTGAATCTACCCTCTTTTAGTTTAAAACCATTATCCCTTGTCCTATTGCAACAGATGCTCCTAAAAAGTTTGTCCCCATCTTTCCTATAAGCCCCCTTTAGGTACTGAAAGGCTGCAATAAGGTCTCCTCAGAGCCTTCTCTCCTCTAGGCTGAACAAGCCCAACTCTCTCAGCCTCTCTTCATAGGAGAGGTGCTCCAGCCCTCTCATCATCTTCATGGCCCTCCTCTGGACTCGCTCCAGCAGGTCCATGTCCTTCTTGTGTTGGAGGCCCCAGAGCTGGACGCAGGACTCCAGGTGGGGTCTCACGAGAGCGGAGTAGAGGGGCAGAATCACTCCCTCGCCCTTTTGATGGCACCTCGGCCACGCAGCTTTTGATGCAGCCCAGGATACGCTTGGCCTTCTGGGCTGCAAGTGCACATTGCTGGGTCGTGTCCAGCTTTCATAGATGGGAAATGGTGATTATTGTTCTCCCCACAGAAAATCTCAAAGACCATGTCCATAGCAGAAAGCACTTGTTATCCTACAATCTTGACCAAATAAAAACAGATGCTACTACACAAAATGAACAAAACCAAAAAAAACCCTCTTTCATTAATTTTGATCCTTCTCAAGGACAGAAAGGATTATAGATTGCTTGTAAGACTGTATTTTATTTTTTCTAATACTTAGAATACCCTAGGAGGGAGAGCAAGAGTCCAAGCTCCTAGCTTCCCACGTTTGTTACCAGGTTGCTGGATGAATTTGTCAAAAAGTTAGTCCACCTCCACTTATTCAAGTGTAATGACATCTATGTCAAAAAGAGCCTTTACTTAAATCTCAGTTAATGTGCAAAAATGACTGAGATCTTTAGTATATATAACATAATTTAAAAATATACATTGTTTATAACTTACAAAAAATAAGCAAATCATGCTTGAAGTTGACCATATATATTCACAATAACTTACAGTGATTTTCATCTTTTCAAGAGAAATATAAAAGAGTGAATTATGTTTTTCATCCTCTGATCTCATTACTTTCTGTCTCAGAACTGATATACTGCTGGACTTCTACACCTGAAAGTTGAAACTCAGGAGAGAGCATTTTTAATGCAAGGTTCCTGCGACCTGTATGGAAAATTTCAGAATATCTCAGATGTAAAATAAATTATCTGCTCCCTTCCATGATAAATCCCTGTGTTTGACTAGAATCCCTCCCTGTGGCCTGAAATATTTTTATTTTCAGACTCAACGGGTGAATGAATTCCTGTTGTTGATCAAATCTATGAGCTCTGAATAAACACATATGTAGGCTTTCAAGTACTGATATAAAATCATCTGAAGGAGATGCATGGAATTATGTGAATTGGAAGTCCACCCTTCCCTTGTCCTTTCCTTTCTTTCTTTGATGTCCTGTGAAACAGAAAGCAAAGCTGCAACACATGACCTCAGCTGAGCTGAAGCGCTCCTATCCCCAGATGTTGCTTTGGTTCATTTCTGAAAAAAATGATGGACAGAAACTGCAAATGAGTGAGTTCCCAGTGTATCAAGGACAAAAGAGTGAACCTATTCGTGATTGATTCACATTCATATCTATGTGCCCTTGCACCAAGCAGTTACAAAGACTTCAATCAGATCCATCATTTTCCCTACACTCAGGGTCATTAGTGATAAGTTTTGTGCCCCCATTTGAGTCCGGCCATTTATGGGATACAGTGCTGTATTTCAATGGGTGTATTTTAAACCTATGCTGACTTACAAGGATTCCCTTGAAAAATGCTACAAGAGAGTTTCTGATGATCTTTACCCTTGTTCAGCTGCTTCTTCAGAAATATTTCATTTCAGAAATTCAGTGTCTTGATTGGTGTCATCATTTCTGAACATGGATCCTGGAGTTCTTGTATTAACATGAGGTATCAATCTCTGCTAAAGTTTTTCACATGGACCTTAGCTTGAAAATTAACTATCTTTACTCCCCAGGGTAAAGGCCAATGAATGCTAATAAAATTATAAGCTTCAGAAAAGGTAGTCTTTTTGTTATTCACCATAGTCTATGTCAAAAAAGGAAACTTTTGGAAGGTTATTTTTGAAAATTTCTTCTCCCACACAGAGGGAGACTCTTAGAGCCTCTTCAGGGTTAATGAAGATGATCAGAGGGCTGGAGCACCTCTCCTATGAAGACAGGCTGAGAGAGTTGGGCTTGTTCAGCCTGGAGAAGAGAAGGCTCCAGGCAGACCTTCTAGCAGCCTTCCAGTACCTAAAGGGGGCCTACAAGAAAGCTGGAGAGGGACTTTGGACAAGGGCATGCAGTGACTGGACAAGGGGTAATGGCTTTAAACTGAAAGAGGGTAGATTTAGATTAGAGAGAAGGAAGAAACTCTTCACGCTGAGGGTGATGAGGCACTGGACCAGGTTGCCCAGAGAAGTTGTGGATGCCCCATGCCTGGAAGTGTTCAAGGCCAGGTTGGATGGGGCTTTGAGCAACCTGGTCTAGTAGGAGGTGTCCCTGGCCATGGCAGGGGGGTTGGAACTAGGTGACCTTTAACCCAAACCATTCTGTGATTCTATGATGTCTTAAAGGGCTGTTGCTGGGTTTTGATTTGTGAAGAAATTGAATGCTTTTGAAACACTATGATATGCACTTTGGAGGGCTGAAAAAGAAGTTGTTGATCAGTGAAGCCAGTGCAATTGGAGCTTCTCCCAGCCTGAAGGTTTGATCTGTCCTTGGTTTTATACATGGCAAGGGGAGTTGTGCAAGGGGCTCTCCCTCAGCTGTGGTGTGCGAGGGGAGGAAGGTGCTGCTTGTGCATGACTACGGAGGTATTGGGGAAAGGTGGTCACGTAGGACTCCCTTATGGGCAAGTCTTGTTTCCACAAATGTTGAATCTGAGATTTGTTTTTAACTGAGCCCAGGGGAATAGATAGAAACATTACTTACTGTCCCTAGCCATATCCAGAGAGATTCTGTGCCTTCTTCACAAGAGCTAGAATAATACAAGTTGCCATAAAACCATCAGAAACAGAGGAAGCATAAAAAGAAGAAAAAACAGTATTTACATTAAAAGTGGTGGCATTGCCATAAGGTTGAAGAAAGGAAAAAGAGATTCAGGAATAGAAATATCTGGAGTAGTTTTTATTAGTTTATTTATTTATTTTTATTGACTGTGCCAGGATGAAATTTGCATGAGACACAAAACATATAGAATTCTGCCTTTCGTAAGTCCTAGAGCAGAGAGATCTGGCTACAAAACCACAGTACACTAATGAAGGGAAGTCTTCAGAGAGAAGCCGTTTAAATAATTAAAATATCTGGCACGTCTGAGAAATGAGTTCTGTTACCACTTGCCATTTATTTTTAATCTATTCAATTGGACATTTGAAAGAAATTAATTTGAAAAACTTAAAGGAGCAGAATTTATAAAAATTGTCATTGGTAAGGTGATATTAAATTTATGAATGGTTCTCTCATAACTGTAGAAAAAAGGAAATACTTGCCAGCTGATGAAACGAGTATGGTAGATTCTCAGAATGCATGGCAGGGGTACCTGATCCTGGCAAAGGCATTTGACAACATGCAAGTGAACAGAGTCTCGAAGGGACTTTCACATTATGTCTACATTTTCGCTGTTATAACCATAGCTATAGGAAAAAAAAATGCATTATTTTTATTAGACTGCATTTGATTAGCAGCAATGTTTGAGGAGATGGAGAAAGAGTATGTTTCTGTTGTAGCTTCATATGGGCTAGTTCTGATACGTCACCTGATGCTCAGAACTGGACTAAACCTTATTAGCAGTATTAGTATGTCCATCCACCTTGATGGGCATCACATTTGTTAACTTCCGGTCAACTGGGACCTTTCCTTTTAGCCAGGTCTGCTGATAAATGATGGAAATTGGTTCTAGTTGAGCTTTGGCCCTTCTAATTTTCTCCCTGCATGACCTCACAACATCCTTGCAGTCCTCCTGAGTTGCCTGCCCCTTCTTCCAAAGGTCATAAACTCTACTTTTTTTCCTAAGTTCCAGCCAAAGCTCTCTGTTCAGCCAGGCCAGTCTTCTTCCCCACCAGCTCATCTTTTGCACATGGGGAAGGCCTGCTCCTGCGCCTTTAAGATTTCATTCCAGCCTTCCTGGACTCCTTTGCCCTTCAGGGCTGCCTCCCAAGGGACTCTGTCAACCAGTGTCCTACACAGGCCAAAGTCTGCCCTCTGGAAGTCCAAGGTGGCAGTTCTGCTGACCCCCCTCCTTACTTCTGCAAGAATTGAAAACTCTATCGATAATTTTCTGATCACTGTGCCCAAGACAGCCTCCAACCATCACATCACCCACAAGGCCTTCTCTGTTCAGAAACAACAGGTCCAGCGGGGCACCTTCCCTAGTTAGCTCCCTCACCAGCTGTGTCAGGAAGGGATCTATCTTCCACACACTCCAGGAATCTCCTAGACTGGTTCCTCTCTGCTGTATTGTATTTCCAGCAGACATCTGGCAAGTTGAAGTCCTCCATGAGAACAAGGGCTAGCGATTGTGAGACTTCTCCCAGCTGCTTATAGAATATTTCATCTGCCTCTTTGTCCTGGTTGGTCTGTCTGTAACAGACTTCCACCATGATATCTGTCTTGTTGACCTTCCCCCTGATTCTTGCCAATAAACACTCGACCCTATCATCACCATCATTAAGTTCTAGACAATCAAAACGCTCCTTAACATACAGAGCTACCCCACCGCCTCTCCTTCCTTGCCTATCCCTTCTGAAGAGTTTGTAGCCATCCATTGCAGCACTCCAGTTGTGCAAGTCATCCCACCATGTTTCTGTGATGGCAACTATATCATAGTTTTCCTGCTGCGTAATGGCTTCCAGCTCCTCCTGTTTGTTGCCCATGCTGTGTGCATTGATGTAGATGCACTTCAGTTGGGCTGTTGATCCCACCCCCTTTTTGGGGGGAGAAGTCCTAGTTCCTATGTGACCATTCTCAGGCGCTTCTGTGGTTTCTAACACATCAATAACCCTTGCGTCTTTGCTGTCACATGGGTCTCCATCCTCTACCTCCACTGAGACAGCAGACCAAAGGACCTTGCTAGCACACTGTCCCTCAAGCACTGGTGTTCTGCCCCAAGGCTTATCTCTAGTGAGCTTGGTTTTATCCCTTTCCCCCTTCCAATCTAGTTTAAAGCTCTTTCAATGAGCCCTGCTAACTCCTGTGCAAAGATCTTTTTTCCTTTTTTATTACTACGATAAACAGAAAAGTGAGCATTCCTCAACAGTGCATGTCTTGAATTATGAAGAACTGATGATTATAGGAAGCTGCTAACTATAGTTTTGACCCTGTTTCTGGAACCCAAGCTTAACAGTGCTCAGTGAACTAAGTACCATACAATTCTACAGGATTTTTCAAAATGGAAATGCTTTAGTGATATTAATTAAGAGTATTTTTCTAAGCAGTAACATCTAAAATAGAAACAACTTAGATATGCCAATCTGACTAATTATCAGCAAATGAATGCAAAAATGAAAACATGTAAAATTTTATAGTTCTATTTGGCCTGTAGTATCTTCTGCTTTCAGATCTATGGTGCTGTTCATTAAATTCAGGAAAGTTGTGTTAGTATGTTTATCATGGTCAAGGTAATGTTTCTTCATCTTCAATTGGTTTTGAATTGCTTAACTTGGAATCATTTGAGTCAGGTAGTATTTATCTACAAAAATGAAACCCATTAACCATTTGCATTACAACTCTGTGGAAAGAGTGAAACTCAAGTTTAAGATTTCTTTTTAGGTCAACGACAGGTAGTCCTTCATCTGAGACTCCAGGTTTTGACTACCTTTCCACTTGGCAAGTGTTTACAGTACACTGTGTTCCTTTGTCATGCTCACAAAGGGAGAGGATCCCTGAGTTTGAAGTTTTGTTAGAGAAATATGGATGGTGAAATAATTTGGTTACAAAGGTGCCACATAATTTCATCACAGTTTTATAAAGCTGAGAATTCATCTTGCCTAGTAATTACTGCCTAGGAGCTGAAGTCAGGAATTATCGTTTTGTTTGTTTGTTCTCATCTCTATCACTGACTCTGTTACATTAAGATAAGTAGTTTAATCTGTGTACTGCTTCTCCATGTAAAATATTACCTTGTTTCACAGCACTGTTGCTCATTGTAAGCGTTGTCTGTAACATACTGTATATCTCCTATCTAACTGATAATGCAGAAGAGAAGCACTAATACAATATGCTAAGAAATTAATTAGTATATTCACCTTGTTGCACAAGCCAGAGCAATGCCTCTGTAAATAGTTTCTCCATTCCCTTAAGACCTGCTTTTTTCCCTTGAGTGAGGTCATTCTTTCTCCTTTCAGCTATGTTTTATAATGTTAATATGTTCTATAATTTTAATGTTTATAATCTGTGACCAGTTTTCATTTATTATCTCAAATATCTTCAGAATCATCTGGGTACTTTTATTTGCCTTTAATTTGCAGTATTGCACCCTCAAGATTGCAAATCTTGTTATGCTTTCTTCTAAAAAAATTTACATTATAGTTGCCAGAGAAAAAGAGTCACTACCTCAATGATTGATACGAATGACATTTTAATCTTATCTTTATAGCTGATACTTCAAAGACCAGGACATTTCCAAACAAGCAGCAATATAACATACCGCAGAAAAAATAAGGCCCTGTCTTCATGTTTAATAAGATGATCACTTTTTTGTCATCTGTCATTGCTTTATCTTTAACTTTTAAATTATTTAGCATTTTTTCTCACTGAAAATGGGAAACAGGACAGAGAACTTCACTGATAAAAAATTAAAGGTAAAATGACATAATTTTTTAATAAGATACTTGTGAAAAATTACATCCAATATGAGATTGTTAAAGCTAAGAACAACACATAAACCCTTTAAAATGTATAGTATTTTCTCCTCTCATATCACTCATTCAGCAAGTGCCTTATAAAGCTAATTACTACTTAATTTATTGTAGACCGAATAGCAGGAAATCACTGCTCTCCTGTGTAGTATAGCAGATAATCCATTAAGTAGCACAGTAGGATATGAGGCCATCAGGAGCCTCTCCATGAGAAATGATCTATATCTTCCAAAGACAGGCAAGAGGCTGGCTGTGCAGAGGTATGTCCTAATCAAGTTACAAATGCCTGTTGCACTAATCTTCACCAAAATACATTTATGATGCTGTAGAGCTGTAAAAGGGATCCGTGTCATTAGACGTGGACAAATTTGCGTCCCTTTCCCTCATATTGCCATGCATGTCAACCACAGACCTAGAGCTAGGCTGTAGCACAGAGGAAGAATCAAGGCAGTTTAGTTATTGATTTGATAACTTAATCTCTCAGTAGTTTTCCCAGCTCATGCTGCAGCCGTTTCATTACAGGTGGTGTTTACGAGGTCTCTGTCTTCTTCCCAGCTATCCATTTCCCAGAAATTGTAGGAAATGAACTATTCTGAGGTCTGCGTTAAGTTTTTTTGACATTGGCTAAAAGGTTTAAAAATTATGTAGGACACAAACATACACACAGTCAGTATGATCATATAAACTTTCTCTAGGAAATCAATCTCAAAACAGAAATAAACATGAAGGCTAAGTTGTTACGGTAAATGATAGAGTAGCCTTGGTTCTCTGTTGTACAGGCTCATGGTAATTTCAACAGAAGACAACTGTACAGAAATATTCACAAAATCATAGAATAGTTTGGGTTGGAAGGGACCTTTAAAGGTCATCTAGTCCACCCCCCCTGCAATGAGCAGGGACATCTTCAACTAGATGAGGCTGCTCAGAGCCCTGTCCAGCCTGACCTTGAATGTTTTCAGGGACAGGACATCTACCACCTCTCTTGTTAAAGCTTGAATCTGCAGGAAAGCAGAAGACTTTTCTTGATTTATGGTTGTGTTATGCCAGATGAGCCAGTGGGGAAGAAGACTAGCCTGGCTGAACAGATAGCTTTGGCTGGAACTCAGGAAAAAAAGGAGAGTTTATGACCTTTAGAAGAAGGGGCAGGCAACTCAGTAGAAGTGGTTGCATCCCCATCCCTGGAGGTATTTAACAGCCGTGTAGATGTGGTGCTTAGGGACATGGTTTAGTGGTGGACTTGGCAGCACTAGGTTAACGGTTGGACTTGATGATCTTAAAGGTCTTTTCCAAGCTAAACCATACTATGATTCTGTGATTCTATTCTATGAAGAAATTAGGTTAGATATTAGGACCCTATGGAAGATACTGTCATTAGACATGGTAAGGGTAGTGAAACACACAAACAGGCTATACGGGGAACAGGCCTGGACTGATTTTGTCCCAAATGAATGAGAATGATCTTTTTTGAGCCTTTTAAACCGTCCTTTGCTCTGATTCTGTGAAGCAGTTAGTCGTCATCATCAGTGACAGGCTTCTGCCAAATTCTGTCAAATTCCTTTCCAGACTTGCTTTTCCAAAGTCTCACACTCATAACTGCATCATGTTGATTAAAGAATAATTGTCTTCATTAGATAATCAGCCTGGTGAGCCATTTGGAACTCAATCCTGTTATTGCAAATGAATTTTTAACTATTTGCCAAGCAACGAGGAATACAGAAACAACTGGAGCAAACCAGAGCATTGACAGAGATATTAGCCTGTCACATATAGACAACAGTATAAACTTCTTCAAAGGAAAGTGAAAGAAACCTTGCAGGAGGCTGGCATGAAGACTCATACTCTCAGACTGTCTCCTTATCCTTAACAGAGACATGGAGCATCAACAGTTATATTCTTTCAGCCATCCTCTTCTGAACTTCTCTTAATTCTTTCCAAATGACATGTGGACATTCTCATCATCTATGCAAATCCTTAAGTTTTCTTATAAACCTGCTTTACTCTTAGTCTCATTAACATTCATAGCTATGAGTTCCACGAGTTAATTGGGCACCCTACTGGAAATATACTGGAAATATACTGGAAAGTATATTCTTCTTACAGCTTTAAATATTCCTGTCAGTGTTATTGAGTCTCTGCTTGCATTTGTTTCTGGTTTTGGTTTTGGTTTTGTTTATATTTTTTTTTTAATTATGAAAATAAGCAAATATAATAGTAAATCATTCAAAGTTCCTATAGTCCCTTTTTACCTCATCTTTATCCCAGATTATATAAAATGAGCACCCTTCCCATTTTCATTCTGTCTTTATGGAAATTATATGTTTCTGTGGTGGGTGTAACAGGCGAACTCCCATCCAGCTGCCTGCTCCCTCCCCCTCCTTAGCAGGACAGGAGACAGTAGGAAAAACCAGGAGTGAGAAAGCTCATTGGGTGAGATAAGGACAGGCAGAGTGCTCACCAGTACTGCCACTGGCAAACCAGACTTGTCTTAGGGGAAATTAACTTAATTTACTGCCAATTAAAATAGATTCAGGTAGTGAGAAACAAAAAGATAAACATTAAAGGAACAGCTTTTCTCCCCCCTCCAGGGGGTCAGCTTCATTCCTTCACTCCTGACTCCTCTACCCCCACCTCAGGTGGCACAGAGGGGATGAAGGAGAGGTTATGATCGGCGCGCAGCAGTTTCTCTTTGTCACTTCCCCTGCTCTGACACGGGCTCTCCACGGGCTGCAGTCTTGCAGGAAATCTGCTCCGGCGTAGGTTCTCCATGGCTGCAGGGAATACCTGCTCCAGCACCTGGAGCACTTTCTCCTCCTCCTCCTCTGGTCGCAGTGTTCCCTCTGTTGTTTCTCACTCTTTTCCTTCCTCCTTTTTCCTCTGTCCAGTGTTTTTTGCCCTTTCCTAAATATGTTTTCAGAGAAGCCACACCAGCTTCACTGATGGGCTCAGCTTTGACCTGCAGTAGGTCCCCTCCAGCTGGACGGCTGGACAGCTGACCAGTTTAGGAAGCCAACCTCCTCCCAGAGGCCAACCTTGCCATGTACACCCAGACGTGTAATCAATTACTTTCCTGCTAATTGGTGATTATAGGCTGTTCACTTTGAATGTCAAGCATTTGACTTCTTATCGTCTTTTACTTCAGCCATCTAAAACCCTGTTCATAGGCAGCTAGAACAATTTAAAATTCCCCAGCATATCTAAGGCAATCGTATGAGGCTAGCAGATATTCCTCAATACAAAATGTGACTCTGCACAGACTGATAAGAGGAGAAGAGTAAACAGGAATATTTTCAGAGAATGCTGGAAGACTGCAATGTATTCTCTTCATGCACCATGGGAAAGCTTAGTGCCTTCCCATGCTGCGCGGAGAAAATGCATTCCAATAAGATAAGGTGAGAGAACAGCCATAGCAAGGATATATAAGGTACAGGTGGGAAAGAGTCTGATAGATGAGTAAAGATGTAGCTAATATGCTACACAAATGCGCTACCATTGCATACGTGATATGAGGACACCAGGGACAGACAAATAGGTATGAAAACAAACAAAACACATGAGTTGTTGCACTGAAACTGGGCACTCAGCCTTCAACACAGGCAGGTGAGGAACTCCCATAATAGGAAGTTATTCAATTGGTCCTCTATGGGATGTTTCTTCTTAACCTCATGAAAAATACTCTAGAACAATGTTCTGAAAAAAAGTTTATAATCTTCAGACATTTTTGAACAGTGTAACCACAGATGTTCGTGACAGATCTAAATGTATTTAATCCTTCCTTAAAATACTGTTAAGGTGACAGCTACTGGAATTTACTTTTGCCCGTATATTTTCTGACAAACATGTAGCACATTTACTCCATGCATTAAGTTCTTGTTGAATATCTTCATCTTCAATCATCTAAAAAATATCTTGGTACTTTGAAAAAGGCAGTAATTATGTTATTCATGAAAAGTCACAGGATGGCATTCAGTAGCTGATGCAACCCCAGTATTTATATTTAACCTTAAGGTTCAAGATATGTACCTTCCAATTTAATAGAGAATAACTTTGTATTTCCCGGTTATATCTGAATTCTTGTATTTCTTTTACTACATATATCTTAGTTCTTCTGACTGGAAATATTATCAGACATGATGTTTATGAGGTAGCATTTTATTTCCTCTTTCACATTTCACTCAGCCTGAAAACAGACTGCAGTTTCACCTTCGGGAGGAAGGTTGCATTGCTTTCACTTGTTCAGTCAATCAACATAATTTACAAAACAGAATCACTTTCCTACAGTAGGAAGCTTCGGAGCACCTTCAATTCCCATTTGACTTCCAAAATTTGCTGACTGCAGCCCCCCCCAAAGCTATATTGTGGCTTCAGTGGCTTTCATAGGCAATAAAAGCCTTTTGAATTTCCAAACTGAAGGCAATTAGTTCTGTTCTGCAATATAGATAGACAGATTAACCAATTTAAATCTCTTTGTCACACTGATGCATATCACTATGATCAGCCAGCAGAAACCATCCTTGAGGCAGCACAATAACCCATCTAAAAGAATAATCTGTAAAGGTAAGTAATCAAGTGATATATTATCGTATGGTCACTGACGACTTTGCCAAAACACATTAGTAGACATCAAAAACTGCATTGAAAAATGCATATTAGAATATCAGGTTAGGAAGAGACCAATAGCTCAACAAAAAAAACCAACCTCCTTTTTAATAGGTAAGAAATAAAAATTCTGAAAGGGAAGAGCTAAGGTATTCTTTGCATAGCATAATACCCTTGCTGCAGACATTTGCAGAAGTTGAAATTTTGTAACCAATTTTTTTGGCAGGTGCAACTGCATAAAAGCCAAGTCTGTAAGAGATAAATACAGAAGTGAGTTTGATAAACCAGAACCCCCCAGCAAAAATTCAGCTGTAGTGAAGGAGAGAGAGAATCTGACCTCCTCTCAAGGAAAGGTCAGATACCAGCTGAAAACATACCAAGTTCATTGTTTACCTTCCCAGAAAAATTTAAGAAAGCAATCTAATTTCTTATAAAGTTACATTGTTGTTGTAGCATGACAGTCTGAGAAAATACATAAAGCAAAGCTACCGTGGTTAAGTTTTTAGCTCTTCCCACTACTTTTCAGAGCCTCTGCAGCAACTGAGGTTGACATTGGAAACCTACCGTGAATCACACCACCTTCACATCTCCTACATGTGTAGGAGATTTTAGTCTTTACTCTTGTTTTCAAAATACTGTACATATGCACTGTACTTCCATAAAAAATGGGGATGAGGGTATACTGGAAAGATCCAATTAGGACAGTATCACTGTTGTTATGAACCAGTTTTGTACCAAACATGACTGCAATACGGGACACAAACACAGATTACATTTTTTTAAAAGAGTTTGCTCCAGAGCTGGCCTTTAGGAAGTCTGTGCATCTGTCACATAGGAAGAAATTATAGGGTTCCCATGCAGTCCCTCCTAACGACCAGGGCTGCAGTAGTGGAAGACTTTCTTCCTGAAATTTAGCCTCATCTGAAAGGAAAGCTGCAAAAATCTGAAAATTTGTTATCATTTGAAGGTTTCTGAAGCACTGATCAAGGGAATCATGACTATTCCTGATCTGTACAGCAGCATGAGTGAAACTGTCTTATTCATATTTCATGAACACTTGTTGGCAAGTCACAATGGTAAAAGTTATTCCACTAGGGATGTCAAGGAATGCCTCTCATTTTGTTTGGTGGGACTCAACCCAGCAAGCTAGAGGCAAACCTAATTATTTCTTGTTTTGTAGAAGTGAATTCTACTTATGTCTGTGCTGTCATTTTTGTAAGAAATGTAGACTTGGTAAATCATTCCTCCTCTTTATTACACACTGTCGTCTTTTTCTTGGTTAAACTACACTTCTATGCACTTTTCTTGTGCTAAGCCATTAAGCCCAAGAGTAACAAACTACATCACTGTACTCAGCAGGGGAAAGCCTACCAAAATGATGGGGATACTTAACCATTCACGCTTCATCGGAGAAATGGCTTGCATTTGTGCTTGGCTTACCACAATTTTTAGCTTCTACTTTCTTAAATGTGCCTGAGTAGGCAAAAATGCAGGAAATCTACCAAAGGGACTCTGCTGATGGTAAGTAGTTCACAGCCACCAACAGAAAGGTTGGGATGGAATCCAATCCCCTCAACAGAGGTGATAGGGTAAGAGTAATCACTGACATCTTTAAATTTCTACCTTTACAAGGATAATAAATGCTAATGATTACGCCACTGTGGAGGAATTTTGGCTACATTTCTTCTCTACTAGTTTGTCAGGCATTTGATATTATAACATGCAAAAATGTCATGAGGAAGGGTCAATATATGGGGTTGAACTAAAATTCCAACATTTTAATTAAAGAGCAACATTAACCAGTGATATTAAGAG
The DNA here is from genome assembly GCA_009819775.1 of Phoenicopterus ruber ruber. NCBI lineage: Eukaryota > Metazoa > Chordata > Aves > Phoenicopteriformes > Phoenicopteridae > Phoenicopterus > Phoenicopterus ruber. The sequence continues at coordinate 115,563,751 of CM020217.1, forward strand.
CTTATATCAAACTCTGCTAGAGGAAAGTGGTCAACTGGAAAATATAAAAGCATAAAAAGTCTATGTGCTTGATTGCATCTATTGCTTCATCAAATACCAGCCACAGGTGTACATTCTTCTGCTCTCGTTTACATGTTGTAGAACTGAATTTCAGCACTAGCAATGAGCACTGACTAATTAGAGCAGTTATTTCATTGTCTTATTCAAGGGATCCTTCGAGATATATGGTTTCCCAAGAAGCTATTCTTGGGAGCTGCCTGTCCTTTCTGATTTTGTTTGTGTATACACCTCAGTGACTGACTGATGGTGATGGGTCCTAACAATGAGTGGGAGAAACAAAACTTTCTGGATGCCCTCGGCAGGGTTGTCACAAGGAAATGGGAGATCAGGACCAGATAACTCAGCAGTTTCCGAAATCATCCGCACCACACTTCTGTTACAATCCTCCTACAAGCTAATACAGTAGGCTGGACAAGTATCCTTGCCACCATCGTCATAACACTCCCAAGTTCTCAAACCAACAATGGTTCTGGAAGATATCCACTCTGCTGTGCTTTGCTGATACTTAAGTACAGTATGGGTACTGTCCAATAGCAAATGAAGTGGTAGGTAGCATCAGTAAACTGTTAAATAATTCAGATGATAATCTGAGCAAATTGAAATGTCCACAGAGATGTACAATTATCTGGTTTCACTGTGAGAAACATGGCTGATTTTATATTCTAGATCTAAAAGGAAAAGTTTTTTTGGGATGTTGATTATTGGTGAATGTTAAAACCATCACTAATTTTTTGAGGAAAACTTAATTGACTGTGGGAGCATAGCTTTATGCTTCACCCTTATGCATTTTCCACATCTATGCCGTAAATTTTATTGTACAAAATGCTTGTAAGTTTTTGCAAAATTACTCAGCGTTAGAAAAATGCATCAGCCCAAAATAATGAATAAGAATGAAATCTGGGTATACATACGTATATAGAAATGAGACTGATGTGAAAAACAGCTGGGTAGAGCTATTCCTTGTGTAAAACACTTTGTCTTCATTGAATCTCATTTTCTACCATTTCGATTATGCATTGAGGTTTACAAGACTGTAATCTGATGAGTATTTATTGTTTCTTTTGACTTCATATCAGGTCACACAATTGTTATCAATACTGTCATTGAAAAATGAGAGGAAATCTTTAGTACTGATTTTTAAAAGACTAGACTTGAAAGAATTTGCTATGTTAATTATGAACCATGATAATTTCATACTCAGGATTTTGATCTATTTCTATATCCAATCTTCATTAGCTTTCATATGGAAACAAATTGACAAAGATCAGTCCTACGCTCTTTGTGTACTCACACTTCCTAATCTGTTTTTCTGAGGAATTTTTCATACATAAAAAAGGAAAGAGCAATGTTTTTAGCAAAGCTAAGCTGGCTTTGACAGAGCCATAGTAATTTCAAATGTTGGCTGTGTATTACTAATTCCTCATTTTCCTTGATATGCACAAAAGCTCTCTGCTCTATTAGAAGGTATTGCATTTAAATGTACTGCCTTATAATTATCTTGGGCCTAATTATATGGACTCTGTTATTCCTAGTGAATCAATGGGACTCCAACACTACCACTGTTTCTCTATTCCCTTTTCTTAAAAATAGCTACTGAATATTCTACTGAATATCTTTCTCCATGTATTTCTGAAAATGTCTGACAATTAATGAACTACTTTAGACAGTTCCTTCCTGCGTTACAGTAACTTCTCACAGAATTTTAGGAGAAATAAAGTCACTCCTCATAGCTGCACAGTGTACTTCATTCGACGTTGTTCATAGCGATGCACTTAGGCCTATGCTTTGCCTTCACTTTCCTTTATCATGACCACTCCCTTCTCTTTTTAGCTTTCTAAGGAAATGTTACACGGTGTTCTGTCACTATTTTAACATGTGTGTCTGTATATATAGACAGAGAGTGAGTGAGAGAGAGCAGATCACAGAAAAATATCTTATTAAGCATTTCAGCCTTCTCCTTGGCGTCTGGTATTTGCATTCTTTCCTTGGAAGGATAATATGTTCATCTAACAGAATATGATTGATTAACTGAGCAGAAGGGATATTTTGCCTGTGTCAGTACTTGGAAATGCCATAGTCTGCGTTTATTCTCCTGCCAGTCTCTTCTTTCACATGGTTTAATGCAAAATGCCAATCTTTGTAGGGCCCTGCCATAGTTTCTCTACTTTCATCATTATCATTCTGGAAAATTACCTTTATTTCACACAAGTAGGATTGGTCTTATACCCTCAGGGAAAAAGATGTACATACTATTTTGTAAAATATCTCTTTATGAGAGGTTTTAAAATATTTTCTTATTAAGTTAGTATTTACCGAATAAGTGAGATGAGGATGAGGCTGTTTTATTAATCAACAGAATCAACATAGCACAAGTAGCAACAGTGAAAACTTATTCAACTAAACCAGGAACATCAATCAGTCTCTGCCTAAAGATGTGCTTTCTTCAAGTTTTCTGAAAGTGTTTTATTCTGGCTCTGTGAGAAAATTCCTATTAGTTGTTAGTCAGTTCTACTGTCCTTGTATAGTATCTTCAGAGTTACAGACTTGAAAATAAAGTGCAACTATAAATGGATTATGAGTGTGTTATTTCCCATGTAATAAAATTTCACCATCTTTTCTACATGGATGTGTATTTAATCCCAATTTACTTCACTCCTTCATTGAATATACCAGTATTACTGTTTATTTCCCTTCTTCAATTTCAACTTAGATATCTCCTGGTATTAATACAGCCATTCCTGAACTACAAATTAATAAAATTATTTATTCATTACTGTATCCACGCTGTTAGAGATAGTGTGGTCCCACCTAATATCCAGAGTCAAACATGACCTTTTCAATTAAAAAAATGGACAAAACAGATTTGACGTTAGTACTTCCACTTTAAAATCCTTCTGGTCTTACTAAGTAAATGAAGAAGCTTAAATGTAAAAGATTTCTAACTCCTGTATTTCTTAGTTATATCTCTGGGAAAGCTTTTATGATGGGTTGTATTTCCCTAGGGAAAATGATAGGAACTGAGAATAAAGTCTTATTTCCCTCATCGTAGGCTGTCAGCTGTAACTTCTGCAGTGCTATAGGCATGGATTGCCAGAATTGCAAACTTTTCATATCATCACATTGTAGATTTAATTTATTTTTACATACACAACTAGAAAATATAACTCTACACCACTATTGTTTGGTAAATTGGGGTGGAATTCACCTCACCCAATTTAAGCCAAGAAAAATATCCAATTAGCCATCAAAGCTCCCACTAAAGTCAGTGGAGAAAAAGGGTATACCAGAGGATGACTCATCCCATCTGTCTTCGTCACGTATCTTAAGAGTGGGATGAATTGCCTTCCAATGTGCTTATCACTCTTCGCTGATCTGCTAGATCACTTGCTTGCACAGTATGCCTTTTAGATCACTGAAACTGGGTGAAATGAGTGTCACTTTCAGTCCACACAGCAGAAAGCCAAGTGAATATTTCTGTGCTCATGTTTTGGAACCTCAACCCTTCCTTCAGTCTCCTCAGTTAAGATTTGTTACATTTGAAGAATAGGCATGGATGAAAACTCAAGCCAATGAAATCTTTGCTTGAATTTCATAATGTCTGGGCTTTTCGTGTTCAGTCTCCACCAATATTTGTTTTAGCTTCCTGAATGCTCATAGAAACCAAGCAGCAATGACATGTTTTCTATGGATAGGACATTATTATTATGCCAAGGAATCATATTCCCAAAGTTCCTACAGCAACCCACTGATAGAGAATTGAGCAGGATGGATCTAGTCCTTCATAATTTGGATCCCTTTTGCAATGAATTTTTCCAATGCTTTAAAAAGGAAAAAAAACCCAACAAAAAACAACAAACCCAAACCCTAAATATGAAGTTATTTCTGTACCTAGTGCAAAATATTTTCAGGTTGACTAAATCTAACTAGACTCAGAAAAGGAGGAATGGAAAATTCCTTGATTTGCTTTCCCTTTCATTTCTTTCTGATCTTAAGTGGGGCTTTTGACATGGCGTTTCATTAAAAGGTGGATTCACCTTACTATTAGCTTCAGTGGGAGGTGGTGGTGGGGAGATATATCCAACCATGGAGCAGAAGTGATCCCGTATCATCACGGACCAACTGTAACTAAGCAACAGCTCACATTCCTCCAGTTAAATAGTTTTTCAGTTTGGTGTGTTATTGAGCCGTAAAGGAAAAAAAAAATGCATGCACACACAGCCGCTCTCACAAAAATGGCAAATAACAAAAAAATTTATTAACCTTCTAATATCTTGTTAGGATTTTACAAGCCAGTCAAGGACATTTTTTTAATGGAAAACCTGTTAGATTGCTGTAAATTTTGAATAACAAGCTCAACACAAAAGGATTGAGACCCTAGGGAACTCAAAAATTTTTCATTTCTGACAGAAGTGTGCAAAGCACCACCGCTGTCACAAAATCATAACCCCCAGACAGAACAGTCCACTGTCTGTCTCATGGAGTAGTCCTGCACTGAGACACAGACGTTATAGCTACAGATCTCTCTTTATAACTGACTTAAAAAGCTCTCTTGTGTTAACAATTCATATAACACTGAAAAAATAGCATTACCTAGTGTCCAACGCATAAACCCCTAAGTTTTATTCCTACTCTGCTGATCAGCTGCAGTTAGTACATACTTCTTTTTCAGTTCTTTAAGGAGACCTAACCACGATGAAGAGGATGGGACCACATGCTGTTTAATTTAAAAGCCAGAAGAAAACTGTATAAACACAGTACACAATAAATACCAAATGGTTAGTTAATAGTGGGGGAGGGGGACGCTTTTTTTTTTTTTTGAGAAAATCTCTTTCTAATAGTGTCGTCTAGCAGTCAATTCTTCATTCTATGTTATTTGGTATCTCTATCAGTGGCTTGGATTAGAGTGGAAAAGCACTTTTGGTAAAGAGTTGGAGATGACACATAGGGCGAGGCTGTAATAAGCAATGAAGACAATGGATTACTGAAGAAACAGTACATTGGGATCAGCAGTTAAATGGGATGCTTTATTTAATACAGGCAAATCGGATGCTTAATGTAAATTGGTCACTGTAAAACCATTTATTTTAAAGGGTGGAAAATTATTCTGGAAAGAAAGATCTTAGAGAAAGATTTAAAAGTCCAAGGAACCAGCATTTGCATATGATCATTCAGGACATTTTTGACTGAAAGAGACAGTGAGCTCTGTGTTAAACATACGGCATTTTCCTTGATGTGGATGCCACTGAGAAAAACGGTTGTACTCATTTCATGGACAGTGAAAATTAGAAATGAGTTTGGAAGAGACCGATGGGGATGAGGTGCCAATGTCTTAAATTGAGAGACTCAGACCGGAGTTTGCATTGGTAAGTAGTAATATGCAAGTTGTAGCGGTGAATCTGCAGAATAATACAGCTAGTGCTGGGCCCTGAACGTCCACACTACAATGGATGAAAGTTTTATCCAATACTACTTCTAGTCTGGTCCTGTTGTTTGCATGCTCATAAGTGACCAGATCACATTGAAAAGTCTCCTGAAGCATATACTCATCCAGATTTGGGTTCATTCAGCGTCCAGTCTGTGCAATTCAAGGCTGTGTCATGAGGAGAAGCTAGGAGTCATAAGTGGGCATGACAGGAGATTTCCTTCAAAACAGCACTTGTTCTCAATTAAAACACATTTGGTATGTTTACAGAAGCAAAAATATGAAATAGCTTGATGCTTTTGTAAGTAGCTGCTTCTGGACAAATCATTTGAAAGCAGAAGTTTCTATTGTACAGTTCACCAAGGTAATTTATCCAGTGGCTGGAAATTCAAGCTAGATAGGTTTAATATATAAGCAACTAGATAGGTTTAAGGTAGAAACAACATGTCCATGTTACCTGTGAGCATAAGTGACATAAATACCAGTTTAACAATTTCTGCATTGGATTCTCTAGTACTTAAAATGTTTTAACCAAGGTTTTCTTTAAAGATACGAGTTTGGGTTTGTGACTGAAGACTTACCTCCACAAACACGGAGATGCACAGAGGAACAATGACAAGTAGGGCAATCCACAGGGCTGTCGCAGGAGGGTAAACAGTGGACCCAGTGGGCAAGGCCACTGGTGCCATCTGTGTTTGAAAGAGTGTTTCTCTATGTGTTGATCTGTGTATGTATATGTATGTATATATGTGTTGTATACATGTGTTCGTATGTGTGGGAATACAAGCTCACGCTCACTGCTGGTTGGACCTGGGAGCATGCACCCTTGTGTCTATCAGGCTGCCAGATTCAGCAGTCCCTAACAGTATATGGAAGTTTAAAAAAAAGAATATAAGATGAAAAATTAGAAAATTGCAGTGTGGTCTTTAGCCCATAATTTAAGAATATATGGAGAGTTATCTTACTAATGTCTTCCCTCCAGCTCAGGCTTGATGCCACAGACCAGTAAAAAACCACTGAGAACCAACTGGTCAGAAATGAACATGGGAATTCAGATACATAGCTTAGAGTTTCCAAGGGAGCTCAGTGTGATGTGATCTGGTGAAGTTCATGCAACCAAATACTGTAAAAACACTATTAAGCTTTTTTCTTCCTTCCTTCCTTCCTTCCTTCCTTCCTTCCTTCCTTCCTTCCTTCCTTCCTTCCTTCCTTCCTTCCTTCCTTCCTTCCTTCCCTCCTTCCTTCCCTCCTTCCTTCCTTCTTTCCTTCTCTTGACAATAACCAAATAATGAATGCATAAGAGCATTATAGTTTGTTTTGAGAAGGATAATTTCTTATTACCACAAACTTTTAGCTTGTACTTCTCTTTTTTGCCTGTTGTGTTCAGCATAGACACTTACGCCAGGGGAGGTTCAGACTGGATATTCGTAAAAATTTCTTCACTGAAAGGGTTGTCGGGCATTGGAACAGGCTGCCCAGGGAGGTGGTGGAGTCCCCAACTCTGGAGGTATTCAGAAGACGTTTAGATGAGGCCCTAAGGTATACGATTTAGTGGGGAACTTGGTAGTGATAGGTTAAATGGTTGGACCCAAAGATCTTGGAGGTCTCTTCCAACCAGAACAATTCTATGATTCTATGATTCTATTATTTATTTACACTAGTTTGTATAATAAAACTAGTTGTCACTAGAATTCATTTCTCAAGAAGGGCTCAAAACACTTTTTTTGTTTATTTCCAAACTCCCCATGAGCATAAATTAGCATTTTGTTAAGAATCGGTGAAAGATGTGTTAACATTTTTCAAAAATCCAGCGAAGTGAATAAAAATCTTATGCATCTGTCAAAGACAAGAAACATTTTTCAGGACTCAGAATGTTCAGCTTGCAAAATTAACCCACCACTACCTTTTGAAAAATAAAAAACCCAAACCAAACCAGACCTTTTACTTAGAACTTTATTATTGAGCTTTATATCCTAAAAATACTTTGGGTGTTTTGTTTCATGTAGATTCTAAGATAATCTTCTGTTGAAAGCACTTTGATGAAATCATTTCAACATTCTGTCACATCAACTAATCATATCCCACAATGCTCAGTGCATTTGCAGTCCCGATGTAGATATGAAATTAAAAGTTTGGCTTACTATTTCAAGACTTCCTTTGCACAGTTTTGTAGTTTATTTTATGAATTCAAAAGTCTCAGAGATCACCTAACTTTATTTTTACATACATCGTCGAGGAGCAAAAAGCTAGGGAGTAACAGGAGACAGTCCGAGCAAGCAAAAACAGAGAAATGCAATTAGAAAAATGGAAATTAAAATTTTATCCAGCATACAGCATCCCATCTCCAAACTTCATGGAAGTACATTAGCATGACAAACTTGACAGTGAAGAAGAGCTCTGTACGCTGGCCCAACTAAACATGACAAATAATAGATTGGTTTAACCTGATTAGTGATATTCATATCAGTTTGAAGGAATATTGGGGAACTCCCAGAAATCTATCCTTCTGATCCTGTTTTCTTCTGACTTCTGTAGTCATTTATGTGGCTCTTTTTCTATCTGAATAGAAAGCTGCTGTAGGTTGGAATTTTACTGAATGTAATGTAGAGTGATTGCTTGTCAGGGTTGTTGTTGGTATGGTGACACATCTCTGTTATTACTGCCATGAGGTTCGTTTTCACATTCTTTTGAGTACTTGGAATTTTCCTCAAGAGAAAAAAATGGGCCATTATCACAGCTTCTGTTATTGCATCTGGCACCATTACTACTGAAGCATTTCCATCAAGTTTCATCCAAAAATAGCAGAAAAAAAGAAAGATGTTCCAATGGCTTTAAGTTACTTTTTTTTTGTCTGATATTTTAGGATAGAGAGTCTGAGCCTGTGGTCCAACACCTGCCCACAATCCAGTGAAGCAGTACACATCATCTCTTGTCCTGCCCTGGCAACCTTCTATCTGGATGCAACACAGAAATGGCTGTGAAATATAGTCCAGAGGAGTTGCCTTAAGAACAGCAGCATCTCTTTTATACCATCTTCCTCCTTGGTGGCCTTTCCCTGCCGCACCCTACACAAACGTGAGAAGAATGTACCAATCTGGCTGTGGGAAGGAAATCTGTCACTTCTGCTCACCAGATTTTCTCTACATTAATTGAATGCGGAACAGACACAGTAAGTCTACTTCTTGAGGACACTGGATGCACAAGGCTTGCACTGGAGTTCTGTCTTATACATACGTTAAGCCCACAACGTCTGTGAAAGTCATAGGCCTACGTTACAGTTCTCGAAACCTCTCTTGTTGCATATGCACAGTGAATCCACTATTTGGTAGGGAAAATACGGAATATGTAGCTCTTTCATGAGGCTAACACAAGGCATATGAAAGCAGAGACACTGGTGGTTGAAACGAGTAGAGTTCAAACTAACAGATATAATGTCAAAGCTTAGTATTTTAGGGGGAACCAGAAAATTCTCATTATGATGGACGGAAGTTGGAATCCTTGTCTTATGTTTGGGACATCTAGTCAGGGTGGAAGGTTAATAAAAACTGCCTTTTTTATCAGTGATGTTCTGCTACAGCACTTTTTTACTTTTTTTAAAATTTTTTTTACTGATACATTCCAGGACACTGGAACCCATTCTATATTATGGCCAACGTTAAAGTAATCTGTGAGGCAAAGTTTGTGGAATGTAAAAAAGAACCGAGTTCTGACTATGATCCCTAGCAAGGTTTCCTCCTCAAAATGTATCCTGGGTTGTTATAGGGCATGTTCACAATTGTTGTGCCTAGAATTTGTTTTCCTGGTTTGTTCACCATATGTTGAATGCAGTTCTGCATTTGGTTGTGCTGAAGGGTTGGCCAGGTAGCAAGGAGACACCTTGTTCTGGCTGTTTCACTGTGCCATGCAGAAACCTGAAGAGAAAGGTGGAGATTGCATCTTCCAGAAGAAAAACCTGGGGAAAGAGGAGGCAAGGGAGCTCCTGCAGTGTAGGGAGAGAATCAGAGCAATCAGGGAATCTGGAGCATGAGAAGACACTGGGAGATGCTTGCGATGAATAGATTTGATAACCAGATAAAACTGAGCCAAATCTGTGTAAAGAAGAATATTTTACTTGAATCCAGAAACAGACAGGCAAACTTTGTGGCTGCTTAAAGAGAGCAAGACTCAAGAGAGGGAGGGACCTTAGGGGATACAGCTGGCAGGGAAGTATGAGCTGCTTTTTAAGACCAGATGTAGTCTCTCACTCAGAAAATCTGATTTTTTTCTATTTGAAAATTATCTCGTTTAAATAAAACTTAGCTTTGCTGTCGGAAAGTGTTTTTATCGCTTTTGCTCTTTTCTCTTTAAGGAAAAGATGCAGGTAGACCTCTCTTAACTCTCTAGGGTGTTATCACAACCACAGAAAGATGAGTCCACCGTAATGGGAGAGCTCAGGCTGGAATTTAGCACAGTTCCATGAGCACAAGAGGTACTCATTTGACTCTGTAAACCATTTGGCCATTTACATTTCCCAAGAGGCACAGTTTTACAGACTTTATCCTGTGTGTTTGTGCCAGTGGAAAGCAAAGCTGAGCAGAAGTTAACTTTCCTGAGCAGAAATGAAACCTAGAAATGAAGCCTAGGCTGGTGTTAATGCATGTTTTGGCTCAAGCAATTTTGCACCCTTAAAAGGAATCAATTTCTTATTTTAAAAAAAATAAAGTTACTGAAATTTTGTGAGCCAAATGGCATGTATGAAATAAAAGGATATAAGTCCAGAACAAAGTCTTAAGATCCCTTATTGGACATACAGAACTCAAATGGATTCAAACTGGACCTTTTTCTGCATCCAAAGTGACAAGTATTAACACAGTGGCTGAAGCTCCCCTGATAAGCGACTCAATTATATCAGGTTTATCGCAAGCCAGTCTTAATAAAACTAAAAAATGAACTCATGCCAGTATCAACCTGACCAAAAATGTCACTAAAGATCTTCCCAATTACAGTTTAATTAATATGTCAGGGAGTAAAGCTAGACTAAAAAAAATTTTGTGATCAGTTTTACAGAGAAATAATTGCAGCTGTTCACATGCAATCCTTTGAGTTCCTAAGACAAGTAGAAGAGATTGAAACGGTGGTGATACAATCTGTAATTGATGGTAGACTTTTATTTACCAAGCAATGCATTCTTCATGAGCTGGCAGGCAGGTTTGATTCCATGACAGTGAAGAAAACCTGTTCAAATGGACTTGAAATAGAAAAATTTCTTCAGGGTGCTGAGGAAGCTACGTGAGAAGTACGGGATGTCTCAAAGCAATGCAGCCACAGTGTTGACAGGTCCATTTTTCCGAGGAGAGGGTAATAAGGGCTGTTGCCTGCTCATTCACAGGAGTGTATTCTCCAGGCTGTGTGCCGTAGAGATGTCCTTCCTTCTCCCTCTTCCGGACCACAGATGAACCCGGCCATAACATCACAAAACTTAAATAGGTTTTTTATATGGATGGAAAGTTAAATGATACTGAGATTAGAAGCATGAAGTGTACTATATCTGTAAGACTGAGCAAATGTCTTCAGTTAGAGATTATCCAAGAAAGTTAAAGGAAAAAGAAACACAAATCTCAGTGAAGTCAATGGGATAACTTGCCCCAGATTTCTGTGGGCTACTTTAAGAATCTCCCTGTGAGCTTTCATGACCTAAATTTCCGAAGTTATGTATGCAAGCTGAAGAAGGGAAGCTTTGGGCAGTTTTTGGAAACTAGGTATGATTTTGCAGCTTCAAGCACCTAACTATAAATTTTACCACTTGATTTAAATGTCTAACTCTGCCAGACCAAGTGAATCTTACCTGGAAGTGAAAGATTTATTTACATATTGATCTCAAAAGAGTGTTTGGGATTTATTTGATAGTTGCTTCTGACAGGTTAAGTACAGAAGGATAAAATAAGTGGGGCAAACATCTTTTGAGGTGGGATTTGGGTAACATACAGGCCTGCCAGTATTAAAACACTAGTAGAGGATGGCATATTTTATTTCCTTGTAAAGGAAAGTAAAGGAGGACCTTAAAGAAGTGCTTTCCCAATACAACTATACTGAATTAATAGAACTGGCAGCTATGTAACCTCTCTCTGTAATTATTCCTGTTACAAATTGAGATCATGTTCCCAGAAAAGTGTGCTTGAGAATGATACCAGAATTCTTCACAGAGGTGTTAGCTACATCTTTAAATAAATTTGTATTTTGGGGTATCCCACAGACTGCTGTCAAAATGAAAATCCCCTCGAATCAGGTGCATAGAGAAGCCTACATTCCCCAGAGAGACTCGGGATTAAGAGAGTTAAATGCAGGAGCTGGGAGACATCTGCCTGATCCATCATCTTTACTTGCTCCATTTATTTTTGATTTATTCACTATTGGTAGGGATGTAAGATATGAGAAGAATAGTGAGAAAGGTTGATAAAAGGAGAGACAAGCTGAAAAGAGAAGAACAGCATCAGTGGAAAAGGGGGATATCCACGTGAAAAAAAAAAAATGAAACATTATGCCAACATTGTCTCCATCTAGAATCAAATGGGAGCGCAGGGCAACCTAACCAGTGCCTGATCCGCTGCCCTAGGCACATCACTTCAAGGCATCCGAAGAACTGCAGCCACAGGTATCGTGGATGGGTATAGTACAGGAAGGCTAGGCAAATGTTTTGGAATATCTAATTTCTGTTGTTCTTGCTGGTAGTTGTGACTGAGAGTGTTTAATGTCCTGATTCTTAAAGTCTCATCTCTTGCTACATCTTCTTTTCAGTCGTAAACTGGTAAGTTTTTTACTTATCTGAACAGGATCTCAGGGCAGGGAGTTCCACAGGTTAAAAATGTATTAGAGGAAATTCATTTTTCTTTTTACAGTTTATACTGTATTGCCTATCCATGAGTAATCCCCCCATTTTTGTCTCTCAGTTTGACCACTTCTTCTAAGTCAGTTCTGTTCTTTTTTTGTTGTAACTCTGCCCTCATTAATGAATGTGTAAAATGTCTCAGTAAGGATTTGGTCAATGGTGGGATTTTTTTTTTATTTCAGTGTGATAGTTTGTTCTCATGCGAGTGGCTTTAACTCTGCCGTGGGAACTCTGCGTGGCTGGCTTTGTTCTCTCCGTTCTCATTCTCCGTACCGCAGCTCGATATTTCTGATGCTAGTATTTATATCACCTCGTCGCAGAATTGAAACATTATCATTTTGGGTGTGTTCAAAATGCTGGTGATGTCTTCTCATGTTGTCCAATTTCATAGATACAGTTTAATCCACTTTCTACGCTTTGTAATGACTGTCACATCGAACAAGCAGGCGAGGGGTGCGTCTCCAGAACACCAGTTAACAACAAAATGGTAGCAGATTGCCACGTACTACAGAAATCCCATCTCATGTCAACTAAGTATTTAGTTTGAAAAAAAATGTTGTACAGTTTTCTAGCTGCTGTTAGTTACACAGGAGGCTATAGCCTACTGACTTGATTTCTTTTCATGTGGGAAGAAGTTATGAGTTTTTCTCACTGATGTAAACAACGTATTCTTTTTGATGGTTGGCTGCTCTCAATTTTTAGAATGATCTAATATGAAACTTTTAGGTACAACAGTTTCTTGGTCTGGAATAATACTACCAAGTACAATGGGAAAATGTAGGAAGTGATATATTTTCTAGCATAAGCAACAGTATTAATATTGGCCTGAAATGATAACTCAGTTCTGAAAAATATCGACAGGTTTCCCGGCCTTTCATAATGTGCTAGAGACTAAAGGTTTGTTCCACTTTATTTTAAAATGTTTTGAGGTTACTATAATTGAATTCACCTCTTAATGAACAAAATGGTTGTGGCTACAGATATCATATTATTAAATATTAGTAGATACTAACAACCTTTCCCTCAGGAAAACCATCAAAGTACCACCAAAAATACCATTGTAGCTACCAGCTTTTTTAATATTTCTGAGAGATCAAACTAAAGATTTTACAAATCAATTGCTCATGCTACAGTTTCTTGGATGAAGGCAAGATGGTCTTATATCATCTTTGGTAAAACAGTCTTAAGGAACTCATGCTCACTTGTGCATTACGAAAGTAAGACATATAAAATTCATCACAAAATTCAAGCTTTGGCCATCTCCGCTTTTTCACAGAATTAGTTTCTGTCTTTACGCCTTTATGCATTCAGAAGATATGGTATGAAATTGGTAAACAAACCACTCATTTGGGGGGTCATATAGAAGATGTATCATCACGTACTAGAAAGGCTTGCTCTGCCACAGTCTATTTTTTGTGGTTAACTGATGCTGATTTCTAAGGTTGCTAGTATTTTAAAAGAACAACATTCTCTCGTAGGAAAACAGAATAAATAAATTACAAAATAATTGCTAAAGCAACCATATGTCACATCCTCTTTTGCTTCTCTTTCTTATTTTTCCCATCTGAAAGATTCATCTTCTGAAGCACAACCTTTTCTTCTGACCTTTAGGAAATTAAATAAAAATGAGGATTTTCCCTCCTCCCCACTTGGAGGATGAAAAATGTGTCTATAATAAGAAGTAAAATAGATTAAAATCCTCCTTAATAAGTTATCAAAACCTCCAGAATGCTTATAACAAAATCTCCTAAATGTCTTTTCCTTCACTTGGGAACATGTGCAATTAAGGAACACTAAAAAAAAAAATTAAAATAGATTTCTTAATGGGTTACAAGCCCAATCCATAATTAACATAAACATCAACCTTTTTGTCTTCACCACAAACAGTTCTTTCTGACATAATTTGATGACACAGAAATTTTGGTAATAGCACAAAAATGAATCAAACTGCATTTCAAAAATAGTTTTAGCTGGCTCCTGTGATTTGTCTCCTATCAGAGCCATGACCAACACTGCAGCTTCCTTCCACGCTGGTTCTCCAGAGTGCATCTGCCCTCTATCAGCAAACCATTTAGAGCCTTCACGAGGTGTTCATGTTTCATGTCCTTGCTTTACATGCTAAGACTGATGAACACCATACTCATTAATGGGTTTGATTATCCTTACATGGATCCCCATTAACTAGGAGCTGGATTATTTCCAAAGCTATTTTTCAAAGACATTAGCTCAGGCATTTTGTCATTGTAACTTTTGGCCAATACCTGTTTGGGTTGCTTGTGGTGACAGAGATAAAAGAATACACCCAATTAACGAAAGAGGGACCTTCAAGGTCCTTAAGGAAAATTTAATAGGGAAAAAAAAAGAAGAAAGTATTAGTGGAAAATACCCATAACATGCTAAAGTATGGGTCCACTGCTTGACTGAGAGGAAGATGACCAGATTTCAAAATAGACCAAAATAGACAAGTCATAATCCTCCAAAAAGCAGGAATTATCCCTTCTGAGACAGGGATATGCTGCTGTATGCAGGAATGAAACCTCTTTTCTTTTCTTCTATTGAATGATACCTAAAGCCCACAGCCAAGATTTCTACCAGCATTAAATGACATGGGTTTGTGCTTTGAAATCTGCAGGATTTGGAAACAACATGTATCGTGTGGATTCACTGTGACTTGACTTCCTTTCACTCCTAAAAAGCCGCAATATGCAGAGAGGGGATTACTTACAGACATAGCTATAACACATAACCCTTCATCTACACAGAGGGCTTCCTAAAAAGGATCAAGTGAAAACAAAACAAAATTGTGCTGCTGCCTAGGGAATTATCTAATGTACCATGTGTGAAAATGGCTCTCCTCAAAATGAAGCAATGCAAGAAGCAGAGAGACTGCAGTATCACACAAAAGTCAGCTTGCGCCTAGTGAAAGGCAGCTTGAACATATGCTGGTATCCAGAGTGGGATGGATACAGTTCATTCACATCCACTCTAAAAATATCATGCAGCATATTGCTGAGGAAGTAGTAGGAGAAGAGCAGGCAGAAGCAACATTCATATCCCTGCGCCAGGAACTGCGTTAGGAAGCTGGGAACTGAGAGGTGGTGATAAAAGTGGTGGTGTCACCTTCATCTGCCTTGAGTAGTTGAGCTTGCTGGTGGGTCATTGTCCTTCACTGCTGCCACCTCCCCTTGCTACAGAGAGTGAACGTTATTACCGCAATTGCTCGTTACTAAGGGCTACCCTTAAGGGGGACACTTAAGGAGAAGGTTATATTGATGATATTTGCTCTGTGTGTCCTTAGAAGATAAGGAGCATGACAACACTAACCTTAGGAACACGGTGACATTAACCTTAGCTTACAAAAACATCATGTAAATCTCTTATACACAGTAATGAGAGGGTGGAAATTTTATGCCAGCAACTTTGCAACAAATGCTGTTAGCTGTGTTTTGTACAAGTGTGTTTCATAAACAGGAAAAGATTGGCTCCAGTAAAAGACTCTTGGAAGACTTTTATTCTTTTTGCTCTCAAATAAGGTTCATGGTTTTACAAATAACAATGCTGAACTATTGCTTACACTCCTGAGACTCCTGTATATGAACTTCTTAATGTCATCAATTTAGATATGAAATCACAGGGGGAAGCATTACAATATGAGGAAACGGAATTTCATTCAGCTACTTCTGAATATTGCCACTCTCCTTTCTTTAAATCTAGATCCAGAATCTCACAAGAAGACAAATATTTTTCAAAACAAATGGTCTGACATCCAGCCTACAAAAAATGGAAGAAGAATTAAAGGAGCTATTTAGGACTGTGGCTGCACCCCTTTTGGAACATGTATTTAGCTGAAATAATTTGACACTTTTATAGGTTTCATGGTGTCTGAAGATGACCTTTGTTGTCTAATTATCTACAGCTGTCCCTGAGGAAAACTTCAGACTTTATATTCAGGTGAGAGCCTTCAACTGTAACCCGTGTGTTTGTCACATACAGCTTTCAGGAATACAACAAGGTTGTGACACCCAGGAGCGCAATTGAAAGTGCAGCCCTTCCACATGGCAACAAAAGATCTGTCACACAAGGGACAGCATCCACAGGTCAGATTAACAGCAAGTACCTTCAGGGTGGCTGAGGTATTTGATTGGGATACGTCTGTTGTTTTCTTTCCATGAACAAGAGTGAAAAACGGTACTGAACACCCACATTTGCCTTTGCCTTTCCTCTTTGTCTTCTCCAAGACATTGGTGTTGTGCATGGCATGGTCTATTTGATCAGCTGGGAGGAGTTGCTCTGGCTTCCTCTGGTCAAGTGTTTCCTACCTGGCCACAAGGCTCATGCACCAGACAATCTGCCACCAGTCCTTAAAACTATTCTCTGTCCCAAGATCTAATGAGAATCCTCAAAATACATTCATTTAACTTCTTCATTGCTTTTTATTACTAACAATTACTACAGACACTTTCATATCTGTTGTAGGTTGTTTGGCTTGGCTCTCTGTTTCACTCCCCCCACCCCCTTTTGTACAAATCGTTTAGCTGCCGAGACACAGACAAGTTAAGTAGAATCCTTTTAATAGAAAAATGGATTTGAGTTCTTGAATTGTGTTGCTTTGGCAGCTCTGATAAGGAGAAAACACCGCAGTGTGGTGATAATGTGGGAAAAGCTTCATCGTCTGCTATTTCTCACTCCTTTGCTGCATTTAAATTATGTAAGAGTCTGCTTCCATCTCAGCCTACTGCACCCCGCTTAGCAGCCTGCATGACTCTGCAGTTAATTCTTGCAGCTACTGTAATTCCCTCTTGAAATCATTTGGCAGTTCACCCTGCAGAAAAGGGCATATCTGGAAATTGCCTTTTCTGCAGTTTCACAACGTCTGCGATTATCCGATTTAAGCCGGAGGATCACACTCAGAGGAATTGAATTTCCATACCTGACTAATAGCTCCTGTCTGCGCTTCTATTTCTAGTGGGTTCCTCATGAAACAGCAAGTTTTGGATACAAAATTCTGAAAAGAGCTTGCTGAGGAATAATCAAACTAAAATCAACACAAGCGCTGAGTGAAAACTGGACATTAACATTCACACTAAATCTCTTAAGGTAAAGATTAGACTAAAGACCATTTATTCCTGGGAGATTTCTCATACAGTTTAGTATCTCCTTCAGGAAGACATTTGATTTTTTGGAGTCAAATTTTTTGCCCAAAAATAACATTACAACAAGCTTTATCAAAATAGGGTTTGTGAGAGATTGTGCGCACAGAGGCACGTGCCACTTTCCCCTTTTGGAAGACAAAGGATCAGTCCAAAATCTCTACAATGTGGTCAAGGAACACTGAGTTTCCTGAAGTTCTAATAAGAAAGGACTGTCCTGTTGGAATATGAGAATTGTACATCATCCTGTTTTGGGGATTGCCACAAGGTGTTAATAAATGTTTTGACATTCCCAGTCAGATACTCAACATGCTTAATTTTCACAAAAAAGCTTGGATGTCGAAGTTTCTTTACAATATGGGAAGACAATAAGATCAGTGTTTTTATACTACTCTAAACTGGTTTGTCCTTTCCTAAGAGAGTGCTGGTTTTGTTACTGAATGTTTTCCACAGCCTGTTGTGTTGGCATTTAACGTCCTGGTAGTTGAGACAACTTCACAACAGCAGATTGGGTTTCTTGTTGGCTTCATTGGTGCTTTTTTACAAATATTGTCCAGTCTTGCTGAAATGCATCAAAAGATTTGTATTGCTTTAGGATCATAAGGGTTAATTGTTATTGTCTTCCATGAAAGTGTCCAGTCCATGGTTCAAGACTAAAGTTAGCTGTGACAATTTCTCTTTGATTTGGAATTGTGATGGGGTATTAAAAAAACAGATCCTAAAATAACATCCAGCTTCTTTATTTTTTAACCCTGATCTCACATGAGATTCCATGTTCAAGCGGAAGGAAAGGAATCATTTCCGGCAATTTCTTCTTACACCAGCTGTGAAGATGTAAGATTTTACAATTAAGTATGATATAGTCTTATGGATGTGCTGCCATTCAGTGAGACCTGGACAGGCTGGAGCGTTGGGCAGAGAGGAACCTCATGAGGTTCAACAAAGGCAAGTGCAGGGTCCTGCACCTGGGGAGGAACAACCCCATGCACCGGTACAAGTTAGCGTTTGACCTCCTGGAAAGCAGCTCTGTGAAGAAGGACCTGGGAGTCCTGGTGGACGACAAATTCACCATGAGCCAGCAATGTGCCCTTGTGGCCAGCAAGGCCAACGGCATCCTGGGGTGCATTAAGAAGAGTGTGGCCAGCAGGTTGAGAAAGGTTCTCCTCCCCCTCTAACTCTGCCCTGGTGAGGCCCCATCTGGAGTCCTGTGTCCCGTTCTGGGCTCCCCAGTTCAAGAAAGATGAGGAACTATTGGAGAGAGTCCAGCGGAGGGCTACAAAGATGATGAGGGGACTGGAGCATCTCTCCTGTGGGGAAAGGCTGAGGGAGCTGGGGCTGTTCAGCCTAGAGAAGAGAAGATTGAGAGGGGACCTCATCAACGCTTATCAATATCTCAAGGGCGGGTGTCAAGAGGATGGGGCCAGACTCTTTTCAGTGGTGCCCAGCGACAGGACAAGGGACAATGGGCACAAACTGGAACACGGGAAGTTCCGTCTGAACATGCGGAAAAACTTCTTTACTGTGAGGGTGACAGAGCCCTGGCACAGGCTGCCCAGGGAGGGTGTGGAGTCTCCTTCTCTGGAGATATTCAAACCCCACCTGGACGCAGTCCTGTGCAGCCTGCTCTGGGTGACCCTGCTCTGGCAGGGGGGTTGGACTAGATGATCTCCAGAGGTCCCTTCCAACCCCTGCCATTCTGTGATTCTGTGATTCTTATCTCGAAGGGTGCCCGGTACATCTTGCAATGTGCTAAGCACCTTCAGTTCCCATAGAAACTAAATGGGATCAAAGGACACCCAGCACCTTGCTAGCACAGGCTGTTGGCTGACGACCAGCCTAGATGTTTATTTGCAGATGTGCTACACCACTTACTGCTTTCAGAAGAGTTGTAAGTTTTCCATTAGATAGATAAGACTGAGGACTTTTCAAGGGCACAGTGCTTTAAAGCTTTTTGAAACCTATAGTCTGAAATAGCCTCTCAGATACATGTTCAGCTCATACCAAAAATACTAAAGGAGCAGTGCAGTTAGTGTGAATACTTTTGCCGCACCTATTAAAAGAAACTCTTTTTTGCAGCGATGTTTTACATACTGGCCACGGAGAACACTGCGCCAATCTGCAGAGCTATCAGAATCACAGGGAACGTTTTAGCACTGTGAAGCTAGCAGCAATACTAGTGGGATGCAGACTTCATTCAGTCCTCTGTAGCATGATTCCCTATGCCATACTGTTGTAGGATAAAAATATGTAGTTTAAAATCAAACAGAAGAGAAACCCCTCTAATTCCCCCTGTGTACCTTGTAAGTATAGTACAAATTTGTCTAACACTTCTCCCACACGAGGCAGGAGCACAGAGATGGCAAACGTGGCACGCAGAGTCCAGATATCCCTCGTGTATTTATGCACACAGATGTACCCATTCTTGCTGTAATACCTGTTCTTTATTTGCTGTGGTATAAGTTATCCAATCCATGCTGATGCCCTCTCGTGACACTTTGAACTTTGAGTTTTGAGGGTGTTGGACACCAGTAACTGTGGGCACTTTATAGAATTTTAGGTGAGATTTGTCTGATCATATCTGGACAGCTACAGTGCAGATGCCCACAGCTGACTTAGTCACTGTATCAATGGAGAGAAATAAGCACCAGAATGGGAAATTCGTTCTGTTGTGAAGCTGATATTAAAATCAGTGAGGAAAACTGTACAATAGAAAAAAAAATATACAAACAACCAGAAAACCCACCCTTATTTCTTCTCATTGAATATAAAAGGTATCCAAGTGGTTAAATAAGCTGTAGACAAGTACCTTATGGTTTTCTAAGATTACATGAATCTCACTTCACAGCTGCCTGAGATGGACTATAGCCAGCTGACACTTTATAACATATATGCATTTGTCTGTCATTGGAGTGACACATTTGGTGACCTGTGGGTGTATTCCTCAGCAGAAGCTGCTGCCTTGTAAGAAAGCCATGGGTTTCCCCGAGGGAGGCACTCCTGTGTCCGGCGGGTGCTGCAGGGCCGGCTGGCTCAGCAGCTGCGGTGCTCGCTGCTGTGACAGGCAGTCTGCCCTGCAGCAGAAGACGGGAGCTGCTCCTTCCTGCGGAGTATTGGCTCCGTTTCCTCCTGCGTGAGGCAACAGGACCCAAATCTCTCTCAGTTCTGTAAACGGGAGGAAGCTACTGTTTTGCCTGGGGCAACTTGTCCCTTTGCAAGGCAGGAGTTCCCAGTTCTCCCATGCTCCTTGCTTTATTTCCCCCACTTTGAGGACTGCTTGTCTGCCTTGGCACTGTGGGTACAACCTTGCATTGCTAGCAAGAGCACTCTCATTTTGCTTATATTACAGTCATGGAACAATTTAGGTTGAGAGGGACCTCCAAAGGTCCAACCTACTGCTCAAAGCAGAACTAACCAGAAGAGTTTTCTCAGGGCTGTGTTTCACTGAGTCTTGAACACCTCCCAGGGTGGTTCCCTTCACACTCTCCCTAGGCAACGTGGTTCAGAATTTGACCCTTTTCATGGTAAAAATATTTTTCTTTCTGTCTAACCAGAAAAGAATCTGTCTCAGTCTTTGTGTCCTCCCAGCAGGTAGTTGTAGAGAGCACTAAGGTCTCCCCTGAGCCTTCTCTTCTCCGGGATGAACTGACCCAGCTCTTTCAGCCTCTCCCTGTATGCCGTGTGCTCCTTCCAGCCCCCTGGTCAGCGTGGTGGCCTCTGCTGAACTCGCTGCAGAATATTAATGTCTATCTTGTTTGTACTAGAGAGCCCAAACCTAAACGCAGCACTACAGGTCTGGTCTCAGCACTGCCAAATAGATGGGAAGGCTCACCTTCCTGGACCTGCTGGCTACACTCCTTCCACTCCGAGTAGCTGAAAGCCAAGTCACTCTTTTCTTTATCAAAAATGCCCTTTATAGATTCAGGACAATGAAAACACAGAGATAATTTTCTTTTCCAGTGCTCATGCTATTTTCAGTTTCAGTAGCAGGGATTTCTAAACCTTGGTGGTAACATCAGTGAACACACAGATTTTTCTAATTCATGCCTCTACCCATCCTGTCACTCACCCGGTTCTCACCCAGCTGAGAGATCTTCCCCTTCATTCTTTTTATCTTATGCTCTTCCTTCTTCAGGGTCTCTAAAAATTGTTAGTTCCCTGAAGCATGTAGCACCCCCCCCCCCAATAAAATAAATAAATTAAAAAAAGAAGTGGAATAGCTATATTGCAACTTCAAGGCTTTATGAGACTTTTCCCTTATGTTGGGTTTCATGAGTAAAATTCAATTTTAATTAAAAAGCTTTCTATATTTTACTTTGTTCTAAAATTGAGGACAGGATTGAGCTTCTTAAAGAAAAAAATTTAGGCAAACTGTCTTTGTAATCAATGTAGTCCTCACCTTCTGACACAGTTTCTTACAACATCCTTCGTGACTGGCATCTTAGCCATCGAGTGAGGACACACTTTATAGGTATGCATTTTCTTAAAAAAAAAAGTTAGAAACCTATAGCTGAGTGTCTTCATTTTTTTCTCAATAAAAATATGAAGCAGCCCTATTCAAGAAAAAGTAACACGTCCGGTAACCACCTGTTATCTGTAAAAAGTCCATGGAATGTGGTTTTCACCCCTTTCGCGTGCAGTTCCCATGAAGCATACATCAGCTTGAGCTTTTTATTGTGCAAGCCTGTAGCTGTAATTTTGCAAGTGTCTCTGCTTCAGTCCAACAACGCACTCGCTGGTGGGTGACGGTAGCATGTCGTGCACTGTCGCAGGTGAGTCCGCAGCGAATGACACAAGGCCAAGGAGCGTTTCAGCCCCGTCCCCGATGCTGTTGGCGGAGGCTGGCACGTACTGCCCGGAGCAGTTCCTGACACAGCTCGGCAGCTGACACGACCACGGGACAGCTCACGGTAAGCACCGTGGCTGCAGTTACCTTCTTTTGGAGACTACGAGAGTTTAGCAGCATAGGCATGATGACATTTGCCATTTGGTCCCAGGACCAAAGAGTGGTCTCCAGTATCACTTAACGTAGGAGTACAGAAGCAGCCAGTTAGTCCTCAAAGAGAAGGAAAGGCGTCATAATCCAAATGGGAAAGAGAAGAATAACTTTTCCAGGACTTTTCCCTGCCTCAAAACAGCCAACCAACCAACCAACAAACAAATTAGGCTTATGTAAACTGTGAAATTGTGATGAAATGGTTTTATTTATAGGGCAGTTTCATCTGAATGTGTTTCCACAGATTTCAGACTCAGCCTTTGTATTTGTCCTCACCTCCCTAGTGAGAAAAATCCCCCAACTCTGCTGTTTCACCTGCTGGTACTGTTTGACTTTTCCCCTAAATGAAAGAGGTTCCAAGACTGTTTTGACAGACACCACCACCCCGCTACCCCCTCACCCCCCTTTTCCATTTCAGATGATTTCAATTATGGGTCAAAGGGTCTTGTCTGAGTTCATCATTCCCAATTGAGAGCAGAATTTGCCTGACACAACCTGTGATTTGAGGGTAATTATTATAATTATTGGGTCACATTTCGTCATAATCAGTTATTTAAATGGTTTTCAGTTTTGCTACTGCCTTATTGAATTTTTACCGGTTACTATGATCATACTGAACTTTTAGCTATTACATTTCTCACACTCTTGCTTCAAAAGAAGTGAAATACAATTCAAAAGAATTTGATCTACTTTCCACTACAGAACCAGTTTTCAGGGTTGTGTTCAGATATATGTTATTGTCTACTTTTATCTATATCTTTATTTATATTGTTTATCTTTGACTACCTATATAATCTGTCCACATTCCTTAACTGTTATCTTTATAAATAAAGTTTTGGGGAAGTATAACATATAAAAGAATAGGTTGTTTTCTGTTATGATTCTTCTCTGTGGTCCAAGATGTATGTTCATTACGAAACTGAATGTGCCTAGGTGCGTTCACAATACAGAAACAGACATGTAGAAAAATACTAGTGTTAATAAATGAGGTAAAAAATCACTGGTCGTCATTCATGCACAATGACCCTATATCCCAGTAGATCCCCCAGTTCTGGGGTATTACCTGCTATTATCTGGTGATAATCTCTGAGCAGGATTTTCGGACAGGATTTGTACCTGCTATTTAAAATATTCTTATTTTTCTATTTATTTCTCCAACTGTTATACACCCTTATTTTCATGCAAAGAAAGCTACAGTTTACTGTCAAGAATTGGTTTCAGGAACATTGATTCATAGTCCAAAAATAAACTTACAAGGAAGTAAATGGTAAGAGATAAGGAGAAAATGTATTTATCAAAAGCAAAATTCAGCAATTCTTATCGAGTAACAGTCTGTTCCGAAGATTTTCACGTATGTGAGATATATAAAGAAATGTATAGGAGATACATTTCCTTCCAGAAAAAGAAGAACATCATTCCTAGTGCTGACAAGGGAGAGCAACTGTAAAATTCAACTGGAGGTCATTCATATAGGAATTGGTAGACTAGTTCAACCAAGTGATCCAATATCCAGACAGGAGGCAAAATCCAGTGCAAGAATGAGGTGAAAGAAAGGTCATAGTGAGTACTTACAGAAAAACCTGTCCAAAGGCAAGTTGCCTTTTAATCAGTATGGTTTAAGTCTCCAAAGCACAAAGGTTTTGATTCCTTTGCAATATTAGCCTTTCTATTTTAATTGTGCAGTGTAAATGCAATAACCATTCTGTTAGGCCGTTATCCTCAGTGATACTCAGCAGCAACAGTTGTATCATTACTTCTGTGGCACATACAAAACATCAGTTTTGTATGTGTCTTCTCCTGCTTCTCGCACTCTGAGAAAGGACAAAAAGGTACGCTGAGTTTATTTTCTTTATTGCATGTGTTGTTTAGATTAGTATTATCATGTCTGCTCTCACTAATTTCAAAGAGAGGACTCTAAAAATTGTCACTGACCATTCTGAACTTTTCCTTAAAACATTTAGTTTTATCTGGATTGAACTCTTTTTATTTGGACGCGAACGCTTTCACATTTTTCTTGACAAACAGCTATATTTACTTTCAGGTCTTCTGTGCTGTGAAGTAATTCACAGGTACTGGAGAGTGGTCATAGAATATCCATTTTCAAGTGTGACTACTCAAAAGGAAAAATTTAACAGTTTCATAGGTACCAATCTGACCTCCACAGCTACTTTGCAGAGAAGTTGACCTGCACATAAGGCCAGTTTTAAAAACAAAAACTACTAGTGAGATATATAGCCAAGAATTTTGCCTCTGGAATGAGCAGCTGCCAGATTTAACTCCTTGCTGCAGCTGCTGTCAGACACAGAACAGGAAGAGCAAAGGGCGCTGAGGCACAGCCTGCCAAGCTAATGACAGACGGCAGCAGCGCAGATACAGAAAAATATGTCTGAGCTCTGGGTAAAAAGCAAGAACTACCAGTGTTTTACCCTACACAGCAGACTGTGCAAAATGAAAGAGTGCAAATGTTAATGGAATATGTGATGAAGCATTCAATAAAGATGTCAATCCTTTTTAAAAATGAAATCTCTACCCCATGGTTATTTACACATCCTCCTCCATTTCTTTTTATTATTTACATTTCTTTTTATAGTGTCAGTATTGTTTTATCTCACCAAAACATGCAGTTTACCTAAAATATATTATTATTATCCCAAGACAGATAGATGCAAACATTAAATGACAGCACAAACACGACGGGACTGTTATTTCCCTTCTTTGGCTTAATTTCTTCTGTATTTGCCATTTAGTTTTTGCACAATAGGAATCCTTTTAATACCTTAAAGATTTTATTGTTTGCATGAGAGATCAATCAAATTATTCTGCACAAGAGGCATGAAAACTCTCCACTGAGGATCTATGTTTTGTTGGAGGCATCTACTCAACATCTGCATCCCACATGTGCTATTCTGAGGGTCTTCTGAACCAATTGGTTTTTACTGTTAGTGCATATCTACCCAAGCCCCATCAATTTTGCTGAGCACTTTACGGTAATTGCTTCATGAACAGGGCCTGCCTACATGACAGCAACTCAGTCTAACAGAATAAATTAATTTGAGCAGATAGGAAGGCAGAAGCTAACCCAACGGAGCAAAATTTGCTGTCCATCTTTTCTGTAGCCAGGGATAACAGCTGATAAAGAAAGAAAACTTTAGTGCCTCTACAGTTCAGAAAAAGTGGTGAATCTGTGAAAGGAAGATAAAAAGTGAAAAATTTATTTCTGGATTTCCCAAGCAGAACAGCAGTAGCACACCCATAAGTGACAAAGAATAAAACTACAGAAGTTTTACAGATAGATATGGAAGTATCTTTCTTCTTAGAAAACTTCCTCTGTAGATGTAAGAAGCATTCCCATCACGTAACTTTAGAAAGATATGTTGGCATCCTTAAAGAAATGATGAAGATAGAATGGAATGAATCATCCTCTGAAGATATCTGTCTCCACAGAGTATACAAGGAACCCAGACAGCTAACTTATGCTTGGTCTCTAACTTAATTGCTAAAGTTAGGTGAGACAGATTTACCTTTTTAATTCTCTTCCAAAGGAATTCAGCTCATTTTCAGTTTGAATCGCTTTCACGCCCCTTTTTATTTGGAGAGAATCTGACCCACCTCTCTGAACATTAATGGTCTTTTTAAACATAATTGACTGTCATCTTTTTATTTGCAACTGCCATCTTACGAATTTTAAAAAACACACGTTCTTCCTGGCCTAATTAGTTTGAATAGCCTACTTAATTTCACTACAGCATCATGTTCCCTAGCAACCTATTGTAGCCCTGCCAGGCATGCTGGTTTATTCAAAGAATACATGTTTTCTTCAGAGGAAATTAAGTCACCACTTGTGCTGCTCCAAGTTTTCCCCCGAACAGCGTTCTGTCTTTCAAATCATTCTGCAAAATTGTCTCACAACTCCTTAACTGTGTCCATCAAAAGCTACATTGCCCATACAGTAACTGTTGCTATCAAATAAATAGCACGGACTCAGGTAAGAATCAGCTATAGCTAAGCCACAGAGTCTAGAAAGACCAATTCTGTTGTATCTAAGTTTGATCATAATTGACATATCCTGGTATGCCTTTTGGAGACTTTTTTAACATTTCCATAGCATGCTCAATTGGTCTAACATAATGAAAAAGCATTTCATAGCGATTCAGGATGGCATTTTTCCAAGAAGCCTTAGGCGTGCCTGCATTTCCCATTTGGTGCCCTGGAAGTGTTGGGTTTAGGTGTGACTTTGCCTTATGTCCATACTCAATCTTGTGGTACGTGCTTCGCCTCCTGGTGTAACCACAGATGAACTCGTGCACGGAGGTACCATCAAGGGCTTCCCATTTGCAATGGGAATGCAACCCCCTGTAAACAGTTACCTTTCTCTGAGAACTGGAAAGAACTTCACTGCTGGCAAAGATATGTCCACAATGCAGATACCATAATGTATCTCGGCAAATTGAAGCCCTTTCCTGCCATCCTGGTGCCACACCAGTCGGTGATGTAGACACACGTGCCGTGTTTGGTGGTCAAGTGAAATGGAGCAGGAGAATAATATCTACGCCCAGAATCAATAACTGGAAACTAGAAAACATACTTGCCCCAAAGTTTTGGAATCTTTTATAAATGTCTTCCTCCTTGCTTTTCCTTGTAATTTAAAAAATAATGAACCATAATTAAAAATGAGAAATGAAAGTGAGGAATAGCCTCAACTCAACTAACTTTTCATTTTTAACATTTACTGGAGGCATTCTACTTTTGTTCAGAAAAGAAAACGAAGAAAAAAAATCATTGTTTTAAGTATTTCTTTAAGAATATCCGTCCACAATGGGTGTTTTCTATGTCAAAGATGATTCCTCAAGTCATAAAAACTGGTATTCTACCTTTGCCTTCCTTTACCTAGCATGAACAAGAAATAAATCATGCCTCCTTTCTAGGCTGACTCATTAAGACAGGGAGAGCCTTGAGGTGTTGCCCCATTGAGGATTCACCACCAGACAGGTGGCACCTGCTATACTCATGCTTGTTCTGGAGGCTGCGCTTTCGGCTACTGCAGACAGGCACTGACTTCAGCGGGAAAAGGTACCGGTGAGACAGGCTTAGCAGCTGATCCCAGTCTGCCATGCAAGAATCTAAAGGAAACCTTTATATACTAAGCAAATGAAATCAGCTTACAGTCAGCTTGAGGAACTCTCAGGCTGACTATATAATAATATTAAAGGTACTGTATTAGCAACTTCCTCTGAAATCAACCAAATCAGAGCTGTTTAATTCCTTCAGGAGAATGTAAAAAAAATAAATTGTTGCCCTAAAATGTTTATTTCTCTCCCTCTAATGTAATTTCCAGTCTTTATCCTGCATCAGATTATGTCAATTAATCTTTTGGGGTAAATCTAACCCTGTATTATTTAATGGCATCACATCCAAGGGCATGCCGGTTCAAAGTCATGCTATTAAGCTCTGTCAAGTGAAGAGTAGTTTAACATTTAGCAAAAAATTAAGTAAATCCACTTGCATTTGTTGCTGAGCAGGGATACTTACACAGCCAATTACTGCAGAGAAAGTAACATCCCATGAATCCAAACTCTACCTCACCTCAATAAAATGAAACAGTAGAGCCATAATCTGGGCCCCTTTAATGCAAGGCTTTACTGAACCTCTCCACTGCCTCAGTTCCTTTTCTATTGGACAAAGTTCAGGAAAACATGCCACAAAGAACAATCCCACAATGACTGAATAACCCAGTCCAATAGGTCTAATAGTTTTCCAGGCTTCTGTAGGGGAATTAGATTCCATTTGGCAATTCAGGCTCCTAAATCCATTTGTTTATATTGCAGTAGGCACCGCTGGGATCAATGCAAGTGGCTTGTCTTTTGCAGGCAAAACCAAATGCTGTTCTGAGCAAGCCCACTCACCAGAGCTGAAGCAGATGATGTATTTTTTTCCTTTGGAAAGCCACAAACCTTCCCTTTGCAATGGTATAAAACTCCCGAACACATTGAAATGTGAGCCTTAGACTTTCAATTGTCTGACAGAGGATGTAAATGGAAGGGGTTTTTAAACTGCTTAGAGTCCTGGAAGAGGTAAATTAATAGACAGAAAGCAGAAGCAATTTCTTACGGGTTTTTTTACTATACACACACTGACACAGAAGATATAATGAAAACGTAAAACACCTGTGATAAAAGGAAATTATGCAGCACTGTGCAAACTCTATCCTATTTCTACAGGCCTCCGGTGGCAAATCTAAATCCCAAGAAACCCTAAAATCAATACGAATCACTGTATCAACTGTTAAAATGTAATACCTGGGGAAGAAAAATGGGGCCATTTTGAAGTTTACCAGCTTTCTTTACGACCATTGGGAAGATAGTGTGAGGAGGAAAACATAACTGAACGTGCAGGTTTTTCCAAGAGTGGATGTAGAGACATTTTTCACTGTGGATTTTGAAGTTAATTCTAGCAAACATACCAAAAACCATCCCAGTGCCAACAACAAACCCCAGTGTTTGCGATGTTCCACCACCACGCTGGTTGTCAGTTAGATGATTTATTTTGTGATGTAATTGTTATTTCAGGAATCACCAGCGACACTTCTTCTAGTCATTTGACTTAGTTTGGTGGACAGTCTTTGCAGTACAAGTCAAAATCAAACTTTTCTGCTACGAGACCAATAATATAGAAATACGTCCCTCAATTCCATGAGCTGACTTTAGGATTTAAACAGATTATTTTAAATTTTATATTGAATATTTTTCATTCTATTGTCATTCTCCTAGCAAACTAGAAGCAGTGGAAGCGGAGCTAAACTGGAGCAGCTGCATTTAAATTTCCCTTGAATTATTGCAAAATGTAATTAACATCCAGAGTTTTAAGTCAGACTTCTCCTTCTGTTCTCAGGAGGGTCTGATGCATGATAGCCTTTCTGCAAATGTGATTATTTTTACCTAGGAATATTCTGAAGTAAATGAAATTTTAAATCATTACACTTCATAATGAAAAATCTTTATTTCTTAAAAAGAAAAAACACTGCAATAAATTGATGAAGATGGCAGTATTTGCAGTCTTATGTTAAACATTTTCATATCCAAATAACTGTAAACAATCCAAAGTGCTGAGAATATTTTTGCCTGTGAAAAGCTGTGTTTAATTGAAACTTAGTTTTCCATGTAAGAGGTACTATTCAATTTGCCTTTGTTACCTTGCCAAGCAAGAACGATGGCTTTCCTGCCATCCTTCCCAGGCACTGTGATACAACTTTTGGCTTGCTGGATCAGATTTGGGCTTAGCTTGATAGGCTAAACCTTGAGGTAGTTTACACAGATATTACTTTATGCCTTTCAACCAGTCTTAGTATAGTGAAGCGATTATTCTTCTGATCATTAATTATCTTTCTAGATTTTCCTACGTAGGAGGGACACGTATGCTAGAAAGTAAGCTAAACCTGTACCGTAGGGGGATTTTCTGAATAGGACCTGGACAGTAGAGCCTAAACCTCATTAACTTTCAGACATCTGCAGTAGTAACCAAGCATTCAGCGGTGTCTAATGAAATCACTCCAGAGCTGAGACTTCAAAGAATCACGTCATTTTTCAGATACCTAATGGAGACTAATGTGAATTTGGGGAAAAAAAATTCTAAAGAGATTAAGGGATTGAAGCATCCAAATCCCAACAGAATTTGAAGTGATTGGGGTGTCTAAATTACAACATATTTTTCTAAAATTTTCAAGCTAAATGTAAGTTTATATTTTTTTGAAGATTGTCAGACATCTTTGTTCACATTATAAAAGGAAGTCAACTTTATATATATGTTTTTAATGCTTCAATATTGAAACAGATCTTACTGCAGAAGACTTTCCTCTGATACTTGAAGACGATATTAGGATTATGTGGGCTCTATGACAAGGGCACATTCTAATGGATGGGAGGACACTTTGCCTTATATTATCTCTTAGGTCATTATTCTCAGGTTTTACTCCAGCGGTGCTTATATGAGACTTTCCCTCTCGAATCATCTCAGCACATAACTTCTTGATCGGCTGCTCTCTGGTTCTCCAGTGAGAAATCACTTCATATCCCAGGAGTCTGAATCCTTTCAGAGAAAGGCTGCAAATTTGGCATGTGTACCTGCTTTCTGACGGGATAAATAATTCAATAGAATATTCCCTGCATTATGCATTCAAGAGAGTTCAAGTCATATATATTATTCATTGAGTGCTATTTAACCAGCTCTATCATTGACTAACTTACACTCTGTCACTTTTCTTAACATTCATTTCAGCACTTAATTTATCCCTTAACGGTTATCTAATAATTATATTAACTAAAGGTGTTATACAAAGTAATGATTGCAATATTTTGCATTTCTATTGATCCCTCCACCATCAATCTATCTTCAAATGTTCTTCAACACTTTTCTAAGCTATGCAGTGGTCCTTAAAAGTCCACAAAGGACATCAGAGCCATCAACATTTTCAACAGAGAGAAAATGCCTGGAAAATTATTATTTCAGTTAAGTAAAATCTATTCACAAAATTAGATTTAAAAATTACAGGAAAAGTGATATTGAAAAGGGCAGTAATTTAATGTCATTATCTGAATTCTTGTACCTCATTTTGAGATGGTTTTTTTAAATGTTATAATAGCCTAAGTGAAAAGAGAGAAAAAAAATTAAACTGTGTTAAATAATGTGAAAATAAAATATAAAAATAAGTTAAGTTTAGTGGGTTTTTACAAGAAATTCATGAAGATAAGACAATCTTTTCTAGAAGTAACTGTTTACCAGATCACTGCCAAAAAGTTTGCAAAGGAAGGAATACAAAATATTTAATCCTATTAACATTTGAGAAGCCTTTTTCACAGGATAATGTGAGACCGTCATCTTGAAAGGTCAAATTTTAACCGCATTCATCACTCACTGATGTTTTCAATAACACAGTCTTTTGCCAGGAATAAACATGTGGTACCTGTGGGCTGATATAGGCTTTTTCATAGCAACTACTGCCTTAGTCTTAATCAGAAGTCAGACAAGAGTCTCCAGTCCTTAACCCAGCACAACTGAATTTTTACTGCCTTGTCTTAGACCACTACTCTGTCCCATTGGTAGCACAAGACTCCCAGTGGCACTCAGCGATTTTCAGTACGGAAAAGTGTCCTCCACTTAATTACCAAACTCGTCTTTGGCAATTAGCTGTTCTTCATCAATGAACAGACAAAATCTCCCGGGGACAATTCTTGCCATCTGATGACAGACTTCTCCAGCTGGAGGGATGAGTTACTCACTGAAGATGTCTCTCCCTCCCATGGACTACAGAGAAACCTTAGGTTGACACCTTAAGAATTGCTTATTTTTAACTATCCGTCCTTGCAAAAGACTGTATAGCAAAAATTCAACTCTTCTGAGGTTCTGCCCAAGTGGCTTTATGGCTGCAGAAAACCTCTCATCTCAAGTATGAAGCAAAGATTTCCTTTACAAAATTCTTATTTTACTGATATTCAAGAGAGTTGTTCACATCATATATGGTAAATTCACTCATGGTGGAAAACATTAATCTGACCACTAAATTTCAGTTTATAAAATTAATAACACTTTAGCAATTAGTCAGTTCATAGAATCATAGAATGATTTGAGTTGGAAGGGACCTTAAAGATCATCTAGTTCCAACCTACCTGACATGACCAGGGACACCTTCCACTAGACCAGGTTGCTCAAAGCCCCATCCAACCTGGCCTTGAACACTTCCAGGCATGGGGCATCCACAACTTCTCTGGGCAACCTGGTCCGGTGCCTCACCACCCTCAGAGTGAAGAATTTCTTCCTTCTCTCTAATCTAAATCTACCCTCTTTCAGTTTAAAGCCATTACCCCTTGTCCAGTCACTGCATGCCCTTGTCCAAAGTCCCTCTCCAGCTTTCTTGTAGGCCCCCTTTAGGTACTGGAAGGCTGCTACAAGGTCTCCCTGGAGCCTTCTCTTCTCCAGGCTGAACAAGCCCAACTCTCTCAGCCTGTCTTCATAGGAGAGGTGCTCCAGCCCTCTGATCATCGTTGTGGCCCTCCTCTGGACTTGGTCCAACAGGTCCATGTCCTTCTTGTGTTGGAGGCCCCAGAGCTGGACACAGTCCTCCAGGTGGGGTCTCATGAGAGTGGAGTAGAGGGGCAGAATCACCTCCCTCGACCTGCTGGTCACACTTCTTTGGCTTTCTGGGCTGCAAGCACTGCAACTTTGGTCAGAACCTCCCTGAGATAGTCTAGTGGTTCAGTTTTTAATGCAAATGTGGTTACCAATGCCAAATGAGCCCATTGATACTAGTCAATGTTTGCAAATGCGAACTTGCAATTGCCAGTGTAGTATAAATACAGCTAAAGGGACAGAATAAACTATAAACCATTCTGCAGAACTGTAAGCTTCAATCATGTTAAAACTTGCTGCTTTGCTGTTCATTGCAAATATAGCGCTTATATGTACACTTTTGTTATGCATGTGTGTTTTTCTCCTATTGGTTTATAATTTACTCAAAAAACATGTTCAGAATTTTATTATTATTTGAAAAACTACATAGAGCAGCTAAGCAGAAAGATCACACCTACAGCCAAACTGACAAATACTTTTTCTCCACTCATCGTAATACTGTGAAAGTATGTTCATTTTTATTTACCCGGAGTGAAATTTGCCATTTGCTCAGAAGCTAAAGCTGTCATACAGCAAGAACTCTGAGCCATGTGGGTGAGCAGAGGGCTCAGAAAGAGTTCACTAGTGAAGTTCAAAAGCAACGTTATAGAAAGTTAATAATTTGATGGAACCTGTGAGATGAGAGTCAGACCTACCTCACAGCTATATTATGTACTGAAATATTTTTAGTTCTTATAGTCAAAGAAGTGGGCCTCATGGAAAAAAGAGTTATTTTGAGGATACCAAAGACAGGAATGTTACCTGTGTCATCAGTAATGACTGTTGATTTTCTCACATTTCACTAAAAGTGACTACACTGGGTGGTTCTGTCACATGTAGCAGGCAAGTACCACTTGTGAAACAACACTTGTTCTTCAAAGTGTGCAGACATTAATTGTGATGTTTTATTAATTCCAAGAAGAAGTGTCCAAAATTGTGTTGTCCCTTATGAGAGTGAGGATGTGGAACATAGACTTAGGCCAATGTAATAGATGGAATTAGCTTTTTGTAACTGTAGAAGTTTAAGCATTTCATCAAAGTCCATCATCTGGGCCCCGCTGACATAGTCAGTGTGTAGAAATGTAGAAACAGAACTCAGTTCTGTTGCTTAAATGTAGATATCCAGTATCACTTGAGAGTCTTAGGACGTCATGACTGGGCTGACCCAGGTGGATGCTTCCAGATAGTGCGGCCACGTGTGGATGTCTTGTAAATCCCAGGATATCTCAGATCTCACAAGTCACCCCTCTGTGGACAACTGAGCATCTACACAGTAACTTCTTCCACTCATTTTAGATATCTGCTTTCAAAGCTGGTCCCACCTCTTCCTGTTGCTCTTAGAGGGAGCCTCATTGCTCAATTGGGACTAAATGGCTAAAGTTAAGTGAGAAAAGCCCTGCTCAAAGTGATGTAGAACAAGGAGATCTTTCAGTGCAATTTCAAGGCACATATCATTATTAAACAAACAGAAGAAATGATAGGGATAGAATACATTCATCTTTTGTTAAGAATTAAAATCTAATATTCATGTTTGTCAATCATTATGTGTTGTAAGAATGTAGCTAATACAGCTTAAGCTTGATCTACAAGGACAGTATTTCAAGACCAACCTTTCTGCAATGTTGTTGTTTGGATTAAAAATAAAATCACTGAATGGCAAACACCTCACTGAAGAGTCTCTCCTCATTTCAGATTAGGTGTAAATTACTGTAGTCTTCATTTTACCCTTGTTCACTCCCTATAAATATTCATGCAATTAAGATTATTTCACATGAAAATGAACAGGAATCTCTAATTTCCACAGTTAAAATCTGTCCTTATGCATGGAATTAGTCCAGCGATTTTTGGAAAGTGAAGATCTGCTATGTAGGTGAAACTGAGAGCTAAATGCTGTAAAGTGGATATATAGTCCATCCATTTGAACCTAGAGGTAGGTCTGAAAGGCAAATCTCTGACTATGTTTGTCAATTTAACAGCCAGCCAGTAAATCAGCCAGCAAGGCAGAAGGGAGCCAAGCGCAAGGAACATCCGAGATCTCAGTTTGGGATTCAAGCCTGTCCAAAGTTTTCCAGCGTCTCAGATTTGGAGGATGAAGTTGTTTCTCTGCTGCTAATGGAAAAATAACATGTTCTGTTAAAAAAAAAAAAAAAAAAAGGAAAAGAAAATGATTAGCAAAACTCCAACAAAGGCTTTAGCAACACAAATCCAGCATCAAAGCTATAGACATGTTTGATGCTAGTGGCTTATCTTTCACACTAATTTATTAATTTTGAATGCTGTGCATGTTATACAATGATCTGTTCTGTGGGGAAGCTGTCAAAGCTTAGACAAAGAGATCAAAGAAAGCTTTTAATGTAAATGAGCATGAAGGGTGCGGTATTTCTCTTAATTTTTATGTCTGACTTTCCAGTTTACAGTGACATTAATGTAAAGGACTCTTTCAGAGAAGAAAAGATGTATTTTATTTAGGTTGCCTCCTATGGCAAGTTCCTGTTGTACCCTTTTTAAGAGCTTATCTTCAAAGGAAAAGAAAAGAGGTTATTTTTACAGGAAACTGACTCCATGCCTCTTTAAAGCTTAAGTATCTGAATAACATGATGTATTTCCTCCAGTGTTGCATGTGTCAAACTGCCTCACTTTTTGACAAAAGTTTTAAGGAAACTCATTATTGTCATTACTTAATAGATCTATTCTTCCAATTATTATATTCAACAGGAATTTTCTTCTGACATTACTAGGAAAGAAATGGAAATTACTGAAAAAAACAGGGAAATTTATTCTGAACTAAATCACTCTTCCACCACAAAAGGCTTACACTAATCAATCTATAGCTGTAAAACGTTCTGCTTTAAAAAAAACTTGTAATTTCCTGGCCAGAAGAAGAAGTCATTTCCTTGGGGAAAAAAAAAATCTCAACTTTATTTTTTAATGTATATTACTTAAAATAAGTAAAATGTTGATTTAAGGGCATTGTTTGATACTGCAAGATACCAAATATACATGAAATCTTATGGAGATAGTAGTTGTTATGATTCCTGAGGACTGCAAAGGATCTAACTCAGTCTAACATGTTATTACCTGCCTTGCTTCTAGACTGCTAAATCTGCAGGAAGAAAGAACACAGTTACTTTCAATTCAACAGGTGTCTTGTAAATCCACACTGGTGTTTTCTTTTCCCTCCTGGAGCTTCCTTTTGGCTCTAATGGTACAATTAAGCACCTAAGTTAAGTAGCTACAAGTTCCCTTCTGAAATGGCTCATGAAAAATAAATAAAAATATAAGTTTTCCCACTGAATATTTTGGATCTTTTGCCTCCTTTAAACTCGGCTTGATTGAGTTTTCTGATACGTGTAATGACATGCAGCACTGGTGTGAGCTCTCTCCAGACCTGCTCTGCAGTTCGCCCGTCTTGCGTGCGAGCTGAGAGGCGTGCTGAACACGGGCGGACTCTGCCTGTCAAAGCCTTACGACAAAATGACTCATCATTTCCTTTGTGCTTCTCCTCTTATTTTTGATGAGGGTGAATGAACTGGTGTCTGTCAATAAGGAATCCAAAATCGCTTCCATATCTGTCTGCGCTCTTCGTGTTCACGTCTAACTTCTAGTCCTGCTTGCCAAGTTTAGTGTAAAGTGAATTTTGAATCATGCTAAAACTTTCCAGTATTACAGCATTTTAGACTGAAGATACCCACTTTACAATATCAATGAATAAACTTTACTGTAATTTTTAATAGCATTAATGCTTTTCACTGTGCATAAACATACTTGAAAAGAAGATAAAACTTAGGAAGTGAGGACATTTAGGTCTCACTCCTGGATCTGCTATTGCAGTGACTTTTCCATACAGTGTGTCCTCATTTTTTGCATTACAAATAAGCATAACAGTCCAGACCTCCTTTGTAAAGACCCATGGTAACCATAAACAATAGTCACTATATATACATTAGATATCACACTTGCATTCTAGACTTTTTTTGGCTAATACTAAAAGCTTAAATTAAGCTAAAAAACCTTCTCCCCACAATCCCTCCTTCCCAGGCTCAACTTCACTCCTAACGCTTCTACCTCCTTCCTCCTGAGTGGCTCAGGAGGCTGGGGAATGGGGGTTGTGGTCTGCTCATAACACTTTGTCCCTGCTGCTCCGTCCTCCTCATGCTGTTCCCCTGTTCCATGGTTTGGTACACCCCATGAGGTACGGTCCTTTGCATACTTCTCCAATGTGGGTGCTTCCCATGGGCTGCAGTTCTTCAAGAACTGCTCCAGCATGGATCCTTTCCATGGGATACAGTCCATCAGGAACAGACCACTCCAGTGTGGGTCCCCAATGGGCCACAGGTCCTGCTAGAAAATCTGCTTCTGTGTGGGCTCCTCTCCACAGGCCACAGCTTCTGTCAGGAGCCTGCTCCTGCGTGGGCTTTCCAAGGGCTGCAGCTTCCTTCAAGGCATATTCACCTGCTCCAGTGTGGGGTTCTCCACAGGTTGCAGTGTGGATACCTGCTCCAGTGTGGTCCTCCATGGGAGGATTCAGCTGGAACTGGCTCTGTCCAACACAGGGGCAGCCTCTGGTGTCTTCTCACAAAGGCCACTCCTGCAGCCCCTGCCCCTGCTACCAAAACCTTGCCATGTAAGCCAAATACACAGGTTTCTGGGAAAAGGCAAATTCTGGAGCAGCAACAGAGGAAACCCTCAAACTCTAGACTGGTACCTTAACACAAGCCCATACTCTCTTTTTATGCATTCTGAATGGCTCCTATGTGGATGGGACCAAAAGAGTCCAATTTATGCTGTGCTTTAAAAGGTATTCAGTTGTACCATACGTTTACACTGCAGCTATATGTAGGTATACATATACACTATCATTAAACTATTCTGAGTTGGAAACTTGTTATAATCATCAATAGACTTTTCTTAGGGCATAACTGTCTTATCAGAGAAACCTAAAATGCTTGTGCCTTGATTGTCAAAGGAGAACAGATGACTTTCTCAGATGTAGACACCTAGAGTTAGCAAGATGAATTACTGTGTTTGAATCCAGTTGACAGCCAGCAATATAGGTGATGATCATGAACTCACGGATATATGAAGGCCCATTTTGGACTTGGACTATCCATATAAATGTTTCTGAAATATACCTGGCCTCTATCAGCTGATAGTCAGGTGTAAATTCCCTTTAAAATCATGACAGAAGGAATTTTCTTTGTTTAGGGTTTGATCAATGATCTGGACGAGGGGATCGAGTGCACCCTCAGTAAGTTTGCAGATGACACCAAGCTGGGAGGGAGTGTTGATCTGCTTGAGGGTAGGAAGGCTCTACAGAGGGATCTGCACAGGCTGGATCGATGGGCTGAGGCCAATTGTATGAGGTTCAACAAGGCCAAGTGCCGGGTCCTGCACCTGGGTCACAACAACCCCAGGCAGCGCTACAGGCTTGGGGAGGAGTGGCTGGAAAGCTGCCTGGTGGAAAAGGACCTGGGGGTGTTGGTTGACAGCCGGCTGAGTATGAGCCAGCAGTGTGCCCAGGTGGCCAAGAAGGCCAACGGCATCCTGGCTTGTATCAGAAATAACGTGGCCAGCAGGAAGTGATCATCCCCCTGTACTCGGCCCTGGTGAGGTTGCATTTTGAATCCTGTGTTCAGTTTTGGGCCCCTCACTACAAGAAAGAAAGACATAGAAGTGCTGGAGCGTGTCCAGAGACGGGCAACGAAGCTGGTGAAAGGCCTAGAGCACAAGTCCTATGAGAAGCGGCTGAGGGAAGTGGGGGTGTTTAGCCTGGAGAAAAGGAGGCTGACGGGAGACCTTATTGCTCTCTACAACTACCTGAAAGGAGGTTGTAGAGGGGTGGGGGTTGGTCTCTTCTCCCAAGTAACAGGCAATAGGATGAGAGGAAACGGCCTCAACTTGTGCCACGGGAGGTTTAGATTGGATATGAGGAACCATTTCTTTACTGAAAGGGTTATCAGGCATTGGAACAGGCTGCCCAGGGGAGTGGTGGAGTCCCCATCCCTGGAGGTATTTAAAAGACGTGTAGATGCGGAGCTTAGGGACATGATTTAGTGGTGGACTTGGCAGTGCTAGGTTAACAGTTGGACTCGAAGATCTTAAAGGTTTCTTCCAACCTAAATGATTCTATGATTCCATGATTGGCCGCTCTATACAATTAGATCAAATTACCATAAATGTTGCTTTCTTTAAGAAAATGCTGCTGCTAAGTCAGTCTTGAACTGTCAAAGCTCATGTAGATTTTCTGTTCCACAGAGTCAGCACTTTCGGGGAAGTGACCTTCCTAGATGTAAGTAAAACACTCATCCTGTATCGCAGAATCACAGAACGGCAGGGGTTGGAAGAGACCTCTGGAGATCATCTAGTCCAACCCCCCTGCTAGAGCAGGGTCACCTAGAGCAGGCTGCACAGGACTGTGTCCAGGCCCGTTTTGAATATCTCCAGAGAAGGAGACTCCACACCCTCCCTGGGCAGCCTGTGCCAGGGCTCTGTCACCCTCACAGTAAAGAAGTTTTTCCGCATGTTCAGACGGAACTTCCCGTGTTCCAGTTTGTGCCCGTTGCCCCTTGTCCTGTCGCTGGGCACCACTGAGAAGAGTCTGGCCCCATCCTCTTGACACCCACCCTTGAGATATTTATAAGTGATGATGAGGTCCCCTCTCAGTCTTCTCTTCCTCAGGCTGAACAGCCCCAGCTCCCTCAGCCTTTCCCCACAGGAGAGATGCTCCAGTCCCCTCATCATCTTCGTGGCCCTCTGCTGGACTCTCTCCAGTAGTTCCTCATCCCTCTTGAACTGGGGAGCCCAGAATGGGACGCAGTGCTCTAGATGGGGCCTCACTAGGGCAGAGTAGAGGGGGAGGAGAACCTTCCTCAACCTGCTGGCCACACTCTTCCTAATGCACCCCAGGATGCCATTGGCCTTCTTAGCCACATGGGCACATTGCTGGCTCATGGTGAATTTGTCATCTACCAGGACTCCCAGGTCCTTCCCTGCAGAGCTGCTTTCCAGGAGTCCAACCCCTAACCTGTACCGGTGCATGGGGTTGTTCGTCCCCAGGTGCAGGACCCTGCACTTGCCTTTGTAGAACCTCATGAGGTTCCTCTCCGCCCAACGCTCCAGCCTGTCCAGGTCTCGCTGAAAGGCAGCACAGCCTTCTGGTGTGTCAGCCAGACCTCCCAGTTTCATATCATTTCGTATGAGTAACAATCTCCCAACAAGCCATTTACATTTTTCTTTGGATCAACAGCATCCCAAAGTTTTATGATTATGGGTGTTTCTTTTTAATCCCCAAGCATGCCAAGATCTAAAGCACTATTTCCATTTATTTTCACACTGCCTGTTCCTCAGAAAGTGCAAGATTTGTGTGGAATCGATGTCCCTTGCTGTAAAACGGTTCAATTTCTCCCAGTGGAGCAGGAAGACATATGGGGACTCATTGAGTGTGTTTTCTTTTAGCAGACTTGCAAAGCCAAGAAGATTGTTTTCACTTATTGTTTTCAGTTTGTCTTTGCTGAAGCTCTCGAACATATCAGAGCAAAGGTAATTATAGCCGTGAAGCTCTGGTGAGTTGTATCTGTCTTTTGTCTAACCAAACAAGTGAATTTCTATAGTTCACAAAGAACAACTGTGTTGGAAAACAATCCCTCTGGCTCCTTCATTTCCTATCACACCTACCAGCTCCTGCCACTTCGTCCTGTCCAGATTGTTCAGTGGTTATTCAAAAAATGAGACTTAATTCACTTTCCCAGATATGATATGCCATCTCTGTGAAGGATCTTGTACCTCTGGCATTTCAATTAGAGGGATGTAACACCAACATCCGACCTTTACTCTGCAAACGTGGAAAACTCTCAGGCTCTTATTTTCTGCTTTTGCTTCTTATTCACCCTTTCCACATAGGAAAAACTTCTACCATATTCATAGCCATTGCTAGAACAAAAAATAACGGTATAAATGGGATGTTGCAGCCTAAGCATGGCAGTCCTCATCTTTTGAGGTGACCTAGACTATCTGAGACATTTTCATGGGTCTTGACACAAAACGTGCAGGAGATATCTGGCTTCTGAATGTAGAGTGGGAGGCCAGGGAGCTATCCTAGAGCATCTCAGGTAATGATAATCTATGTTTTGGCACCTGAAGCTCCCCACATTGATCAAATACAAGCCTGTGATGCTTTTTGCACTATATCAGATTGGGTTTGCGCCCTCCACCCATCGTCACATTTAGACTCCGCTGGTCTGTTGCACATATTCTGTCCTCATACAAGCTGCATCCTTAATTGAATTACAATAATGCATAAAGATGCTCAGAATAAACAATATGCTGTGCTGAGGGAACTGGGGATGTTTAGTCTGGAGAAAAGGAGGCTGAGGGGAGACCTTATCGCTCTCTACAACTACCTGAAAGGAGGTTGTAGAGAGATGGGGGTCGGACTCTTCTCCCTAGTAACAGACGACAGAACAAGAGGAAATGGCCTCAAGTTGCACCAGGGGAGGTTTAGATTGGACATTCGTAAAAATTTCTTCACCGAACAGGTTGTCCAGGGAGGTGGTGGAGTCCCCATCCCTGGAGGTATTCAAAAGACGTTTAGACGAGGCCCTAAAGGATATGATTTAGTGGGGGACTTGGTAATGCTAGGTTAATGGTTGGACCCGATGATCTTGGAGGTCTCTTCTAACCAGAACAATTCTATGATTCTATGACTATTCACTGAAGATGGAGCAAGAACACAGAACTGCCCACTCACTGTTCTAGGCTCCAGGAGGGCTTAATTCCCAAGGAGAGCAAGGGATGGGAACAGATCCTCTGCCAGGACTGCAGTAGGGGTGAGATGGGTCATTGAATCCTGACCTCAGAATGGAACGTCTTTTCCCTAGTCACAGTGCACTTGCATCCACTAAGACTCAGGTAACCTAATATATGTGCAGTCTATACATCTGTGACCACAGCTTCTCATCTCACCTCTGGCACCTTCCAGAGTCAGCACCTGAGGGAAATCACTGGGTTGAATATGGCGGATTGCAATGAGCAATGGGAAGTTTCGGAAACAGCTATAAAAGAAATAACATCTACGCCCAATTAGATATTGGGGTGTTACTGTAACAGCATCACTCATACAATCATAGAATAGTTTGGGTTAGAAGGGACCTTTAAAGGCCATCTACTCCAAACCCCCTGCCATGACCAGGGACATCCTCAACTAGATCAGGTTGCCCAGAGCCCCGTCCAATTTGATCTTGAATGTTTCCAGGGATGGGGCATCTACCACCCCTCTGGGCAACCTGTTCCAGTGTTTCACTACCGTGATCATAAAAAATTTCTTCCTTATATCAAGTCTAAATCTTGCCTCCTTTAGTTTAAAACCATTATCCCTTGTCCTATTACAGCAGGCCCTGCTAAAAAGTTTGTCTCCATCTTTCTTATAAGCTGCCTTTAAGTACTGAAAGGCTGCAATAAGGTCTCCTGAGAGCCTTCTCTCCTCCAGGCTGAATAATCCATGTCTTTCCCGTGCTAAGGCCCCAGAGCTGGACGCAGGTCTCCAGGTGGGGTCTCACCAGTGGAGTAGAGGGGCAGAATCCCCTCCCTTGACCCTGGTGGCCATGCTGCTTTTGATGCAGCCCAGGACACGGTTGGCCTTCTGGGCCATGAGCGCACATTGTCAGCTCACATCCAGCTTTTCGCCCACCATACACCCCCAAGTCCTTCTCGGCAGGGCTGCTCTCGATCCCTTCATTCCCCAACCTGTATTGATACCGGGGGTTGCTCTGACCCAGGTGCAGGACCCTGCACTTGGCCTTGTTGAACCTCGTGAGGTTTACACAGGCCCACTTCTTGAGCTTGTCCAGGTCCCTCTGGATGGCATCCCATCCCTCAGGCATGCCAACCGCACCACTCAGCTTGGTGTCGTCCGCAAACTTGCTGAGGGTGCACTCGATCCCACTACGTCATTGATGAAAATACTAAACAGTACTGGTCCCAGTACAGACCCCTGAGGTACATCAC
Organism: Phoenicopterus ruber ruber; assembly: GCA_009819775.1. Lineage (NCBI taxonomy): Eukaryota > Metazoa > Chordata > Aves > Phoenicopteriformes > Phoenicopteridae > Phoenicopterus > Phoenicopterus ruber. The sequence continues at coordinate 115,606,401 of CM020217.1, forward strand.
TCGTCACTGATCTCCAGCTGGACATTGAGCATTGACCACTACCCTCTGGATGCGACCATCCAATCAATTCCTCATCCACTGAACAGTCCACCCATCAAATCCATATCTCTCCAATTTAGAGAGAAGGGTGTTGTGGGGGACCATGTCAAAGGCCTTACAGAAGTCCAGACAGATGACATCGGTCGCTATGACCTTGTCCACTGATGCAGTCACCCCATCATAGAAGGCCACTAGGTTGGTCAGGTAGGACTTGCCCCTGATGAAGCCATGCTGGCTGTCTCCAATCACCTCCCAGTCCTCCACGTGCCTCAGCATAGCTTCTAGGAGGATCTGTTCCATGATCTTCCCAGGCACAGACGTGAGGCTGACAGGTTGGTAGTTCCCAGGGTCCTCCTTCCTACCCTTTTTAAAAATGGGTGCAATGTTTCCCTTTTTCCAGTCCCCAGGGACTTCACCTGACTGCCATGACTTTTCAAATATCCTGGACAGTGGCTTGGCAACTACATCAGCCAATTCCCTCAGGACTCTCGGATGAATCTCGTCAGGTCCCATAGACTTATGTACGTTCAGGTTCCTCAGGTGGTCTGGAACCTGATCTTCTCTTACAGTGGGAGGGACTTTGCTCCCCCAGTCCCCATCTTGCAGTCCATCCACTCAAGAGGTGTGGGAAGAGTGAGTGCCCATGAAGATGGAGGCAAAAAAGTTGTTGAGTACCTCAGCCTTCTCCTTGTCCGTTGTTACCAGTTTGCCAGTCTTGCTCATCGGGGGGGTACACTGTCTTTGACCTTCCTTTTCTGGCTGACATACCTCTAGAAGCCCTTCTTGTTATTCTTTGGATCCCTTGCCAAGTTCAGCTCCATCCACGCCTTGGCCCTCCTGACCCCATCCCTACACAACTGGGCAGCATCCCTATACTCTTCCCAGGATACCTGTCCCTGCTTCCACTGCCTGTGCATTTTCTTCTTGCCCTTTAATTTGACCAGCAGGTCTCAACTCATCCATGCCTGTCTCTTGCCTTCTTTGCCTGATTTATTACACCTGGGGATCGAGAGCTCTCGCACTCTATGGAAAGTGTCCTTAAAAGTCTGCCAACTCTGTTCTGCTCCCTTGTCTCTGAGGGCAGTTTCCCAGGGGGTCCTATTGACTAACTCCTTGAAGAGCTGAAATTTTGCTTTCCTAAAATTCAGGGTCCTGACTTTACTCTTCGCCTGACCCATATCCCTCAGGACTGTGAACTCCACCAGCGCGTGATCACTGCAGCCCAGGCTGCCTCCAATCTTGATGTCACTGATTAGCTCACTCGTGTTGGTAACCAACAGGTCCAGTACAGCGTCCCTCTGGTAGGGTTGTCTATTACCTGGCTTAAGAAGTTATCCTCCAAGCACTCCAGGAGTCTCCTGGATTGCCTACAGCTCGCCATGCTGCTATTCCAGCAGATGTTGGGGTGGTTGAAGTCCCCCAGCAGGACGAGAGCCTGCGAGCGCGATGCCTCCTGTAGCTGGAGTAAGAAGTCTTTGTCAATAGGCTCCCCTTGACTGAGTGGTCTGTAGTAGACCCCAACCACAAGGTTCCTTTTGTTGCCTCGGTCTGATTCTTACCCATAAGCTTTCAACCTGCTCGTAGTTATCCTTCAGAGATAGCCCTTCTCACTCTATACATTTCTTGTCACTGGTGAGTTTGCTGTAATGTTACAAAAAAAATTCCAGTACTGAATAATAGCTGCATTCTGAGGGTATACATGTAAAAATTCTATCTGAAATGTGAATGAAATAGCAATTTTTCCATCTCTATAAAAGATATCTCTATGAGATATCATTATTTCAGATCATTCTGGAGCATGAGGTTGATTTTTTAGTTAAATAATAGCTCACAGAGATGTCCAGCTCATTCCAGTGAAACATCCCAAACGTATCTTTTTGTATAACTTGTTCAAAAAGAAAGAAACAGGCCTGTAGCAAGTGGTGTCCCCCAGGGGTCAGTACTGGGCCCAGTCTTGTTCAACTTATTCATCAATGACCTGGATGAAGGGACAGAGCGTACCCTCAGCAAGTTGGCTGATGATATGAAACTGGGAGGTCTGGCTGACACACCAGAAGGCTGTGCTGCCTTTCAGCGAGACCTGGACAGGCTGGAGCGTTGGGCGGAGAGGAACCTCATGAAGTTCAACAAAGGCAAGTGCAGGGTCCTGCACCTGGGGACGAACAACCCCATGCACCAGTACAGGTCACAGGTTGACCTCCTGGAAAGCAGCTCTGCAGGGAAGGACCTGGGAGTCCTGGTAGATGACAAATTCACCATGAGCCAGCAATGTGCCCATGTGGCTAAGAAGGCCAATGGCATCCTGGGGTGCATTAGGAAGAGTGTGGCCAGCAGGTCGAGGGAGGTTCTCCTCCCCCTCTACTCTGCCCTAGTGAGGCCCCATCTAGAGTCCTGTGTCCAGTTCTGGGCTCCCCAGTTCAAGAGGGATGAGGAACTACTAGAGAGAGTCCAGCGGAGGGCTACAAAGATGATGAGGGGACTGGAGCATCTCTCCTGTGGGGAAAGGCTGAGGGAGCTGGGGCTGTTCAGCCTAGAGAAGAGAAGACTGAGAGGGGATCTTATCAATGTACACAAATATCTGAAGGGAGAGTGTCAAGAGGATGGGACCAGACTCTTTTCAGTGGTGCCCAGCGACAGGACAAGGGGCAATGGGCACAAACTGAAACACAGGAGGTTCCGTCTGCATATGAGGAAAAACTTCTTTACTGTGAGGGTGACAGAGCACTGGAACAGGCTGCCTGGGGAGGGTGTGGAATCTCCTTCTCTGGAGATATTCAAAACCGGCCTGGACACGGTCCTGTGCAACCTGCTCTAGGTGACCCTGCTTGAGCAAGGGGATTGGACTAGATGATCTCCGGAAGTCCCTTCCAGTGTCATCTGTTCTGTGATTCTATGATTCATTCTTATATTTTTCTTTAAAATATTTTCTTTAAATCTTTTCCTTGTTGATTGTGTCATTTGGAGATAACATTCTTTTCAGTTTGAGCAACCAGCTATATTTCCTTCAAGCCCCAGCATCTCTCATTGTTACTTTCCTCATTTGATTTACTTCAATTATTATGCCATCCATCTAGTGGGTTTCCTTGGATGATCTTCTTTGAATGTTTGCACACAGCAATCCTAAAATAGATGAAGATGCATAGTGGCCTGTATGTAGAACACACATAAAGTAGCAGGCAGGGATCATTTATGAAATCTAATTTAACAGTACGCTGGTTAATGTTTGGATGCTGCCTGTTTCTGTGCTGCTCATTGCAGTCTGTTGTTTTTCATGAAGTAGTTGCTTCGGATCTGCAATGCAGTAAAAGTCATTTTCACTTCACTGCAATTTTCTTGACATTTGTTTTAAATCCCGAAACAATTCTTTCCACATATATATATATGGAAAATGTTTCTAATATTCTTTTTAGAGCACAATTTAGAGGTGTTAATTGTTAATGAATAATATATCTGGAGACATTACAGAAATTAGTACACTAAATAGACCAGATAAACATTTTTGGCAGAAAGAATCCACTGAAGACACAGAGCACTTTTGAGATTCATATTATTCGAATCATGCCCTCAAATGAACCATTGTAATGAGTTTTCTGATGGCACAGCATGCAAAATAGTTCTTGCCCCCAAATGATGCTAAATTGTTACTTCACAGCGTGGAAACCCCACCAGTCTGTTGTACTGTCTAAATGTAAATGATTTACAAATATAAATAATGAATGACTCTCTGTTTTGTCAACTTATGGAATATACTGACTCTGATTACAATAACACTATGGTAAAAGGAGATAGATTGCTTCTTTACTGAGAATGTAATCTCTTCCATTGCTTTACAAAAGAAAAACAACCCCATGCATTAGTTCCAACTAGCTTGTACTCTAAAAGCTAAATATTAAAAACAAGTTATCAGAATGAAGTAATTCAATGAAGCAATTATTTCTGTTTACATACATGAAGTGAAACCTCTAGGGTGCTTTAAGCTTGCAATCCGGTTGAGGATTCAATGACATTCAACAGAGGAATGTGATGGAGTAGGAGATGCAATTTGTGCAAAGGGAAGGCATTAGAAGAGCAGTTAATTTAGGATACCTCTCAACATGAGTATTTTCTACTTTTCACAGATGGTCAACTGCTCACTAAATAGCGTGATCCTTTTGGCTATAGGACACTTCAATAAATTTTAAGTGCCATATTCTAGCACTATGAAGTCAGTGCAGCAAGCAGGGAGACTATGGAGGAGAGTCAGACTGCCTTCTTCAGTTGACCAACTTGGGTGTCGCAGTGAACCGAAAATAGGTATCTGGAGCTAGCAGGGTGATTCCGAGTGAATTACCTAAATGACCACTTAAGTTTCCTGCACACTGATTGGAGAAGCATTGGTTTCAGACTGATGATTTTGAACTTTAATAACATAAAGCTGGCCAATGAGATATATAGCAATGTGTCGGATCACTTGCTCCCTTTTAGAGGGAGCAAAAAATGGCCACGTAACAGTTTGCCTCCTTCCACTGAGGATTCAGTGTCAGGTCCCCTTCAAAAAGTACACGCATACACAGACAGGGAGCAGCAGAACAGCTTGTGAAAGAGCTCAAGGCCAACAGCACTCATCTGCTATGGATCAAATATATCTGCAATCAAAAGAAATTCAAATCCCTGTTCATCCATTCTTCAAAGCCTATTATATAAAGGTGGAAGGGGCAGGAAAGTTTTTCTTCATCCTTCCCCCTGAGCCCGGGGGACTCTGCAACCAAGAATGCAAGAGCCATAGCACAGAAGGAAAGCAAATAAGAAACTGTTGACACAGTCTAGTAGGTAGGGCAATGAGCCAGAAGGGAGAGGATATGAACAATTTAAAGACAGAAGGCCTTTATTAACTTTGTTTTGCCCATGCACTCCCCCAAAGAAGTTCCTGCAATAAAATTCCTTCATTTATTCCCACAAAGCGTGACAGTGCCTCTAAATAGGACACCATACACTTCAGCAGGGATTTGTCTGTGTAGCTTCTATTCTATGTTTCACACTGAAGGATTACGCTTGTTTCCTGCAAATGTGACTGTTATTAGTGTGCAAAGGGGTGAACGAACAGATGGGAGAACAATAAATGGAGAAGTAGAGAGGATTCCTTTAGAAAGCCAGAGATCCTGAGGGATTATTTGTGGAGTTAATTTATTTTCCACAATAAAGGATGATGATTAAGCAGAATTGACAGATAATGAGAGTTAGAGAGAGAGAGAGTTAGAGACTTAGTTCACTTGAATTCAAGTGGAAATTAAATGTGAAACTGAATTTAAAATGACATTATGAGGTGAAAGAGGAAGAATATTTGGTACAGTATAACCCAATTCCTACTGTTCCATCCATGCTAATCTCCACTTTCAGTCTGAGAAGTAAAATTTACAAGCTGCTGTATTACAGATTGAGCAGGTGACAGGGACTGGATCCAACATAACTACAAACACTTACCTGAATGTGACCCTAACTATTTGTAAAATTTATTCATTAAATGTGTGGATATGGGAAACTCTGGCTAACATAAAAAAAAAAGTGTATTGCACTGTATAAAGCAGGCGCAAGATGTGTTGCTTCGTCTATATAAAAACCAAATAATTTATCTCCTGAATGTTCTTCTAAAATATCTGTAGGAGAAAGTTCTAATGTGAGATATTTGGATATACACATGGTCCTGAATTTAGAAGAAGGCAAGGTATGAAAAAATCTAAATAAAGTGTTTCTAATTCACCATAAAGCCAGAAAATTATGGGAAAGACTGCAATTGGCCCAAGGTACTATTGAGCCAATAACAGAAGCAACTGAATAGCAAGCTGTGTATAAACTGTTAAAACCTGGACAAAGATAATGTTGTGCCAGACAAAATATTAAATGAAATATTGTAAAGGCATGAAATATGAAATAATTTTTTCCTTTCTCTAGTGGCTTCAACAACTTTTTCAACATGACCTGATAGTCCAAGTTTAATTAGAAAAAATAATTAAATACATTAGTCAACCTTCTGAAGCCCAATAAATTCGCTGGTATACAGAATCCTGCACAAGCATTGCATGTGGAGAACTTCAGAAAGTCAAACTTCATTCCACAGTTAATCACTAACGTCATCTTGAACAGTAAACTTGCAACAATTTTATGCCCTAAGCTCAGTATTCTGGAAGACATACATAAAACTGAATGTTGGGGGTTGTTTTTTTGAGTTTGTGAAACAACAAAGAGAGAGATAAAATGTGAAGAGAACAAATTCTTCAGCTGAAAAAACTTTTTCTGACATCTCGGAAGTTATATTTCATGAAACTATGAAAACTTGCAAGACTCCAAATACACTCTGGCTGATGGTGGAATGGAAATGAGTGTGCCGTAAAGAATATAGGAGCAGCTGAAATAAGTAGGATCAATAGACCATCTAGACAAGTATCTCATCCCTGGCACTGGACAAGTAGCAGAAGCTGAGAAGGATTACAACCAAGAAAGCATAACGTGAGACCTCCTAGTACATTCTCGCATCATGCAGCAGACTGTGCCTCAAGAGCTGCCTAATCCACACTTACTGTCTTTTTATTTAATACCCTCTGATGTCTTTTCCCTCCATAATTTTAAAAAACATGTTTTGAACATTTATTAGACTTTTAACCTCTGCACATCCCAGAGTTTTGTAATGTAACCATACCTGTGAGAAGAAGTGTTTTCTACTTCTTTTGAGTCTGTATTCTGATAGTTTTAATTGTTATATTCTACTTCTTGTGGAAAGGACAGGGACCAATCAATCCTTATTTAACTTCTTTCTGCTGTTTATCTATCAAATGACTTCTCAGTTATCTCATCCTAGCTGAAGTATCCTACTCCACTTAGTGGTTATGCAGTCAAAGGCCCATCTACACTTTTGATCCTCCATGTCATCTTTCCAGTTGGGATGTGTTTCTTCTGAGAAGTAGGGAACATACATACCTGCCTCCAAGTGCAGTATCAGCGTGGAGTTATACACCACCATGGTGATGCTTTCTGACATGCTATCTATTTCTTTCCTATTAATTCATAACGTTTCACTTGCTTTTTAACTGTTGCTAAGTACTGAGCTGATTTTTCTATGCAATGATGATTTGTGACTCAAAGATCTCTTCCCTGAGTGGCAATAGTTAACTCAGAACTTATCCCTGCAAATGAAAAAATTGTACTTTTATTTTTTCCGTGTGACATATTACGTTTGAGTTTTGTCAGCAGTCTGTTGCCTAGTGATTCAATATTGCAGACATCTGCAGTTCTCCACCATTAGCCATCATCTTTATTATCCCAATTAATCAAGTCTCATAAGCAAATTTTGTCACCTCATTATTAATATTCATAAATATGTCAAACAACACAAGCCACAGGTCAGACCTCCATGGACTCTGTGAGCTAATTCCCTGCACAGTGAATGCTTTGAAAGTCTGTTAAAACTAGATATTGTTCAGGTTACCGCAATTTCTTGAGCACACTGATAAGAGATAACCTGAAGTTAACCATCTAGTCTCAGAATCGTTACTAAGAGAACAATTCAGCTCATTCAAAGACAAGTGCCTAAATTGGCTCTAGCCATCCCTACACATCCAAAGGAGATGGCTGCCCTCCTTCACTGACTTCAGAGAACCTGGATGACTAGCTTAGACCACAACTTAAGCTTTCAGGTAGGCAAAATGAGGAGAGATGAATCTTTCTGATGAATACTTTCCTCCACTACCTAAATTCCATCAAAAAAAAAAAAAAAAAATCTGTGGCCAAAGCAAGGGATTGGAAAAAAGCTCCCTTACAATGAAATTTGGTTTTTGATTCTCTTCATAATCAATAACTTCCATTTCTGTGGTTTGGTTTTGTATTTTTTTCACTGATTAGAAATAACCATTAAAATCATACCACTTCTTTGAAGTGGATTTTTTATTCTTATTCCTAATCATTACTACTGAAGCAGCTGGGTTTATTTGTATTTAAATTAGACTTAATTTGATGTATTCTAGAGACTAGAATATACTTGGTATTTACCAGACATCAGCTGGATTTGGATGAGAAAGGCTGAATCTATATAACCAAATAAACCCCAACATACACACAAACATCTCAGATACTAAATTTCAGACTAGTTACTAAAACTAACTCTTTACCTTTGCATTTGTAAGCAAACGTTTTGTACTATAAAATGTATTATAACTCTCTACACACAAGAATAATATCATAAGCCACATAATAATGGGAATCTTTGCACTCACTTAAACTGAATTTCAGTCTGATTTCTAGAATTCTTTCAGTTAGCTTATGCATCAGGAAAAGAGCCATAAAGAGTTACGAATTCTGTGTGAAGAATGTGTGAGATCCCAGAGGGAACTGGGGTATCAGCATTACAATGCAATACACTACTTCTATCAGTCACATGCAGACAGTGATCTTTAACTTCAGTAAATTTATGTATTCCAGAAGACAAGCAAGAATATTGCTATTGCAAAGTGGGAAGTGGAAAGTACTGTGGGAGAAACACCACACCACCACCCCCTCGTCCACCGAAAAAAAAGGAAAAAAAAAAAAGATAAGAAATATCTCTTACTCCCAGGTGTGGAGAACTGAGAAATGTCTGCATTTTACTTATTACTCACAGTTAAATGCATGATATCTGCATAAAAATACAGATATGTATGCAGCAATATAGATTTCCAATGACTTCCTCAGTAACAAATATATTATTATAGGGGTGTTAAGGAATCAAGAGAGGAAACAAAACAGCCAAGGCACGAAATATCCCAATGCAAACAAGAAAATCTAACTGCTATTATGCAATGAGCCTGTTCCTCAATTTATCAGCCTATACCTGCAGTTTTTGCACCAAGGCTAGAAGTATGGGCCTAGATTTACTTTATATGAGATGCAGGTGTATCTACATTTCAGATCTCTGTCCCTCATTATTTAGATAATGTCTATCTAGATGGGGCAGAACCTTGCTTTCACACCCCTTTCCTCAAGCTGTATAGGCATTTTTATCAGATCATCCGAGCAAAATACAAAAAAGAGTCCAGGGAGCAGGAACATTTTCTTCTCTTCCGAAGTAAGTTCCCAAGTCCCTTGTCTGCTTCCCGTTTGCGTTCTGGACCTGCTGGTCATCCACTGGGGAGCAGCTTTGAATACTTCAGCCCCACTGAGATTTTGTTTCTCTTATCTTTCCCTGCATGTAAGTTCTTGGTAACTCTATCTCACATAACCCTCATTACACTGAAAGATTTTTATGAAGTATTAATGTTTGCAGAGAAGAGGATAAATGGTAACTTTTTAAAAACATCTCGTAGTACTCTCCAAAATGCAGGGGAAACACCCAAAATGTTTATAAGCAGAAAGCACAAACCGCACAAAATATAAAAGAGTTTCTGCAGGACTGCGTTCTGGAAATCAGTGTGGCTGGCCTTCCACCTGCCCACTTTTTTTTTTTTCCTTTCTATCACTTGCAGAGTCAAACTGAATGTAATATCATTTTTTCCAGATGTCAACCCTCTTCAGAGCAGCACTAGAACAGAACATCACTCTAAAAAGCTGTGGAGCCATGGCCTTATCTTTCGAAAAGAGTATGCCTCTGGGACTGGAAAAGATCTTTGGAAGGGACATCCTACCTTCAAGTCATGACATCAAGGTCTTAAAGATAAAGGAAATTTGGATTTTAGAAAAATTTTCACAGGGCTGCATCAAAAAATTGAATGAGCAAGTTGATCTAGAGGATGTAAGGAAGGTGTGAACTTTAGGCCAAGGAGCACTTAAAATGGCTGCAGTGATGTTTCAAATGGTGTTAGAGAAAGGAGTAAACAAGGGGTGGGATGAATTTTCACTTCTGTCAAAGCTTCTAGTAGGATAATAATTTTTAAAGGTACAAGAACCAAGCACGAATATTTTAGATGATGTCCTTCATTCAGAGCCAAGATTCAAACAAGCAATGTAAAGGACAAATTACTTATGGGATATCAGGTCTTGAGAGGCTCCCTCCAACCAGAAAACAAACCAAAGCAAATCTCATGTCAATATGCGCGCAATGCTCCAGTCAAGTCATGGACAGTGTATGTGTCAAAGCTGATGTTTATTGAAATCCTGAGTTTTGGTGAAAGTTTTCTTAGTCAAAGATGTATGAAACATCATTAGTTCAATTGATTTCTACAGTGATTGTTTAGAAGTGTATTTAAACTGCCAGAATTCTAGACTTGAGATGATGATAAAATACTCTAAACTGAGAAAAATATGGAAAAAGCAACATGACAGGAAGAAATTAGTGTTAGAACAGGGGAGAAGGGCAAAAGGGCAAAAGAATATTACAATGCTTTTTAAAAATGTTACTGCACGTAAGTAACGCCGTGCTTTTCCACAATAGCTTTTATGAGGTAACCTAACAGGTACTTTCTGAAATTCTAAATATTGACTGTCCTTGCCTGTAGAAATTTGCATTCTGTCCTATGAGCATAGGAAAGCTAAAGAACAGTTAACTGGTATGTCTATTATTGAAATTTTCTTCTGTTAATTTATCTTCTTTTTAAAAACCTGTAACTAGGGAGTAGGGGGAAAAATGGGAAAATTAGAAGAGGTTGGAACAGTTTGGATGTACCTTATATTTCTATGTAAGCATGTGGAAAGTATTGCTTATATTTTTGTTTGTTTGTTTATTGCAGCACATAGGAGTCCTAGGTTTAGATCAACCCCCCATATTTACTGTGTGAAGAAGATCCTCTGGAAAGAGAAAAGAAGAGTTTAAAAAAATATTCTGTATTACTAGATACAAGGTCTAATCATGCTCAGTCTTTATTAGGGAATGGAAAGTTTCAGTCCTTGGGCTCCTCTGCTTTTGGAAGCTAAAACCAAGAGTTTCAGAAGCCATTTGTGACCTTGAATGTCCAAGTCAGATCCAGCGAAACTGGTTGTGTGAAATTTTCTTTTCCTGAAAATTTATTTTTATGATTTGAATGTCAGAAGACAAAGGTAGCCAAAATCATTTATTGATTCAGCATCATGTTGCTGGGGGTTTTTTTAAGTGTCAATCCAAACTCAAGACATCTTTGAGTTGCTGGGGTTTTTTAAAGACCTGAGTCCACGGCAATTTTGAAACAAGCTAGCGGAAGTTGTGAGCAGTCAGCACCTATGAAAGTCAGGACTGATCTGTAGGTAAAGAAAGAAGAGAAAATTAAATTGAAGAAACTATTGCAGACATCATTTAAAACTGTTGACCTTAGCTTGGCATTCAATTTGTATTTTACATGTACGTTAAACATAAAAAACCCAAAGACACAAAGAGAAGAATAATAGAGGAGTAGAACAAAAATGAGAATAAAGAGAAAAACAAAAGAGGAATAAGACACTTGTTAAGAGAGAAATCTCATTAACAAAGAGCTGCTCCAAATGTATCTGTCTCTCTCCATCTGAGAGCTGTCATCTCAGGAAACATCATAAACATGGAAAAGAAATTGCAATGCCAGCCTCTCCTGTTCTTTCTCCAACACTCATACAGAATAAAGGGTTTCTAACACAGGTTACTTCAAACCTCCCTGAAGTGTAACAGAAGTTTCTTCAAACTGAGGAGCAATTGCTTGTCTGAAAATGCCAGTTTATTTTCAGTGTGAGATATAGGACAGTCAAAGTGAGTTGGTGGCCCTCAAATTCATTAAGGAAAGCAGAACTGCAACTCCAAACTGATAGGTTGGCTTCAGGTACAGTCACCTGAACGCAAGGCGTACCTTTATTCTAATACATCCTCAGAAAAGAAATATCAAAAAGTCTGTTCACATTTCACAGTTTGTTTATTCAGATAGAAACAATGCTGAAGAACTCTGTGTTCTCAAAACAAGGTTTATGATATGAAACAAACTCTAATTCTTCCATTTTTTCTGCATTTTCCCTTAAAAATTCAATGCAGACAATTCCCTGCAGTGTTCAATTAAATTCTTCTTCATCTCAGAATCTGCTTATTTGTGTTTTACTACAAATAATTCTGACCAGTTTATTCTCTGTTCTACTACTGCTCCATAAGAAAGAAAAATGAGGATGGTATTTTCAAACACGGAGACTTTGAACTTTGATGACTAAGTGACTGTCCTAGCTCTTCTTAAAGGTATTTGGACATTAGTAACTGATATAAAACTGGACTCTCTAACCTGATCTGGAAGTTGTAGCTGTTTGGATTCCAGCCTTGGCTCTAACTACAGCTTTATTTTGTGCACCTATCTTCCAAGCACATTTTAGAGTCCTGGGAAGCTCATAAAGGAAGTTCCTAAGCTTGTTTATAATTACTGGGGACATGTCAGAATATATTGATGGTTTCCTAAAGCTGATTTTGTTTAGCTAAATTTAGGGACCTATTTTGGGTGGGAAGATCACACTGAAGGAGTACTTCTAGCTTGTCTTCACTGCTTATACTGATCTCTACTGTTCTGGCTCACCAAAACTTTAAGGTGAGTTGGTCTATGTAAAATGTGCTCATTCCTATCCCTATATTTTTGTTAAGACCAATCTCTTGCTGTTGAATTCCAGTGAAAATTAAAATAAAAAAGATGAAAACAAACTGATTAAGCTGAGAGCACTTTAGTACATTCTGCATAATTGTTAAACATTTGTAGAGTTAAGTCTTCCTGTTAGAAATGCATTAGCATTTAATAAATAAAGATGTAGTGCAGCACTTTGTTTTTCATTTTGAAGAATCTTGAGCCATAAAAGTAGAGATGTGAAGCAGAGGTGTAATTACAGTACATCCAGCAGCAAAGTCACTACACATTTGATTTCTTGTTCATAATTGTCTGTCTGAAATACAGTGAAGTTCTGACATGCAAAGTGCTTCCCATTTCAAGTGTTTGACTTTTTAGTGAGATAATATTTAAGACAGAGTATGCACGTCTTCTTGTTGCCATGGATACAAGAATATTGAATTTATGAGCAAAACAACAGAGTTTGAAAACTTGAAATCAAAATGAAGTTAGAAATTATTTCAGGTAGAAAACATAACTTGAATTCAGAATATACAGCAATGGACCATGTATAATAACAAAACATAGAACAAGGTGAATGTTGCTATGGGTGACTTATTTTCTTATACTGTCTTCTGGTAAGAAAACACCACGATCATCCAGTTAAGAAAAGCCTGCACCCAAGTAAAATGTAAAGAATGATAAAGACCATTCACCTGATTTTTTTGTAAACAGAATTAATATTCTGCCAATATAGGCTTTTCCTTTGTTTGCAATAGCATAAAATAAGCCTAGTTTTAACTTAAATATTTAGTATATATTCCCTAAATTTCTGCTTGAAAGTAAAATTTTCCTTTCTCTTTCATAATAGCTATTGCTAGAATTCATATCAAATTATCTGAATATATTGTTTTCCTCGAAAAGGGGATGCAGGGAAGTTCTGCGATCTTCCGTAGCTGCAGCCACACCAGAAACACCTATCTGTGGAAGCAAGAAATGTCTGTTCTGCATTGCTGTCATTTTCTCAGTTTTCAGGGACTGAATTTGCATGCTCAGCTTGCCAGATGGAGAAGAATATGCCTGCATGATATCAACTGACAGGAAGACATCCCCCAGCCCCTTCCCACTGCTGTTTGAAAATAGATGGGTAACAACTTTCCGTGTCTTTCAACACAGCCAATATTTCCTTTGCTAATTATGCTTCTAACCTGTGTTTTCATTTGAGACAAAGCATGCCTTTATGGTGAATGCTCCATGTTGAGAATGCAAGCACGCCATGCTGTCTCAGATTGCCTATGATCACGACAAACTGCTTGGACTCACTCCGCTGCAGTTCTTCTGAAGGACCTTCATTGCTCACACTACCTCTGACAGTCACCTCACCTAGATGTGTCCGAAGTGTCATCTCTTACAACCACACTTCTCTAGTCTTTTTAAGCCCTAAACAGTGAGCATGAAGGAAGATTCACCTTGAGAAAAGGACTAAGATATTTAGTGGTCTATGTGTTTAAATCTCCAGTGAAGTCAATTGACATTGAATACATGTCGTCAGAGATGTTCAGAGAGGGACTAAACCCACTAGCCATGAGGGTGGGGCTCAGGTGTCCAACAAAGGCAACTGGTGCCATTTGAGACCACCCAAATCAGCTCCAGGGAGCTTAGCAGATCTGGCAAAGTAGAGGCCGAGCCTCAGCTGAGGCGCTAAGCATTCACGCTTTTATGTTGATAGTAATTCTCATAGGTTTGATCTGGAACTGGTTTTACATTTCAAACGAGTCCACAATTACCTGTCACTTAAACCTCAGCCTATAGTTACCTTGGTGTGGAGAAAGAAGGATAGCACTTATAAACTATGCAATGTTCCATGTTACAAAACTAGATGATTACTTTCTTATTTATTATTTAGCAACTCAAAGTACGTCTATTTTTCCGTTGAGCAGACTGGAGCGGTTCACCAGACAGGAAGGAGAATGCAAAATATAACACACGAGTAGGAGTCAAGAGCTGCAGTGGCATGCTGAGAACTGTTGATTTATCAAATACATCCCTCTGGTTTTAAGACAACTATGTTTTAACACTGTATGTGCGTGACTGGTAAGCTCATCAGTTCTGCCTCTGCGAACAGTGGAGGTTTTTGTTTTTGGTACAGAACATGGCCGTGAAGACATTTGTATCACCCTAATCATTCTGGTTCCATCAGTCACTTGAAAGATAGACACTCTCTGTATTACCTGAGTCTTTCATTCTCAATTAACATAAAATGAAGGAAAAAATCCATGAACTCATGGAATTTAGAAAAAAAAAATAATGGAAAACCAAAATAAATGGGCAGGTGCCCTGAGTATTTTACACACTTGTAAAAATAAAGTTAAATTTTAGTACTTTGGAAAAGTTCATATAATTATTTATTCAACTCTTCAAGAACTCCTATTCTGATTTTAAAGCAACTCCATTTGTAGCTGTGGCAAATTATCTAATTTCTTGCTCAATTTCATTAACTGAATAATGGTACTATTAGAATTCCACACACTATATGGCAAGGCTTACTTCAGACAGCTGATGTGAAGCACTGAACAAATGTCAGAATTACTGTTATCTGAAATTTCACATTGCTTGAATAGATGGAAATATTTTGCTTGATCATGATTTTACATAACGAAAGTCATTGTAATATCAGTGATTTTTATATTCAAATAGATATATTGTCTTCTTTTGATTGTGAATTCAGTAAGCATTCCTATTAGGTCTGTCAATAAAGAATTGCTGAAGCAGAGCATATGTGACAAAGAACTGTAATTTGGTTTGTTGTGCACTGTTCAGAATAAATCCAATAATTTTCATAATGAAATGCTTATGTAATGGAAATATTTGAATGTGCCTTTGGTGATAATATTGATATACACTATATAGTAATGAGCAACCTTAACAATGGATCAAGGTTCACAGTGCTTGAAAGCTATCAGTACAAAATGAAATCCTGAGCCATGCTTTTATGTGTTCATGCATGCTCAGCAATGGAAGATTTACAAGGGGTGAGGAGAAGGCTGTAGGTATCTCATTAGTGCTGTTTCTTGCAGGGCACTTTCTGCCATGTGACAAAGAAAGGCTGGATCATTGCAGGTGCCTGCTTTGTCCTGTAGGAATGAAAATTGTGGAAGAAAGAAATAAAATAAGTCATCAGTGAAACCATATTCTGGGAACTATTCACCCTACGCAAGTTTAGGCAGGAAAATTAGCCAGCTCCTCTCCTTAATGTCATCATACTCACAGGACACCCACATGGGGCAGTCAGCTTCCAGCTGCCGTTGCAGAACGACACGGGTCTCATGTCTTTGCTGTGCCATAACTGCCAGCCTTTTGCTTTTGGTACCTCTGGTTAGGCAGTCCTGAGCAGGTTAGGTACCTGCCTAGCCTAAGGCAACCAAATTACGAATCAGGTCAGCCAAAACATCTCCTAAAATCCACTGATGGTATGGCTATCATTTCCTTTAGCAAAGAGTTTAGACACCTATAATCCCATAAAGACAACTTCATACTGGTATCAAAATGCAGGTGTCTTAACCTTCAACTGAGTCCTGCCCCTAAATTCAGGTGAGATAAATCCCATTATCAGAGGTAAACCCCCTTCATTAGAAAGGTTGAACTCAGTCTTTCTGATGTCTTCTAAGCTCTATGGTGGGGCTGTCCTGGGAAGTTTAGGGGCAGAGCAATTTGTTTGTAAAAAGAGGATTGATCATGAACATCACTTTTAGATTACTTTGCAGTCATGCCCTTTGTGATGGATTTGGGTATGACCCAGTTAGACAGTGAAGCTACATGTTTCTCAGCAGGTATCTACTTGACTTATTTTAAATTTACATTTAACAAGGTACAGCAAGCAAAGCATTCTGAAGCCCAGTGGGAAGCACACACTTGTTAGTTTGGCTTTTAAAGACTTTTTTTTCTTTTTTTTCTTTTTGTACTAAAGGAGCATTGACCTCTGGGAGAGTCTCATGAATTTCCAAGAAATATTCCGCAGTGAATGTCAACTGCTAGTTATAAGAATAAAAACCTCTCATCTTTTTACCTTTTTTACTGTGAAGTCTCTTCTTGGAAAGGAAGCTAATCCTCATATTAACAAGACACTGTGTAGGATAGGTGAAAAATCTATAAATTAGTTGAAACTGTGATTATTATTGATTGGAGCTGTTTGCACAACTGCTGTTGAAAATAGGAATCTAGATTTTACAATTATGAGATCCTCTTTGAGGAAAAAATGGGAACCATCTGACCACACAGGGCAGAAGCATCTTTACCCAAAGGGTGGCCAATCTGGTAAAGACACCTTTAAAGTAGGAACAATGGGGCAGAGACATGATGACCCAAAGTCAAGCGAAGAAGTAGTGGACCAGGTTGGCAAGTAAAGAGTATAGGGTGATGTGGACAGGAGTGACACTGAAAACCATAAAGCAGGGCTGAAGGGGGCGAGCCCTGGGAAGCCGATGGAGTAAATCATCTTGAAAGCAATTTCAAAACATATGAAGGACAGACAAGAAGGTGAATGGGAGTAGTCAGCACGGATTTACAAAGGGAAAAATCATGCTTAACCAACCTGATAGCCTTCTATGATGAGATGACTGACTTGGTGGGTTAGGGGAGAGTAGTAGATACTGTTTATCTCAACTTTAGTAAGGTTTTCAGGACTGTCCTCTCACAGACAAACTGAGGAAGTATAGGTTAGATAAGTGGACATCTTCTTTACTGACCTGGACAATCGGACAGAGTGCACCCACGGAAATTTTGCAGATGATACAAAACTGGGAGGTGTGGCTGATACACCAGATGAATGCACTGCCATGTGCAGATGCCTCAACAGTTTGGAGAAATGAGCTGACAGGAACCTCATGAAATTCAATAAAGGGCAATGCAAAGTCCTGCACCTGGACAAGAATAACCCCATGTACTTGTAGAAGCTGAGGATCGACCATCTAGAAAGCAGCTCCACAGAGAAAGACCTGGTGGTCCTGGTGGAAAAAAAGATGAACATGAACCAGAAATGCACTTCCGTGGTAGGGGGAAAAAAAAAAAAAAAGAAAAAGCAGCCAACAGCGTCATAGGCTTCATTAGGTAGAGTGTCATCAGCATGTTAAGAGAGGGGATCCTCTCTTGATTGAAGCATCTGTCACATGAGAACAGGCTGAAGAGTCACAGGTCCCAGCTGTAGAAGAGAAGGCTCAGAGAGAATCTTATCAATGTATATTCATACCTGATGGGAGGGAATGAAGAAGATGGAGCCATACTCTTCTCTGTGGTGCCCAGTGACAGGACAACAGGCAATGGGCACAAACGGAAACACAGAAAATTCCTTTTACACATAAAAAAATTACTGTGAGGGTGGCCAGACACTGGAACAGGTTCTCTGGGAGCTTGTGGAGTCTTCATCCTTGGAGACACTCAAAAGCCAACTGGACACAGTCCTGAGCAGAAATGAAGACCCAGCAGCTCTTATGAGGACTTTTATTAAAGAAGCATTTCTAAAGGTGCAGCTAAAGATTTTTAAGAAAAGCAATAATTCTAGAGAGATCACAAAGGACTAAAAGCATCTCTCCTACAGTGAAAGGCTGAGGGAGCTGGGGCTGTTCAGCCTGAGGAAGAGAAGACTGAGACAGGATCTCATTAATGCTTATAAATATCTCAAGGGTGGGTGTCAAGAGGATGGGGCCAGACTCTTTTCAGTGGTGCCCAGCGACAGGACAAGGGGCAATGGGCACAAACTGGAACACAGGCAGTTCCGCCTGAACATGAGGAAAAGCTTCTTCACTGTGAGGGTGACAGAGCCCTGGCACAGGCTGCCCAGGGAGGGTGTGGAGTCTCCTTCTCTGGAGAGATTCAAAACCCGCCTGGACGCAGTCCTGTGCAGCCTGCTCTGGGTGACCCTGCTCTGGCAGGGGGTTGGACTAGATGATCTCCAGAGGTCCCTTCCAACCCCTACCATTCTGTGATTCTGTGATTCTGTGATTCTGTGAAAAGCTGAATTCCTGATATTGATCATAAGTGGGACAGAACTAGAGGGAGTAAGTCCGTGGCCCACATGGTCAGAAATTACTGAAGATTTCTCTAAAATGATGTTAGCTTACATGAGAAACCTTACAACTAGATCACATGTGATCACGTTTGAAAGCATACAAGTTTAAAACTTTAAAAGGAGAGGGATCCCATTGTAGGAAGGACGTATTTTGGGGGATGAAATTGCCATGGTGCCCAAACTTAAAAAGAGATGATAAAAAAGATTTGATTTCAAGTTATTTATTTATTTATTTATTTCCAGTTGATCAAATCTTTTCCATAGCTTCTCTAAACTTTGAACTAACCTTGAACAACTCATGCTTGAAATCTGAGTTCAAAATGGCAGTGTTCTAAAGTCAAGTATAATTCAAATTTAATTCAATTACATTTTGTGTTTATTTTGGCACTGGTCCGAAAGTGGGCAAAATGCCTAAATAGGGGATTTGAGCTAATCTAAATACAGAAAAGGTCTGTAAAGTCTTTTCTATGTTAACACAGTTATATTTTCACTGAATTGATATTCTAAAGTGATAATACATGATTGTAAATCTCTGAAGATGACTAATTATAGTCTAGGCTCTCTGTTGCTTTTTTCATAGCAGGTGATTCTGTTTATTTACTGTGCTTATCCGAATCTCCAAGCATGACGGGAATGGGCTTCCACCTCCTGATCTTAGATAACCAGCACTGTGGGTATTATACTCCTGCATGTAATGTGATGTGTCCTTACATACCACCATGGGAGCAGGCCCCCAAACACTAGACTTCAACCTCAAGACACGGCTCAATAGGCTCCATTGTACTAATTAGATCACCACTGACTATAATGGGAGTTCAGACATCTATTACACATTTAGGCACATAAATTTAAAAATTTACTCTTGGGCAGTTTCACATGGGATCCTACCAAGTACTTCCTTGAACAGACCAAAATCTGCTCTTCTCAAGTCCAAGCTCACAATGCAGCTCTTTGTTTTGCTCAGTTCTCTTAGGATCTTAAAATCCACAACCCCATAGTCACTGCAATCAAGGCTGCCCTTGACCTTCATATCTTCAGCCAGCACTTCCTTGTTTGTGAGTAGCAGGTGTAACAGAGTAACTTCTCTATTCAGTTTATTGATCACCTGTATCAAGAAATTGTATTAATATATTTCAAACATCTTATGGATTGTTTGTGCCCAGACATATTGCTCTTCCAGAAGGTATTGGTGTGGTTAAAGATGCCCACGAGTACCACAGTCTGTGGTTATGAGACTTTCTCCAGCTCCCTTAAAAAGGTGTCAGCTACCTCCTCTTCCTGGTAATCATTCTAATCTAGTTATTTAAGCTGTCTCTGTAGTCGACATTAGAAATGACAATTTATTCTGCTTGCTATGGATATACATGTTAGGATGGCATGATAAATCTCCTGGAAGTGCTTTTATTTCACTAGGGTCTACATAAATCGTTTTAAGTGTTTAAGTCACAGGTTTCTAACTTTTAGGCAGGTAACTTTTAGCTTTGGTGAAGTTAAGTGTGTTTAATCTGATCATGAGCATAGCAGGAAATAAATTATTGTACATTATGCTGAAAGTGCACAGCTCTTAATCACTTATAAGATTTGGTCTTTGTATTCACTTTCCATTATACCACAAAAAATGCTTATCTCCAGGCTAAAGATACCAATAAAGATCTATAAAAGTTGTTCTATCTATAATCATTGCTCCATTTCACTTTTATGACAGTTGTGTTCTTTGAAAGACTATATTGACATAGTTTATTTTCTTTACATTGAAAAAAGTTTAAAACAAAAAGACACTTTAAGTGGGATTCATCTACTCCCAGTTAGGTGTCAGAAAATTAGTTTTAAGTCCAAGTTTTTAAGTCTGATTTAGTCACATTGTGATTCATTTATAGTCATAGGAGAGAACAGGCACCTTCAGAGTGCGATTCATCTCACCATGACATATGTCTAGGACAGCTGAGATGAATCATTCTCTGAAGCCACTAGCTCTTTCCACTGATGACAGAAAGAGCCAAGGGCTTAGAGTAGAGTGTAACCTTTCGGTATCTTAAGAGTGTAACCTTTAGATATCTTAAGAGAGATGAATCTCAACCTTCCAGAATGATTTCCACATCTTACCACAGATCTCTTTGTCTGAAGTCAGTTCTGCCATCCCTAAAGCAAGTGTAAAGGGTCTTCATTTAAACAGGAATTGGGGACTTTTGAATTCTAATGAGTATATTAATAGTCTGGGTGGGGGTGGAGAAAATCCTTTTCTTATTAAACAGCCTAGGTCCACAGCTTGTTTCTTTAATGGGAGATTCACTAACTTTACCATATCCTTTAGTTACAGAACAGGACAGCATTGCTATGTAGTTCCTCTGCTTATAACAGAAATCAACACTTGACATTGAATCAGTGTTGAATACTGCTTACCTAGAGTTTCACAGAAGTTTCAAAATGGTTAAGTACTCGTACAAGACTGTATTTAAAACTGAATTGCCTCATGGCAAACAGTAGCACAGATCTGGATGCAGAACTGTGGTCCTGCTATGGTCCTGCAGAATCAGTTACAAATGCCCATGTCCATTTCTGTAGCTCTTTCCTACTACTAGATACTGTAGTATCTATAGTATCTATAACACAATTGAGATAGTGTTTTATAGTAAAGAAATAACATCAAACTATTTGCAATGCTTTTCACAAACAACTCTACCTTAATTTCTAGGAAAGCTTCACTCACATGCTGAGTTCAAGAGTTAGCTGCATGGGAAAAAATGGACACCTGGTCTTTCAGCAATACAGGACTGCAGGAACCTTCAACCAGATCAACAGCTTGAATTCCTTTTCATAAAAATTACACATTAGATGTAATTTTCCTTTCTTTTGCTGTTTTTTTCAGTTAAATCAGTTTCAGTTAGCTCTCTTGCTAGCCAGACCTCAATGTCCTCAATAGACAGACACAGGTACATGCAGAGGGTGACTCAAGAATTCATCTTCTGGTGATTCTCTCTTTTTACCATAGACAGCTTAGGAGACTTACACTAAAAGTCTGTCAACTAAAAATAAGTGAAATAAATTCATACTCAGCCAGAGTTTAACAATGATGAGGACACTTGATATCTATTCTGGCCCCATATATATCACAGACCATAAATTTCACTTTTATGTAAGGCCAGTAATAGGTCTTTGACTATGGAAATTCTGCTTTTCGCTATAGCAGATTTTCTGTGTCAACATGGAAGCCTTGATTTGAAGACATCACTAGGCAGGCACCGAGAGAGGAAATACAGTTTATTGGTTCTTTCTGATTCAGAGTGCAGAGGGTCAATACCTTGTAGAAATTATTCATGTTCTCAGTATTATCTTCAGAATGGCTCTGTATTGGTCTGCTTGATCATCTGTAGATGTGCACCAGCTATATTCATGTCCCAGTTCGTGGAACACAAGCCAGTTCCCATCTGGAAGACTTTCTTCTTCGCTCTGCTTCAGTTAAAAAAAATGGGTTTTGAGTTCCTACACTAAAGGAGCTTTGGGATTGCAGTTGGTTTGCTTGCCGCTATCTTGACATGTAGGCAGAGCTAGAGTTGCGACTGCCTACGCTTGTCGGGCTGTTCTGGACACTGGCCATCTGCACAAGATTGTCTTCCTTGGAGATGAGGTTTCTGAGCATTTTAAAGCAGATGTGCAATTTCTTGGAAAAATGGTTTCATAAAACTAAATCTAGGTTTCATAAAGCTAGAAAAATGAATCATATGGGAAAATGCTGGTTTTCTAAACAATCTCATTAAAAATACTATTGTGGAGCTGAAATATTCCAAGAAGCTGGTTTATCACAAGTTTTATGAATCATTTTCATAGACAAGCTTTCATGACTCTTCTATATACCCTGAAATATTCAGTTCATAACATGTAACTGCAATTAAAAAAATCCCAACAATCTTCCACACCATTTTTATTGGAAAATACATCATTACAATACTATGTCCCTTAAAATTTTAGTTCCACTGACAACCTGCTAAGGAGATGAAATAACTTTAGCAGCAAAATATTTCCTTCCTTGATGAGGCAAAACAACAGAAAAAAACCTCCTCAATGTAGTGAACTTTTGACTTCTCTTTGGATTTTGGTACCATTATGCCTACTTCCCATATACTTATTTCCACTCTGCCCTTTCCCACAGAGCAGATTGATTCACTTAGAGGAGCACAGCTGAGAGGGTACAAAGAAAGTGTGTTAAGAGAAAATGTCTATAGTAGGAGTTATTTTGCTTGGCTTTCTATTGTATGAATTGTCCCGAACCAGTTGTGGTTTCTCAACTGTGCAAGGAAAATTGAATTTTGCTGCCTCAAGGATGAAGGCTGGACTCTTCTTACAGTGAGAGGAGTGGAAATAGTAATTATTGCTTCTGAGAAATTATTCACACCTATAGCAGAGGTTATTGCCTGTGACACCCGCACTCCCCTCCTGGCACAGCAGCCCAGGCTTCCTGGGGCTTTCACACAGCAAGGAAGTCACCAAGACCATGATGGTTTTTCTACCCCTTGTCACAACAAGTTGCCAATATAAAGGTTAAAGCACATATTTACTTGATGTCTACAGCCAATTCTAGCTTTGTAAAAGTCACAAAGGTGTCTAGGATGACCAGAATCCTTTGTCAGGTGTCTGTTAACCTCTCTGTACCTGATGAAGTCTTGTACATGCATGGCAGCTTTGAAGGAGTCATTTGGCTATAATACACCAAACTGTTGACTGACAGTGTCTAAAATGATGACAGAAGTTAATAGTACTGCAGTATAGTGCAGTTAGTCAAACAAATACTGCTTCTCAACATGTGCAAAAAATCCATGCTGACTTGCTTACTAAAGAGAGTATATCTTGTTTTCTGTGCAAAAAGCAAGTTTTCTAATCCTGTCCTTTCAGTGATAATTCAGACAGGTATACAGCTGTCCATCCATCAATAGGCAGCAGATGTGCCAAAGCTGGTAATCAGATTTCTGAAAAACATTTTGCGCTTAGTAAATCTTTATTGACAAATTCAAATACTACTGACCTGATGTGATGTAAGAAAAATTCTTCTGCATGGATCAAGATGAAGTATTAATGCAAGATGATATTTTAAAGCCCCTACAAAAAGGACATAAGGGAAGACCCAGGGAACAGCAGACCTGTTAGTCTAACCTCAGTTCCTGGAAAAATTATGGAGAAGATTATATTGAGTACTACTGAAAGGCATTTAAAGGATAACGCCATCATCAGGCACAGTCAACATGGGTCCACAAAGGGAAAGTCCTGTTTAACTAATTTGATAACTTTCTACAATAAGGTCACCCGCCTAGTGGATGAAGGGAAGGTGGTGGATGTAGTTTTTCTGGATTTTAGTAAGGCTTTTGATACTGTCCCTCACAGTATCCTTCTGGACAAGTTGTCCAACTGTGGGATGAGTAGGTTCATGGTGTGCTGGGTGAAGAACTGGTTGAAGGGCAGAGCTCAAAGGGTTGTAGTGAATGGGGCTACGTCTGGCTGGCAGCTGGTCACCAGTGGTGTTCCTCGGGGTTCAATTCTAGGGCCAGTCCTGTTCAACACATTTATCACGGATCTGGATGCAGGAGTTGAATGCACCATTAGCAAGTTTGCTGATGATATCAAACTGGGAGGTGCCGTTGACCCTCTTGAGGGACAAGAGGCCTTGCAGGGGGGTCTAGATAGATTGGAGCATTGGGCTATGATCAATGACATGAAAATTAACAAGTCCAAATACCAGATTCTGCACCTAGGACGGAGTAATGCTGGGCACAAGTGTAACGTGGGACAGGAGTGGCTGGAGAGCAGCCCTGCAGAAAGGGATCTGGGGGTGCTGGCCGACAGCAGGCTCAATACGAGTCAGCAGTGTGCCCTGGCAGCCAAGAGGGCAAACCGCATCCTGGGGCACATCAAACACAGCAGAACCAGCCGGTCAAAAGAGGTGATTATCCCGCTGTATTCAGCGTTGGTGCGGCCACACCTTGAGTACTGTGTGCAGTTCTGGGCCCCAGAATTTAAGAAGGATGTGAAGGTCCTTGAATGCATCCAGAGGAGGGCAACAAAGCTGGTGAAAGGGCTGGAAGGCATGTCCTATGAGGGGCAGCTAAGGACTCTGGGTTTGTCTAGTTTGGAGAAAAGGAGGCTGAGGGGCGACCTCATTGTTCTCTGCAGCTTCCTGAGGAGGGGAAGTGGAGAGGGAGGTGCTGAGCTCTTCTCCCTGGGATGCAGTGATAGGACTGGTGGGAATGGTTCAAAGCTGCACCAGGGGAGGTTTAGAGTGGACATTAGGAAGCATTTCTTTATTGAGAGGGTGGTCAAACACTGGAACAGGTTTCCTAGAGAGGTGGTTGATGCTCCAAGCCTGTTAGTGTTTAAGAGGCATTTGGACAATACCCTTGATAACATGCTTTAACTTTTGGTCATCCCTGAATTGGTCAGGCAGTTGGACTAGACGATCGTTATAGGTCCATTCCAACTGAAATAGTCTATTCAGTATACACTTAATTTTTAGGAAACCTTGTTCCAAGGGACACAAGGACAACTAAATGCAGCTAAGCACAGTAATCAATTTATAAAACCCTGTTATGACAGCCGAAGGAAACAAAGGACATACATACCAATAGAATGTGTATATAGGCTGACATACTACAGCAATATTCCTTTGGAAAGTTATGAGAAAAATGAAAAAAAGTTTATGAAATATGTATTGTTTGTTTTACTTTGTGGATTGCCTCACTTGGAATATACACCAAAACTTCCACAAAGGGCTGGCAGGTTTGACAAGGGACTTTTAAGAATCATAGAATCATTTAGGTTGAAAAAGACCCTTAAGATCATAGAGTTCAACCATTAACGCAACATTGCCAATTCCACCACTAAACCATGTCCCTAAGCACCACGTCTACAAGCCTTTAAATACCTCCAGGGATGGTGACTCCACCAGTTCCCTGGGCAACCTGTTCCAATGCTCGATAAGCTTTTCGGTGAAGAAATTTTTCCTAATATCCAATCTAAACCCTCCCTGGTGCAACTTGAGGCTATTTCCTCTCATCCTATCACTTGCTACTTGGGAAAAGAGACTGACACCCACCTCTCTACAACCTCCTTTCACGTAGTTGTAGAGAGCAATAAGGTCTCCCCTCAGCCTCCTTTTCTCCTGGCTAAACAATCTCAGTTCCCTCAGCTGCTCCTCATAAGACTTGCTCTCTAGACCCTTCACTAGCTTCATTGCTCTTCTTTGGACATGCTCCAGCACTTTAATGTCTCAAGAAATCCACATGCTTCCCAAATGGGAGCTGGAGGCAGGGTAGATTACACTAGGTATCACAAAAACTCTTGGAGACTTGTTTAGTTAACTAGATCACATTCTTACTCAATGGACTTGATTCAATGGTCTACATATAGATGTCTACTGCTATTTGTTATTGACAGTCATACAAGACTGAAGAGATCCTTTCACGGGTGGCAGATACAACACAGATGATAGGTCTGATATATCTTTTTGGAGAGACTGCTGGAGTTGAGGACGGTATCCAGGGGTCTCTCTAACGGTACTACAGGCCTATGTACAAGCAGGTGGCTAAAATCTAGTGGAGTCTAGAGACAGATTCAGATGAAAGTCCATTGACAGTCTTTCCAAGGCTACTAAAACCCTGGCCTCAGTGAACTCCCATGCCAATGAGCTCAGCAGCCACATTACATGTTGTGTGGAGAATTACATTAATGTTTACACTTTCATTGTCATTGAAAGGTTTCTTTGCATTCTATATTGAGAAATGGAAAGATAATTTCTTTCTCCAACATGCTATTATAATTATATTTTTATTATAATTGTTATTAGGACTTTGTATGTCCTGCCTATTCTAATGCAAACAATCCTAAAGTTTCCATTCTCTCCACATTAGTCTTCCATATCCTTGTACATTTCTTCCTTCCTTGAGCCACCTTTAGTCCTACATAATCTTTCTTGAAATGATTTGCAGAAAATCTCTCTAAATGATTCTGCACTATTGATAAAGACAGATATATTGATCATTTTAATAATTTTCTCAGTACCACATTCTTTTGTTTGTCTTGCAACCAGAGAAAAGCATTACACACAGGTTGTCCCTGACCTGACCACAATAATAATACCAGGATCCTTTGTATACACCTATACAGTTTAATTCTATAATTTAAAGATGGGATTACTTCTATCTATCTGATTTCTTCTGCCTGAATATTAGGTGTATAGTTTTATACAGCTGTCTATTCCATCTGTAACCAAAACAGAAACAGTCACATAGAAAGGACAGCTTACCTCACCAAACCATGTTTAAAGAAACAAAACTGAGATACAAGAGAAGTTCCTTATAAAGATAAATAATCAGTTAAAGGGCATGAAACAGAGGATAGGAGCACATGGTGAGTTCTTTCAGTGGAATTCCTCAGAAACCATTGCTGAGACCTGTGCTTTTAACACATTTACGTATGATTAGGAAGGCATTGAACAGGGAAAGGACAATGTTTTTCTAATAATACTAAATTAATCAGTATACTTAAATTGAGAACCAGCTGTGGAGAACTGCAAATGGATTTCATGAAGATCACCAACTGGGCAATAAAATGGCAGATGAAATTTAAGAGAGATACACATGGGGAAAAAATCAAACCAACCTAATTTCCCATGCAAAATGCTATGCTCTGAAAAAACTACTAGGCAGGATAGATCCATGAAAAATCAGCTCAATGCTCAGTAAAAAGTAACTGTCATGAATTATTTGAAAAGTTAAAACAATACGGAACTTCATTACATCCGTGTCCATGCAGGGTTTGTCTGCACGTTGAATATTGTGGGCAGTTCTAGCTGCCCCACCTCTAGAAAGATTAAGTATAATTGGCAAAAGTTCAGAAAAGATTAGCTAGGGTAATCAAAGGTACAGAATGTCTTCTGTTTAGGAAACGAATATTTAAGACAGGACTCCTGATCCTGGAAAAGGGACACCTGAAGGGTGATATGTAACCGTGAGCAGCATGGAGAGAATTCTCACTGTTCCATTGCAGGAACAAGGGGCATTAAATGAATCAGCTGAAGAGAGATATCTGGTGTACAAAAAGTTGTGGCTTTTCACACGTGTGATTAAACTGTGGAGACCTTTGCCAATGGGTGCTGTAAACAATAAATGTTTATTTCTACTATT
The DNA here is from genome assembly GCA_009819775.1 of Phoenicopterus ruber ruber. Classification (NCBI taxonomy): domain Eukaryota; kingdom Metazoa; phylum Chordata; class Aves; order Phoenicopteriformes; family Phoenicopteridae; genus Phoenicopterus; species Phoenicopterus ruber. The sequence continues at coordinate 115,634,120 of CM020217.1, forward strand.
GAGGAAAGCAAAGGAAGAAAAGCTAAGTGAGGAAAAAAATCCAGGTTACTAAATACAGTAACACCTCATCGCATCTTTAGCCACCATTTCAGATTTCTATTGCCAGTCATTTAATACCCTGCTCTGATAACTATCATCATTAGTCCACTTTTCCTTCCTTCGGCCATGGGTGACTTGATTGATTTTGATGAGCAGCAGGCATCTAACACAGATTATGACAATACTGGAAGAGTAACTGTACAGAAAGAGACAGCAAGAACAATGAAATGTTGAGATCATTTGATCTTGTCTGATAAAGTAATCTACCAATCAAAATCTGAACTCAGCAAGCAGTCATGTATTGATTTTTATTTTAAAAAGCAATCAGCACTCCAGCTTCCAAAAAGCTTTTTGCACAATGCCAGCCTTTCCTACTGTTGGTGATCCTGATGGTCCTGTACATGTTTCTCTGTCTTCCACATCATAGACGTTGTCCGCATGTATTTAAACTAGGTGTATTTCTGTGGTCCCTACATACTTCTCCTTTCAATTACATTAATCTTTATGGAGAAAAAATATGTCAAATCATTAACATTTACACTTTTTAGGAATGCATCCTCAATGAGTAGAGAAACTACAACCAGCTCCAGAAGTTCCTGACCTGAAAAATGGAGCCTGGGAGGATGTGAGAAGGAAGTGTGGCATATGCTCAACCCTAGGCATCCACTTCTAGTTTGCAGTATCTAGATCCTACTTCTTTGCCTGATCCCCTTATTAGAGGTGTTACATAAGTTTAGGTGATCCAGCATTAGTATTCTAACAAGTTTTTATGATGATTGATACCCTTTACTACATACGCTGCTCTACAAGACCAAAGTTAAGCATATATCTTCCTAAATAATTGAGGCAAAAGTGTGGCAAAACTGTATTTTTTTCCATCAGACTGTATGTAAATTGAAGATTTCCCTGTCTTTACCACCTCAAAATAAATAGCTTCTTAAGAACTTTTATGAGCTTTTATGAGATTTTCAACAGGAGAGGGAAAGATGATGTTGGTTTGATGAATTTACTCTGTCCTGTATTAACGCACAGGTTCGTGGCCAAATCTCCACCTGGAATACTCTGGCATTGCCCCATTGACTCCATTAAGCTGTGGGGTTTTTAAGATGTTAACGTTGTAAGTAGCAAGAGCATTGATGTCTTCTTGGTGCTGGCAGGCTTAAAGTAGTACATTGTTGGATTACTGAGAGCAAAGTTATTAAAAAGAGAAGAGTTTTCCCTCTTTTCCTCCTTGTAGCTGTCACAATGTAGGCCAGGTGATGCTAGGTAATATCAAGGGTGTGTGGCACTGGCACATCTACTTTCTGCACCACCACCACGTAATTAGCTGTAAGTGTCATACTGGCTTTGTGTGGCTTCATAGTCTGTTAGTGAACTCCAGGTTATAGTCGAGTTCAAAGGTGTAGCTGAGTTGAGGATCCACCTGACTCTACAATGTAATTGTCTACTTGTAAGCTAATTAATGTGGCTCTCTTTACTGCCATTTCAAAGAGATTGGCACTTCAAAATACAATTCATCACTTTAGAAGGCAGACATCTAGACCAGACCAGATGAAGTGCTCCCCTGGAGACTAACAGCACTACCTGTAATGTGGACACCTACATTGTGAATATCTCAAGTTAGCTGTCTAGCTATTAGCCTACTCCTACCACAACTGACTAATTTCTCAACAGCAAAAGAACACTGGGGGTCTATTCTCCTCTCAGTCTTTGGGAGTATCCCTTGAAATGACTTTTCACCCTCAGACATGACACAGTGACTCCACAACACTGAACAGCACTGTCACTCCAAAGCTAGACCACCGTTCAGACAAGGGGAGTTAGCCAGTGACAAGAGATTTCCTTAGGAATTATACATGTAAATTTTATCACTATACTGTGTCTTTTAAAATACAACTGACAATGAAGAAAAATAGTGAAATACAATTCACTTTTCTTTTAAAGGAGACATAATTTCTTTGTTTATTTTTTATTTTTATTTTTTAAAGACGACAAAAGGACAACATTGCAGCCAAAAGGCAATGATTTCACTACTTTTTTTCAAGCACATTTGGTTGTTCTAGTGCAAAGTCAGCCTGTTGTCTGAATGCACAAATGCAGCAAATATTACATTGGAGAATGCTCACAAATTCAGTTTTTTGGAAGGAATTAGATTAACATTTTAAAAGCTGTTAGTGATTCCAGACTATTTTTTTTCTTGTCACAGCATGATATCATTAAGGCCAGGATACAATAAATGCATGAATTCCAGATTTAGTTTGGTAGCTATCGAATTTCTAAATTAAAGGTGTTTTTATTCCCTCTCAGAACAGACAGGGACTCAATTTATTAGTTTAATCTTTGAAAGAAATGTAATATATATATATATAGGAATTCCTACCATTATTACACACATACTTGCTACAAAATTAATGTGCATTCTACAGAATTAAATGTTTTAAAACAAGGAGTAATGATTTTAAAACATTTTGTTTTCAATTGCTCTCTGCTAAAATAGATGTACAGTACATAACTGGTTGTTCTCAGGTATATTAGCTTTTTCAGTTATGCAGAAGTTTTAGGAACTATTAAAAATAATTAGCATTGCAATAGGTAGTGGCAAGGAAGGATACACTGGTAAGACAGTAAAGTCAGAAAACATTTCATATATTTCTGTATTTTTCAGAGACTGCCTGCCTCATTTCAGAAGTTATTCTGCTTCTGCTTTTTAATTAGTCAGCTTTATCTATTCGAGTTATGAGCTCTAGCTTTTCCTTAGGTTGTGCACAATGGGCTTGAAACACAGATGGAGATTCTCTGTGTAAATGTGACATTAATATTATAAAAATAATTACATTAAAAAACTGCAAATAAATATTTGCTTGTTTATTTTCCCCCACTGTCTAGGTAGAGAGAGGATACAGACTTCCCAAGAAGAAAGCAGGCTAAACGGGGGGGGGACATAAATGGGAAAGTTGTATGATCAAGACCTCATCTCTTTTTAAATGTTGTTAATTTGTTTTATGCAATAACCTCTTTATACAAATTGCGCAACTCCCAACAGAAAAGTCAGGACTTCCTTCCACCTGCCCCAGACTTCCAAGGAGAATGTGCACCACCAGACAGTGCCGGAGGTGCCGGGTCCCCCTTTGTCCAGCAAACCTTCCTTCCTACATGCTGGCACAGCATCAACCACACGGCTAGAAAATATTGCACACTGCTTGGGCAACGAGGGCTCCCATAAGGAGGTAAATACATCATGAGCCCACCTTATATTGAATAAATCAGGGAGCTCAAATGTCCTTCCTCCTGTGCAACCACCTCCGTATCTCTGGTGTAGTTTGGTTGGCTGGTTAGTGGAAGTGGCTCTGACTAGTGAGTCTGATGCTGTCCAAAGTGACAGGTAATATATCTACCAGCATGGGAAAGTTCAGATGAAGTTTTCCTGGTTTGTACATCTCATTTGTCAGTAGGTATGAGACAAGAACTGAGAGACTTCACTTGGCACCACTATTGTAAGGATGTGAGTAACTTCATCAGCAAAACCAGAGGTATCTTCAGATTCTTAGGAGTATAGCCTGCTGGCAGCTTGTTGCGGGTCATTCTGCCACATTTGGAGAGCACAGCTCTAATTTCTAACTGCAACTATACCTCTATGAGTAGAGTAAAGGAAAAAAAAAATCTCTTCTCTTCCACCAGAAGATTCTTTGAAGAGATTTTCAGCTTTTCAACATTAGTCTCCAGCAGCACTAATCCATATCATGTCTTTTTGCAGGATTGATTTAAGGGTAAGAACTTTCATTCTATCATCTGTACGTCCCTAGGTGTCTTCTTAACAGTGGTTTCCTTATGTAAAACTTTGTAACCCTTTTCATGGCATCTATGACCTTCTACTGTGGTGGTTTAAAGCAGAGGAAAGAGAAAAAAAAATGTGATAAAGGAAAAATTAATCAAATCAGGAAAAAAAGAGGATAAAAAAGAAGCACGTAGAAAGCTGATGAGACAAAAATGAATAGAAAATACTGGAGAGACAGAAACTGTGCAGCAGTAGGGTACAAAGGGAAGAGACAGGAAGAAGAAAGCCCATGGCTTTCCATTCAAAAATTTGAAGTAAAAATTTAATTTTTATCCATTCATTTCCATCCCACACCTCTGCTGTTAATTCTGAAAGAAGTGATCAGCTTTGTGCAAGTACCTCAGGATTTGGTCTATTAACTCTAGCACATATGTAAATGGGATGTTGCAGATTTTGAGATACTAAGAGTTGTAGGTAAAGCTTCCATCATTTGCACAGTTTGTGACTCAGAAGTCTGCATAATTTCAAGAAAACAGAAAGGCAAGTCAGATCTCATTTAAATTACATAAACTTGAATTCACCCATTGGGATTCAAATATAAATTTGGGGTTGAATTATATTTTATGAGAAAGGCCTACCAGAGGGAAGAAGTGGGTATTGAGTGACATTGGGAAGAAAGAACTCAAATTAATTTAGCTTCTCAATACAGGGGTAGAGAAAAAAAAAGCATAAAAGAAATCAGTAAATGGCTAAGTGAAATATAACCTTTAGTTACTCTTCAGGCTGGAGGTTAACGTTGATGACCACAGCCTATAAACTGAGCAGTGTCCCTTGTAAAGCTTGGTGTATCCCTGTTTTCCTGTTGATTTTATCATCAAAGGCGCCAGCTAGACTTGATTTCAAGTGGTCTGTTCATTTGAGTAAGAGATTAAGAGTGCGAATAAAACTCAAAAAATTTCTTAGAAATAAAGAAGTATATTTGCAGGTAAATAGAAATACATTAATTTTAGCTGATCAACAGACTATATGAAGATGGGTTTTCTAATTTATGCATATAGGCAGCATTAGGACACACCAAAAAAAAAAAAGGAGAAAAAAGGGTATCTGGAATGTAACAGATTTGTAAAATCCAGTTCACTCTCTACCGAGTCCTTCACAGAGCTCTACAGGAGCTCATGTGACATTTTCATAAGTGATGAATCATTCAAATTTGTTCTATACAGTATAAATTCGCTCCTTAACTATTCAAAAACTGAAAATGCAAAGGACATTAATCATTTTTCCTATGGCCAGATACATCTACATTTCAGATGGTATTGTTTCTCAAGGGCATTCCTAGTAGGCCAACAAAGGTGCACTGGGAAATTTCCACATTTCTAAATAAGGAGGCTTCTTACTTGACGAAGCTCACGCACTTTCCTAGGTTATAAGATACTGCACTTGGGACTACTTTGTTTTGTTTGTATTTTATTTTAGTTTTGTTTATATTTGTTTATATTTTATTTTGGCTTATTTTTAACTTCTATTTTTCATGAGACTTTCACAATTAAGTTATTTTTCTATGCTTTCAAATTTTAGCAGAACAAAGTTATTGGCTGATGTATTCCCATGTCAGTGATAATTGGGGTTGTTTGAGTTCAGCAAATCTAGAAGAAAGATTTTTGGGTTTGCAAATCTTTTTTTGTTTTGTTTCCCCCACCTACACTAGGTTCATCAGGTGATCTACTAGACCACCTCTTTGTGCAAGCCTTCCCTCTCCCGTATTCTTTGTCTATCACAGTTACAATGCAACTATTACAAGACAAGTAATACTTTGTCTAGTAGTATCAGAATATTATAACCGTCCTTTTCAGGCAGCAACTGTCTTGACCTCAGTGGCAATAACCCAAATGAGCATTGCCAAGGTCAATACTTCAAAAGACCATAGCCTTTTCTTCAGAAGCTAGCTATGGTTCGGTATAACACCCTAGGCACTTCTTGAACAGCAGTTCCAGAGGAAAAAGAAGAGCAGATATGTAATGTTTTTGTAGGAATCTCCAAACTTAGTGATATTCAAAATTCAATTTCACAATTCCCTGGGCAACCTGACTTAACTTTAAAGCTTGGTCTAACTGCAGATTTGGGGCTGCTCTCATTAGAGGCTTGGACCAGATAACCTTTAAAGGTCCTTTCCTAACTCAGTTTTTCTTTGATAATAAATAGCAGCTGGATACTTTCTGTTCTCTTTCTTCATCTTAAAAGGGAAAACTAAACAAAACAAAAGAGGTATCATTGTCTACATTTACTCTTCATAATAACACAATCAACAACCACTTTTCTAATGTTATCTAACCAGTTATCACCCACTTCTGGAGACTTGTTTTCCTGTATCTCCATTTTAACATTTTCCTAATAAAATTTTGAACAAAGGACATCTGAAGTGTCAGATATGTAAGAAAGACCAAATATGACTTAAATCTGGAAGAAGGGGAATAAAAACAAGAGTTCTAAGGTTTCTTAGTCTCCGGCATACATTTAAAAAATAGTTCCAATCCATTTCAACCCATTTCAACTCAACACCGCTTGCCTCTCTACAGCTCAACGTTCTCACCTCGCCCCCCAAGAACCAGAACAATTACATCCAAATTACTTTGTGGGAATGTTCCATGATCCATGCTATCTCCATGGGCTTGAACCATGTCTGGAAGAGGTTAAAATCACATCAAGAACCACACTGACAATCTTATAGCTCAGATGACCTCTACCAATGCTCAAACCTGTGCACATGCCCTGTTTAATTGGCTAACACAGATGTAGTTTAGAAGTCCTGGTTATGATACTTAAAGTATAATTAGCCAAAAGCAAAACCAGGAGGACTACATCTGAAAATACAACAACAAATAATCTTTACTTATTGATTCATCTGAGTCCATCTTTTCTGCCTCCATTTCTAAAGCTTGAGAATTGAGCCAAGCAGGCAGGCTGGACATGAACCCCTCCTGCTTTCCACTGCTTCCAAGCTGCGGAGTTAATGTCTGCATTCCTAATCAGCTAATTAGAACACAAATGAGCAGTCTGAGTGGATTAGTCTTGCATTCAAAGAAAATCAACTACCCTTGTTAATAACTTGGTTTATGCATATAAACTGATCTGGAAAACTAAAAAAAATTGACATAAGGAGCAAGGGCAGTCTTTTTTCTAGATGAAAAATTTATTGAGCTGCAAAACCAGTGATTTAGCTTTTCTTCAAGGGCTAACTCCTTCTGAACATCCCTAATACACATTTTTCTACTATAATCTTGTCACATGCTTTTCTTGCAGTCAGGCCTAAAAGAAGCAAGGTTTACAAAATTCCTTCATCCTTGAACTTAAAAAAAAAGCATAAAAGTACTTAAAGTACTTTCTTTTTAAGTAATTAAAAGTACTTAAAGAAAAAAATCATCCTCTATGTGCTTAAAGAAAAAGAAAAAAACTAACAAAGATGTCTCAAAATTGATCATGTAATATCGATATTTCCAGACCTACCTTACCTATTCACTTTAGAGGTTTGCAGACTAATACGTGTATTCGATTAAGGTTCAGAAACACCATTTGTAAGGTCATCTAAACTAGCATATTAAGTTCTCTCACTTTATATAAAAAGCTGTTTGAAAGGCAAGTAGCACACTGTACACTGTCTATAATGACCGTAACATTTCAGTGTCACTGTAGTTGTGACTTCTCACATTTCCACTAGGTTTTCTGCTTTGCCTGGGAATCTTGTTGTACTTCAGATCTCAGAACCTGTCAACAAGTGAAAATTTCAGTCATTTAAAGTTTAGCTTTGATTTCAAAAAATGCCTGTGTAAAACTGGCACCTGTGAACTTGGACAAACCTCCTCAGAGTGCATGGAGGATAGCATTTGCTACGCCTCAGAATCCCTGGGAAAAAACCTCTTTACTCAAATACACTTGGCAAAATACATTTACATTAAAAAATCCTAACATTTTAATTGATGAGAAATGCTTAAGAAAGTCCTTTGTCAGTTAATGCATATTTGTCCAGGAGTGAGAAAATCTAGCCTAAAAGTGCTGAAGCATTTCATATGCATTCTTTAGCACCTTGCCCTGCAAGGGGCCCTGGTGGCAGCGACACTTAATGAACTGAGACTTGCATTCTACATTAGGGATCCTTTCAGTGTAATACGAAAATGTAGTATCGTTGGAGCTCATTTTCTTAGTTAAATGAAGAGGTAAAGACGTGCATAACCATGATGAAAGACGTACTTAGCCGAGCACACTCCATACTGCTGTAGTAGTTCTGTTTGCCTAATGAAACACAGAACAACGCAAATTATCAAAACAGTCTGCTGATTTCGCTAGTGAAGCTAAATCACCCAAACAGGTGATAATCACAGCTTGACTTAGCTACAGGAAGCAGAGCGATCTGAGTACCTACAGTGAATCCACTTAAATGTTTCATCTCTAAATCTTATTGTTATCATACATTATTAGTTTGTTGTTCTTATTCGCTCTCTTCACTTAATAACACAGACTCACTACACTGACTAAACACAGATGAGAAGATTTCACCAAGACAAAATAGCAATTTCTGAATAATACTTTAGTCTAGAAGAATCAACTACCTAAAATGAAAACAGATTTCTCACAGTAAACAAGAAGCTATTAAATGTGCTGTCCCTGTAAACCCTCACACTTATGCACACATGAAACACTAAAAAATAAGGCAAAAAGTAAAGGTAAAGTTGTCAGTTTCTTAAAACTGAAATAAAGAATTTGAACTTCTGCTCCATGACTTTTGATCTTCATTGGGGTGGTTGTTTCTTTTCTGGAACTAGGTAGAAAAGACTTGACTGGACCTCAGAAAACTCCCAGGATGTATTGCTAGATTAGAAGCTTACATCATGTTCTTCTGTGACATTTTATTCATCTCGTTTTCCACTTTCTAAAAAAAAAAACCAAACCCACAAGATAGAAATGCTGTCAGATACTGTCAACGTTGAGAGAAATAAAAAACCAGTTCTTTTTTTTTTCCTGCATGGTTTTAATTTTTTATCAGGGTAGTTTTGCATTTGCTTTAACTCAGGCACAACCCTAATTATGGTTTTCCATGACTGAGAGATTCAGTATTCAATGCAAACATTGTGGTTCACCTCTACAGCAGAAAATCTCTAGATCTAAGATCATTGGTGAAATTTAAACCACTGAATAAACCTTACTTTTACAAAATTTCCCACTTTTTAGACCACTTGAGGAGTCTGTGCTGACAACAGGAATCTCTTACTACTGTGTGACCTAACAAGCATAAAACTCATAATTGGCAAAAATAAAACATTATTTAATGACCTAATCAACAACATTGTGTACATGTATACATTCTCCTCATTGTGTCTGCAGAAAACACAGAACTAGAAAACTAAGATAAAGTCACAGCTTCACCTAGTGTCTTTTAACGTAAGAACCCATGCTAGGTTTCCATTTCATGAGCATCACTTGCTCTTCTAATTAGACAGTTAACTTTTCTCAAGCTCTTGTCAAATCTGCACTGGGCTTCTTATATCAACATCCCCTACTTGCTGAATTTTCAAGCAAACTTTCCCATGTTTTTCAGGATAGTCTTCATGTTCAGGTGGAACTTCTAACTCACCGTAAAACCAATATACATATTCCCTAAATGCCTCTTCTCTCTTATACTTCCAAAAAGCTTCACTGCCATAAGATTGCAAGTGTATTTAGCCCACGCTTTTTCATGCTAATGATATTAGTTTGTTTCCTTATGATCCCCTATTTGTAATTTGTCATCACCTGCCTTGTTTTATATATCTAGATCAAATCTGCAATGCAATACGATGACATCAGAATTTGCTTTTTGTGACCTCAGATTTGCATGCATTCATAAGCCTATTTGCTCCTCAGCAACAAAACTCAGATTTTCTATTACCAAAATAAAGCCACTTTCCTGAACAGCAAAAGCACCCAACCATTATAATTCTCCCAGCATCTGTGCTGTTTTACTTGTGCGTCTAGAAAGAATTCTCCAACAACAGTCTCCAAACGTTGTTTTGTCTTTGACATTGACTGATCTTCCACCATCGAGTCACACTTCACATCATCACAGTCATCAGAAGTTCTCCTCTTAAACACCTAGCATGTTTTGGTCAACATGTTCTACTATCCCCATATTTAGGCTGACAGACATGACTCAACAAAAATAAAGCTAAAACTAAAATTCCCATAGCTGCATGAATTAGGATGAAGTCCCATAGCTTTTGGGTCTGCATGGAGCATCAAGTTTTAAAATCCAGTCACAAGGTAAAACAAGAGCTTGAATCATATGGAGGAACCAATTGAAGACAACGGAGTTGTTTCTTCTCACCTTTACTGAAATACACTATACTCACCATTTAGAAATCATATAGCATCAATCCTGAGGTGAGAGATTTCTTACAAACTCTGTTTGATTTCAAGTACTGTGTGCTGGTACTTCCAGTTGCCTTGTCTTGGAGATAGAAATTATCTTTTCAAACTGTATTTTAATATAGGCTAACGGAATGGTAGTCTGGTTTGTAACATAGCCTACCAGACAATGTCAGCGTATAAACTTAAATAAATAAGGATGTGGTTTTTGGTGTGTCCAACACCCAGAAGGCATTGGCTTAATAAATGAATGAATGAACAACATTTTTTATGCTAATTAAAATGGTGTGGAAAATACTGATTAGCTCAAATTTAATAAGTTAAATGCCATATAAAATCAGTGAAGGGACTTTATGCACCTGAATTTCAATTCATAATCAGCAGTTCATCAGCAGCACCTAAAAATGTTTTGTAGCACAAATGTCAGTACATTTGTAACCATAAATGTACCATGGTTAATCACATTTGGCCTCCAAGATTAAACCTGTATGTCTCATAGGATTGTTTTAAATACATGACGAGATAGGAATGAGACTGCTCTGTTACTGCTTTTCGTTATACAGAAATTCAGCTCAGCTCCCTGCTGAGCTGGACGTCTTTAGAATTCATAAGTGTTGGAATTCAAAACAGTTTTATTCATCTGCATTTAAAATGTTGAAAACTTTTCATGTGAAATAGCTCATTTAAAATGTGACTTTGCCGAACCTTTCTCTCTAATATTGGGAATACAGAGAAAAGAGGAGTAATTTCTATTGTACTTAGGGGAAATCTCCATTTTTAATTTGGTTCTTCCAGAAATGCCATTGAACCACTTATCCCCTGGAATTTGCCAAGTCAGAAACTAATGGATGCTGATCTAATTAGACAGGGTCTTCCTTTTACCATATGCTCTATTTTTCAGAATACCTAAGAACTTCATCAGCGTCTACAATCTTGAGAATAATGTAATAAAGTAAAACTAGATGGAATCTCACACTCAAAACCTGTAAATAAACATAATTATTAGCAACAAAATATCAGTTTGTAGTTCTGGCAGTGGTAGTAATATCAACAATTTGAGTATGATAGCTCAGAAGAATCTCTAGTGTATGAACAAAACTTTACAGTGCTGGGCATTTAACAACCCCCCTTTCCACATATATCCTACCACTACGCACTCTGAACCCCAGCTATTAAAAGATCTCAAAGCAGCTTAAAAATAAAATAAAGTATGGAAAAGATATGATACATTCATATTCTGGAGCCCTCAACGATAATTATCAGTGTCTTCAGTTCTCACTTCTGAACCAAAATCTGACCCTACAGGAGAAATCTCTCTGAGACTGGCCGCAGACCTTAAAATGATCTCCTGCAGGATAAACCTCACTGTTGTCTATTTTAAGTGAAATCATGTAATTCAAAATAACCCAACTCATAATAAAGCAACATTTTTGTGTTTCCAAAAGTCATAGTTGAAGAAGGGACTCAGAAGAATGAAAAATGTATGAAAAAAAATGCCAGTTCAATATTTTTGTAATGAATAGAGAATGGCCAGATAGCATGGTGACAGTAACAGCTTAAGAAGTTGAACCAAAACAGAGAAAAACAGAGAAAGAAAAAATGCCAGTGAGAGAAAATATCATTATTATAAAAATATTTCGAGTTGCTTGCAGAGCATGGTTAGAAAAAAGGTTAATATACAAATAGCTGCCTTAATAATAAGAGTTTTCACACTCATCCCAAAGGACTTCATGTTCCAAAATATTTTTTTGGCCTAAATCTGTCACTCATGTGAAGAACTTGCAATGCCCTTTGGCACATCTTCAAATCGCTTTCAATAACATTTCAACTCTCTGTCAGAAGCCGTGAAAAAAATAGTTATTTTGGAGGTGACTGTGGGCATTATGAAGCCAGTTGTTTGGGTTAAGTGCTGTGCCACGGCAGTCAGTTTTCCAGCTTCATTGGCCATTGGGCAAACAAGGGTAGAGACAATTCTCTGGTCCTGAGACTTGCTGACCTGTGCCGGACAGTCGGCCTTACGGACAAAAGGGACTGCGTCCTGGGAAGCGGCCTGTGCCCGGACTAGGTCCTCTCAGATCATCATTGCCCATGTTCTCTTTCTCTTCTCACTATTCCTAAAGGGTTTTTTAAAGTCCTTGGAGTTAGGGAAGTGTTTCTTTAGGAGGGTACTTTACAGGTGTTTTGCATGAAGCTACTAGGATATGCAGAAGTTCATAGTGTGCAATAACTATGGGTTATTGCACAGAAGACGACTGACCATTTTCTGACTGATTTCTGAAGAGCATATGGTACTAAAGGTAAAATAAATTACGCTGGTACACTCAAGAGAAGAATACAGTAATTCACTTATTTAAAAATGTGAGGAAGTAGTCAAAGTTACATTTGCACTTCGTTCCATAAGTTTAAATAATGATCATCAATAAGAAGAGTGAAAAAACTTCCTTAAATATTCAGTTGATTTCCATTTCTTTTTGTTAATTCAGAAGATGATTTTGAAATGGTATTAGAGATGTTTGAACAGTGGTTGTTTACAAGTGAATAGGAGAGTTGTGAGCAAAATGGTTCCTTCTCTTTTTTTTTTTTTTTTAGAAAGGATAAAAATAATAAGATAGAAAAGACTATGAAAGGTCTTAGATTAAAATGCTTATAATATTATAAATTTTGCAGTTTAGGAGGACTTATTGAGTCCTTGATTGTTATGACTGTTAGCACTGAAGCAAGTAACTGAGTCTTTAAAAATAGATAAAATAACAATCATTAGATGAAAGAGCATGTAATGAAGGAATAAGCATCACAGTGCCTCGTTTAGGCTGATAATATTTTTTTTCTTTTAACTAGAATTCTTCAGTTGTCTTTCAGCCCAGACGTCTTAATGGAAATGTTGTAATGGAGTTTTGGAAACAGCGCTTAAAAATAGACTGCTTAAAGACGTAGAATATACCCTTAACAAAACAATCAGAAATTTTCTAGCAGAGAAATCAGCAAGTGTTGCTCAAAAAGAAAAGGCAATTGTCTGACACTGTGGATGTTATGAAATATCCATAACTGTCCTGGTTTCAGCCAGGATGGAGCTAATTTTCTTTCCAGTAGCTACTGTGTTTTGGATTTAGTATGGGATTTGGTATGTGAAGAATTTTGGTAATACACTGATGCTATTAGTTGTCGCTAAGAGATCAAGGACATCTTCCAGCTTCCCAGGTTTTGCTAATGTACAGGTGAAAAAAACCTGTGAGGGGTATAGCCAGTAAAGTCGACCTAAATTGGCCAAAGGAAGTATTCCATACCATAGTCGTCATGCCCAGTATATAGTGGAGGTTGGCCAGTGGGCCGGGGGCCTTTTCATTCATTCGGCCTTTTTTGTTCATTTGTGCTTTTGTTCATTCATTAGTTCGTTTGTTCAGCTGTTCCTTCCCTTGCTCACTCTCTCTGGAATTTGCAGTTCAGAGGTCGCTGCTCGGGATTGTTCCGAGATCGCTCTGGGTTTCGCTCCATGATCACTGCTCAGGACGGGCTGTATTGGTCATTGGGTCGTCAGGTGCTGAGAAATTGTACATCATTCATTTTATATATTCTATTATCATTATATTTTATTATTATTATCATTCTTAATATATAATATAGAATTATTTTTTTTTTTTTCTCTCCTGGTGAACTGTTTTTATCTCAACCTGTGAGTTTCCCTTTCTTTCCGATTCTCCTCCCCACCCCACTGGGGCAGGGTGGGAGTGAGTGAGCAGCTCCATGGTATTGGGTTACCAGCTGGGGTTAAACCACAACAAGAGCTTTACAGTGAAGGATTTGAGGCTGAAAAGTAAATGGATTCACTGTCAGTTTGAAAACAACAGCAAATGTCACAGCTCAGTTTGATTCCTGGCATTGGAAAAAACTGCAAGAACCCAGTGAACTACAACACTTTGCAGGAGCCCGCATAATATACACAGCAGGGACGAAGAGGATGGTAACAACATCTCTGGATTGGACTAATTATTTTTAAATCGTTGGACAATATTTTAGGAGAAGGTGAACAGACCATCAGCCTGAAGTAAACAGGTTATTTAATCATTTTCAGTCAGACAAAGTTAGGTAGGCAACTATGAGAACTGAAATAGACATAACAAAAATGAAAGAAGAGCAGTAGAAATCAAGTTGAGAGAAGGAACTACAGCTTATATTGGCTAGCTAACTGGGAAAAAAGTGTAAATTTGCAACATGTATTTGCAAATATAAATTTGCAATACCACTAAACCCCAGCCACCAGAAGACCATCAAGACATGATTTTGTAAAGAGAAAGTTTGTATTGGAGGGACAAGAGGCTAAAGACTGAGGGAGGGGTTGGGGTTCCCTTATGCCTTCCAGGTAAAAGGGAAAGCCAGAGTGAAAGTGTTCAGCTGCCACCCAGTTGTGTCCTAGAGCAGCTCCTCCCACTCTTCCAGAAGAGGATCTGGAAGTGCCCCTTGCTCAGTCAGTCAGAGCAGGAAGAACTTTATAAATGGGGAGTATTTACCTCTGAAGACTAGTTGGAGCCAAGTCAGGTAAGTCCCTGGGGAGGACATACAAGGTCCTGGGTTCCTGCTCCCAGTCACCTATGGGAAGAGAAATTTCCCAGTGAAACAGGGCCTCTGGAGACAAGTTTCTTTAAATTAAAACTCTGTGAACTCATACGTCCTTTTTCTCCTCAAATATACAGAAAATCTTGGTTGGGTGCTAACAAATAGCCCAGCATAAGCACGCTGCTTCTATATCAGTGAAAGCGTTTTGCTGAAGAACGTTTCTGGTCGCTGAGGCCAGCTGGCATGGAATAACCCATGTCTATACTAGGATGCTTTGCCTCCAAAAAAGTGTAACAACATCCAAACTACCTGCATGGAAATGTTCCCCAGTGCACTCTGGCTCCTGAGCCAAGCCTGGGAACTGTTTGGGAAAGCAGTCATTGGCACAGGCCAGGGTCGGTCAGACACTTCTAGCCATTGACTGTTGTAGGTAAAAAAGACCTTCCAGTGCTCAGGAATGTCCCCATGTGTTTCCGATTTCACTTGTACAGCTACTGGCACAAGGCTCCTGTTTGTGCTCACCCAAATCCCCGCAGGGAAACTGTTTCCTCAGGCTGCTGCTTGGGCAGTGTTTGGTAAAATACACTGTCTTTTTCAGAGAATTTAGTACATTTTGGATGATACAGAAGGTATTTAGATGAACATAAATTGTTTTGACCTCAGGAGAAACAGTAGCGGATCAGGATCAGATCTGTAAAAGTCTTAGAAAGAGGGAAAGTTGTTGGGTAAAGTTAAGCAACACACAAACTTAAGAATTTAAGTTTCATTTAACAGAAAAGACCTAACCAAGAGAGATGTTAATACTGCAAAATGTACAGAGGAATGGAAGACAGGCTGAAACAATCATCAGCGTGCCCCCACAAAAGGATTCAAAGGAGTAGGGGGGTCCTTGGACCACAGATGTTTGTATGGAAATGTATGCCACGTTCTGTGACTGAGTAAGCAATCTCAACTTTATCAACTTTATCAAATATTCTTATAGGCACCATCCAGAAGCCTTGGAAAAGCATTTGAAATTATTCAGGACAACTGTTACAGGATTAATGCTGTAAAGGAGAATTATAAACTTAGAACACAGAGGAATGATTACAAATTACCCCCTCTCAGGGTAATTTATCAGTCTTTTCCCATAACTGGTATATAAAATCAATCAATACTGATTTAGCAGTAGCCTTTTTTTTTTACAGTAGAATCTCTGCCTCTGTTTTGGCTTCAACAAGAATATATGTTCTAGCCTCCTTCTATCACTTCCTACTGCACTAGGTGCAGAATTTACAGGCTAAAATTACAGCTTGACCATTTTGTTTCTTTTATTAGCTATTTTGACCATAACTGATTAATTAGTTGAAAAACATATGGTCAGAATGTGTACAAGAAAATTTGTATACATTTGGCTTTTATAAAATGTACAGCTCTGAAGAGCAAGCCACTATTAACCAATCATAGTAGTAACAAGTACTTTTGCCTCTTATGCCTTTCATTTTCTGTCAAAAAAAGATCCCTAAACAAATAAAAATCCATGGAAAAAATAGCAACCCAAAATGTATCACTTGGATCAAATGTAGTTACACAGCTCACTGGACTTTACATCTACACTCAGGGACTTTCCCTCTGGGCTGTAATTTTAGAGAAAAATATCATTTATTTTGTGGTTTGTAACATGTAAAGGGGAATTCAGAAAATCAGGCTGGTCATATTTGTTATCCATTGGGATTAATAAAAATTTTATCGTGTCTTGATGACCTTTTCAATTTATAATTTGTTTATTTCTCAATTACTCCTGAGTGCTAGAAAAAAAAAAAGCATTTATTTCCGTATAGCAATGCAGTGACTTTGACTAATCAACCCCCTTGTAAGAAACACTTTCTGATCAGTTTTCTGAATGTTGAGCACTGTATATATTGGTATATTATGACACCAAATTGGGAGGGAGTGTTGATCTGCTGGAGGGCAGGCAGGCGCTACAGCGGGACCTGGACAGGCTGGATCGATGGGCCGAGGCCAATTGTATGAGGTTCAACAAGGCCAAGTGCCGGGTCCTGCACTTGGGTCACACCAACCCCAGGCAACGCTACAGGCTTGGGGGGGAGCGGCTGGAAAGTGCCTGGTGGAAAAGGACCTGGGGGTGTTGGTTGACGGCCGGCTGAATATGAGCCAGCAGTGTGCCCAGGTGGCCAAGAAGGCCAAGGGCATCCTGGCCTGTATCAGAAATAGTGTGGCCAGCAGGAGTAGGGAGGTGATTGTCCCCCTGTACTCGGCCCTGGTGAGGCCACACCTCGAGTGCTGGGTTCAGTTTTGGGCCCCTCACTACAAGAAAGACATTGAGGTGCTGGAGCGTGTCCAGAGAAGGGCAACGAGGCTGGTGAAGGGTCTGGAACACAAGTCCTATGAGGAGTGGCTGAGGGAACTGGGGATGTTTAGTCTGGAGAAAAGGAGGCTGAGGGGAGACCTTATTGCTCTCTACAACTACCTGAAAGGAGGTTGTAGAGAGATGGGGGTCGGACTCTTCTCCCTAGTAACAGACGACAGGACAAGAGGAAATGGCCTCAAGTTGCGCCAGGGGAGGTTTAGATTGGACATTCGTAAAAATTTCTTTACCGAAAGGGTTGTCGGGCACTGGAACAGGCTGCCCAGGGAGGTGGTGGAGTCCCCATCTCTGGGGGTATTCAAAAGACGTTTAGATGAGGCCCTAAGGGATATGATTTAGTGGGGGACTTGGTAGTGATAGGTTAATGGTTGGACCCGATGATCTCAGAGGTCTCTTCCAACCAGAACAATTCTATGATTCTATGATTCTATTTATCCCATGCACATTTGGGAGTATAACATTCTCACTGCTATTTTTTTGCCCTCTTTTGCAAGATTGTGCATTGTTTGCCAGAAGCTCCTGTTTCACAAATGCAATTTCGTGTTATTCCACAGGGACACTGAAAAACTAGCCAACAAATACTATAAATGACTTGCATTCAAACTGGGGGCAAATAAAGTCATCTTTTCTACTACTGTAGCTACTAGTATACAACTTTGCTGTCATTTTCACCAGGGTAAATTGTTTGTGGCTCTACTGGATTCAGTTTAATCTCTCTGGAATTACAGCAGTGTAACAGAAAACCTGTTATCTCCACTAAATACAGTCTGAACTTTCATTTCTGTTAAGTACAATATTTTTAACTCTCTCAGAAATCTTAGGGGGTTCATATGTATTTATTCACCTAACAGTTTATGAAAAACTAAAAATCCTAAGCATCACAGCTGAAGGCAACCAGTGAATGTAGGGCTGCATCCTGTAGTCAGTTCAAGATCAAAGATTCCAAGGTTCTTAAAGTCTTAAAACACATTTCAGGATCCTTAGAGATTGAGGAAAAGTGGATCTAACTGTCTTTGGAAGACAGTCACTCTCTTCTAAGCCATGACTGCTTCTGTACCCACTTCTGCCCCATGATAAACGTGAATTAGTTTTCTTCTCTTTATTAAAACTTGAGCTGCCTTGCAGCTGCCATGGGGTATTGGTGTGCTGGTCGCTTCACTCTCATTTGATTCCTGACCCCTTGTTTGAGCAGTCAACCCTTCAGTTACTCTGTATGGTAACATGCCTTTTTATGAGCAGTTTAGTTTCGGACAACATGCCGCTGTACGAACAGCTATGCTCCTTGTTCGTGGCGGTCTCAGTGCATTACTGAGCAGCGCTCACTTATAGAATCATAGAATCATAGAATTGTTCTGGTTGGAAGAGACCTCCAACATCATCGAGTCCAACCATTAACCTATCACTACCAAGTCCCCCACTAAATCATATCCCTTAGCACCACATCTGAACGTCTTTTGAATACCCCCAGGGATGGGGACTCCACCACCTCCCTGGGCAGCCTGTTCCAATGCCTGACAACCCTTTCGGTGAAGAAATGTTTCCTAATATCCAATCCAAACCTCCCCTGGCGCAACTTGAGGCCATTTCCTCTTGTCCTATCACCTGTTACTAGGGAGAAGAGACCGACCCCCATCTCTGTACAACCTCCTTTCAGGTAGTTGTAGAGAGCGATAAGGTCTCCCCTCAGCCTCCTTTTCTCCAGACTAAACATCCCCAGTTCCCTCAGCCGCTCCTCATAGGACTTGAGTTCTTGAGAGACCCCCTGGGCTGATTGTGTATCAACCTCGTGCCAGTGCTCAGTCAATCACTGTCTTTGTTGTTAGAAGGATGAGAAATCAAGCAGGATTCAGGAAAGCCAGAGTGTGCATTCTGCATTGATTTTTAAATCCCCAATGTTTTGTTTAGATGAGAGGATAACCTCAGTTTGTGCAGCCAACTCATCAATAGTATCAGAGAATAAAGGTGCTGTCTTAAATACAAATCTTATGTATAAGATATTAGAAGCCTTAGGAGACAGTCTCACCCTTGGTGGAGACGCAGTGAGCTGGAACTCGAAGGCTGGTTATTTTCCATTCGCCCTTGATTTGATGAATTACAATGTCATTTAGCAGCATACAGATTTATGAATTGTTGTTTGACTCACCCATCTAATGCTATTAATTTGTATTGATAAGTGAAATGTTCATGCACCTCTCAGTCCTAGAACACAGAGACCCTTGAAAAGATAATGATACCCCAGGCTGCATTTTCATCGAGAGCTGGGATGTGGCGTCCGTTGTTCTTTGTTGTTGCTTACATACTGACTGTGTAAATCCAATGCAACTACAGAGGTGTCTTAGCAACAGCAGGTTCTCTCCTGTTTTTTGCGGGCAGAGCCAGCCTGAGAAGTCACACCGGTAGCAAAGCAGGAGAGCTCAGGCCCCATGATTCCTGCACAAGTGATGCTGGCTCTGAAGCGTGCACTTCTCAGCTCTCTTACATGAGGTCGACTGTACACTGATGCTGACCTCTAAATTGTTAGTAGCTGGTATCCCTTGCTTGCATTCTCATAAGACTAACATACTCAGGTGCATTATTTTCTTTGAATCACTTTATTTGTCCCTCCCTGTACCTTCCTCTCCTACCCCATCCCTCCATTCCTGGTTGCCACTAATTTCAGCTCTTCCGAGGTGTTGGCTCCACCCGTGGTTTGAAGCACCGTGTCCTTTGCACTGACAGGCAGCCTCTCGCAGCCGGAACCCTTTCAGACATTGTTTCTCTTTCAGCTTTTCACCTCACATTATTATCACTATGTCATATCACCCTGCAAAAGCACTATTTTCCAAGATTCGTTCACATTCACTGAGCAACTCCCTGCCAGACACACAGCTAGGCATGAACTGCCTAGTACTCGGAAATTTAGTTTCCTAATATTGGGAACAAGTTCTTGAGAAAGATGACAAAGGATAAACATACGATGCAGTAAAGGTGACTGATTCATGAACTGTGTAGAAAGAAGAAACACTGAAGTGATCATACATCAGATACCCTGGGGAAATCTCATCCTGCGATCACCTGTGGTTTGACAGGTACAGCTCAGAACAGAGTATTTGCTTCTCAGAATCTATCACAGTTTCCCATCCCACCTCTCTCAAAGAAAATATTGCTTTAGGGAAAAGTGATAGTAAAATGTGACAAATCAGAAAGAAATTGGACAAGATGTTGACATTTATTGGTTAAGCCTTAATGAACTAGAGTGATTCCGCAAAGCTGTTTCTGCTTATTCTGTGTGGTGATTCTTACATCTGTGTTGTTTTATTCTGAGCATTTAAGCATACCAAAACTATGTACAAAGCAACTTTCCTATCCAGTGAAAGTTTCTACAATTATAAAAAAAGAATTCTCATTTCATACAGTGTCCTGGTTGCGGCTGGGATAGGGTTAATTTTCACCAGAAGCTGGCCGGGGTCTATTCTATACCATGTGCCCGTCACGCTCACTATTTAGAGGGGGTGACTGGCGGGGCGGGGATCGCTGCTCGGAGCGGGCTGGGCGTCGGGCTGCGGGCGGGAGCGACCTGTCCGGGAAGCACCGCTAAGTACTCGCTGTTGTTGTCATTGTTGGGGTTTCTCGCTTGTTTGTTCTCTTTCCCTTTGTTGTTTGGTTAAACTGTTGTTGTTGTTAACCCACGAGTTTTTGCTTTTCTTCGTCCCAATTCTCTCCCCGTCCCACCGGGGGGGGGGGGGGGGGGGGGGGGGCGGTGGTGAGCGAGCGACCGCGTGGCTCAGCCTCCGGCTGGGGCTAAACCACGACAGTCCTTTTTGGCGCCCAACGTGGGGCACGACAACAGCACTTTTGTATTAAGTGTGCTCTAACTGTAGTAATTACTAAGTGACAAGCTCCTGCACGGGTCAAGAAAAGTTTGCTGGCTGCGTTGTTTATCTCTTGACTTTTGGCAACATGTTAATGGGAATGTGATTTGTTCTGGCACTGACGGTCTCACTGTGCTGGGGGAGCTATCTGGTGGAGAGGATGAGGGAATACATCATCTCCCTCTCCCTACCCAGGGTTAATGTGGACAGGCTTATTACACAGGCTCCTGAGGTCCTTACTCACCCTTATGTGAACTGCTTGGTACTACTTACTAATATTGTTGGCATATTATGGGGTTTGTGGAATCTGGTCTCGTCCTGGTGGAAGAGAAGACAACTTTTGGGTGAGGCTATATTGAAGCGTGACCTGAGGCAGCCGGTCCCAGGGTGGCAGGGTGTGTGGAAGGACTTGGACAGGTTCCTAGGGCGGTTAACACCTCCCATAGCCTGGGACTTTACACCTGAACAAGTGAGCAACCCTAGCAAACTGACACGCCACCTGATGGAAGGGTGCCTTGCCTATCCCAATGAGAACCACCAGCTTCTAGCGTTGTACTGGGGCCTGGCTTGCGCCTATCGAGCCGCAGTTCAGCATTCCCAGAGGACTCCGGTTGAGGCAGGGACCCAAACTGCACCTGAGGACATCATGGTTGAGATAGGGGCCCAAACAACACCACCAACTACAGTAATTGCCCCAGTAGTCAAAAAGAAACAATGGACAAGGAGGACAACGGGTCCATATCCTCGATTAGTAAGGGAAAAGGAAGAAGAGGAAGGGTTGGATCACGAAGCCGGTCCTTCGACAAGGACATCAGAGGAAGGAGTGAGAGAATTTCGACAGGAAGCAGAAACTACCCAGTCCCTGACCTCAGCAGAACTTCGAGATAGGCGGAAAGATTACAGCTGCCAGCCGGGTGAGCGGATTGCTGCCTGGCTGCTCCGATGCTGGGATAGCGGGGCCGACAGTCAGCACTTGGAAGGCAAGGAAGCCCAACAGCTGGGATCCCTTGCTAGGAACCGGGGAATTGAGAGAGGAATTGGAAGAGAGGCAGCAATTTGTAGTCTCTGGAGACGGCTCCTCTCAAGTGTGAGGGCAAGGTATCCATTCAAGGAAGATCTTGTGAACTCCCCAGGAAAGTGGACCACTGCAGATGAAGGCATCCAGTACCTGAGAGAATTAGCAGTACTGGAAGTCATCTACAGGGATCTAGACAATGATGAGGTCTCCAAAGATCATAGAATCATAAAATCATAGAATTGTTCTGGTTGGAAGAGACCTCCGAGATCATCGGGTCCAACCATTAACCTATCACTACCAAGTCCCCCACTAAATCATATCCCTTAGGGCCTTTTGAATACCCCCAGAGATGGTGAGTCCACCACCTCCCTGGGCAGCCTGTTCCAATGCCTGACAACCCTTTCGGTAAAGAAATTTTTACGAATGTCCAATCTAAACCTCCCCTGGCGCAACTTGAGGCCATTTCCTCTTGTTTTGTTGTCTGTTACTAGGGAGAAGAGACTGACCCCCATCTCTCTACAACCTCCTTTCAGGTAGTTGTAGAGAGCAATAAGGTCTCCCCTCAGCCTCCTTTTCTCCAGACTAAACATCCCCAGTTCCCTCAGCCGCTCCTCATAGGACTTGTGTTCCAGACCCTTCACCAGCCTCGTTGCCTGTCTCTGGACACGCTCCAGCACCTCAATGTCTTTCTTGTAGTGAGGGGCCCAAAACTGAACACAGTACTCGAGGTGCGGCCTCACCAGGGCCGAGTACAGGGGGACAATCACCTCCCTACTCCTGCTGGCCACACTATTTCTGATACAGGCCAGGATGCCGTTGGCCTTCTTGGCCACCTGGGCACACTGCTGGCTCATATTCAGCCGGCCGTCAACCAACACCCCCAGGTCCTTTTCCGCCGGGCAGCTTTCCAGCCACTCCCCCCCAAGCCTGTAGCGTTGCCTGGGGTTGTTGTGTCCCAAGTGCAGGACCCGGCACTTGGCCTTGTTGAACCTCATACAATTGGCCTCGGCCCATCCAGACGATGTCCTGTGCACACGGGCTATGTGGAGGAAGGTGATTCAGAGCACCCCACTGTCATATTCTGACAGCCTGGCAGCGATGTATTTCCCAGATATTGATACACCAGCTGTGGAGAGAGTGTCATCTTAGCTCCAAAACTTTGAAGAAAATCTCTGTACCGCCTCATCCCTACGGGCCAGTGCCTTGGCTATCAGGAATGCCCCAAGAAATCAGTCCTTTCCTGCCTCAGTCGGAGGGAAAGGGAGCCCCAGACGCACGCCGCGTGGAGCACTCTGGTTCTTCCTGCGTGACCAGGGGGAGGACATGAGGAAGCGGGACGGTGAACCCACCTTTAAGCTAGAAGCCCGTGTACGCAAACTGAGAGGGAAGACAGCTGTTAAGAAGGGGCCACCCAAGAAGTCTGTCAGCAGAGTTGCTGTAGAGACACACGAAGGCAATCAGCGATTTCCCAAACAGAGAAGAACTGGTATCACCTCCCTTGATCCTGAGGAGGGGCCTTCTGGTCTGGCTCTGCAAGGGTCAGACAGGGAATACTCTGACGAGGAACAGGAATAGAGGGTCCCTGCCTTCGGCCAGGAGGAGGAAAGGGATGACCGGGTATACTGGACTGTGTGGGTTTGGTGGCCTGGCACATCAGACCCACAGAAGTATAGGGCTTTAGTAGACACAGGTGCACAATGTAGTCTGATGCCATCAGAACATAGGGGCACGAAACCCATCTGGATCTCGGGAGTGACAGGGGGATGCCAAGAATTGTCGGTATTGGAGGCTGAGGTGAGCTTAACAGGGGACAAGTGGGAAAAGCACCCCATTGTGACTGGCCCAGAGGTCCCTTGTATCCTTGGCATAGATTACCTCAGGAGAGGGTACTTCAAGGACCCAAAGGGATACCGATGGGCTTTTGGTGTAGCCACGGTGAATGCAGAGAAGACCAAACAGCTATCTACCCTGCCTGGCCTCTCAGAAGATCCCTGCGTTTTTGATCTACAGGCTCTGAGCTATTCCTTCGTGGGATACAGGCATACCTGAAATCCTATGGCTTTCTGTATGTCGTGGTTTAGCCCCAGCCGGAGGCTGAGCCACGCGGTCGCTCGCTCACCCCCCCTCCCGGTGGGACGGGGAGAGAATTGGGATGAAGAAAAGCAAAAACTCGTGGGTTTACTGTCACATTCCTTCTCACCCCCTTAACCTCACTATTGCAGCTTTATGACATGGGGGAACGTTCGTAGTTCTGACGTTCCGGTCAGATCCAAATTTTCTGCATTTCAGAAAACTGCTGCCTTTATACATATAATTGTGTTTTGAAACCAAAGGTGAAATGACTAAATCAGTTTTGGCTCAGACTTATACAAGGTAGATGTGGCAAAGGAACTTCCTCTACTTTTCCATTCCCATTCCAGGTTGGATAATTACTCCCCATCTTTTCCAATGGGAATGCATATAGCTATAGGTGTCTGCAAGACAGGGGCCAGGCAATCAATTATAAGGGCAACTAAGAAATATTGGCATTGAATCAGACATTCAACAGAACTTTTAGAAATCAGGAAACAATGAGGAATGACAAATGAGTTTAGTGTATTTTGAGAGCACACCTGCCTCTTCTGGTGTTTGTTCATTAATGGCTTCAGTGTCCCAGCGCTCTATGCTCTGGTTAGCATTTTGGATGCCAGCATATCTGTCCTCCAGAAAACATACAAGGAACCCATGTCCCTAAAACATGCATATGAATCCTTTTCTGGAAGCTCAGTGACTATCAGGCAGATAACACTGAGAATCAGGAGGTGTTTTTCTTTGGGGAATGTTTTATTTCAGCACTTATATTTTCGATATGAATTGAACGCTTATAGCATAGCTCTTTTGAAAAATCCTATGAAGCACCTTTTTTTGTATGTTAGGGAGATAAATAAATTATAAATCTCTAATGCATCCATACAAGACAAACTTTGACCTGTTTGTATCACAGCAGCTTTGTAAAACCTGAATCTACTGCCACACATCCTGCTCTGTCCAGTTATTCAGAAAGGATTCAACCCAAAGCTCCCTAGGGCTTCTTTACACTGCACGTAATTGCTTCATACAAGCTGCAAGCCACCAGCAGAATCTGATCCTGTGAAATGTCATTAATGGACAAAATTATTGTTTTACCCAGCTCAAAAACCAAAGAAAAGAAATACGACAGGGAAAAAAATATAACATGACCTGAGCCAGCCTCCTAATTGTGCACGAAAGCTCTCGTTCATTTAAAGGCTCTTATCTTGCAACTTTCCAAAAGAAATTGCTGCACTTTCAAAGCTGAAAGTTTACACACACAAAAAAATGGTTTAGACAGCATTTAGGCTGGTGAAGGGTCTGGAACACAAGTCCTATGAGGAGCGGCTGAGGGAACTGGGGATGTTTAGTCTGGAGAAAAGGAGGCTGAGGGGAGACCTTATTGCTCTCTACAACTACCTGAAAGGAGGTTGTAGAGAGATGGGGGTCAGTCTCTTCTCCCTAGTAACAGACAACAAAACAAGAGGAAATGGCCTCAAGTTGTGCCAGGGGAGGTTTAGATTGGACATTCATAAAAATTTCTTCACCGAAAGGGTTGTCAGGCATTGGAACAGGCTGCCCAGGGAGGTGGTGGAGTCCCCATCTCTGGGGGTATTCAAAAGGCATTTAGATGAGGCCCTAAGGGATATGATTTAGTGGGGGACTTGGTAGTGATAGGTTGATGGTTGGACCCGATGATCTCAGAGGTCTCTTCCAACCAGAACAATTCTATGATTCTATGATTCTATGTGGCGCTAAGGGATGTGATTTAGTGGTGGACTTGGTAGTGCTAGGTTGATGGTTGGACCCGATGATCTCAGAGGTCTCTTCCAACCAGAACAATTCTATGATTCTATGATTCTATGTGGCGCTAAGGGATGTGATTTAGTGGTGGACTTGGTAGTGCTAGGTTAATGGTTGGACCCGATGATCTTGGAGGTCTCTTCCAACCAGAACAATTCTATGATTCTATGATTCTATGATTAAGTGGTCTTATTATGTCATGGGTTCCATTTTGACATTTTCTGGAATGTAATCCCTTCATTTTTCATTTTAGAGTGATTTTAGGATTTGATTTTTTTATATAACATCAGTGGTATTTGAGACACCAAATAAAGTTCTTGGTCTTATCTAAAATGTGTATTTCAACTGTTCCATGGGAAATAACAAAATTCTTTGAGTTCTTGTTCATTCAGAACAAAAATCAACTCTGAAATTGTCCATGTTTCTTCTTAAATGAGAATACTGACTTCTATGCAATTCTGCTTTACACTGAGCTATTACTACAACATATGGGTTGAAGACATGAAATAAGAGGTTAGCATTTCCATTTGATGTGTCAAAACTTTCCGAATATTTTTCTAAACTTTTAAAATCTACAGATTTCACAACTGTTATAGGGGAATCCAATGAAATATAACTTTGATTTTTTTGTATCATGAAAATGAAAGGGGTAAATTTTATTCCTTGTGGAAGCAATCTAGTTTATGACTTCTATCACAGCACGATGGGTTGTATTCCAAATATGAATTTTTGATGGAATTAAAATGTGGTTTGGGAGAATACACATATAGATTGACCTTTATCACAGTTCCAACCTTCCTTTAAAACAAAGATTCTTCTTTGTAAAGGAGCAGTGTTTTTTTCATGTTTTATATTAGATCCTATCAATTCAGAGGATTCTTAGCATAATTCATCTGTTAGTATCTTGAAACTGCACAAATTACTGAAGATTATTTTTTAACTCCATGTTTTGGCAAATAAAATCTCTCAAAGACAAAACAATGTACATAAAGAGTAAGTGAATACCTGTCTCACATTTACTAAAGGTAATTTCTTGTCAAAGCTGCCTCTTTAAATTAGCGTGATCAGGTAAAAAAGGGAATTCACCCAGTCACCCAAACCTGCTGACATCTCAAAATTGGGATAACCTTCATGTACATTCTCAATCAGGAGCCACGAAAAATTTCTACTCCGAAAGTGTTGTCAAGCACTGGAACAGGCTGCCCAGGGAAGTGGTTGAGGCAACATCCCTGGAGCTATTTAAAAGACGTGTAGATGTGGTGCTTAGGGACATGGTTTAGTGCTGGACTTGGCAGTGATAGGTTAATGGTTGGACTCAATGAACTTAAAGGTCTCTTCCAACCTAAACAATTCTATGATTCTATCATACATACAATCATCGTGTTTGGATGTTGATACCTGTGCTGGTTTTGGCTGGGATAGAATTAATTTTCTTCACAGTAGCTACTATGGGGCTGTTTTGGATTTGTGCTGGAAACAGTGTTGATAACACAGGGATGTTTTCATTACTGCTGAGTAGCTCTTGCACAGAGTCAAGGCCTTTTCTGCTCCTCACCCCACCCCACCAGCGAGGAGGCTGGGGGGGCACAAGAAGTTGGGAGGGGACACAGCTGGGACAGCTGACCCCAACTGACCAAAGGGACATTCCACACCATATGGCGTCATGCTCAGCATATAAAGCTGGGGGAAGAAGAAGGAAGGAGGGGGACGATGGCATTTGTCTTCCCAAGTAACTGTTACACGTGATAGAGCCCTGTCTTCCTGGAGATGGCTGAACACCTGCCTGCCCATGGGAAGTAGGGAATGAATTCCTTGGTTTGCTTTGCTTGTGTGTGTGGCTTTTGCTTTACTTATTAAACTGTCTTTATCTCAACCCACGAGCCCACGAGTTTTCTCACTTTTACTTTTCTGATTCTCTCCCTCATCCCACCTGGGGGGAGTGAGCGAGTGGCTGTGTGGGATTTGAGTTGTTGGCTGGGGTCAGTTAAACCACAACAATACCTTATATGTCTTTAATGTTGAGATTCACATAACTGTAAATTTCAATGAAAAGTGTAAAGTAAAATATGGTGAGCAGCCACCAAGGGAGGCAAGGACATTTTTGACATTCAATGTAGTAAAGTGTTGTTTAATATCCAGCTGAGCAGAGAACATGACTACTGGTCTTGCAGAAAGAGACAATTTTTTTTTTAAGAAACATCTTTTATTTTAATTTAAGAGGGCTGGACTGTCTTCAGATTAGAGAGGGAATAGAATGAATTTCACACTGAAAAAAATAAGCTTCTCTAGATCCTTTGAAATGTTTCAAAGGAGAGATTAGCTAAAAGAGCTAATGTCCGATAGCAGGAAGGAATAAAAGAGAAAGGCAATGAGAGACCTGAACCAATCTGGAAATGTTCTCAGAGGTCTTTGCTGATAAACAGTGTCTAACAGAGCTCTGTCTTATAGGCATGTTCTGCGACAAAGCCTCAGGTGTAACCTGAGGATTAAGGTAAGCACAAAGCACAGACCCCATCGACTGCTGTGTCAGGAGGCAGCTACGGAGAAGAATGAAGTGTGTGTGTGGGGGGGTCTTTCTGCAGTCACTTGAGCATAATCAGATTAGATGTTGGCTCTGTTTCATTTCAGATCTGTTTTATCAGTTTTGGACACTATTTCTTATCTTCTAATTTTCTTAAGCTATTTTAAATTACATATAAATCAAATTCTCCAGACAACAAGGTATTTCCCACCTAATGGTGCAGCAACTCTATAAATCGAGGCTCTGGGACACCTGCAGAGGTGTCTACTGGAACAAGTAAAGAGTGCCCAATGGATGCAAAGGATGCAGTCTGAGCTGCATGGATCTGCTGAAAAACGAAAAAACCACAGAGGTCAGTAAAAGGAGAAATATCTTCTGGGGACCACTGGTGACACCAAAGGTGATATTTGTAGAATTTCCAGGATGGGAATGTCCTTAATCCAGAAATGAAAGGGAAGGGCTATATAAATAATGCTGCCATTTTATTTCTCTGAGCTCTATATTTAGTTACTAAGGTCTTGGGCATAACAGGAGCGAATCTAGACATTTTTATGTCTGGTGAATGAATGGTGTGTTGACTAGTGTAACCAGCTTAAGCGTTAATTAGTGAAAGAGAAATCAAAACAACCCCATTTCCATGCACATTATTCAGGTTGGTTATCGTTCATTTTATGCTTTGTGTAGTAATTCCTCTGACAGATTAAGCTATAAGAGTATCCTTGAGGGAAATGAACTGGACAATTTTGTTATTTTGAATGTTACAAGCAAAATGACCATTTTAAAGTAAAATATGAAATTATGTAAAGAGGAATGGAGGTGAGAAAAATATTAGGAATTTATGTAAACTTCCAATAGTGAAAGTAAGTTTGGAAAAGTAAAAGTAAAAGATAAAGCAGGTAGAATTTCTCTATACATATAGCTTTTTAGGCATGTGTACTTGGGAATTGAGTTTATTGACAGAAAAAAAATATGTACTGATGCTTTAATTAATATGATTAATTAATATCTAAAAATAGATATAAGGCAGGAGAGTTAAGCATACCTAAGTATGTTCACTCAAACCTATGAGCCCCATGACTGTGTAATCATCCAGCAAGACAAACCAACCCCCTGTAGACTCTACCTCTGGCTAGAAGCTTATCATCTTAGTTTAAGCTAAATGTCAAGGCTCCTTCTGTAGCCAGTGGAGACACTGACGTGTCCTCCATTCATCTCACCTGCCTTAGGTGGCTACCATAGGATGCAATGAATCATACCTTCGAGACATTGGTCTCAAGTGACTAAAAAGATTGTCCAGAGGACTAATTTAAGTGTAGACAACTGCATTTTATAGAGTGGAAGTTAGGCAAGATGCACCTTAACTCATCACATATTATTGTCTATTATGTGCATATGAGAACCTAGAAATCTCAGCCAAGTTCTCCATGTGAACTATCCTATGCTTGCATAAATATAAGAATAAAATCTGAAGATCTTATATTCTCAATATTGAATACAGAGCAAAGAGTTATTGTTATTATCATTTTACACATGGCAGACGTAGTTAACTCTCAATTTAAAAAAAAAAGGAGATGAGATAACTCAGATAAAGGCAAAACCATGGTTAATTCATATGCATATTATGCTATAAGCATCTATTTAGTATATTCACCCTTGAAAAAAATATAAGGAAGTTTTGTAGAAGCCTTTTAAACAGCACTGTATGCAGCCAGCCCTGATGTGCCTTGCAACGCTCCCTCTCTGGCACTCTGCCTTATCCAGGGTATTGAGTGAGGGCAACTCCTCGCTAATGTACAGTCCAGGTAATCTCCTTCGGATAACTGAGGCTGGAAATACAATAGCATTTTGGTTTGGAGTAGAGGCAAGGTCAAGAAGCAAATCACCCTTATTTCATATTAATTCAGTTAGCACAGCAGTTTTGATATATTCAAACTAGGTTCAGTTCAAAGGGAAGTGAAAGGTGTCAAATGTGCTCCAAATCCCAGTGGAAACATAAGGATTTGAACTACTCGTTGGTAAGTTGAGTGAGCTCTCATCCACATGCATGGTGAGAATGTTTGGTTCTGATTAAATTCGTTCTGAATTAAATCCCCCAAAGCACGTATAGTCTTGATGTAGGGTCCAGCTGCCTCACTCTTCTGATCTGCTCCTACTGCACCAAAGCACGTCCTACTGTAGGCACAGCCAGAACCGATTCCGGGATCACTCCAGACATTGTTGAAGCCATTCCTTCTTTTAGAGTAGGATCAACTGTATGTAGGTAATTTCTGGCAGAGTATGCTTAATATATTCCTAAAAACTCTACAGCTTCCATGGGCTTGTCTTACTCCTGTCTTCTGTTGCTGTCCCTATTTTTTGTAACCTTTAAGCTGAGTCATTTCCATATTCAAATCTGTTACTTCTTTCCACCATGCACATGGAAACAAAATTATTCACCTCCTCTTCATTGGAGGTTTCTACGTACTTGAAAATTGTCAGCACGCATGGCTCCCCCATAGTTTTTGCCTTGTTATTCTGCACAACTCCAGTCTGTGTAATCTTCCTTAAGAGAAGTAAATTAAGAAGGAAGACTCCAACAGATTCAAGAGTTGAACCCATTTCTCTAAGTCTCGGTCCAATGCTTTAATCACAAGGCTGTCCTTCCTTCCTGACATGGTGACTGCCTTGCAAGGTCATTGTGTTCACATTAGAAGTAATTTTAATTTTTCATGTGAAAAATTGCTGAGCCTTCACAGGAAGCATTTACATTCAAAATGTTCATTTTCAAAGTAATTTTTTAGGTTTTTCTTTTTTTTTTTTATGGTCTAAAACTAATCTTCACAAACATCATGCTTCAGAAAAAAATAAAACAAAAAAACCCAACACATAATATTTGAACTGAAAAGTGGAAACAATATATTTTTAGTCAGTTTACAAGTTTTTTTTTCCAACCAGATAACATTTCAGTTTTGCCAAAACCTCAAAAACTTGGAGATTTTTTTTTATTAAAAAAACCCTGGGTCTTCTAAGCTGGAACTTAATTTTGCTTTAATGGCTCTATCAAATTACATTTCATATTATAGGCAAATAGAGACCTTCATGCAGTGGATTTGACTTTGGAGGTCTACATTAACATTACAATGGAAATTATAGTTTGACCAGTTGTTCATATGCCCTGCTGTTTGGCGTTTCTCAAAATTTGTCCAGCCAGATGAGAAAAGGCACACGGGATAGAGCTCCCAAGTTCTGAAATATAAAAGAGGAGCTACAATTGAGGAAATCAAAGTGTAATACCTAGAATTTGAATTTCAATTGTCAAAACCATTTACTAATTAAATTATGTTTAGATAGCTAAGTGAAGCATCTCTTGAATTAAAAACAGGCATGAACATAGGGTATTCTAAATATACAAAGCCTGTTGTAATTGGCATAAACATAGCGGAGAAAAATGGGATTCCCAAAGGCAACTGATCAGAGTGTTTGAGGAATGAGAATAAGTTGGAAGGATGTGTGCTCATGTAAACTAAGTATGTAACAGGCAACTTTTTCTGAATTCTGCAGATTTTTTTGTCTCCTATTTTAACAAGTATACTAAGGAAAATGTACAAGTGTTAAGCTATAGGTTGACTAGAAGCTTGCATGGCAGTTTGAATATTTTCTTCAGACCAGGAGAACAAAAAAAGTCCCTTTGAATGGAAGACATCCTCACAGACAATTTGTCTGGTAGTTCCCATTTTTTGATGCAATATCAGAGCTCCAGTGAAGTTTAGCTGGAGAGATCCCCTTGTGAGCCACATGATGCCCCCTTAAATGTTGTTTTTGAGCAAGTGTCCCAAAGCACAGCTCCATGTGGGTTGCTTTCTGTTTTGTAATCCAAATCCCTAAGGGAAAGTCAGCAGGGACCGCTCAGGCAAACATCACTGATCATACCAGAATATGCAACATGTCAAGCCCAGCACCAGCCTGCACTCCACACCCATCAAGTTGCTTGCTGTCATTGCCTGATGGGAGCAGCTCCTGGATCATGACTTGTCCATGAAGATCCACAGTATGTACCGTCCCCATTGGCCCTTGGCCATGACAAGATACTGACCTGTGACTCATTGGGTCAGAAATGCAAGGTAGTCTGACCTGTGAGAAGGGTTCTGTGCCTTATTTAGGTTTATGGTTTGGGATAAATCAGTGCTTTTGGGGTTGTTAGGTTGTGTGGTTTTGTGCTGACCCTGGAGGTGACCAGGAAGCAGACAGTGAGTCAGACGTTGTCTCATCAGCATCCTCCTGGGTCTGCGGTGGGAGGAACACTCCCCTCAGGAGCACGGCTGTTCCTAAGGGGGCTGTCTCCTGTCCAGAGAGGAAGATGTAGAGACAAGTTTGCAGAAAGTATGTTTCCCCCATGCATAACGTAAGTAGTATATACAGTCCCAGGAACGGATGTATTTCTGCATTTGCCTGTGTAAGTCAAGCCACAAGTCACTCCTTTTCTCTTATTAGAATAGCTGGTAACTACTCGAATTGATGTTTGCCTCTTACGATGTCATCATTTGTGTCTCACGCTTCTTTGGGGCTAAAAGGTTTAAGAAATCAAAATCTGTGGTAATAAGTATACTATTTATTCCTTTCTACTTGAAAGATCCATAAATTCATGCCTTTCCACCCCCTTCTGAAATCTCTAACCACAAATGAGTTAAATAAGGCATTTAGAATTGGTTTAATTACTGCTGAAACTGAGGGAAAAAAGGTTAAGGATAGAGCTCACGCTGAAATTTTCTTTCAGTGCTTTTAAACTGAATTTCTATTCTATTTTTACTCACTCTTTTTGTTTCTGCTTCAGCTTCTTATAATTACGGGGCTATTTGCAAGGCATAAATAAAAGCTCTTAGCACACATGGCAACGACTGTGTGTGAGAATAACTGACATTCAAGGGTTTTAACGTTTTCTTTCTTGCCACCAGTTCAAAAGCATACCACCATCCAGTTTAGCACAATTAAACACCCATACTAAGGTCTAATTGCAGTGGATTAACAAAACTGCTTCTAACCAGAGCTCAGCCACAGACTTACTCCATTTGTGCACTGTGCTTACCTGTGTTCCTACACAGTCAAGTCTCATTTCTCAGCTTTTTAACTTACATGAGCACTGAAATTAACTTTAGAAACCGCAGTAACAGAACAAAGTCTAGCCGGGCCTGTTCCGTTTTGTTCTTCTTTATTGAATTGAGCCTCAAAATTGGCAGTTGCGTAAGAATACGTGACTAGACTGTCACCCTGCAGCAGCCTGTTTGGTATGCATCTCACATCTTCCCCAGGCTTTCTATCACTTAGTGCTGACAGCATGAATGGGTGCAAAGATTTGCTGACTGACACTGCAAAGTTGCCATTGTCAGGAGAGGCAGACACCTAATGATGTGCAGCACTGCTGAACCTGAAAGGGAGAAGGAAGGGAGAAAGAGAGAGAGAGAGACATTGTTTCCATGGCTACACAATAATACTTCTTTCATACCTCTTCTTCCTACTGCCTTGCCATCTGTGTCCATTCTGCAGATAGCAGTTGATTATGTCTCATTAAAATATTTAATGACTCTCAAGTTATTAATTAGTGAAGGTTCAAATAGGATCGTGCCTTGCTCTAAACATTACTCGTACAGTAATTTTGAAAAATATTATATAAAGCAAATAATGTCACTCCGTACCTAATTTAACCCTACGTATATCAAGACCCCTTGGAGTCTATTGCAATACAATGTCTCAGTAGTGAGTTGTCTGCTCCAGACTTCCTTGCAACGTGTGTCACTCATTACAACAGGACACTGAACCACAGAAGTCCCTGGGCTCTATCTTTAAGCATCTGGTAGTAATATTACTGCCATCTGAAATACAGAAATAATAAAATTGAAGTAATTCACCTATTTAAGTCTCAACCCTCAGAACAACTCATACTGTTCATTTCCAAGTATTATGTAGCCCTCAAAATCAATAGGTGCCCGTGTCCATACTCAGTCAACGGGAAAAGGTAGGCAACTTCCAGGGGTATTGCAATCTGCTCTTCAGGAGAATCTCCTCTTTCTTGTAGAGCTCAGGTGTGCCGAAGCAATCTTCTAAAGCCAACTACACACTCCTGGGTGGTAAAACCAAGTTGAGGTACGTAAATTGGGTGACCTGACTTCGACACGTACCTTCCAAAACTGTTCAGTAACCTCTTGCCCACCACTCCCAGTCACTGTTGGCGATCTTACTACGATATAAGCAGTACTGTGGCAACCAGAGCAGCTATGTACTTGCAGAATCAATACTATGAAACAGAGTAGCGGATTAAAGCAGATGGAAAGCTATAAACATGGGAGGCAGGGGTATCCAAATAAAGCATCTTCACATTTTGAAGGTGAAGGTGACTCACTTAGAGATTTTGCCTTTTGTGGAGTTCTTTACTGAGAAGTCCTTTTACATGATTCAAAGGATTTGAGTATGTTTAGCAGTATCTTCTTCTGGATTATTCTTTATTAGTTCAGTTGCAGTCCTCTGGAGGCGATAGCATTCATTCCACTGACAGATTCAGGGAGGATATAACTAATGATTGTAAATAAAACAGTACAGGTAGAGTTAAATAATTTGCAGTGTGTATATACTGTCTTTCTTATTAAGTTGCTGTACTAAATGATTTGACCTGTTTCCAGAAATTTAAAGGGATAAGGATGTTTGTACATAAAAGATACAAATCAGCTTTAGGCTGAAAATGTCAAGATGTGAAATAACTGAAAGGACTTGAAGAACGTCTCCTAGAGATTACGCATACATTTACAGCACGATTTCCTTTAATGCCACTGGGAAATTCTCCTGTGATAAGAGCCAGAGACCTGCAGTTTTGCTACAAGATATGATTAATCTTTAATGAAGGTATTTGTGTCACAGAAATACAAGTGTCCCAAGAGCTGCAGACATAAGACTTGCTGTTCATTTCCCTTCTGAGCAAAATGAGCTTTTTTCAGGCCTGATTCTACAGCTCTCACTGGTACTGTGTAGGCCTTTAGCTCAAGTGAATCATCATCTCTGCATACAGTGAATCATCTTGTATGTGAGAGCTGCAGCAGGACTTCTTAGCTGTCCACTCCCTGTGTTAAGAAAGACAGGAAGAGTTGCCGAATAGATGTCCGAAAAGACCGTTGTGTGCCCTGAGCCCCACCATGCTTTTATGGCACTGTACATATTCAACAAAATCTGTCCCTGAATTTCCAAGTGCAAAGATAGTGACACCCTGCAGTGATCCCCGCCTCCATTTGATCAGCCAAACAAATCATAAGCACAGTGTGCATTTGTCAGCTGGTGTAGAATTTATATATATAATTTGAAAATTAACATTGAGGCTTGTGAAGACTTACTATGTGGTATTTTGAGTTTTGCTATGCAGGTTTAAGAGCAGTAATACCATGAGAGTAACAGCAAAATTGGTCTCTGACTGGAATCAGCTCCTTAGACAGAATAAGGAGATAGGCTTTGGAGTTGGGCTTAGCTCCTCAACTGAGAGACTGTTTGCATAGTGTTTTTTACTCCCTCTGCTCTAAGAAATACATACGAATTTAAATAAAACAACTTCCACTTCCAATACACATACGTGTAAGATGACTTTCTCAATATGGAAAGCTGACCTGAGAAGCCCCACAATTCTATACTACTTAGTTCCCAGGTACACCAGAAAACATTAAAGCATGCTTCCATCTTTACAAACAGCATGAAAAAAAATCTTATTTTAACCTCATATGCATGTCCCCATTAGGTAAACTACAACATAGCATTAAAGTCTTTCATGTTTTCAGCAGAATTTTCCAAAGTTCCTCTGAGAGTAAGGAAGCTGAGATCCAGGTTCACTTCATCTAGCTTTAACCACCTAAAAAGAGGTTTAAGGTATGTTTCATCTAGGTGCTTTGGAAGATATGAGAACCTCTACATAGCAATTCATCCTATCTCTCTTAAGAAGCCCTGGATCATGCTTTGGAAGTCCCCTTTCTCTTCCTAGGCAGCAGATGAAACATAGATAACAATCTTAGTCCAGGTATTTAATTTTAAGACAGACAAAGTTAACTGAGATATAATTTACACATTCAGTTCCATTTAAGGTAAATCTTATCCTTTACCCTGCTGACATATTCCATAATACCAACCACTAGAAAGATGATCTGCAAGTCCCCAGAACTCAAATTAGCCCTAAGATCTTTCTTGAAGACAGGTACAAAATGTGTTATCCAAGACTACATCTATTGTCAGTATTTTCTGCAAGTAATTCAGGTATGTATGTGGCATACTCAGGTGATTTGTTCCTCTTCAATATTCCATTTTAGTCCAGAATATATTTTCCTTCCAGGAAAATAGTCAATCCCTGAAAGAAAGATACCTAACAACTCAAGGATTAAGATGACTAGCAGAATTTAATGAAAGCCACCCCTATAAAGAAAGTACATTCAACATATTCAACATATGCTTACAGTTGCAACTGAAAAATATAGACATTTGAGTAAGTTACCTTAATAGAAAACCATGCACAATCCATATTTCGGAGACAAATGTCAGAGCAAAAACCTCATCTCTTTCCAGCCTGAAGATACTACATATCTCCATAGTGAAGTGAAAAGAGCCTAAGGGGATATATATCAACCAAGAAACTAATTCATAGCTGTTTATTACTTTGTATATACTTTAGAGGGCTAGCCTGGAAGGAAAAAAAAACAACCAATCAACCAACTAAAAAAATCCCTTCTCGAAGGGCTGAACTGTACCTATCTTGCTGATAAGGTTTGGGTTTTTTTTAAATTGTTACTAATTAATCAGAGACTATCATTCAGTCCATTGCTGGCTGGATTTCTGCATTGCAGTACTGAAAAGCTAGCTGCACTGCTGATGCCTTAAAATAGGTCCGTAAGCCTCATTAACATCGTTCCCAAGTAATTATGTAAAATATTTCACGAATAAAAGAATGACTTTTTGAGTCAAAGCCTTTAAGAAAATCAGTGCACATTAGAAAGACAGAAGTGAAAGCAGTATCTAATGAAAAGAAAGCTTTGTTTATGCCCTATAGCATCTTCACAGATAAAAGTTAGTTGACATATCTGGTATAAACCTAACTCCAACAAAGTCTGCTTTGTTAGCTTTGGAGAATTTGTCTCACTACTGTGTAATATTAATTCTGCAGTTCTCTTTACCACTTGTACAGTCTGTGTTGAGAATCTCTTTTCCCTTTATTCTCCTGCCATAATGACCGGTTTGTGAACCATCACAGAACCAATAATCTAATGGCATCCAAACTCTAGACAGTTTATACTTAAAGTATTAGCGCTGGAGTATGTAACAACCTGATTGTATGTAACAATCTGACCAACCTGATCTCCTTCTACAACATGGTGACCCGCTTAGTGGATGAGGGAAAGGCTGTGGACGTTGTGTACCTGGACTTTAGTAAAGCCTTTGACACCGTCTCCCACAGCATTCTCTTGGAGAAGCTGGCTACCCATGGCTTGGATGGGCATACTCTGCGCTGGGTAGGAAACTGGCTGGATGGCCGGGCCCAAAGAGTTGTGGTGAATGGAGTTCAATCCGGTTGGCGGCCGGTCACAAGTGGTGTTCCCCAGGGCTCAGTACTGGGGCCAGTTCTGTTCAATATCTTTATCAATGATCTGGACGAGGGGATCGAGTGCACCCTCAGTAAGTCTGCAGACAACACCAAATTGGGAGGGAGTGTTGATCTGCTGGAGGGCAGGCAGGCGCTACAGCGGGACCTGGACAGGCTGGATCGATGGGCCGAGGCCAATTGTATGAGGTTCAACAAGGCCAAGTGCCGGGTCCTGCACTTGGGTCACAACAACCCCAGGCAACGCTACAGGCTTGGGGGGAAGTGGCTGGAAAGCTGCCCGGTGGAAAAGGACCTGGGGGTGTTGGTTGACGGCCGGCTGAATATGAGCCAGCAGTGTGCCCAGGTGGCCAAGAAGGCCAACGGCATCCTGGCCTGTATCAGAAATAGTGTGGCCAGCAGGAGTAGGGAAGTGATCGTCCCCCTGTACTCGGCCCTGGTGAAGCCGCACCTCGAGTACCGTGTTCAGTTTTGGGCCCCTCACTACAAGAAAGACATTGAGGTGCTGGAGCGTGTCCAGAGACGGGCAACAAGGCTGGTGAAGGGTCTGGAACACA
Organism: Phoenicopterus ruber ruber; assembly: GCA_009819775.1. Classification (NCBI taxonomy): domain Eukaryota; kingdom Metazoa; phylum Chordata; class Aves; order Phoenicopteriformes; family Phoenicopteridae; genus Phoenicopterus; species Phoenicopterus ruber. The sequence goes on from CM020217.1 coordinate 115,672,640, forward strand.
AGTCCTATGAGGAGCGGCTGAGGGAACTGGGGATGTTTAGCCTGGAGAAAAGGAGGCTGAGGGGAGACCTTATCGCTCTCTACAACTACCTGAAAGGAGGTTGTAGAGAGATGGGGGTCGGACTCTTCTCCCTAGTAACAGACAACAGGACAAGAGGAAATGGCCTCAAGTTACGCCAGGGGAGGTTTAGATTGGACATTCGTAAAAATTTCTTCACTGAAAGGGTTGTCAGGCATTGGAACAGGCTGCCCAGGGAGGCGGTGGAGTCCCCATCTCTGGGGGTATTCAAAAGGCATTTAGATGAGGCCCTAAGGGATACGATTTAGTGGGGGACTTGGTAGTGATAGGTTAATGGTTGGACCCGATGATCTCGGAGGTCTCTTCCAACCAGAACAATTCTATGATTCTATGATTCTATGATTCTATGAACCTTTTCTCTTTAGGTGAAGTTTTTTTCTTGGCAGCTGCCAAGCTAAAACCAAAGGAAGAACTGATTTTAATATAGTCTTTGTTTTAAAGGCTTGACGTTCTCTTTAATTTTCCTGCTCCCTAAACCTCACAGCCATTTTTCTGCATATGAAATTTAACTTTGATACCCTTCCATGCCATAGGGCTTGGTTAGTTTTAATTTACTGTAGTGAATTAAGTCCACATATGTTAGAATTTGGGCAAGTATGCACTCAGTTTTGGATTTCAGATAATCAGGCTGGGAACACTGAATACTCTGATTTGGATTCTGTCCATAATATATTCAGAATGGAAGTAGGCAAGCTCAAAGAGAATCAATGTTGAGTCACAGTACCCCTTCTACTGGTATCTTTCAGCCTGTGCGTTGCAAAACCTGAGATTCCTTCAGGATTATGACTCATTATTTAGAACATGATTATTAGAATGGTCTGATTCAGACTAAAGGCCTATCCTGATTACAAAAGTTAACTAAGGTAGACTCATGCTGAGTAGAAAGACAAAGTAAGCACACGTGGTACTTTTCCCTAACGTTTTCCCGGTCTCTGCTTTACAGCACAGGGATTTAAAAAAATGGAGGTGGTTTCTATGCATTTAGTAAACCCAATGGATTTCTCTTCCAGGAAATTACTCCACCTGCTCTAGAACACATGCAAATTGTTGGAATCTTTATCCTTATTTATATATGGAAAATCTGAACTACATCTTATCCATATCTCAGGTCCTTTGGGGCAGAAAGAGTGAAAATTATCATACAAAAGAAGCAAAGAGTTTCACCCTCCTCTTCTCTTTCAACTGTGTGTTTATTGGAGATTTGGATACATTGCACCATAGACACAAATGAAGATAAACATACTTAAATTAGAAGGGTAATCATAACTGTGCAGCTATGGCCACGCTGACTTCAGCATATGCTGTAAAACATAGCCATGTGTTCATAGGAACATGAGATCTCTCAGGTGGGCGACGACCTTGGGAGGTCTATAGTCCAACCACCTGCTCAAAGCAGGGTCAGTTATGGGGTCAGACCAGGTTGCTCAAGGTTTCATTCCCACTCCAAAGGTGGGGACACCGTAACCTCCTTGGTCAACCTGCTCCACTGCTTGACTTTCCTTCAGGGCAAAAAGTTTTCACTTTTTACTTTACTTTTAAAGCACGAACCCCTCCTGGTTCAATTTATGCCCATTGTTTCTTGATCTCCGGTTGGTGTCTGGCCCTGAAACTATATTATATGGTTTTGGCTCACAGTATAATATTTTTTTGTCACTGTTCAATGTAATCAGAGTTTGTTTACTACAGACTGGATAATTGCAAAAGACCAATGGTAATTGTGTATTTCTGAATATTTGATTTCTGGAAAACATTTAATAAGTTTATTTATTTTTCATCCTAGAGATTATTTCTCAAAACAGTTAATTAATCTTTGACTTTGGATTTTAAATCCAGTTACAGCCACTTTTAAGGCTACAGGCATGGAAAACTGTAAAACTTGTTTATTCCTATATAGAATCTGCCACCAAAGTAACATAATCATCTCAGAAAAGATTCTGCTTTAACTTTCCATTCTTACAATATGAAACAATGTGGTATTGCATATATGAAGTTAAAAAGAAAAAGGTTTCTTGTATTTTGCTTGTGAAACATAAGATGGTTAGTCCTCATGATAGCTGCTTACTATGCAGATGCTGACAGGGCCGGCTCCGGACACATGTGGAGTTAACAGTAATCTTGATCAGCAGGCTATGATGTACGCCGAGTAAAATAGGGTGCTGCATGCCCAAGCTCAGGTTAACTACTGCTGTCTAGGGCCTGGGGTAAGAGCTAGTGGCATCCCACAGAAATAGCCACTGTCTCTAACTCTCTCAGTCTACCCACCAACAGAAAGAAAGAAGCCTCTCTCTTCAGGACCTTCCTCCCTCAGATCTATTTCTCCCCCTTTCTGCATCACTCCTCCTCTTCAGCGTGTGTGGGAGGAAGGCTCAGCTCTGATCAGGCTCTGGATCCTCATCCCTGGAGCAGCAAGATTCAGTTTTGCAAGATTCAGTTTGGCTTGTACCGCTGACAGCAGTGAGCTGGCTCTGTATGTGGGTCTGGCTCTGTATGTGGGTCTGGCTCTTCCCTCGCTGCTTTTATGGCCCTGACCTCAAGGTAACCTGAAAAGATTGTTTGGGTACGTAGAGGACTGATGTTTCTCTAAGCAAGGAGAGCAGATATAGAATACCTAATTAAAATGAAATATGTCAGCTCAGAGTCCTAGACAAATCTAAAGCAGAAACTAAGATGACATCGCTTACTTCTTTAAGAACAGCAGTCAAACTAAATTTCAGCCTGAATTTAACGGCACAAACTCTTGCATTTTAGAAGTGCCTATTTAAGGACCATTGTTCACCTTCTTTGACAGTTTAATATTTGGCTTTATTTCTTATCTCTGTCTTGCTTTGGTATGATAGTTGCTCTAAATAACAACATTGTCCACTGGGAAGTCTATTAAGGAAAAAGATACAGTAAAGGTGTCAAACTTAATATCCTTATTTATTAGCCTTAAAAGCAAACCAAACCCAAAACAAATGAAAAATGGCAAAATTAATACAGGTTTGTTCCATGTAATGCAGGATTTATATGAGGGACATTTTCAATTGTACATTTCACTAGTCCTATGAATTACAATCCAAATGGCTCCTAGTATCAGGATATCATACAAGATGGAAAACCAGTATTGCTATGGATTTGTACTGTAACCATTTGCAGATTCCCTGATAAAATCCCCTTGGGCAAAGTATGTTTGTCAAGAGTATAAATAATCTGCAGGATGAGTGTGTTTGCATTAGGAAGTCTTCCAAGCCTATGTAACCTACCTGTCTGCCTACAATTAAAATTTTTTACTAGCAGCTAGAACTGCCTGAATAAGAAAAAGAACCATATTGGAAATATAAAATTTCAAAAATACAGAAATATATATACACACATATATATAAAGTATGTCTGACTAATTTGATAATAATACAACGAATGAGAAATTAGTGAATAACTGGGAGGACAGTATTTTCAGAACAGAGTAAAACAGATCTTGCCTGATTTCAGTTATCTAAGAATTGAATGTACAGCTTCAGATAATCATTTCAGATTCTCTGCAATTAAAAGAAAGGGAGCGGGAATGGTGTCTTCATCCTCAAACAAGTGGGATGAATCACCCCCTGGAGGCACCTCTTCCTATCTAGACTAGAGAGGGACTAGATATAATAAACATAGGCTGGTGGGACAGGATTCAAATCAAGATATTTAAATTTAGATGTCAACATAAATTAACTTACCGGACTAAATTCAGCCTGTCCAGAAGCATAAAAGCTGTCTAGGCTCTCATTACAGTCCATGAAGATATAATCAACACAGACACAACAGTCTAGAGCAAATTCAGCTGACCAAGTAAAGGTGTCAACTGCAGAGTGAGTGAATATTTGTCTGGTCTCCACTGACTTTGTTAACTAGATCGCAATAAATGATAATGGCAGCTCAGACACGTGGTTTACCTATGGACACATATATAGGGACGAGAAGGTGCAGTCTCAAACTGAACCCTGTCACTGCCTTTTTAGATGGCTAAAACTAGGTGAGATGGATCACATAAAGTGAATTGGATTGCACTGGGAAACTCACTTATTTAAACAAAATTAAGTTTAAAGGCAATCCATAGCAAATTTAGATACCTGAGAGTGAGGAGCACCAGCCATACATACTGCATGGTGAGTATAGGCACTGCTTTCTGTTGTAGTTGAAAAAATAGCTTAAATGGTGAATGCTAGCAGGCAGCATATAGCTGGGTACATGCGTGTAGCTGCGTCAATGTCCAAAACCGAACTTTTGGACACTCAGGCACAAGCTTGCTTCTTGCTAGGTACAACTAGTAGGGACTGGCTGTAGATTTTTAGAACACCTGGACTAAACATAAGTGACACCTCCTAAATCCTCCAGTTAATGTAGAGACATGGGACAGAACCACCAATTAAGTATGAGGCTGATCAGACATTTGATTCTGCAAAGTTTTCCTATTTAAACTGAGGGAACTGGGGGCTTGGGGTCTGAAAGAAAGAGGCTTTGCTGAAAAGAAAGGGTCCTGAAGAGAAGAGGTGGTCTTAGAAAGCAGAAGGGGGCCTGGAAAGAAGGTGGTGAAGATCACAGAGATGTAGGGAGTCAAATGCCGGGAACACCCAGGGATTTTGAGCAATAACACCTCAAACAGGTGACTGTGAGCAGCTGCGCAGCAGGAACCAACATGACTTTCTGCCCGACCATCCCAGACCAACAGTGACCTCCCTGCTGGGGAGAGAAGTTGAGACCTATGAGCATAGTGCTGTGCGGAGGGACGAGTGAACACATCAAATAAACAAGTAGGGTAAAAGCTCTAATCTTCTTAGTTCTAAATCAATGCCAGCATCCAGGTCCACTTCAGGTTGTGGCTTACTCTGTCTTACCTGTGACAGTTTGGAAAACAGCTATTAGGGAAAGGATTTGTATGGTTAGTGGACAATTCAGAATGAGCTTGCACCACACTTTTGTGATTCAAAGGTATAGTGCAATTACACAAAACCGGCAGAAAACTAAATAAGATCCAGGAGGTAATCTTGCTTCTTTTTATAGCATTGATAAAAACAAAACTAGGAAAAGATACAGAAAAAAAAGTGTGAAAATGATTGGACGATAGAAGAAAGTGTCTCCTAGTGTGAGACTTAAAGAGCTGTTTACTAGTGATGAGTGCCTTTGTAATGCTAAAACATTCAAGTATTGAAGAATATACCACCTCATGCTGGATGCTGAGTAGTTAGAAACTAGGCATGCGTCATTTTATGGGGACGAATGCATATATATACACACATACGCATATATATGTATTTGTATATATATTTGTATATGTATACATGTATATTGTATATATATTATATACAAAATTAACTTATTGCTGGAAAGAAACTTCTGAAGAGATGTCAGTTTTCCACTCCTTGATGTCTTCACAGCAAGATCAGATGCCTTTTGGGGTGGTATATTTTTTTTCAAACTGAGATTATTGGTCTATAGAGGCAGTAATTAGGTAAAACCTAACAGCTTCCAATATTTAAGCTTCACTGGACTCCTTTTGTTCTCACACTTTGTGAATCTGCACACGATAGATAGATTTGATGCTCAGTGGAAACATTCTACAAGAGTTCTGAACTGAACATTAGACGTAATTGGAAGTGAAAACTTCCAGTAAGAGGTGGATAAAAGCATGAAAATTCATAACAACACCTTGCCTCGGCTGCGCTGAGCATCCTTCCTTGGGATGGCACAGGGAGCAGGCACTCGGTGAGCGAGGGACAGCTGGGGGACCAGGAGGGACCCCAGGGGTGACCTCAAGGGGGTTTCTCCCCTGCATGTGCTTGGGTGTTGCAGGGAGCATCCCGGGCACACGTAGCACTGGAGCACCCACCTCTCCCGTGGGAGGGGGTGCAAGCAGGGACTGCCCAGAGAGGTGCATGTGCCTGAGACCCATATGGCCTGCGGGAGGATGCATACGTGTGTATGCGTGATTAAAATTTGGGGGGATTAGTTACAGTGGGTATTTCAAAATCTGCAGCTGTTTGTTCACATCTTGTAAGGGTCTAGTGTTGTGGTTTATCTGTTTTACCACCAAAACGGATCCTGAATGCATGGTTCACTAATTGCCAGTTAATTATGCTATTAATAAATCAATAAACTTCTAATTCTGATCTGATTCGAAGTCCGTGAGAGAAGCAGTCTTTACATGTGAGACCTATGTGCGTGTCTGTGAGTGGCACGCAGCTATACGGGTCTCATGGATATAACACACAAATGTGTGTGTCCAGGCAACGTACACCATTTAAGCATTTGGGTATCTTTTGCTGTATACACGCAGAAAAAGCTGCTAAGACCACCCATACATTTCACATAATCAGGAAGAAAAGGCTGCAGATGGAAGCGTGTGTGTGGATCACAAAAATAACTAAAAACTAAAAAAAAATCTGATGGGAAGGAATTTTAAAATGGATGACTAACCTCAAATAAAGCCACCTTGAAGGACACTCAAGTGGTATTGTGGTACCACAATATGCAGTGGTATTCAATCGTAGTGAAGGACAACTTTCTATAAGAAGCGTGCTTACTAATGTAGAATTAGTGCACTTCTCTTTTTACTCGGTACAAAATGACTTTCTTTGATTATCCTCCCACACTCCTTTTAAAATAGGACCATGAGTTACAAAGCTTCTAAATAGCGAGATTAGGTATTTTTAAAGGTCATAGTGACATCTGAAAATAGTCCCTTAACATTTTTTAATGTTACAGAAGCTTAAAATATTACATTGAAATAGGAAAATAACATAATTAAGACTATCAAGAGAGGTACCTGTTAAATAAGCATAACCTTACAGCCTTTTGTATGGATTTTTAGTATCATTAAACTGAGTGAAAAAAATCCAAGGTTAGTTTTAGTAATCTCAGATTTAAGTTGAAAAAAGTCTCATTGTAGTTTAATGAAGGTTTAAAGTAAAAAAAATAATAAAAATCAGTGTAGCTTCCTTCATCCTTCTAAATCCTGAAACTCTTTACACAGACTAGTAATACAATTTTGGAGGTACTGAAGAAGAAACAATAGGAAACCTAAAAGATATCTTTTTCCAAGCAATTTGAAATGGGGAGAGACTGCCTCTCATTAGCCTTCAGTCCATCCGTATGGATGGGTTAAGCGTTGGTTATGATGGTTAAGGGTTTTCACACTTTACCCATAATATTTCTACCTACCCTCAACTTCAAAACCCCAAAAATGCCATTCTCTCAGTCTGCCTTAGCACACTGATTAATTTAAACCCCTGGCTCTTAAAAAATGAAGCTAGGCTCTTAAAAATTAAGCAGATTCTGAAGGGCTGTCTTGGTTAAACATGTAATCGCTCGGAGGATGCTGCAGCAGCAGCGTGCAAGGGAAACCCCAGGTCCTCTGGCAGCCGTGAGGTTTATCTCGCGTTGTCGCTGGTGTTCAGGGGAGGGTTCTGTTCCCGCTCCACCGCGCTGCGTCCAGGTCCGTGCTGCAGCTGCGCGGTTTTAAAGCTCACCTGTCGCCTTTAGCCCAGACGCTGACTGTAACACTGACGAGTCCAGTATCTCAAGGAGGTAATTGGTGGTTTGGAAATTTTTTCCAGACATCAGTAATTACTGAAGTGCCTAAATAAAACACATGTGTTCCTATTTCCCTGAATAGAAAGCATCAAGAAAAGGAATTCTGGTGCTTAGAAAGAAAGGAGGGATGCAACTTTTCCATAGCACACTGTACAAAAGATGCTCTAAAAAGTCAAGTTTCATCAGAGTGTTTCTAATGCTTTAATCCTACATGCTTTGATATGTACTGTATTTAATTGTGAAAATGGCAAAAGATGTTACTGTTTTAAAGACAGAGAGTAAACATGATTTTTTTCTCCCCTGGGCCAAGAAGATGAAGGAGTTTTTAAAATGCTGGGGGAGCAAAGAAAATTAGCCTGTGATAAATCTGACTAGATTTTTATATCATGAGTAGTACTACAAATTAAGTAGTACTAGAAATTATTGCATGTACTTGTTTTAAACTATTTTTAACCCTCATACATATGTTAATTATTTATATGAAATGGCTAAGGGAACATAGAGAAGTCAAAGAAATAGGCTCTTAGATTTTTCCTATTTGACTATCTGCTAGAAAGTAATGGCAATCTTGGATACTTGAGCTGAGTAGTTATTTAAATCTGAAAGTAAAAATTGCATCCAGCTATATTCTATCTCTACAATCTAAAGGATACTTTAAATTTAAAATATATGCATTACCACAGTGTTACAAATGTTATGTATTCATTACTTCACATATTTTTTTTTTCACTAGAAAATTGTGCTAATAGAGACTACTTGTAGTGGAGAAATGCATCATAAAAAACCAGCTTCTTTCTTTCTAGATATTAAATGTGAACATTCCTTTGAAACTAAGCCATTAAAAGGCACTTTCACTGCCTTTAAAAGTTCATTTTCTAAGATTCTTCCTGCTTACCATAACCAGTAAGAGGCAGCTATGATTTCTTATGCCTGAAAGACTGGATGCTGGAAAAACATATTTCAGGCTGCATTGTTAATGCTCATCTCGGGGTGCATTAAGCTGCAGAGGTGTTACGTTAAACTGTAGACATGCTAGCTCTGCCTGTGGAGAAGACACTTTTATAAAAACTTAATAACTTTTTTTATATTGTTTCTATGAATTCATTAACAAACAAAAATCATATTCTTGAATACATCCTTCTTGTGAAACATTCATTTATAGGAGTAGCCATAAAAGAAAAAATCTCAAGTCGCTGTAACCATTAGATCTGTTAGTACATGTTGGTGAAGTCAGAACACTTCATTCCAAGTGCTTGCAAGTGCTGGGAGGAGTTCAGATCCATGTAACTGAATTTCGCCCACTTATGGTAAAAAGTCAAAGTCAAGAGTCCCTTCAACACTGAAATCAGATTCCAGAGGGTTCAGCTATGCCAAATACGTAGACTAGTCTAGAGTCTACAGGATACGATCACCTTACAAATAAGTGTACCAAAATGTAATGAGAAGCCTGAACAAAGATTCAAAGCTGAGGAATTGATGTTGTAAACTTGTTGATGGGCCTTTAAATCTAAGAGATTGTGCACAAAAGTTGTTGCTGTGGTGGGGTTTTTTGCTTGTTTCAAGTGGAACAAAGAGGGATCCACAGATGCGTACTTATAAGGTATCAGACGCATATGTTACCATGATTCTTCTCTTTAGTTGACTTTGACAATTAGTTTATCTCATTTACATTGAATTCTTTTCTCATGGAAATGTTCTTATTGATTACAAGGACTAAGATACCCACATAGTGGTATGTAAACATTATTATCTGATCCATTCAAGTTCATTCTCTCCATTCTTTTCTTTCTCTACTTGTTTTACACTCTGGGCATATTTGTTATGTTAGACATATTCTGTTACACAGCAAACAGCTATGTGTGCTGTGTAACATTTATTGATTCCATCTGTTTTTTTGAAATCATGGATGGTCCAAATGTTAGTTAAAATCTGTTTGTTATCAACAAACTGGTTTTATGAAGACATAAGAATGGCTTTTCTTTGTTAAATACCTCAAATGATGTCTTGGAATGCATAAAACAGGTACAAAGATATTTATAAATATTTATAAATGCAAATAGGTAACAGAAACCACATCTTTATTGCAGCATTGTATCACCACCTGTATCCGTGTGGGTGAAGGCACTGTAGGTAAACAACACTAGCAAGTGAGGAAGACAGATATAATAGATAAAAATCATGATGTGAAGGACCAGGAGCGAATACACTATTTTGGTGAATACTTTCATTATATAAACTCATAAACAGTCAAACACACCTACAAGTATCTTTGTTAGCTACTATGATTTAAATTTGTGGGTGAAAGATTCCATTAGTTTAATGGATGGCATATTATGTCTACCTGCAAAATTCAGAGAGGATTTGTTGGTAGAAGCGTGATCACCACTGTGTGCAAAAGAGAGTGGCTTGCACACACTGAAGGGAGTGCTAAGGCTGCATTCGGGAAACCTGGCAGAAGAGCGGGTTATCAAGGCTGCTCATAGTTACCTGTAGCAACCTTGATTATACCAGTTACGGCTTTTTAAAAATTCAGGGACAGGACTATTCCTAAGATTTGCCAAAGAGAGAACAGATCTCATTGAAGTGTATTTACCTTATCTTCTGTCTTCCAATAGGATATTGCAGACTTTGCTAATGTTGGCTTTTTAGAGATATCAGAAAAATGCATCTTGCGGAGAGTATATTTCTATGTGTAGTTGGCGGTGGGATGAATGCTCCTGAGCTGCTGACTAGTGCGTGATGACTGCAACAGAGGGGACCCTGGACATGGTGATGCTCCCTCCTCGTCTTACATCTAGATGATGAAACACGCAAGGCAGAGTCTTCATTGCTAATATGGCTCGTGGCAGTAACGAAAGTCTTCTTTTATCAAAATAGACCCCTTGCTGCTATTATATGTCTTAGAGCAGAACACTAGAGTAACCATTTTCTGTACTACCAGTAACAAGACTCTTGGCCCTTGAAGTAACAATTAGAGAACTATAATATGCTTGGTTTTAATGGTCACACCACAGAATGAAAATATTCAGATTGATCCAAAATTAGTTTTTGTTTGGTCTAGGTACTGGAAAGAAAAGATCACTGAAATTGCTTGAGCAGAATAGTTTCTATTGAAGCAACACAAGTTATTATTTTCTAGCCTTTATTAAAATTAAATTTATGTACATTTGATATTGAAGTATCTTTTAAAAAAAAAGATGAAAAAAAGTGTTTTTTCAACTAATGTGTTTTGACATGAAAACATTTTTTCCAGTTGAAACACTTAAATGAACTGAGAGGCTGTTTCAGTCCAAATGAGTATTTTGTCTAAAGAAACGGTTTCACCTGACAAATTTCACCCATTCAAGGGATAATCAGATTTCAGGTATTACACCAGTAGAAAGCAGGGAAACACAGACACTGTTACAGCGGGATGCATTTTGCAAAGATGCACATGCAAACGGTGATGTGAAAAGGTACAGGCTGGAAAGGAGCAATTCAGTGATACTCCAAAAGGACTCATGAGAGACTGCAAAGAGCAGAGCAGGCAAAGCCGGGGGACAGCACAGCAAGAGGTGAAGCTGCATATGTGCTAAGCCATAGTGCTGATGAACATCCCGCCTCAGCCATATGGCCATGACTATTTCTATTGGGTTTATGTGGCAAGGTTTTGGTAGCAGGGATGCTGCAGGGGTGGCTTCTGTGAGAAGACACCAGAAGCTGGCTCCATGTCGGACAGAGCCAGTTCCAGCCATATCCAAGAGGGACCTGCCGCTGCCCAAAGCTGAGCCCATCAGCAACATTGGTAGTGTCTCTGTGATAACATATTTAAGAAAGGGTAAAAAATACTGTGCAACAGCTGTGAGACAGAGGAGTGAGAATATGTGAGAGAAACAACTCTGCAGACACCAAGGTCAGTGAAGAAGGAGGGGGAAGAGGTGCTCCAGGTGCTGGAGCAGAGATTCCTCTGCAGCCCATGGTGAAGACCATGGTGAGGCAGGCTGTGCCCCTGCAGCCCATGGAGGTCCACCATGGAGCAGATACCCACCCAGCAGCCCATGGAGGACCCCACGCCAGAGCAGGTGGATGTGCCCTAAAGAAGACCACGACCCCATGGAAAGCCTGCTCTTGGCAGGACCCACACTGGAGCAGTCTGTTTCTGAAGAACTGCACCCTGTGGAAAGGACCCACGCTGTGGCAGTTCTTGAAATACTGTATCCTGTGGAACGGACCCCATACTGGAGCAGGGGAACAGCGTGAGGAGGAAGGAGTGGAGAGATGAAGTGTTGTGAGCTCCCATTCTCCATCTCCCTGTGGCCGCTGGCGAGGAGGAGGTAGAACAGTCAGGAGTGAAGTTGAGCCTGGGAAGAAGGGAGGGGTGGGGGGATGGTGTGTTTAGATTTGTTCTTATTTCTCATTATCCTACTCTGTTTAATTGGCAATAAATTAAATTAATTTCCCCAAGTTGAGCCTGTTTTGCCCATGACGGTAACTGGTGAGTGATCTCCCTGTCCTTATCTCGACCCACGAGCTTTTCCACTGTATTTTCTCCTCCTGTCCTGTTGAGGCAGATGAATGATAGAGTGGTTTGGTGGGCACCTGGCAGCCAGCCAAGGTCAATTCACCACACCGTTTTATGCATTTGCTAATTCAGAACAGCAAGATGATTCAGTTATTCCTGTTGATGACGTTCTCACTCCCTTACACTGCATAGTCACATGCAAGATGAGTGAGTCCCATTCAGTTCAGCGAGGCTGCTTGGAAGAAGGGGTCTGACTGGTGAGAGAAGAAAATAAACAACCTCATTTGATGCTACAGTTATAGCTATACTCTTCATAGGAACATGTGTGAGGGAGACAGTGAAGGCAAGATCTCCCATCTGTCATTGATTGTCTAAGCTGCCAGCAAAGAAACTTTTGACTGAGCTGCTACAAATTGCCTTTCTGCACGTGAGCTGACCTCTTCAAGGAAGGATCCCAGCCAACCTCTCTGCTCCCTCAAGGATGCATGGGACACCTGAGTGGAAGCCAAAGTGGGATACCCGTGGCTGCGCCCCCCCGTCCACGCTTCAGATGTGTCATCTTACCTTGTTCTCCAGGTTCAGCTAAAGCCAGTGCCAGAAGGTAGGTTTGCGTAAATCAGCTTGGAACAAGGTAAGTTTATACTCCAGGGTTCACATCTCTGCTGGAAGTGCGGCAGGGACTCATTTTTGGCCTTGTGAATTGAACCAATTGAAACTAGTGGAAAAGTTCACAGTAAAGCTAAAAATTCCTTCTATCCACAATAATGGAAGTCCCCTTTTCTTTTTGTTACTGAAAACACAGCTTTTCTTAGTGATCATTGGAATCTTACAGTTGAATTATCAACTGAGTCAATTAAAATCAAATACAGTTTACTTTTATACATACGTTTTATATAGCTTCTGGGCTATATATCTGTTGACCTTCTCAGTGAATGGCAAAAAAACCACACTAAAAATTTGCCATTCAACAAATGCAGCAAATACTATTCTCTTGGTTCATGATTTAATACTGTGAAAGGTGTTAATTTCCTGCATGGTGCAAATTGCTAAATAATATACAGATGTTGACCACAGACAAAACCTTTTCTTATTATTCTTTTTCAACTGAGCAGTTTTGGTTTTTTTTTTCCCAGAAACATGACAAGATACCATAATCTAAACATTGCATGGAAAACAAATTCTGATTAAACACATCACAGACTGCCCATCTATGTGGACTTTCTGACAGTGTCGCTCTCTGTTCACTGAACGTCTGGAATATTAGAAAAATAAGCATACAGGCAAGCAGGCTGGCTGGTTACCTACTTAGCCAGTTACTCAGGTGAAAATAATGTGAGGGTTTTGGTATTACTTTTTGGAATTCATTTCTACTTTGTGCTTTTTACTCAAAAAAATGAGTTTCAGGTACCTGGGTATTAACTATAATGTTGACTGTGGATCTAGGTGCCAAAGAAAAAGAAATTAGACATTCACTAAAAATTTAAAAGTGCAGTGAGATAGCCTGAATGTATATAGAAGACTCCATTACTAAAGGCAAGAGCTATCCATTAATCTTCTAATCCTCAGATGGGTGCTTTGACTATTTCTAGTAATTTCAGTTGTCCTAATGACAAGGTCATGCGCTTGCCTTCTAGCTTCTTCTTTATTTTCTCACCATGTATTTATTTTGTGGTCAGGAAGGATATTTGGAGTACGGTATAAGACCACTGAATTCTCTGGGGATAGATTTTTTTATTTTGTCTCATCACTAAATGCCAGTAGCATCTTCTCATTTCCTTTTGTTGCAGATATTTCTGTGTTCCTCCATCAAAATCTTGTTTGAAGGGCTAACAGTCTGGAACAAACACCTAAGCCATACTGGGGTGGGAAAGAGAAATTACACTTACAAAGGAAGGAAAAATGAACACAGCTGTTTCTGTTGCTGACTCACTGGCCAGCAAATCCTCTAAAATGAGAACCAGGGTGTTAACAGATTATTTCCTTGTTTGTTTTTTTTTTCCCTTGTACAGTGATAAACAAAAGCATAGAAGCAGTAACATGAGTAACACAAAACATGAAAGAGGATAAAAAGTGAAAAGTGAGAAAAAACTTTAAGATCCTTCTAAGACAGCAGTTAAAAGAGTTTTCCCATTGAAGTTGAGTTGGAATAAATATCAATAGTTTGTTCCTTCTCTACTGATTATGTCGGTAAAATATGATGACACTTTTTCCCTCAAGAAATTTAAAAGGAACATATTAATGAGGTTGCTTATCAATACATTAAGGAATGGGTTTTCTGAAGAGGTCTGATTATATCTAATTATACGAACCTAAGGGGAAAAAGCAAGCAAACGGATCTTAAGGACCAAATGGTCCTTAAAATAGATCTGGACAAGTGATGACCTTGCCCAGACAAGGATTGTACCACTATATTATTCTACCCAAGACAGAGTATCTATTTTCAGAGCCAAAAAAAGATATTCCTAGCTCTTCTCACACTCCCTCCAATCACCTCTACACTTCTCCCTTGTTCACTGCTGTAGATGCAGATATTGCACTAGAGTTGCTCAGAAGTTGCTCTTGAGGAAGTAACAGAGATGGAAACTGCCTTGCTTCTACAAAAAGGTGTAAAACCTCTAGAGTAGTGTAAGCTAAACCTGAAGGAGAGAGAGCTTATTACAAGAGGTTTGCGCCTCAGCGCTCTGGCTGAATGCTGCTCTGCTTGACCTCCCAGGCTAGAGAAAAGTAAAACATAAGAAACATCAGCTGTTCAGAGCCCAGGACAAATAAAAATGTCACAGGCTGAGAGGGGTGAATAGCGATGACCCAAGAGAAAACTTGTACAAATGAATATTTAATTTTAAAACTTTTTCCAACTCAGTATCACTGACCTTTTTCTTAAGTACTCTGGGCAATTTAAATCCAAAGACCTTCCCATATAATTAGGAAATCAAAACTAATTAGAAAACAAACTAATGCAATTGTTAGCAGACAGTTCATTCGATGGACTTTTCTGGGATTGTTCCTGCACTTCTAAAAAAGAATGAATCTTTAGTAAAATGGAGGACAGCTGAATTCCCTTTCCCCTCCTGGCCATAATTTGACTTAGAATTGCAAATAGTCCAGAACAGAGCACAGAATCTAGCTTATTAGTCCTATACTTTGGGCTTCTGAAGATTGTGATCTGAACTACATGGCATGAGATCAAGTATTTTGTAGATAACAAAAGTATTAAAATATAAGTGGGAATGTATCAGAGGTAGAGAAAACCAACAGTCTTCTGCACTCTTGGAGTCAGTGAGTTGAAGCTTTGCCTCAGTGAGGTGCTTCAATCTATTCTTAAGCTTAGGGACTTCTTTAAAACCTACCAGTCTCGACTGATGGTAATTGCAGTTAGGCATGTGCTTAAGTATTTTGTTGAACTGAAGCCTGAGGACATAAGCAACATTCCAATCATTGTAAAGGCCTCCATTGCCTTTTGCTAGGTTTAGAACAGGTTCTTTTGTAAGTGTATAATGAATGAGTTTAAAATCTCATAGCATTTTACTCTCACCCTTTTTGGTGTAATTGCCTGTCCAAGGTCAACTGTCTGCCTGTCCTTCCTCAAAGACTGCATCTCAGAGTGTCAGTGGTATAACTGAAATAGCCCCATTCGAGGTTCAAGCAAATTTTGCTTCCGTAAATATTCCTGTGTGCTTTGCTCCTGTGTCATTTGTTGGCACTTTCCTTTGGAAAACTCAGAATATTTTTTGCATTAGTGGTTCTTTCTTCTTCATATAAAGTCTATCACTTGACTGCTACCCTGCACCGTAAATAGACATGGTTTTCCTCTCTTCTCCTAATCACACAGCTCCAATATCCATATTAAGGCACGTCCTTTATCAGAGCTTGTGATGCTTTTGCATGGGACAGTCAAGATTAGCTCCAAGGCAAAACATTTATCTGTCCTTGCGAGAAAGGAGATGATTTCTGTAAAACCCTCCTGATACTCATGTTCTAGTGTACTGCCTGAACGCAAAGTGTTAAATCCAAGAACTTGTTAGAGGCAACTAGTGGAAAAGGCAACCAATGACACAGTTTCCTTAGGGAATGAACCAGAGGAACCATTAGCTGGAAAAAGTCCCGACTCAAGTCCCACCAAGCTAATATGATTTGAGCTTTCAGGCTTGTGAAAAGCAAGATGAGGGTGAATCCTTGACTTTCAGTCTGATGCTGGAGAGGAGTGTTGGTACCCAGGAAGTTCAAACATGGGTAGGCCAAATAAACACCAAACCAGAGCTTTTTCTGGATACTAAAACCTACCTTCTCAAGCCAGAAATTCTAGTTACTTTGGCAAACAGGATCTTACATATGCTCAACAGACTAGACCAAGAGTATTTAGTAAACAAGTACTTAGTATTTTTATTCTAGTAATTCCTTCCTATGCTTGCTGCAAAACTATAAATCTGAGGATAATTAGTCTTTATTTTGAAAATGCTTTTGTCACGGCAAAGTCTTGTGAATAAATTAATTTGGAGACTACTGGCTGTTCAGCATTTACATAGGTTGGGAAGTCTGAGACCAAGAGCCAAATTTTTGAGGAATGCATCCCTGGAGAAAAAGAAATTTAAGAGGCAACTCATCTGATAACCATGAAAACCATTCTCATTTCTCTAAAGTATATGCCCTTTTCTATAGCTGCTGCGTAGGAATCAATGTGTTCTGTGACTCTTTTTTTCTGCTAGGTGAGAAGTCATTTCCATTTTCTAGTATAATGATGGCACAAATCTCATTACTTATCCTGCCTTATTGGCAGTAGCTGTTTTTAAGCTGTTTTTTTTATTCTCTGCAAGCCAAAATGGTGCAACCAGGGTTCTGTTGTTGTTGTTGTTTTCCATTTTCTTTTGGTTATGACTCCTTCTGTCCACATAGTTATGTGTGTATTACTTTGCCTCTACAGACATTCAAGATCCTTTCAGGTGCTGACCTACGGAACAGCTCCTGAATGGATGTCAAGCACATTGATTGGCAGATTGCCTTCTTTTATAATTTTTTAAAATTATGGTATATCATTAAAATAGTTAAGCCTTTGAGGTACTTTCTGCCTGATTTAAAATCTAGTTTAAAGAATTTTGTAAAGACTCACACTGCGCTTTGGCATGTGTTGAAATATTGATCATGCGTCACCAGTGCACACTTGTAGGAGAAACATTGGTTTCAGTGTGGCTATTCCCAGGCTTGTGTTCATGGTATTAAGGGTTTTACCATAGAAATTCCACTATCCCCATCACCTGCAACAGGGTCTGGGTTCTGGGAACAGCATTGAAATTTGAGCTATTCAAATAAACTAAGACAAATCAATGCAAGTTCTTAGCACACTGAAATTTTTCTCATGTTTTCTTGACATTTCCACAGAACTCTCTCTGACATTTCATTTTCAGAGCTGGAAATGTAGTGAATACTCATTTTCCTTCCATGAGATTTTATTTTCACTGATACCTGTACATATAAAGCCTGGAGAATGTAGTGGGAAGTTGGTATGCAGAGAGCTGATAACTTAGGAATGTCACCTTAGCTTCTGTGATTTACTGCTTTTCAAGCTATTAGCTGACTAAATGGAGGTAAAGGAATTTAAAAAAATGGTATCAGAGGCGATGTTGCCAAAACCTACTCCTCACTAAAGTGTTCTGGATGAACACACTTGTCAGTTGCTTTAAGTCAGAGGTTTGAGAATGCAGAACGTAAAAATGAATCTTTCAGAGCCTCTGATTTTGTGCAGTATGTATGAATTTTATCATCCTACTTGCCTCATCTGCCAAGGGCTTATCATATTAATATGTCAGCCTCAAAGGGGTCATGTGAAGTCTCATTAAGTGATCTTTATTAACTGCCCCATGATGATAAGCTCTTTGATGAAAGTCATTATAGACATGTGAATTCTCCTTTTACAAGCACTGAATTAGCCCTCAACTTCTCATTTAAAGTAGCTGAGAAATTCAAAAGTGTATTGACAAACCACAAATGGAATCCCATCTGGCCATATGCAGTTGAGCTGTCATCAAAATAAAACCTAAAATTGTTTGTAGAAACAGCAGGGAAAAACATGATGTGTTTTTTTCAGTCTACTAAATGAACTGACATGTTCCTGCTGCTGCTGTATATACTTTCACATGAATTTCATGGTCATCAGAGCAGTAAAACTGAGGAAAACAGGGTCCATATTAACAACTGAAAACTTATTCCAAGCTCATTCTTTGTATACGGGCAGTGCTTTTCATCCCTGTGCTTTATAGACACCTTGGAAGAATAAATCCAGCATCAACGCCAGTACATGTTTTCCTCCATTTGTCGGTGAGGTACAGCACCGACAGAAGCAACAACTCATTACTGTCAGAAAGTCAGATTATGAGCAGGCTGTCCCAGACATCAGACACAACGCTATTATTCTTCTACAGCAGTTCTTTAATTTGCTGTCAATGAAGAGCCTGGGACTGACTGTGCTGGCTGGTAAAAAAGCTGAAAGATGCACCGGACCATCAGTTTTCACCAGCTGCTGCTGGAGTTCATAACAGGGAAAGGATTCCTAGGGATGCACAGAAAATGGCAGATTAAGATCCTCTGACACATACTCTACTAAAGAGAAAAAAACCAAAAAATTAAAATTCTTGCTATAAAATGGATTCTTCCTCCATTGCTGAAAGTGTGCCTTGAAGTATAATTGTGTGTCATTCTACTGAATTTTGATGGTTCTGCTTACTTGTATCACTAAAATTACTTCTCACATGATGGAACTAATGCATATATATTTAGTTTTCATTTTATGGAGCTTTATCTTCCATGATTGCACCTATTTACCTTTGTTTTCCAGACCTATTTTTCAGCAGTTATTCGATAATTTTATGAAACTGTTCAGCATTTGCCAGATTTTTCACATCTTGCCCTTCAACAGTATGATGGGAAATATTTTTTTTCTCTTCTTCATATTTTATTCATATAAAGAAAAAATATGAGGTTGCTGTTGATGCTGGCAGTTTAATATACTTTGTTTTAAGTAAACAATAGAAAATAGTGTATGCAATGTTCCACAGGGAGGAAATTTTTCCATTATTTTCTTAACAACCTAGCTTCTAGAATAGCATGAGACTCTTACCAAAACAAAAAAGAGTTTTGATTTCAGGAGAAATGATGAAAATTCAGAATATTTACCATGACCTCAACTCTGGGGTTACATTTGTACATATGAAAGCAAAATAAGAGAATCAGAAACTGGGACTAGGAACAACCTCCGAAGGGGCACTTGGTCTTTCCCTCTTCAGCAAGGCAGGGTCAGCCTGGCCTTCCTTGTAGAAATGACTGGGCAAAAGAAGAGAGATTTTAACAAACTTCTCTATATATAGTGATTTATCCTAAACACACATTGTTGCGTAAGACACAAATTTTGTTGTTGAATTCAGCTTTAAACCCAAATTATTTCAATAAGCGACACAGTAATGTTTGTTTTGCTATAGAAGACTTTTTTTAATTGCTATGACTGAAAACAACTCTGCATAAGCATGAGAAATGTGCCAGGTCTTGGTTTAATTCTACCGGTGAGACTGCAGCTCCCAAGATAGCAGCAAATGAGGGAAGTACAAGGCAAAATTCAAATAGATGCTGAACAGTCCCAAAGCTGATAGCACCTTCTCAAGCGCCTTGGCATTCATGTCCAAGCATGGACACAGACCTGGCCCTCACATTTTGGCATCTTCACCCTAGCCAGACCAGCTGTCATAAACGGCACTTTCAGCATGACACCTTGTGAATGGTAGCTTTCTCGGAAACAATAGCAGCAGCAGCTCTCCAGGCCCTCGCTGCTTCACAGAGAGTAGTCTCTGTGTGGACATGGGGCAGAATCCCACATCATCCAGCCACCAGCCTCTCTTCATTAACAGGCTCCTGTTTCATCGGAGATCTCGGGGGCAATCCAACTCCAATGCTGTGCCAGCTACTCTGCATTTCTCAAGCAGATTATTTAGCAGAAGCTGCAAGAACTCCTGAAGGCAGCTTTCCTCCCTGGTGGTTGTTCCTTATTCATAAGTGCTTCCATTAATGATGCTGCATCTTATTCCACAGCCAAGTACATCTGCTAGATTCTGCCTTCTTCAGGAAGCTTTCCTATCCCATTATTTACATGTAGTGGATCCGTCTTCCCCACCAGGGACTGAATGGCCATCACAATATTAATTTCCAGCCTTGGAATTCCTAGGAGTCTCTACCACCCAACACAAGTATTTAAGCTAATTGCAAATGGTAATGTTGATAAAGGTATCAGATTTGAAAGAGCACTGAAAGGCCTGTTCATTTCCCTTGCTAGAAGAGGTTTCTGTTGAGAGAGACTTTAAACGGTATTTGAAATATCTTGGGTTTTGTTGTCTTTAAAAATACAGCAATGCTTTTCCTTTGAAAATCTTTATTAAGTATATGTTTGTGTCGTGAGACAGGCTTACCCACACAAAGATTTATTAGTGGGGTACTTAGCTGATGGCATACATCAACTCTATAGCAAAGTTAGTTTCAGGGAAAAATAAAAACTAAAGGGAAGAGAGAAAGAAAAATAGAAAAAAGAAAACTCTCCCCAGTGGCCATCTGGAAGAGAAGCAATTGGCATCCCCAATGAGCATCTCCCCTGGGCTCCTCTCCAGCACAGCAGGCAAACTCCAGCAATCTCTTTCCATAAGGACCATATAATTTTCATCAGGACCCACTCAACCCTTATACTGGTTGTTGCTTCTGGTGCTGTTAGTACTGGCTGGAGCTCACTTTTACCCGGGGCTGCTGCTGCAGACTGGGTCGTTGATAAGGTATGTGCTTGCATATTATTGGGTCCCCATAACATAACCCAAAAGCTACAACCAAAGGGCAGGGAAAGAAAAGGGAAAAGGGTAATTCTGACGCTGGGAGCAATTTGTTTCCCAAGAGAACCCACCATAACAGTGCTGTCAGGGTTTGCAGGAATAAGGCCTTGAGAATAATAGCATGAGAGTAACAACATGAGAACAAGGGAAAACCACTGCCACAGCAGCCTGGGTGAAACATTGCAGAGCTTCAAGGAAAAGCTACAGAATTCCAGCTAAAAGTCCATTAGCTTTACAAAAGTGAAGGCACCTAAGGCACTGAGCAACACTTCTGGGTTTGAAAAATAGTATATTGTGCATTCCCCTCCATTGATTCACTTTCTACTCCTTCTCTGATAAGTGACTGTAGTCTCTTTTTCTCACCTCCTCTAGATGCTGTGCTCTCTTTTCCCTCTATTTTAACATTTCTGCCCTCTCTTTCAAGTGCACTGTGTCTCATGACATGCACACACCTATGCCCTACAGCCAGAAATGGTGTCTCTGCTTTGCATTTACAAGTGCTTTCTTCTTTGCCTTTGGTGGACACTGTGTAATACCTGTATCTCACCTCTAACTGCAAAAAGCCTCCTTTTTGCCTTCCTAGTTCTCTGAACAGCAAAAGTAATTTTTCCTACTTATTAAATAAAGCAAATCTGTCAGCTTTGGAGCCGCCTGGCAGAACAGCCCCTGTTCTCTCTTAATGGCCTCTTTACAGATAATGAGACACAGTGAGATATCAAACACCACAATACCCATATTGGTGCAAATCCAGTCCAAGCTGCACTTGTGAGCAGCACAGCCTCATCAACAAGGATCGTGGGGTGCAGCTACACTATTTACAACTCTAAAGCTTTTCCATTTTACCTTACACACAGAAGCTGGACTTCATACACCAGAGCCTCACATCACATTCTGATCCCATTGAACTTAGAAGTGCAAATAGCTCAGCAGTACCATGCAGGGTCCTGCAGCGAAGAGCGAGCTGCTTTCTTTGCTCTGTTACTCAGCAACAGTCAGTAGCTGATGCAGTGACATAGGACCTTGTCTGCAGATTAAAATCACTTTCCAAATAAATTACATTTTTAAGCAAATATCTAGTGAGTATATTTGAAGGTTAGAAATGATCCAAAATTACTGCCATAGGAGGACTGGTGTGCTGTTTCTTGTCTTTTTTGTTGATGCCAGGAAGAGCTCCCTGAGTTGAAAAAGATATGAAATCACAGAATCACAGAATCACAGAACGGTGGGGGTTGGAAGGGACCTCTGGAGATCATCTAGTCTGACCCCCCTGCCAGAGCAGGGTCACCCAGAGCAGGCTGCACAGGACTGCGTCCAGGCGGGTTTTGAATATCTCCAGAGAAGGAGACTCCACACCCTCCCTGGGCAGCCTGTGCCAGGGCTCTGTCACCCTCACAGTGAAGAAATTTTTCTGGATATTTAGCTGGAACTTCCCGTGTTCCAGTTTGTGCCCGTTGCCCCTTGTCCTGTCGCTGGGCACCACTGAAAAGAGTCTGGCCCCATCCTCTTGACACCCGCCCTTGAGATATTGATAAGCGTTGATGAGGTCCCCTCTCAGTCTTCTCTTCCTCAGGCAAATGATTTAATGGATTCCTAAGTACCAGCTTAGGTTTATGAGAAAACTGTTAAATTTCCTTAGTCTGGTTAACACCAAGAATTATTGGAGAAATTACTAGAAAACTTGTTCTTCTGAAAGTTTCAATATGCCTTGTCAATATAGAGGTGATATTATATTTAATAACATCGAATCAAGATATGTGTGTATAAAAAAAATACGATGATGTATTCTGAGTTCCAAGAAGTAGTCACATTTGGGCCCAAATTTCTGGGGAAAAAAAGATTGTCTTTACCAGTGAATTAAATGATACCGCTACCTAAACACAGGTTCTGAAATTTCATCACCTGCACAGTTAACTTGTTAGAATGGCAGAGTACTAGTTGGTCCTCACCAAATCGACCAATAACCAAGCAGTTCCCAGGCACAATCCAGGTACTTTCAGAGTAGGCAGTGTGGATGCAATCATCCTATATCAGAAACCTAAAGAGTTTAATAGCATGGGCTTGGTCAGACTCTGCCAGTTAGTCTCAGTGCTGAAAAATGGACCCTGTACCACTTACTTCCCATTTACAGTTACTTTCAAGGGTAAATATATAGCATCATGTTTGTTATTTTCTCCCATAAATACTTAAGGTAGTCAGGTCACATCTCAATATTATTTCAGATAAGTTAAACAGATCCAGCTCTTTAAGTCTTATTATAAGGTATTTTCCCAGACTTACCTAAAAATGTACTTCGTTCTTCTTCTACTTACTCTTTATTTTACTTTATTTTTCTCAGTAAGGACACAAGACATTAGCAAAACTATCAAGAAAGGAAGTACTACTGAGAGGTGCAACAGGAGTTTCAGGTTGACTTGTTTCTTCACTACGGTTTCTGAGTTAGAAACACTCTTTTTCCAGGATAAATCCATCATTCTACAGATACAGCCTCACCTCACACAACTGAGCATGCTCTTGGGTCACTCTGTCCTTGTCATCACACATCACTGTGTTTATCTTTGCAGTAACCTCATATTTGTGATATTTAATAAACTGTTTGCACAACCTTTATTCACTGATAATTTCTGTAATAATTTTTAATTTCTTAGAATATGTCTTTACAGTTGTCATAGAATCATACAATATTTTTGCTTGGAAGGGACCTTTAAAGTTCATCTAGTCCAACCCCCCTGCAATAAGCAGGGACATCTTCAACTAGATCAGGCTGCTCAGAGCCTCATCCAGCCTGACCTTGAATGTTTCCAGGGATGGGGCAACTACCACCTCTCTGGGCAACTGGTCCCAGTGTTTCACCACCCCCATCATAAAAAATTTCTTCCTTATATCTAATCTAAATCTACTTTCTTTTAGTTTAAAACCATTACCCCTTGTCCTATCGCAACAGGCCCTACTAAAATGTTTGTCCCCATCTTTCTTATAGGCCACCTTTAAGTACTGAAAGGCTGCAATAAGGTCTCCCCGGAGCCTTCTCTTCTCCAGGCTGAACAAGCCCAACTCTCTCAGCCTGTCTTCATAGGAGAGGTGCTCCAGCCCTCTCATCATTTTTGTGGCCGTCCTTTGGACCTGCTCCAGCAGGTCCATGTCCTTCTTGTGTTGGGGGCTCCAGAGCTGGACGCAGAACTCCAGGTGGGGTCTCACCAGAGCAGAGTAGAGGGGCAGAATCCCCTCCCTCAACCTGCTGGCCACGCTGCTTTTGATGCAGCCCAGGATACGGTTGGCCTTCTGGGCTGTGAGCGCACATTGCCGGCTCACATCCAGCTTTTCACCCACCAGTACCCCCAAGTCCTTCTCGGCAGGGCTGCTCTCGATCCCTACATCCCCCAGTCTGTATTTATATCGGAGGTTGCCCCGACCGAGGTGCAGAACCCTGCACTTGGCCTTGTTGAACCTCATGAGGTTCACACAGGCTCACTTCTCAAGCTTGTACAGGTCCTTCTGGATGGCATCCTGTCCCTCAGGCGTGTCCACCGCACCACTCAGCTTGGTGTCATCAGCAAACTTGCTAAGGGTGCACTCAATCCCACTATGTCATTGATGAAGATATTAAACAGTACTGGTCCCAGTACGGACCCCTGAGGGACACCACTTGTCACCGATCTCCATCTAGATATTGAGTCGTTGACCACTACCCTCTGGATGTGACCATCCAACCAATTCCTCATCCACCGAACAGTCCACCCATCAAATCTATCTCTCTCCAATTTAGAGAGAAGGGTGTTGTGGGGGACCATGTCAAAGACCTTACAGAAGTCCAGATGGATGACATCCGCAGCTCTTCCCTTCTCCACTGATGCAGTCACTCTGTCATAGAAGGCCACTAGGTTGGTCAGTCTCTTAAAAAATTTGAGCAGAGGAATATTATGGCAAATTACACATTTATTTTGAGATTACCTATTATTCAAAGGCTGGAAGGAAGTATTAAACACCCATGCAGGTGGTTATATATAATGGAATGCAGTAGTCTAGAGTTCACTGCATTTCAGAAATGCCATCAATATAGTTTGGTTTGGTGCCAGGGAATTAGGGCATCCATGTTCTTCTAATATTCTAGTACTAATCACAAGACTGGAAATACCACAGCTGAGGAGGTGGATTTTAAAAGTAGCAAGAGGAAACAGGATAATCACCATTCACACTGCTAGCAGGCATATGAATGCAGCTCTGCTCATCTGTGTAAGCTGGGTGCCTTTCAGAACCACTGTGTTTGAAGGACTTTAACAGCTCTCAGGAGTCCAGAAGCAGCTGCTTTATTAGTCATTATTGCTTAACATTTTACAGGTTTCTTCCCTTATCTTGCCAACAACACATAGCAAAACCATCTGGATTGAGACTCTTTACGAATCTAGTGACATTTGGGTGTTGATGCTGAGTTGCAATAAGCTACCTGCCCAGACTGTCCTCGCCATCTGGGGATGTTGGCCAGTAACAGGGTGGGGAGCTTGTCATTTGGTATTGAAGTCAGCTTATCTTCTGACCAGCCTGGAAAGCCTATGCCTGAAGAGTAGTCTCATTTAAGGGATACCTGCCCATCATCAGTATTTCTATGTAACACTGTGTTGAGACTACAAGAGCAGATGAGCATTGTGCTAGCCTTCTGCAATGAACAGGTTGAAGACTTTCCGCCGAAGTGTTACCACCAGATTTGCTCAGTCAAGAATCCAAGAGCCCGTGACAATAAATCTAACTGAGTTATGGATTCCCGCATAATAATTCTCCAGTATAGAGTATAGCTGACTTTGTGGCTCGTGAGCCTGGAAGGTCCACGGGCAGCCTCTGCTCAGTGTGATCGTGTAGCCTGTGGCTTGCATCTGAAGACCCAGGGAAGGGAAATGTCCCACTGGCATGTGGATTCTAGTGATGGGGGAAGGCAGTCGTTCTCCACCATGTAAGTCTGAGACGTCTTAGAAATAGGGTGCTACGGCAGAACTTGAATAGCTGTCTCAAGAGGCTGGAAGCAACAATTTTATTACTAGCAGTTATTTTTTACTATTTATGGTAAGCGGCTTTTTAAATCTGAAAAACAGATTGTGGTTTGCTAGGTATCCCCAATACAACCAAATGTAGGAAAAGACAATCTATAAGCACACAGACTTTAAAAATAAAATAAAAAGATCAACAACATATAAAGTGTGATGGAGAAAGAGAAATAATTCTGTGGTTAGTGCTTTAGCTTGCGAAAAATGGACAAATGAATGCCACAAGGAAGAAACTGGATAGCAAAATAAAGAAGGTGAAAGGTTCTGGGGAAAAAAATCAAGTAACTGGAGCATGAAAACACAATATTGGTAATTAATACAAGAAGGCACAGGTGGAAAAAAGCTTGCAGGGGAAAAGAATCCATAAGTCACTCAAGCTGTGCAGAGTCAGAGTGCCAATGAAAATTCTGTAGCTAACACAGGGAAAAGAGAAATCAAACTGCGGCTGGAGGAACTTGAGATGTGCATTGACAGCACAACTGCGAGTAGGCAGATCTAAAAGACGGATATATCTTTCCTTTTCTGTGAGGTCATGCAAGGACACTGCCAAAGAAAATGAAAAAAAGCAAGATCTTTAAGAAAAAATAGAAAGGAACACAAAACCACTGACCACCCAGCTTATCGATTATAAATTTCTTGAAACCATAGAGCCCATTAAAAATCATAGACAAAAAAAATTCTAAATCCTATGGAAGACAAAATTGGACTCTTCTGAAAACAACCAGATGACGTCTTACTAAAAAGCTCAGAATTTCCTTTTTTTTTTCTCTTTTTTTTTTTTTTTTTCCTGAGGACAGGAGACTGCTTCTCGTCAAAACAGCAAATGAAGTAATTTTGCCCTTCCCACTTTCATAAAAATGGTGGGGTGAGAAGGGCAGAACAGCATTATTCACAGGAGATATTATTTCTGCAATAATGAAGGAAAATCAGATTTTCTCACGAAGTTAACTTAACCAAAGAAAATGTCAAAGTTTACCTGTGATTTTGGCAGGCACTTCTGAGTACTGACTGTGTGGAATTGTTTTGTATTTTCCCTTTCAAAAAGTTATCCTGTTCGACATTTGCCCAAACAAGGAGAGGGATGAAATTTGTTTATGGAATTCCCAGTGGCACCTAGTTATAATATTTCTTTTAAATTATTACTACATCCTAAATATCTGCTATCTGCCTTTGTCTCTTTCTACCTTTTTCTGTCTGCTATCTCGTGTTTGGTAAGAAGCACCTTATTTACAGTTTCTTGGACAAGAATCTGTTGATTATAAAGAAAATGCTTAATATACATTGATACTTATTAATGTAAACTGTCCATATTTAAATATTCCTACATCAACTGAATCAATGTGGATACAGGAAAATGTCTTAAAGAATTTATCCATTCTGTACAGTGAGGCATATGAGGAAATGGAATTTTAATTATGAACTGTATTAAACAGTAAATTAAACAGGAAATCCAAACTGTCATTTAAGCAGACGTTCTTGTGAAGAAATATTATAGTAATGCACAGGAAGGCTGCTGCGTGATTCTCATCTGATACACAGATTTGCTGAGATATAGCTGACTTACCATGATGCTTGGCAAAAAAGCAACAAGCCATTTAAAGTACCATTTAAATCCTTTCAAGGAATTTAAGTAGAAGAAAATAAACAGAATAAAGAATGTACCTAAACTGAATTGCATCATGTAGTTAGCAATATTGTGCATATTTTATTTCAGTTTTCTGTTCTTGACACTGTCAAAGTGCTAATCAGGCAGATGTTGAAAATAAAATAGTGCCTTGACTGAATATTTTAAGTGCAATGTTACAGCTATTTGTAAGATTTATTTTCAGGAGAAATGAAAAATAGGCATCTGCTTACCACCTGTGCAGTGCACCTTCTCTGGCATTTTGGTGCATGTAACAGTTTAACGTCTAATTACACGGGGAATGCTCAGTTTGGATGAGAGCACAGCATAACGAAGTAAGATGGCATCACAGGCAATTTCAGTTCTATGAGTTAATTAAAGCCTTGAGCTCCATGTGGATGTCAGGCAAGGAATATGACAGCAAAATTTGTGAGAACTGTGTTGAATCTCTGCTGCAAGCTAGGAGACAACAGAAAAAGAGTTTACAGATAGGAACATACAGCAGACATATCACGTCCTTGTATACTTACAGGAACATTTAAAAAAGCGAATTGGGGTGCATTAGACCTGAAAGGGAAGCTGTGAGATTTGGTTTATGTTGCGATTTTGCCATGATATAAACGAACTGTGATGGAGTCTTTTTGAAAGCAATATTTAAGATCAGAAAAGCTGACAGGTTATTGCCGTGGATGCAGCAGTTAACATGGAGACCACAGCATGCATCAGATTTTGCAGCAGAGAAGGGAGCTGGTTCTAGCTCAGGTTTATCACTTTCAGACGTAATTTTCATTTCTAGGCCAGCAAAGTTTCTTTCTGGAGACCACAGAATTTTCCTTTCATGGTTTCATAAGAAACATCTTCCCTCTGTATTAGAGTATATATTTTATTAATTTTGACATGTTAAATCAGTCACACAGTGATGACTAATCACTATTTGTGGAATAGTTTTTACATTACAAATCTCGCTGCTAATTTTCCTGAGTAATTGGAAAGTGTGATGAAAAGTTTTACAAAAGTTTGCCCCTACCTCTAGTTCAGCATCTTGTCATTTTCAGATCCTCTAAAGACAGCAAACACTTCTTCCAGAGCTTTAGAGCAGTTTCCATAATGTTCTATTTATATTCTTACATGGCCCTTGTCACTGTAGCATCTGACTACCTTCCAGGCCCCTGTTACACGACACAACTACCTTACTTCAGTTGCAATGCTCTTACATAATTTTTCTGCTTGGAAGAAATGGAAGAGTGTTATTTTTAAGCTATTTAAAACTGCCTGGTTTGTGTGTTTATTTTTAGCCAGAGAGGTGCCTCTTGCACAGGGAAAATGATGCTTTGAAGCAATTCTTCGTTCCAGCGAGTGCCTATTGTATAACCGAAGACCATTACAAAACCCAGGGCCTAAATAAATGCCTGACCCACAGCCTGGGACTCAGTTTGGATACAGTTTGCAGGATGTGAATTTTGCCATGTCCTGAAACCAGTCCACTATCAAAGATTGAACCATTGGTAGTTATGGAGAGCCTTTAGCTGTTCATTGACAGAAGTCATGGAAATCCTGGGGAAAAGAAATTACTGGTCATGTTGTAGAGAGGCAGAAAGTATGAACTGAGTATTGCAGTCACATTGACAGATCATCTCTACGAGAAAATTAAGAGGGAAGTCTGAATAAAGATGTACTAAAATGAGGGTACTTATGCTGAAATGTGATGTTTGCATTATATATTAGCAGCAACAATGTGAGAAAATCTTCATAAGGTACACTAGCAAATTTCCAGTAATAGCTTTTTGTTTAAAAGCTATTCGTAGAGTTCTAAGTACTACTTCAGTTTTGCATGCATCACATATTTGTTTTACTCAGAAATTGTATGGTGCTGTGTCTCAGAAATTCAACTGAGAATAATTATCATCTATTTATGAAGATTTTATACACAGCACCCCAAGGTTTAGTACTGTGTGACACTTTCCAGAAAGCCATAACTCCGGACGATGCTTCTGCAGAGTCTAGAATGCAATAGTTCTGTCTCAGTGTCTCTCTGCCAGACAACAACTGTAAAAACGTATGGAAACATGAGGTCCCATTTATCATGTGTTTCTAAATGAGTGTAAACATAGTAGACATACAGAAAATAATCATCAACAGTGAAAGTTTGCAGAAACAAGATCTTTTTTTTTATTCATTCAGTTTGCCTTGACTCAATCAGTTCTGCAAACCAATTTCACCATCAGAGACAGACACAGTCATCAAGAGGCTATGTAAGAGAATTTGTAAATATAAATGAGCTGACCTGGAATCAATAAGGAAAGATGGCAATAAGTTCCAAGAGCTGAACGCTTCCTTGCCATGTTGAAAAAGCACTGAAAAAACTCCCTACCACTGCTTAATCTAGTATTAGTGTCCAAATCTTGAAGAGCAGGGGTTGGAAGACATTTTTAGACACTGCCCCTATCCCATATAGGCATTGTGTCAGTGCCACGTATAGCCACTGGCATCTAAAACATAAAAGCAAGTCCCAGGTATTACTGAACACCCTTTCCCAAAATCCAGGGTTGCCCTCTCTTCCATACCAGCTACTGAAGTCAGGTCAGCATAAGGGAACATATCCATGAGGAGTGATGGCAGCATGGGGATCACCACCATTACCAGAGTCAATCTGCTTGGAGTGGGAACTACTGTCCCAGGCTGTTTTTGCCCATTTGGTCAGGCACAAGTTTTAAAATCTGCAATGATGCCCCCTAAGAATTATTGAAGTCACAAGTGATATATTGTATTTTCCTCTTGTTCCACCCACTGCCCAAAGCAAAAGCAATGGAGTGCCCTTACTGGTACATGTCATGATTTGCTGCCAAGAGCTGTCTCTCATGCATGCCCACAGTTACATTTCATCACACCTTCAGTACAAAGCTTTACTTGTACAGAAGAAGTCAAATGCCACATAGATTCCCAGTTTTATTTCTCACAGGACCACCACAAATAATCACAGCTTTTCGGGAAACCCTGCAACACACTTGTAAGCAAAAATATTGTCCTCCGCTTGTACACAATCACATCTATTGCTGGTCCCTTCTCTGAGCTTGCCATTTCCAGAGTCTCAGACCTCCTTGATACAGCTGACCTTGAGAAAGCACCTCCACTGAAACTATACTTACGGCTTCACAACCTAGAGAAAAGCTGCCAACAGCATGATGCTCCACAATCCATAAGGCCAAGAAGCTGATAAAAGCATAAAGAATGCCCACTGTTGCACTTTCTCTGCTTATCCTCTCAAAGCAGAGCAGTAAAGGCAGCTACAGCATGAAGAAGAGAAGCTGAAGAAAACAAAGGCAATACTGAGCGCGTTCGTGGTTACAGCCTGTATTGATGCTCCCAGAAAGGCTTTCAGACAGATTTCCTCCAGGACCCCTGTGAAAACAGCCCCAAGGGTACAACTGCCAGAGCCTCCTCTCTGCTTTTCTACTCAGGATCTGTCAGACGCAGTGAACAGTTGGCATATTTCTTTTCCTATAATCTGATTCCAATTTGTAGCTATACTCTTAAACTGTAGGTAGATGTAGATTGAACATACATTTTTTTGCAGCAAGTACTATAACCTACTCCCCCCTCCTCTTGCCTGATGAATTCTGACTATGTAGAAAACAAATCATCTTTGAACTCCTCTGGAGACTAGAGGAAACGTCTGCGCTCGGTACAAAAGATGCTTTCCCACCATAGCAAAGACACAAATAAATAACTGCAGCTTGGTTCCCCTGCCCCAGACACCAGCTTAGAAAAAAAGATTTGTTTTTCTTCAACATAAAAAGCAGGAACATAAATAACCAACTGAAAGGGACCCTTTTTCCTCTAATGTTGAAAAATGTTTTTATATATGTATATCTCTTGTATCTATAATTTCATCATCTTTCTCCCATCTTTTTTATTCCACTTAAAGGACCTCTGAGCTCACTACAGAAGCTGTTCTTCTTACTATGAAGACTGAAAAAAGTCATAAAGTAACAAGTCCAGTTTTATAAGGAATCCTGTCAGTCCTAATCTGGAAGGAGGTGATGAAAGAATTAGGGCCACTTCTGTTCTTTTTATGTTCTTTAAAGAAAAAATCAAAGCACCTGAGTTTGAAGGCTTAATAGGGCACAAAGCAGCAGCTTACGCAACCTTCCAGAGAGATCTTCTACAGATATTTGCTGTTAAGCTGTTCAGTTACATTGTAGTAATGCAAACTTTGTACTGTTTTTGTATGAGAAATGCCCGGGAGGAAAAACCCTTTCAGCACAGAGGCACTGGAACAAAACTTGTTCAACCCAAAATAGGAAGATTCATCTTATTTTTTATGCTGTAAGGACGTCATTGTGTCAGATGGCCTATAAATACATAGGAAGAAGCAGTTCTGTCACAAAAAATTCTGGTTCCAATTTTGTAGCTAAAAGCCTGAAATGTCTGGGTTTTTTAATATTTTTCCTTTTCTTTTTCTTTATCACTTCTAACACGTGGGATAAGGCAAAGGAACAAGACCTGACTTTTCTAAGGAAGGAGTTCTATTGAGAAAAAAAAGTCTCATGTAAAAAGCTTTGGTCTTTGCTCCCATTTTTATGCTTCACAGGGCTCCACAGTTCGCATATGGTCAGCTGTGAATTCCTCTCACTCTCTTTGCTAGCAGTCTCCTGGAATTCAGAGAAGGAATGAGAGTTTTTAACTTGATGGGATGGAGAGGGTTGATGATAACAGAGCTCTTGATTCATCCAGAACCATCTTGATCACCAAGTCTGTCTTTCCTCTCAAACCTCCCATCCACACAGCTTTTATCGATGTGCTACCTAAATTGGTTTCAAAACACTGTTAGTGTCTGAACTTCAACACTCAGACACACAGGTCTGCACGCACGAGGACTACTTTCCTGTCTCTGTTCCCAGGGCTGAGACCCCCTGTCCACAGGGGAATAGAAGCAGTCCCTCTAGGACAACTTTTACTCTAGTTTTATCCCATGAGTTGTCAGAAACATAATATGACAGCTCTTGCAGAGAATTATGAACATGGGTGTGCTGAAGATGATTCACAATATTCCTCTCTAACCCTCCTGTGCATGAGGGAGAACTTGTTGCTCTTTTCACAGCAACTTCTGCAAATTGCAGTTGCCTGAGGATCTCCCACTGGGGTTCCGGTGTGTTTCTTCTCCCATGCTGTCTCCCACCAAGACGGCAATCTCTTGGCAGAGCTTTTCTGTGCACCACATGCTATACAATGTTCCCTTCTCACACCACCTCTTAGTTTTGTGTATGATGCCACTTTGTTTTCATCACCAGCCCTGGTTTTCTTCTTTATATCTGTAACAGAATTCAGCGTATTTCTAGTTCTGTCCCTCTCCCTTCCTGGGTAATAAAGGTTACCTTTTGGTTTTGGGTAGCCCTAGGCCATCCAATATGCTTACAATAAATTGAAATTCCAACATTATGAGGAAATAGAACATAAAATTAATTTTAATCTGCATAATCTTTCACAGCTCCAAAAATATTGCACTTCTTTGTTTCAGAAATGTTAAAAATCATTTATAGTGGTAGAAATTCATGACAGAACATCATCAGGTAATCTAGCTTCAGTGTCCCACCCCATTCCTCCAACTTCGGATGCACACCCCATCTCCTTTTTTAATGACAATTTTGCAGTTGCATTTCATATTAAGTTTTAAAAGAAGAATGGATAATAAATTTGTAAAATACTGATATGTATCTCAAGTTTGTTACACATGTAAATTTTATACAGGAGATTCTTCACACAGCAATAGAAGATAATATATACTATCAAGTGTTATAATATAGTTGTAGGATTGTACAAGCAAGTTATCAGTCTAAATCCAGCATCTAGTAACATTTCATAAACTCATGATCAGTGGAGCCCTAATGTATCATGAAACTATTTTATCTGTTTATTGCCTTCATTTTCTAATGCAGTTTGGTGCCTCCTATTTTTTCAGATATAAACCAAACAAATAACCTTTATTCCAATCTGTTTCTTAAATATAGATGTCATACAATAGAAAACTTGTTGATCACCACTGATGACAAACCCTTAGTTGAAACACAGTGTCCCAGTTCAAGGGGCATAAAAAGACTGAGTGTCCTAGATTGCCTGGCTTTGCAGTGCAATCTGTTATTCCCTTTGCTGAGCAGAGAAGAGCTTTATGACCTTTCGTACCTCTTGAATTTTCTGAAAAGTTTGAAGAAATTGTCTCTGCAATGCATGATAAGTTCAGCTATTTTGTCTCCAGCAATCACTGAGTTGTATCTGTCTAAAGTTTTCTTGGTTCTGGAAAGGGGTTTTGCACTTAATAAGCACAGTAGATTTATTTAAAAAAAAAAAAAAAAATCTATTCAACATGGCTTTGGAAATTAGTCAGAATGAATCCACAAAAATGGCATGTAGGTAATGCACCTAAATCATATCAGAAAAACCGCAATCATGCATCGCATATTTAGCGTGGTGCTCCAGCTCTAAGCAGGATGCATCTGAAGGTCAGTGTTCAGCGAGTTCACCATCTGCTGCAGGACCAGGGAGAACATGGAGTTCTGGTAGTTTTGCTGTTTAGTCTCATCCCTCGTTTGTTGTTTCTGCAATTACGAGGCCAAGCTCATAAAATCTGATGTACTGTTTTGCCAGACCTCTTTGTTAGAACTACAAAGTTGTCTTTACTCCCATAAGTGATAATAAAGCATCTGAAGTGTATTTGCAAGCCTCCTCCAAAAGCACTCAGATCTATTTTCTATTGAAATAAATGCAGGTCTAGTAATCCACAAACTCGGATCTCCTCATGTTTCTCTTTCATTGTTTGTTTTGAGACAGGATTATTTCCTCAAACATGTGTGTTTAATTGTGGCGTATTTCATTAAATTCCTGTGTAAGGAATGCATAGTCACATCTCTGCTAAAGATAATTTGTTGCACAGCTTTATAGGTATAATAATTTGGGGGTTTAGGGCACATTGTGGATTTTCCAGGATCAAGTTTTTAGGGACGGGGATAATGAGATTAATGACATTTTTATCCTTTTCTACAAAACACAAAGAGCTTCAAGATTTTCAAATATTGCCTTGATGCTGTTCAGTTGGAAACCTAAAAGCTTGTTTTTGCAGAAGGGAGAGAAAAAATATTTCAAGACTAGTGGAGATTCAGTATAAGGTCATGGGGTTTGGTTTGTCTTGTTTTGCTCTCTTTCTTTTAGGAATGGAAGCAAAAGAATTGTTCTTCCTCTGAAATCTGTGAATGCCTATGTAAAGACAGGCGGATATTTAAGACAGGGTAGGGTAAGGTAGTTTCCTGATCCTCACTGGCTGCAATCACAAGAAAGGTTTTCAATCTTTCTTTCTTTTGGGTTTCTAGGAAGGGACAATGTTGTGTACGCAGAATAGCTGCAGCTCTGAGGCTCAGCAAAAAGGATTTAATGACACTGGAAAGGGAGCCAACGTTTTTTCGTAAAATATTCCTAAAATATCAGGTCTCTTTTAGAATATTTATCTCTTTATTTTAGGAGGGGTCAGTTTATAAGCTGAGATCTCATTTTTAGGGGATATTCTAAGGGGTGTTTACTCTGTGTTCCACTTGGTTTGCCGACAGTAAGAGAAGAGCTTTCCAAAGCACAGGCCAAAACCTTCATATTTCTGTCATTACATCTCAGTAGTTATTGAATTTATTCATTTGCTTCTCCCCCCCCAGAACAATTACACCATAAGATTTATTCTCTCTTTTGTTATTCTATTTGATAAAGTCCAGTATATCACTCATCTTCACATCAGAGGAAGGAGTCACATATATTCAGTTGTGAAAGCAGGAGATGAAGGTTTCCAGTTTATAACATCCTAACTGGACATCATTCCCAGTTCACCAGCTGAAGAGATGGGTTTGTGAACAGACTGTACATGCTGTAAATACTCACATTTGGGAAGGCACTAAAAATAAGTTGCAATTTGCATGCAATAAATGTTTTCTTCACATTTTTTCACCTGCCCTCCAGATCCACAAAACCAGCAGTTTCTGCTTCAAGGGTGGCTATTCAAAATCCTGCATGCATACATTAACAAAATATATATTTGATTTATTAATGACTTAAAATATATCTATTTTTAGATGTTTTGTGAACATAAATGGCCCAGGTAAGACAAAACCATTTCTTACTGTAGCACCTCGACACAGTATCAGCAGCTCCCATGGTTTAATCACACACAGAATCTTCCATACAAGCTCCAGGACTTGAGAATAATTCTTTCAGCCTTTACTTAACTAGAAAATAAAGAAATCTAAGTAAATCAAAGTCCTTATGGTTGGAGAACTTTAAAAGTTAAAAAAAAAAAAAACCCACCAGAGTAAGTGTGTGTGTGTATATATATACAAATATAAATCCCACAAATTGTAGATTCTGTTTTTAATTTTGAAAGATGTTTAGTTCCTAATACTGACAGTTCTCTGTGAAAAAGGAAAAGAGTATCTAGCTACAGGGCTGAGTATGCACTGGAAAAACAATTGTCAAATATGTGCTAAATAAGACTCTGTCCTCAAAGAATCTAGAACAAACAGCTGAAGAGGAAGAGAAATAAAAATAAGTATATCATTTAGACTAGATCAGACGCAAACTTCTTAGCTAGTGGCAAAACACACCTTTTCTGGTTACCCTCTGGGTAGTCCAGAAATCACTTCTATCCCTGTGCTGCCTGTTTTTCTGAGGTGCTGAGAGGGATGTGATAAAACGGATAACAACACAGGGAAAGCTCCAACTTGCATTCTTCCTGTAGCCATTCAAAATCTATTTCTCATAGTGACAAGAGACAAAGTTTGGGGCCACAAAGCAATATCACCTTCTTGTTACGCAATTTCTGGATGGGGTAGCCTCTGTGAGAAGGAAATGGCTGTCTTCTTTTTCCTGATCTCCTTGATTAAAGTTAATTCATGTAGCCTGGATGTCTCTACAGAATAATCAGTCTATTTGTAAGGATCTGCTAAAAGCTAACATGGAATTGTCAGGAACAAACCATGTCAAAACAACCTAATTTCTTTCTATGACAGGGTAACAGGCCTCGTGGATAGGAGAAGAACAGTGGATGTCACATATCATGACTTTAATAAGGCTTTTGACAGTGTCTGACATGGCATGTGCATAAGAGAACAAAAGCACCCGAGTTCGGGCGAGACAGCTGTAAGGTCAGCATGCAGCTGGCTTGAAAATGCCACGACAAGAAGGTATCGTTTGTTTATCGACAAAATGGAAGAAGGTAGCAAGACGGATTTGACATGGGTCTGTCCTAGATCCAACACTACATAGTATTTTACTTAATGAGCTACATGATATTGACGTTTTGAGTTTGGAGGGAGGGCCATCACTTTGGAAGGCAGGATTACATTTCACAATCATTTTACTAAGCTGGAAAATGTAAAAAATTACCGTGCAATTCAAGGCAATTGAATGAAACAGCAGAGGAATGATTAACAACATGAATGCACACTGAGGAACAGCTAATCAGGCACAGGTCTATCCAGAAAAAAAGAAGCAAAAGTGAGACGAGATCTTGAAAACATTACAGTGTGAAAGTCACAAGAAGAGGAAAGGAAAGGAGATGATTGGAGCACATTCAAATATGTCAAATGTTGCTAGAAAGGGGAAAATTATAAAATGTTCTTGGTACCCATTGGGATAGGATGGAAATGCCTTTGCCTTTCAGTGAGTCAAGCATGTCAGGGTGTAGCTCATTGGGATGGAGGAAGGGAGCAGGGCTCTCTGAGCCCCTTCCAGTCCTGTTTCCTTTGATTTCTGTGAGATGCTGACATACTAGTTAGGATTCCTGTAAGAAATTTACTATTCAGCGAGGTATTTTATGGCTGCCGTTCCAAGCTGCTTAGAATATCCCATCTTCCACACTTTAACTTCCCACACTAGAAAGCATACCTGTAAGGACCATGACATCAGCTACCCTGTTGGAAGAGGAGCAATGAGAAATGGCAAATGTGTATATTGAGATTGATATAGATTTTGTGGAGGCAACCCATTTATAGCTTAAACACCCTAGACTATGATGTTACCTGACACTATGAAAGCAGTAAGATTGACAGTATGATTTGACCTTGCCTATGTATAAAATTGAACTTTAAAAATTTCTTCTCATGGAAATCAGGATTGGAGTCCACAGAAATCTCACATACATCCCTGAAACGTGTTAGACAACTGAGTAACTTCAGTCAATGTCAAATAGACTTTGTGTTCTTTTATTATGATTTAATCTTAATAAATACAAATCAAGGTTTAAAATCCATCCTAGACTAGAGTCAGCATGTTTTTAACAGCTCAATATTTTTCAACATAAAACTTCTCATTTAACCATAAATGTCAAGCAATCTATTGAATAT
Organism: Phoenicopterus ruber ruber; assembly: GCA_009819775.1. Taxonomy (NCBI): domain Eukaryota; kingdom Metazoa; phylum Chordata; class Aves; order Phoenicopteriformes; family Phoenicopteridae; genus Phoenicopterus; species Phoenicopterus ruber. Next base: position 115,710,652 of record CM020217.1, read on the forward strand.
CCCACTCAACAGTAATTTCATGGCAGGTCAGAATTTTAAAAAAAAACCCACAGTAAAAACTTTAATTTCTGGTTTTGGACTGTCTGTGTAAGATCTTTCAGCCTCATACAGTTCACTTCAAAACCATTTTAAGAGCAAAACAAACCATTATCTATCATCACTGTAGTCTAACTGGACCTTCTGAACCATGTTACCTTAGCTACCTTCTGCTTCAAGGTAACTTTTCTGCTTTCCAAGTCAAGATGGGAACATCCTCTATACTTTAATACGTATTTTATGCAAGAAAAGAAATAAAGTGTGATAAGGAGCACTCTAAGAATATATGAATCATTCTGCAAAATAATAAAAGCCAATGTACTGATTCAGTAGCATTTCTATTTGAAAGATTCTCATGCGGCTCACATTGCCCTGCGTATCTCACAGTCATTAAAATATTTATCTCCATAGGTCACAGCATCCTTTGGAGGAATGTAACTACTCACATCTCATAGATGAACAACCAGGGATCTAGGTGCACACATTTGGCATCGAAGCACCAAAAGTTTACTTATCCAGTCATCTTGCGGAATCCACAACCCGAGTTTAGACAGGCTGAGTCCTCATACGAGGGGTGTGAAGACTTAGTTGTACTGTCACTGTAGCATAAGCAGCCAGAATATAGGAGAGACAAGGTCTGACATAAATTTATACCAAATCCATTGATGCTTTTTTTTTAAAATGGACAAGATCTGGAGTACATAGTCCTCACAGTGAGAAACTATGGGCATCTTAGCGTGCAGCCCACAAAGCATACTGTTCGCTAGAATGAGGAAAAGGGGTTACCTAATGTCATCCATCTGAAACTTTGGTTCCCGAGCTAACCTAATCCTTTTTTAGTGGGGAGGTGAAACTGGAACTGCCAGAGATCAATTTGTCCCCTCTGCAGATAGGTCACAAAACAGTGTCTGCTGTTCCTTTCAGTTCTTATGATAACCACGTTACTCACACACCAGCTGGGTCTGTGGAAACACTTTAAATCTCTCTCTCTTCCTCGTCTCCCACATAACTCTTCTTACCTTCAGACTATGAAATCTTATTGGTGAGAAAGAGTAACTCCCTCAGTTTGCTACTGAAGCTGTTCTAGTTCATGTAAATACTAAACCCATGACAATGGAGACTAGAATCAAGGTCTCTTTACATCCTCAGCCGAGCACTATGACCATCAGACTGCAGAGTCAGTCTCCTGCTCACCATCTTCCCTGAAGATTATTTCAGTATTCAGCACAGTGTAGATCATCTTTGAGAGCAGAGGAAAGGTGGGTGCCTTGGGAACGCCACTGATAGAATCTACAGGGGCCAAGAAAATCCAGGTGGCTCTGCAGTTAGATAGTAGCAGGATTTTGGATTTAAGCAACAATCATTGATGCCAAAAACTGTTTCATGAACATGGCTTGAAATGTCTTGCTCAAGGTCACAGTACGCTGCATTTGTTGAAGAACAGTGAATTGGACCTGGGTGGTCTTAGTCCCAAGACAGCATCTTCATCATTGGGCCCTCATTGTTTCCCGAGTTGCTGCTTCTCTTGTGACACATTATTTTTTACTCTCTGCACAAATGGGTACAATTTTGAAGCACTCATGAGACAAAAATAACCCACAAAAAACCAAACAAACAAAAAAACCCAACAAACAACAACAACAAAAAAGAGATTAAAAAAAGCAATTATAGAAAGAAACCTGTCACTACAAATCCTGCTATTACCCCTTAGAATGAAAGTAATTATTATAGTCTCACCTAGTCAACTCAGGTTATCATCTCCTTTCAATCAATTTCCTTTTCTCCTTTTCTCTGAAATTAAAAATATTTTTATCATTTGCAATTTACAAAGCATATTAAAAAGTCTTTTGAATGATCTGTAACCAGAATTACATCAAAAAGTTGTAACAAGTGTTGTGAGAATATTCAATACACAAAAGCTCAGTTAAGACTGTGAAAAGCAAGTAAAACCAAGAAAGCTAACCCCAATCTAATAGAAAACATCAAGATATTTCTAAATACAAATTGAAAAACTTGTCCATTTTTCTGTGTCTTATTCATACATTTCTTTGCAATGAATTTTTCAGTTTGCTATGGAAAACATTCGTTTGGACATGTCTTTACACTGTTGCAGAAGCTTTGCATATGATTTCAGGAGAGTAATTTGGGGTTTTCTAATCTTTCTTATTCTTTGGTTCATGCTGAGGTTGTATATGTGACAATAGGGAAGCAAAATCCAGAGCACATGATACTAAATTCTCACCCACAAACAGAAATGACTCTAGGACACGAAATTTTTCAGAAAAGAAAGAGTATGAGTGTATGTCTAGAGTTGTGTAAGTAGAGAAAAAGCTCTTTCTGTGCTCTACCAGGAAAGGAGGAAGCTTGGTTGACGCAAGGAAGGCATAAACATTAAACAGGCTGACTATTCAAACAGGGTTTGATTTTGTGCTTGCACCTGATACCCACAGGTTTGACATAAACTTAGTGGCCCCATCTGGATCTTGGTGGATGAGGAGACTCACCCCAGCCAAAGTGGTGAAATGCCATATAACCGTTACTTCATATCCTTCAATTTAAGGCAAATATAGTTTGGAAGTGTTATAGTCTGAAAAAATAAACACTCATTTGGATTCAGACTCTGGAGACAACACTTGGCTTAACTCCTACTCCAGCTTGTATTTTGGGCAACTTTTCTTATAGTTTCATAAACCTCTATTGCATAAAGGATTTTAATTGCTTTTACATTTGGGATGTCTGAAAGGCCGAGATTCAATGTACTAGCACCAAAGAGAATTTTATTTAGTCCCTACCAAAACACCAACAAAACTGCCATCACAGTATGTAGGCTATATTTACAGATGAGGATTCCTGCTACCTGTTTAGATTAAATCCTTCATCAGTTGTGCAAAGCACAGCACACTTTGCAAGGAACAAAACTGCCACACACAAAGATAAGGAATTAGGCAACTTCCATCTTTTGTTAGACCTACTTCCATGGAATGTGAGGGTTCAGCTCTTTGCAAGTTTGATCTCCAAAAGGCATAGAAAACCTTAAAAGCAATTACATCATTGTAAAGTGTTCACCTTTAAGAAACTGATGTATAAAGATATATGCATTAAGCTGTGCAGAAATTAAGGTCCATGGTATGTAAACAGAATGGCACATAGAATCATAGTATCATGGAATCATAGAATCATAGAATGGTTTGGGTTGGAAGGGACCTTAAAGATCATCTATTTTCAACCCCCCTGCAATGAACAGGAACACCTTCTACTAGACTAGGTTGCTCAAAGCCCCATCCAACCTGGCCCTGAACACTGCCAGGGATGGGCATCCACATCTTCGCCGGGCAACCTGTTCCAGTGCCTCACCACACTCAGAGTGAGGAATTTCTTCCTTATATCCAATCTAAATCTACCCTCTTTCAGTTGAAAGCCATTACCCCTTGTCCAGTCACTGCATGCCCTTGTCCAGAGTCCCTCTCCAGCTTTCTCGTAGGCCCCCTTTAGGTACTGGAAGGCTGCTAGAAGGTGTCCCCGGAGCCTTCTCTTCTCCACCCTGGAAACCCCCAGCTCTCTCAGCCTGTCTTCATAGGAGAGGTGCTCCAGACCTCTGATCATCTTCATGGCCCTCCTCCGGACCTGCTCCAACACGTCCATGTCCTTGTTGTGTTGGGGGCCCCAGAGCTGGACACAGTACTCCAAGTGGGGTCTCACGAGAGTGGAGAATGACCTCCCTTGACCTGCTGATCATGCTCCTTTTGATGGAGCCCAGGATACGGTTGGCTTTCTGGGTTGCAAGCGCACATTGCTGGGTCATGTTGAGCTTCTCAACAATCAACACCCCTAAGTCCTTCTCCTCAGGGCTGCTCTCAATCCATTCTCTGCCCAGCCTGTATTTGTGCTTGGGATTGCCCTGACCCATGTGCAGGACCTTGCACTTGGCCTTGTTGAACCTCATGAGGTTGCACAGAGACAGCAGTGGCTCACATATGATCAAGTATTTCAAGGATGTAAATTGGAAGATGGGGTCTGTAGGTGCTTCTGAAGGAAACAGATGCCTTTGTGATACCAGCATGCAATGTTATGCTGAGGTTAACAGAAGCAGAAAGGCTGGGGGATGGAGGAAATTTCATTGCTGTTGAGATAGTCACCAGGGACTCTAATGGCTCAGCTGCTCCAAACTCCCTGAGTGTGTGCTGGAGAAACATAGCTCAAGATACCTCTTTTGGTCTTTGTGGTAGTTTCAAAAAGATGTGCTTGACTGGACCCCAACCTTGCCTTGCATGACCCAATAACAATAGCAGGTTTCAGGGGGAGATCTTCTCCATTGCAGCATACAGCAGTAGGATGGTTGCCCCTATAGAGAAGCCATCAGTCCAAAGCACATTTTCTGCATGCTGCTGCCAAGGAAAAGAGGCAGAAGATCAGACAGAGCTAACCTCCATGCGAGAGAAACACTGGCCTGTTTCCACATCATGCCCCTGTCCACTGGACCGTAACTCTTGCAAACTTGAGGCAGACATAATTCTCATTTAACTTAATTTTTTTGTGTTCTCACTCCCCCAGTGATGTGTGTGCTGTATCTGAGTACTACATAAAACACAATAAAACCCTCAATTTTAAAGTATTGCGTATACATTTGTCAGGAGTTCTCATATGATAGCTATGATCCATCTAATTTCCAGTGCTGTTTTTTGAAGTGGAGAATATTGCTTACTGTTTAACTATTTAAACCTTCTGATTCTTTTAAGAAAAAGCCATATAAGCAGCAGTTATAAATTATTGCCTTTTTAATATACATCTCTGTTTTTCATACCTTCTGCATGAAATTGCTATAGCAATATTAAATGGCAGCATTGTGACATTCCTCCAACAACGGATACTGCTGGCTTCCTCAGTTATAATACGATGTGTCTAACAGGCTCTATTTAAGTTTTGATAACTAAAAAAAGAGAATAAAGAACAAATAGGCTGCTTCTCTGTATCTCTTGTTTCTTTTAAAATTTTGCTAGGAGGTAAACAAAACTGAGCCTTTCTTATCCAGACCTCTGCCCTATCGTGTCTCTTTAAATTTGATTTGCTGCAATGCAGTATTTTGTTTACTCTCCAAGAAACGAAGTAAAGGACAGTGCTAAGTAGCTACAGACCTAGAGACTGCAGCATAGAGTCCAAATGCTTGCGATAGCTCATGTTTTTTAAGGTCTTCTGTACTTTGAAAAGAAGATTTAGAAAGGTTTTCTGAAAAAATAGCACGGTTGGAGAAGTAAAATAGAGTTTAAGCTTCACACGGAAGAATAGAGAAATTAGTCATTATAATTCCTTTGTAAAGGAAAGGGACGGTAAAGGTAGGTGGCAACACCAATGCTGATATATAAGGCGTGGTGATTACATAAAGAGTAAAAGCTACATATCAGTTATTTAGGTTGCTACTTTTTGGATTTTGTGCTGATAAAAGCAGCCAAGAAGGTTTTTGTGATGCTTTTTCCCTGCTCAGAATTACTCGATTTTTTAATGATTTGTTATATGTATGCTGTATGGAAAAGACATAAATGCATTAGTTACTGACGAGGCACACATTATCCACATGCACATAGTGTTTATAATGTACACGTATACAAATACACGTGCATAGGTAAATATTAATAAGCAGAAATTTTATGTGTTATACCAGGTCCATCAGAGACACATACATAAGAAGGCAGTTGCTGATAACATTCTGTTGCTATGTTGCTATTTGCATTCTTTATTATTGCATCCAGTCATACAGTGGAGATACGGTCAGCTGATGTCCTAAAGTCTCTGGCAGCCCTACTTTTCAATGAACAAATTACCCATTTTATTTATAGAGGAGACATATTTTACTAAACATTTTCAGGCAAATGTGCAGACATATGTCTCAAAGAGTTAACTACAAAAATAGTCAATAGAGATGGTCAATATCCAAACACAGAGAAAGGGAAGAGGAAAGAGGCAACAAGGGAGCTCCCAAAGTGATGGGAAGCTGAGTATGTGCAAGCCCCAAACCAGAGAAGTAACAGAAGCTCTCTGCTTCCCCCTGTAGGAGAAAAAACAGCCTTGGCAGGTCTGATTTGCGTACATTATTTTTATTATTATTAATACATCAGTGCACTCTGTGAGACTCTGCTGTCTGCTGTGCTCTATTTCACAAGTCAGAAGACACAACGTATGTAAATATATCAATAGCTAAAGGAAAGAGGTCACCTTTAATTACAGTTGTCTCCAATTGGGTAGGGAGTCCAAACCCAAGTTTTATAGAGGCTTTGTGTCTGTTTCTTTAATTTATTATACAGGGATCAAGTGGTATGGTTCCGCTTCTGGCTTTCAACAGGGATATTATGAATTCAGCAAAGTTTTGCATGAAATCTCTTCTTTGTTCTCTTTTTTTCTTCCTTGCTATCGTTTTTCCTGTGGTCACACACAAACTGTTTGCTTTTCCTGTGTTATTTGCAAGCGCTTTATGAGATCTTCAGTCTGTTGTTTTTTCACTTTCATCTTTCATTGTTCATTTGCAGTGGTGATATAAATGAAGAATAATGATAACATTTTTTTAGCAGTAGATTTACAAAAGAAAAGCACTACCTATCACGACTTACACAAATAAATAAATTATAGACACTAGCATAGGGTAGCACTTCATCTCATTTACACCCATTCATATGAAAAAGTAGGCAGGAAAATATAACTAAGAACCTGTTTCGGTGAAAACCTCACCTATTGCACATAGATGGAAGTCTGAGGACCCGACTGATTCCTTTAGCCTGTCTCAGTCACCCACGGTGCAAATCAGAGCACCCAGGATGAGAAAATTTTTCTAATCTGACTTAGAAGGCAGTAAGTGCCACCAGAGAATGACTCGGAGCACTGGAAAGTGCATTACTAATGTCTGTATACATGAATATTCCTTTAAATGTAAAAAATTATTATTTCCATATGAAAGTACCAATCCATATGGATGTGGATGTTTTCACAAATTTAAGGTCGCCATTTGCTTTGGATGGGATTCATGTTACCGAAGAGCTTTATACCTATGCTAGTCATCCTTAGCTCCCCTAAATGTCACAGGAGAGGAAACACTCTCCTAACAAATAGTTCATCTCATCTTGAAGGAGATGTCTGAAATGGAGAATTATGGTGAGCTATGCCATAAATAAACATACTTCTTGTGACTGACTGTGAAGACAACCTAGGTACTACCAAAGGTATAGGTAGTGGGGACTAAAGTTAGGCAAGATCAATCCAATATTTCAGGTCATGAAAAAAAGATTATTGGAGCACTTGTCATTTTTGATAGTCTCTTAGTACTTAATCACCACCACCCATCATCAGTAGGGTTCCAGGCATGCAATGTCCGCGCACAGCTGCAGGAGTTCTCATATGTTTCATCTACCTCCTGTTCTCCCTTGGCTCTTGAGGAGCAGCTGCAACACGCTACTGAAGTTCCCTCACATGCAAATGACTATCCAGTGTACGAAGCCATGGAATTGTGTCCAGACTATAACAAAAAGGTAATAAAGTGACCTTATATCATATTCTGTGAAGTATATTAGTTTTAGTAAAAAAACAAACACCTTCTCCTGCTCTGTGATTGTGTTCACCTGAGCACTTGTCTAGTCTACCCTAGCAAGACGGCATTCAAATCCTCAGTAAAATTGTATTACTTGCTTGTGGCTATAAAATCCCTTGATTCTTTGAGTTAAAATTATTGTTTATGGTATTTTTCAATTTAAGACTTAGGATTTTTAATTGTTACTCTAGAATAAGCTGTAAACTTTTTTAAGATTAATTAAATATGTTTCTTTGTGGAGTTTTCTTTTATATCTTTTTTTTTTTTTTAATTTGCTAGAATCAAAGTTTACCCATTAATAAGCTGCCAAAAGCTATTTGTACATTTAACAAGCAACAGGCTAAATTTTTTTTTAATGTCCCTTGGTCTAATTTCTTTCCTCATTTTCTTTTTTCTTTACATTTTTGGGAAGATAATTGCACATTTTTTTTATACTGCTTATGATGGCAATGCATTTTGTTGCTTACCACAGATATTTTGGAATATAACAAATATTTAAAATAAATATTTTAAAAACAGAACAATAAACAATTTTTAATATATTTGGATCAATAAAGTTTTCCCCTTTAAGGAATATTTTGCTGAATTAATTTATGGATCAAAGCATCTATGGAAAGATTGATGCATATTCAAAAATTGAAAAGAAAGTTACAAAGTGAATTTAAGATGTATACAAAAAAAGAAACTTTATGTTAACTATTGCTTTTAAATATGGATTTTGTAAAAATGTTTCTTTCATTGGAAAAGATGGATTCATCAAAACAAAACTGTTTGGAAGAAAGAGTTGTCTTCTACGAACAGCCAGAACCACATTCTGAAAAATGTTGAAAACCAATGTTTTAAAAGCTTTAAAATCTCCAAACAGCCTGCATTTATACTTTCAAAATCAAAAATATGAGGTTTTGCTCTTAAATTACTTTTCAATTTTAAAAAGTGCAAAGAAGTAATAAAAGAAAAAGCTAAAAATCAAAATGGGATTGTTCAAAACAATCAAAATGAAATGTTTTGACTGACCAACTCAAACTCTCCTGTTTTCTCTACTGAACGCTTCTGAGAATTTTATCTTTCATCTCACTTCAGCACAGGAACATTTTTCTATAACCCTGATAATTCTTACAATTCTTACAAAAAAACATGAGACAAAAATTTCAGAAAGACAAATCAGTCACAGAAATGGACAGCTATTGAAAATAATAAACTAATTTAAGAAAATATAGGTACATTTTCAGATAAATGAGGCAAATAGAAGCAAAAAAGACATTTATGTGCATGTTATCAATAAGACTTTCTGTGGTTAAGAAAAAAGAAGTAAGAATTGTATACCTCAGTGAATCGTAACTTCTTTAGTTATATCGAGCATGTTTTTACTTGGCTAAAAGCTGGGTGTCTAGTCTAAATTCTGTCTTTGAGGAGAGATAGCGACTACCACAGGGCAAGAGGCATTCCAGCTTACATTAGGCTGAATTGCCTTCTTGGGAGATCTACTTTTCTTCTTTGGCTGTTCAGAAAATCTTGACAAATCAGCTTTATTTAACTAGATACCTAACTTTTTTAGGAAGGTGAGATAATGACACCTTTATCTACGTGGGTCTTCAGCTGTCCTTACCCCAGAGTGCTTCTGGATTTTACTTCTCCAGCATTGATGGGGTGCAGAACTGCTGGTGAACAGTATCCTGCTGATGACTAATTGAGGTATGTTTTCTAAGATGGATATTGATGCTTTGCTGGATTATTGCAGCTCTTCTATGCAAAATCAGTACTTTGGTTTGGGATCAGGCAGGGTCAAGGCTCATCTAGGCACAGTGGGGAAAGAACCAGGCACCTGATATTATAATGAAAGTAACATCACAGCAGACTGATAAATCCAATCTTCTTCAAGCAGATTTAGATTAATGGAGGTTACAGGAGTGGGCAGGCAGTTCAGCAAATCTTATCATTGTGGGTTTGTCTTCAACCGTGATTTGTTGCTCTTGTTATTGCAGAAACCAGGTGATCTCAACTCTGCCAATTACTTAGTTTAAATGGCTAAAGTACCTCTGAAAATTCACAGACCCTTCCAGAACAAATCTCTACCTAGAAGTCCAGGCAGTCTTGACAAGGCAACACTTTCCCCTCCATCAAAGTGGTGACTTTGACTACTACACCGCAAATTATGTCTTAATGGGTGGGGGAATAACATTCAATCTTATTTAATGACAGAAGTCTCTTTACTCCCAGTCTATCCATATGAACCAGAAGTTACCAAGTGTCCTTTCATCATTTGTCCTATTTATCCTTTTCTGCCCATTCAGAAATGACATGTAGTGGCTCACTGTATGATGACGGAGGTGCTCACATCAGGTTACAAGGCAGATCATCTGTTCATATTGTAGACATCACGTCTCTGTGGCACGAGGTTTAAGCCAAGGAACATGTTTTCTAGCAGTACTTTGCCCAGCCAAGACCGGACACCAGAGTGACGGTTCCTGGCTGCTGAGAAGCACTGCAGTTTCTGTTCCTCTGCAGGAGTTTTGTGGCACACTCAACTGCTTGGCGCACTGCCTTGCTGTAATTGCGATGTGGGTCTCCTGAGGGACACGGAGATAACGTGGGAGATGCTTGCGTGACTAGGAGGGTTGCCCTGGCCTCTGCAACAGATGGAAATATTTTCCCATTGACTGTTAAAGTGCCACAGCTGTGGTGCAGTCCTCAGACCCCTCAGCAGCACCCTATCGCCACCCCTTACATTTTTCTTGTGTTTATTTATAATAGCAAAAGCACTTTGGAAACTGGGAGGAGTGGGAGTGTGCACAGGGTGTCGAGAGAGACGTGGCATGCAAGGAGCCCCTCGAAGCTTCCTTTTATTTCCAGATACAGCTGACCAAATTCCCCATCTCGTTTTGGTGTGCTGGCTGCAGATATTGCACAGGGAGAAGTAGGACAGGGGCTTCAAACAAGTACATAATTGAACATGAAATTGTTAGTAAATAATAGAGATCCATAGTCCTACGGTAGAGTTGAATGTTAATGTGTCTTCCCTTGTGGGAAACACTGTCTGCTGTATTCTGAAAACTCCAACTTTTACTGCATCCATAAACCGGCTACACAATTAATTTCCCTCTCATGGGGCTCTGCTATGAAGGAGACCTCATTTGAGACCCCTGACTTCTATTGCTGCTATCTGTAGCTTCAGCAAAGAGCCACATGAGAACTCCCTTTCAAGACAAAATCTCTCTGCAACATATTTCTATGAAATCCTCAGTGAAAGGGGATAAACAGTCCTTTCTGCCTAGGTAAGTCTCTCTCTCCCTCTCTCCCTCTCTCTGCGCCTCACTTCTGATTCACTACCTTGCTATTTCCAAGCTTGTGTGAAAATTACCAGCTTCTCAAAATGTTGCTTGGAGGATTTCTAGGTAGAAAGAAAACTCTCAGTATCTGTCCTTCCTTCTGTTTATCCATAGATGGTAGCAGGGACTCCTTTGCTTTTTATAGTTTCAGGCCAGGAGCTTTACAACCACACTGGCCGAAGAGTGTCTGCACTGTAATTCCTATATTGTACCATGATATTTTTATTTTTACTCTTTGGAGAGCGCTTACGAAAATCACTGGAGAGTGCTTAAGGAGCAGATTAGCATTTATCTGGCATGCTTCCCCTGAAAATGACATTTATAATACCAGCTTTAACCCCTTGGTACTTTTAAACAGAAGTGACATTTAGCCACAGATCCTTTCTGCAACAGCCTGCATAAACAACATAACAGGGCTTGGAGGACTTCCACCTGGACTTTATCCTCGCCTCTGTCTAACAGGGACACAAGAACTATGTAGGATCTGAGGATGGAAAGTTTGGGTTTTATCCAGAGACCTTGAAAATACACCATCAGAAGCCAGGAGGGGTGGAACGGCCAGGAGGTTTTTGGATCCTTTCCTGGTTCACCATAGAGAGATTTCATTTCAAACTTCACAGAGAATGACAGTATTTCTTTGTTTCATAGACGGAGAGAAGGGCAGCCACTCTGGGAAGGCGTCCTGTATGCTGCTGGAAAGCAGCAGAGCCAGTGGCTTTCCCTCGGCTAATGGACATCTGTGCCCTCAGAGGGTTTGGGAAATCTAAGTGCTACAGCAAAAGCATTTATGAAACCTTTCATTTATGCAAGTTTTATTTACTCAAAAAGGTTCATTTATGCAGAAATGCTGCAACAAAAGGCCCTTTGGCAGAATAAATTCTTTTTTATTTACCTCATCTGTGTAAAAAGGATGATGAAAATCCTGACCCTAGTTTGCTCACTTATCGAATACCCTTTTCAATTTTTTAAGTCAATAGTGCATCTGGATTTACCTCCAGAATTTTAGAGACAAATAAGGAAATGCATTACAGAGGTGGCAACGCCAGAACAGTTAGATTGACTTGCTCCCCAATTTCCACAGCACACAGCAAAGGGACGTAGCCATCACCCAGTCCTCTTTTACCTCCAGGACATTTCTTGACAAACATCTCTTTCAAAATACTTGCCTTACATTCATCACTCAGTTCTTTGATGCTAGGTATATTTGAAGTTAGACAATCCATGTCCATCCATGTCATGCTGGAATTCTCTCAAAGCTTTCGTAGCAGGAGTTGCACATGTATTGGAGTTTCCTTTTACTTGTTTCTCGATCAGTCTGACCTTCCTCCTACTGTGCTTATCACACTTGCCATAGCTGCTGGGGGCATTTGCAACCTCTTTGTGACATTATCACCTCCCTGTGGAAAAGCTTCCTCAACCCTGTACTATTATTTTCAACAGTCAAAGTTTAATCATAATTTTAGGGTAGTTGGTATATTCTTTCCAGATCGCAGTTCTGGGTTAAGTTTACGGTAAAAAAACAAAACAAAACAAAACACCAAAAAACCCCCCAAACAACAAAAAAAACAAAAGCCAACCCAAAAAAGAGATGTTTCATGTACACAATTTTTTCAGCTATCACGGTCACAGAGAAAATGTAAATACTCACTTCCAATAGGTTCAAAATCCAAAAGGAGTAAAGATTATGTCAAGAGAGCCTGATAATTAATTTCTGCTGACCGTTGCTTGGCAGTTCTGTACTGAATCTGCCCATGACCTAAGTTGTGAGTTCATTCAGGTCAGATTTCTGTAAGATTTCCAACTTGCCCTGACTGATAACTGACCCTCTTGGGAAAGAGTTGTCATTGAGAGCATTTGTATGCAAGGTGAGGGTAACTGAGCTCAGCGTGCTCAGCGGGTCATGCATGTTCATAGACACATAGTACACTGCAGTGAATATTAAATCAAAATTATGCCTCCATTTCAGGAAGGGGGTTTTTGAACATATATGGCTTCAGAACTTTAGTCAAATGCACATTCCAGTAAGCACAAAAATGTCCTATTCAAGTGAGGAACTATTCATTCTTGTCTCCTTTTAAAGTGGAAAGAAAATACCGATTGAACAGAAGATATTGCATTCGTGTGGTCCAAATAAGAGCTGTGGGCAGTTCTTTGTAACCTCTTGATTTGTTCTCCTGAACTGCTTTGCAGAGAGCAATCAATGAGATAAAAGATAAGGACAACAAATTCACCTTGAATAAGGCCCTAGAAAAGACAATTAAAAGTTCAACAAAACCTTCTTAATGGACTATGAATAAAAATCAATAGACTGGTGCATGGTTGTATATAAAAAGGTAACATCACTGTATAGCAACATTATCCTTCCTATGTTGCTAGAAATACTTCATGATTTCTTGTTGCAGGACAGTCCTTTGATCACACAGTAATTAAAAAGTTAATTTAAAAGAAATATGGCATCTGCTCTGGACAAGATCTTCCAGATGGTCAATTTTAAAGTAGAGAGGGACTGGTATAGCTTCCTACTTCCATGTATATCTGTACTGATACCTAGAGACTTATATAGAGACACATATAAATGTATACGGTTATAAAATCAGGAATTTTGCCAAGAATTGAAATTATATACAGCCTTTACAATATGTTCATCCTTCTGAAGTCAGTCCTTCCAAATTAGAATTGAAATAGAGCAATCTTAGGTATTGCTAATGTTGTTCTACTTGTTCTATAGGTGAACCAAGGATAGCATATTGGGGAAAACCGCAAACCCTAACATAAATGTGTAGATGGAAGGAAGGCGAAGTCTGACAAGAACACACTTAAGCAAGGGCATCTCTGTTCATTGCTATGACACTGAATGAAAATTGTAGATGTTAGAAGCTAGAAATCCTTACATTCTGTTGTTAACCCATCCCTCCCTCCTTTCGCAAGGAGTTGATTGTAAAGCTATGCACGTATTGCAAACCCACCTGAATTAATAAAAAATCCCATTTTTCTGAAGGGATCTGGTTTATACTATTCATATGACACTGTCAGATTAGGAATAAGGTCAAAGAGAAGCAGTATGGTTTAGGTCAAAATATTTCTCTTTTAAATTACTCAGTAGTAAGATTAGAAGCTTCTCTAGCAATTCTTTCATGTCAGTAGATATCACTGATGTTGATCAAGATTTTTTTGTCTGGAACTACCTATATATTAAAAAATACCATTGTTCAATAGCAGTAAGTCTGCAGAGTGAAATAGTTGCGAGGACTCAACATCCACAGTGCGCGTGTTTTGGAGGTTTCAGGTCAGGCTGCAGCTACTCTGGTCACATGAACTAAATGTCCACTAGAAGTTGGAGTGCACCGGGGCATCCCCGGAGTGCCTTTCCTGGCTTAATTTCACCTGAAAGAAATCCTGTTCCTGTCCTCTGAGACCACTCTATGATGCCAGCCTATGCATGATAATCAAATACATGCACTTTAGAATCACATTCCTGACCCCAATGACAATGTTAATGTAGATGCACCCTGGATCTGCTTACAGACTTATTTACGTTGATTAAGGGCAAGTATCATAATTCCTATGCTGATTCTCTCAATTATCTTCATTTACACAATGAACTATGTCAAGACAGATTCTTTCTTCTGCATCTAGCAATGATTCACTGAGGAAGAGGAAAACCTCCTTCTTTTTGTGGTGATAATTTGCATTATTGCTATAACTAAGAGCCATGACCATGTAGCTGGCCTGCATTCTGATAGAAATTGTGCAAACCCAGAACAAAAAGCTGTCTTCTTCCCCAAAGGCAATTGAAAGCAGACGAAAACAAGCAGTTGAGGCAGAAGAAGGAGACAATATTGATCAGCAGGACAGACTTTACTCTCAGCACAATCGCAGGTTAACCATCGTCATGCCTTTTTGTATCATTTACAAGAGCAATGGAAAGGAGAAAAATAATTCATATTGTGCATTCTTATCAGGAGCTCATGTTAGCAGTGAAGGGAGCCACTGCAGATTCTCATTTAAATAGTCAATAAATGAGTACAACAAGCCACGTTTCATAACCTTTCTGCCCTTAGATGCCACCTTTTGCAGACTCTAACCACCGCTTGATTTTACTCACCTTTCATTAGGTCTCATACTAACTATGGTTAATAGGCTTTGGTGGGAGGGAGGTTGCGCAAGAAATTAAGGTGATGAGGCAAGTCAGAGAAGCTCTATAAATCTATTTTCTAGTACTTGAAATGCTTCCAGTACTTTATAGAGCAAAAGCGACAAGTAGATGCAGATTTGGATCATCTGTTCTAGTCAATGTATTATAAAAAATTCCTGTTAATTTGAACTAATCAAAGTTAAATTAAATGGATTATTCAGTACAGTCATGCTTTAAAACACATCATTGTAACACGCTTTTATGCAAGTGAAGTAGAAGTCAGCAGTGAGAAGGAAGAAGGAGGCAACAGGCTTTACAAGCTCTTACCACATAGACAATAATGGTTAGTATACATGATATTTGTTGATAGAGCTAAGTTTTGATGAAATGAAATTATTAAGAACTCAAGTCACACCAAATAAGATCCAGAACTATGGATCTATGATGATCTACCTCATTTGTGAACAGCCCGCAAGTCAAACGGCTTCACAAATTGCAACATGCAACTGAGTCTACAGTTTCAATTTCATACCCAGAAATTCCTTCCATCCACTTCTTTAAGGGTGAAAATTCATAGTTCATTAAATGTAAGAACTATATTTCTTCATTTGAACACAAGAAATTTGGAAGAGGCCCAATTCTTGGAGTCTGGGGCAAGGCCCTGGAGGAAGCATCAGTCTGAAAGCTTTCTGCCAGTCATCCTCTGCCCTTTGTGTAGTGCCTTGGGTTCCTCTCAATAACAAACCAACCAAAAAAAAGAAGCCTAAACAAACAAACAAAAAAGGCAACGCTTTCCTGGGGCGGAAGGGGGAAAGAAATGGTGTCATTTAATGGCAATTTCCACTTTCCACCTACGTTGCCTAAAATTACAGTGAGATATTGAACACAAGGAAAAGTTGTACAGCATCCTTATGTGACTCTCAGATGTGTTGCTCCGAAAGCACAGTACGTATCCCAGAAGGGCCGCGCTTGCCTAGCTTTGCCTCGTGTTCGCGCTGACAGAACACATCAGTGATCTGCATTTTCTGGAAAATAGTTTTAGGAGCATTTTGTATTTTTCACATGTTTAAGTAAAACTTCAGAGATTAACTTCATCATCTGAAGTAAATAATTGTTGTAAAACTTCAAGTTCTCTCTTTTAAATAGTATTTCAGAAAACAAATTACATCACTGAAATACTAACAGTTTGCAATTAACTGCTCAAAAAAGTAACTCTCTTATTTCTCCACTACAGTCTCATAGTATTCATACAACATAAAGATTTTGATCGCCAGTATTTTTGCTGCAGATTGATTCTGTGCATATGTACAAATATGTTTGGGTGTGCATATAAGTACATAGTATAATTATACACTCCTAGTGTGATTTCTGTAGATTATCAGTAATTCCAACTATTTATGTCATAATTAGTCATTCCCATAACTTGTTGTTTGCAGGGCTGTTGCTTGCTCTGGGCTGACTAATGCACTTGTGTTCTCAGAACACCCTTGCACTGAAATGCCCTCATCGGCACCAGCGGCAGCATTGTATGAATGCCCCACGAAATGCTCCTGCGCCCATACGTCATTTTAGTTAGATTCAAAGAACCCTTCGGGGAAAGATATCTGGGATTTTTGCTGGGGACTTGCTTTGCTCATGACCCTGCCAGACATCGTGACGTTTTTGCGTAGCCAGACTGTTTATATTGAACAGCATGTTTAAGGAACCAATCAATGTGTTTCTTCCAATCTATATGGATTTTTGACACTGTTTATTCACCATCTACTTTGACAGCATTTTCTTCCTACTTCCTTTGCCCAGTCTGAAGAAGATAAACTTCTCATAACTATTCATTATGATTCTTCAAAGCATTGGAAGACTAGCCACAAGGGAAGGAGGTGGCTTTGATTTGTCTATCATTTCCATTGACTTTTTTAAGGTTTTCTTGTTTTGTTTGTTTTGCTTTACTTAATAATACTTTCTCCCTTTTCTAAATAAAATTTTCTTCCAAAGTCTCAGATTATTTTTTTTCCCTGTGTTTTTCCTGATAAACTCCTTGCTTCCTCAGAAGACTATGAAACTTTTACACTGTAGACTGAACCTCAGATTGGAACATTGTAAAAAATTTTGAAACTCAATAGCCTAAAAATGCTGATTTTCCGCATGTGCTGACAAGTGCTGCCTATTTGCATATGTTCAGAGACTTATGCCTGCATTTTAAGATTACTTTGCACAATGGCAGTGTTGAAAAAGGACTTTTTTGTAAAGGGGAATCAATCTTCCATTTTAGGGCCAGCTGGAATGAAGATGATCATTTAACACGACTATAGAAAAAATTGTAGACTTCAGTTATGCAATCTCTGAATTGGACCTGCTGCTCCTAATTAAACTAGAGCATTTCTTTATAGACAGGTATTGAATCATAAAGATTTCAAATGAAGTTTACATCCTTTGGGAAGATGTAGCAATGTTTATTTACACTCAATGTAAAATTACTCTCATTGTTAAAATACATATCATATTTTCAGTTTAAACTTTGCTGACTTCATACTAATTCCTCTCAAGAGAGCAATCTTAGCCAAGTGAGAAGGATACTGGAACAGTTAGAGAATGATAACAAATACTCACTGATACTTTTTCCAATGAAGGGATTCAGTGGCGAGTTCAGACCCCTAAGTTTACATGTCTTAGGCCAACTGGATTCAATGGATGCTATCTCACCTGCCACTACCAAGAAGTAAGTACCCTTCAAGTAGCTGTTGGCCGCTAATAGGTCTCTGCTTAGCTTCATCTTCACCTGACTAGACATGGGCAGCTGCCCCAGCCTGGTAGGTCACGTTCCAGTAGACTGCATCTCCCAGATCAATCTCACTTTCCTGGCCTCTTCCCTTTTTCTCCAAGTGACTCCTGAACTGGAGTGACCAGAAAGTGGACATAGATTTCCAGGTGTGACTTCACCAACACTTTGTGTCAGACAATAATTCTTCTGCCTTTCCTGCCATGATCTTCCTAATAAATCCCAATATGTAGTTTGACTTATTTGTGGTGAAAGCACAGTGTTGGCTCATACTGACCTTCATTGTAACTTCCAGGTGCTTTTCAGCAGGGTACTGCCTACCCAGGCAGTTCCTAATGCATGCAGCTATTCCTCCACAGGTGGAAAACTTCATACTTCTCCCTCTTGAACTTTATAGCCTACTCCTCAAGCTTCTCAAGGAACCTCTGAATTGAAGCGCTACTCTCTGATGTGTCAGCCACTCTCTGTAATTTGCTGAGGGATATTCTGTCTTATCATCCAGGCCATTTATGAAGCTATTGAACAACATCAGCCCCAGTACAGACCATTGGAATGCTCTTCTTGCCAGCGGCTCCCAGCCAGATGTCGAGTGATAGATTAATATCCTTTGAGCCCAGCTGTTTAGACAATTTTAAACCCATCTATCTCTCAATCTGGCCACTTCCTCAGCTTCCAAATGTGAATGCAGTGGGGGATGGTGTCAAAAGCACTACTAAAGTCTAGTCTCCCCTCATTCGTTTTGCAGTCCCCAAGAGACTTCCCTCAATCTCGATGATTTTGCATAGATTATGGTCAGAGGCTGCACAGCCATGTCAGCCAGTGCTTTCAGAACCCTTGAGGAATCCCCTACAGCCCCATGGATTTCAACACAAATAGCTTCTCTAGGTGGTCTCTAAACTGCTGTTCTTCAGTTGTTGGCTCTCTCCCTCTTTTCCACCTTCTCCTGGTATGTACAGGGATCCAGGAAAACTGAATTTGCCTGCCTGAAACACATTTGATTGGAAAAGTTGTGATCAGCTCTAGCAAGCACTATCATTTTTTTCTCCTGCTAAAAGCATTTTTCCCTTGTCAAACCAAAAGGTATATCAAACAGTGATTGCACTTGCAGCTTAATAGTCTTGTAAACAATATAACTCAACTAGATGATCCAAGTTGCCATCACATGGTAGATTCAAGTCAAACAAAGTATACAATTTGTCCTTTGCAGAATGATGATACTGGTTGATATACTGTGTTAGGTAGTACAGTGGACTACAAGTTTCCTTTCTTATTCCCCAGGATATTAGTGAATACAAATGATACCTCTCGGTCTGCAGATGTGACAGATGAGGTATTCACAAAGAGCTTCAATAGGTGAAAAGTTTTCCAGAAGGGCCTAGGACACATTTTTTTATATATATAATTATTCTTTCCTGCCAATACTCCTGCATTTAAAAACAACAACAACAAAATTTTAAAATGCTTGGATATTGCTTACCTAGCTTCATGAGATTAAGAAAGTCTGCCTGATTCTTATATAGAAAAATAGATATTTAAATATATGCTTGTATGACAACAGTATCTAAGGGAACCAGTGAACTACTCAATTACTGGGTGTCATTGTGTTAAGCATGGAGTACACAGAAAATCAAAAAGATTGTCTTTGAGATGAAGGCTGTGCAGTCTGCAGGAAGAATTCACATTCCTGAACATGGTCCCCTAATGCCACCCTGCCAGTGACGCCCCAACCTACCTGCCAGGCCTCCAGCTGCTGCTCCAGAAGAGCGCAAGTCTCCCATAGCTTCTGCCTTAGCCAGCCACGTGCCCTAACGTGTCCCTGATGGTATTAACCCCTACGTTTACACTCCTGCCTCCTACACTACATACGGCACATGACATAAGACACACAACATAATTCAGCTCAAACGTAAACCAACTAAATTTATGTTGTATGCTGGGGCAGTAACAATCCCAGCTCACAAGAGGAAATGGCCTAAAGTTGCGCCAGGAGAGGTTTAGATTGGATATTCGTAAAAATTTCTTCACCGAAAGGGTTGTCGGGCATTGGAACAGGCTGCCCAGGGAGGTGGTGGAGTCACCATCCCTGGAGGTATTCAAAAGAAGTTTAGATGTGGTTCTAAGGGATATGATTTGGTGGTGGACTTGGTAGTGATAGGTTAATGGTTGGACTCGATGATCTTGGAGGTCTCTTCCAACCAGAACGACTCTATGATTCTATGATTACAGCCTGCAGAGATCTAGACAATACATTTAAAGAAATTAGGCAGCTGTTCAGCTCAGCCTGTCAGATAAAAGGGTCTCACTCCAGTTGCCCACAGTTAAAATCCTGCCACCTTTCGAGACACCCTTGGCATATCCACCACAGGGCTTGCAGAGAGGACACAGCCTGTAGTCTCTCTCTAGAGAGACAGCTGGAGCCCATGTCAAAGCATCCACAGCACCTGAAAAAACACTGAAAAACAACGTTGAGGTAACTGTGGCCTTTCCATCATAAGTAAAGCTTGTGAAATACTTCCTTGGCTTAATTTTTTCTGAGTAGGTAGGGATATTTTTAAATACCTCTCTTTTATTATCATCATTCTCATTCATTTGATTGGTGCATTAGGCTTCCATTATATGCTTTTATTCTATATTGTATTTTAGCTCTCCATCAACTTGGTTATTCATAAACTCCTACACACAGAAGGAACTAATATTAGTAAATCATTCAGAAGTAATAATGGAATTTGTCAGGTTTTGCTAAGCTATTCATGCCACCACAAAAAGATGAACATTTATGACTTCTATAAGGGAGGCTTTATGTTAAGTATTGATTAAAAAATAATTGTTGATTGTTTTTTTAGAAAAGTAAGAAATCTTAAAACTAGTCTGGTTCCAATTATTACTATGTAGAATGGGTCTAACTGAGGTAAAATATGCTTTCTAATTTTTTTTTATTACTATTTCTTTAGTCACATATTTAATTGAAACCAAAATACAATTGTTATTTGTGGAGTGGAAATTTGTCTATAAAAGTTATTTCATCTAAACTCAGTGAACATAAAGCTTACATTGCTGTCTGACTGAGCTGATGTCTTGTGAGCAGTAGACAGACTCATTGCCAAAGCCATACAGAAAGTCTATTGTGAGAGGCAGCCTTCTTCTTTTGACCTTTATACCCCTCTAGATGACAATTTCAGCTTTGCATTTAACTAACATACTGCACAGTATAATAAAAATAATCAGTTCAAGACACAAGATGACTGCAGGCCATTCCACAAAAGTTTAATGACATTATTTTTCAGGTTGGCTGAGATAATGATCACAATAAAAATTCAGCACTTTTATTGGAAAAGCCAAGATATAATTATAACAACATCTATTACAGGTTTTTTTATACTGCTTTTCACTTACAGAAATCTGTGATTTATTAGTTGCAGTACATTAGCTGTTTGTATATCTACAAAGATGTGGCTTAAGCCCCAATTCAGCTGGATTTTATTAGCAATTAAACTGGTTTTCAGGCTACACATGCAGTCTGCAAAATTTACTAAAGTGAAGATTTTCCTCATCAGCTTTGCTTTGAATAAAAAAGTCTTCTAATCAGTAATTTTGTTTACACGTTTCAAAATATAAATTTCAAGTCAAAGTCATATTATGACTTAAACTACACTTTGCTTTCATAGTGGTGTTTCCTTGCTTTTCCTGAGATGTACCAATAAGGGGCAATTTTAAACAATGTTGTGTAAATACTTTTTAGTATTGCTTATGTCTTTCAATTAATTTACAAAACAGCTCTTAAACTTTCAATTTGACATACGAAAACATAAACCACTTTACTTGTGTACTTTCTATCTAATTTCCTAAAATTGCAGTTTTAATTTGTGTTCCCACAATAAGATTTCCTGCTGAAGTGTTGAGCTCTATCTATATGTAAATTGAATAATCTTTCAAAGACAGGGAAAAGGAAGCACTATTAAACATGAAACTTCATTTCTGTAAGAAATTAAGCACTATGACTTTCTACAATAATAAATTATGACCACAGAAGTTCATTAAGAAAGAACAGGATGCTGTTAAACCGTTTGACAGCAGTAAATAGGTTGTCTTATCTTTAATGGAGTAATAAACATGGGAAAAACTTATCTTCATTGTCTTGTTGGTTTGTTTTTTACAGAAAATATCATGTAAAAATACCATACATACTTTAATTCTCCCAATTTAATCTCTTGTATCAGTAGTTGATTCAAGTTATTGCATACGATTTGAAATAGTAGATAGCTAACGTCAATGGCTGCCAAGAAGCACCCTCACTGAACCAAGTAGACCTATTATGTGTAAATACTGGTTATTTCTCCAGCAAAAATTCCTAAAAATATTCAGAACACCCCCCCCCCCCCAGTGTAGATACATCATATCACAGAAACCCAAGATGATATGGTACAGTTAGAAGGAAACACACATTTATGGTTTAATATTGCAGCAATATTAAGTTTGCAAATAATACAAGTTTTCTGAAAAAATATGGCCATAACCTTTCTTTCCAGTGCCTGATCATGCAAAAAATTAGTATGCAGGTTCTTCCCTGTGAAATCATCTAATTTTGGATATAGATTTGCTATTATTTCCCCTATGCCAAAGAATATAGATGTCCAAAGGAAAAACAGAGGCAACATGACAGGGAACGTCATGAGACCATATGGTCTGCACAAACTATGCAAGTCAAACTGAGATTTGTTCCAGTAATTTAGGCTAAAAACAACCTATGTACTATGATGTCCAGCTATTTTCAAAATGATATCAGACTTCAGTAAATGGAATAATTTTGTGAATAGAGTGATCAATCTGACTACACCATGAAAATCTGCAGAGGTGTTCAGGGAATAATGTACTGTGCCCTAATATATATTGGGGCAACTTCTTTTCTCAGTTCTGGAGTCAGTGAAGCTCCATTGTACTTTCCCTATCATACTTCATTTGTCCTCTAATGAGATTCAGATTTTTTGAACAAAAGCAAATTGTACATTCTTTGTTGCCTGAGACATATTTTTTCTATGGATGAATTGGGTGGGATTCACTGGATCTAATGTAGACATCTCTAACGTAAGCCTCTGTCTGAGCTGCGTAAGAAGGAA
Source organism: Phoenicopterus ruber ruber (assembly GCA_009819775.1). Classification (NCBI taxonomy): domain Eukaryota; kingdom Metazoa; phylum Chordata; class Aves; order Phoenicopteriformes; family Phoenicopteridae; genus Phoenicopterus; species Phoenicopterus ruber. Next base: position 115,733,609 of record CM020217.1, read on the forward strand.
ATGGGCTTTAGGGAATGGCTTATCTTATGCTAAGTATTTAAACAGATTGCAGATAATTGCAGCAAGGCTTGGATGTACAGAGAAGTGCCTTCCTTTCTTGGTTAATTATAAAGAGAACCTAGATGATGGCTCAGCTTTAAAAATCATATATGCTTATTATACAAGACAGATGAGATGAATCACAGAATCACAGAATTATTTAGGTTGGAAAAGACCTTTAAGATCATCGAGTACAACCATAAATCTAACACTGCCAAGTCCACCACTAAGCCATGTCCCTAAGTGCCACATCTACACGTCTTTTGAATACCTCCAGGGATGGTGACTCAACCACTTCCCTGGGCAGCCTGTTCCAGTCACATCCATAGTGTCTGGCACCTTAGTATAATGAATGGAGTTCTTAAATTGAGCTCTTTCAAGATGTTTATTTTGTATTTGGCCTATGTATAAACATGTTGCATTGCATATAAAACTAGACTCCATTTTAAGGCCAGGCACTAATGTCCCTCTTCTGTCTTGCAAGATCTTTTTACCCTATGGACTGCTCCTGTATAAGCAGTCTTCTGTAAAATACGTATTCCTTGAGTTTCTTCACATTTACACCAGATGTATACCTACACTCGGATAAGTTCTCCCTCTGTGGGTCCTGAAGCACTGTCAAATACAACTATTTCTCTCAGTTGACTATACAAGGAATTAGGTACTTACCTTTGGCAAACCAACTCATTAGGAGTGGGATCCCCATCATGGTCAGTGTAGAAATAAATACACCAAGTAAATGGTTCATATCATGTGTTCTTGCTGTCTGAGTTAGAATGAGATGGATTTTTCCACAGAACTACTTATTTCTCTCCATTGCCAGTAAAGAAGTATAGAATGACTAGACCAGATTAAGAAAAATCCGTACTTTAGAAATCTAGAATTAAGTGGGACAAACCCAAGAATACTAAAATTTGGTAAAATTCTTAAATTAGGCAAATTAAATCCCAGCCTTAATATGCAATGAAGCACGCAAAAATTGCTGGAGTATGAAAGTGTAACTAAAATGTAACATGCTATGTAAGCACAGTATCATAGGTATATGTCCAGCCAGCACAACTTCTTACTCCAAGTGTGATATTATCAACTTTTTTCTTGCAAAAAACAGGAAGAATTAAAGTTTGCCCATTACTCTCCATAGAAAAACACTGTGTGTGGAAATAATGAATTGTGCATTACAGTCCAGAGAACAGACATCTCATATTTCATATTTAAATAATAGGATCATTGTGGTTCATTTGAAATAATACCAACAATAAATAACACTATGAATTCTTCTTATGAAGCAGATGGTGCAGTTTCTGGGTTTGCTCTTATCAAAACTAAGTTGTGTCCTTGATATGACTCCATTGGCTTCGTTCGTCCATTTTGAGTGCCTGTTAATGTAATTTAGCAGGGGAAGCAAAATGGTGCAACAGCTACTATATAACTAATAGACTTCACACAAGCCACCAGGTGATGATCAGTGGATCAAAATATGTTGCTCAATTTGCTAGAAGAAAGACAATTCAAACACAAGTGCACATACATTTACATATATGCACAAATTAATGGCATTATTTTAAAAGTGCACAACTCAGTAACTAATAGATATATTGTAAAATATCAGAAAATTAAGCATGTTTTTAAGAATACATCTGTAAGATCTGGGAGAGGATTTCTGGTGGAGTTCACTAAAAACGGTCTTGGGACATATGTTGCAAGTGAGATCACTTACAGTTATACAAACACTAAATAATGCTAATTCTTTAGATTATTTGCTCTGGCTCAAATAGAGGGACAGTGCTAGCAAAAATTGTAATCACACAGGTTTGTGAGGAATTGTCAAAAGATAAAAGAATCAAAATATCTGAGAAGAATTAGGTGGCAGCAAAGAGAAAATGCAGTTAAAAGAGATGCAACGTACAAAATTAATCAATTTACCTGCAAATTAGTTGAGTGTGCAATTGATCTCACCAAATATAGACAACTACAATGTAGTATCTGTATCAGATGTCAACTATTAAGGTCCCTTAGAGAGCTGGAGAAGCAGAGAGAAATAAATATTTCTGGAGCAAATCTGTCTTGTCTTAAAGTAGACATCCAAAACGGGTCAAAGGAAGCGTTCCCTGAATGGGGTGATTAGCTCAGATACAGGCATCCACAATGTTGATATCTAATGTTAAGCAAGATGAATTAAACCTTTCAGTATCTCTTTAAATCTTACTTAGGATCAAAAGGTTGGGTAAAGAATAATATCTTCTTTCTAACTGCTAGGCATCTTTTATGCTATGACCTATTCCCTTGGGTCCTGGTGTGCTTTATCTGGCAGTGAAGAGAATATTTGAACTTACAAACCTGCATTTTTTTTGAAAAGTCATCATTTTTTTGGTTTTGTTTGGGTTTGGGGTTTTGTTTTCTTTCAATTTGGGGGGGTTGAAAAGGGTTTTTGCTTTTCATGGAAGGTTTTAGAAAAATAACAGTTTCATAATGTGGAGCTATCAGTGTCACAATTAATCTGGAGTGAACAGATGGGCATTCAAATTCACATAACGGATGTTATGTGGATCAGTGCTCATATAATTAGTTGTGTATCAGTGACAGGACATTAGGTCACTGGGTAATTTTGCTCTCCGCCAGATGATTCGCCTGCATTCAGAATGAGCATCAATCAAAAAAACATGCACCATATTCTGCTAAAAGGTATAGACAGACTCCAACAATCACTAGCTAATCTTTGAGCTGCAGTGATTATCCTACTTTTTTGCTCTCAAACAGTAGTAGCAAAGAAACGAGTTGTTAGCTCTGCAAGGTTTTGGATGCTGATATATGGCTGGGGCAGAAGACTCCCTTTATCAGGGACACCAGTGATGTCTTCACAAACACTAATTATAGGAACTGTGCTCTTCTCACCTCAGATGTCTGTCATCGTCTTTTCTCACGTATGCGACAACTGTAAGAAACAAATCTCAGAGAGTGGTGGTTTCCCCTAGCATCAAACATGGAGCTATATGAGAACAAAGGAAGACAGACGGTTGTGAACTTTTCTTCTTTCCTTTCACAAGGTTCTTCTTGAGCCTTTCTCTTCATTCTGATCAAAATATAATCAGCAAATATATTTCCCACAACCTCTTCTGGTCTCCCTTTCTTTATTAAAAAAGCTTCAATCTGAGTTAATATTAATAGTGCAATTGTGGGGCAAATTCTTGCATAGAGGAAGGACATTAGATTCCCTTATCTCTCTCTGGCAATAGGTCTTGGGAATATCAGAATCCAGGTCAGTAATATTGTCCTGGTTTTGGCTGGGATGAAGCTAATTTTCTTCCCAGTAGCTACTGTGTTTTGGATTTAGTATGGGATTTGGTATGTGAAGAATGTTGATAATACACTGATGTTATTAGTTGTTGCTAAGAGATCAAAGACTTCTTCCAACTTCCCAGGTTTTGCTAATGTGCAAGTGCAAAAAGCTGGGAGGGGTATAGCCCGTATAGTTGACCCAAACTGGCCAAAGAGAGTATTCCATACCATAGACGTCATGCCCAGTATATAGCGGGGTTCGGCTGGTGGGCCAGGTGCCTTTTGTTCATTCATGCTTGTGTTCGTTCAGGTGTTCAGTGTCTTGCTCGCTTACCCTCTCTAGAACTTGTGGTTCCGAGATCACTGCTGGGGAAATCGCTGTTCCGAGATCGCTGCTTAAGATCATTCCAATATCGCTCTCGGTTTCACTCCGTGATCGCTGTTTGGGACGGGCTGCATCGGTCATCGCATCGTCGGGTGGTGAGAAATTGTGCATTGTTTGTTTTGTATATTCTCTTATCATTATATCTTATTATTATCATTATTAATATATAATATAATTATTTTTTTTTTTCTTTGCTCTCCTGTTGAACTGTTTTTATCTCAACCCACAAGTTTTCCTTTCTTTCCAATTGTCCTCCCCACCCCACTGGGGGCAGGGGAGGAGTGAGCAAGTGGCTGCATGGTATTTGGTTGCCAGCTGGGGTTAAACCACGACAAATATCCAGATGAGTCTACAAGTATCAGCAGCATTTTCTAAATAGAGGTCTCCTAGGTCTCCAGCCTTTACCACAGAAGAAAGTCAGAAAGGAGGCGGACAGAGGAATCACATGAGCTTTAAGCAAGAGAAGGTGACCTGATGCAGGTCCTGAAAAGCAGAAGCTCTGTCTTGCGGATTGGCAGGTACTGTGCTCTTCCATTACGGTCAGCAAGAAACGAATGTACTGTTGTAGAACCCCAGTAGGTGAGTATGTGTCCAAACTCCAGTGTTCATCCAAATTGACTGTTCTTCCTCTGGCCATTCCGCTTTGCTGCTCTAGTGGGTAAATGCCCACCTTCCACCTTCACCCAGATGGGCCGACTGTTGCCTGAAAGTTGAATTTTGCCCAGATGAATTTTATGAATGATTAAATTACAAGATGGGCAGATTTTCAGTAGACTTAGAGTTTCTCCTAACTATGGCTACCAAATCACTTAACTAGCCAGGACAGTTAGGATTCAACCCCTTAAAACTTAGTTTGAGAGTAGGTATTTGCAAATACGACATTGGGCATTGCAAATACGACAATTTCGGACATTGGAACAGGCTGCCCAGGGAGGTGGTGGAGTCCCCATCTCTGGGGGTATTCAAAAGACGTTTAGACGAGGCCCTAAGGGACATGATTTAGTGGGGGACTTGGTAGTGATAAGTTAATGGTTGGACCCGATGATCTCGGAGGTCTCTTCCAACCAGAACAATTCTATGATTCTATGATTCTATGACATTAACGCTGCAATTTCAATACTGTGGAATTGACAAGCCAAATATCGTCACAAAAAGTGAAGTACAAAGGCTAGGAAACAGACCCCTGCACTCTTCTCCGAGATTCTTGGGAACATTTACCCAATATATAAATGTCTGCTCTGCATGTTTCCTGTCACTGTGCAGGCTCTCTCATGCCGTCCTTTTCTTCCATCGGCTACATTTCTTCCAAGGACTCTCAGAGTTTTCAGCATCATATTTAAAGTTGAATGACTTAGCAAACCTTCATCTGTTTGCAGCCCTGGGCTTTCAGTACCTCTTTACTCTTCTTGCAGTTTTGAAAGCTCAGAGTAGCATCTAGGCTGTAATGTTAGTACCCAGAAGCAGCCCAAATAATGTGCAGCTATTTCAGATACTTCTACTGAAAACTCTTAGTTACTAGGTGATCTTTATAGAAAAATACTCCTCTTCATACTTATTAGAAGTAATATACTCTGTCAATACAGGGCCCTTTACAAAGTCCCCACATTCTCTCACATTATGCGCTGTCATAACAGCATGCCTCTTCTTGCAGAACAACTCCTTCGGAAATAAAATCCTCATATTTATTTTGACTTTCTTCTGCCATCAAGCTGCGTAGTCTCCATCTTATTGCTGATAAAATGAAATACAATTAAATAGAACATAATTTGACTTTTGCCACTTTGTGTTAAGTTTCTAGTGGTACCAATTAGGTGCTGCATCTACTCCCTATAGGGTTATCCAGTTGCTGTGGGGATCCAGTGACTGCTGGGTTATCAAACCACATGTCTGACGAAGGATTAAATTTTGGTATGGTTTTCATATTTATTGACTTTTATTTGAAATTAGTCAACATTTGAAAATTCTTCTCCAACTGAAAACCAGGAATTAAGGACAAAACTGTTCCTTTCATCTCATAAAGCTGCTCATTTTCATTTCCAAACCAGCCTTCACCCTGCGGGACCCAAGTACCATATCTACAGAAACACACATTTCTTTACAAACACCAAGTGGGAATCTCTGCAGCAGTCACTGGTCCAAAGGTTTCATGCAGATAATGTCTACTGAATTCAGCGGGAGGTTGATGCTTTTAATACTTACAATATCTGGCCTTCTTTCTTTTTATCCTCACTATCCAAGATTTCAATTGCATACCTGTAAAAACTTGCTAATCCACAGATCAGATTAGGAGACAAGAGCTCTGAAAGAATAACACCTTCTCACACTTCGGTCTTTGAGCTTATTCTTCTTCACAAGCCTGGACCTGATAACTGTATGTTCTGACCAAGAAGTGACAAATTAACACGTTGCAAATAAAGCATATAGGCTAAGCTGGGAATGAATAAAATCTTCCTGAGCGTGAGAGTCAACAAATCTGAAGAAGTAGAGGTCTTAACACAACAGATGATAACTTGCTTTCTATCACACTCTGAATATGATTTCTCTTTTAAATCAAGAAGTAAAGCTTAAGCAGAGATAGGTGGAGATGGAAAGGATAGAGCTAAGCAATGAAAGAACAGCACGTATCGACCAAGAACTCCTTTTTTTCTAGCAAAATGAAAATGGAAAGACAAGAGTATTTTTTAGCATTTTCCTTTATTCCAAGGCATGTAACTTCCATGTGAAAGTAAGCCTGTTTTTCTGAGATTTGAAGAGGAAAAAAGAAGCTAAAATGTTTTGTGGACTTTGGATCAGATATTTGGCTGCTTTCCACTTCTGAGAAAGCCTTAGCTTGTCAGAATGAGATCTCCTGGTCCCTGTGAGGTCTGCTGCTTTGCCCGCACAGGGAAGCAAGCACGCTGCTTACACACTCAAATGTATTATCTGGATCTCTGTTCTGATTCCTGTTACAGCTTGCCAGGAATAGACCCCTAAAGCAGAAAGCAAGGATAGGCTGGACAAGTGCAATTTAGTAAATGTTTGGTGGGAATTGTTGTTTAACAAGTTTTCTGCTATTACAAGTATAACATTACCCCTTGAAAGCAAGAAGGAACTTGCAAAAAAATACTACTATATATAATGTCACATATTGTCTGAGTTATGCTTCCCAGGAGTATTCTTGAGCATGTGCAATTTATGCTCATGGCTGTATTTAAAGTGTTCAGCAGAGCTACCTGCAGTGCAAAGCTCTCCTTATTCACTTGCCAGCTTATGCAGCTCTGTAAGTAATAACACCATGGTCCCTAAGGACATCAAGACTCTCCAGTCTATTACTTTTCAGGAGCTCCACCTCAGACAGAGGTCTAAAGAATATCATAAACAGCTGACTGAGAGAAGGAAATTGATGACAGTTTAAGAACTGCTATGGGCAAAGAGGAAAGCTACCGGACTTTTCAGACATCTGCTCTGCATGGCTTACATTGATCAAGACATCTTTGCCTCTTTCATCGAATTTTGTGCGTCTTTCCATGTAGTAGTGGTGGATGCTTCCCACGCCTAGCAGAGTGAGGCTGAATTGTTCAACGTTTCCCATTACACTGGGAAAACTGCAAAAACAAGGCAGAAAAGGGTACTGTGCTGTGAAGGCAATTTGCCTCAAAGTTTGTTTATTTGAGAATTTTCATGAGTGGAGCAGGACAGAGTGTAACTATTTACTCTCAGTCCCTAGGAGACTACTCAATGTAAAGTGATAAAATAAAATCCCTGGCTGGTGTAAGACCATCGTCTGTAAATAGATATTTTCGGGGTTCACCCTCTGCCTTTCATGAAGTGTTACTGCTCATCAGTTCACTCCATGTCTCCCCGTCCAAGGGGCTGTTCCCCTGCCATCTCCTGACACAACTGTTCATACTACTGCCGCCTCATGGAGGGCTGGCAGGAGGATGCCAAGAGCTTTATGTTCCTAGCCCAGATCTTTTTCACAGACTACATCTCCTAGAAGATTTGAAATGGCAACAATCAGTCAAACGGGAAGAAGGGTAAAGGAAGCAGAAAACTCTTAGGCCCTTCATCTGCAACCAGAGGGACTTGTCTGATCACAAAAAACATGTCCCATGAGCATTACATAGATAAATTAATCTTGAAGTAAGAAAAATTCATAGAATCATAGAACAGTTTGAGTTGGAAGGGACCTTTAAAGGTCATCTAGTCCAACCCCCCTGCCATGAGTGGGGACATCCTCAACTAGATCAGGTTGCCCAGAGCCCCATCCAGCCTGACCTTTAATGTTTCCAGGGATGGGACATCTCCCAGCTCTCTGGGCAACCTGTGCCAGTGCTTCACCACCCTCATTGTAAAAATTTCTTCCTTATATCTAGTCCGAATTTACCCTCTTTTAGTTTAAAACCATTACCCCTTGTCCTATCACAACAGACCCTGCTAAAAAGTTTTTCCCCATCTTTCCTATAGGCCCCCTTTAAGTACTGAAAGGCTGCAATAAGGTCTCCCAGAGCCTTCTCTTCTCCAGGCTGAACAAGCCCAACTCTCTCAGCCTGTCTTCATAGGAGAGCTGCTCCAGCCCTCTGATCATTTTTGTGGCCCTCCTCTGGACCCGCTCCAGCAGGTCCTTGTCTTTCCTGTGTTGAAGGCCCCAGAGCTGGACGCAGGTCTCCAGGTGGGGTCTCACCAGAGCAGAGTAGAGGTGGAGAATCACCTCCCTCGACCTGCTGGCCACGCTGCTTTTGATGCAGCCCAGGATACAGTTGGCCTTCTGGGCTGTGAACGCACATTGCTGGCTCATGTCCAGCTTTTCATCCACCAGTACCCCCAAGTCCTTCTCGGCAGGGCTGCTCTTGATCCCTTCATCCCCCAGCCTGTATTGATACTGGAGGTTGCCTTGACCCAGATGCAGGACCCCTGCACTTGACCTTGTTGAAGCTCATGAGGTTTACAGGGGCTCACTTCTCAAGCTTGTTGTCAATTGTCAAATTGTTAATTTGTTTGTTAACTTTGTTAGTTTTCTTCTACAGATTGGTTATTACCGATTTTCTGCTTCAGCTACATGGCAAAATCAATTTGAAAATATGCTTTCCAGTGTGACTCCTGAAACTTTTCCTGGTGGGACTTAAATCACCTCTGAAAATAACTTCGTGATTTGAGATTGTGATTGTGCTGGTGATCACTGGATACTTGTGCAAATGTGTTCCTGGAGAGAAATCAAGACCACACGTGGGCAGCTGAGTGTACCACACACCTGCCCTAAAGCTTTCCTTAGGCTGTGTCACACCTGCAGAAGCTCCATCATTGCTCAGGTGAAAAGCTGCTAATTTGCGATGCCATGAAATAGTAAGATTACCAGAATATTATTTAAAAAAAAAAAAATGTTCCCAGTGGAGCCCAACCCCCAAACTTCCCCAAACAGATAGTTTTCTTAGATTTTGAAGAACACATGAAAAAACCCATGATTTTTACTTCCATATCACACTCTCTCAGTTTGCTCAGACACCTCATGATCACTCATTCTGTATTTTTCTCACTGTATTTGTTGTGTTAAAATAATGTTTTCAGAGACGAACATTAACCAAAACACATACATTAAGTGTGCATTTTCAACACAGTGGCTAACATTCTATGCGAAAAGGTCATGATACTGGATGACTCCAGTAATAAAGGTGTGTGGTGCGATTTGTTGACAGATGATATTCTGCAACCTTTCTTGCACTGGTATATTGTTACAGGCCCTGTGGCATAATGTTCTCTATGCTATAATTCATGATTCAAACAGGTCAATGCAGCTCCTGACATTTGGAGCTACCTTCCTTTATCCCACGGGTTCATTGATTTGTTAGTTCTCTTCTAACCTCAGAAACCCATCCTTCCCTCTTCTCTACATCTTCATTCCTCTCCCTTACAATATGTTCCTCCTTTGATATTTAATTCCATAATATGCTTAGTAATACTTCTTACATAAAAGCAATAAAAGCAAGAATAAAAAAATGCTCTGTTGTATTGATTCTATTTTTAATTTTTTATTGGACCATCAGTTTTGTTCTGCTGGTAGACACCAATACTATTACATTACTCTGTGTATAACCTGCACTAGTTACTGTATATTGTTTTAGAAATACTAAGAGTGGAAAATTAGTCCTCACCTGGTTCATATCACCAGGTAGTCAGCATAAAGTCAGCACAGGGGACAAGGCAGGAGATAGTTAGAGACAGTCAGGTCAAACTGTGTAGATAATGCTCCCAAAGAACAAGGATTTTTTAGGAAAAAGTAGTCATCTGTGAAAGATAAGAAATAGGTGGGTTATGAGATGGAGTTCTGGGGTTAACTTGTATTATCCTTACATAATTCACACAGATGTTGAATCACAGGTAACGTGCTATTATGCGCCTAAAAATACAGGAATTTATTAAATCTGGTTACTCAGAAGGCACTGCAAAGATAGCACTGGAAATAATTAAGGCCTGATGCCATGAGAGTTTGAGCAGAGACTGTTGAAAATTTTTCATCAAATTACAGGCCTTTTCAAGAAAAGAAACAAAAAATATTTTTTACTTTAAAAATTAAAAATGAGATGAAAATTGAATGAGGTTAACGCTGAAGTTGTTACGGTACCTTTGCGCAGTTCGGCTCAGGCCCGTTCCCCCCACGTACCCTGGCCAGGCAGGGGTGGCGAAGCTGCCACCAGATGCACTTTCTGCACATCACCAGCGCTGGTCAGGGCATAAGTTTGTGCACCTTGAAGTAACTCCTGAAGAGGTCAACAATGGCAGCTACAACTTCTCCGAAACATCACAGCAACATTTCAGAAAGTAAATATTTGAACTTTGAGGACAGGAAAAGGAGATTCTGCTCCCCCCCCCCCCCCCGACTCCCCGCAAGCCTTCATGGGAAACTGAGGCACGGAAAAAAAACATTTAAGCATTTTCTTAAACTGCTGTCACACAGATTGTCCTCAGCTTTCCCTAGAGACGGCAGAAGGTCAGTATTCAGCTCACCTTGCAGGAATTGCCCCAAATACTGGTAGATACTAGGTGTTCAGTACTGTGATGAATTTCGTACGTACAGACTTGTGCATCAGTCTGGGCGTCATCTAGGCACATGGGGTGAAAAGCACAACAAGTTATGATTGTTTACTACCTGGCACTTTTTCTACCCAATTAACCATCTATTCAAATGCATGCTGCCTACCGTATTCAAAGATTTTATAACACACAGAAAGACACTCCTCTCAGTTTCAGGTGAACTCATCTTCACACTCAGACTACAAATCTGTAATGGGAACTTGTCCTATGAATGATAATAGTATGAAGAGTTAAATTTAGAATGGTTCCCAATCTTTTCCAACAAAGCCAGTAAAACTTTTACCTTTAGATTCAGTAACAATGGAAGGAGAACTACATCTCAGAAGTGCACTTCGCATTTTGATGTGTGTGAGCAGAGAATGAGGATTAACGGGCCATAACATAGTGTTCATTCCAAAGATCCTACCAAATAAATAATCCTTGATTCTTTTAATAGCAACGCGCGTAAAAGCTGCCCCAATATAAGGCACCAAGCAGTGAGGTTGAAGCTGCTAGCATAAAGAAACCTGCCAAGGAACAAACATTTCATTGAGGCAAGTGCCTTCTTCAAGTCCTGGCCTCAGAAGGGGAGCAGCAAGCCTCATGTGTCCTCACGTCCTTGGTACAGTCACAATTAGCAGCCCAAAGACAGCACCTGAACAAATCAATCAAAGTTGTTTTAGATTTCTTCCTTGCTGCAATAAAGCAAGCTGCTGTCAGTCTCGTTTGGAAAATGAAGTAAATATAACTATTTTACGGAATGAGTTCAGAGTGAGGCGGTGAAGCCTCCCAAGAATTGGATACAAAGTACTGAATTAAGTTACACGTTCGTTCACACAGTTCAGTCCCGAAGTCACTTCTGCACAGTCTTGGCCATTTCTGGTGCATCTGACTTGGTGCTGCCTCAACTCCTGCTTCTTTTTATAAATATCAGATTGCCAGTGACGCAGCCCTGTCACTGTTGTTGTCTTCCACTTTCTCCTTCCCTATATTTTCCTGTTCTATAATAAACCGTGGCAAGAAGGATTAAGAAGCCAAATCTTAGCCATCCGAGGTAATAATAACTAATTACACTATAATGGTATTTTATTACTTGCCATTTGTATAGCAGCCATCATCTCCAAGGGCGTTTTACAAACAAATCACAGCAGGAATAACCTTTTCAGTGCGGAGAGTCACACACAAGCTTTGGGCTGCAGCCAGCCTCCAAGCTGCCACAAGTTGCTCTCGAGGTTCCCCAGACCCTTCTCCCTCACAGTCAGGGTAGCACCTTGCTGGAGTCAAGCCCCCCGCAGTGAAGACCAGCATTTTAAGAAACCCCAGACCACTACGGGACCCACAGCCACTGCTCCATGCTCTCCTTTCCCTCCTGATCCCATGCAAAGATAACCAAGAGGATGGCGTGGGGCGGACAGAAGCCTTCCCTGAAGCAGAGCTGGCAGAGGGGCCACCAGTTGGAGCACACTGAACCAGAGTAAAAGAGGTGGATTATCAGAAACTGAGAAGTTGTGTAATCTTCACAGCTATGACAGTCAGCTCTTCAAAGAAAGATGCTGCTATTGACTCTTGCAGACTACACTGAGCACCCCACGTTGGGTTCCATATGTAGCTAGGGGAGTAATGACTGGCAGATGCCTGATGCATAAGGGCAGTCCACAGCAACTACCAAAATACAGCTGTCATCTCCCAGCACTAGGGACACCTGCATCTCAGAGAGAAAGGGCAAGATTTCAGTTCCGAGCTTGGAGCTGAATGTAAGTATCTGTGGGCACACTGGTGCCTAAGCTGCCGCTGCAGTCAGTGGAGATCCAGTCGAGATTAAATTCACTTACCACTGCAGGTAAATGAGCAGCTTACACGTGAACACCTATGTGTTGACTCCTGTATTTTCCTGTCTGAATGGGGAACTGAATCTCACCCAAACTGTTCTGCAAGCACGCAACAGAAAGACAATAATGCACCTGTATATCCCCTTATAGGTCACTGCTCATTCAACCCCTCCAGCTCACTTGGATAGTTATCTGATTTCTGGCACACTCTTCGCTCCTTCTCCATTAGCTGCTGTCTTGAATCTGCAGAAAAGTAGCACTGGTCTTTCTAACCTCTTCTGGATGCGAAGGCTTTCACCTGGCCTTCATGAAATCTTTTTCTGTGAGTGACTAAAATTGAAAAGATCCTTGCATGCTCTGGGTGGCTGGGAGGGGAGTTTGCTCTACTCATTGAAGGTGTCACATCCAGGTCCGCTCAGAAGTGTGCTTTGAAACCCAAGCAAACCTGCAAGACTTTACAAGAGGAAGGCCACACTGTCATCTGTCCAAGAAGTTCTGTGTAAAGTAGCTCTTTTAGATAGCTCTCTGTGGTGGGTTGACCCTGGCTAGATGTCAGGTGCCCACCAAAGCTGCTCTATCACTCCCCTTCTTCAACAGGACAGGGGAGATAAAATATAATGAAATACTGGTTTAACCCCAGATGGTAAACGAATACCCCGCAGCTGCTCACTCGCTCCCCCCTTCCCCAGTGGAGTGGAAAGGAGAATCGGAGAGAAAGGAAAACTCGTGGGTTGAGATAAAAACAGTTCAACAGGACAGCAAAGAAAAAAAAGTTATATTATATATTAATAAGGATAATAATAATAATAAAATATAAGGATAATGGAATATATAAAATGAACAATGCACAATTTCTCACCACCCGACGACTGATACAGCCCATCCCAAGCAGCAGTCAGGGAACAGGAATATTCCCCAGCAGCAATCTCAGAACAGCAAGTTCCAGAGAGAGCGAACAAGGGAACAAACAGCCAAACAAATGAATGAAAAGGCCCAAACAAACAAAAAGAGGGAAAAAGAAGGGGCTTGGCCCACCAGCCAAACCCCACTTATACTGTGAATGACGTCTATGGTACGAAATACTCTCTCTGGCCAGTTTGGATCAACTATACTGGCTATACCCCTCCAAAGTTTTTGCCCCTGCACATTAGCAAAACCTGGGAAGCTGGAAGATGTCCTTGATCACTGAGCAGCAACTAATAACGTCAGTGTATTATCAACATTCTTCACATACTAAATCCAAAACACAGTAGATGCTGGAAAGAAAATTAGCTCTATCCCAGCTGAAAGCAGGACAAAGGCTCGTGGGTCGAGCTAAGGACAGGGAGAGATCACTCACCAATTACCGTCACGGACAAAACAGACTCGACTTGGGGAAAAATTAATTTAATTTATTACCAATCAAATAAGAGTAGGATAATAGAAATAAAAGCTAAATCTTAAAAACACCTTCCCTCCACCTCTCCCTTCTTCCTGGGCTTAATTTTACTCCTGAATTCTCTACCTCCTCCCCTTGGGGAATGGGGGTTGTGGTCAGTTCATCACACGTTGTCTCTGCCGCTCCTTCCTCCTCAGGGGGAGGACTCCTCACACTTCCCCTACTTCAGTGTGGGGTCCCTCCCATGGGAGACAGTCCTCCACGAACTTTGAGGGGCCTTTGGAGGTCATCTTGTCCAACCTCCTTGCTCAAGCAGGGCCACCTAGACCCAGTTGCCCAGGTCCATGTCTAGACAGTTTTTAGTATCTCTAAGGAGGGAGATTCGCTTAGCGAATCATTTGCATGTTGTTGAGCAAGATTCAGCAAGAATGTTTTAAGGCTTACGGGCCTATTCTTTTCCCGGTTCCCTCCTGCTGAGTAGTCAAAGGCTGTGGCTGCAGTAGTGGGGAGTAAAACCCTCAGACAAAACAAATGCTGCTGAGACACGGGGTTTGTTACCTCCAGTTCAGTGGAACACTACTGCTGTTTCTCAGACTCTGCTTGGCTCAAAAATGAGCCAAGTAAGCTGACTTTGACCTGGAAAATACTGCTGGAGCCAAAGAGAATAAGCTGGAAAGAGCTGTCCTCAAGGCAAGAATCTGACTAAATCGAGGGGAATAGGACTTGCATTCACCCATTTCCATGAAATGTTGTGTACACAGAGAAAAGTGGAAGATATAGGAAGAAATAAGTGTAAATTTAAAAAAAAAAAAATCTACAGCAAGAATCCAGGCAAATCCACATTCATATGCAGCAAATGAAAGGGAAGCAATATTTATAGAGGAAAAACTTTATTTTTTAATAAGTTTCCTGTTCAGCAGTAAAAGAAAAATTTACTGTTTCTCTGACTCTTCACCGCAGTCATATTAATGACATGTCTGTATTGTGGAAAGTTTTTGTAGCTGTAACACTAAATAAATAGTGTCAGGCCAATCTTTATCAACCTTTATAATTTTTTTTTTTTTTAGTTTGTGCACATTTTTAGTCTGTACACATGTATTGGAAATATAAATTAAGAAAAATATGTTTTCTATTGCCACATACAATAATGGCTAAACCTTCCAAACAAACTTGCAGACAGAGAGCAATACTGATTTCTAAAATTTAAAACATAAACCTAAAAATTAACTTCAAAAATGAATATTTCACACAAAAAGTTGCAAATGATGAGCACATGTGTACCTGTTTATGTGTAGTGCAAATTCTACTTCCAAAGTAAACCAACAGGAAAAGGTACAGGAAAGACCTTATTGCTGCACACTTCAGAATAACCCAGGAAACAAACATATACCCTAAGCTTTAATTGCCATTCCATACAGTTTACAGACAATGGAGAATACTGACACCACCTCTGCAAGCACCTACCTTTGGCGCCCAGGTTCCCTCTACAGCCAGTAGAGAGAAATGTGTGCTTCCACACAGCAATTAGAGCTCCCAAATTAGAAACCTAACTACTTTCAGATTTAGAAAACCTCATTTGCCTTCCAGAGACTTCTCTTGACCATACGGCACAGAGTCTAGTTGGAGGCCTGTAGCTAGTGGTGTCCCACAGGGGTCAGTACTGGGTCCAGTCTTGTTCAATTTATTCATCAATGACCTGGATGAAGGGACACAGCATACCCTAAGCAAGTTTGCGGATGATACAAAACTGGCAGGAGTGGCTGATACACCAGAAAGCTGTGCTGACATTCAGCAAGACCTGGACAGGCTGGAGCGTTGGGCAGAGAGGAACCTCATGAGGTTCAACACAGGCAAGTGCAGGGTCCTGCACCTGGGGAGGAACAACCTGATGCACTGGTACAGGCTGGGGGTTGACCTCCCAGAAAGCAGCTCTGAGGAGAAGGACCTGGGAGTCCTGGTAGACAACAAATTCACCATGAGCCAGAAATGTGCCCTTGGGGCTAAGAAGGCCAGTTAAGAAGAGTGTGGCCAGCAGGTCGATGAGGTTCTCCTCCCCCTCTACTCTACCCTAGCGAAGCCGCATCCGGAGTCCTGTGTCCAGTTCTGGGCTCCCCAGTTTAAGAAAGATGAGGAACTACTGGAGAGAGTCCAGCGGAGGGCTATGAAGATGATGAGGGGACTGGAGCATCTCTCCTGTGGGGAAAGGCTGAGGGAGCTGGGGCTGTTTATCCTGAGGAAGAGAAGACTGAGAGGGGACCTCATCAATGCTTATAAATATCTCAAGGGCGGGTGTCAAGAGGATGGGGCCAGACTCTTTTCAGTGGTGCCCAGCGACAGGACAAGGGGCAATGGGCACAAACTGGAACATAGGAAGTTCCATCTGAACATGCGGAAAAACTTCTTCACTGTGAGGGTGCCAGAGCCCTGGCACAGGCTGCCCAGGGAGGGTGTGGAGTCTCCTTCTCTGGAGATATTCAAACCCCGCCTGGACGCGGCCCTGTGCAGCCTGCTCTGGGTGACCCTGCTCTGGCAGAGGGGTTGGACTAGATGATCTCCAGAGGTCCCTTCCAACCCCTACCGTTCTGTGATTCCATGATTCTGGGATACAGGCAGCTTCAGCTTCCACCTTAATATCCTCTAAATTTAGGTATTTGGTATTACATGTTTCATGAACTTAATGGCTGGATGTGAAAAAAAAAAGTTCAGCAGCCAAAAAAGGACATAGGCAAAATTTGATTACTTCTATCCACAGTCGTGATCCAGAAAACACCTACTCAGTTCTTGCATAATTTAAATTCACCAGGTAGAACCCAGTCTAACTTGAAATGTCTCTCTGCATCAATTGTTTCAGTCCTGCTCATGTCTAAGACTACTAAACCCAAATGAGATAAAAAATGAAGCACTCTGAAGAAAGCAATGTGACACATGAAATAAACACTGTTCACGGCTGTGCTGGTTTTGGCTGGGATAGAGTTAATTTTCTCCATAGTAGCTGGTATGGGCCTGTGTTTTGGATTTGTGCTGAAAACAGTGTTGATAATACAGGGATGTTTTTGCTATTGCTGAGCAGGGCTTACACAGAGTCAAGGCCTTTTCTGCTTCTCACCCCACCCCACCAGCGAGGAGGCTGGGGGGGCACAAGAAGCTGGGAGGGGACACAGCTGGGACAGCTGACCCCAACTGACCAAAGGGACATTCCATACCATTTGATGTCATGCTCAGCATATAAAACTGGGGGAAGGAGAAGGAAGGGGGAACATTCAGAGATACAGCATTTGTCTTCCCAAGTAACCGTTATGTGTGATGGAGCCCTGCTTTCCTGGCGATGGCTGCACACCTGCCTGTCGATGGGAAGGAGGGAATGAATTCCTTGTTTTGCTTTGCTTGTGCATGCAGCTTTTGCTTTACCTGTTAAACTGTCTTTATCTCAACCCACAAGTTTTCTCACTTTTACCCTTCCAATTCTCTCCCGCATCCCACTGAGGGGGAGTGAGTGAGCGGCTGTTGCTGGCTGGGGTTAAACCACAACAACGGCACATGAGGATTTCCAAAAATGCTATTGCAGCTGAATTAATTTTTTTCAACAAGACCATAGAAGAGAGCTATTCTTCTCAGATAATATTTGAATGCATGCAGTGGACAACCAAGACATAAAGGGAGATTTGTACTCAAATGACTTCTTAAAAAATGAGATTCACAGGCAGTCTCCAAGCAACTGCCTTAACCACTGAGTTGCCACCTTGTTAGCTACCATCCCTCCCTTTTCGCTTTTTTTGTACCCTCTCAAGTTCCTTCAGAAAAGTATTGTACATAGAAAAGCAGGTAGTTGCAAATATAATAATAAAAATATAATAATAAAAAATAGGCGACATATTCAGTTCTCTGTTTTTCAAAGGTATCTTACATCCAGTTAGCATATATGGAATAATAGCTTCTCATAGACGTGATGTGAAGGAATCTCTTTGGGAATAATTGTGTGGAAATAATCTATTACATGTATTTAATAAAGGGAATTAAAATTTCAAGCAAACCATCTTCTATTGATTTTTAGAGCTTTACTTGCATACCAGCTTCCTCAAGGAAATGATATTCTTCAAGAAGTAGCTCTGAATTAATGCACTGGCATTTCATTTGGGAAAGAAATTTCTCTGGAAAAATCTGAATTAAGAAGTATGAGTTGACAATAAATTAGATTTTTTTTTTTCCTGAAATGAGTACAGATGCTTTCCTGAACTGATTAAACATGAGATTCTCAGGAAGAAAGACAGTCATATAGGTACACATGTAGGAACCCCAGGAATGCTGAGTTCTGTTCAGATCATTTTCCACATGGCTAGAAGCAAACTATTTGTTGCTCATATTTTCCACCTCTGCATATCTGCTTTCTGTAGGGGATAGAGTCAAGAATATTGCTACAAAAATAAATTAACAACAAATCATCAGTTATTACCAGACTCTTTTCAGTGGTGCCCAGCGACGGGACAAGGGGCAACGGGCACAAACTGGAACACGGGAAGTTCCACCTGAACATGAGGAAAAACTTCTTCACTGTGAGGGTGGCAGAGCCCTGGCACAGGCTGCCCAGGGAGGGTGTGGAGTCTCCTTCTCTGGAGAGATTCAAACCCCACCTGGACGCGGCCCTGTGCAGCCTGCTCTGGGTGACCCTGCTCTGGCAGGGGGGTTGGACTGGATGATCTCCAGAGGTCCCTTCCAACCCCTACCATTCTGTGATTACTGAAGTTATTAGAAATATGCCTTTGCATATTAACAAACTAAATAAATACTCAAAATTTCATGTAATAATGTTGCCATTTGAAGAATGAGATATTACAATTATACAATTAATATTCACTCTGGTGTCACTTAAGATATTTTCCTAAATATTCAGACTTTTTTTGAGAGCAAAATAAGCTTTTTTTTGTCTCAACACATTTTGTTTCATTGACTTTTTAGTCACATTTAAAACAGAATTGCAGCTCCTATTTCTCCCTCCGAGGACTGAGAAAACACCCGAGGAAAAGGATTGCATAAAAAAAATGTTGAAGCTAACGTTAAAGACACTGGTGGAAGGTTTCCTATCACAAGGGCAAAAACAATTACCACTCTGCTCTATATGCATTAGCAAATTGAATATTCCGCCCATGAATATACAGAAGAACATCCCACAGAGCTGCTTATTCAATTACAGTCGACAGCAGCCAGTATTTCAAACCAAACCACTGAAAGAGATGTGTCCCCGTAATCAGTGTGATGACAGAGAGCCATATGCAGCTTTTCAAGCAAAGAACTAGGAGCAGCAGTAACCAGCCAGCTCAGCCTGTGCTCCTGTCACGTCTACTAAGAAAAATCCAATAACATTACAAAACCAACTAACATCAGCAACATGACCGTAAGAACAAGCCATAAAACTGGATACAAAGAAGTGATATTGCAGCTCAGTGCTACCTCTGCAGCATCATATCAACGAGACTTTGACCTTGGTAAATGGATTTTGCAAAAGTGCCACTAGCAGTCCAGATTTCAGTTTTCTCTGCAATGATGTTAATGAGTTATGGAAATGCTACTGACATTTAAAATATCAACAGCTTTCCTTGTTAGCACCAGATTGGGTGGTTTGTATGTTCCTGGAAAGAGGACACAGATTAATCATGATAAATAGAAGGAAATAGCAATGTAGTGGTGTTTAATTTGGATTTACAGTTGTTAATCTTCATTAGGTTGCCTGTCTCAAGGCCTCTTTTGAAAAGGTTTCCTTTATATTATAGGTTAAAAAGGATTCTTCGGTTTCAAAAGATCTAAGCTCAATAGTTGTTCCCCTTTTACAGGTATTGAAGGTATTTATAATAAAGAATGTGGACTTATTTATAATTCATAAGAAATTTTTATAATTCCATATAAGAATCTCACTTTTACATGTCTTTGATCTATGACATCCTGAGGTAGGATTCTTTATCTCATTTTGGAAATAATTTGCTTTTTCTTTTGTTCTGCTTACGCACAGTTCAGTATGGCAGATCCATTCCCAGAGAGAATTCTTTTGAAAGTCCTCCAGAGAAATACAGGAGGTGGGATTCCCTCTGCCCATATCTTACACTTCAGGGTCAGAATCCTTCTTAGCAGTCTGCCTAAAGGGAGTGTCCCCTGGTAGTCAATGAAGAGAAATTGTTCTTTTGAAACAGAGGAAGATTCTCTTGCCTAAGCTTAGCTGCACCTGAAGAGACTTTCCCCGTCTACATAAGAAAGTGAGGTGCTTCAGAAGGATTATTTTACCCGGATTATTTTACCAGGCATATAAGAATTAGGAATAAATTGGGTGTTTTAGTGAAGTAGTCTGAAGCCCATGATGTTAAAAAAGCGTGACTGGTGTGACATTTCCCTTCCTTAATCCTCGATTTCTGTCTCAAATGTAGATGTAACAAAAATGCCTTGGGTTTTCCTTGTATAACAAATTAAAGAGAAATTTTAAAATAGCAGAAATTAAACAGCACTGGAGGAGCTAAGGTACATTTATCTCTAATGTTATCTGAGGATTTTCCCAATAAACTCCATAAAAGGTGCTATTTCCCCAGAAACACCGCAAGAAATCAGGATAGTGGGCAGCTAACTAGTACTAGGGAAAAGATCTGTCGCAAAGCAGGGAAACAAACTTTAAAGATTTCACTGTTTTCATGTAATTCCTTTTTCTGTGTTAGAGGGAAATGTCTTTCTGTGTTTCTTTTCCTTCCAGTAAAATAGCCGGGAGGAAGAAAACTAACAGCTCCTTTCTCTGCACTATAGTACTGTGCATAAGGCATGTTGTACTGCAGAAAACATACTTCTGGTAAAGAGAAGTACAAGAAGTGAGCGCTCACCAAACCATATAACTAGACCAAGACATGGCTTGGATTTTTGCCAAGAAATGTCAGTACACTGAAACGCTTGCAGCGTGCTCATCCTGCAGTCGTGTTCACATAAATCTCTACCCGCCGCTGGAACAGCCGCAGTGATGCATGGGCTACACATGAAGAAATCCGCCTGGCCCCACTGTGGCAGGTGGGAACGGTCCTGTGGGAGTGGAGCTGTTGCAAGCCAAACAATTTTTGAAGCTTTTCAGGGATTCCCCAAATGATATTGGAGAGGTAGATTTGGATCTAGGATTGTGGCAGTGCCAGGATGGAGACAGAGAGACACCAGTTCTTTCTCAGGTAGGTATAGAAGGAGTTCTCTGGTAGATATAAAAAGAGAAGCAGGGATAAAGACACGACCAGTAATTATACAGAAGAAGAAATAGCTATCTCACCTACTCCCTGAGATTTTTATTTCCCAGGAAAGCAATGAGTGGAGGCCTAATGGCTGGAGCTGTATTCTGTGAGCTTTGCACATTCCCCATACACATGCATCCACATAAATTCCCCTCTAGATAAACACCTTCCTATTGCAGGAGATTCAGCTGAAGTCCCAAGGAGTCTAGTGAGTCCATAGCCATAGGACAATCTACATAACCTTTCTCTTCAAAAATAAAAGAGAAATAAAAGGCATTTTAAAGAAATCCCAAGCAAAAAAACCCCAAGCCTCAAGCAAGAATTCTCCTCAGAAAGAGATGCCAGATATTGCCAGATGCTCCCTAAAGTCTGCTGTTGCCAGATTTTTTTTAAAAATATTCAAGATGTTTAAATGGACAGTGGTAAAAATTCTCAAAGAAGAAGAATAATGAACTCTTTCCTCCTGGCTCTATCATGGTGCCATTTCTGACCACCAGGACAACAGAACTCCATCATCCAGGAAGACAGGGACCGGCTTTCCTCCGTAAAGGCTGTGTCATGCATCCACGCAAATTACCCATACAGCACATTTTTAACTATTTAACAGGTCTGGATGCTACAACCTGTCTTTTCTCTAAGATACCCCTGGACCTGAGTGGGTATAGTGTGGGTGAACAAAGTGGTAAAGCCAAAAAGCACCAGTGGTGGCAAAGATAATCAAAGCTGCCTTCAGGTTTGATATTGCTAATTTATTTTCCATTCAAAATGTGGAACCTGTGGCTGACTTTGATATCTTAGTCACTCCAGGCACAGAGCTGAATGGAGTCTGAAGTTAAAAGGGAGAGATGTGTAAAACGTAAATTGCTACCAACTGGGGAGATTACTTAGGGTGATATATGGGGCTATAATTAGGATGAAAGGATAATGTAGGCTATCTACCAGGAAACAAGCTGAGAAGTGTTAGGCCAGAATATTCTACCCACAAATCAGATTGGAAAACCCTGGAAAACACACTGCACATCATGTTACCGTTCACAAGACTCTCTTGTGCATGTTACTATACGTGTTGGGTTTCTCACAGCACCAGCTCCTGGGTCCCTATCAGATCTCAAGAGACATCTAAGTGTGCATTTCCAAAACTGGCTTTAGGCACCAGAGCATTGAGGGTTAATCGAAAAGACTCGTACAGACAGAGCAAATGAATGATTTGAACTCAAAACCAAGCAAGCATAAATATTATTTTTAAATGTGATTTTTTAAAAGCCAGCTATAATTGTTTTGAGTGCTGACTCACCCGTGTGAGAACGGGGGGCTGGCAGTGCAGCGTAAGCAATCGTGCTGGAAGGACAACCTCTAACACGCTGGTAAAATCCATCCCCATCATTACGAGGGCAAACTGCTCGAGTCACCTCCTCCCTGGGCAGCAGAAAGTGAGTGCAGCAGAGGGCGGATGACAGCGAAGGAGAGCATGCAGAGAGCTCAGCCTACAGCATTAGCCATTTTTGCAGAAGTAAAAAATGATACAGAATTGCTGATGGTTTAAAGAGTTAAATGATTTGAATCATCATGTTTAAACTCAGAAAACTGCAACTTGCACATGGACTTTCCAGTAAGACAACAGATGGTTAGAGCTGATTGAATTTTTTCCAAAATTGATTTTTAATAAAAAATTTCCTGGACATTTCAATGGAGATGAAGTTGCAGAGAAAAGATTTCCAATATAGGCAAGTTTTTTTGTTCATTTTCATTTCATCTCAGTTCTAATAGATCTGTAAAGTTGACCTTGTATTAATTAGCTGCTGAAACAATTGTATAGAAACGTTATATTTTTTTTCTTCATGATGTTTCTCATTAGTGGATCTTTCACCCATCAGCTTCCTAAATGAACAAACGCCAGGTCAATGCAGCTGCACTGTATTTTGTTATATAAATAGGTCTGCACTGTATTTTGGTATGGACCCAGGCAGCTCATCAGTCTCAATGGAAGAAAAGATTTTTTTCTATTTATCTAATACCCATCTTGCCCAATAAGATGTCAGTCCCTAAATACATGTAGATTGTTACCAGGAACAAATGTTCTTTCCCTTTCCTGAGCGGGAAGGTCCAAATTTCACTTGCAATTTGTCATGGTGCTAAACATAATTAAGATGTGGAACAGATTAATGAGTCAGGTTATAGAATACTATCATAGGTAATGTTTAAGTAGAGTTTTGATAAACAGCTAGGGAGAATAGCCTCAGTACTCCGCCATCCTGGAGGCTGTACCAGATGATCTCTTGAGGTCTGTGACAGCCCCCAAAGTCTAGAGTACTATTAGCTGTCAGTTGTTACCAAAAAAAAAAAAAAGCTCAGAATAGAATTTCTGAAAGTAAAGAGAATTGTTCTCTGTTTTCACATTTTGTTATACGCCACTTCTTAGCACTTCCTATATGCTCAAGGTCATTTATACCACTGAAACAAACTTCTGTTGATGTGGGAGACCTTTCACCCCAGAAAAAGGGAGAGGGACATTTCTAAAATAAGAATTTAATTTTAAAGTGACAAAAAAATGGAAGTTGTTTTCAGGGACTAGAACAGTACTTACAGATAATCCGATTTCCCTCTTCACAAATTATTAGACTTCACTTTGAAGTTACTCATTGAGAATGTTTCAAAATGCTTGCGTTGACTTTTTTTGTTTGCTTGTCCTTTTTTGTAGAGAAAATGTCCAGATATGAAAGGCAAAATATTCTATGGCCAATATTTAACAAAGTTTCGTTCTTAAAGGAATGGATCACTGGAGAGAAGCTTCCCTAAATATCCAACTGTATAATCAAAATATAAGAAAAAACTGCCTCTACACAGTATTAACTGAAAGTCTCCCTTTATATTAACTTGTTTACAGTGGTTATCGATGTTAAAAGAGATTAACATTAATTAAAAATCAGTAAAAGAATTTTAGACTGAAAAATATGTTTAACAAAAACAAAAGATTTTTTAGACCTATAGTAACTTTTCTGATGTTTTCAATGGATGCATTTCAACATTCCTGTTTCATCTCATAACATCAAAACACTTTAAAGAGGACTCAATTCTTCCAGTTTTAGTTTTAGAAGTTAAACATCTAGTTGAAGTTAATTATCTGGGGCAGATATTTGTCAATCCCACTTTCAGATAATGTGGGCTTGAAGCAGACTTATAGTGTGGGTTTGAACATCTGAAAAAGTAACCCAAGGTTAACTTTGTAACTCCCTGTGTGGAAATAAATACTTCCAGAATAAGATCAATACCTATTCATACAGTAATGAAAGTTTATTTTCAAAATCAGAACTTTCCAGAGTTTCTGTCACATGTTAAAAATGTCTAAAAATACGGCATTTGTTCAAAGTCAAAAAGTGTTGTGTTGCTGGCTTTTTTTTAAATACCGATTTTAGCCGGGGGATAGGAATTTAACTTTTAAAACTGGCTGTGGTACAGTCTACCAGGTGGCTAATACGTTTTATCATGCTCATATATTCTTCTTACATTTTTCAGCCTTCTCCTACTCAATTTTACTCTCATTACACAGTGCATGAGAATTCAGCTCTCAGGGAGAGAACAGAGCCACGTTCTTGTTTTCCTATAAAATACAGCATATGCACCTACTTGAAAGGCAAGTTACAGATTTGGGAGAGGAGGGAGAGTTTTTCTCCTAAACATAGAAAAACAAAGAGAATCATATAACCTATTAATATCATGAACATGATAAAGGAGTGCATAGATTAAGTGGCTTAAAAGATGAAGTTTTTGAGACTGTTTTGACAGGCAAAGCTAAAGAGCAGACTAAACTTTATTTCCTGCACAGCAAAATACCAAAAAGCCAAAAGAATTTCTATTTTTCTTCTAAAGTCATTATGGCAGACCTACTACTGGAGTTAAGCTGATGTTGATATTTCTGCATCTTCAGCATAAAACTAGCTCCAAGTTGGATCTCACAGATAAAATCTCAAAACATACTATTAAAAAAACCCCACTTTGCTTCTTTAAATTTTCTAGATATTAAATAAATGTTCCTAGATGATATTTTTGCCTTTAATCTTCTTCAAAAATAGCTTCAATTTACTAGGTCTTTTCATATCCTCTTCCTTGCCTCTCCACCCCTTCCTCTGCTCTGACCTCACATTTTCAGTCTCCTGACTCACAAAATCAGCTCTTTCAACTCTGAATGGGAAGTTAAGTAGGGGCACGTCTGCTTGGGGCGCCCTGTTGCGTGTGTTAAACACACTCATCGGGCACAGACATCTGTGAACGTCGGTGCATTCAATAACAGTCCCATTTTGTCACGTTTGTGAGAACAGTTTAACTTTTCTAGCAACGCATTGTGGGGTTGAGGTGTAGAAGAGCTGCTGTGCTACCAGCCCTAGGATTTTTAGTATCCATGAGTTTGATGATTTTGTGTAATACGTTAGAACTAATGTAAAATATAGCAACCTTATTAATGAGGTCATCTTCTCTCTTAAATGAATTGCCAGCTGGCAAAGCACTTTTCAACAAATCCTGCAAAGGGGAGAAGGTACAGTATATTATCTACATGTCATTAATGAATAAATTGGGACTCGCAACCCACCCTTCACTCATCATATGCCTGGCCCAAGTGAGCCCCACATTTGTGTCTTTATTTTAGCACTTGCAAGTTGTTGTATCGATGTCTGTCGTGCCACCAAAGGGAATCAGTCATGAAGAGTTACTCTTAATTTTTATTTCAATCCCAGATGCCTTTAATCTTGTTATATGGCGAGTTGGCCAGATGGCCTGGGACCAGACTACTTCAGAAAAGCAGGTGGTTTCTAACCCATGGTCTTGGCAGACATTTAGATAGGTATAAATAAAATATATCCTAGATGATAATAAAGAATCAAAAGAACATATTATAAGGGTATCATGAAATGTTTGACTATGTTATTGTGCCTTATATGCGCTTAAAGCTACTTGTTAGAACGCCTGTTAGGAAAAGTGATCTTTTCCTAATGATGAATGGAGATCTCAGAACTAGTGATTCTGCCCTACTTTTGTGGGAAGAGAAAGTAGAAGAAAGTAATAATTTTGCAATTCTTCTGTATGATGAGGCACAGCTGCTTGGCAGAGCTTTCTGAAGATAGTAGTTAAAGTGTGGATGTGCTTTACTGGGACTTTACTTTAATCCGAGCCCGATCTGTGATACAACCACCATCCAGATGATGGAGTGAGCCAGGGTTCAAGCTGGGCATCAGCGTGGTGCTCACAGGTTCATTCTCAGATGCGTTGGAGTTGCAAGTTCTTCCAAAAAACTTTGTACCAGAGTAAGAATTGAGAAGGGGCTTCAGCATGCCAACTTGGGAAATATTTTTAGACAGCAGCAGAAACCTCTGAGTTCAGGAGATGAAGACAACCCAAGTGCAAGGGTTTGCCGTTTCTCTCTGCTGGTTGTAGAACAGTAAGTACAGCTTAGAGCAAGAGACCACTTTAAAGCCTTGGGCTTTCAAGTCAGACATGGATGGGGATCAGACTCCCTGCCTATATGGAAGTCGGGAAGGTGAGCCACTTGGAACCTATCTTTGGAAGTAACCTCTGCAGTCCTCTGTATTATGATTAATGTTGAAAGATTTCATTAGATGCTACAGTAGAGAAGAGTAGCCCAGTGGGTTTCATTCATAATCTCCCTTGAAGAGTGTGAGAAATACAAAATGAATGCACTTTTAAAGCTGTGCTGAAGATCTGCTGCCAAAAAGAGTTGGGCTGGTTTTCTAGTGTATGTGCTAGGATTTAATTTCTGTCAGACAGGAATGCTATGCTGAGGTGGAGTGCTTCAACCACCGATCTTCTCCTGGAGTTAGTTGCCTGAGTTAAATCAGACTCTTCTTATGAAAATAGGAAGAAAGGCACTCTTAAGCCAGTGCAGTAGCAGCAGCTTGTGAAATAAAATTCAAGTGCAAGCATAGGGATGTAAAAACCAGCTTCCCAAACCCAAAGCCTCAGCCCTTCGACCCTTGTACTTCCAATATGACACACACCCAGAAAATCTCCAAAATCTTATTTCCACCTGTTTGGTTGGCTGTTCACCAGCTGGGGCCTGCAGATACCTATTGTACAGAGCCCCACAGGTGGAATGAGAGCAGAAGGTCGGGTTGGAGAAACTGCTGAGGTTTAAGGTCAAGCTTCATGTAGTTTTTTGACACTGCCAAGAGTAGGAAGTCACTGTAAATGGGTTTTAAAGACTACATGTTCTGCACAGGTGTTTAAAGTAGCAGTTTGGGTGGGATAAACAAAGGAACTTTTGTTCCTTTGGCTCCTACATCCTTATTTACAGCAAAGACTCCAAAAGCCATAGATTTTAAAGTTCAAAGACCACAGGTTTCCCATTTCCCTTTGAAGAAGTTTGTTAATTCAGCTCTACATACTTATGTAGTTTAGCCAGGCTGCATCAAAGAAGATTGGGGATAAATAATGTATTACACTGATCTGTCAATTAATGATTAATTTCCCTTCAAAATAAAGAAATAAGTTGTATTTCATCAGTCTCAAACTACTGGTTCCATTTCATTATAAATAATACAATACTTATGTAAAACACACACTTTTTTTGGAAAGCTTCCAGCAAGAAACAGTCAGAAGGCAAACCAATAGCATTTTCTACTTTCAAAAACTCAAATATAATAAATATGCTTGCAGTGGACACACCTGTAAAGCCTATTCTGCTCCCTTGCTCCTCATTTCAGTGCCTGTACAGACATTTTGGCAGATTCAAGCGCAGACATACACATTGTTACATACACTTTACATGTACACCAACTGATTATTCCACCCTAAAAGCCTAGAAAATGAACAAGCTAGACAAGCAAAGGAGATAATGAAATCTTCATTTTACAGCTGGAAAACTGAGTCAGGGAGCAACATTAAAAGATTTTGCAGAAACCTCACAATAGAGTTAGAAACTGAATCCATTTTTCTTGAATCCAGCACTCTTAATCATAATGCTATATACAGCCCCAAGAAAAGTGACAACTTCTTCTGCAACTAGGGGCAAATATACACTTTTTTCTTTATTAAAAAATAGCATTTTTTATTAATTTTATACATACAAAAATATATACATATATATATCAGTTTATTTATATATATACTAGCATCCTTTTATATTATATACATAAAAATTAGAATCAGAGCAAAAAGTAATCTGTAAAAACAGAAAATGGAGCTATGCCAGATATACATAATTACGATGCCTTACTTTGAGTAGTGAAAGAGCTTTGGCAAATGTGAGCAAATGGTTCTAAAGGTTGTGCCTATTATGTTCAAATTAATTTTCAATAATAAAATTAAGTCAATTAAAAAGGCATCTTGGGAGGTAGAGTAGGATAGCCAAAACCATATCAACTGCACGACAACACAACTCTAGCAACAGCTGAGTGGCTGCCAAGCTGTATGCCAGTGTGAAGGACAACAGAAATGTGTGAACAACAGATTTGGGAAGAAAGGTAGAAAAAAAGACACCTGTGATTACCATTCTAGCAAGAGGATAGCAGCACAAGATCTATGGGAAGACCTTGATTGACCTATTTCGTTATGTATGGAACGCAGCTTTAATGATATCCACAGGCTGTGTAAAACCAGGAAGGATTTCCTCTTGTCTCAGAAAAAATCAGCAAGTTTTGGAACACAGAATTAAGCAGGTATCCTTTTCTTTTATTTTCTTCTTTTGGCAGCAAATCCTCTACCTTTCACAGTGAACCAGCAAGGATCTCTTAATCTCCCCATTGCAACTGAGACTAATTTAACACACCAGAGAAAGCACAAGAGAAATAAGCTTTATTTAGAAATCAAGGAGAAGCTACCATGGAAGTTTTGCTTTTCCGGTGCTCATATCCTCTTACTTCTCTGCTCCAAAGTGCACAGATCCTGTGGGTTCAGCAGAGTCCCAGTGCACATCCCAACACTTTGGAAGCTGTTGACTAGGAGATGTTTGTATCCCTCCAGAATCAACTTGACTGGGGGATCTTCCTCTTTTCCTCACTCCTCATCTATGAAGGTCATCTACTTTTGAATGCTTGACAAATAACGTGATTTCTTCCATTGTACTCTTACTGGCTAACATCAAGTGGGAAATACATTTGAATTATTGCACAAGGGAAACAGTTTTGCTGCGGATGGCACTAAGCCACTGGCCTCAGGAGAACATCAAGTGGAGGTCAAATTGATACTGGTATGTTTTAAGACAGCCTCTCTTGTGGATTTCAGTGCTGTCTGCCAAGGCATGGGAACACAACAACAACCACATTTGCTTCTGTGACTGAAAAACATTTTCATGTCACTGGAGATGGCTCAGGTACTGGCAGTAGTGTAGCTCAGTATCTACCTGCCTGCCAGACAGCCCCCACTGAATGGTATGTGAGCAAGCTAATTTGAAGCTAGGTCTAGCGTAGCTTTGTGGCAGTGCACTAGCAATAGCTACAGACAGCGAGACGGGAACCATCTGCAATACACATTGCAAGGACAACCAAAAAAGAAATGTCCACAGTAGTGTGAAAGCTGGAATTAAGATAGAGAGTTGTGCTGGTTTTGGCTGGGGTAGAGTTAATGTTCTCCATAGTAGCTAGTACGGGGCTGTGTTTTGGATTTCTGCTGAAAACAGTGTTGATAATACAGGGATGGTTTCGTTACTGCTGAGCAGGGCTGACACAGAGTCAAGGCCTTTTCTGCTTCTCACCCCACCCCACCACCGAGTAGGCTGGGGGTGCACAAGAAGTTGGGAGGGGACACAGCTGGGACAGCTGACCCCAACTGACCAAAGGGACATTCCATACCATTTGATGTCATGCTCAGCATATAAAGCTGGGGGAAGGAGAAGGAAGGGGGAACATTCAGAGATACAGCATTTGTCTTCCCAAGTAACCGTTATGTGTGCTGGTGCCCTGCTTTCCTGGAGATGGCTGAAGACCTGCCTGTCGATGGGAAGGAGGGAATGAATTCCTTCTTTTGCTTCGCTTGTGTGCACGGCTTTTGCTTTACCTACTAAACTGTCTTTATCTCAACCCACGAGTTTTCTCACTTTTACTCTTCCGATTCTCTCCCCCATCCCACTGGGGAGGAGTGAGTGAGCAGCTGTGTAGGGCTTAGTTACTGGCTGGGGTTAAATCACAGCAACAGTCTATTACAGATATGGTATATTCTGTATGTAAGATACAGCTGACTGGAAGATTGGGCCAGAAGAATTGCATGAGTTTTAACAAAGATAAATGTGAAGTCCTATATCTGGTACAGAAAAATCCCCATATGGAATTATCAGGCTGGGGTCTGACTGCCTGGGGAGCAGCTCTGCCAAAAAGGCCCTGGGCGTCCTGGGTGACAGCAAACAACGTGAATCAGCTGAGTGCCCTGGCAGCAGTGGTGAAGGCAAAATGTGTCCCGGGCTGCATCACCAAGAGTACAGCCAACAGATCAAGGGATGTGATTCTCACTCTTTACTTGGCACTTGTCAGGCCACACCTTTGGTCCCCCCAGTTCCAAAGAGACACAGAAAAACTGGAGAGGGTCCAGGGGAAGACTATCAAAATGATCGGGGGTTGGAGAACTTGACATGTGAAAAATGGCCGAAGGAGTAGGGTTGTTCAGCTTGGAGAAGACAGGGCTCAGGGTGATCCAACCATGGTCTGCCAAAATAAAAGAGGCAGGTAGGCTCTTCACATGGCTGCATGGTGACAGGACAAGAGGTAATCAGCACACGTTGCTTCGGGGGACATTCTGCCTGGATATAGGAAGGAAAACTTCCATTCATCCAGACTTATCAGCTTCTGTGGGAGGCAGCATACTCCTCACCGTGTGACAGAAACTCCCCCAGACCAAGCCCTGGCTCCACCATCGTCCTGCTGGCACTTCCCTCCTGGTGACTCAGTTTTTCACATCCAGACTATGAATATGAGAGGAAGACAAACTAAAGTATTACCTTCCTGTGTGAAGTACATTGAGATATAAAGATGAAAAATACTGTTCTGGAAATAGGGATGAGGTTTATTATTATTAATTATTAATGAATAACAACTTATATTTAAAATTAGAATGTTTCTATCCTCAATAAATATCTATTTAAGAAGCAAGTCAGTAAATTGCTCTAAGTGACATGTATTGTAAATGATAACAACCACTACACAAGCGTTTGTCCAGCTCAGTCCCAGATGGTTACTCATTTACATCATTTGTGGGTAAAAGCTGAAGTGATTCAGTCATGACCATGAAACAGCTGGCATCTTTTCCTATCACTTTGGTACTACTAGCACTGGGAAACATCACAGAACCTGCAACGCATGTGTGAAAATGCCAAATACATATTTATGGCTCTTTAACTATTGAAAAGTTCTAAAAACTATAACTATGAACTGGAGAGAAGGAAGGCACCAGTATGCTATGGTTTAATATTTCTGAAAAATTTTATTATTGTGACTAGAGGGTTGAGTTCAATTAAACACTTAGATGTATTTTTTTTCATAATTTTGAAACTTTTTGCTTTATTTCTCTTGGCTTAAACATAATAGGGATCTAAGATCCCCAAATGACTATGTAAATTGAGAGCAGGGAAGAACTGAAGCAGCTGTTGGGCTGCCTATGGCTAAATAACATCTGTGGACAAGGTATTTGCAATGTAAATTCCACCTCATTTTTCTCTATCTAGAATCCCTAATTCAAAGCCTAGCAAAAGTTATACAATTCTTCTGCAAGCTTCACGCATTGAATTTATAGTGAAGATCTCATTCTTCAAGTAGATCTGTTTTGAAGACAAGTTTTGGCACTTTACTAAAAGATTTCGCCCTTATTGAATGTTTTTATACTAAGGAAATTGTTTTCCAGTATTTTGGTACTTTTGATCTTGTTTGTGAATTAGTTGTTTAAAACTTCCTTAATTTCTTCTGAGTTTTGGGTTCACACAGTCTCAGTTCTCTTTGATCATTTCTCCCCAAGCACTTCAGCTTCCATCTAGATTACTTTAACAAATCCCATTCTATTCCCATAGCTAAGCCTCTCTGCTGTTTCTTCCAATTGGCTACGAAGTCAGACAACTTTCCACTTTGTCCTCTGCACATCCTCCCTGCCCTTCAGAGTAGAAGCCCAAATTCAACAGCACAGGTGGAGAACATTCATATTTCAGCTTAGCCTAGAGCCCTGTAGCTCTGCTTACGGCCCTATATAGGGCACTGGTTTTGTTTTTCTAAGTAATAACATGTGAGTTTGAGTCCTTTGAAGCTCAGCCCTAAAACTTAGTTTCCATACTTCCCGGGCTAGTGCTTTAGCCCCTGTGAAGCGCAGGAGAGAGAAGGGCTTTCAGAAACACTTCTCCCCTTTTCACTTACTGTTTGCCAGCTTAAATATCCTCTTGCTTTAGTTGTTGTGTATCCCCACCCAGGGAACCCAGACAAATCTATTTTCCATGCATGGTTTTCAGGCGTTTCACATGAGTATCTGAATTTCCAGTCTGGTGCAGGGAAGTGCCTGGTAACTCCGAGTATTGTCACACTGTGTTCTAGATCCACAAAAGGTTCTTTACAAATATCCTGTGACCCACATGGGACCTCTCCAGTGGAGCAGAGGAATCAGCCCTGTGTAGCAGCTTAGCTACGGCTACCGTTACCTCCTTTTCACTCTTTTCTCTATAGACACTCTTGCGTTTGAGTGCGAGGGGCCATAGCGAGTGTCCCCACCTGTCATTGCTATTGGTTGGGAAAAAAAATAAAGAAAAATTGACACAAATCTTCAGATCTGAGGTGGCAGGTTGAATAAGTAAAGAACAATCATTTCTCCTTCCATTTTGATCTCTGTTAAACAGCAAAGAGCAGCACAAAGATAATTACATTTAATAACATCAGATTGATGTGTCTTCATGAATGGTAATATGCCACTACTTAACAGTCTAGCTTTGCCACAGCATTGCAAAGACATTGTTATGCCCATATAATGTCAGAAATGCTTTCTATTCTAGTTGATCTTTCTATAACATTTGTTTAATCATGAAGCTCCGCTTAGCTGAACCTCTTTCAATAGCTGCTCCTAACTGTGGATATGTTTTGTACTATATAATGTTGATGATATATGATAAATACAATTTCTTATGAAATTTCACAGCAAGAATGATAATTGCTTCCTTTTTTGTTTTTTAGTACAGCAGATCAATAGTTGTTCTGAGGAATAAAAATCATAATAATTATATCTGTGGATACTAGCCATGAATGCAAAATTCAGTTTTAGAGAACACTGATCTTTTAGAAATGTTAATTGTTTCCAAATTCCCCATAAAAAAATATCTTCAGGGGGTATTTCATATACTTTATATGCTGTCTTGAATGTTCTGGTTCAGATCACAGCTCCCAGTATTGGTAAACTAGCCATCCATATAAATATTCATCTTTGCTTCAAAGACAAAGGATTGATACCTAATGTGAAAAAATAAGGGTAATTAATAGCAACAGAAGTGTCCCTACTTTACAGCAGGTCTATAGCAAAGGCAAAATAATCAGAAGCAGGTAACAACGGCTGCTCTAATCTGTACATTTCTCAAAAAAACTTCCTGCCAGTACAGTGACAGAAGTATCTGTTCGGTATGATCCCAGGGAAATGCAGAACCCCCCTCCTGTGGCGCCGGTCGCTGTAACGACATTTAAGGAAGGTGCAGCTGCAGGCGGTGCGGGTGCCGCTTTCACACGCCCTGGAGCTGCACCGTGGCTGCTGCTGCAGGAGCGTCAGCGCGCTGTGGGCGCTCCGGCCGCGGCTGCTGGGGAAAGCCGCAGGGACCTGCAGAAAAGCAGGCACGTAGAAAAATCTGCCCGTGGTTCAGAACTGCTGGCATGCAGCTGAGAAAGGGGGCTATTGCACAAGCATTGAACCCCCACGTTGGAGGTTTTGTACCAAAGGATCTCTCTCTTTCCATAGGATATATGATTCCTGTCCAGAACCATCCGGCTGCTGCTAATTGCACAGATTTTGTAGGAAACAGAAAAGCAAATACAGGAGTAATAACTATGCTCGGTCCTACACATAAGGAAATGCATGTCATTTCCCTCAGAGTGAATAGGAATCTTTTCCATCCATTTCTCTGCAGCATTTGGAAGACTCTCTGTTTGTTTGTTTTATTAAATAACCTTTTTTTTTTCCCAGCTATGTTCATATTGCACAGCTCTGGTAGCGTTCACTTTCCTGTAAATCTAAAGTCAATTAGGCAGACTGTTTTAAGCTGTATGCCAGCCCCTCTCTTTTCCCCTCTTCCACTTTCCTCCAGCATCTTCGTTCCCCTGCCTTGCTGCCCGCTACAGCTCACAAGCCGCAGGCGACGGCAGCCCGTTCATTTACACGGCACCTGTGCTCAGTGCTGGTCCTTAGCGCGATTTCTCCCTAAAGTGTTAACACTTATACCGTGTATAAAAGCTCAGATTTGTCATGTTTAACATCTCAAGTCCTTACTTTCACCAGCTGCCATTGGCCGTGGCTCCCTGGAGGACAGTGTAAGAAAGAACATCAGGTGTTAGTCAAGTCCTTCAAAACAGTACTAGGAAGTGCTTAGAAACTATAGGGCTGAAGCACAATATAAGAACCTGTATAGACTAAGCAAAGTATAGACACATATTCATCAGCAGCAGTAATGCGCACTTCATCCTCCACGTAGAAGGCCAAGGAACAGGTTTACTCTCACACCATCCATGCAATGCTCATTACAGGTGGTGACGAGGTGATACACAGGACTTTCTCATAGAAGACTTGTGTGGTGCTGTTATTACCTTAAATATTTTGGAGCTGGTTACATCTTTGGGGTAAACAGAGCACATTAAAAACCACTAATTGCATAATATACATTTTAAATACATTGTAATTTAAAAATAGCCTAGTTATTAGCATATCTAAATTACGCACTTTTATGAACTCTAAGTAGATAATACGAATTTTAATTAGGCCATTTTTTTCTGTAATAAAAGGGAAAAGAATTTAAAAAGGATGTAACTTTTTACTAATTTGTTTCCTTCATTCTGATTTCTCAGCTAAATAATGAATTATATTAGAGAAATGCCTTATTACATATTTGCCCAAGAGACCTGAATGGCTCGATAGGAACTGCTTGTTCTTTCAAATAGCCAAGTCAAGCTAATTAAATTTCAGGCTAAACTAGCTCGTCCAGGTCAAGTCCAGCTGAATTTCTTCTCAGAAGAGAAAGTTCATTAACTCTACTCATTCATCAATAATTTCCCATAAATATCATTACTTACACAATAACTTTATGCTGTTCCTTAAAAGTGCTATGAAGAATATGAGTGCTGAGATCATTCAGCAACAGATAATACATCAGGAAAATTAGCAGTCTATGCATAGGGTCCATCTGACAGGTGCCGCTGCTTGATCTGGTCCAACCCAACTCCATGCTGATTGTGGAAAAAAACTAGACAGTATCTCACAAGTGGCCTCCGTGATGCAAGTGGGCAGAGCAGAGGAAAGCCGTGGGAGGCTGAAAGGAAATAAGCAGCGACTCAAGCTCTGATCTCACACTAGGTGAGAGCAGCATCATTTAGCATGGATGCTCTTCCATTCCTTTTGATTCCCTCCTCAGAAATAATGACTATTGGAACTCCTGACTGCCCTGTTCCCAAATAATAATCTTTCAGAGGTAGGTTAAATACACAGCATACGACAGTTCAAAGAATTGTGTGCCAGGATGCAAATAGCTCCAAAATGGTTATGCTTAAACTCTGAAATATTTCCACTCGTGCCTGCACTGGGCTAAGTCCTGACTACCAGTTCCTGTGACATCCTTTCCTTTCTCCTCCTCACACCCTGGGAAGAAGCTCACTGTGTTAGCCAGAGGGAGTTCATCCAGGAAGGATACAGTTGGACGAGAAGATGTCCAGGATTCCGAGTAATACCATAGCACAAACCCGCAGCACAGTGTGGCCAATTACATTTAAGCCAATGTTCAAAGCTTTTTTGAACAAGGCTTTTTAAATTTGTTGACAAGTATCACTAAGAGGAAAATCATTCTCTGCCTTCAAACTAACTTACTAAAAGGCAAATTCACAAACCTACAACTGGGCTAAGGTAATGCAGCATCCATTCCTGCAAACTCTCACTTCATCTAGCATAAAGTGAGTTCTTATACTCGAAATGGGGATGAACAACTTTATAAAGATAAAAATAGTAAATTTAATGATCGGGATAGCATTGGAGGTTTTGAGGAACTAGTCCTATGAGAGAGGGACTTCCAGAACACTGCCTCTTCTTTTACCACTTCTGATTTCTGAGCAATATATTAGTATCCTTCTGCATCATTACTATGATATAAATATCTCTTGAGTCGACCTGTGAGATTATCCGCTGTGAAGACATATGTCATTTAGTACAGCAGCTGCAAGTGTGAATGTTTTGACCAGACTTAAGCAAAAATAAAACAAAACAAAACAAAATAAAACAAAACGAAACAAAACAAAACAAAATGACACTTTGGATTTTGCCTTTACTATTTAAATTTAGGACCTGGGACAATATTCTATGTCAATGATAAAGCCGCTATTATCTTCTATCATGAAGAATCAAAGTGTTAAATTGTAGAAATTGTGTTAAGAATAGGGTAGAAGAATCACCATGTATTAGGACATGGTCACCATGAGCTATACTAGGCAATACATCTCTCTAAGTCTGATGCTGCAGAGTTTTTATCTTTTCAAAGTCTAAAATTCATAATACTCAAGTCATTTCTGGTTAGAGGATTAGTTCCATAGGTGATTAATTGTGGCCTGAAAAATCTTGCAGGAGAGAAGTACAGCACTGTGAGCAGGACAACGGTAAAGAACTGTGTATGAAGACCAAACATTTTTAGACCACATCATTATCATTGTCTCCTGATGCATGAATCAAAAATACCATCCTTCTAATCTGACGCCACTACTAACCCTGTCTCTGCATGGAGTCTCTCTGAGTTCGTTTTTATAGATTTCATGGTTTTATTGCTACTGTACCCTGTTGGTTCAATTCCTTTTTGTTTTCTCACACCAGAAAAAAAATGGCCAGTTCTTGCAGGCTGATAAATGTAACTTCTTACATCATAATCACGTGTCATTAAGGGAATAGTGTTGATTATGATTACATTGCCTAGTCTGAGTATCTAAACATTTCTAAATAAGATCTTTAGACATGCCTATAGCATTTAAAATAAAGTTAGTAAACTTTTTTTTGTAATTAAAATGGGATGAGATAAGAATTAATCCTTGATTAATTAATTAATTAATACAGGTAGAAGGGAGAAATGCAATTGGATGAAGTCACAGTTCTACATAAAACATTACCCTTAATCTATATATTTTTCTAACAGGAGTGGTGTCCTCAAACATCTACTAATGCATCCTATTCTCAGAGAGTAATCAGTTATTGACATACAACATAGGTAATTTGACAAAACAGTCTGAAGAAGGTGTATGGCCAGTTAGAACAATCTTTTTTCCTCTTAGCCATGGAGTCAAATCTCAGTCGTAAACTGCTGGAAAACTTCAATGGTGATACTACTTTCAATTCAATAAATTACTAGACTCATTCTTAGCAAAACTTGCCATTGATCTTCTCATTCACCTGTGTTGGTATGCTTTAATTTACTACATCCTCATCTTGAGCACTGTTTTATTGTTGTCTTGATCCAAGATCCCGGGGATTTCTGGCTGAGGTCCTCAAAGCAGTTCCACTGAATTCAGCAGGAAAGACTGCAGAGCCAGGATATCAGAATCAGGCCTCAGAAAGAATAAGAGTGAAATTAGAAGAACTATGGATAAAAGTAACGCCTTAGTAATTAAAATATTAGAGCTATGGTTTCTGTCTGTAATCTCTTTACAGGTAGTTGTAAGAAATTATTTCTACAACTCGGTAACGTGATACGTTATGCTATAGGATGTGTGTTCACCGTGTTCCTTGAAGGGTACTATTTTTAGAAGATGATGGCACATGTAGTACAAGGACCACCCTGAGCAGCAAGCAATAGCTGGCAGCAGGTGAGGCTCATGCTTAGAAAAGCCATCTGTTCCTGTAACCTGCATCAGCGCTCACCAAGCGGCATCCTTCCGACGCTGCAGGCAAAAGCCTGTGAGGTCCAATCCTTCACCAGCACGTCTCTCCATGGAGAAGCTGTGAATGCCTTGCCACCCACTTGCTTACTGGTATCAGATTGTTCTTCCAAACTCACCAATGTTTCATTGTTCTTTTAGTACTCTGAAGGATGAAAATAGACCAAAGGTGTTTTATTTCAGGAAGGAAAAATCTGTTGGTAAAAAACTGATGCAACTTCACTGAAATAAGTTAATTTACTGATACTGATATGAATTCTTTACTTGAGAAGTAACTTTCATTGATGATTCATTTCAAAAAGAGATCTGCAGAATACAAATGAGGTGGTGAGAAAGGGTAATGAACATTTGTGCCATCTCTGATATCAGAATGATGTAAGGGATCATACCTACATGTCAGGTCATACCTTGGAAAATGTGAGTTGCTGACTTGGTTTCATCTATTATTCACCAGTAACAACAATTGTATATGACAGTCATAAGCATCTTAATTGAAACTAATTACTTAAACTCAGGAATGTTTGAAAAACCCATGTTCACTAATTATCAAGATCATTCAAGATAAAAGGAGTCCTGTACATGACTAATTCTTTTAAGAAGGTACTTTTAATTAAATTTGATTCATGGACTAATTAGCAAATGTACTTATGCAGTCTATAAAAATCTATTGTGTGTTCAAAGAATAAGAGTAGTACATGGATAGCAAAGACATTGAATCCTGCTCTAGGATCAACAAGCAGAGCAACCCTGTACATGGAGAAGCAAAGTCACCGTAATAATAAGCACATCAGAGACTGCGTAACATTTGTTCAAGAGGCACTTGGACAATGCCCTCAATAACATGCTTTAACTTGGGCAGCCCTGAATTGGTCAAGCAGTTGGACTACATGATTGTTGTAGGTCCCTTCCAGCTGAATTAGCCTAGTCTTTCTATTCCATTCCATTCCATTCCATTCCATTCTATTCTATTCTATTCTATTCTATTCTATTCTGATAAATAGATACATGTTACAATCCCACAGCATTACAATCACTGGAACACAGCAAAATTGTTGCTTCATATTGCTCGATCATTTTGAAGCCCTGGAGCTGGTGGTGTCTTTATCCATTCTTTTTCTTTACTTTTTTTTTTCCTGTAAAAAGCACATGAAACCACCACGGTTACATCATATTCCTGTCTCCGTGCTGTATCACAAACGTCAAGTGGGAAATCTGAAGTTTATCAAGGACATTAGTCAAAGCCAAGATGTAAAAATTGGATTGTGTCATACATGCACGAACCACAGAAAGCCATGTCATATAGCTTTAAGGAGTGTAACATTTACCACTTGGGAAAAGAGGTCTTGCAGTCACCAGTGACAGGTCTCAGAAGTCATTGGATCTGTGTTCAGCAACAGCTGAAGTAAGACAACACAACAGTGAGCAACACAAGGAAGGATACTGAGACGGAAACAGATACTGTATAAAACTTTGGGACATCCCTATCTTGATTATGGTGTGTAGTTCTGGTTTCTCCATCTCAAGAAAGACAGAGTGGAGTTAACGAAACTACAGAGCAGCGTCTCTAAAATGATGAAGAGGATGAAGAAGCTGCCTTATGAGCAGAGACAAGAAACGCTGAAATTTCAGTTTGCCAAGGGGAAGACTGGAGAGTGACATGGTCAGGATTTACAAAAATAATTTAGGTTGGAAGATGGACTATACAGAAGACCTCAGGAGGTCATCTTCTGACTTCAGGAGGTCATCTAATCCTACCTCCTACTCAACACAAGGCAACTTCAAATTTACAAGGTTATAGATGAGGACAGTGTGGAACTGGCATTCAGCAAGTCCAGTAATATTACAAGTAGGGAGAACAGAAACTGATTGGCAATAAGTTTAAAACAGATAAAAGAAAGTCCTTTTTTTAGATAGAGAGTAATGAGAATTTCTGTTAAGATGGGTTATGGAGGCTGATAATTTAAGCATGTTCAAAAAGTTGTTAGACAAATTCATGGACAATAGGTGCATAGTCAGATTCCAAAAGCGATATGCAGGGATGGACCCTGTAACATCCCTAATCTAATTCTGGGAGACAGCAAGGGCAACAGCCTGCAGAGAGTGGGGATGCGCACGCTCTCTTCCCAAACAGCATCTCTAACAGCCACTCCTGGGAACAGGATAGATGGAGCACTGGAGTCACATTATAGGTAATTCCTTATGTTCCTACGCCCTCTTGAACAGCTGAACAGCTCTGCTGAAAAGCTTATGTGCAAAACTGAGTCAGAACCTTTTTTTTTTTTTTGGCCTGCCATGCCCTATATACGTCTGAATCACTATTTATCCTAGAGCTTTAGAAACAGAACAGGCTCGCATGGAACTGTATGATCATAGGTCCCCGTCCTTTCCCTGCATTGTTCGGGGCACCAAAAACCATGAGGCTGAGACGACGTAATACTGTGTTGTCAGCTGCAGGACGTGCCATGTCTCCCCGCCTCACGCAAGTTACGAAAGCACAGTGGATTCATCCCAGCCTTGCTATTTCTGCTCTTATATTCTGCAGATTCTAATCCTAAATGAAAACTGAGTAACTCTCCTGCAAAGATTGCCATTTCCTGTTATTTCCAAAATAATATCTTGAAAATTAGTTTCTCAGAGGAGTCAGTGAATATTTCTTAATACTGTGAGATCTGGTCATTTCAATTTACATATATGAAACAGATCTGCTTCTTTTGAATATGGCCTAGTCCACATTTCAACTGCCTTTTGGATATGCATTGACTTGCATCTTGATCGATAAGATAAAAAAGCCTATTTCTTGCCTTCTTGCAGAAAAATATTTAAAAAGCTGTGATAAATGTTCTGTGTCCCAAACTAAAAATGATATCTCTCCTACATGTGGATAAACAATTTCCTAAGCAACTCACAAAAAATATTACATACAGAGATATTACTGCAGGCTTTTAATTTCTTTAGGACTTTCATGCTTGCTTTCTTTTAAGCAGTGAAAACTTATTTCAATTACATATGGGAGAAAAAACCTGTCAAAGGATAAATCCTGCAGAAATTCACAATACTGCAATGGAATTTTTTATGTAGTTTTCTCCCAAATTGTGTTAGATGAATTAAAGTCCACAGTACTTTGCGGGCGTCAGAGAGTACTGCTTGATATCTTATGAATATAATCATTGCATCTACTTAGTAATAAATATTTTTATGCTGAAAAGCTAAGGTGAGTTACTGGCTAACAGAACAGCGCTTGTGTGTTCGACTAGGGGAACTTGCACCTATTGTTAAGCAGTCTCTTCATGTATCTTCAAAGGCAACGCTGGCCACATACACCCTTCAGAACACAAAATATATGGGCATTCCCCGAACATAGGATCTCCCTTTTCCCTTTTCTGTTTCACTTGTTCTGCCTGTCTCACTGGAGGACAGAAGCCCGTTCCCGTTGCTTACACTAGCTTACATTTGGGTTGCCAGTGACCTACTTTCAACAGATGGAGAGAGAACAGCCCATCCTTATCCTGGTGGTTAGTGTACTTCTCTCTGAAATAAGCACTTTGCATTTAAATCCTGCAAGTTCCTGATCTCAGACAGGCCTAAAATGGAGGTCTCACATTCCGGTAAGTGCTTTCAATAGCGGGCTGCACAGCCCCTAGGTGACTCTCACCACCTTACAGGCAGCTGTGGAAGTTCCAGCTGTGAATCCCACTTTCACGCAAGCACCTGCCGCCAGGCTGCCGGTCCGTGCGCGAGCCTGGCAGACCCCTGGGTGCCTGGCCACAGCCCTCAGCCCTGCCATGCCCATCGGCTGCTTTAGCTTCAGTACCTACCTCAGCACCAGGAATTCTGCTCCCAGAGCTCTTAGCTGTCAAGTCTGCAGGCTTTGCTGCAATAATGCCTACATCTCTTTCTGAATGTAGCCCGTGGGCTTTGTTGGCTTAACTTCCCCTCTAAAAGATCAGAATAACGTTTGGTTCCTATCACTTAGGTTAACCACATTAAAGATAGGGAGAAATGCAGCCATTCTGGTCCATTTTTGCATGGTTATGTACGTCCTTAAGATGGCTAGACTACCTGTCCATTCCTTTTTTGTTCAAAGGAGCTAACCTACCAAAAAAACCCCTCGGTCCAGCTCAGCAGTGAGGCATAATCAGCCACTTCAGTGAAAGAAAGAGGAGCCCACTTTCTGCAGGAAGGCTTGTCACAGATTGAGCAAGAGGATGTGCTTTCCTCAGTCCTACGCCAGCCTGCTCCAGCACGCTTTTAGCAAGCCCTGTGCTGCTGAAGGTGCCCTCTGGAATTCTGTCATGGTTTAAATCCTATTTCACATGCTGCTCTGTGATAGTCTTTTTGGGTCAGCATAATGCTGTGGGGTTGTTCCCCCCCCCCCCCCCCCCCGATATCCATGTTTTGAGTCCTCTTTTTATTCTTTTGGCTCAGCCTTACAAAGCCATAGTGTGCACTTCTATAGCTATGCAGATGTTACTAGATCTAATCTCCTCTTCTGTCTCCTACGCTGCAGTTTCTACTTTGACCAACTGTTCTTATTCAGCAGCTCTATGAAGCACAAGCTGAACAAAACCAAAGTAGCAGCTGTAAGATGGCGCGGCTGTTCAGTGAGTGATGCTTCTGTGGTGGTCTTCTTCTGACTCTATTTACCATCTACCTAGGACTTGGCGAAGAATGATAAAGCTTCTCATAACTTGCTAAAACCGTCATCTGAGAACCGGTTGACATTTATTTATTTGCTTTTTTAATGTTCCAGTGGAAAAAGGGGACATACCGTGGCCAACTCTGGCTGCGATCCCCTTTGATTTTTGTTCTTTTTGATCTCTGTCCCAACACAAAAGGTCACTCGTTAAATATCAGAATTACTGAAGCTTTTTCTTCTCTCAAGATAGGCAGAAATATATGCACTTGAGGAGCCTGTGGTTTTTACCATATCACAGATGGTTTTTCATCTAGAAGCTCTGTTTGGACTCCTGATATTTCTAGTCAGTAACTACTTATTCTGCAAACATTTCTGTGGATTACAGTGGAAACAATTCTGGAGTCTGGTACCAACTAACGCGAGGATAGAGAACACTGATCTCCATTTTTAAGGACAGGTCTCAGGGAAAGTCCTGAGATGGCTCTTATTTACTGGACTGCCTGAAAACAGCCAAGGAAGCTATGCAGCAGGATTATCACCCTCCTTTTAGGTTTTAGCCAGTTCATGTAACCGATTTAAAAATAAAATAAAAGCAGCCTTTTCTCCTCCCTCCCACACGCCACGTTTTTACTTCTCTGCAAGCAGAGCCAGCGGAGGTGTCAGAGCTCGGCAGAGCTCTGGGACCCCGGCAGCCCCCCACCCAGCAGACGCGTGCCGCAGGAGGCCAGCCCAGCCCGCGTGAACCTCCCGCGCATCCCGCGTCCCTGCTTCTCCCACTGACTGGAGAGGGAGAGAAGATGACTACAAACTAGGTCCCTAAGGGCCTAAAATTAAGTGAAGGGAGGCCATGCCTTAGAGTTCACAAAGATTTTTTTCAAAGAGCTCTTGAACTCAGCCTTAATTTGCAATTCAGGGGCTACATTCATTTGCAAGCGTGTGACTAAAATTTACTTGGCAGATAATTCTACTTGAACTACCTACATTTCATAGCAGACCTAAGGAAAGGAAGAAACTTTTCCTCTGCACAGGCTGTCTCTAGGAAAAAAAATAAATTAACCTCTTTTCAAAAGAGGTTTATAAAAACATAAAATGTTTATTGATATGTTGCAAAATGAACAGCATGTTTGTTGCATTAGCCGCAAAAATGGTGTTAGAAATCATTCTCAAAAGTTAGCCACAGAGCAGACAATGAAAGGAAACATGAAAAAAGAGCGAAGCCAGCCCATTTGCTAC
Source organism: Phoenicopterus ruber ruber (assembly GCA_009819775.1). NCBI lineage: Eukaryota > Metazoa > Chordata > Aves > Phoenicopteriformes > Phoenicopteridae > Phoenicopterus > Phoenicopterus ruber. The sequence goes on from CM020217.1 coordinate 115,777,739, forward strand.
TTGTATATTGCTCACTTAAGGCCCAGTCGTTGATGGCTTAGATATGAAACAGTCTCTGCAAATATGTTCCTACAGAAGTTTAAAATGAATAATAGCTTCTGCACTGGGGCAGGCTACGAATCCTGCTTATGGAAACTTCAGCTGATTTTAAAGCCTTTCTGAATTATCACTGGGTTCTCTCTCATGACCAAGGCCATATGTTAAAGAGGTAAAAACTGGCTATTCCTGGTGTCCGCCCCACCGAGTTCCTGCCAGTCTGAGCAGGTGGATTGCCTCCAAGGATGTCAGTGCCCACTGGTATAGCTTATAACACAACTAACAGCAGCCCAAAGGCTGTGGTGAATTACTATAGGGCTCAGAGGCAATGTACAACCACTTAGACTCAGAAAGACACATTTTTCTGCAGCAGAGACAGAATGTGTATGAGAGACTCTGTGCCTCTGCCTGCTAAAAACCCAGAGTCCGGGGGTGGGCAGGGAGGAGGAAGAAGGAGAGGAAGGTGCTTCCTCAAACCATCCCTCAGCTTTGTTGCAAAAGATCATAGGAGAATTCATTGCTGTAAAACAACTGGGTAACAAGAATCTTATTCTTTGTTCAGTGGAGTGAAATTTAGGAGCCCAGAGGCAAATGAGAAAGATAACATCTGTCTTCTTCAGAAGCTTCAACTTCTGTAACCAGGAAAAAGCACTCCACAACTCTCTAGCATGAGGAGCCAGGACATTCAAACCAGCCAGAGCTTTGAAGGGATTTGCTGTCCTCTTTAAGTGAACACACCAAAAATACCAAGAGAGCTTTGAATTGCTAGGTCATGATTTATGACTTTTTAATGAGAGAAAAACCAAAGTGGGACAGACTAAAGTAAAAAACCAAAAGTTTGAAAATACAAATACATCTCTTCCCTGTCTGATATGTCCTTGAAAGTTGTGTCTGTTTCTCCAGTCTAGCAATTTTTGGAGGCTTCCTGGGCTGCAATGAATTTGATGCAGTCTCTTCTGCAGCCTTTGGAAAATCCCTGTGGTCTCGCTATGGCTACTCCCAGATCTCAGAATTTCCCTGGTCTCTGTGCTTCAGTCTATTTTCTTCTATGGCCCACACCACCCTCCCACCCCACGCTGAACATCAAAAGTTATTTGTTCCCTCTGCAGAGCAGAGATCCAAACCCTTGTTCAGCAAGGACAACCCTGACACTGCAAAAGCTGGCAATCTGTTCCCAGTTTTTCTCAGGATCTCTGTCTCCTCACCTCATACTCTACAAGCTTTTCCACGCACACATCCGGGTTCATTCCACCTAATCAAAATGCACATGCAGCAAAGAAAGATTTCCAAAGTCTTTGGATATTACGTGGTGTGAAATGTCATCTTTAAGCGCTTTTTCCTTCCCACTGACTATAGAGAGAGATACAGATAACTACACTTCTAGCGTAAGTAGTGCATTGCTGTGTCTAACATTAGATGAGATTAATTTGGGCTATATTACTTAAATATTCCATAAAGACATCTCAGCATGAACATTAGTTGCATTCTGTGCCACATCGACTACCCATCCTTTAACCAGCTATTTTCAGAGTTGGGGAGATCCTTCTGGATACATTTACTCTCTCAGAGGTTTAAGTACAAGCCTGGCATAACATATCTGTTCTTTTTTTTGTAGCATATGGCTTTGATTTGCACAGCTTACACATGTCTTTCAGAAATCCTGTCTAAGCTTGAATACTGAGGTGTGAGGAATGTGGTAATTTAAGGGTACGTGTACAAGAATAGCAGGCTCTGGTGGCACCTGTCACTTCTCCTTTTGACCCATGCTACAAGAGTTAGCCCTCAGACCATGCAGAAGTACTGTTGAATGAAGGTTCACTACACAGATACATTACAGCACCATCAGAAATACAAGTACTTACTTTGGTCTGATGGGTACTGATAGTGACAGAAATTGCGTCTAACTCCTCACCGAGTAAATTCACTTTCCCTCAGGAACAAAGTGTCTTTTAAACTAGAGTCTAATGTTATCAGAGCATTCTCCAGTAAGGCCAGCTTTTTTAAGTCAGTAGAATACACCTGTAGGATAACCAGGATTAATCTCAAAAGGTTAAGTTCAACAAGAGTTTTAGGCATATATCTGACACAGAAAAAAAATGTACTTCCAACATTTACACTGCAGCGTAATCTTCCACTTGCAACCTCCTCAAGTCCTGCTGCTGCCTATGTCTATGCTATAATCATAGAAATGATTAATCCTCATTCTGGATTCTCCCTGTCCTATTCCCCTGTGAAGCCAGGTCAAATGGGTTTTAAAATACTCCTCAGATTAAACTTTCTGCAAAAGATCATGATGATCGACCTTCCAGGATCACATCTGTGTCCATTTTACCCAACTGCCAGAGCACCAACCTGGCAGGTAGGTTTTTATTCCTTTTCTCCCTGCTGGTTTCAACGCAGAGACTTGGCCACGCACGCCAGAACAGGTTTCTAATTCTCCAAATTCTTGGGGTTTTTCTGAGAAAATTACCCTGCATCTTTCATTTTGACATTATTTCACTTAATTTCTTTAATTACTGATAAACCCAGAGAGAAAGGTCGACTTTTCAGGCTCTTGGTCTAGAAGTACTATGAGAACTGAGTAAAAAGAACCACATTCAAGTCCCTGCTCCAGGGATTAATTAAATACCCAAAGCAGAGCAATTTCCATAGAGTTATTGACGCTGTGCATCCCTGCACTTACAGCACTTCCTTACCTATACTCTTTTTAGCTATCCAGAAAGTCTGGTCATAATATGCAGAGGTCTCTCATCATCCCCCATGGACTCCCTAACCACTAGCCGTATACAGATTTTGCTTGGGGGAAGGTTTGTTTTTGTGGCTTTTGTTGAGTGGTTTTTTTTTTTTCTCCTGCTTTGAACATTGAACTCCAGAAGAATTTTAAACAGCAGCACTAAGCAATTCTGGCAAATTCTCACTCATTTTGTTGCTTTTATTTTGCCTAGGCCTTTCCCTGTAGATATCAGACGTTGGATGCTATACATCAAGTTTCCACAGAGCAGAACACCCAAGAGTTAAGCGTTTCAGCACTCAGCTTTGTAATGCTGAAGTTCCTTTGCAGATTTATCTTCAGGCGTACCATGAACTCGAGTCCCCTATAGCCTTTTATAAAAGGCTATAAAGGAAATGCAGTTTGTGAGATTCTGATAAACAAGAAAAGCTGCGTGCTAAAATCTGAGCTGTGTTGAAATGTGAGCCTCTGGGAATACCATTAAAAAATAAATCTAAGACAAACCCCAAACAGTTCTATAATGCTAAGATATACGTTCTCTTAACACAATTAAAACTTCTTTTTCAAAACTCTGAATGTGTTTTCTCTTGGTCATGGTCTTCTGTAACACCTGAGAAAGCAATACCACAAAAATCAGGTGGTTTCTGATGAGCTAGAAATGTATAGATATTGGTACTGTGTTCTAGACAGTCATGCCTTTAAATACACCTCCTCTAACAGTTCCTCAGAGATAATAAACAAAAAGAATTTCCAGCAAGCTCTGTGATGAGAGATAACAGATGGGACTGCATAACGATTTTAGCTGACGCTACACAAAAGCACTGCTCCCTGCTTCTTCTGAGCAAGGAGCCCATGCTGCCGTGCAGCTTTGCTGATTTGGCTTCCAGGTGGAAGCGAGGAAATGTTCCTTCCTCAGAAGAAATCCCAGCTGCTATCATTTCAAAACAAAACACTCATTAGTAAGCAGGTTCTGAAAATCTCTTTGCACTGAGCTTTGGTGACTTTCCAAAAGATATTCCCAAAACTTTGAGCATTTCCTTGTTTCCCTGCTCTGAACAAAACACCAATACGTTTTACTTTCAGACAGCACTGGACAGACAGAAAATGCACAAGCCGATGTACAGCCAAAATGGCTTTTCAAAGCATTTAGCTTCTGTGCTGCTACAGCTTGATGCAGGTGTCCCTCTGACCCCACTCAATTTTTATCAGCAGGACAGCACATGGGGAACACGCTCTATTCGGATACAGAGGAGAGGTGGAAAGAGGGGTCACAATCTGGAGGCTTCCCCCTACCCTGCCTGTGCACTTATTCATCTTCGTGCAGAACTCTATTCTGTCAATAATTTTCCCTATAAAAGAGAAGAATCAAACTAAAATCTTTCCAGCTCGCCTCTCTCCCTCCATTTTCTTGGATCCCAGATTTGTGCATTTTTTTTTTAACTCCATCGACAGACATCTTTCATTCAAGCGATACCTCACTTTTTCATGCATTAAAAGCTATACTTTAGGACTTGGAAGAAAATATTTTGAACCACAATGGAGGATTCAAAGTGAGTATTCCAGTGCTTACTTCTCCTCCCATTTCCTTTGATGTGATCCAGGAATAACTCGAGGGGAATGGAGCTGCATTTTACCAAAGTTAGCATAAAAATGGTCAGAGTCAGAAGGTCTGAAATGAATATATTGGTGCTTAATGTAGCTAGCAGAAAATGTTCAACGGATTCAGGTTATTATAGCAGAAAGGCTTATGATGACTATAGATTGTAATAGAGAAGCTATCAGAAGTTTGTGCCACATGCTTTTAAAGTGTCAGTCCTTTCTTAGCCTCTACTTCTGTTCCAGCTGCTTCTCCAATCACACAAGTGTCCTTCTGATCCCAACACGCTTGGTAGTCAAATAGATACAATTATGTACCGCAGACTCTGGGGCCAAACTCTGTGCTGCAAGTGGGATGTCCTGGGAATAACGTCAGATGTGAGAAAATACAGCACAGGCACAAGGCTCGAGGGACACAGCAGGCTTCAAACCCCTCGGAACAAAACAAACTCTATTATTTCCATGAGCTGAACTTAAATAAAACAACTCAATGGAAGAATTACTTCCATATATCTCCAATTTATAAGCTGACAATATATTTTCTTTAACAAACGTCTGCTGCTTCAGATTTTTACTGTCACACGTTCGTGAGATCAAAAGCAGAAGTTGACCTTTAGATATTGACTGAGGTGACATGTAGGAATGGGCTGTGAAGAGACATTAATGAGGATCTTCATTATTTCTTCTGCTACACAGGGTAGGGCAGGCATGCAAAAATCATTCTCAAAAAGTTGATTACTCATGACATTGAACAAGCTCATACATATCGAAGATAATTCTCATATCCCAGATGAAGCTTTTATTAATGGCTGCTATAAAGACCTTAAGGGTTTCGTGGTAGTTGGGGTTTTTTTTCTTCTTTGCCAGGTAACTTCTCTTGAGAGAGAACAAACATGAATTCAGTTGCTAGTTACCTAGTACCAGTTACCTAGCTGGGATTGAATTCTTAGTTACAGTGAGATTTTTTCACATTGCTGCAATAAGGTGGGGGTATCATACCTGCCTTAGGTCCCTTTATACAGCCAGAGGTATTAAAGGCACCACAGAGTGAATGTGAATCCAGCCTTTATTTTTTAATCAGTGCATTCCTTCTCACAGAACTGACATATTTAAGACAACTCTGACACACTTTGCTATGCTTGCCTCTCCAAGGGCCCTCCTTTTCCCTTTCCCTTTCACCTGTAAACTTCCTAAACACACTATAAATACCTGCTGCCCTTTTTCTTTCTGTTTGTCCTGTTTTCGGCTGGGATAGAGTTAATTTTCTTCCTAGTAGCTGGTATAGTGCTGTGTGTTGGATTTAGGATGAGAATAATGTTGATAGCACACCGATGTTTTAGTTGTTGCCGAGCAGTGCTTATACTAAGCCAAGGACTTTTCAGCTTCTCATGACATACTGGTGAGAAGGCTGGAGGTGCACAAGAGGCTGGGAGGGGGCACAGCCAGGACAGCTGACCCACACTGGCCAAAGGGATATTCCACACCATATGACATCATGCTCAGCATATAAACTGGGGGGAGCTGGCCGGGGGGACATTGCTGCTCCGGGACGGGCTGGGCGTCAGTCAGCCGGTGGTGAGTGATTGCATTGTTCATCACTTGTTTTGTATATTCTTTTATCATTATTATTTTTATTCTCTCTTCCTTTGCTGTCTTATTAAACTGTTTTATCTCAACCCACAAGGGTTGGGGTTTTTTTTATTCTCTCCCCATCCCACTGGGGGGGGCGCAGGGGATGAGCGAGCGGCTGCGTGGTGCTTGGTTACTGACTGGGGTTAAACCACAACACTGTTTCATCCCAGTGTCTCCCCAATTCATCTTATTCCAATAACATTTAAATCAAACTATTGTTGTCAATGGAAGCTGCCTAAATATCTGTTTCTGAGGGAAGGTATGAGGCAGGTGTCTAAGCTTCCATTATAGACAATGAATTGAATTAGTACAGTCAGTGGAGCCTAGAGAGAAATTCAGCTGACAAGAAGCTTAATTTGGTTGACTAAAATGTAGGTACTGAGTGCTATTTTAGATGCTCTAAGGAACACGACACACATTGTCATTAGGTTGTCAGATATGACAAACTATCTACAAGACGTCACTTCTATCCTTGAGCACTAGATGGAGACCGGGTAAGATACCATAGACCATCTCAGATAGCCCTAGATGCCAACATCTAGGCACCTGTATCCTGCCATGGGTGTCTATTTCACAGTGAAATATGTTCTTTAAGCCATATTTACAATCATGTTGCAGCTTTTTTGTTTTCTTTTAGAAAAAAATGCGATGTCTCTGTTATCCTAATTTAATTTCTTTCTTACAGATTTTGAAACTAGGAAGCCCTTCACATTAGTAACATCAAGAGTTGACTGAAGGGGGAAGGAAGAAAATACTTTGCCAGGACAAGAACTAGAGACAATTGTCTTGTATCAGTTATTCAGAAGAAGATGAAGGGGAAAAGCTTAATGTCAGAGATCAAGTGCAAACTCTGGGCAGATCTGTTCTGACTAACATAGGACCATGGAGCACAGAACCAGTCTACACCTCTTCTGCTACACAAAGCTGCACCAGGACACGTTCCCTGGTCCTTTACCTTACTGGTATAGCACGATCACACCCATATGTTATCTTGCCATTTATAGCAGGATAACTGCATCCAAACTGTGGAGAATAGTTCCTGTCCTGTCTTACTTCCCAAATGGTGCCTGAAATTGTGGGACTTGCTAGTTGCCTGACTGTCAAAACCAACCAGACACTAACGGTTTAAACGTGATCAAGTTCCTTTGTTTAACTGAACAGTGCTGACATCCAAGGCATAAAAGGAACATTCAGAGATGACAAAAGCATTGCAAAGAAACCAAATGATTTTTTTGCATCAGTTTTTGCTGTAGAAGAAATTGGGTAGATTCCCACACGAGAACCCTTGTGGGGGATGGAGGGACTGAGCAGGGAATTTCTCCAAAATTGAAGGAACAGAGGAAGTGAGCATGGTACAAGTAGACCAAATGAACTCCAATAATTCACCAAAACCAGAGAGAATTCATCAATGTATTCAAAAAGATCTGCAGGATGGAGCAGCTGAACTGCTAACAGCAGTGTGTAACCTCTCACCTAAAACTTCCCTGATACCCGAAGAATGGAGGCAGGCAAACATGATGCCAATCTTTAGAAGAAATTTCTGGGAAGGTCAGAAGAACTACAGGCCTGTAAGATGAGAGCTGAACAAGACAAAGTAGTAGAAGCTATAACAAAAAAAACAGATGTGAAAAATAAGCTTTGAGACAAGTCACCTATAAAGGGGACACTTGCCTTGCAAACCTCTTGCAGTTCTTTGAATGAGCCAGCTGAGCTGGCATATGGATAAAGATGAATTATCTGAATTTCCCCAATCCTTTTGATAAAGCCTTTCAGCAAAAGCTTTTAAAGAAATTAAGTAGTTACAACAGAAGTGAACATTTGCAAGCAAAAGAGAAATTGTGCTAGCTTTGGGTAAATAATTAGCTAAAAGATAAGAAACAGTTAAGGTTTCCTAATACTGCAGAGAGGTCAACAGTAACAGAGGGCTGTGCTGTTTAATAGTTTTATTGAACAAAATGGAAAAGCAAGTGAGCTGTGCCATGAAAAATTTTCATGATGTTATAAAGTTATTCATGCAAGGAAGAACAGGGTCTAATTGTGAAGAATTACCAAGGCTTTCACAAGATTCAGTACCTATGCAATTAAATGGCAAACGAAATTCAGTGTACATAAACATAAAGCAATGCACATGAGGGAAAACAATCCTAGTTTCTCATAAAAAATGATGGGCTCTGAGCTGAGCATTACCGCTTAGGACTGAGACCTTGGGATCATGATAGATAGTTCCTTGAAAACATCAGCTCAGTACTCAGTAACAGTCAAAAAAAAAAAAAAAACAAAAAAACCTCCCCCAACTGTTAAGAATTATTAGTAGAACAATAAAAAATAAGAGAACAAATACCACTATGCCACTATACAAATGCATTATTCACTCATCCAGGAACACTGTGTGCATTTCTGGGTTTTTTTCTTTTTGTCTAAGGAAGGGCATATTCAAGCTCGAAAATATTTAGAAAAAGAAGAAAAGGATGATCAACGGTGTGGAAGAATTTCCATATGTGGAATGACTGAGTAGGCTGGGGGTCTTCAAACCTGAAAAAGAGATTACTTAGGAGAGTATGAGAGAGATATACAAACCGTACATGGCAGAGAGACAGTGGAGATGAATTGGCTGTTTACTATCTTCCTGTATGTGCTTAATCCCAAAAGGAACTCAGTCTTTTGGACTGAAAGATTATACAGTTTAGATCAGACTAAAGAGTTAATCAGTGCAAAAAGGAATGCTTAATACTCTTGATTTATTTCGCCTTTTTAGTTCTCAATTTTGCAATACTTAGAAGATGTCTGTTTTATTTTTGTGGAGAGATAAAATGGACATATAATTCTTTGCATATTTCTTTTATATAAAAAAGTCCAATATTTGGGCACTAGGGATCATAAAATGTGCTAAATTAAGCTTATATTATGCAGCATCATTTTGTGTGATGGCGCCACACTGAATTATACAGGAAAACTGGAATGATGAAGCATTATTACTAATAGGTTATTATATCATTCTTCAACTTTCTATATTTCTGAAATAATTCTGAAAGCAGAAATAAACCATGAAGGAACACTATATTTGAGAAAGAAAAATACTAAAAAAATACGCAGTGTAAGAAAAGAGGAAACAATACGTTGGTGAGTGTGCACATCTGCCTTTGTGGAGAGCTATACCTATGTCACAGGAGTTCTGTCGCACTCTCTGTGATGCTCCAGGGTAAAATAAATATTATAGGCAGAGCTAATAATAGTTTTTATTAGACCAACAGGTATGCTCAGAAAAAGCAGAACAGCTTTCAGGCACACAAGCCCTACAGATATGAAAGAAGCAGACAGAAGTCTGCTTCCAATGCTTTAACAAAGCACTGACTGCCTACGAGCTCTGCCTGCTAAAGCCGAGACTCAAGCCAGAGCTTCTGGAGCTCAGCAGGTGTACACAAATGCTCTTGGGGACAGGTGATCAGTGTGGCTACCTCCAAAGCCAGGAGAAAATATGGAGGTAAAAAGAATTATGGTTTCGTGGAATGGAAGAAGAATCAGACAGAAGTGTTTCCTGAAGTCCTCCCATCCTAAACTCATCCCTTCCACACTCTTTTTGTCTAGAAGAAGGCATCTTGCACTTTCCCCTTAATCTCTCTGAGATTGTCCTGAAGACGAAGGACACTCACTCTATGTTCTTTCAAATATGACTGTGCTGGAGAGGACACAAGAAACTTGAACATTATCTTAAAGAAATTACGGGGGGGGGGGACAAAAATGCAGGCAGGGAGAGAAGGCAAAATAAAATGTATTTGTGCTCAAGAAGAGCTATACAACAGCTGGGCTTTTGTTAGAACAACAGTTGTAGCAGAGGATCTACGATTCACAAAAAGAGATGCGTGAAATCTTTTCAGAAAGGAACATCACTTGGTCATTTTTATGTTCAATTTTGTATATTTCTGCCACAGAATTAAGTTTTTACTATCAAGAGTAGTCACAATATTCACATTTCTAAAGCTAGTCCTTTGATTTGGCATCAAATTTATGAATGCAAATTGCATACAAACATTGAAACTTATACAAAAACATGCTTGTCAAATACCATGTTCTTGTAAACAAGAACATCATAATTTTAATACAGATTTTCAGCACAATTCTTTTTCATAGGATTGCCAGATGGGATGATGCATTATGCCACACTGACGGAAAGGGAAAAGCATCACCCTTGACCTGAGGAACACACTGTAGGCACCATGTTTTCACTGTAGATAAGTTGTTACACTTTTCAGAGCATTAAACTGTTTAAATTAACCTTTGAAGTTTCTTTGCACATATTTGTCCATAAGCTGTTTAAGCTGCTACAGCTCAGTGCAATAATGAAAGGCAGAACTGTAAACAACGTATTTACCATCAGCATTTCCACCCCATCTAATCCTCTAGGTTTTTGTTACCTTCCATCCATGGGAATGACAGATTTAGCCCTTTCAGAACTACACTATTTTGTGTAATAAAAGCCATGTGATAAAAACCAGACAGCTATATTTATTGTTTTTTATTATTTTGGTGCTTTCTTTTGAAGTGCAAAATTTTCATCATTCCAGATCAAGAAATTCTGGTGCCAACATGCAAGCCTGAGCCATCCCATTCTTCGTATTTTGCGCCTGTTTTCTTGACTCATGTAGATGAAGACAGGACTTTTCCGTAAGCATCAGAGTATGTCTCCCTCTCGGGCATCCTCCCTCTGAAATGATAGTCCCCTCTCAGGACATGATATGGCACAAAAAATGGGTATTTGGGGAAAACCTCTTTGTGTTTTTGCCCCCAGTTGACCTGGCTCCCTATTATGACAGAGTTCAGTGGAAGTGATTCCCGTCTCTCTAACTGCATGATCTGCTACATGCCCCATGCAAGGAAGGGTTTCCTTACTTCAGAAATATATGCATTAAAAACATCCAGGACTTTTTCCTATACTTTCGATATGTTTTTAATATGGGACATAGGATGTAAGGCTGAAATAGAGGCAACTCTCTTGCTACCAGTTCCTTTCCCGGCTCTGCTCCTTACAAGCCCAGAAATGTCTCTTGGGCATCAGTAGCGGTGGGCAAGAAGGACAGATCCCCGTCAGCCTTCCCGTCTCCAGGCTGAGCCAACCCCACTCGCAGCAGTGGCGCTCCCCCAGATCACTCGTTTTCTTTTAGTGAACATCACCCCGGGCCAGTGGCTGGACAAAGTCTGGCGTGGTCTGTCTATCAGCGTTATAAATGCCTTTTGTGGATTGCTGCAGGGATCTTGGCATATCGTTGTGATGGAGACATTTATGCTAGATGCTGCCCTAACACACAGAGTTCAGTGGGACAGTAATACTGTAAATGAAGACAGACTTCAAATGGAAAAGTCACTATGGAAAAGTAAGAATGCGCACACCATTTTTGATGAAAATTGAACCTCAACAGCTTTAAATAACTTGTCTGAGGTCAGAATGAACTGAATTATGAAATAAGGCTAGTGAAATGTCAACCCTAATTAGGGGTTGTGGTTAAAATAATAGCACCATAGATGAAAAATACGTATTCAAAATGTTCAGTGATAAATGCTAACCAGGGGAAACATATTTGGATACTATGATGTTTTGATGATACTATTTAGAGATGAGTCTTGAAGAACAGCTGCTTTCAGAATAATTTCTTGACAATTAAGATCATTTTATCTAAGTATCACTAATGCCACAACAAAAGATAACACAGAAGATAAAGGGACTTCTTGCTATGAAGAATTTACAGACTAAGTGCTAAAACTAATTTCTAAGTCTCCATTTTTCAATTATGAATAAAATTAATACAGAAATAGTCAGTGAGCAAGGGCACTCACTGTGTCACAGTAGTTTAAAAGCATTTTATTTTACCTTGCATTTCAGAGCAGTCTAAGCAATTAAATTAACAAAATGTTGTAAAAAATCTCAAATGGCATTTTGTGTTGTAAATGTACGCTTTCATATTTTATTTTATTTTAGGGTTATTTGGAAGAAGAGTCATCTCTAAAATAATTGAATGACATGCTCTTGAATTCTAAGGCATATTCGTTTCCTGGTTTTATAACTGCAGATTTGTGTACATAGCTCAGGAATACTTTTGTGAAAACTGAACCTGAAATATCTACCTTGGTGCCCTGGAGTAGCTGATAACTCAACTGTTTCCTCAAGTGTCACATCTTCCTGAAAGCTTCTTCTGCACCGACGGATTCTTTCATTCATTTGTTCATTCAAAAGATCAATGTTAATCTTGCTCAAGGAGATGAGTAAAGAGATGAACCTGGCTCCTGGCAGCCCTCTGAGTGCTGCCGCACTTGCTCATTTCTGTACAAATACAGGTAAGACCTTGTTCACCAATGTCGGGATTACAGACATGTCAACCCAGAAGCTTCCCTGGTTAAAATATTCTTATTTATATATATATTCATGAAGAACAGAGGTGGACTATAGAAATAAATTTTGCTTCTGGATTACATCAATCATCTATGGCATAAGATCAAAGTCAGCTCAGAGCTAGGCTGAGAATCAGACTGAAATTTCATGAGGGGCTCACATGAAGTTTGAACCTTATATGAAAAAAATCCATTCCTCTGGTATTTAAAGATTTTCATATTCAAGATTATCTATTTTCCCTCTAAATTAAACTAAAATAAAAGCATTCAAAGCATATTTAGATTTTTTTATTGTATTTGTTTCAGTTTGAAAGGGGGGAAATATACTCTTAGCTTTAGTTGCTGTCTTGTTTCTTTTATATTTACTTATTGAGGCGCATTTATGCCTATTGGTGTAAAAGACAGTGCTCACTTTTCATATTGATCCCAAAATTGTTGCTGTGTAAATGGGAATTGCCTAATCTCAGCAGCGTAATCTTAGATACATTTTAAAAATAGTATTGAAGAGGAGAAGCACAAAGAGCAAGAGAACAAGAACTGGCATGAACAGAACTGTCTGGAGGGATACTGTATTTCCCTCTTAGCCTGGCCAGACCCAGGGGTACACACCTTTCCAATTAGCTACAACAAACCATAGAAAGAAATCTGGCTTTCAAGCTCCCTGGAAAAATTTGGTAGTCCGGGTATCCTCAGCCATATACTTTGGAAGGCAGCTACGAACTCTGAGGGTAATCGGGTGTGAGAAGGCGTCACGTCTAGCTGGAGCTTGGGCCACTCTGGGATGTCACACTCCGGCACAGAGCTGGAGCGTTGGATTAGTGAACACTGACAGTTGTTACTTAACAACTAGGGTTTTATAATCTAGGGGAAAAAAAAACACCACCACAAATCAAACCCACCACGTGTTGGTGTTAGATTATGTAAAGGAAACTCTTTAACCTCCAGTAGCCACAACGCATTCCTATTCCATTTGATGCAATGGCTTTAACCTTTGCTAAAATGTGCAAGTGATTTGGTCCGTATTAATTAAATCATCAATGCCCCACTAACGTGCTAAGCTCCTCACGTGTTTCACTGTGTTGAATCTCACCAGACTTCATTGCCCTGACAACACACAAAGTTATTTCGCCGTGCTGCAGAGCAGTAACGCCTCTTACAGAGCCACAGGCAGGACTCCGCTAATAAAAGAAACCGGGCTGGGACACGGGGACTTGATCATCCGTGCCGTTAAACTGTTAGGCTGCTCCCTGACCATTTTGGGCACCGTTCAGAAGTTAGCAGAGCCTGGGCAGCACTTCCAACGTGCAGCCTTCACGCTTTTAAGGGTAACAGGATTAAATAGTGCAGATACGGGCTATTCTATGCTACAGAATGGTCCCACGCTTGTTTAATTCCCTGGTACAGGCATGGCCACAAGGTCTGCCTCTCTCTTCCCCCTCCGCAGCGAGCTAGCTAGTTATTTCCCTTTCTTTTTAAAATCCTCCCTTCAAAACCTCTTCTGAAAGTTGTCAAAATGTGTCTTACCTGTTTAAAACAGGCTGGAAACCTGTACTCGTCACACTGTGGTGAGATCTGTTAAAACAGTAGAATGAGTATGAACCTGAATGTAAGGAAATTTGAACTCAACTGCTGCCTTCACTAAGGATGCTATTTGAGACACTGAGCAAAATAACTTGATTGTGGGTAAACCTTGTGTAGAGCAAGACAAATCTGAAAATAGATTATATTCTTTGTACATTTCTCTTGAATAAAATACATCTTAATATCGATACACATTGACAGCATTAATAATACAGATGTGGGTTCGTATTCTGGTATTAAGCAATCCCTAATATTTTTAATGATTTTTTTTTCTGATTATTTATTTTCTGGACATTAGAATATATAACATATGGCCTAAATCAACCACAAACTATATTTTAATTTTGTAACTGTTTAAATGCTTGTATGAGAGAGTTTCATAGAATAAAAAGAGATCAATGATCTCCATCATAAGAGAAGGAATAGGACTTCAGTGATCTAAACTCTATTATGCTTTTAAACCCTTTAGAAAAAAAACTTATATTGCTGGTGAAAGATAATCTAAGATTTAGCAGATGATCCTGATTGTGATTTACAGGTAATCTCTGTTAAAAATGCATATATTTTTCCAAGGCTGAATTTCTCCACCTAAAATTTCAGTGACAGAGGAGTTTGTTTTCCTTATTTTGTGTATATTCCACACAATATACTTAAAATATTTAAGTAATTAAAGCAAAACATACTTGTACTTGTTTTAGTCTCTGAGATGTAAATCCAGAGACTAAAAATCCAGTTGCGTGGATTCCCATTGACACTAACACGACCTGCACCTGCAACCTGGAGAGTTGAGCTGAACCTTTGCGACACGAAGACAGAAACTTCATTTATTTCTAAATTAACTGCTCCCCGCCGAGAGGCAGAGTATAGCCTGCACACCGTACTCACGCCACGCATCTGGTCGTAAGGCACTCGGTCCTCCTTTGTATTTCTGATTTCTTATCCTTGAGTTTTCGCTCATGCATACAAAGGGACGAACAAGCAAAGCAGGTTTTGTGTTATCTTTGTGTTTTCCAAGTGAAGCAAAACAACTGTAGTATAGTGATTAATCTACTCCAAAATATATTATTTTGTCGATGCGCTGTGATGATACCCTACAATATCAATTCAGGCTACCTTCACATTAATCAAGTGTGTCTGAGCCAGACCACTGATTAGTTTGGGAAATGGTGAAGAATAATAAATACAACAAAAAGCATGTTTGCACTCAGCTCAGACACGTAGCAGGAACATGACAGTAATTACTTATCAGCACTTTCACCTGCAACTATATGCAAAAGGGTTTGTGTTTTATTAGGTGCAACAGGTATCCCAGGAAAGGAGTGAGGCACCTGGAGAGCCCGCGCACGGGGAGCCAGAGCTGTCCCGGGTGGGCAGCGCACGCCCAACGTATCCACAGAGGGTTTCATTTTCTGGTGCCTGTCAATCTCAGACCTTTCACGAACGCAGATATTGCTTTTAAGGATAAAAACACTGAATTATTTAAATCTAAGAAACTGGCTGCCAGTTACACACATTAATTGCTTATCAATAATAGTTTCGGTTAAATACATGATGTTTACAGCGGATAACTGGCAGCTACCTTGCCATCACCGTTAGTGTCTCTATTAATTCTCTGTGAAGTTTGTTCTGCAATTACTGATTTTCCAGGTGAGCTGATAAGCAACTGAAAGCCCAACAGCTACAGTGAGATTCCTGAGGCATTCTCTTCTGTTAATAATGTCAGAAAACAACCCAGAAGGCTAACACATTCTTACAGTAAACTTGAGGGGGTTTACTAGAAATAAAAATTACTTGAATTTAGGATGCTAATACTGGAATTAGAGCATGATCTTGGTAGAGATAAAAATCTTGCTATTGATTGTCTCTCTGAAATGGCAAATGATAGACAGAAAAAAATTTTGGCAGCCAGGTACAAATTTTCTCCAGTTCCTTTCTCTGAAAGTTTGAAAATTCTATAAAATACTAGGTAAAGAGCTTCTTGCTATGATTTACTCCAATAAAAAGTTTGCAAAAAGTCATGGATAAATTATGAATATTTTAAATATCTATTAAAAAAAAAAATAAAAGGAATGCCATAGTATCTCTTGCATTTCTGTGCAAATCTTGCTTGGTAATATTTTTGTAATTCCAGAGGAAAAAAAAACAAACTCAAAAAAAATGGTCGGAAAAAGCTGAGAGGTTCATATCGTGCTAGCATAGAGAGGGCAAACCAATTTCCAAGAAATAATCAGAGCTAGAGGTAAAGCTGGCAGGTGAACCTGATCCACCCTTTTGCTGTGCTACAGGACAGCGAAAATGGGAAGGGGGAGCGGGAGAGGAGCATGCACAGGAAAGAGGGTCGCAAAAACCAGGCAAAGGGCTGTAGGTGCTGCGCACCTGGATGTCAGACAGTCACAGATGCAAACTAAACAACGCTGTGGCTCCTTTGCAGGCTTCCTAAACGCTAATTCACAAAACCTTGAAAGCAAACCAAACCCCCGAATGATAATATTATTCCTTCAGTAAACAAGGGTCCAAGAAAATATGTAAGCTGAAGAGTTTTGACATTCTCACTGCTTTCCCTGACGTTAAACTGGAAGAGTTCTTGCAAATGCTGTATTTGTTGAGACAGGACCAGCATGTCCTCCTTTGGGTTTACACCACGGATGAGGAATAAACACCTGCCTTTGTTTTTTTACTTTTTAACGTAAAATGATCAACACATCATTTCTGGTTTAATGTAAGTGGTGAGTATGGAGTGAGGTTCCAGAGCACGAAAATTCTACTTACCGCAAAACTGGAGTGATGGAGTGATGTACTCCAAAAGTGTCAAACAGTAACACTACAGAAGTTAAGAACGGTTATAAAACACAACATTTGACTGGTTTGACATCTTTTCAAGTTAATTTGGGAGGAGGGAACTTACAAATTGTAAGCAACAGTGGAGATGAAGATAGCAATCTTTCAGGAAGAAAACATTACTAATTATTAAAATACACCTTTTCAACTTTTATATCACTTTATCTTTTACCTCAGTTTCAAAAAAGGCATGCATGACTTTTAGGAAGTAGCTAATATTTACATATAGCTTGACAAAACTGGATCCCAGCATACAGATAGCCAGAATGTATCATCAGCTTCATTTATTTATCTGAATAAGTCTTTCCCCAATTCCCTCCTACCAGACTGTAAACTCCCAAGGAACTTGTAACTGGTTCCAGCCCCTCAGTTACTTCTGCAACACATGGAATAATAATGTCTACCCACACAGCTCTACTACTTTTCCCTTCTATTTTCTCTTTTTAGAGGACCATCAAGGTTTTCTTTTCCACTCACGGGTTATGCACTAGTCTTAGTTCCCTGGAGTCTAGACAGTGATTTCTGGGTTGCAGTGGAGTTAGCTGAAAGCCAGGCTCATTAATTCCTGTAAACTGTTGGAGTGAATCATTTCTCATACACTAAGACAGTTCCTTCCATTGTTATAAGACACATTTGAAATGTCACACGTAACATTTTTTTTGTGTGTGAAATATTAAATTTCATCAGATATAAAGGATCAAATTAAGGCTGCTCTAATTTAACCGATTTCACCAAAAGCTCACCAAAGTCCAATTTGCTTTTGATCTTCAAACACTAGAAGAGATTGGTGTGATTACACAGACTCACAGCATGGAAAAAGTATATATCAAAGTGTATAAGTAAATTACATGGTTATTCTTGCATTTTAAGATACACTGGATTACAAAGCAGTTTTTAAATGTTCGAGGTTTTTTTTCCAGAAAATACCCATTTATTGGAACTGAAACTTTTTGCCAGTGTGTGGCCTTTCCCAAACCTTTCTCTGGGACAATTTTCACAAATAAAAATTTGAATTACAGCTGCTTACAACATAAAAACCTATCCATCACTTATATTTTGATTTTTGGAACACTTTTTGGAAATGTGAGAAAATCCACCTAGATTCCCTCAAGTCAACTGATGATACATTTACATGAAAGAGGATTTTGGCACTCTCTCTCTTTTTTCCCCATGCTGAAGAATGAAAATAATCTTCATTTAATCACAATTCAGAACAGGACTCTTTTTTTTGAAATGCTGAGATTTAACAAGACTATTTTCCACTGAGACCAATAAGCAACATGAAAAGTTTTTAAGAGGAAATTAATAGTACCATGAAAACACACATATCAATATGGGGAATATGTATTTCAGGGGAGGATAAGTTTCTCATTCCCTTCACCCATGCAGTATGTTTATTGTCCATGGAGGATAGTAAGCTAATTGGGAACTTATCGCTCTTGCTGACTCCACAGATATTTCCCTTTTTAGTGAAGGTTTAAAATGTATCATGGGAACAAAAGCTTTAGACTTGGAGTCTACATTTTACATATATTCACAGTAAAATGGAGAACATTGTATATCTTCTGCTTGAGACAGACAAATACTGAACAGATATTTCCTATAGCTTTGCGGCAGAGAAGATTTCCACCAATACAACATGGAAGTTGCTTGCACTAGGACTGTAGGTTCAGAATTTCAGTACCCATTACATTGTTAGAAGCAGAAGAACTTCAATTAAGAATTTTTATTTTCTGTTTGTGGGTTTCTAAAATTAAAGTGATTATAGTAGATAGACAACTGAATAATTATTTGACCAACTTTTTGTGCAACTGTGCTGCCTCACTATACAAATTAAATATATAGCTAAATCAAATGGGGCAATATGGGTTTATTTTGGGCTCAGGTTTTATCCTAACAGCATCAGTATATAGCCCGTCTGTGCATTTTATTCACTGAACTGGATGAACAACTACCATGTAACGGTTATTAGGTCATACGGGCAATAGTTTCCCAACACCAATGCCTAGATCCAGGACATTGTTTGATTTGGTTGCATAGATGCAACTTCTGGATCATTCTCATGATCTCTGGTGAAAATAAAATCCCAGTGGACGACTGTTCCATGCTAATGGGTGCTCTTTGACAGTCAATATTACTTTTATTTAGAACAATTCTCCTCCAAAATTCTGAAGGGAAAACAGAATAGAACAGAATCCGATTTGAACAGAAAGCAGGAGAGGAAACAGCCAGAAGACTTCTGCCACCTACGCACACGTTAACCTTGTTACAACTTTTGCCGACTCACTGATATTTGACGTCCTTTCTTACATTCTAGGATTTCTTTACTGGATGTAAATGTGCGTCAGAGAAGTTCTAGGAAACAGAGGCTCGACAGAAGTACTGCCATTATGTGTCTGTCCCTTAGCACCTCATTCAATGCCCACCTGATTACATTACACTGCACATCAGCATACTGCGTCCTCTCTTGCAGATGAATCGCTATTTTTGCCATTTATACGTAATTACATAGAAACAGGTCGTTCTTAGCTTCAAAAGAAAAAAAGTATCTATCTACCTAGAACATTTACTACTTTGCACCCTCTTCACAAATTATCTGATCAAAAAAACAAGTTATGATAGACATGCCTTTCACCTTTTTGTCAAAGTAATGTTCATTCATCCCTTTGCAATTTTCCTGAAGTCTCAAGAGTACAGCACAGGAAAATGAAGGATAGCAGCATGAATCACAGCTAACATAATCTGAAACAGACAGCAGTGCATGCGTAGGAATTTTCCTTTTGTTTCAAGCATTTGAACTTCATTTATCCGCAAACACAAGCAGATGGACTTCCACTTTCACCTCCAAGGACAAAAGCAAAAGTAAGGGCTTCTTCCTTTAGAAAGAGGCTTATAGTGATACCCCCAGCTGCTCCTTGTGACCTTCTAAGGAAATTTAATTTTGAATCCTGTCCAGCCAGGAAATACTGGGTGTACATTCACTAACTGGACATTCTGTTTCTTTTTGTCATCTGAGGCATCAGAGCCTTTCTAGAAGACAGGCCATGTTGTTTTCCTTGGTGATCATTTGGATGTTTTTCCATCTCAATTACAAGTTACCCTTCCAGAATATTATTTTAGAAATAAAAGCAGGTTTGTGTGCCTGAAACCAGAGGATTCAGAAATAAAAACTTACTCGTTTCTCAAAAGGAAAAATAATTAATGATCTAGCCAAGGATCTGCTTTTGAAGTAATTCCTTTAATATCCATGATAACTTGTTTGGTACCAAATTCATGATAAAAGTTTATGTAAGGATATCAAGGGGATCATGCAAAGTGAAAGGGCTTAATTGTTGCAACTTAGTGAAGGCACATAATGAGAAGACACAAATTTCATGATTGGAGAGTGAATCACTTTCCATCTCAGCATTCAGACATTTCCCATCCATAAAAAATAATCCTTTGACCTTGTCTCTAACAACTTTAACTTCATTTAGCTTCCCATTGTATCCACTGCCTTTCTCTACAGAACCTCTCTTGCTCTTTTCTCTCTGGCCCATTTTGCTCTCTAGCTAATGGCAGTAGCCCACAGTTTTTATTTTCTTGTTGCCTCTTCTGCCCCTGACTTCTTCCATGCTGTGCTCTGTTCCTGGGAATAATGATCAGTGGTAGGGAGACAGGCTCTCCGTTCAAACCCCAGCAATAAAGTTTCATCTATGGCAAAGCTTGCCAAACCCTAATTCATATAAATGTTGCCTCATCACTTACAAAGTTTTCAACTAAACCCTATAAATCTTCTCCCTGAGAGCTCGCCTACTATCTGATATAGGCAATGAATCTATATGCATGCCCATCGTGTTATGTAGCACACTGCCATTGCCTAAGAAATCCAAATAATTGATAACCTGTATGAGTTAGACGCTATATTCATCTCAGCTGGCTGTAGGTACTTGAAGCGTTTTAGCTCGGATTTTGATTGCCTTACGTATCTCCTGAAGTCAACAGGGAAGGATGGACATCACTGTAAACAAATCAACTCAACTACAGTTTGAATTGTCCTCTGGAGACCCATTCCTGATTTAGTGCCTAAATAAGGTAGGATGAATCCGGATTTATGAGACTGTTTGATAACCTAATTGGCAAGTTTGTTGGTGAAATAAATAAATGAAAGATTAGAGTCCATGTATCTCAGTTCTTGAACCGCCTCACTGTTTCTGAACGGGATGAGCAAACCCTCTGAGTCAGTCCTAGTGCCTCAATAGAAACGCTGGTGACTAACTAAGCAAGAGGCACAATTTAAAAAAAGAAACAAAGTTAGCACAAATTAGCAGCTAATTGTTGTGACAAATAACCTGCAAGGACATAACAATGGCTGAACTATTTATATATATAATAGAACTGTATGATTTCACTATTGGACTGCTAATTCCAGAGACAGAAATAGTTTTCATGCCTAGAAAATTCAATGGGGGAGTAGTATTTCTAGCATATTTTGCATTCAAAATAAATTGCATTTAATTGAAATGTTTTATCAGACTTTGTCAGCTGCAGCCTATCCCAAACATAGAAACAAAGCATACTAGACATCTCCCTTTTTTCTTAGATTTATTTACAGTTCTTCTGCACCGATCCAGAACCGCAGTACTCTCGGCAAGTCCTGTTTCCCACTCAGGGCTGATTCAGACTTTGATATTCCTCTGCTCTGCTGTCGCACAACAGACATCTTTATGCCTTGTTTAGAGCATATTTAAGACATATGTACAACACCTAGGGTCTCAAAAAAAAGCATGTATGGCCACTTAAGCAAACAAAATCCAAAGAAAAAGATGGAGTCTGTCTTTTTTTATAACATCATTGTATTTGGAGCACTCATGCAAGATAAGCTCAGTTGCCACCTCACCCTAGAAGTATGACCCTCTCACACAGCTCAGGCTCTGCTCATTTCTGAAGTCAAGAATGTGCCACTAGGCAGAAGAGCCCGGACCCAAAAGAGTGTATGTATGTAAGCAGCAATATCACAGCACTCATAACACAGAGTGTGATTTGGCTCTGAGCCCAAATTAGGATACATTTCTCAAGTGAGCTCCTAATTTCCCAGCTGAGACTAGTTTTTCTTTTTTTTCTGCTCTGTTAAAGTGCAATTAGTTTAATTTAAAATCACAGTGGTTTCAGCAGAGAAGCAGCATCAATAGTTGTCCTTCCCAACAGGGTTTGTTCTGCAAACACATCTTTGGTCTAGTGGTGGAAAGTCAAACAGGTTTCAGTTGCAGAAGAGAGAAAAAGAGAAACCCAGCTGGCAGGGCTCTCCTGAGAGGCGAGAGGACTCACCTCTGTTGCCCCTGCCCAGCTGATACTGGTGTGTGGCAGCATGAACACTTTTGCTCCTCTGCTCCAGTGCAAGTTAAACAGATCAGTATAAACCAGCCATGTGAAGCTATAATACAATAAAACAGAAGCCCAGCATTGATTCCAGCTGTATCCAGCTATGGTTTCAACACCCTGCCTATAAAGGGACACCATTTTACAAGCTTAGGATGCTATCTGTGCAAGTGCATGACAAGTTATATCACACTACTTGAATCCAGAGAAATGTACAGTGTAAGTGTCCCTTGGGATTGCAAACTGATTGCTAGCAGCTAGAAGGTTGTGCTGTGCACTCAAAAATATATATATATTTTATACATATGTCAATAGAAAGATAAATTGTCCTGAGGCAACAAAACTCTGTGTTGGTTCTATCCCAAACAGCACTGTCTATTGTAAAGGCACTTATAAAACCCAACGGCAGGTGATGACATGATTGAATTCAGACCAGAGAGTTTAATGGATGAAGTTGCAGTTTGGAACTAAAGCTTCCCTAATGTGGAAGAACTGAGCACACCTGAGAGCAATTAATTCTTCTGAGCCAACTTTAATTTAATGTCAGAATGAATGCATACCTTGATATTTACTATGCCAACACCTAAACAGGACCCCAGTGGCAAGACAGCATTTCTAGTCATCATAAAATGAAGTTTAATGATTCTAAATACTTTCAAAAAGTTGACTGGGTCAGCTAAAAAATTGAATCTGTCTGTGATACGTATCACCATGAGATTTAAAAAATTATCACTATTTCTTTATGAGCCATGCATAGTAAAGAAGGGGAGGGGGGGAGGAATTCAAGGTCTTTCCTTGCTGTCACAGCAAGGAAGAGAGCGAGCAGCAGCTTACATTGTCTCCTCACAAGTTCATTAATCTTCATTTGTGACTTCCTGTATGAGAAGGAAGATCCATTTTTTTGGTGATGGGAAACTACAATCTTTACCATGGTTTTGTATATGAAGTATTGTGCTCCAGCCCAAGGAATAGCCTCAACTCAAAGATAATCCCTGTTGGAGCGGGTCCAGAGGAGGGCCACAAAAATGATCAGAGGGCTGGAAGACCTCTCCTGTGAAGACAGGCTGAGAGAGTTGGGGTGGTTCAGCCTGGAGAAGAGAAGGCTCTGGGGAGACATTATTGCGGCCTTTCAATATACAAAGGGGGCTTATAAGAAAGGGGCCTGTAGTGACAGGAGAAGGGGTAATGGTTTTAAACTGAAAGAGTGTAGATTTAGATTGAACATAAGGAAGAAATTTTTTATGATGAAGGTGGTGAGGCAGTGGAACAGGTTGCCCAGAGAAGTTGTAGATGCCCCATCCCTGGAAGTGTTCAAGGTCAGGCTGGATGGGGCTTTGAGCAACCTGGTCTACTGAAAGATGTCTTGGTGTTAGACTAGATGATCTTTAAAGGTCTTTTTCAACTCAAACCATTCTGTGATTCTATGAAACATCACCAATGTCGATGCAAGTTATACTTCTGGCTTTAGTACAGGTGGAGTGAAGCCTGTATGTCCACGCTTCGTGATGACCTGGAACGCTGCCCTCTCGCAGAGACAGGAACTTGCAGCACTCCCTCACACACTGTCCTCTGTACCCCCCATAGGGGGGACAGCTAAGCTAACAGGGAGAAGATACACTTCTTTAATGGATCGAGTTTGTTCTCTGCTCCTCATGCTAAAACCATACCTTGTAGAGTAAAGACACTGAAGAAAGACAACCCACAGTTCCGGTGGATCCATGGACTTGGTGCTTCTCCTCTATTCTAGAGAAACTTCCTCACAGGCTGTGAGCAGCATCCATTGAAATATTTTTTGAAACTTGACCTTTGCAGAGGGACAAAGTCACTGTTAAATGCTAGATGTGGCAGTGGTTTGGGGTCCTTCTGCTACGTGCCTCTTCTTCTGTCCAATTTATGCCTCTGATGAATTCTCACCTGTAACTGCTCAAACCCTTCTCTGGTGACTTACACCTGGTTGGAATTTGACATGTGCTAACAGCTTCTTTTTTAATCAGGCAGTGAAATGTGTAGTTCTCTGGCAAACTGAATAAAAAATCCTGCATGTACAGCCTGGCAATAGGGGTGCAATACCCCCCTCCCAGATCCAGCAGCCTGCCACTAAGCGAAAGGTGCACCTATCTCCCTCAGAGCACTTCTTTCAGATTTACCTGGAGAAATACTCCAAGCAAAAGTAAAGGAGCAGCAGTCATTGTTTATACAAAATTTTTGCATTTACAAAGGTATTTCAGTTATATTAAGTAAATTAACAAGTTTTCCTGTGGTCAGCCGAGGAAAGTGAGGCAATCCTGCCCTGATTCAGCTTTCAGACCAGTACAAAAAAAAGGAGTAATGTCATTCCACTTATCTTTTTTGGCACCAGAAAAGTAGTGATACAAAGGCTGAGCCCAATGAAGTCAGCAGTGATCCTAGCAGCCATTCAGTGTATTGATTTAAAATGGGCTTAAAATATATTTTTAAAAGGGCATTCTGGCTCACCTATTAAGCATAGCCAAGCTGGACGTGCCTGCCTGTGGTATCACTTGCAGCAGTCTTGAAGTGTAGTGCCAGGCATTTCAAGTCTAACAGTTAAATAACATAATGTGTGTCTGAAATATGTCACTGAATTTATACAGGATGCCAAATAATTTGTGATCTTCAGTATTGTCGTATTACTACACTACTATTGCTTTGGGGCACTTTCCATACATGTAGCTGAAAGCCACAGCTCCAAAATGCTCACCTCAGTCAGAATATTAATTACAAAATCAATCCAAAGTTTTACAGGGTAGACTTACTGAATCTCTGAATTTGCAGAATCAACCACTTAGTAAAATGGGAGTAGTTTGCTTTACAACTTTCAATTTTCAATTAACGTATGGGCAGAAGTATTTCTGTATGCTTGTCTGTGCTCATCAAATAGATAGGTCTGAATTGCCCTATATTTCCATAAAGGCATTTGCATTTGTTCTTGGCTTGGATTTGAAGTCAGAATCAAACTCCGTCTAAATATACTAACTCCTGGAAAGATTAGAAATAGTCAGTTAAACTCTCTGCACTAAGCAAAGTTTTGCTACAGCACGTTGGTGGTGTTTGCCCGGCCTGAAGAGTGAGGTTTCTGACTAGTTTGGAGATAATGAACAAAAAAATCATATACTTCAATCATACCAGAAATAAGGTTAGATATCTGAACAATCATTCTGAATCTTGGTAGTTCCTAGCTTCATCTGCAGGTCTCCAGCTCATAAGTAATCAATGGAAGTCTCAAAAATATATAAGAATATAGAAATTTTGCTGGGAAGAGGTGGGAGCTATCACTCATAGCTCGTAAGTCAGTCAGGAGTGGCAGACCAAGGTATTGGCCTGACTTTTAATTGCTTTTCCTTTCAGACCTGTCAGTAGTGACATCATCTGAATGATGACGAGTAAGATTGTTTTATCCAAGTTCCACCACCTGTAGGCAACCCTACCACTCCAGTGCAGCCTACTTCTGACTTTCCTTACCATGGTGTTACCTGGAACCTTTCTTGGACCACGACTCCATCTCCGTGACAGAGTTCCTGGGAATTTAATACTTGTGGATTCCTAGACATGACATAGATACTTAATAACAACATTAATAAGTGCTGGGACTATATGAGAAGTACATTAGTTCAGCCAATGAACAATTCTTTCATGTCAGGAATAATATGTTACAAAAAGTCTGCAGATTCCATAAAAAAGTGTAACTTAAATTCCATAAATCGTAAAATTCATTTACGTTCTCCAACTGCATTTAGGATGATTTAAATACTAACCACTTTACGATCTTAAAGTATGCAGAGGTTCCACTTTGAATTCTGAGATCAATAAAAATTAACTATGTTTGGTGCCACTATAGCCCAGAAGCTTTTGAGACATAATGTTCATTAAAAAAGGAAGTCAGAAGTTTACTGAAGGAAGTTTATTAAAACTGTCTTATCTTACTAACACAATTTACTTATCAGCTTTTCACTAAGCTTTTAATTTTCTAGAACAAACAAATATATCAGCAAGATCAATTTCATTTTGGCCATTTAAAATGGGAAGATTAAAAACCAGGTTCAAACGGAAATCATTTGCAACTTTAACTACAGAGAGCGTATCATTAGAGTGTCCTCTAGGCAAAAGAGTCTGTCTTATATCAACATGATATATGATGCTAAATCGTTGGATTTCAGTTCACAGGGGAAGGTATTCCTCACTGCAGTGATGGGCCCTGAGACAAATGCAAGTTTAGGACGTGTTTCATTTTTAATTCTCCCTAGCAAGAATGTGAAACAGATAAAATAAAACTCTATTATGACTGGCAGTAGTGGGATCTTCATTTTAAATGACCGCTTAATACATTAACTGGAGGAGAAACAAGATAACTCGATGACTTCATGTAGAAGTCCGTTACTGTCCAAAGCTTGCCTAATAGCAGCTCATTCTTATGTCACTGTTGTTCCTGGGATGACACTTAGGTCGCTGCTATCTGCTCCAAGTTAAAAAATGTTTAGTCTCTGAGGACAGCTTTGGCCTGCGTGGGTTTTACGTTTGTTTGGGTTTTTTTTTTTAAAATCTGCATTCAGGCATCAGTGTGTAATTTTCTTTATTGCCAGCTTCTTCACATTCTGACTCTCTTTAAATGCCTGCCCCTGTATCCTCCGCATTGCAGACAGCTGCTGTAGATTGTATTGATTTTAACCGATGCTGGTGGATTGGTTTGCCTTAGTTCCCAGTATAAATTACAGAAATGTCATCCACACCCAGTAAAATATTTGGCATAACATTTCTACATACGTAAATACAGGAAGAACAACTTTTATTTGAGCAGTAATATCAGAAAACACACTTTTCTTCTTCTTTATTATGTTTATTGTAGTTGCCTCAGTTTTCATCATCCTTCTTACCCAGTTTCAGATGGAACAGTTTCTTAATATGATAAGCCATGCCCAGTGATGAAAGAGTCTGCATTTTAATAGGTTTGTTGCTTAAAATGTTAACACCTCCAGCCTCTGGGGGTGACTGGCCTAGTTTTAGCAATTTTCTTGGGGGTCTGCTGAAACTCATCATGTCTTCTCTTAGGGAAACCATTGGTAGTAGCTATAGCAAAGTATCTTTTAAAAACGCAGTGAAATTCATTTACAAGGTAGAGGTATTACGTATACCTGTGCTGGACACTTGCTTTACCTTGAATTAAACTTGAAAAGAACAGTTTCATTTATTAACAGTCTTCATTTTAGATGCTGTTTACCCTTGAAGAAATGAGCAATGTGGGAAACATGCTATCTCTCAGTATGTGAGACCAAATCAGACTGATCAGCCTAATTTTATAATTCTTTCCGTAAGAGCAGACACATACATTTTAATTTTCTTTTCCAGTAGACCATGCAGAATGCATTATTTTTCTTCAGATGCATCTAGCTCTTCAGTGACCACAAAAATCTCTGCCACACTCAGTGTAAGTAGCACCTGACTGATGTCAGACATCTAGGGCAGAAAGCAGGTTTCAAAATCCACTTTAAGCAACTGGCTAAACTAAATCTCCCTAGCTGTTTAGCTTTTTTTTTAAAAAAAGTACTTTATTTAAAAAAGTACCTCTGTGCACATCAAGCCACCCTACTGTAAGTGGATATCAGCTCAGGCCCAAGGTCCCAGAATGAACAAACGTCTCCCTGAGGTGCCGCTGGGATTCGATCTGCAAAGTTTCTCAGACCATATCGGATGCTGACAGAAGCAAACACCCTGCAGGGCACATTTGTAACAGCACTATCCACCTTTTACCCTGCCGTTTCTGTGTGAAGTGGGACGAATTCTCTTTTCAGCCTTCCAAGGTCAAATCTCCATCTCCTAACCACAACAGGCAGCTATTCTTGAAGGTAGCATGAGGATGGAGGAATGATGTCCTACCCCTCCCCACTGAAATGGTCTCACCACGAGAAACTACCTCAAGTTTCTTTAGACCACAGTGTCAATAACATTAAGCAAAATTACGGTTAGGGGATTCACTTGGGAGCAGAGAGTTGTGTCCTGGTCCACTTCCAGAAAACTATTTGTGCATTTTATTATTAAATATAAAAACAATTCTGGGAATAGGAACTAGACCCAAAACCATTGCTGGGTCCCTTTCAGCTGAGTGCCTACTAGTCAAATTATTAAAAAAATTCCTTCTAAACCCTTCCTTTCTGGCCCAGTGAGCTCTGTGAGGGACCCGTCTTTCTACACGTAACAGTGGCCTCCTCAAGGCTGGGAAACCCTCACTGTTAAGGTACTTTAAGCGAGATAGGAAAGGTTGGTTTAAATCTAAGGCAAAGCAACAAATTGAAATGTGCTAATTATCTCAGTTCTGTATTTCTGTAAGTGTATATATGCAACGGTATGTGTTACCACATTCAGATGTACATTTACTGAGCTGGGAGGAAGGTAAGTTGGTCTCTGGGATCCTGTTAACATATCACGTCAGCGGTCAGAAGTTGCACCTTTCCTCCTTCAGCCCTGCTGACTACCTTCTTGTAGACAAAATATTTCCTGCACAGTTGCTTCCAGAAAGAAATTGTGAGCACCTCTTCCCAGGCTGTGGAGCAAAAAGGACAAAGGTGCCCTGTAAACCTACATGAGGTATCCGAGACTAAAAAAGAGGACCAAGACCTAAGAGGTGCCCTTGTGTCAGCCTTTTCTCACCAACTCTAGGTGGTATTGCTCAGCATCATAACTGTTTTGGGTCTGTTCTGAGGTAACATTTGATAGGAAATTAGAATTTCTTTGAAAGAAAGACTAAATAACTCTCTTTTTGAGGGAGTTTTAACATTTGACCAGGGCCTTTGCAAGCCCAAAACACAGTTTTGAGAAAAGAATATGATAGTTCTCTGTAACTGCTAAGTTGTAAAAACTTTTACCTTTCTGTCTTAAATTTCCTCCATTATGATTTACAGAGGGAGAACGGATTCAGCAGCACCCAGTGTCACTGCGGCACAGAGAGACGTCACGAATTTAGGCGAGTTCAGTCAGGCAGCTCCTGGCAGTTGACTAGTTTGGTTAGCATTTTCACACCACTTACAGAAAAAGGGTAAGTCTGAATAAGTTGATTTGTGAGCTTCAGGTCGGCCAGACTTAGAGAATCGCCTCATGTTTTCCTTGAGGTGATCACCAAAGACATCAGGAAGATCTGAATCTCAGATGCTCTTTGATTTGAATGAAAACTAGCACAAAATCACTTTTTAGGTGCAGGGGACAGCTCTGCTTGTTGAGATTGATTAAAATAAAAGAAAATTTTTCTCCTGTTCTTTTTGTCTTAACTTTGTTTTCCGTGTATTTGGCACGAAAAAGCTCTGTGCAGTCCTACGAAAGTCTCCTTGCCATCACCTCGATGCCTGACCATGTGCCTGCTCCTCTAAGGAATCTTCCAGCTTCTCCTCCTGTGGCAGAATTGCTCCCAGTGTGGTCTCTGCCTCTTCCTCCCTCAGCTCCAGAAGCTTCTCCCTTCCACGAATGCCCAATTTCTCCCCAGGAAAGAGCAATCTCACCTCTGTCTAGGGAGCTCCTCCTGAGGGCAACAGCCACAGAAAGGTAAGTTGGGGCATCCCCTGCTGCCCCGACGCTGCCATGGCGCCAGACCGGATCATAAACTATACCTAGGATGAAATGCCAACAAAAAGTGAAACACTATCCATTGCTCTTGGGCTGAGGTAGTGACGGTGCACCAGCTTGAGCGAGCAGCATAAATTACATCCGTAATTGTCCCCTAGGGTTAAACTTGAACTTTTAAGACAAGCTTAAAACCAGCTAGCTGTTTATAATAAATAACCATTTGCTATCATTTTGAGCCTGAGTCGAGGCCATTCCTTGTTATACAATGCTGACATGCCCTTTGCGTTCAGAGGTTTTACTTTTTGGCTGAAATGTTAAGTCAGCACACTTCTGCCCCTTAATGCTCTTCTGTTCCTTAATGTTCATTCATTAATTCCTTAATGCCTAAGCGCTACTTCTTTAAAAGTAAGGGTTTTGCCGCAGTGCCCTGGCCAAACACCAATTTGGCGCTTGGAAAATTTTGCCCAACTCCACTGGAGTTTCTGCGTGACACGAAGTGACGACGTGCTGCCTCGGACTGCGGCGCGGTGCTCTTCGCTGCAGCTCACCCACACCCGCTCTTCGGCCACGCTGGGAACTCCCCACATCCGCGCAACCCACGGCGCTGCTGGGAACCCTACAGAATCTATATGGGGGTGCGTGTGTGTCTGCAGCAGGTACAACATCTAAAAGGTTGTCTGGGAGTAAGAGAGATCTGACGGAGAGAGCCAGTAAGTCCTCTTTCGAATTAGCTTCACAGAAGTAGAAGAAAAAAGCTTGTTTGAAAATGTACAGAAAGTTCCAAGGAAAGGTATTCAGTCCTCGCACAATTACCTTTTGGCTGACATTTCCTAGATTTTCGTGAATGAATATTAATGAATCTCCAGCACAAAACTAATTTAATGAGAAAACCTTACTTAACACAGTATTTTGGCCTCTGGAAAGCTACTTCCCAGTTGCCCAATAAACATATTTGCTAAATTTTAGAGTAAAAAAGCAAATGTAAATTTAATGTTAACATACTGTAATGGGATTTTTGCTACAGATCGTGCTAAATTGGGAGCTTCAAGTTGAAATATGCTTCTTTCAAGAGAGATTGCAATTATTTCATTCAAATCACAATTAGACATCGTTTGGCTTACAAATATTGTTTCCTGTGATCTTCATAGTTTTTGAAATTAGTTTCATTTTCTCCCTCATAAAACCAAAATCATAGTACCCTAAAATAATTTTCCCCTCAAAGTATTATTAGATGATTTTATGTTACTGTTATTTAAGTAGGAATTACCATTAATAACTTCTGTCCTGTTTTAATTGTATATTCTTTATGTTGTAATTACAAGAAGAACTAAGAGTTTACAGTTTAATCCCAGCTGATGCTGGTTTCACTCTGCTACACAATCAGTGGCAGTGAAGAGTGGTCCAGAAGAAAACATCAGTTATTCTGGTTACACATCGGGCCTGGTCTAGTGCACAGACTAAATTATTGATGTCCTACGGACTTCAAGAGGCTTTGAATCAGACCATTTGAGAAGCCAATCAATAGCGTCCATCACAATTGGGAATGAATAGCCAAATCCGTTGCTGAATCAAGAAACAGCATTTAAAAAAATGTTTAGCTGGTTACCGAAAAGTTGAACAATGCCCAGGAATTTGGTAGATGAACATTTTGATGAGTCATGTTCCTGTGCTGACAAAACCATTCTGATTCTTTTATTTTCTTAATTTTAGAAAAAAAAAAAAAAAATAGAATGAATTTGCCCATGTTACATAGAGAAAGCGTAGGATTTAAAAGCCTTTTTCCAAGAAATGTGTTGAAATTGCTATGTGTTTAAAAACAGCGGAAAGATTGTAGTTGCAGAATGGTGGATCTGCAGAGAAAATAATGATTTATATTGACTGTACTGATAACATCCTTTTTCATGGCATTTCTTTGTTTGTATATCCTCATCTCCTCTCAGAACAATTTCAGGTTCTCAGCCTTCATATTACTTTGCAGGATCAAAACTAAATTTATTCTTATCAAGTAGATTGTATTAGAGTATTATAACTGAAAAGAAAATCAAGCTTTTTAATCTACTGTAAAATAACATATAAGCCACCCATGGATCTATATGAAATTGGAAAAAAAAAGATATTTTCATCTTAAACTCCAGAATAGTTTATTACAGCTGACAAGTGCTACATCTCAGGTGAAACCTAATTTTGGTAAAATAAACTGCTGGACGATACCAGTTACCTTCATCTGCTAAATATTGTTGCTTTCTGATTATAAATATGTGGGTTCATGTGGCCGACTTGTGTGAAATTGCAGATCTATGAACAGATGAATAATTCCAGAATATTCCTCTGTTTTACTGGATTTCAGTGTTATGCAAAAAAATATTCCAACCAGCGTAAGCAGCATTCATATCTGCCCCCCTCAGAAAGCGCAGCCTGCCGGTCAGCAGCACGAACACAAGGCTTCACTGCCCTCTTTGTCCAAACACTACGCTCACAAAAAGGACACATTTTTCAGAAGTTTGTGCAAATATGTCGAGTTTTATTCTTTGGGAATGGTTAATAAGAGCCAGTCTTTTGAAATCTTACTTGCCTGATATTTATTTTGCCCTCCTTCCTTTTTTCAGATTGCTTGTACGATTCTCAGATCTATATTGTATAATATGTATATATTATGTATAATGCATATATATTACAATCTCATTACTCATAATTTTCATACAATGTCGTTATTCATGGCAGCAATCCTGCAGCCGATATGCAGAACCAGGTAACAACACAGGGAATTCAGCAGCTTGAGAAAACACATTGTTAGAGCGCATCTTCTGAAAGCCCCCCTTGGTGTGGGTTCCTGAGATGATAAGTAAAGGTTATCAGTAAAAAGCAAGGTTTCAAATCCTATTTGCTTACGTTTCTCCCCAAGGGTGATCATCATTCAGAACGGGGCCTTGGAAGGTGCCCAATGCTGCCAGCGCAGATTCAGAAGCATTGTTTGTCTCAGCCTGCTTCAACGAGAGAGACTGAGGACATCAGTACAGACAAGCCATGAACAATGATTTGGGGATCATTAAATGGACATCATGAATTTCTTGTCTTCGTAGAAAAGAATGTTTTCTGCTGAAGTGTCTTAGATTCTACCCAGACAAATAATCAGGAAAATTAGCACTAGTATATGCTCTATACGACAAATAAATGAGAGAATAAATAAAACATCCATAGCAGGGCCTGCTGTGATAGGACACGGGGTAATCGTTTTAAACTAAAGGAGGGGAGATATAGGCTAGACATAAGGAAGAAGTTTTTCACAATGAGGGTGGTGAAGCACTGGCACAGGTTGCCCAGAGAGGTGGTAGATGCCCCATCCCTGGAAACATTCAAGGTCAGGCTGGACGGGGCTCTGGGCAACCTGATCTAGTTGAGGATGACCCTGCTCATGGCAGGGGGGTTGGACTAGATGACCTTTAAAGGTCCCTTCCAACCCAAACCATTCTATGATTCTATGATTCTGTCTCCCTCACTTTCTAAGGAAGATGCAAAAGGATCCAGACTCTGAAAGTGCTTATATAGACATGTCTGCGTGGCTAGGAAGTGCTGCAGAAACTGCAGCTGCTGCCCCTTTTGCTTGGATTATAATCTGGCAGCTCTCCTAGAACTGGTTTACTAAATCGAGAAAATGACAGAGAAGGTTACTAGTGGTTGACAAGATTGACAGTAGGGAACTTGACAATCAAATCAGTTTAATCCCAGTCTTCATAATGAAAAGAATGGTCTGAGGCACGATGTTCCATCTGACAATAAACAAATCATAACAATTTCAGCAGTATTCAGACCAGTACAAATTCAGCACAGCATTCAACTGTGGATACAAAAGCATCTGATATAGGCAAAGGAATAAAAAAGTAAAAAAAATCTTGCAATAAAAGTGAAATGAAAAAGTCCTTGTGGACAAAGACGATAATGTGAAGTAGGAAATACAAGGACAGGAGAAAAGAAGTTGAAGTCGTTTTTCTAAATTAATTAAATATAGAGGCAGAGTAAGGGAGAAAGCTTCTAATAGACTCAGTTAGTGTGACTTCGTAGAGAGATGTAATCCCAAACGCTGTGGTTTATCACCTGACATTGCTGGATTAAACATGTTCATAAAGAGGACCTTTACCCATCTAGAAATCTCGGCTCATGGGAGGGGCAGCATAAAGGAGAGTTGCACTTCTGCTTCAAAACACTCATTGACTGAAGGACTTGCCTTTCAACTCTGGAAGAGAATACTAATGCTTCATAATGGGATTTGTTCAACCGAGCATTAGTCATCTTACTCTAACCATTTAGATGGGTGAGATGGTGCTGGAAGAAAGCTGTGGTTTGAGCAGTGAACAAGTGTTGCCCATGCCAATGGGTCAGACCCAGATTTATCCCACAGCTGGGACTGACAAGAGAAGCAGTTTGGGCAAATGACTGCAAAGCAAGAGATCTCAGCATCGTGACAGCTAGCAGAAATAGGATGACTCAGAAGAACTTTCCCATAACAGCTTTTATTAATTTTTGTGCTATCAGACTGAAACAAGGAGCAGTTTTTGGATACCCTCTGCTAGGTAAGAATCTACTGCCAGCTTTTCCAAAAGTAATGTAGCATTATGACACCAGAATCATATCTTTTCTAAGTAGATACACTTGAATTTGATTTCTCTGTGGAGTGGATTTCAGTGAAACTGAGACTGAGTACTTAGTTTCACATACTTCAACATTTACAGTAGTCTAGGAACTGAAGTGATGAAACAGTCAGAAGTCAATTTGTTCTTCAAGAATCACAGCTCATTACTAATGTCATCATCTCAGAGACTAATGCTCCTTCAAGAACTGATACTAACCTGAGATCGAGATGGAGAACAAATTCTCTTGGTACATGCGTAGGTCCTGCTCCAAGAGTCACTGCTCTCTGCAGAGTTCAGAGCTCAGTGATGTAGGAATACGAAAACTTCTTTATGCACAAACAAAACCATTTGCAATTATGTTCAACAAGGCCACGTGGAGATAACAACAGCAGTTATTACAATGTGCATTTAAGAACAGGGATCTCAGAAACAGTATCTCACAACAGAGTATATGACCGCTACAGTGACTGTAATGCATTCTAGCATTCTTCTTCTGAAGCTCCTCCATCTTGTACAAATACTTAAATATTCATGAGGGAGGAGATGAGAATGATGCAGCAGGTTAAACGCTCACGCACTTATTGAGAAGGTGGAACAAGCAGCTGTCAGTTCCTGTTAAAACAATTATACAAAGTAGAACGTCTGGAGTTGAATGACTGAGTAAAGGTGCACCCACACAGTACGACACCTAGAACACGCACCAGGCAGGCAGAAGGTGAAGAAGTGATGTTTCTTGAGGGAGGATGTGAACTTAAGCCTCTCACATATTGTATAAGTGTCTTGACTACTCACTGAGGGCAATGCTCCTGGCCAGTGTTGTAAATGGTGCTTAAAATTTAGTGCTGTATTTCTATTGTTTACTTTTGTTAGAAGTATCTACACTGGAAACAAAATGTTATGTTTGATATTGAATTAAATGTTTCCTTGATCCAGAATGAATATTTTTCAGCCTTTCATTACTATGATAAAAACTTAAAAAAACCAATCTGCTCCAAAAAGAAAATCTTAAAAAAAAAAAATACTCCAATTCAGGCATTACTTTTCATGTTTTGTTCAAAAAAAAAAATACTCCAATTCAGGCATTACTTTTCATGTTTAGCTCAGCCACTGAACAAAAAATAATCTATTGCACAGTCTTAAGAGAGATCACCCTTCTTATAAGGAACCAGCATGACGTAAATTGTCAGTAACTCACAGGAGCACAGTAAGAACTGCAACAGTATAGAGTGGGACAAGCCCAGCAACAACAGACCCCGCGTCTTGCCGTGGGTACAAAGTCAGTGCCACAACAGAGAGCCCAGCAATGGCAACGGGCTATGGCAGGGTCAGCTGGAAAAGCCGTCAGCAGCCCAGCGTCAGCAGCAGGAAGCACAGCAATGATAGATGAGTGAGCAAGAGACGGAAGAAATTAGTAGTTTAAACTTTTAAACCCCATGGTTTTCTCCAGAACAGTAAAGCCAGGAGACAGAGAGTTGCACGGCAACACGGGAATCAAGAGCGATATTTGTAAGGTCATCACCTCCCCGGATTTCAGGTGGCTCAGTGCCAATGAAGCTGTATCAATCGTTATCAAATTGGGAAGCCCAATATCACCTCATTGAAACACACCGAGTGCATTTGGTTGTCCAGAATTGATGATGATAGAAAATCTCTGAGAGCACATCTTTGGACTATCCTGAACAAGTTGTTAGTATTTCTGACAGATTTCTACCCCGGTATTGTCCAAAAGTGTCCATCCCCTGTTACAGAGATATTCCTGAGCTCTATGGAAAAGACTGTCAAGGGCAAAGCTGTGAATGACTGTGTAAGGACGTATTAAGTGCAAAGACTGATAGACTCCTACTACTCCTGCTTGTGGTTGCCCGGGAAGTATCACACACCTCCATGTCCTATAGACAACTATCTCCAGGAATCCTTAAGGACCATACCTAGGAATCAGGCTGAATTAGAACTTTTTCCAATATTTTCTTTGCCAGAGAAAAATAGGTTGATACAAAAAAATACTACAAGATTTGGCCCTAAGAAGATCTGGCAACGGCCAAACAACCTCACATTTGACCTAACAATAAAAAAAAAGGATATCAAAAAAAGGACTTATTTCTCTCTCTCCCTGCGCCGCCCCCCCCCCCCCGCCCCCCTTTCCTTGGAAGCTTCAGAAAAATAGGAGCCTTAATAAGATAAGTGGGACTGCATGAAATATTGCTGTACTTTGGATTATTCTGTGCCATGAATGACATGGTTCATGCAGGTAAAGATTCAGTCTAGAAATAAAAGCAATTACAAATACAATTCCATGTTCAATATTATTAGTTCAGCATTTTAGTAAACGTTAAGATTCCCATAATGAGTCCTAACGTTGAACTATTTTTATTCCCTATAAAATCTAATTTCATTAACTTATCTGGGAAACGCAGAAAATATGTTATTCCTTTGTTATTGAATGTGAAAATACATTCAGCCGTGTGCAGCTGGAAACTTGTTTGTACATATTCCTGGGGCAAAATGAAAAGTAGGTGGAGAACGAGTATAATGAAAGACTTGCTACAAGCTTGGACTGCTGATTTTTTTAATGGAAATTTTTTTAATAGAAGAGCACAAACATGTATTTTTAAAAGCTGGATGAACAAATAAGAACAGCTCTGGGCAGATCTAATCTGCACGGCTAGCACTTACAGTATGCATTAAAGAATTCAAACTGACATTGACCTTGGCAGCACTTACAAAGGAAGAATTTTCACAAGGATGAACACGTCCTACGCTGTGTCTTCAGTTTTGTGAACAGTCTTGTATTTTTTTTTTTCAGTATTAACTATGCTTATCTCTCATACTTCTATTCTTTGTACCCTATAATTATTTTCAAGCAATAACATACTAAATACATGGGATAAAAGAAGAGTAGTATAGTGTAGTACACAAGCATAATTCAAGCCTTCATCATCTTTTAAAAAAGATCCTCTTCTGAAAATATGTCAAAACATTTTTTCTACAGCTTTCCCCCATCCTAAAAGCTTTTTTATAGATATATTGCTAATGATAGGGTTTTTTAAAAACAAATAATAAAATATACATGTAAAATAGGAAGATAAACAAAAAATGAGCACAGGACTATCCACAAATACTTATTTCATAGGGAGCAAAAGGAGAGTTGTATTTTAATTCTCACAGCACTCTCCTTATGGCACTGGCTCCAAAATCAATACCATGTTCAAGTTCCCTTGACCATCTCACTCCATAGGTTCCTGGAAACTGAAGATTTCTAACACTACTGGGTTTTTATAAGCATTCCTGCTAACCGTTCCAAAGCTGGGCAACTCAGAACCGCCAGCGCTAACACAGGCTTACAGAAATGCGGTCAGAGAGGCGTGCAGAGACAATTCAGCCCCCGACCATTGCCAAGGAACCTCTCCCACAGTGAAAATACTGGACAAGACCAGTAGCTCACCACATCTGGTCAGTTATGGTGTACTTCTGAGGCACCAGCACGTAACAGGTGAACTTCGGCGAGCCCGAGCAGGTAAGTCTGGCTGTAGCTAGGCCGATCGTAGGGAAGACCAGCTCTAGTTGCTTTCCACCGTGCTGGCAGAACGGCGGCAAATTCCGGGACAAAAGCAGCCATGGAGAGGGAAGAAAGTGAAGCAGAAAGAAGAATGAGTTGATACGTAGGGTAAGGGGCAGATGGAGCTGGCTCCAACGGCACATAAAACACTGTACGTTTTCTCAAGGAAAAGTCTGCTCCAGAAAGGGTGGGAATGTTTGGAATGGATGGGAAGAATAAAACTCAAGATCCATCTTCAGACTAATCTATAGGACATTACCTTTCCCATGGTCAGTTCCCTGCCTGCTGCCTATGTATAACCCATCCCTTCGCTCATGCATCCGTCAACATACTCCTCCAAATAAACAAAATTATTTTAAAATTGTAAAGATTCTTTTATCTACAGTGTAGAAGTAAAGCAAAGATTGCTCTCTTTGAAAAGGTTTGGTTTTTTTTGGTCATTTTGCCTTCATTAAATGTCATAGTAATAAGCAATAAATAAATTAAAGGAACATTGACACACTGAAAAAATGAATTATAAGATCTTTGAGAAAGGAACCAAATCTTTGTTGCAAGAGTTTGTTACCAGAGGTCCTAGATGTTGTTGGAATACAAATCTTAGAATTTCAACACTGGAAAACACTTTAAATAGCTATTTATTTCACCCTTAGCTACAAATACTAAATAAAAAATATTTTTCAACTCTTGCAGACTATTGAAAACACTGACTCTGGCACGCGCTTTCCCTATTTCCTCACTAATCAATGGTGAGAGGCAGTTCTGTCCCAAAGGCAGTTCAGGTCGCCTTCGAGCCTGCCTTACTGTGTTGGCTGGGGTTTCCCAAATCAATCCAACCTGTTTCCCAGCTCTCCCTGTGCAGCCATAACCTCTGTTCAACATTGTGAAATACATCATTGCCAATACGCTGCGTTAGAGGCTCTAAAATGTCATCATTGTTAATGAGAACACATTTTGATTATACTTTAAAACACGGCAGGTTATATATGTACATATACATATATATCTCTCCATGCCGATGCACTTATTTTTCATGTTTCTTTGGTAAGCTTTGCATATTTTTGCATATTTAAGCTTTGACAGAAAGAATTTTAACAGAGAATTAGTCTAGGCATCTTTCTTAGTGCATACACTGTATATAATTTGTATTGAATTTTCATTATGACTCTTGGCTAAAAATATTTTGATCATTCAAGAGGCCTTGTGGGGGGAAGATGTTAAATAACAAAATGGACCATACACTTCTTTTTAGCTATCAACACTTAGTCTCTTCTATCACAGCATTGACACAGATCAAATATCAAATGGTAGCATATATTTTATAAGATGACTGACTGTTTACTTTGGTTACCTTATCAAATCATGATGAACTAACTTTGCTTAGGAAATTAACCATCTGCATTTCATACAGACAGCTGTCAGCCTTTCATCTATCACCCAGACTGTCAACGGACAAACATTGAAACCAGTGTCCTTATTTCCATCTTCACCTGAATCATACTTAGCAGAAATCATTTTGAACAAAATTAACTTTTAATTTGCCCAGGTATTTTTAAAATGTATTTTGAGTTTACCTGACACTCTGTCTAGAAATGCTCTGCTGGTGGCTGAGCAGGAACACAGCAGGCAAAGAGACCTCAGTGGCAGGTACGTTCTCCAGCGGTGTGTGGGAATAACATGGTGGGATGTCCATGCTGGGAGCAGAGCGTTAAGATCAAAACTGGCTGTGAACTGTAAGAGCAAAGGTTGAGCTCATCCTTAACCACATGAAGCTTCTTGGTAACGTATATTCACAAAATGCCCTGGCACCATCTTGCTTGATGAAGAACCCTTTATTATATACAGTCATTCCAGCCCTTTCTCCGATGCCATTCCTCAAACGTTTGTCGTCGATTCTTGTTTGGAAACTGCCTTCCAACAGTAGAAGGAGTAACAGGGCTTCATCATCTGTCTCAATTCAATTCCCTGAAAGAGACAACGGCTATACTTCTACTCCACAGGTGCTGTTATTAAGCTGAATTTTAACAATCTCACATCTGTTCACTTATTAATTGCCCACATTTATCCAAAACACACTGAGAAAAGCCATGTTAGCTTTGCATCCAGTCATTCGAAAGGCAGACAAAAAAGATACATTCAATTACTATTTATTAAAAAAATCACATATATTGATACATATAACAGAATTCAGTAGGCTATAATTAAATCTTTTTGTATTAAATAAGCCATAGCTATATCTATTGTTCTAGGAGCTGATAAAAAATGATTCAGAAATGTTATTTAAGCTTTTCTGCATAATTATTAAAGTATAATGGCGTTTAACATCTGCATTTCTGTTAGAGTCAGCATTACTAAGCTTAGCTAACGCAAAAAATATCACCAGATACTGTGTCTGCAATGAAAAAATTCAAAATCTATACACATTGCTTCGATAAAATATGCGATGACATACGGCGGGATCTTTGCTTGGCACATACCCGCACAGCTCCGACAGCCGGTGGAACAACGCCAACGTGCATCGCTGACCTATGGAGCCGAACGCCCGCCTGCCTCTCTCCGGCGCGACACGGTACCGGAGCTTCTCCAGCCGCCGGTGGCCGGGGATGCTGCAGCTGGTGGCGGGGCAGCCCAGCATTCCCACAGCCAGCCCAGCATTCCCACGGCCAGCCCTGCCCCAGCCCAGCGTTCCCACGGCCAGCCCTGCCCCTGCTGTCTCAGGTGAGGGCGTGCGGTTACCAGCTATCTCCAGCTGAACGATCAGTGAAGCATAAAGTTTACATAATACCTCAGCTGGACTATTCTTTCTACTCGTCTGCATGGTCCGATTTGTGTTCCTTTAACGATTGACTGTCTTTTTGCGGTTGGGTATTTTTTACAGTTTGAGAACACAATTTTGTATTTCCAGTGCATTTTCCAGGACAGTTTGGGACATTTTTGCACAAACTGTGCACCATTAAACACAAGGAAGTTTGCCACTGAGTATAAATTCTGTGAATTAAGACTTTGTCTCTAGTCCTGAAAAAGTAGCCTGTTTACCTCCGTATTCTGCACACAAGAGCACTGTAGTATTTTGATATAAAAGCATCAGATAAAGAGACATTTTTTAAAAACAGGTGAGTTCATTGATTTTGAAATAAGCATGTTTCTGGATTCTAAAGATTGTATATAATATAGACCGTTACCACCTAACTCTTGGATATTTTAAAGATATTTCCTATCTTGTGTCAGACTTACTGTATCTTAACCTTCTTACTAGACAGCAAAGCTCTTCAGTGGAAGTATGACTTGCTGTGATTTGTAATGATGGGATAATTTGATGGAATCTTTCCTTGGGGTTGACTCCTGCAGATTTTAGTATAATCTGAGTTTCCCAGCATCCCGAAGTTTAGTATAAAACAAAACAAAATTACCCAGGTATGTCAAGGATATTCTTTAGTTTCAGAATTAGCTATGTGAACATTCATTACAAGTACCTCTTGGTGGGGTCACATCATCTCCATGCATGACTTCACAACTTTTATTGATGTAACTGATTTCAGAATGACCATTTTCATGACTCCATGTTGGACACTAAGAACAAAGAATCAGTTCTGAGGCCTCCATCCCAGACATTTAAGGCCTTGGCCCCTGGACACCACAAACTCTGATCAGTCTGTGGTGTGGAAGCTGGTGGTAGACACACGGGCTCTGGTTGTCGTCCTTGCACTGATCTGTAAAGTTCTACGATTAGCAGCTTCTTTAAGGCGGCTGACACGCAGTATCGCCATGCTCTGAACCCTGGGAGCGCCCGGTCGGGCTAGGACAGAAACGGTACGCGTATTTCCAAGCTGCAGCCATAGACAAGCTCCTCCACGCTGTCACCCTGATCTATAGCGCTGAGTTATCCTCTCTGAGACAGAGACGACCACTGCCGATGGTGAAGGTGTTACAAAGTCTAGTCCATCCCGTCTCTGTTCAGCTGCCTCACTGGACTCCTCAGGCTCACCTGGACATTCCCAAGGGAGCTGACGAATGGCCCTGCCCTCCTAAGAGCTCCTTCTCAACTGCTTCTGAATTCGGTTTCTACTCGCCCATTTGCTTAGCCTTTTTAAACTTTTACATAGATTAGGTCTGCTGATAAAGGAAGGATCATTTCTTGTCCTGTGACCTCCAGAAATAAGCCTTCCATTAGCATGGACAGTTTTATACTTGCATCATCAATTTTTTTATGGGCAAGTTAGTAAGTTTTACTGCTTAAAATTATTTTTAGACCAGGCACATAGCACTTACTATACCTTTTGGACAACCTATGGTCCACAGATAAGTTTAGAAACTCTTGTTTTAGAATCAGTTATTCCTAGAAACAAATGTTCATCTGACATTTTTACTATTTCAGCTGAGAATAACAGAAATTATAAACGAAAGTATAACCATTTTCTTGGATTTTATTGTCTCATTGATTTCTCTCAACATTGTGTACTGAATTTCCTTTTCTTATTTAGACTCCTATAGGATAAGCATACTGATATATTTACTATTATATATGACATGTTCTGAAGGTTGCTGCTAAAGAGATTATACTGCCTAATGACTTAATTTTTGCACTGTTGCTATAGATTCTATAGAATAATTTATCTACAGATGCATTTCCCTATCAATTCACCTTGCTCAGCTTTCCTTGTGTCAGCTGCAACCAAGTATTACTACTTGTACCGGGGTTTATCACTATTCCATCACTCTTCTGTAATGCTCGTTATACTGAAATTCTCATCCACTGCAATGTGAAACATGTGCTTTCCAAAAAACCATTGTGCGATCGCACGGAGGGTTTAAAGCTTTCTTCTTGATATCTGTTATTGGATTACTCTCGTTCTGACACTTCAGTGATGTTTTTTTTCAGACTTCACCCATGTTTGTTTCTTGCTGTGCTCTTATTCAATTGAAACTGTTGCTATTCTTTATTAGATAACACAAATACATATATATTAACAATTATGAACAGATGTCCCTAACCGGTATCTGTATGCTTCGGATCAGCTCAAGTTTCCCCATTTTTTGAGATATATAGTCTCCAGAATTTCTGTACTGGTATTTTGCCTCCATGTGGTACGCAATGGAATCAGTACCCTCAGAATAAGACATTCTCTCTATAGTATTTATACTTTTCCTCCTTCCCAACTCTGCACTGAAATTCAAGAGTTTTCTTTGTCTAACGGGACAAGTGGATGGAACTGAAAGTATATCAGAGGAAACGACCTCTGAAGCCTAAAACATAATTTTCCTATCTAGTAATCTGAATTTAGCTTCCTGAAATTCTCTTCTACACCTCTCTAAACATGTGTAAAAAACCCCTTTAAAAATACTAATTGAGTTTTTAAAACGATATAAACACACAGAGGATTCTAAGAATGTCTGAATATGACAGAAAATTTCAACTGTATGTTTTAATAGATGAAAAATACATGTCAGATTTTATTAATATGACATAAACTTTAAAAGGACCTCATCTTTCCATTAAAACTTCTACTACTAAACATTCATTATAATGAATATTCCTTTGCTATCAAATATTCACAGAAGTGTTCCTAAATAAATCACTAGCAAATACTGCAATGTTAATATCTAAAAAAAAAATCAACCACAAAGATCAAACCATCAACAAAAAGACTTAACATAAAAACATTTCAACAGTTTTCAAGCAGAGTGATTCTATTTGAAGACTGGTAAAAGAATCCAGTGAGTCATTTCAGATAAGGATGAAGCTGTTTGGGCCGAGCTTTTCTTGACAGCCCAATCCTGATGGGGCCCTTGCATGTTTTAAGAGGCTGTACTCTTATAACTTCACGTGACAGAAAGTACCCTATATTAAAAAAAAAAAAAAATAAAAAGTGAAAGTAAATGCAGAATTCCATACGATATACACCAGAACTGCATACTGCCAAGACATGTAAATTAAATGAATATTAATTGCAGCTGCTCAGTCCTTTACTACATCCTGTCCCATCTCCATTCTGTTCAGCTGTAGAGCGTCTAACATACTCTTTTTGGTTGAAATTGAAATGCTAACAGCTGGGTCACATGAAGATCCCTTCTAACTGCAAGGATCCTCAACCTAACATTACGTACTTTACTTTCCTAACAGACTGGCAAAGGCATAGAGTTTGGTACAAATTACCATTCCAGGACAGAGGGGACATGCTGAGAGGAGTATGCTTTAATACTTACCACTAGTCTGAGGGGTTTAGATATACAGATCCAAATTACAGAGCCGGGCATCACTCTACTGGTGATAATAACCATGATGCCTCATCTTGTGCCACTCATTTTACAGAAAGTAGGACAGGAGGATGTGGATTTTCTGTTCCATAGTCTATTAGGTGAGGTATACACCATCCAGTAATCTGGAGCATGATTCAGTCATCCTTTAGAAGCTGTTCTGTTTTGCATAAAATAATATACTCACTGGGGAAGAATGGAAGACCAAAACCTTGTAAACTACAGATGAGGACAATGAATCATTCGGAAGAAGTAATAATCATGCAAGAAGGTGTCAAATTTCTCAAGATCTCTTCCAGTTCTATTTTCCATCATTCTATAAAATGATGAAGCACTGAGCAGTTAGCTAGGATATCAAATAGTGAGCCCCTGAGAGCCTTAGGCATTCAGCTGGAATCCTACTAAAGGGAGAAAAAAAATTCTCCAAGCCTTTCACAAGAATTTTATGTGATGGGATGAGCAAAACCCCAAAGC
Organism: Phoenicopterus ruber ruber; assembly: GCA_009819775.1. NCBI lineage: Eukaryota > Metazoa > Chordata > Aves > Phoenicopteriformes > Phoenicopteridae > Phoenicopterus > Phoenicopterus ruber. The sequence goes on from CM020217.1 coordinate 115,822,368, forward strand.
TCCATTCTTAAGTCAATGATGAGATAGTAGTGCTGCTGTCTTTCACAAGACTCGTAAGAGTCAGCTGGAAGAGGAACTGCATGCACTAAAAGTCAGTCAAGTGTTATGGGTTTATATGTAGCCAGCAAAGCATGGTTGTTAGTCATGCTGAATTGTAAAATTGCCGAAGTATAAATCTGCTTGTCCTACCTAGGTATCTCCTTTCCAAAACAGTCACAGTTTCCGAGGCAACAGTCACTTCATGTGACCAAACAGTGGGATGTAAAACAAAGAACTCATTGATACCAGCAACTGTAAAACCTGTACCTCCTAATCTTCTAACCATGGGAGCAATATGCGGGATTAAGCCACAGAGTTTTGGCAACTAAATTGGCTAAATTAACAGGCTTGGATTCCATAGCAGAAACAGAGTGATCATATCCAAGATACATAACCAACCCAAACCACGTAAGAGCAGACACGATGGCTCAGAATCCTACTGACAAATAGAGGGAGACAGCCACACATCAGCAAAACTTCTGACATTAACTCCTAGCAGTACAGAAAATACAGTATTCCCCCTGACAAAAACAGATACAGTCCTTGCTTCAGAATAATCTCTAAGGCACCGTTCAGTGTAAATGGAAGAGAACTGTCTCTGCCAACCATAGATTACAGCACAGAAGCAATGTACCTCCTCAAGGAAAGAGGATACTCAGCAGTTCCCTATTTGCTGTCGACTGAGAATGATGATGAGGGGAACATCATTACATTTTTTCAGCTTCTTCTACTGGAAGCATATTAGGTGCCCGATGATTCTGACAAAGCTCAGGAAATAACGTATAGAATGCCTTAGAAATCTGCCATTGCCCTAGAAAACTGCACAATTTCTCAGCAATCATGGGGAAAAGAGAAGTCACTCATTGCTAAGGTTTCCTTCCAAACCTTTCTGGAGAAGCTCAGATGGCAACTTAAAAAAGACTAGGAAGCAATGGTAGGGGAATAGCTACTGCTAATGGCAATGGAGAAAATGTCTGTTTTTCTTTGCCCTTGGTCCTGTGGCCCAAAACAACAGGGAAAGGAGAAAGGGAAGATGATCCAGGTTCAGTCATCTTCTGATCTTCTGCAGGAGCTACAGTGTTCCCTCTAGCAAGCTTCAACGCCATCTGAACAAAACTTCCAAGAAGAAGATGTTAATATCAATCACCTTGTGCTGTTATGCACAGTACAGCATTCTGGAATTTGAACTTTCCCTAAGCAATAACACCTACTACAAAGGTCAGAAACTAGAATTCACCTGCCCCAAAACCAAAACCAACACTGTATAGAGCAGTGATAAACAGTAAAAAAGTAGAGCAGAATTCTCTGCAACATTTTGCATTTGGTGTATGGAATATTATCAACAGATGACATACCTTCAATAAAAAACAGGTGAAAAGAACCCCAGAGGTCATCTGTAAATGTTCAAGATTTTCAGTCTCATTATTTCACAGAATGGCCTGAATGAAGGAAACAACTTTCTGAATTCTGAGAACAGCAAAGTGTGCATCAGTTTCAGGAAGTGCAATGGGGAATAAAAGAGAAAATATCTGTGCGTGATTTGACTTAGTGAAACAGAAGTTATCTATAGCCTTTTCCTTACAATGTGTTGGTATCTCATTTCAGAATAAACCAATAACCTTGTTTTACTAAATGTTTCCAAGTGTTGGAAAAAGTGCAAAAGTATGATTTTTGAAATCCTAATAGATCGATGGGCAATATCCTTCTGAATTTCCTGCCACAATGTGTCCAAAACGACAACTCTTTCAAGAAAAGTATATCAAATCCTGCTCTCCTTGTAGTATAACTTGGCTATATCATAATGATTGGAGGCCCAAAGGTGTTTGTTCCAAATGGCTCCAAAACAAGCAAAAAAGGAAACCCCACATTGTTAGAGTTCTTTTCTTCTGTCCGAAGAACGAAAAGGCTCATCTGCATGACTTGCTCTGTGACCCAAGCCAAAGATAGGACAGCTTTCTAGTAACCTACAATTAAACAAAATGTGATTGCTCTAGAGAGAAAGATAAAAAGGGAAGAAACAAATACAAATGTTTGAGAAATAAGTTTATTAGCACCGGTATTTGTGGTATAAATAACAGACTAATATTATGCTTACCTCCCTCTTTCTGTAAATTATAGTTTTGTTCCTTAAGAAGTGTGCAGGATAAAAAAGCAGGGTCCCATGTGCATGGCTTTTTATAAGCTGCATCAAAATAGCCTTAAAACAGAAGCATAAATACAACATTTAAGATTTTAACTAATTTCTATAAACAAATAACTAAGTTTGTTTCATCTAGTTATTAATTTGTGATTCTTGTTGATGTGAGTAAAACATTTATGTGCATATTACAGGAAATCTTAATGAAGCTACGAAGTCTCACTCTCAGAGGCTTGTCAAAAGCTATCTGTACACCTCATGAAGTTCTCCTTTGCAGAGATGCAACGATGCAGTTTTTAATCCTCTGATGACATATCATTTTCTCCACTTGGATCTTCTTATTCCAGACTTAGGCAGAAAAGTGATCACTTAGTGAGCAATTTATCCAGTATCTGTTACGTTTTCATTCTCAGGGGCAAGGCTTTCAGGTGTAACTTCCAGCACATTATACTGTTAAAACTCTACTGAACAGAATTCCCTCCGGGGCTTTTCTGTGACACTTTTCTAATTGCTTCACAAACACTAATTACCTTCACAAAACCCCTGCAATCTTCACCTCCTAAATTTAGAGCCAAGTCCCTGAGAAATTGATTTCAGATGCCAAATTTGAGATGGCTGCATTTTTATCAGAGAATTTACCAAATATGACCAAAGCATACCTCTTACTGATTTTATTTGCAGCTGTGAGAACTCATCACTTCTGCAAACTGAATTTCAGGTGCAAAATCTGATAAACATGCTGTTTGAAAAGTGCCTGAATAATTTACTTATGACATAGGAGGTATTTGTAAAAGAAGGTACAGCATTCAAGTGGTTTTCTTCTTAGTGTCCTTCCTTTACTCATTAAATACCTCGTGATTTTGCAGCAAATGGAGTAGGAATGTTAGAGTTTACAAAGCGTATTTCCCACATGTTGTTTGAAGCAGGGATTCTGTTTCTTTAAGAAAAAATAAAATAATAATAATAAAAAAGGCAGCATCTAAACTTCAAACAAACCTAACTGTAGTACTACCTAAATTTTGTGAGGGTCTGGCTTGGAAGCCAGAACTGTAAGAGAGGTACATATGCTCCCTTTATGGTGGATGGAAAAAGTCAGGTCATCCAAAACAGGATGCGATACAAGCAATGAACTAGGCAAGAACTGCTTAGGGCAACGCCATGAGACAGATTAAGTGTAGGATATGTTTAGAAACCTGCTGCTGCTTTCTGAGCTTAAGAGCCTTCGTGCAGCAAAATTCCTTCACCTATTTGGGATCTACGGCCCAGAATTACCTGCTGAGGACAGATAACTAGCACACGCTTTAGAGAAATATGCAAATAGCACACATGACAAGAAGTGCCTATCACTCATGAACACACTTACATGTATCTTTATTAATCTGTTACATGAACTTGTGTTAAACTGCCTATTTTGCCAAACTAATGTTCTTTAAATAGAAGATATTAGTATGCATGTCGGATGCAGAATTGTGTAAATGCTGCAAGACTAGCTGTTGTGTTCACTTACAGGTCTTAAAGAAACCAGAGAGATTTAACAGGTGACTGTCGCCACTGATCACCTAACTCCAAAAGAATTTTTTGTGACTATTCAACTCCTCATTAATATGGCCTTCTGAACATTATGCAAAATCCATTTTGAAAAGATGAAGTTGATTTTCATGACACTACAAAAGTTTTCAGTAGAAGCCCCATCCCTGGAAACATTCAAGGTCAGGCTGGACGGGGCTCTGAGCAACCTGATCTAGTTGAGGATGTCCCTGCTTATTGCAGGGAGGTTGGACTAGATGACCTTTAAAGGTCCCTTCCAACCCAAACCATTCTACGATTCTATGATTCTATGACATCAGTTTTAAGGAAACAGTTGTCTCCTTTGTGAATATTGTATCATATTTTAATTGCACTTTTTCTCTCTGTAAATGTGCATCTTATTGAGTTTTTGACTCTTTTGGGGATTTTAGGGCTTATTATGATGAAATCCCAGACAAAAGAAATAATCTGTAATGGAATTTGCATTAAGACAGGTTTGAGCAAGCCTGAAACTGACTGACTGAATTCTGAGCTACAACTGCGAGGGCACAGTGTGCGGGTGTCAGTAGTAGTGCAGGTTTTTTGCATTTGGCCACTCATAGGCAAGTACCTGCTGTCCGACAAACCTTGTACAATCCAATGAAAACTCAGTTACTGTTATGGAATTATTTGAGTTGAGAAACATACCTTTAAAACAAACCAAATATTGCCTAAAATTTAAATTTGCTTATTAACATAATAGCCCATAATTGCATGTACTTACCTTCTGCAACAGGTGAATGCAGCAATTCTTCACTTGACAGTCTTGAAATACAATACTCCTTGGATACTTTTTGGTTTTCATTTTCATTTGATAGCTTTTCGTTTAATGAACTTTCATTACTGTCAGTTATGTTTTGCCCTTCTGTAGTACCACAGATTGGAGAAGAAATACATATTTTCTTTTGAGAAACACTTGTCACATTTTCGTCTATCCCCTCAGAATTATTTAATTCACAATAATTGTCGTGTGAATTTGTTTCCAAACTAGATAAATTGTTTTCATTTCCCTTGCTAATTTCATGAAACGTATGTAGCTCTTCGAGCACTAAATCAAATTTTCTCTTCAGTTCAAATTCATATGTGATTTTATTTTCTGAAGGTAAATACTTATCTTTTACATCTTCAAGACATCCATTGTTCATTACAGATAAATGCATTTTTAATTTCTCTTCTGCAGCAATGAATGTTTTAGATTCATCTTCTGAATGTGACATAATCAAGTCATTCATTACAGTCTCACATTGACTTTCATTAGTTACATGCATTTGTTCACCATTTATCTCTTCCTGTTCTTTTACATATTCAAGATGTTGTTTCAAAGTTGCTGGCTCTAAACTGACTGCCTTGTTTGTCTGTGCATGCCCTTGTAAAGAAAACGGTGCAGTTCCTTTAGCCTGCAATTGCAAGTACGTATCAGTCACAGCAGGACTTCCTGTGGATGGACATTGTATGGTGGCATAAACTTTTTCACTTTGTTTTTGTTTGTCTGCACTTGAGGAACTCCTGCAGTGTCCATCTTCACTTACCTCTCTATCTTTATTGACAAAAGAGCTGCTATCTAATGGCAAAGTGACAGACTGATAAATATTTGAGGAACTAGGAAATAAATTTTCAAAATTTAAAGAAGTATTTTGGTCCTCCTTTTTGTTTGCTAAACGTGAGCTGTATGTATCTATTTCTTTGCAATATTCAGGTTTGTTTGTTTGGCTGTCTTGTAACAAGAGAGAATTACATTCTTCCATAGTTGTTTTTGACTGCTCAGGTAGAATTAAGACATCATTCAATTTAGCAGGCAAATTATGAACCTCTTTTGAACTGGTGACTGCGTTTTCTTCAGACAACTTTTTTTTGACAGAATTGTCTTGGTTTACAACTGGGATCTGGTCAAAGTCTTCAGAATCAGTAGTAAGGGGGATTTTTTCATATGTGTCAAAAATAGAAAAAGATTTTTTAGAAAGAAAATTATGAGAATTTATTTGCAACTCTTTTGACTTAACACATTCTTTTCTATCAGCATTTATATAACTAGAAGTACTCAAATAATTTTTCATGGTATATGTGACTTCATTTGTGACTTCATTTGTAGATGTTATGTGATTTCTACATGCGGTTGTTTCATGTTTCTTATTTTCATGTAAAACAAAAGGGAAAGCTTTAAATCCTTCTCCATGAAAAGAACTATTAAACATTTTATTTGGTTTCTTCGTCTCCTGCTTTACTGTAGTTACTGATATTTCCTGATCTGTACATTTACTATTTACCTTTTCAAATGTCAGTTGTGAATGGGCACGAAAGTAACTCCAAAATCTAAGATTTGCTCCTATCAGATACTGTATTTTTGTGATATTGCAGCAATACATCTTGTCTAGTGAAGAACAGTCAAAACTGCCCTGCAGCAAGATTAGGTATTTAGCAACTAAAATTTGCTTTTTCATACCGTTTTTGTGACTGACTGACCTCAAATAGGTGCTAAACTCTTCACTCCCTCTGGGTAAGAGGTGGTGCTTTCTGGTATGTCTTCCCTTACATAATCCACTTTTTTGGTTTTGAAAGAGGATTCCTCTTCTTAGGAAAGTGGACTCTTCTTCACCTAAAGATCTATAAAAATGTCTTCTCTGGCATTCATTCTGTAATTCAAAACCAATGCTTTCCACAAATTTAGAACTTACAATACCTGGATAAGTTTCTTTTTTTTTATTAAATTCTGTGTTTTGCCTCAAAGCATTATCTGTGCAAGAGTTTAACTGAACTTGCTTTCTGCCACATAAAGGATGATTCTCCGCCTGCATAGAATTTCCTTCAGTTGGCAATAAAGTATTGCTGCTATCGAAAAAGGAAGCAAGAATTGTCTTTAGCAGTTCCACCTTCAGATGCTTTGAAATAACAGCCAGCAAACAAATGCATATTTTATTGTTGTGGTTCCTACTTATATTGCTCTTTACTAACTCTTGAGCATCACAGTGCTCGTTTAATATTTCATGAAAATGAAACCAATGTGTAACACTGTCACCCTGACACGTTGGCGTATCTTTATACAAAGATTCAGTCCATGTCCTGAACCTTCCAAACAACATGTTTTGAAATGAAAACTTTAATTTGAACATTTCCTTTCCCCTAAACATACTGCAACTCACTTTCTTATCTGGAAAATTCTGCACAATAATGTCAGCACAATTACTTTCAAATATAATGTTTTTAGTTAAATATCTTTTGAAATCAAGTATTTCTTTTGTAGAGAGTTTTGATTCTGCTTCATACACACTAATATCACTGTTGGAATTATGCACACCACAGTGTATGTCTAACTTATTTTTCTCTAATGCTTCTGTTATTACTGGAATACTTGTCTGTATATGAAATGTTCCCGCGTTCTCATTACTGCTCTTCCTCCCCATTCTCTTCAAAAGATCATTACAGCTGACACATTTCTCATTCCAAGCATTTTTAGCACTAATGTAAATGTGAATCTTTGACTTCTGGACATCATCACCATCTGAATTCTCCAGCATTTTATCTTTAAAATCATTTTCAGCAAATATTTGATTACGGTCAATGTCAGTGCTGTTGTCACTGAAATAAGTTACAGATACTTTTCCTCCTTCCGCCAGAGCACTGTGCTCTTGTTTGCTAATTGATAGATCATTCTTCTCTTTAAATTCAGAACCAACAGTTGAAGCTTTTACACTGCTTTTATCATTTTGCAATTTTTGTTTCCCTAGCTCAGATATTTTTTGCACACCATGTATCAGTTTTGATTGCATCAAAGATGGTTGGCCTTTAAAATTCTTCCAATCTGTCTCCTTCAAGTTAGTTGACGGCAGTTTACTATTTATTTTATTTGAAATGCTAGGAAATTGAAAATTAGGGATTTCCAATGGTTGTATACTTTTAAAAGGTTTTAATGTTGGAATTACATATGATGAATTATTTTTTTCTTTATCATCTCTTTCTGTAGTAGTTTTGTTATCCCTACTGGAATAATCTTTATCTTCTCTAGAACATACTTTTTTCAAAAAATTATTTTTCTCATGTTCTATGTGTGAAAACACAGAACTGGTACCACATAAAAATGGAATTTGCAAAAGCTGGTATTGTTTCCACTTTTTATCAGAGACAGACTTATGACTTACCAATTCCACCTGAAACAAGTCTTTGCTTAAGTGTGTAACTGAAGAATTTTGTTTGAGTTCATTATCACCATTTCTTTTATTATTTTGTTCTATATTGTTGTTCTGCTGCACTTGGGGTGGATCTAGCACCTGCAGATTTTTACATGTGTTAGCAGCACTCCACGCACTGAGTGACTCCGTTTCAAGAGGCTGTCCATGTACATTCAATGAAATGTCATCTTCTACAGTATTTTGATCTCCATTTTCAGGACTCCATTTTTTGGTGGACAGTTTATTTTCTGATACTCCACATGGTAATCTTTCATTACTACAAGTCTGAAAAGAGAAAAACTCTCTCATACAAGTTTTCCTCGCTGTATCACAACTTTGTTTTTCTAATGCCCAGTTGTTTTGTCTTTCTGATAAATATATAGGTTCATGTGGTGATGTCTGGTATCTGTTCACACAGCGTATACTTTGTTCTAGCTTTTGCTGCTCCTCTTTCTCTATGCTTTTTTGATTACTTTCTATTTTAATTCGCTTTGGGTATAGGTAGCATTCAGTTTCATCTGACGATGCAGATAAAAATCTTTCAGAACATGTACTTTCCATACTCACAAAAATAAGTTCTATACTTGCTGAGACAGTCCTGAAAGTTCAAGAAATATTAAAGTATTAGGCATAAAAGATCTCTTAATGATTTCCAAAATGTACAGGACACAAAAATCAGTAATTCTATCAACTACACATGTTACCACATTGATATTTGTTCTGTACACATTACACGCCTGAGATAAAGGCAGGATCACTGAACAACATTTGGAACCAAGATCTGGAATTTAAGGTAGAAGTTATTTACTAAAGTTGCAGATATAAGCAAAATTAAAATGGCTGATAATTTCACTGTGTCAACAAATTAAAGAGATTAATTGCATTTTTCCTGCATTTGTCACTCTGTATTTTTGCCAAAAATGAATACTGAGAACAAATATCAAGAAAACAATACCCACTGATGAACTCTTCTGAATCTGGGGAGTGGACCCTTTAAAACTGTTAAAAGCTGAAAGGAATTGCCAGTCTTGTCTCACTGTGTGATAATTTGTAACATGGAACTGTAGGCAAGTTTATCAAAAGTCCTTAGGTATACAAAATACTGTATCAGATTGTATCTTCACATACAAAGGAACAGTGCTGTCACAGGCACAAATCTAGATTGTTAAATGTACTAGTGCTCGTCACGTTTAAGTGCATGTCCCTTCAAGTTAAATGCACTCAGCAGCTTCATTTAAGAAGTGATCTACCTAGCGTGTGCAACATAATGTGAGCAAAAAGAAATTTCATATACTGATTGAGAGAATTTATTATACTTCCAACAGACTGGTTCACCAGTATCTCTTTAACAATCCAGTCACCGTGCAGAGTTGACCTCGAAGAGCCAACAGGAAGGTGTTCAAAACATTTCATGAACCACATAATTAACGTAATTAATTTTTTAACCAGGACTGCATGATTCAATAATCAAGTAGCATTCCTAATTTGACAGGTTTACTTCTTTAGTGGCACAAGAAAATCCATTTTGGCAAGGAACACTTCTGCGACTGCGGGATATACCTGTGAAATGCAGAGAGCGAATGAATCCTCAAGCCTGTGGCTTTTTCGCCTCCCTCCACAAGGCTGCTCTCTCCCCTCCCTGAGGAGGCTTCCCCCCTGCTGAAGGTGACAGGACCCCTCTGTCCTGTCCCTGAGGTGGTTTCCCTCTCCGGCAGACAGCCGCCCTCCTCCCGCCTCTTTGGATTTTCACCGTGAGGGAAGCCGTCGCTCCCTCCTGGTTTGTGTAACCTCTTGCAAGCTTTTTGTTTGTTTGTTTACAGTCTTCCACAGTGACCGATTCTCCCCTCCCTGCAGCAGGGTCGCTTCTCTCTCAGCGCCCCGATCCCGCCCTGAGTTACCTCCCCTCGGTGCGTTCCTCAGGGGCGCGGGGATCCCCCCCAGCCGACCTGCCCGCCCTGCCTCAGCCTCCCGGGGCTCTGACCGCCCCGCACCCCGGCTGCCCTCTGAGCACGGGACACAGGTCCGTTTCAGCGGGAGACCTGGAGAAGCGGATCACGGCCCCCGCCGTGACCGGACGCCGCGACCGCCGGGCCCGCCCTGCCCGGCGCCCCACGGCGGGAAGACCCTCCGGCGCCGGGAAGAATCCCTCCGCCCCGCCCCGGTCGCAGCACCGCGCTGGTGAGGTGCGGTGCCGGCTCAGTGGCGGCGTGTCCCTCCGCCCGAAAGGAAAGAGGCCGGTGGCTTCTCCTCGCCCCCGGGCACCAAACGAGGAAGACCAGTTGGGATTTGTGCGGCAAAGGCTGCAGGTTGAGGCGCATGGCTGCCAAGACGCTGTAGAAGCTGCAGTTTGGTTGGAAGATCCTTTCTTTGGTGCCCGAGCAATGAGGGTCACCGACTAGAGCCAAGCAACGTGCCCCCAATTATTTCTACAAGCGGGATGTATTTTTCCAAATTGCCTAATTCCAAAAGCATGAGATCCGGCATGTGCAAATGCGGCCCCTTTCCATGAATCTTCTCGGATTAACACACAGCAGAAAAGACATTGCTTCCCTTATCTTTTTTTCCCAAGCAGCAAGTGTTGATTCAGCCAAGGACTTTATTCCAAAAATAACAAGTATTCATACAGCTTCGCGCTTTTGAAATAGGTGTTTCCTCTTCAACCGCTGAAATTTCATTTCCAAAAGGTTATTTTTTAAAGTTTGTGCTAAACCAGCAGGTTGCTTTAATACTGTTAAGGACGGGCAATAAAAATAGAAACATCCTTAGGGTCTGTTGCTGCAAATATATTTTTAAGGTTTATCATCCATACTACAGCGAACAAATCCACTGAAGCCCAACAGATCCATTGTTCCTGGCAGTAAATGTTACACACAGAAATTGTACAGAACTGAGCCTTAAAATATCTTTCTCTTCAATATTTCTGCTTGTGTAAATAAATCTGGCTAATAACTGCTTTCTAATACTTAAGAAATATTATTAATTGAATCAATCTTTAGTTAACAAGATACGGTTCCTGTCTATTTTTAAGCAACAAATAGTCTGACTGAAATCAATTAGATTACATTCACATTTTAAAATATTTAAAATACCATATGGAATGAAGGTCATCATATAAACTAGAAATACAATTTTAAGGCATGTAAGGGAGATTCACCACGGCACTTACGTTTGCTACTCCTCTGCATCGGAATAGCCTCTAGGAAGCATTCCTGGAAGACAAATTATTGGGTTTTTTTCCGAAGTGGAAATGCTGTAGCGTTCACAACTGTTTCTCACGTCTTCTGAATGGAATATTCCCCCACTTGCCTGTCAGCGTGAAGTCCCTGAGTATGCATGGTAGGTTGCAAGTAAATAGGAGTCAGTTTAAAATTACGCATGTCTTTGAACAGTGAAAACAACCAGAATTACATGAAAAATAAAGAAAACTGCCTTTTCTTGCATCTACACAGCTATAAATCAAGATTGTTTATTAAATCCCATCCAGTTGTTCCACATCTACGGCTTGCTTTGTTGTACATACCTTAGACACCTAGCATAAGCTGACAGACTTCCACTGAAGCACGTCCTGCATGCTCTGCACTTTCCAATTTGCAGCTCATGAAAAAAATTTATTCATACTACTTGTTTACTGATATTACAAATTGAATATAGCATATTTCTACTAACGGAGTGGAAAAAAGACATAATTGCTTTCCCCACTACTCAGTTCAATAATATTTTAATAGGATGTAAACACCACAGTTTTGTTGTAGAATTTTGATAATTTCAAACTTTCATGTTCTGTCAATTGCTTACATCTCCATCACACGTAGCAGGTATATAACTATTATTATACTGTGTTTGCAAGTTGACAAAGTGGGTTGTAGACCAGCTTCTTCATGAAGTCAGCAAAGAAGTTTTGGGTTCTGATGCAGCAACCAAATCTCAGAAATATTCCTTCACTTCAAACTATTATTTAAAACTCTTACGAAAGGTTTTGTAACTCTCACTCTTTTTTCTTTTCCTTTTTTTTTTGTTTTGTTGAAAACTTGAAAAGGAAAAACATTGCAAAATATTAAAAAAGAAAGGTCAGGAATAAATATTAGGCAATTATCAACAAAGACAGCACCAAAAATAATTACGCTACTCTATGTGATCAGTAAGACACTAAAATTTGACAATCTGAATTTGTCAAGGGAAACAGTGCAATCTGGCTCAAGTCCGTTATCTCAATTTAGCTGTGCTACCTGAATGATTGCAGCCTTGTCCTTACAATTCATTGTAAGTAAACTGCCTTTTTAGAACGTGAAATTTCAAGACTGAAGGACTGTTGCAATCCATCATGTTTCTCTCACGAACTGTAATGCTAAAAATTTCCACTCTGAAAGTAACTCACCTCATAATGCTGATTCATCAAAGGTCGTAATTAAGGTTCCAAAGGGAACTTACTGCTTTACTAGGAAAAGGCTCATTTTGATACTCGTCTTATGAATGGCATATTGGCCATTAACTTTCTTAAAACTGTATTTTACAAATTACCTTTTTTTTTGTCTTCTTACTGTCACATGTCACACAATCACTTCATCATTAGAAGTATTCATAAAAAAAAGTTGGTGTGTGAAAATACTTTCTATGCTTTCTGTCACAGCTGCTGTATCTGCAGCCCTAACTCACATGCTTCCTATCTATCCACGTCATTTTGAAAAAGCTTAAATAAAAACTTCAGTCCTTCCCTCTGTTCCAGAGTCATCCATCTTGTCCCCAATAACTAATACTAACTGTTAAGCTTTTACACTAAATGTTCTTTGATAGAATAAAGACAGAACTTCAACTTTACCCAATGTAGTTTAAATCATAAGGAAGCTAACGTCTGTCTGTATGCACGGCATGTATTAATCCCATGTTCTCAGCAGAGTATCCATACTCGCTAACAAAAGGTACGCTATGTTAGTATCAGCGTCCACGTGTATGCAAGCAACAGCCCTAGCGTGATTCAGCGATGTATTAGTCCTTCAAAGCTGGACTTGGAATAAAACTGTCCCGAAAATCACAGACTCCCTGAAAAGTTATTTAGTAAAAGTTTACTAACTGCTCAGTAGCATTTCTTGAGATGCTATTATTTTTGTATTTCCTCCCATTTCTGTACTCCATTTTTTATTTTCCTATTTGTTTCTGCTGCTATAAATGGTGACAACTCTTTCATGACCAACACAAAGTAGCTCTTGTAAAAGAAGAAAGCTGTTCCAAAAAACCAGACTGTTTTCTCTTGTAGCCTCGTACAGAGTTAAACTGCAAGAAAAACGCTGCTATAAAACAAGGGAAACGCAGTGCGTGAAGATCCACAGGGAGAGATTCAGAAGGCACCGTATCCAAAGGTAGGAATAATAGAGAAGCGCAGGAGGGAGGCCCCCTCTGGCCCTGGGGGAAGGGAGGGTGTCTGGCCCCACCGTCCCCTCCCTGCACCGCCCTGCCACTGCTGCCTGACTGCCGCCACCACGACCTGAATCCTTTGGAGATGGTTTGGTGCTCTGATTTCCACTGGTAATAGACTCTTCTGTTGCTTTCAAAGGGAGTTCTTTTACATCTTGAGGGATATGAAAAGAACATGCTTAAGAGGCATTTAAGAACTTAAGCCAGGCCTAGTTAACTGTAGGGTGAATCATACCCCTCTATGACCCCTTTATTTTGTCCGCTGCAATGAAGTCTCTGCTCGACTGCCTCATGTCCTACGCATTTGACAGCTGTCACTTTGAATAAAAACTGCTGTTTATTGGACTTGATATTTTGGACACATTCTCTTCCTATCACCTGATACACTGTTTGATCATACCGCTCCATTGCTGTGACCATATCATTCTCTATTATACTAACTCCCTGTACAATCCCAAAGACGTTCTCATTTTCCAGCTGAAATACCTTGTTTGCAGCTTAATTCCAAAACAGAAGTAGCAAAAAGGTATTTTGTATACAGAACACTAAACACAGAGATACAAAGGATCTTCATCCAATTTTATCTGCCACTATCCATCTTCTTCATAAAGGGCAGTGAGAATAGTTCTGCCTGCCAGACAGTTCAAAACCTCTTTGTCGAAAGACTGCAGTGCTGCTGAATTCAGGTCACGCACATCCAAAGGCACTTGGAATGCGGTGTTCTTCTTTTCATGCTAGAAGGGCAATTAGCTCAGTCCGTATGATCCCTAAGCCTGATTTACTTTTGCTCAAGATACCGCATAGAACATACAGGCTTGTTCATAGAGCCACAGAAAAATTTAGGTTGGAAGGGACCTCTGGAGATCATCTGGACCACTCTGCTCAGAGCAGAGCCAACTTTCAAGTTGCATCTAACTTCAGTCCTGGATCAGGCCGCTCTAGGCTCTTCCAGTCAAGCTCTGAATGTCTATAAGGTTGGAGATTCCCTGGTGCCTCTGAGGTGCTTGCTATGAAAGCTAGTTATAGCATGAAATTTTAAGCGGTCCATCTTCCCTTTTTCAGTGTTGCTGTCTTCTTTTAATCTCTATGCTTACCGCGTACAGACTAACTAAACCATGTGTAATACATGAGTTGACATGCATAGTGATTCACTTAGTCTTATAGTAGTACCTTTTTCTGATAAAAAGCCAGTTAAGAATAACAGATTACACTTAAATACACAACTCTTCAATGTTGATTTCTTCTTTAAACACATTGTGAAGACACAAAAAGCTACACTGCCTGCTTTCCTCTTGAATTCTCTTTACAGCTAAGACATTATATTTGAGAGTCACGTAGTAAAGCTCAGTGTTAGCCGTATCTGCTTATCAGTAGTTTTTTATGTCCTTGGAAATAAGGCTGGTTAACAACGAACACAGCACCCCTCCTGCCATTACTAACTGGGTACATTGCGGAGGTCGCAGGGCTTAGCTGCTCAGGCAGCTTCTCGGGCAAGTGGAGCCATTTAAGAGGTGACGGATAACGTGCTGCAGACACTCACAGGAACTACAGCCTATGTTGGGAAGTCCACAGTGTAAAAGCTAAGTGTGAGCTGCACCCACACGACATTCTGCCAAAGCATAGAATCAAAGTGCAAAATATCCATGAGACAACTGAGAAGTTTCATCAAATAGTTTTCCCAATATCGATTGCACCTCTGTTCCTGTATAAGGAAAAAGACAACTAAAATGGGTACTCTACTGTCTTATGGCAATAAAAGCAGTGCAGATTACTGAACTTTCACACAGACGTATTTGGCAAAGTGCATGATGTATCGTTTCATGATAGTTTGGGGATGTATCAGAGGCAGGACAAGAATAAACTTTTCTAGTTCTCCTATCAGGGGAATTCTGAAGTCTTGTTCAGCCACTTCGCATCTAGCTTCTTAAAATTATCCAGATTATAATGCCTTTTGCATTGGCAAGAACAGATGAAAATTAAGTGTCCAAGATGAAAGTGCCTTTTGAAGCAGAAAATCAAAAACTGAAGTGCACTTTTGAGTAGTGTGTATTTAGTCTCTACCTATGGCCATGAAACTTCATATGAAAACAAACTGATGGGCTTGACAAAGCCTTTATTTGTTCTCTTTTTATTTCTGAAAAACATGTGCTGGGAACTATGCTGTTTGACATACTCATAAATTACCTGGAAAACTATGTAAGATGGATCCTAGTTATTAGAGGTACTCAAAGTTATAGTTGGTTGCGAAGAATCCCAGAATCATCCTGCAATACTAAATGACTGCATAATAAAACTATAGTTAAATTTCATTATTGATAAATGAGAGCTAATATGTAGAAGAAAAATAACCCTAACTGTACATGTACATTTAGTATATATTTACAAGATACTACTACTCAGAAAAAAAGATATGGGGGAATCTGCAGATAATCTCTGAAAACAGTAATTCAACATTCACCAGCAGTGAAAAAAAGGAGAAAAAGTATGAAATTATCAGGAAAACACTACTGATATTATATTTCTATAATCCACAGTATGTCCAAATCTTTAATAGTGAGTGGTAGTCTGGTCATCCCACCTGAAAAAAAAAAAAAAAGATACACTAGAACTGGAAAATGTAGAAAAAGCAACAGTGATGATCAATGTAAAACAACTTTCATACAAGAAAAAACCCAAATATACTGAGACTTTTAACTGAAGAAAGGGGATGATTAATGGGGAACAAGATATGATTCTATAAAGTCGTTGGTAGTACAAAACAGGGAAAAAGAAAAGGACTATTCATAAAAACTTAAGAGTGGCCATACCGGATCGTACTCAGGTCAGTCCAGCCCAGCGTCCTATATGACAGTAACCAAAAGCTCAGGCATGTTGTACAGAGAATAACAATGGGATAAAACATGTCCATCTCCAAAGAAGTCTCACTCTGCAACCATTTCTAGTTTGGTCGCTGTCTACATATTCAGGATTTCCATGGATTTCTTTTCTACATTCAGATTTCTTTCCAGTCTCCCTTTAATTCCACGTAAACTTTTAGCACCCACAAAATTTGGGAACAAAGAATTTCACAGCTTAACCTCAATAATTTTCAGAACAATCTCTTTTTATTTATTTGGAACCAGTGCTCCGCTTTGATGCCTCCCTTTCTCGTGTTAAAAGGCACAGGGAACGCTCAATCCCTATATACCCCTGCCACGCTATTCATGTTTTTCAGATCTGTGTCACATCCTGATCAGGCATCTATTTTCCAGATCGAAGAAGAGCCTTATTTGGTTGATCCCACTACAGAAGCAATTCCATACCTTTGATCATCCTTGGTGCCCTTCTCTGAGCCTTTTTTAATTCTACCATATCCTCCATAAGTTGAGGGATCAGAAGTGCATATAGTGGTCAAGTTGCAGGTGCTTCACATATTTGTGCAGCATACTAATATTCTTTGGTTTGTTTTTTATTCCTTTCCTAATAGCTTTTAACATTCAGCTGCTTTTTTTGACTGCTGCTGACCACTGACATTTTCATTGAATCATTTATCATAACTTGAAGAGCTGACTCCTCTGCAGTAACGGTCATTTCAGGGCCCATCATTTTAAATGTGAAGCTGGGACTATTTTTCCCCTCTCTGCAGCAGTTTACATTACTCCAAACTGAATTTCAACTGCCAGTTTATTGCCCCATCTCATAAGGTCCTTCTACAGTTCTTCACATGTGGTTCTCATTTTTACTACTCTAAATAAGTCAATATCATCAGTAAACTTTGTCACCTTGCTATGCATTCCCTTTTCCAGGTTGTTTTTGGATGTGCCAAATAGGGTATGAGAAATTCCTTGCAGGACAAGAACTGGGACATATAACTAAAATTACTGTTCCAGAAGCTTAGCACAAAACAAAATGTAGTACTTTTCATACATAATTAAATTGGGGAACTCATGGTAGCATGTAGTGATGAGGCTCAAATGTATAAGAGGTTTCAAAACTAATTAAAATAAAATTCAGGAAAGATACCTCCATAAGCCATTAAGCACAATGCCTTGATTGCAAACTAAGATCCAGAAAATTGCAAAATGTTGATTGTCAGAAGTTAGAGGGTACTAAGTGAAGGATTATTTTACATTTGCATCATTTCTTATACACTTTCTCTAAGCATCTGCTACTGGCCAGTGTTGGAGACTATATACTGTGTCATCTGTATACAGATCAGACCTATACATCTGATCCAGTATGGCCGTTTTTACATTCTTTTATTAGATTTGTATTTCAGATTGATATTAATGCTTAAAAATATGTTGTATTTTTACATTTTCAAGAAGATACTACATTCTGAAATGTGCTACTAATGAAAAGTAATCAAGCCTAAATATTCATTAAATATAAACGACTGGCCTTATGAACTCAATGCCCATTATGCAGGTTGAATATCCATCTCTCCTTAAATCTGTTAAAGATTTTGGAATTAGTTCTTCCTTTCTTTTTGGATTATTCCTGTTTGAACTACTTCCAAAATGTATATTCGCCCAGTGATAAAAAAGAAGACATGTTGATCTTTCAGCAGGCAGAACAGCATAATGGTATGTTTTGTTCTAATGACAGAAGGTTTTGACTTTGAGTGCAATTGACTGGAAGTTGAAGAGCACATTACTCCATGGCAAATGTTTCAGAGGGTGCTTTCATTACACATTAGCATCCCATAAGTTCTTCAAAATTAAACTGTCTTATTTGGGTATCAGAAACTGTTTGCTGTAATGGGATCGCACATCATATTTCTTAGCAAAATATCTACTCCCAATTATTCACCTAAGCAGTCATGACTAAAGCTCTCCTCCAGACACGTTCCTCTGTTCCTACACATCAGCCATGACAAATATTTTCTGAATTCTTTAATTTAGTGTGATTACAACACATTTGCCAACCATGAAGCAAGATTTAAATATCAACAAATCAAATGTATTGCTTACACTGTAAGGGAATTGGCAAGTTGTGATTGATAGATGCATTATTTTTCTTTTTTATTCTCCCCCGCCATCCTGATCTAATAAATATTAGTTGTGAGCATTAAATGTGGGCATAAAACACACTTGTTTAGTCAGGTGTCAAAATGCAGTTGTCGGGGGTACACTTCTGGCTGGCACACAGAACTAATGAGAAGTAGCTGAAGTGTGTCACGGAGCATGTGGGCAACTTATGTGCTCCCTGTTAATTTTGTAAAGTCTCCAGATGTCGTGGCTGTTAATATAAATAATGTGGGTGGAAGCTGATTCCTGTTTTTCCAAAAATTGGAAAAGATTTTGCTTCTGAACTGCAGAAAACACTGTTCTCCTAGGTCTCAGTTGTCATCTCAAAATATAGTTTACTATCATTATACCAAAGTGAAAACAGTTTTATAATATAGGGATCACATCTGTATGAGCCTTGTATTTTAGAAACTGAAATTCTTATGTTTCTTTGGTTCTAGGTTGGAAAACATCTAACAAAGAGGCACATCTAGGACACCTAGATGAGGTGCATCTAGTACATCAGAACATCTAGTAATGTGCTGATTTAATGTACTGGATCCTCGCTTTTTATTACATAGTTTGTATAACTGGGAACTTAAAAACTGTCTTTTCATGCATTTAATATGGAACCTTTAGGAGCTGATTATGGCTTATTGTGAATAAATTATCTACTATATTTAAAATGATGACTAAAAGATGAATGATGTAAACAATGTTGACAAAGCTGAAACTCACTGAACAGAGAACCACAAAAGCAGGAATACTGTTGCTAGTATTTGAGGAAACTGTAGGTTATAATGATGAAATGCTCTAAATGGCTGATAATCAAAATGCAAATATTTTTCCCCATGGAAGCAGAATTCACAATTATCTGTTGAATTTGGAATATTCAATAATATCACTTGTGCAGTATCTGTACAGTGAGACCAAGTGAACCTAAAATGTTTTATCCAAGTTAATTTTAAACATAATGGATGGCACTTTCCTCTTAGTATCTATTAAAGTTATGTTAGTATCTATTAAAGTTACCTTAGTCTGAATGAGACTTTCATATTATAACAACATATATAAAATACTGTAGATCAAGATGCGTATTTTAATTTGTTAGCATGTAAGACTGCAAAGAATAGGAAAAATGAGTAACATGATACGGTAAAGCATGCGAGTGATGATAAAAAATGTTACGTGACCATAAATATGAGCAATTCTCTACCTGTTAAAAATAAATACAAAATAAATACAAAATAAATAAAAATAAATAAAAGGTATTTTTATTTTTTAAGAAGGGAACAGTGTGGAATGCTGCTGCTAGGCAGTGGTTCTACAACATAAAAACAATATAGAATTCTTCCTTTTTATTTCTTTAAAGCTTCAACAGTCAGACAACAGGTTATTATAATAACAATCACTGCCTTTTTCTCATTATCATGAAAAAAATAGCGTCCCTTTGTTCATGTAGTTTCATGTATAAGGTCTTTTCTGACATATACCATGAAGTCACTGTGTAGCTACAGTGTTAATTTACACGCATATATTTATTTACAAAAATCTTCTTCTCCACAGACTCAGCAAAACACTCGAAGAAAAGAAAAGTACCCAAAGTGGACAAACACAAGGATAAAACGTCCACGCATCAGCCCTCAGTTCTGCCCATGCTGTTGGGTGAGCTGGACGGGAGTTCGTTTTCCTGTGATCCCGGGGCTTTCCTGACACTGCTGTAAATTGCGAGAGCATTGTGTCTGTCTTCAGCAAGCCCCGGGAATCAGGCAGAGCGTACAGGTAGGTAGGCTATTCCTCTCACTATTTCACAGCATGCAGTGATTTGATATAGCTGAAGGTCAACGCTATAAATGAGACATCCTAGCAACTGGTAAATGGTTTCCACACTGACTGCTTGCTAAAACAACTGCTAGACTATGTTGATTTAATAATCAGTTTGCTTTTAAATTCAGCAATTATTCTTTATAATCTATTTTCATATATTCAGGTGTTGCTAGCTTGAAAGAGAGATGGAATTTCAGTAATACTCATGGTATGAATAGAGATCCGTTAATTATTTTGATCAAAATCTCCCTTTTAAATGTTTTTCACAGCCTTAGGGGAAAAAAAAGGAAATTATGAGTGGAGGAAAAAGAAATTGAACAAGGTCTATTGGGTCCATAAATCCAGGAGGAATTTAATGTCCTTTTTTCAAGAATATGAATCAGAAATTTGTGTTCAATAAAAGCCTTAGGAGGAAAACAAATTCTTTAAGAACATGGAGCTTTTTCTTGAGGTTCATGCTGAACAGCTGCAAAATTAGATAGCTTCCAGCTCCTGCTTGGCCTAATCCTAAACACGGTCAACCATCACCATATGACCCAAGAAATACTGCAGGCATTTCTTTATTATAAAGTATCTTGTAAACTGATCAGCATCATTCTCACATAAAAGATATGTGAGATATGTGACATTCTCACATAAAATCACACATATATAGTTTTTATACTTGTATAAAATTATTATATATATTATTGTATATCATAGTTATGTACATTTATACAATTTTATACAAAATACATTCTTATGTGTAGACACAGGTATACATTAAAAAATGACAGTTAGGTAGGTCTTTACAAAACCTCTACCTTCAACCCCCATTTCAACTATGGATAGAAATTTAGAATAGACTCAAGATGAGGAAAGAAAGTCGATTAAACATCTATGAAATAGCTCAGTTGTCCTGATAAACATCAAAAAAATTGGTAAAAGGGACCATTTTGTAGAAAGGCTAAAAAAAATCCAAATACCCAGCTGCCTAAAAAACAACTAAGAGGCAGGTAAGAAACAGCCTAAACTTTTTATAAACGAAATTTTGTAAAGAAGACAATAAATCATTTAACACATGAAATTGGGCAGTAAATATTGTAGATTTAACAATGTGTGTGCGTGTAGTTGCATATACACACAGAAATTATGTGTATATACTAACCCACATTTATACAACTCTAATAGACTATAAGATACATTTCTCAAGAGAAACAACGGAATCTCAGTTAAGCTATTGTTCAAAATTAAATTAAATGGGACAAAACACTTATTAGTGTATCACGAGTTTGAAATGGCATCAGAGTGAAAGATCATTAATTACTAGCTGTTTTGCAACGACAGGGCATCTAGAACACAATACGACTTTAAAACCTAAACCACCTCTTCCTTAGGATATTGTGCCTAAAAGGGATCATCCTGGTAATAAACAAATGAGCTCTAAACTCTGGGCCCTTTTTCTGTGTAGCTAATTATCACCTATCATTTAAAAGTTAAATGTCCAGTGTGGGAGACTCTCATCTAGGTGGTGATTCCACTAGGTCTCTAAGACAGAAAAGATGTGTTGCTGTGTGGTGGTATCTCACCCAACTACAGAGAGAGTGGAAAATGATTTGCAGTAATGGTGACTTCTTTATAATAAAGACTAAATTAGGTACAATTATTTCCACCTAAACTGTGAAAGATCAACATGCTGTAGTCCAAGAGGTAAATATACAATTGACCTAGTCCCCATTTATTGCTGAACTTATCTAAAAGATAAGATTAAAACCAGAGTACTGATTAACAGATTATTAGACTCAAATGATGGCATATGGACTCGATCTCCTATGTTTTTGAAAACACATTATGTCTGCAGAAGAGGAAATATAATCTAAATTAATGCAAATTCAACAGTGAAGCAACTGGGTCAGTGATGTAGATCCCACAGATTTGAGCACCAGGACTGTCATTTTTACAATTAGCGATACTTCTTATCAGTCTGAAAACTACAGGGTGCTTTTCATGTAACCTAATTTAGGACAGCTGCATCTGAGCTAACCACTCAAGGTTCCCTTTATAGACAGTGGGAAAAATAGACACTTCTGGGCTGACATTGAATTTCAAGTATTTTAGTTGTTTAAGAAGAGATAAACCATTAAAAATGCCTATTTGTTTCAACTGACTATACTGGCAACACAGTGTGGCTAACTCAAATGTAGAGGGCTACTCTGACGTCTAAATTTGGTTAAGTGAATCTTAGCCCACATATTTGCAATTAGATGTTAATCACTTGAGAAGTTAGTATAGTATTACTTCAGAAAAGGCTGCAGAGAAAATAATGCAACAAAAGATCGTGTAATGAACCCTCAGTAAGATGGGTCTGCAAAGATGACACCAAGCTGGGCGCGAGTGTTGATCTGCTTGAAGGTAGGAAGGTGCTACAGAGGGATCTGGACAGGCTGGATCGATGGGCCGAGGCCAATGGCATGAGGTTCAACAAGGCCAAGTGACGGGTCCTGCACTTGGGTCACAACAACCCCAGGCAACGCTACAGGCTTGGGGGGGAGTGGCTGGAAAGATGCCTGGTGGAAAAGGGCCTGGGGGTGTTGGTCGACAGCCGGCTGAATATGAGCCAGCAGTGTGCCCAGGTGGCCAAGAAGGCCAAGGGCATCCTGGCTCGTATCAGAAACAGTGTGGCCAGCAGGAGTAGGGAAGTGATTGTCCCCCTGTACTCGGCCCTGGTGAGATGACACCTCGAGTACTGTGTTCAGTTTTGGGCCCCTCACTCCAAGAAAGACATTGAGGTGCTGGAGCGTGTCCAAAGAAGGGCAACGAGGCTGGTGAAGGGTCTAGAGCACAAGTCCTATGAGGAGCATCTGAGGGAACTGGGGATGTTTAGCCTGGAGAAAAGGAGGCTCCAAGGAGACCTCATTGCTTTCTACAGCTACCCGGAAGGTAGTTGTAGCGAGGTGAAGGTCGGTCTCTTCTCCCAAGTAACAAGTGATAGGAGGAGAGGAAACGGCTTCAAGTGGCACCAGGGGAGGTGTAGATTGGATATTAGGGAAAATTTCTTCACTGAAAGGGTTGTCGGGCATTGGAACAGGCTGCCCAGGGAAGTCGTGGAGTCCCCATCCCTGGCAGTGCTTA
The DNA here is from genome assembly GCA_009819775.1 of Phoenicopterus ruber ruber. Lineage (NCBI taxonomy): Eukaryota > Metazoa > Chordata > Aves > Phoenicopteriformes > Phoenicopteridae > Phoenicopterus > Phoenicopterus ruber. The sequence goes on from CM020217.1 coordinate 115,845,608, forward strand.
AAAGGCGTGTAGATGTGGCACTTAGGGACATGGTTTAGTGGTGGACTTGGCAGTGCTAAGTTAAGGGTTGGACTCAATTATCTTAAAGGTTTTTTCCAGCCTAAATGATTCTATGATTGTGTGAACTCCATTCTGGAATGCAGTGTCATGAACTCTAAACAATTTTGTGTATAGGAAGCCGCTGGACCAGCGGGTAAATAAATCTGGACTCAGGGATGCATTAGCATGACTCTCCTATTGCCGGAACCTAAGTAAGCTCATTCAGGATTAGGTGTCTCTATCTGGAATAGCATTATGAAGCACAGACATGTCTTTTGACCACCACTATTCTTTTATTGACTGTTAACCAATAGTTAAGCTGTCACTTTTCCACTAGGCAAGGCCAGCGGGATCACAGGGGGAAACATTATCTTAACTGAGACCGATGCTTGTAACAGACATTTAGGCTGAGCTGTCTGGGCTGCCTCTTGAGTTTCTAGATTGTGCATGCCTGCAGAGTTGCTCTACTCGGAAATGAGAGAGCAGAACACGCTCTGCATTTATTAGTGGACAGCTCTTCAGAGCAAGAGGAATGAGGACCTGCCTCCCTCCGTCTTGTCCCTTTGTAAGACAACTAGTTAAGAGCACAGGAACTGTACGTCGTAATTGGCTTCTGGAAAGCTCATGGTTAACGTACTGAAGAAATGGGAAGAAAGGATCTATCTTACCTATATACACCATATATACACATTCACATCCTAGTATACGCGTACAGAGTATGATGATTCTTTGTCTAACAATGCATGCCAAAGTACAGTACAATAAAGGGAACAGGTCTAAACAGGTTTGCTGTGTTCGTAGACCTACTCAGTTCTTGTTTAGTTATTTGAAAATTATGAACGTTCACAAATTTTTAACTGGGAAGATATTAGCTCTTTTGACTTATAACAGCCTTCAGAGTAAACCATTTTCCTTATAAAATTCTTTTAAAAATCATTATCCAAGGCAATGGATGACAAGCGTATTACAGAGACATTTTTTAGCCACTCATCTAACACTTCTGATCTGGAGAGACAAATTACTGCTCAAAAACCCAGGACTGTTGGGTCTAATAACGTTACATGAAGTAAAATATACTCAGCATTTCCCTAGACCTTGTTAAATCTGATGAAAAGATATTATAAATAATGGTAAGTTAAAATATCTAGTCTAAGGCCTCTATTAGTTTCTGGGTTTATTAAAACTCATCCAACTCAATATTGCTTTAATTTCTTTGCTGTTCATGCTGTGGTACAGTGTTATATTACAATATACTACCCAGCTAGCAGCAGCCTGCAGTCATATAATACTGAGCTAGGGGCAATCTTTTTTTTTGCAGTGACTTGACTGTAAATTAATTTCAAGTTACTCCATGATTTTTGGTTCACCTTCCAAATTACAAACTCTGATGGCCTCATTATTGAAAAAAACAGCACCTGGGAATGACTTGAAGTATGCTGACCAGTAATTTAGACATCACATAGAAAATATTTATGGGTACAAAAATCACGATCAGTAAAGAATCTGAAAATTGGAGGAAGATTAATTGTACAGTGTACAGTACTGTATAACATGAAATAAACTACCAAATTGTCAAAAATAATTAAAAATCTGTGTTAAAGATGAAAAAAGGTTTTATGCACGTAGCAAACATTTATTATTGTTATATTATTCCTAATTTGAATAAGCTAACACGTGTATGGAATAATGCATCAATATTTTTCATTAATCTCCAGATACACAGATATCTCCGGCAACCACAAAATAATAAACATAGGTAGAAAAATTGATAATGCTTATTTGAGACAACAGTTTTGCAAAGTATCTGCTGCATTTGTTGGAAGCGTTCTGGCTTCGAGTCTGTATGGCTGCAGAATCATTTGTTTCTGACAGCCACATCAGACTGTTCCCCCTTTCGCTTAGTTCACTTTTCTATCAGTGCTAAACAAATCACAAGAGCAAGTAAAAATATTAAAATTCTCTTTCTCTCACATAAGATAATAAGCCGCATTTGAACTTTAAAATATAATACGTACACATCCACCCTCTCTTATTTTTTGGTACAACCTTCCTCTGGGAGCAACTAGCCATTCTGGAAGAGGGTGACAGGCTACCCGATGCAGCAGGGAGCGTGGTGGATTCCAGGGATGAAGGAGCAAACAGTGGTGCAGGAGGGTCAGACAGGGACGTGAGAGGGAAGACAGAATGGACGGAAATTTAACAATAAGGGCTAACCACGGGGCTTCAAAAGGAGGTGGGAGTTACTGAGGAAGGCTCAGGGAAGCAGAAACACTTTATAATAGTTTCTGATGTTGGGCTAAACCACCTAGGATGGTTCTCACATGTAAAGGGTTTTCAAGCTCTCGGAGTTTTAGGAGGCAGGTTCTGAGAACACCACCCCTCTTCATCCTCCCCTCTTCATCCTCCCCCATCAAATATAATAATACATCAGCACATGCATATGCCAGCTGCTCCCGGAGGTCTGACTTTGGGGGAAGGCTCTTGAATTGTGCAGCAAGCATACATGGTGATGGGATATGCTACAGAGTATTTGGTTACACGCTTAAAAAGTGGTTTGGGTTTTGTGGGGTTTTTTTCATTTTTATCACATAGAGAAGAACGAAAATCAGTACAGTTATCTCAGTATTAATAATTTTTCTTTTTGAAGTATTTTTATATTATGTATTTTTATAAATATTTATAAAATTGTAGTTAAAAAGTTACTTCAAATTTATACGCTGATATTGCACGTTGCTTTTAGTGTGGCAATACATTTTTCACCACTGAATGTGAAACACAGTGAGGTCCTGTATTCATGCTATGCGTGAGTATTTTTTCAAATATCTAAAACATAGTTAACTGTGGAATTCATTGCAACTTGAAATTACAGAAACCACAGATATAAATTACTTAATAATGACAAATTCATGACGGAGGCTCATCAATGTCTGCTAAGCGTCCTGATCCAAATGTAAACTCCAGCTCTGCATGTTCCTAACCTTGAAACTACTAGAAAAGGAGGTGTTCTCAAGAAAGAAACATTGTGTAACTGCTTTGCTTTTGATAAGCTTTTCTTAAACTGACATCTCTTGTACCAGGTACCAGACTAGATGCTGTGCGATGTATTTTGGGGAGAGAAGCAGCAGCATGATTTTGACAAACAGAGAAGTTGGCAATTAAAAAGGTACGTGTAGAGGACTGGCACTTATCTTAGGGGTTAATAGATATAGAAGAAGATGACCTAGTGTTACAGATGGGAAGATTTCATTGCAAATGAAACCATGAAATAATTTTTCAATGTTTGGTTTAACATCTCTTTTCTCTGATGAGCACTTCTATCTGTTGGTTTTGAACTTACGTCCACTAGGCTACTTTCTGAGATGTATCTCCACTCTTAGCAGTACCTCCTGCTTTTGCGATTACGGTCCAAGACTGCTGATTCACTGCTGTTTTCTCAAACCAAATTATATTAAAAAGTATTACTTCTGAAATAGGGACTATTATGAGAAGTCATCGTGTCTCACAGTGTAGTTTAATTACAAAGATAACTACCTAAATGTCCACCAAGATTCAAGTACATTTTGTCCATAAGCAAGTAAGCAGTCCTGCTGCAACCTTTATTCTCCATCTACCATCACCGCCATATTTTGGTAGAAAGTACGTTCGTAACACAGCGTAGAAGTATATTATTAATCATACATAGCTGTATGACAAACATTAATGATAAAAATAATGACAAAAATGCAAGCAAGCTGAGTAAGATAACTCGGTGTCCAAAAAAAGGCTAGGTAGCATCTGGTTTGTTTTGATGGGTGTTGGTAAAACGAAGTATTTCATTATGGATAAATCTGCTGACCTGTCTGAAATTTGTGTCCTTTTCACAGGAATTATTTTGTATATGTAAGAGTTCTACCTTGAGCTAAATGGCAGAGGAAAGCGTGATGCTATGTTTAGGACATTTGTAGAAAATGAAATGCTTCTAAGTTTTGTCATTCCTAAACTTCTAAACAACCATTATTTACTTGAAGTTTATATTTCTCAGGTCCAGAATGTCAACCTTTTATTTCCACTTGAGCAAATGCCTCACTTGAGAAGAACAACTGGAGCAGCTTCTGTGGGAAACAGCCTACTGGAGTAAAACCTGGGCTCGTGCCATTTAGCTTTAGACACTTCATTTAGGTGCTTAAACTTAAATATATTTTTCCTTGACTCCTGGTAGCCAGGTTCCTGGTCTGAATCACCTTGTCAGGCCTTCATTTTACTTTCATTGACACCAGAGGCAATGCAAGGAAATAGGCAGGTAACTTAGCTATCAAATTTAGGTATCTAAAGTCAGGCATTGCATGTACTCCCCAGTTGTGACTGTATTATACAACATCAGAGATGATGTTACATAAATGGCCTTTTCTTTACATTTCATTCCATGAGCCTGAGAAATTGAAGACTCATAAATAATCTCATTAATAAAAAGACTGAATTATAAATTGTTTGGTTTGACACATACAAAAGTGATCTGTATACATAAAATCATTACATTTCATAAAGAAGAAAAAACTGGATTTATTAGTAAAGTAAGTACATTTTATCTATATTCTTAGGGGCATTATTTAAAAATGAATGAGAGATGAATGTGAAAGATAATACATATACATGAAAATGTAATTTTCGTATAATTATATATAGCACATTAAAGACGCAAGACAATCTGCAGTCATTTTGAAACTGATAATCTCGGTCATGTTCATTGTTTGCTGTTGAGTATCAGGAATCTCACCCTTTTCCAACTGCAGCATGTTGCAGCAGCTTCATTTAATCATAGAGCCTTAAAGCAGCTCCCTTCTGCCAATCCTTGCAGCCGCATTGCTGCTTTCAGTTCCCCATGTAACAGACAAGTGTATTTCAGCGTGCAGAAACTGCACGGAGGGAACACAAAAGGGAGAAAGAAAATACCTCCTTCAAAAGGCCTGGCAGAACATAAAGTATACAGCTATAGATGTAGATATAGATGCAAATTCCTTCTCATTATATTTATTCTGCTGTTGATTCTCGTAAAATATATAAGCAAATATATTCTTAGCAAGTATTGAGCATAAAGAGGAGAGGGGAAAATGCAACCTCTGAAATGGTATTCTGCAATTAAATTGGTGCCTGTAAAACAGGAGGTCATGCTAAAAAAAAATAAAAAGATCTCATTACCAGTAAGGCACCTGCTGAGACAGTGACTCCTCTCAGAGACTACTGTGTCTTTTAATATTGAATTCTCTACTCTGGAGCAAAGAAGGGAGAGAAAAAAGGAGAGGAAGATCCTCGATTTCATTAGATTTTGAATTTCCCTCTGGAGATGCCTATCTATCTCCCCTGACAAGATCAGAGGCTTAGAGCAACACTTGGCTCCTTTCAAAGGCATAAGCAGAACGTTTAGGATTCAAAGCCTAAAGGAGACCCATGTAAGCCATGGTGGACTGTAAAAGGAGCATGTACCTACACCTTTGCGCTGTTCATTCATCAGCTAAGAATTCTTATATTTACACTGTTCATTCTGACGCTAAAATAAAAAATATACACCAAATAGGAAACTTTGGGTCAGATCCTGACTTAGTTTAAATTGCTGTAGCTCCATTATGAGCAATCTGTTCTTTAGGTTCAAAACCCATTTAAAGCTGCTAAATGGCAACAATTAGTTTCATTTGCAAAATCCAAAGAACTGAATAGCAAGAAAATGAAAAATCCTACAATTATCTATATGATAAACAAGTGCAGTGGATCTAGTTCTCCACAGTCTAAAACACAGTATTATCATTTACATAGATTAAAAATGAATGTTAAGTGGCTGAAAATGCCAACGGTCTGAACTGGTAAACTTTTATACTCAGCTTATAAAAGCCTTCAGTAATTGCATAAGGTGCAGGACAGCACAGTGTAAGACGTGTCATAACAGCACAATTGCTGATAATGTCATTATTACCTTTTTAATGATAACCCTATGCATGGTTTAACAGGCAACATTTATGAAATTGTTGATTTATGGCAAAATGAAGCTTTTTCGTGAGCATTTTGGACTAAGCATTAAATGGGATTTTGTATTGCGTTGTTACTGTGATGTAGTACATGAAAAAATAAGCCAAAGTTTTCTATAATAATACCTCAGAGTGCTGCTTTTCTTTGAATGAGCATCATGTTTTCAAATGCATTTGAAAACAGTAACCTGATTTTATACAGAATTATCTAAATGTAGACCAGGAAAGTCATACGTGAAAACACACGACATAGCATCTTCTGCTAAATCAGCACTTTTTTATAGTAGACAGGAATTCTGCCACTGAATTAAATTAAAAAAAAAAAATTACCACATATGAAAAGTTCTATTTAAATGTGCAGTAGCCAAAATGTTTTAAAAGCCAAGCTATACCTTCTGCTTTTGGGGGGCAAGCAAATGCTCAGCACCTTTTTGAAAAGCAATATTGAAAGGCACGTCATCCCTAGGCGCCAGTCACCCAGCAGACAACCCTCAGCTGCCTTTCAGCCAGCTGACTGAAGCACTGAGCTACCTTGGTAGCTGTGAAAGAACGAAACAGCAGTGAAACCCAACTAAGACACCGAGTAACTGCCTGGTCTTACAGCCAACGCAGAGCTCTGCACTCCCATAGCTACACCGCTGCCCCTAGAAGAGTTACCAAGATGAGATGAAGTCATGCAGTAACTGCAATATGGACACAATCAAAATAGGTCACACAGAATTAATGTTGCACTGTGATGGCAAAAGACAAACTTAGAAAGAACGGAACAAGAGACAGAAAATACAAGGGAACAATGTGGTTAAAACTTATCAAGCAGATGCCACAGCACTCTAACTTTCATTATGCTAAAGATGATTATTAATGATCTGGCAGGCCGAGCAAGCAATGAGGTAGCAAAATACGAAGATGACAGGAAATAATTTAAGTTAATCAGAACAAATAAACCAGGAATTTCAGAGATACTCGGTGAAGTAAATCACCTCCTAACCGTTTGTTTGTGCTCAGGCTTGAATCAACCCAAATTTTTTAGCATTTTCGGGCTGCATTTTTGCACATACAGAAAATCAAAATATGATCTGAGGAAGAAGAATGCTCCGGGAAATTAAAAAAAAAGAATAAAATCATAACATTAGTCTTATGGCAAAAAGGGGGAAATCTGGGTGTAAAATTAGTGATTTTTGCTTATCTCACAGGTAACTAATGAATTCAATTGTTTGTATTAGCAAAGTGAAAATACTGTATCTTCATGTGCATTTGTGCAATACCTAATGCAGCAGTTTGAGTTATAACTGAATTCTTTGGGCATTTCAACAATAAACTAAAAACGATTACCATCTATCATGTATTATACCATCTTCATGTTTTTACTTTTTCTGAAATACTGGGTAGCAAGATAAAAATGGGCATGGCTCGATTTAGATATTCTGTTTTATATATGTCATTATTTTGCCCTCCTTTCACCTCCTTGCTGTATCCATCTGCTTTCTCTAGCGTTACGCTTAGGACATGCTAAATATGCTTAATTTATGTATTGTAAACAGTCAGTGACAGAACTTGCCACGCATGAAAGTAAACATTTATGTATGTCTTTGCCTTAGAAGGGGCCTACCAATTAGCTATAGGCTGCGCAACGTCTAGCGAAAGAGCCTTGATCTTTACTCCTACCAGAACAGCAACTACTACGATGACAGCGACAACAGCGAGGGAGAGGCAACATCAGTTGGATTTTATACAGAAGGGCAAGATCAGTTGGACTGTACATCAAAGGGCCGAGTGACATCATGCGAGTTGAAGTACCCAACATTAGCGTCCACGCCGTTGCAAGCAGCTCGTGGAAAAGAGCCACCACGAAAGCCTGGCTTGCAACGCGAGACGATGCCTCCACGCGTGCGCGACGGCTACAGGTGGCTCCACGCACGGGACACACGTGCCACCAACCCACGAGCAGCCTGCCCTGCAAGGTGTGACCCCACGTGCGTGACGGTGACGGACGGCTCCACGCGCTGGGTAAAAAGGCCGCCAACTGAAGCGCAGCCCACGAGGCAAGGCCACGTCCCCGCGCGGGCATGACGGCTACGGCCGACGCCGGGCACCGGGAGCGCCCGGGCAGGCCGCGGGCGTTCTGCCCCGAGTCACCGGGAGCGCCAGTGAGGCCACCCCCCCGCAGGGGGTCCTGCCCCCTCTCCCCGCACTCCCCGCGGGTTCCCGGCCCCCCGTTCCGCCCGCCCCGGGGGTCCCCTCCCTCCCCCCCCCCTCCGCCCCCGCGCGCCTCGGCCCGCCGCGCCCGCGCTCCCCCTCCCTCACGCCCGCGGCGGCGGCGGCGGCGGCGAGTGGGCGGCCGCGCGCATGCTCGGGGCGCGGGGCGGCGCGTGCGCGGGGCGGTGCGGGGCGGCGGTCTGCAGTGCGGGGCGGGCGGGCGGCGCGCGGGGCGGAGCGGGGGCGCGCGCGGCGGCGGCGGCGCGGAGTGAGCTGCGGCGCGAGCGGCGGGCGGGCGCGCACCGAGCCGCCGTCCCTCCGGCCCCAGCACCCCGGCGGGACCCCGCGGCCCAGCGCCCTCCTCCGCACCGCGGACAGCTCTCGGCGCCCTCTGTAAGTGCGCCCCGGGTGCCGGCGGCGGGCATCAACCGGGGGGCTCCGGGCTCGGCACCCGCCCGCCGGGCGAGGTGCGGGCGGGAACCTTTCCCGGGGCGCCGGCGGCGGAGCTGCGCGCCGGGCGGCGAGGTCGGGAGGGACGAAGGTGTCTCGGGTCGCCCCGCGCGAGGCTGTGCCTCCCGAGAGGGCGGCGGGGGTGCTCGCGAGGGCGGCGGGGGCTGAGGCGGGGGCGGCCGGGGGCGGTGTGGTCAGCGCCGCCGCTCCTTAGCGCTCGGGGATCACCCTCACCGGGAAAGTTGATGTGCGCGATTGGTCTTCGCTGCTCCGAGTGCGGGAGTTGGTGTTTCACGGGCGAGACGGAGGGAAATTGTGTCCGCAGCGATTTGCCGCGAACTGTTGCGAGATAAGAGACCGAACCCCGCATCGATCCGGACATAAATACCGACAACATCAAAAGGAAGCATTGATCTGTCGCTTAATAATTTGCGCTTGGAAATGTTTTGGTGAAAGTGGGAGCCTTTGGCGTTCTTGGTCATTTGAAAAGAAATAGCGAAAAGGTCGTTCTTTTTTTCCAGTAGGGGAAAAAAAAAAAAAAAAAAAGACCGTGCGAAACCGAAGAGCGAGAGCAGTCAGAGCAGTCCTCGCAAGGTCATCACACCCACGGGGAAGGCAGGAGTGCTCCCGATCCTTGCGATCGCGTTATTGATAGTCTTACTGCCTGTAAGAGGGTTTTTTGTTTACTTTATTGTTTTGTTTTATTTAACGTGCGAGGTGTTTGCGGGGGGAGCCTCGGGTTGCGGCTGCGAGCGGGTGCGCTCGCCTCGCCCCTCCGGCGGGGTAGGTGCGGGCGGAGGTGCCGCGCTCCTGCTATTTACTTGGGCATCAGTCGGAGCGAAGATGGAGGTGGGAGGAGATAACGAACGCGGCTGTGCGATCCAAGTCATTTCCCACACGAAGGCGTGAGAAGGAGGAGGGAAAGGAGACGACGGGAGAGGGAATTTCATTTCCAGAGATCAAAACAAAAGGAGGAGCAGGTTGAGGCATATCGTGAGCAGCCGTGGGGGGAAGCGAGGCGTTTTCCGCGCTGACCCGAGCGGACGGGAGTGCGGGGGCTCTGCTGGGGCCGGGGGCGTGCTCGGCCGCGGAGGGAGGGAGGGAGCGCGGGCGGGGGGCAGCCTGGCCGGCGCAACTTTGCGCGCAGGCACCGCTTTAAAATGAGTTGTCCGCCCCCGGGGAGATGCGCTGTGTGTGCGGGGGCGAGGGGGAGGCATGGCTGCCGGTGCCTCGGGGGCTTCTTCTCCTTCCTCTCCCCCCTCCGCGAAGGGCTCTTTAGCCCCCGGCCCCCGCCGGGAAGGGCCGGATCCCGGTAGCGCGGTGCCGGGGGAGCGCGCTGGGCACCGCGCTGCGGCGGGGACGCTTCCCAGCGCACGGGGGTGCCGCGCCGGGACACGGGGGCTGTGCGCGGTGCGGGGCGGTGCGGGCTTCCCGCCGGCGGGGGCTGCTGGAAGGGCCCCCCCAGCGCTGCCTTCCCTCCCGCACAGCCCTCTCCCCGTGCACCGCGAGTCCCGCCGCCCCGCGCCATCCCCCGCCGCTCGTTGCCCTCTGCAGGGCTGCCGCCGGGTTCCCCGGTGCAAGGCTTCCCCCCCCCGGGGGTGTCCCCAGTCCCCCGGAGTCCCCCGCTCTCACCACATGCCCCCATCGGGGCACACCCCCTCCGCCCACCCCCAGCCGGGCGGTCCCCTCCCTGCGTGAAGCCACCTGCCAGGTGTCCCGTCCGTCCCCCCCGCATCCTGTCCCAGCCCCCTGAGCCTTTCCTCTGCTGGGGTGTCCCCCCCCGGCGCTCCGCTGCCTTGCCCCAGCCCGGGTTGGCTGCTCCGGCCCCCGACGTTGGGGAGAAACGGTCGGAGATATGGAGGAGGGGGAGCCTGATCTTACGCAACTGCAGCCCCCCTCTCCCCGCCCCTGGAGGAGCCCGTTCAGGGGCATTTCGGAGGTGGGACGGGGCTCTCCGCTTTCCTAGGGCGGGGAGGGGGAGCCCGATCCCGGCCGTGCGGAGCCCTCGGGGCAGCCGGAGCTCCCGCCCGCTGCGGAGGCACCGCCGGGGGAACCGCGCTCCCAAATCCCGCGTCGCCGGGAAGAGTGCAGCAGGGCCGGGGGAGGGGGGCGGCCGTCACCCACAGCTTTTCGGCTGACAAAGAAACCGTGCAGATAACAGCATAATTAAAAAAAACCCTGCCCTTTTCATTAAAATTGAAATGTGATTACTTGCACGCCAGAGCCTTGGCCAATTAGCAGAAGGCCAAATGTATGAATAAATTCCATGTTCTTGTACAGGAGATGTTAATGTAACAGATGTGTTTAAGAGATACAGGTACTTCTCTAACAGTTCTGCTGGCAAAATATTTTTCGCAGTATCTTGTAGCGAGTGTTTCTGTGGATAGGCGTTCTCTTCCTTCGTATATTAGAAAGTTCAGCTCCCAGAGCTACCACCGCCTCTCTGTGAAGAAGAAAAAGATGCACGTATTTACTAACCAGAACAGGATAAAGAACAGAATCCTCACATTCAGAGAAAAATAAGCATGTGAGGAAGCTCAGTCTTTGTAAAATATATGTTCGCTGGCCTATTCAGAATACATGCTTACTTGTGGTTTGTTTGTATGACACATTTTCAGACTCGTTAGTTTTCACTGCTACCCTTTTACTTGACAGAATGCCTTTTTTTTTTTTTAAAGAGCACAGTTCATTTAAGAACATCAGTTTACTTGAAAGGTCTTCCAGTACAGTGTTAGAACAGCACTATCCATTTCAGGTTTGTGGACTGCGATCAATTTTAATTAAAACTTTAATTACATTTTGCTTCTCCATTCAAACAAAGCATGAAGTAGTCTGGGCTAATGCTGCTGTCAAGGAAAAATAAGGAAACATGTTCTTAATCTTCATTGTGTATTATTCCTGCCTTTTAATTAAGGACTGAATCCTTATCTTGTTGGGCTCAAAAGCAATGTAGCCACAAACTTTTCTGACATAGGACTGCAATATTTAATCAGTTTTCTAGGTTGCCCTATCTTCTTGCCCCATACAAATGCATACCCATACATAGAATTACATCACTGATTTTCCACTGATTTTTCGACGTAACCCCGTGTTCTGGAACATCCAGCTATTGACAGCACATCAGCTGTGTCGTCAAGCGGCATCTACTTCAGACCGTCACAGCATTACGTAAGCTCACAACCGCAGAGCAAATGCCAGCGATGTCCCCGCTGCCGTCAGCCCCGTTTTACCGTTCCCTGTGTGCACTCCCCTGGTGTAATATACCAGAAGAGTAATAGCCAATATCACACTACAGCACCAGCCAGAAGAAAAATTATGCTCTGGCCAGAAGGGTAAGGCAAAGTCTGACAGGGGTGTGACGGGACAGGGTAGGACAGAGCCGAGCGCAAGGCTGCCCGTTCAGCTTGCCGAAAACAGGCTGGCTGTGTAGGACGGAAGGGGTGCAATGAAGCTGGCTTTGGTGCTGCTTGGAAAAGGCACCGCATGTGCCCCAGGGTGTGACATCCCGCTGACTGCAGCATGTCCGGGGGTGCGCCGGGATCCCCGCGTGCCTTCCAGCGCGGTCCCGCTTGAGGGCATGGGGAGCAGGCTGCAGTACTGCGCTCCCGCAGCTCCGCTCCTTCTGCCCTTTGCCATGTGTGGGGATGGTACAGCTCTCTTGACTTTTCTTTCTGTCTGCACTCTCAGTATAGCTGCAGGCAGGATCTGAATCTCAGAATATAGGTTCTTTTTAACAAACACGCAAATATGGTGAACTTTGTTATGGGAGCTTCCGAAACTGTTTACTTTTCAAGCTGTTGTTCTGGTTCTGTTTCTCAGGTTTGGAATTCTAATTTTATGTCTGGCTGCACTGTGCATTCCTGTGTTTTTTTGTATTATATCTGTGTCTCACACTCATACTTTAGGTATTCAGTTCTGTAAATTTTGCAGATTCCTGTGGATTTCCAGAAGTTTATGTCACTTGGGCAAATAATGCTGGCTCATCCTCTAATTGTGAATTAAACAGCAATGTAGACTAATTGAAATTAGAGTTAGAAAATTTAAAATACGATAGGTAAATTTATTTTTAAAGGACTTTTAGAATTGAAACACATAGCACTTACCGTGAGAAACTGTGCTCGTTGTGATGTCAAACATTTTCAGCACTGGTGTTCATCCCTTTGCTTTTAATGCATTTTTTTTTTGTCAGTGCAGATTGGGGCTAACTACCCTTTGTCGTTTGAGTGGTCTAAAAAGAAGCTTGCTTCAGAGTGTTTTTGATTACCAATGGATTCTGCCCTTTCCTTTAATTTTCTCTTACACTAATAGAAAAGAGCAACCGTGTGGTCTTCCTGCATTACTCCTCATGCCTAATTTTGACTGAGGCTTCACTGTAATGAGCATAGACCATTTAATCTGTCCCCATTTTCTTGTGGATCCACATTACCTGCATTTGCATACCTTTTGCCATTCTATACATCCTTTGCCTTTTTCTTTCTTCCTTTGGAGTGTAATTTTGTTCTCTGATCTTTAAGTGCCTTAATTGCACCTCTGGATCGCTTTTCTCTTTACCAATTATCATCTTCACTGTTTATTTCCCTTAATCCTTGGGGAAGATTATGACTTACTCTATAGCTTCCCTATGTGGCATTGCTGAAAGCGTTGCCTGATACAAGAATACAGCAGGAGTAGGGAAGGCTGTGAGCGTATGTAGTGCTGTAAGATGTGAGGGTCGAGATGGGCTCCCATCACAGGGAGGCGCTTTCTTCCCTTAGCTCCCACTCTTGTCTTTATTTACAGAAAGAGGGAATCTTATCTTTTAAATTTTGTGCTATTGCTCTGAGAGTAATAGCTATAATCCTTTTCAAAGATAATGAAACAGATGATAAAACGGATCCTTGTTCGTGGAATACAAAATCTCCGGGTAGTGCTTCAAATCCATATTGCTTTTTAAGTTATGATTTAAGTTGCTAAGAATATATATGTATTTTTTCACTTTGTGTTTTAAACTTTGGACATTATCCACAGGGTCTCTGCTTTCAGGAGCTTTTCCACGTTTAGATATGAATATGACCCAAAGGACAGTAATACACATGTAGGAAATTAAGGCAGATTATTAGAGAAGGTCTCATAGCTGAAAGCTGTAAAAAGTAAGTAGTTTCAAGGAGGCAGTTGAAGGAGAAAGAAAAGATAGAAATCACTTGATACTCAATTTCACTGATGTGTTTATAAAAATATCAAGCTGTTTTTCTTTGTGATTATTCCCCCGAGGAGGGTGAGGAACAGAATATGTTTTGTAAAATAACTTGTAAAACCACAGTTAATTGAAATAAACAGTGTTCACTGGGAGTGAGATGACAAATGCATCTTTTGTTGACCTAAACATGATGTGTTCTGCAACTCTAATATCAAGGGCAAAGGGAAAAGTATTACAGATCTCACTGAAGATTTTCTGCCTGGAACAAACTCCATTAAGTCACATTTTCAATCTTAGACTGTACAAATTTAACAGAACATATTATAGCTTCCCCAATTTCACTGTTTTGAAAAAGCAAGAGTTTGCTACATTCTTGAGTTTGTCAGCAACCTATGATTTTTGAAGTCATAAGAAGTGATGATTTGAGGTAATCAAGTGGATCTTTTAAGATAATTAAAATAATTTCCTACTAAGAAGATAAGGAATTTTAAAATCACTGTCTTTATCATCACAGCTATACCACTGCATAGTTTACTAAGTACCAGAAAGAATCGTTGTACCTATTTCTTGTTCACTAACTTAGGTCTTCGCAAAGTTCATTGATAAAAAGACCTCAAAACTGAGATCCATGATGGGGAGACTTATAAATGGTGTATTAACTCTTTTTTTGTTTGTGTTTTTTTGTTTTGTTTCGTTTTGGTCCTACCAAGATACTTTCATACCATGATTAGACATAAGAAAATAGTGGAATCTGTTTAACTCCCGGTGAGTTGAATCAACCAGTATAATAAAAACCAATGGGATTACTTTGGGTGTTCAAACTTTGCTGAAGATTATACTGTCAGCACTGTACAAGTCAAAATGTATACTCAGGAAGAAAACAAGCTGTGACGGTAATTTACAGAGCTTTTAGACTAATAAATATAAGGCTCTAAACCTTTTGATGAAAATTACTTTAATTAGTTTTAACTTGTAGCTAAATAGGAACTTATGTTCTAGAGATGAAAGCTTCCAGATTCATAAATGTTTAACTCTACAAGGGATAATAATGAGAATTTTAACCAAGTGTCTAGCAGAGTCCATAACATTTGGCTCAGCAATACCTCTATCTAGTCTCCTGGTCATGAGCCACATCATACATGTTTTTTGGGAAAAAAAAATCAGTCTTGGTTTAAAGATCACAGATAATGGAAAAGTTATCTTAGTTCTTCCTAAGCTTTTCTGATAGTTAATTATCCTTAGCGTTAGAACATACACCTCACGTCTTGGTTCTGGATTTCATTACCAGTTCTTGAGCCAATCAGTCCCTGAAGTAGTGGAAAGAATATAAATCTTAAATACATCAGCTGTTGAGCCAGGTGTGTGTAAAGTATCTATGACTTGATTTTAGTATCTAAAAATAATTTCACAAGGCAGTGTGTTACTGGAAATTACTTTTTTTCATAAGAGATTAGTGTTCCACTTAGTAGGAAACATTTTTACTCAAAAGTAGATAGTAAATCATTTGCTGTAAGATGGAATTAAATGGCAGTGAGGAGAGCTGAATATTATCCTTTTTGTGGACTGCGTTTGAGAATATCTGTGTATTTAATTAGACTTCATTCAGAATGGAGACCTCTAAAATTAGAACATCTTGTTTATAAAAGCTCTTAGAATACAGCATATTTCTGCGTACTCTTATCTGCTATATTTAGAAATACAAAGTAACTGAAGACTCTTAGAGAATGAAATTTGGGATATTAGTTAGTAGTTTGAATTAAAATGCTTTTGTTTTTTAATAGAAGTTGCTATACATAGAAAAAAATACGATTTTGAAAAGTTAGTAAAAATGAACATTTTTACAAGGCTTAGCACTGAAAATAAAATCAGCTTACGTAATGGATAACGCTGCAAAAATTTATTTGTGTAAGTATTGCTAATATCCAGCACATACCCAGTCAATACCGCTATAGTTGATGTTCTTTCATTACAACAGAACATCTACTTTTTTTAAAGCAGTCATTTTTCATTTTAAACATATATTTTGTTCAAATGATACAAATGAGTACTGGCATTCAGAAATGGTCTTGAAATGCCTGTTTTGAATTGCATAAAAGGCTTTCAGTTTGAAAGTATGATAGCCTGAAAAGGAATTTTGGTTTGATACATAAAACATCGGATCATACTGTCAATTTTTGAAAACCAGGCTGATTTATACAAAAGGACTGTATCTTCAAATGCCCTCTAATGAAGTTTGACCTGTATTTTTCATGTGGGTTTTCTTTTGCACCTGCCTTGGCTATGTTAGTACTCTTGGATCTGATCACATCAACCACATTGTAAGGTCAAAGGATGCTCTGCTGTGTGCTCCAGTGGGCTGGGAATCTGATCCTTTGTCCTCCATGCAGAATGAGAAAATTTAGAATATCAGCATGCTTTTTGGCCTTGAAATCAGAATGTTAGATGTTTTACCTTGTTAAAACTTTTATATTATGCATCCTTAAATGAGGAGAGTCAAAGAATCACAAACTGTTTTTCCTATATAAATACATAAAATATGCCTGCCGCCTTCTGTCAATTAATTTCTAATGATGCAACTGTATTACTGAAATGCCAGAGTGTTTAAGAGAAGTAGCTACTAAGGCTCCATTTTCTTCCTCAGGTGTGGTAAGTAGATCACAAAGTAGCCTTTATCATTCTTCATTAAAAAGTTTTGTTGACAAGAGCTGTCTCTTGCTATGGTACACATTGGGTGAGTGCTTAGCTGTTTGGTTCAATGGCTATTTTTTACTTATTTTAATTCTTGTCCAGGGAAATAGGAGGGTTGGAAGGAGTTATGATTCTTTGTATTTTTCTCAAGTGCCTGCCACAAAGAGGTGCGACTGAAACACAGATCGATAAGTAATAGTGGTTTCGATACGGTTTAAGGACTCAACATTACTCATCTGGGCTTCCCACTCTGTTATATGAGAATGTAATCCTGAAGTGTCAGCAGGTGCTAACTCTGCCTCGCGTCTTATCTCATCCTTCAGCTTTTACTGATCCCTTTTTTCCTCCTTCTCTAGCTCTGCTTCCTCTCTGCTTTGATTCTGCTCCAACAGTCTCCTGTTGCCTAAGAGTCTCCCTCTCCTTAACGATACCTGGCTGTGCATGTTTCACCATGGTGGATGCTTTCTTCATCTTGCATTTTAACTGTGGGCTTGTGTTTGTTTTTTAAACTGCGAGCTTTATAAAACAAGGATCTGGCCTTTGTATATGTTCTAGGAAGTGCAGCTGTATGTATATTTACAGTGCTATAAAGGTAAATATTTTTATTAAAATGTTAACAACACGTAGGACATACTGTAACTACAACCTGTGCAGAAAGATAAGATGCACGTTCAGGGATTCCATGGAGTGACTTTGAACCAATCCATGTCTGATAGCAGCGACTGAGTCCATCTCCTGCAAAGCTAATTAGGATGCATTTATTCTGCAGTCACTAGATTGTGAATGAAGTATGCTGACATACTCAAACTAGCCCTAAACCAAATATACAATGTACCTGCAGCAAGCCAGACACAGCAGTACAGCGCTTAGCATGGCTTATGTACTCAGGTCTTCATCCTGCCCTTGAGCAGGTTATGCAGCCTACGCCGCATTCTGCTTGCCCCGGCGGAGCTGGTTGCAGGGGCAGAGCCAGCGAGACACAAGCTGGGCCAGGCACGTGCTCTGCTCTGGCTGCAGGGGGTCCGATGTAGATACACCCTAGGACGTGTTCTGAACGGCTGGGTTTGTATCCGAGTGTCTCCAGACTGGTATTTTCAGAGGTGTCTGTAAGAAGTTACAGTACAGCATGAACAGATGTTGAATACAGCGGTGTTCTTTCCCCGTCTGTCTGCTTTGTCTGCTGTATCACTCTTCCGTGCCCTAACTCCCCGTGTCTTAGTGCAAGGCCCACGATGTGGGCTCCTTGTAAATCTGCGTAGTAGGAACACAGCCTGTGTTTGTTTTTTTTCTTTTTTCCCTGGGTTGTGTAATGTCAGAGTAGGAAGATACGATGTAGGAGATTGAAAGTGTTATTATAATTTAGCGTAACATATTCTGTGGTTTTTATTTCTGCATACTGTTATCAACGGTCCTCCTGTCATTATGGACATATCACTTAATGCCATAACATCTATGTTGTTAGTTAGCTTAACAAAATCTATTAATGCAGGTTCTTCAGTCACAAAGCAGTTTGCTTTCTTTAGACAAGAATGAGCTAGAGAACTGTTTGCTAGTTAATTGCTATTATTACTTGTGAGATACATTACTTTAGATTATTAGTACCTCCTTCAAATATTTTTTACTGAATGTAGATTTTTTTTCATAATGTGCAACTATAAATAAATGAGAAACAATTTAACAAGCTTCTGAATTGTTGTGTGAGAAATCCATGGTAAATATAAAATAATAAAGCAATTTGTGTTTCAGTATCAGATAGTTCTATCATTGCTTTGTATTGCTGTTGTTTTAATGTTGGTGGAACACAGATAGTCAATTTAAAATAAATTGAAAAAAATCCTGCAACTTCATCCACTTCAAATATGTGAAATATAACTATGTCTAACTATGGCTTGAGTTTCAGTGGGTGTCTTGTATTCCACAGTCAGCTGAGGAGAAGACAGAAAGATATTTTGAAAGTTCCACGTTTTCCCATATAAATTACAAGGTGTTGCAATATGGGACACATTTCAGCTGTGTGCACCTCCCTGTTGCCAATAGGAATGTATTAGTGATGACCAATGACAATGTATCAATGTCAGCTCATCTCCAGATAAAAGAAAGAGTTCATGAAGCGTTCAAGGTTGTTCTGGGATTATATGTAATGGAGATATCTGGAGATTGTGGTTCTCAGTGTTGCCCAGCAAACCCAACCGCTTACTGTTGTCAGCATTGATGTATTCAGAAGGGCTACAACATCTGAAGCTGTGCAAGACAACTAACACGTTCCCTGTTTCTGCAACTCTGCATTTTGTCACTTAGAATAGTAATTTATGAGATTCCCGGTTTTAGTAAGACCTACACAGCAGCTAATAGCCATTTCAGTCTTGTACTTTTGTTTTCTATTGAAAATACCCTCAAGAAGTCTGCAGAAATTACCAGTTTTTCATTTGTTCTGAATGATCGAAGTTAGTGGTATCACTCTAGACACCTGAGTAATGCGGTACTCTTTTATAATGCTGAATCTAGGAGAATGAAAAAAAAAAAAGGATTGAAATCACACAAGTTATAGGGGCAAAGTCATTGTGTGTCAACTGTGCTATGGTAATTGGCCATGCTGCAAAAATTCAAATTACAGTAAAAGTGACGTAGATGTGGTTGTACAGTGAAGGGAAATGTATGGCATCAGTGGGCAGTGGCATTAGCAGCGATGTTGACAAACACAGACGTCAGGAAATATTTAGGCGCAAATGGGAGGATGACTTGATCGTGCTTCATTATTAAAAATTCCCATGGAGTTGAAATTTCTTTTCTGAATCAATCGCATCCTGAAGTAGCTGGACCAAAGTCCAATGCCATACAAATACAAGGACTCATTCTGTGAGCTGATCTGTCAGATCCCTACTGGAAAAATTGGATAAAGGAATGGATTTGAATAGTGCAAAATACATCCTGAACCACCAAAACACTTCTGCAAGTGATTAGATTTAAATACATGGGAAAATCTGCTGGTTTGAACACATAGAGTTGACTAGAAATGTAGGTGTGAGTGTTCAGCAAGCTCATAGCCTAAAGGAGATGAGACTTGGGGAAAAGGAGAAGGTGTGATCATGAATCATGTCAGAGATGTAGGCAGGATCAGATCTGCAAGGATTTCAGTGCTAGGGAGAAGACATTTTAAATGAATCAAAAAGGAAAGGGGAAATGAGGAAAAGGCGTAGGATAGCATTTGAAGGTAGCAGAAGGCAAAGGTGTCAGCATCTAGGAAATACTGAGGAGTGGAGAGCCTCTCACAAAAAGGATGATTAATTAGAAAATTACCAACAGTTTCACCACTTTTCATGATTTTTTAGGTATTGTGAGAAAACTTTGCAGGGAAAATTTGAATTTCCAGGAAACACTGAATTTAGTGATAAATCTTTTCTCTGAACTGCTTCTTCAGATGTGATGATAGCCAAGCTGTATCAGAACTGTCCTAGGGCAAAAGCGTCTGAGTTAGGTGCTTAGAGAAAGCCTCACTGAGATGCCGGTAGCTGGCTAGGTGAGCTGTGATAACTTTGCTTATATGTATGTGTGAGATGGGTGATAGATGTAGCTGTTGGGGAAGAAGAAAGGGAATTGAGATGGTTTTAAGTCACCTACAAGTAAGTCCTAACAATTACCAGAGAAACACCCCCAGTGCAGGCTCCCTCTGGCAGTGAGTTCTGTGTGGGTGCAGGGGAATTTGCTCGTCTAGAGGTGTTTGGGACATGAAACTCAGTGGGGAGAGGACTGAAAAATAAAATGTGAAGCATTTGCATAAGACTTTATATGTTCTCTCATAATATGATTCATTGATCTTATGACTGAACTGCTGCTTTTAAAAATCCTGCTTTTCTGCAGTAAAAAGCTGTTAAGTTTGGGGCCCTGATTTTGAAGTATTTAAATGACAAGTTGCTCATTGTTTTGCATTTGTATTTATGTGCCATGTAGTTTTTCACTGCTGATGTCAGTTTTGAATGGGATATGACACCTACAGTATTGGCAAATTTATAGAATTTGACATGATTTCATTCACATCATATTACATGATGAAGCAGGAGGCAGAAACGTGACTTGTCCAAGAGCATTTAGAAAACTGACGGCAAAGCAGAGGATGGAATCCAAGACCTCGGTTCTCATAGTGAGTTGTAGACCATGTTTTACCTACTTGCTTGATCACAGTGCTATGGTGCAGTTCCTTTCATGGGAGGAACTCAGTTTGCACTGCTGATTTGAAAGATGTTGGGCAAAACCTGTTTCTAGTTGTTACAGGTCAAGGTGGAAAAACGTTTGGCATTTGTGTAAATTTTTCACTCATAAGCTACAAGCGTTTCAGTCCTGTACATCAATAAAGGCCAATCTCTTCCTCAAAATAGTTGCCCATACAGTTCAGGTATAGTTCCCATATTGATGATTGTCTTTTGCATCTGGCAGTGAGACAAATAATACAAGAGCTGCTGGTGGGGTGACCAGATGTGGGGTTTGAAAAGAATGAGGATGCAGACCTAGAAATTTGGATGAACGGAATGTCCCGTTGGACTTCTGCTGTGACACTGCTCTGTCCTGAGTGAAACGCGGCGTCTGATTACCCCAGCACCAGGTGATCGACGCTCCTGGCAGCGGGAAGATGAACGGTGGCACCAGCTTGGGGTGAGCTCTCCACCCAGCCCAACCCAGCCTTTCTCCAGCTGGGTTGGTATGGTCACTGAATCACAGGCATCTGCCAGAAAAGGAAGCTTTCCCTGTTGCCTCGCTTCCCTGTTACCACCTATTCCTTTGTGTTAGTCTCACCCAAACAACCTTTTTTCTTTTCTGGCTGAAGGAGCATTGCTAGTTTTCTCTTATCCTGCTTTGCACATGGCCATACAAGTCTTAGGGCATACACAAGACATTAGGCAAGGAGTTGTTTCCAAAAATGACAGAGGTTTTCTGTGGAGGGTATAACCCTTTTTGGCAGCAGAACTGGATTATGTCAGATTAAAATCACTATGTAATCATCCTCCCCTGGAGTAATGGGACCAATACAGAGCTGTGATTGTTGTCTGTCTGTGACCTGTTCCTGAGGCTTGTCTTTCCTCTTGGCTCTCTGAGGTACTTGGTACGAAGCTAAACCGTGCGGTTTAGAAATATTGGCTATGCTTATAAATTCTTACAGAAGCCCGTAGTTTCTTGAGTGCTTGCGTGTAGTTTGTGAACTAAAAATGAAATAAAAGTGTTAATGAACCAAAAGTAATAATTGCTGTATTCCTTAAATTTAAATTATTAAGCCATCACTAGTCTAATTTTGGGATATCTATGAAGTGGAAATAAGGAGGTATTTACATCTTTCCCAGGTTCCTGTGCTTTTGCTGCTGAGATCTCAGTCGGGTGGTGGCGTGATAATGATGAGCCACTTGGACTAGGGCTGATGAGGAAGTGAGTTGCAGAGTACAGGTTGGGCTCTGTAAGTAGATAGTGAGGAGATGCATGTCTCCGTTATCTCTGGGAGATACATTTGATTAATTACATCACTATATTACATTTACATACAATTATTACATCAGTTTTAATTATCAGTTTAGCCATAGTCCTTGACATATTTTTTCCTTTAAGGTTTTTGCATAATAAAATGCAGGTGTCAGCACTCCATTACACGTATGAAAATTGCTCATGCACACACAGTTGTCAAAGTACTATGAAAAAATAAGGTCCCAGATCAGTTTTTCGTTTGGATTTGAAGTTATGCTTTAGAAAGAAACCAGCAGCTAACCTCTTCTCAGTTGTATGCTTTATGGCAGACTATAAAATGGTCGAGTGCTCCTATAATGTATAGCTGAATTCCATTTTAGACAGGCATTACCTAGAAATCGGTTTGACTGTGAATAAACTGGAACGTGATGTTTTCTCAATACAGTGCAGTAAACAGGCATAACCAGTTACATTCTACTGATCTAAGGGTTGTGCCTGAGGTTTGTCACTACAGTAAGAGTTGGCAGAAGTGGCTGTTATCTGTTCTTGCTTGTTTCAGAGGGGAATAGGTGTGACAATGTAAAGACTGAGACCTGGTAAAAATAGTTTTTTAAAACTAGAGCAGAAGAAAATGAAAGGTACATATTTTACATGGAATGGTCCAGAAGTTGTGTTTTCCCTGGTTTTCCTTTGAAAAAATCTCTGTTTCTTTGGCCAGCTGTGGATGATCATTACTTCCTGATTATTATTATGGCAAAATATTTAAAAGTGGAGTCATTTGAACACCAATCACACTGGATATAAGCCAATTCAACTCCATCAGGCTCCATTAAGTTGTTAGTATGTGCTGTCAGCCAACTCCACATTATGGAAGACAAAAGATGAAAATCTGCCATTTGGAAGATTTGGTTATCTGATTTTTTTTCAGCATAGCAAGACTCCGGAGCCCATACAGCAAACTTTTGAGCTTAGATGTGATTTCTAAAAGTAGAACTCCGCAGTCTGGTTGTTCTTCAGCAAAAGAGCTTGCCAGTTTTATTCTGTTCCTGTAGCTTCAAACTGTTCAATGGGACTTTTTATCACTCTAAATGAAAAATTTAAAGGTATGGTTTAGGTGTAGTGGGACTTTGGCTGGAACAGCCCTACATCCCATGGCTAGCTGGAGGGGCTCAGTCGCTTGATACTTAGCTTATTTTTCCCCGAGGCGCTTTGACAGCACATGCCTTAATGTCTCACTGCAGTTCTGCTTGTTCCCAGGGGGGCGGATGAACGAGCAGGGAGGGAACAGTGCTCGTCCTGCCTCTCTTCCTGGGCAGCACGCATCGATTAGTAGGGAAGGCTCCCTGCACTCTGCCATTCCTGCAAGGATTTCTCCAAATCTTCCTTCCACTCAGCCAAAATAAAGACAAGCCTCAAGTAGCAGAAAGGCAGAATGTGCCTAGTAGAAAGTAGCCCTTTCATCTACAGTGAGCAGATGAAGCAGCTGTTCAAAAAGGAGATTATGTTGGGAATATATTCACTAACATGACGCTTACTCCACCTGTCTACATTATTTCTCTTAGGTTAATCAGATGGTTTCTTCTGGTTTTGTGTCAGGTAATAATCTCCTGTGCATCTGCGTTGTATATGTATTAGCTCATGTCTAGACTGCTTTGGAGTGAAATAAGTACTTCCTTGGTTGGGGAATGGATGGTGTGGAGTAAAGCACAGAGGATGCTGCTGGGGTCCTGCTTCTGCCTGTGGTGAGGGCGCAGCCGGCTGGCACCAGGTCTCTGCCCTGGGCAGGCTGGGGAGAGCTGTCCCGGGGACGTGCCCGGGAGCTGGGGCGCCTTGGCAGTCCCGCGCACGACTCGCCTCCGCGCCCACCGGCTTAGTAACAGCTGGCACCTACCACGAACACGCTCCAAGTGAATAAAGACCTGAAGGCACCACAGGCAGCTTGAATGATAGCCTGTTTTTCCTAAGAAATAAACATCCCACATCAGTTATGCCCAGGTCACAAGTTTAACCTCTCATTTCCCCAAGGTCTGCGTGAAGCTTTGAGGAAAAGTTTCTTACTCAGCTGTTTCACACACAGACTCAGGATATCGCGCCATTACCTGTGCTCTGTCCGTTGGCTCCAGAAGAGCCTAACTTACTTTTCTCTACATTATTCATGGAGAAATTTGCAAAGCTACCTTCTACCTCTGTGCAGAACCTCTGTACGGTATAGTATGGAGTATATAAAGTATTCAGCACCAGTGTGCATAGCTTGTGTGGGGATCTGGGGATCTGTGTGGAATCTTTTAAAATAGATTTAATTTTAATTTAATTTAAATGTTTTAAAAAGGATTCTACAGCTCATTGCAGAATCTTTAAAAAATTTTATTATTTTTATGCTGTTATTCTCCTTCCAGTACACTTCTGATAAGATCTCAGTAGAATCAATTCTTCTATTGATTATCCATTATAATCAATAATAAATAATATAAAATTTCTTTCTGTAAGTATCTAGGTCCGTGGATCTTATACCTTCCATGTAAAATGAGAGATCATATTTAAGTAGCAAAGTGAATAGCAAGGAGGAGCTCTCCTGTTCTTGATGTTCTTTGGGAAAAAGCTATTCAGGAATAATTCTATGTGTAGGTACTCTTAGTCTAGAAAATTGTTGTTCTCTGGAAACATAGCTATGTTAATAAGATGCTTTTCTGAAGAATAAGAAAGGGATGAGAGCGTTATTACCTTGAATTTCTCAGGAATACCTTTTATAGTTCATATCCACTACTGATTTTAGTCTGAACTAATATCCAAGTATAGGCATGTCCATAGTGATTCAATCATTGGAAGAGTTTGGAAGAATTACAGAAACTTGAAAGATGGCATCTATCAAGGCAGTAAAAGCAACTCTCTAGATGGAAGAATAGAAAGCTAAGCCTGAGACTGAAACCACGGCTCCATAAATGGCCTTATTGCACATCGTGTTCCTACCCACAAAATCCAGGAGGTAATTACCTGGCTTAATCAGGCACAAAAGAAAGGCTGTCCCAGGAAGAAATTACCTCATCCTGAGGTTGGAACTAGAACAAAACTTCCTGGCCCTGAGAAAGGTGTATTTACCTTTCTCAGGGTTTCCATGCTGTGACAGCCCGCTCATGAGGCAGCTGGTGGTTAGTATCTCCGTTTTGTCTCAGTGACGCAACCAGCCTCAGTTCTTTTTCCAAAAGCCCAACGTTGTCTGAAATGCCACCGTGTGACCCGTGGAGCTTGCTGCTTGGGTAAGTGAAGCTTGAAGGACAGCCTACGCAGTTTCCAGGGTGTAGGAAACATTAGGAAATACTGACAAAATCAGTGTGATGAAATAAATGGTATTCTCCGGCTGCGCTTTGTCTTACTTCGAAAACATTACTTTTTATGGCCACAGATTTTCCAGTGGGAAACACTGAATGCAGTTCAGGAGCAGCTTTGTCTAGACTTCCCCTGGTCCTAACTCCAAGAAACTATTTGGCTTCTTGTTCACTGTAACAGTGCTAGAATTAAATTCTGTTGTCTGACAGAAAATCACCCCAATTTTTGTGCCTAAGACTGTTAACGCTAGTGCTACATTAGAGATCCACATCAGCATTTTTTGATGGATAAATAACTGTTGTATTACTTAGATCCGTATCTAATATCCTAACTCAGGTATACCATTTGTGGCACATTTAATGGTATTTAGTTATCTAAGAAGTGCTCTGTCAGAGCATACCACAGGTATGGATGTAGTTTTGCTATTTATATCATAGTGTTCTACAAATATTAATAACACTGCGCTTCAGAGTGAGCTATAGCCATAAACCTGTAAAATAACTCCCAGCAGTTCATCTTGATAGTCTGTTGCAATTGGACTGCTCTGACTATACCCCCTTCAGGCTCACTGCCAATCTCATATTTTATCCTGAAATTCTACGAGGAGACACTCAAAATAAACACTACGCTAGCAACAGCTTGCATTATCTTTTAGGCAGTATCTAGCATCAGTTTCACGTTAGCCTCTTTGTGGCTTTCTTCATTTGAAAATCCATGAAGTTTGACCTTTTGGATATATTTTGCTCTTATTTATTCCCCCTGTTGACTACAATGGGAACTGAATGGATGTAGCTGAGAAGAGAATGGGTGTATCGTAGATGCTAACCTGTTACGACTGAATTATCCCTGTTAGTCCCATGTTGCCCAGCACCAGCCACTTTATATAGTGCATATCCCTTCACTAGCTTGCTTTCAGGATAGAAAAATACAGCTATTAGATTTGTGTTTGAGTTTTGTTAGGAGGGAAAAAAAACCCCGTACTTGGAAATTACAGGATTATTCCAGGCACCGTTTCAGAGATGTTCAGCTTTTTGTTCTGCAAATGCTTTTTCTTTGCTACTGCTTTTGAAAATAAGCTGATTTTGTAATTCACTATTAAAGCCTAAAGGTGAATGTGATCAAAATAACTGATCGCCAAGTTCAGTATACCCTTGAATCAGAGAGGTTTGCTAATTTTAAACTTCAGTGTTTTCCAGAAGGGTAGTGTGTTTCGCAAGAATAGAAGAGGTAGAATGTAGGATTGGGACAACATGAATGCGCACACATCGCTGCCAATGAAAGCAAAGCTTGCAGGTCTAATTTTAGGCTTTTCAGCCTTGGTATTGTTCCTTACAGCACAGTTATTTTCCATATGATACAAAGCAGTCCTTTTTTCAAGTTTTATAAACTGCTTTAGAGAGCAAAAGCAAGGACAAAGTGAGTATATGTCATGGTTGAAAGCAAATCAAAGAAGCTTAACTAAGGCTGAGGTTAACAGCGATTGCATGCCATTTCTATATTCAGAGGACAATTCTTTAAGAAAAGCAAGAATCTAGACAAACGTGTCATGAGACCTGGAAGTAAGGAGAGTTATACAGTGTCTGAACTGGGACCCTTGGGTGTAACTGGATTTGCTTCAGCCCGTTTAATTAATTTACACTGTGCTTAGATGCCTAGTAACTTAGTCCTCTTAAAATGTCAAAATGACCTGTGCTGTTTGGAGAAGTAGGACTTACAGGATATCTACCTCTCTCTGGGTGCTTGAAGCTAAGCACTGTAGATACAGTGGGGATGTTACAACTAATTCTTTATGTAACACCAGATAGGTGCTATTTTCTAAAGTTACCTTTTACTGATACATTCATACAAAATGATTTTATAGAATTACAGAAATATAATACTGTAGGAATGCTTGTGTTCTTTCATATATATGAATTACCAAGGACTGGAGACAGTTGGTACTAAGCCACTCCCCATGGAAGTGTCAGCAAGTCAATGGTACTAACCTGTCAAAACTATTAAAAATACCTTTAAAAATAATTAAGTTAACGTAGTCCCCATTTTTCATCCAAGAGAAGCTTATTTACTGAATGAATGTATGACAATGGCCATACAAGGGCCAGAGAAATTGGGGAACATAAAGCTCTGTGATTTTTGTTGGTAAATCTGGACCCCCAAAAAAGAGCTGTTTGAAACAGGTTGGTAACTGGCTGTGTTGGCAGAAAGACAATTTCTTGGGAAGAGTCTGCGCAAGGGCTGCTGCAACATTGAGCTGGTATTTTGTCCCCCAAGTTCAGCCAAGATCCGCTGCCTCTTCACTGGACTTTGCCAGCCGGGTAGTACCCAGGTTTGGGTCACGAGGAGTGCAGCGCAGTTTGGCTGGAGGCTCTGCAGTTGGCCCTGAACTGGGAGAGTCAGCTCAGTCTGAGCTCAAGGGGTGGAATTTTATTTCATGCCATTCTAGCCCTCTAGAAGTTAAATGTTTAGTCTAAACTAATTGTGTAGGCTTTCTGGTCAGTCAAACAAAAGTAGGCATCTCCAGAAAGCAATTAATCCCACTTATCTTGTATATATACTTTTAGCATGGGATGAATTACCTCTTGGTGAATTGGGTGCCTGTTTCTCTCCATTGCACATTAGAGCCTTGATGACTAGTTTAGATTAGATATCCAACTTCTAATGGCTACCACCCAGGTAGAAATAACCTGGATTAATCAAGTTCCCTGCTACTGACTATATAATAACTTCCCTGTTATTATTCTGTGCATGATTTGTGGATGCTGTGTTAGAGAAGAAGAGTCTTCTCTTGGTTTTCTTTGCAATCATTTCAAGTAGTTTGGCATTAATAGTACAATTGCTGTTTTCTGTTGTCCCTGGTCATATGAAAGTTTTAAAAATTGTGACTGATTTTTGTTATTTACTGTCATCATTAATAATAAAAAAAAACATTTTCATTCAGTTTCTTGAGGGAACAGATGAAGTTACAGACTGGCAGCTTGATGTCCTTCTGGATTCTGGCCAGGTTCTTGGAGTCATAAATCAACCTAGCTCCTTTCAAATTAGGGAAAAATAATGTTTCTAAAAAAGTTTGGAGCACTGATACTGGAATAGGGTGGAAGTATGACATCAGCGAAGAATGAGCAGACTGTCGAGTGACTTTATTTGGTGACAGGCACTAATTTGATGGAAACTTCAAGACAGTAATTGTTTGGTTGTTTGGGGGATCGCAGCTCCTCAGGGCTTTCCCATGCCTGTCAGATTTAAGACTTTTTTCCTTTTTTTTTGGTAGCAGACCTATATGGGAAGCAGAGCAGAGGAACAAATTGATTGTTCCTTTTAACCTTAAAAAAAGGTTTTTCCCAGATGTTCTGAAGAGGTTTTTCTTGAGAATTATAGCTAGTTTTTAAAAGAGAGTACAAATGTAAGTGACATCCCTGACCCCAATGCCTTTTCCGTTTACATTTTATCCTTTTATCAGGGGCAGACTGGCAGCAGCAAGAGTCAGGTTCATTTCTGCATTTGTTCTGGGAAAAACAAACAAACAAAACCAGTTCAAGCCTCCACCTAGAAACCTCGGCAATGACATGGGTGGACAGTGATGTCTGCTACCAGTGACACGCAAATAGGTTGACTCAACGCTACTTTGTTAGGGTTGAGGAGAGAAGAAGGGATATAGAATAACACGTAGAAAATATAAGTGACAACCTCTCTCCCCGGTAGTTTGAATTCTCTTTTTCTACTTTTTTTTGAGGATATCAAAATTAATCTCCTCCCTTAGGGATTAACTCCTCCCACACTTCTTCCTCCTATCCCACTTTTTAGGTGATTAGATTCACCAAGACCTTTTAGGATCTGAAAATGTTGTGCTGCGGGTCTCACTCGCCACTACTGCTAATGTACGTAGCTGGTTCTGCTGCTCTTCCTGCCCACTGACAGCTCCTCTCCGTGAGCATCTTCTCCTGTGATGAGTCCACAGTGATTTCGGGTAGTCGGAGGAGTACACATACACATAGAAACCCCGCACGTTTGCCCACATGTGAGGGAGACATTTGTATCAGTCTTGCCTTCCTCCCTGCATCGCACGCCTGTAAATCATGGTGTTTCTCGGATGGCTGCCTTGGGTTGTTTAAGCTTTACACAACATAATTATAAGCTGCATAATTCACTTAGCTTTACAGCCTGTTTTTTAACATGAAATGCTCTCAAATATTGTATAGCGTGCAGCATCATTTAAACATGCTGAGGCCTGCCCCTGGTCCCTCCCGTTCAGCCACTGCCTGTCTGTGAGATGCTGACAGCCCTGCTGGCAGCCTGGGCATCCATCCCTCTCTGCTCTTTGGGAGTGGTTGTGTTATCTTTGCGCCTGAAGATGCCAAGATTGTTTAAATGTCAGTAAGATGTTGCCCAGATGAATTTCCCTGCAGCTTAAGGAAGCCTACCTCTTTTTTCTTCCTTACGCATACACCTTGCATGCTATGAACATAGCTGCTCTTACTGCTTTTGCTGATGAAAAGCCAAAAAAGGAAAATAAAAAGTGCAGATAAAACACCAGGGGTGATGAGAATTGGCATTGGGTAGGGAATAAGAGCCAGGTAGGAAGGAGGGAGGGAAGGAAAGTAGGAGAAGGAGTCAGGATGAGCTGGTACAGGTTTACTGGGACTGGCTTGGCAGGCGCGCTGCCAGGGAGGGGGAGGAAGCCAAAGGTGTATGGAAAAGATTAGATGAGGAGGAAGAAGAGGGACAACTTGGGGCTGAGATTCACAATCAATTTACTGTTACCTAACCGTCTGTCTGACAGCAGAGCTATGGTAATACTGTGTAGACACTCTTAACGCTAAGCACGTCTCCATAATAAAACCAGCTTAGCCTATATTTATTGCATGTGTACATCTATATACATGTCGGTGTTTCTCAGCAACATTATTAGCCAGTAATTTCACTGGGCTTTTTGGACACATTCCTTACCCTACTCTGTTAATGTGAGCTCACAGCTTGGCACTCACAGCTCCCCAGGACTAACGTTAATATGACATATGATTATTCATGTGCCTGGCTATTTTTACGAAGAAACAAATGCCAACCTGAATGTTTCACAGTAGCAGCGTGTGAGAAATTGGGACCTTCAAAATGCTAAAAGTGATACCACGTAAAACAAGGCGTGGATGCGGCGGCTAGCATTATGAAGTTCAGTGCCTGGCCTGCTTTGTATGCTGGTGTCATATTCTTAGAAAGTAGAGGAGACAGAGTTTAAGTTGCATTTTGAGCAGGGAATGCAGCAACTAAATACTTCAGATTAGATTTGCATAGCTATTTAGGTACTTGGTGAGATTTCATAAGAGCGCTCAAGCTGCTGGAGAGACGGTTGATACTTCTATACTGAACGTCACCTTGACTTACTTGAATAGAAACGCACCAAGGCAATTACATAACAGCATCTACATTAGCCAGTAGTCCAGACCTATAGAAGTGCTTACATGTCTTTGTAAATCTGGCTGCTGATACCACTTGCCTTGAAGTCTACATTTTTCCGTTCCAAGATACACACATTTTCCCACAGAATATAATACATTTTTTTATAAGTGAGAAAAGAGATTTTTGATCCTTTTCCTTGAATCTATTTCTTGACATATGCTTGCTTCCCTCCCCTCCCCTTTTGCTTGGCTTTAGTAACGGGGCTGCTCTGGTCAGGAAAGATGAAGGGATTTTTTCCACCATGAAAAAGCAGGCAGATTTCCTGAATATCATTTGTTCTGTATTCCCTTTTGTCTTGGAGACTGAAAAATATCACGACCAAAAGTCCATCATTTGGAGTCTTGTTCAGTTCCAGAGGGGATTCTGTAACAGGTTCTACTTCTACTGAGTCTTTTTGAAGTAATTTAGGAAAAAAAAAAGGAAGAAAAAAAAAGTGCTACAACTATAACCAGTTCAAACAATTCTTTGCCTTCTGGCAGCCAACAGTTTTTATATTCCGACCTCTGATTTGATTTACTAGCTGTTCCAAGCTCCTGGCAAGTGCCACAATAGCTTTTAAGATTACTCTGTTTCTTGCTGCTGGGTTTTGGGGATTTGGGGATTTTTTGTTATTATTTTATTTTATTCCACTGTTTACCTTATTCCTAAGCTGTATCCTTCATTTCCTTTAACTCTTCCCTTGTATTGTCACATCAGAGAGAGTTAACAGCTCTACCAGTGCAGCATTTAGCCTAAGAAGGGCCTTATCCAACTATAGACCTGGTAGATTATCTGTTGTTTTAAAGCTTTAAATCAAGACCAGGTGCCTATCCAAAAACTGTACTCTTGTTCAGTGACAAAGATTGGAGATGAACCAGGAATTTGTGTATGAAATTCCCCTATTTCCATCCTAAACAATCACAACACTTCTTCCCAAGTTGTTAAAATACATGAATCTATGAAACATTTTATCAAGTTTTTAACGTTTAAGACAGCAACATGTTTAAGCCACCTTCTATTTAGTTTTGAATTTTCTAAGTACTATACTTATATACCATAGTATGGTAAAAGATAGTAGGCATAAAAACAGTTATCACACATTTTTACAACATGGAGAGTGGGAAAAAAAATGAAATGTATGCATAAATGACTTGTGGAGTTGACTAGTGAAGTGAGAAAGTTTGCATATGATTTGAGATTACCCACAACAGTCAGATTTAAATCTGACTATAAAGTGCTGCAGCGTGATTATGTAACACTGAATATTGGGAAGATAAAACAGCAGGTGAATTTGTTGGCCATAAAAGGAAGGTAATGTCTTTGGGATAAAATACATTGATGACTATAGATTAACTAGTAGAAATCAGGAGAGGAACTGGGCATTACTGAGGATAGATCTCTGAAATTACCAGTTTGTGGCAAATAGCAGTTAAAATGGCTAGGACATACTAGGACAGAAGTAGAAAAATATTCTATGGTATAAGCATGTGGAGCATCCTATCTGTAATTATAGTCACTTGTATGATAAAGAGTTAGTGAAATTGTAAAAAGTCTAGAAAAAGGAAGTAAAGTTGTTTAGGAACTTGGAGCATAGGCTAGGCAGAGCCTGGCTGTTTCATGACTGGTGAGGAGCAGGTGAATAGGAAATAGTCACTGTTTCTCACCGTACAAGAAATAGGGTCACCAATGAAATTATTGTATCATGTTTAATTAAATTATGAAACTGATTTCCACAGGATGTTGTGGAGACCAAGATATAAATGTGGTCAAAAAGGGATCAGACAAATTCAGGAAAGCTAATTTAATCAGTGATTATTAGACATGATAGTCTGGAGAGTCAATGGAGAGAGAACAGCACCTCCAAAGTATGAGTCATCCCATCCTAGGAGAAATGTCTTAGATCAACTTTGCTGAATCGCGGTCTGGAGAGGACTGTGTCTATGTTGGCCTAAACGACTATCTTAGTGTAGACACCAAAATTTGAGAGCATTAAAGCCAGATGATTTCGATCCCACAGTAGATGTTATATTCAAATAAAGTTGTGGGGCATTTTTGCAATTATAAAAGCTGTGGATGCAATTAAATGGTGAAGATGGCATTGACTATAAAGAAAGGATATTTTTCTATTTGTCATCCAAGATATTTTTGTTCTTTCTGAGCAGCAGTTTAATTTGTGTACCTTGTTGCAGAAGTATAAGAAATATGAAAGAGATTATGTCATCCTCAGAGTCACTCCCAGCCTCTGGAATCATTATAGAGAGCAACAACCATTTTTTATCATAAGCCTTTTCACCTCCACATTCTCCAGCGATGAGTGAAGTAAGCATGAGGTAATGCCAAGGAAGGCAGTGTTTGATATTTCTAGCTTTCCAGATTCTACAGACTTAAATAGTCCAGGGTAGCTGTCAATGCAGTTGCAGCTGCTTAGTGTCATGGTTGGGAATAAAAATATTTCACCCACTGCTGTCTCCTGTCACCTGGGAGCAGCAGTTACTGTGCAAGGCACAGCCGTGGGAATGCTGTCCAGGCTCTTCGTCCTCACCTGTTGCCTCCAACAAATCCCGTTGCCTCCAACAAATCCCCCTTGACTCGGAGAGATATTCCCTGATCGGCTTCGGCAAGACTTTCAAGCTTGTCTCAACAAGTGCAGCTCTGCTTTAAAATGGAGCTGTCTTTTTATGGTTATTTTTCCTTTTCTGTCCAGCACCTTTGTAGTCCAGTTCTGTGGGCCTCAACTATTCCCATGGACAATTCAGCAACAGACAGCCCTATGTTAGGAAAAACATCCTGCCCCTTGAGAATTAGTTATATGTCATGCTTTCCAGGATTCATAGCCTATAATAATGTCTTTTTCTTGCTAGGTTTTCTAAAGTAGTTTTCCCAGGGGTTTCTTATCTACCAGAGGTGGGCAGTGAATCAGAACAAAATTTTATTTTCCCCAGACAATTTAATGGAACTGCAGGCTGATATTTTAGATTTGCAATTTTGAGACCTTTGAAAAGATTTCTGAGTCAGCTTGTCTGTGCTTAGCAACCGCTATCAATTGCTTTATCCTGGTGGATGATAAACTCAAGGAATTCAGACAGTATTTGTGGTTAATTTCATAATCATAATAACTTAAATGTTTATATAGCTTTCATTTGTTTTCTTTCGTACTTTTTAAAAAAGCACCATTGCTTTTTTCTGTTTTGTTGGATGTATTGCTACGGCCTGTCCCAGAGCTGTTCCTTTGTAACGGCTTCCCATGTGCTTTGCTGGAGGAATTCTACATGCACTGATGTCCAAATCAAAAATGTTGCTAGCATTTTTTTTCCTTACCTTTTTCTGTCGTTGCCAAAAAGATAACTCCTGAACTGTGTGTCCTAGGAAAAACAGCATTTTAGAAAGTAATTGAAAAGCAAGCACCTCTTTTAATTAAAAAAACAAAACAAAACAAAACACAAAACCGAATAGACTGTACCCTGCCTGTTGTTCTTTCCAGGTTGAGGCACTGAAATTCTCACGGATGGTGTGGTACTACACATGTGTGATGTGTTGTATAGGTCTCCTCTGTTTCCTCCTCTTTCCTCAGTATAGATTTGATTATTCTTGGCCATGGTAAATACTACTGAAATTTAGACTCTCTCTCGCTTATTTTTTGTCTATCTTTTATTATTTCATCAAAAAAGCACATGTGTGCACACACACGGAATCAACTGAGCAAGTATATCAGTTGTTTTATTAGCACAGCCACAGTAACCAGTTGTTATAAAAATTTATTCCAGTAGAGCTCTCATTGAAAAACAGTTGGAAGAAATTATTCCAATTATTTTTAATGTATGAAATGATAAAATTGTGCAGTCCTTTAGCATAACAGGCTTCCTCTCTCTCCCTGCCTCCCTCTGGCTTATCTTTTAACAGAAAGCCCATATGCTGTGATTCATGTTTGGGACTTATGAAAAGTTATATGTTTTACCTTGCTGTCTCTCAGAACTATTGTACTGTATAAGTGAAGTCAAACCTAGAAGAAATAGCTAACAGCTTTCAATTATTGCATATCCAAGATTTTCTGGTTTGTGTTTGTAATTAATTTTTTGTTATGAAGGACATACACAAGGCTTAGAGGCTTGCCATTAAGGTCATGAAATAATAATGAGGTTCCTGTACTGGGGACACAGAGTCTCCTCAGAGACAGCCAGCTTTCCTTTTGTTTTATCCTTTTTGCTCATTTTGCAGTTTCTATCAATATTAATGTCAGAGCGCATTCTTTTTTTTCACTATATAACCTTGCTAGGAGCTCTGTCATCTGTAAAAATACATACATTTTTTCCAGGAAGAAGGGTTTGTGAGACTCATCTATATTACCTGTCAGTCCGATTTCAAACAGCAGTATTGCTAGCGTGTGGTAATTAATGAGGAAATACTAGGTAATGGCTATGCGCATTATTGCTTTTTGATGCTGGGTTTGCCCGTGTAACAGAGATACTCTGTACTGAAGAACTCATGTTCTTAATCTGCTTTAAAGCCCTTCTTATGTTTTTAATTAATTGTGTGCTTTATGACAGAAATTTAATTGGCAGCTCTGGAAAGTGAAACTCCTAAAGGAGGAAGCACAATGAATACTTCGAAATTCAGTCCTGGTGAAAGCAGTTCAGTTTCACACTTTCCCAGCCTTGACTTTTTTGCTCCAATGTCCATCAAGGATACTAGTCAAGGCCAACAAATGGCTTGGATATCAACTATGATTTGGACCTCTTGTGCGTTATTCTATAGAATAGCAAAGGGGGTGGTGTATACGGACAGGCACAAACGACAGGTGAGCTCAGCAGCTCTCCTTTTGGCACAGCTGACATACCAGCTGATGCTATGTGCGCTCTTTGCTGGTTGCGTGTGTCCTAGCATGAATGGTCAGGAAGGGTGGCAGCTTGTCGGTTAACACAGCATAACAGACCAACGTCAGCGTGTTAAGCTGGATCACAAATACCTTATTTCCCACCTAACGTTCAGGTGCATAACAAAGCCGTCCTCCTAGCGTAAGCGGGGAGTAAGGGAAGGCAGGCATTTTTCAGGGACTCCAGAAGGAGAGGCTGTAGATATAAGCTTGATGAATTGATTTAGGTGAGCAGGGTTTCTCTGGGGTGGCTTTTCTCTGTTGACAAAACAGGGCACTTTGGCACTTAGCTGGTTCAGTAGGCTCAAGTTAGTGGTCTAAATTAGGTGGGCAAGATCTCATTCAGCTGATTCAGCTGCTTGTGAAGGCTGTGCTGCAATTCAGCGAGACCTGGACAGGCTGGAGCGTTGGGCAGAGAGGAACCTCATGAGGTTCAACATGAGCAAGTGCAGGAGAGGAACAACCCCATGCACTGGTACAAGTTGGGGGTTGACCTCTTGGAAAGCAGCTCTGAGGAGAAGGACCTGGGAGTCCTGGTGGACAACAAATTCGCCATGAGCCAGCAATGTGCCCTTGCGGCCAGCAAGGCCAACGGCATCCTGAGGTGCATGAAGAAGAGTGTGGCCAGCAGGTCGAGGGAGGTTCTCCTCCCCCTCTACTCTGCCCTAGTAAGGCCCCATCTGGAGTCCTGTGTCCAGTTCTGGGCTCCCCAGTTCAAGAAAGATGAGGAACTACTGGAGAGAGTCCAGTGGAAGGCCACGAAGATGATTAAGGGACTGGAGCATCTCTTCTACCAGGAAAGGCTGAGGGAGCTGGGGCTGTTCAGCCTGAGGAAGAGAAGACTGAGAGGGGACCTCATCAACGCTTATCAATATCTCAAGGGTGGGTGTCAAGAGGATGGGGCCAGACTCTTCTCAGTGGTGCCCAGCGACAGGACAAGGGGCAACGGGCACAAACTGGAACATGGGAAGTTCCATCTAAATATGCGAAAAAACTTCTTCACTGTGAGGGTGACAGAGCCCTGGCACAGGCTGCCCAGGGAGGGTGTGGAGTCTCCTTCTCTGGAGATGCACAAAACCCGCCTGGACGCAGTCCTGTGCAGCCTGCTCTGGGTGACCCTGCTCTGGCAGGGGGGTTGGACTAGATGGTCTCCAGAGGTCCCTTCCAACCCCTGCCGTTCTGTGATTCTGTTAAGCAGAGGTGTCTAGTGCCATCTGAAAGGCCCTAAGGTGTCTGAGACATCCACGTGGAGCTAGCAGATACTAACGCAGGGACCAGCCGGGACACCCTGTGTCTAGGCAGCTGAGTTGAACAGAGTGGCTTAAGTCATATTGACCAGTACTCGCTAAGGCATGAGTTCGTCCTCTTGTTGCTGTGAGATGGTTACCAACCTGCCTGCTTAAAACTAGATTGAAGGAACTAAAATGTTATTTCAAATGAGCCATCAAACTACTCTAATTAAAATTACTACATTTATTCCAAACCATAAAAATCAAAAGTGATGAAAAAACTTTGCATTTCGTACTAGTGCGATGAAGGAATTTTTGTGTGAAAATTTTTCCTTAAGAAAACATTTTCAGGTTTTCTTCTGTGTTTCTTTGATAGTCAGTGTTACTGCTGGTCAAATTTTAAGTATATTTTTCCTGTTCAAGCTGTTTACATGATTCATTTGCTCACTTGTTTGTATGAGTAACATTTTTGACCGCCCCTCAATGTCCAACTCAAAAGTGTAAAGCCATTGATTTCATTCTGCAGAATTATGATTCATCTTCTTGGTAATGTATTTCCTCTGCATTTAATCATGTTCCATCTAAAGCAGTCACAAGGGATAGTTCTGACGATTGGTTTATAATGAATTTGGGGTGAGCGTTGCACCAATGGATCACTAGCCACAATGATGTAAACACTTTGTTTTGACTTTGAAAGGTTTTTAGTAAAATAAAAAGCTGTAATCTGCTTTCCTGCTAACCACTTCTGTTAATATCTGTCATAATATAGTCATGTGGTTTTTAGTAATGTAGTTGTTTAGCGCATAGGTCAAAATCATCAGTTGAAGTCAGCCTGTTCATAGATGCATGTGCAGAAGCGAGCTAACTCCAGAGTCTTAAGTGTTGCTTTTTCATGTAGAAATTGAATGGAAGCAAAAGATTTAAAATGTATCTTTATGTGTTAGCTTATATTTATTTCAGTTATCACAACACTATTTATAGACCATATGCTGACTCAGAGTTTTACCCCATCCTTTGTCAGTCATAGTTGTCATCACAGGACACAGGAGCATGACCAAGATGAAGAAGAGACCCTGTCTCTGCTTTGTGAGTTGGGAACAGAGAGGAGACAATCTGGGCACTGATCTTGCTGGCGTTAATCCCAGCAGAGACTGGAGGGGGGCCATACAGCGCTCACCGTGCCCACCTCTCCCTGTGCACCCAGAGCTACGAGAGTGTCTTGCACTGCTGGACATGGCTGCTAAAGAGGCTGCGGTGGATAAAGGGAGAGTTGGATATTAGAAATGGGTTGGAGAAGACCAAACTTTAATATACCATTTAGATGGTCAGACTGAAATTTCTTATAAAAGAATATTGTATTTAATAACAATAAAATGTATTCTTCTTACTCTTTGAGGCCAGGACTTTACTTGGCTAAGAACTATACTGAGGAAAAAGCAGGGAATGACAAGGGCATAGTGAAACAATCTTGAGCAGCCCGATCTCTGCAGTTCAGCTACTTAAAATTATTTTGGTTTTGGGGGGCCTGGAAAAGAGTGGAAAAGAGTTAATTTTTCCACTGCTTTGATGGAAGTAAATAGCAGATCAGGAAAGACTGCCTGTATTTGGGACACCAGCATGTTGTACTTGTAATGGCATTTATCACACCTGAATAAAGGTTGTGATACATAGAAATAACAATCAATCAACCTTGGCAAATGTATGTGCTTCCTAGTGAGATCAAGAATAGCATTTTGATTCTAGGTTATTCACTGTCAATGAGCAAGGTAGGATTTTTCTTGCTTCACGCTAAGCATTTAGAAATCCAGTTTCAGATCTAAGCAGGTTTACAAGGCTGCCTCTACAAGCAGCAGAAAGAAAGAAACACTTGTAGAAGGTGATTCATCCTGTCTTAAAATAAGCATGCATATATTCGTCCTGCCTCGTTCAGACATCTCTCTCTGCATGGGGTGAATCACTCTGAAATTTCTGGCCATCTCCATTGACTGCAGAGGGACCAAAGACAACTGACTTTTTTAAACAGCTAACATTTGATGCTTTTAATCCACCTTTGCAGAAAAGTAGGGCAGTGTTGTTTAAGAGCCGCGATGAGGAATATGGATATAAATGAAGAGTGAAGCTTGTACCTTAAGTAAAGCCCAACGACTTACGAGTCAGAGATGCAGTCCTAAAAAGGCATGTGATGGATTCAAACTCAAATTAAAATGAGGCTGGAAGGTGAGGAGTAAAAGTACCTCTTGGTAAGCATACCAACTTAAAGAATTTGGCTTTGCACATATCAAACATAAGAGTACAGTGACATTTCAAACTAACAATAAA
This sequence comes from Phoenicopterus ruber ruber, assembly GCA_009819775.1. NCBI lineage: Eukaryota > Metazoa > Chordata > Aves > Phoenicopteriformes > Phoenicopteridae > Phoenicopterus > Phoenicopterus ruber. Next base: position 115,884,770 of record CM020217.1, read on the forward strand.
GCAAACTGATAGCAAATAAGAAGACTTGCTGTAATACAAATGGAGAGAAAGCATGTATTACTTTTTTTTATAGGCAATTACAACAGAATTAATGAGTATTTATTTAAAAACAAACAAAAACCAAGAAAAAAAAATGATGCATATATGTAAATGTGGTCAAGGCAATGGCTAAAGTCTAAAATCCCTTATCCCCAAGCGTGAACCATCAATAGTGTTTATGTCAAAGAAAAGCAGCATTTTAATTAACTCTAATCTCTACAAATTGAGAAGAATTCTGTATCTCAGGCAGAGGAAATGTTGATCTAGTTTGGTATAACAAAACTAGATCGATGTTTACAGTCTACATAAATGTTGTCCTATGGTTCCAGAAGAAGGCTGGAACCCACTCAGGGAAACTATACTGTTCAGGCATGCCTTGTCAATCTTCTCCCCTCAAAAGAGATGTTTGCAGCAAGTATTGCAGAAGAGGTGGAATATTGAATACATCTCTGAAATATCTAAAAATTGTATAAGCCACCCTTTTGAAATGCAAGGCTTGGAAAGTGATCATCAATGCTGACGTGTAACTTGTTCCAGTGGCTACTCTGAACTAGTAATGTCCAGGAGGTTATGGATTTCTCTGTTAACATATCAAGGCATCTCATGGGGGAAAGCCTCTTGGAAACCATCTTCTAGAATAAAACCTCAGAGAAAGCAATCAAAACCTGTTATCTTTGGTATAAGGCATATAACAAACTTGTCTCAGCAATCAAGGCTCTGATGTTGGAGCATTCTGGATAATCATACTAACCATCACTCAGGTGATTGAAATGGTATTCAGCATATGAATTATTACAAAAAGGTGCAGTAAATGTTCTGCATGCATTTTAAGATTATTATTTACAAGGACAAAATTGAAGAGAATAGACATATGAAGAAAATACTCATTTCACTGCTGAAAAATGAGGCTTCCTCATCAACTCACACCTCCTTGTTACTTACTGATCACCACAGTTGATAGAAGCCGGGCCAATAGCAAAATGACACTATGGGAACATCTGTACTTACGTGTTTGTCTGACACAGCATTAACAAGCATATTGTTCTCTAAGTCACCAAATTATGTTGAAATATTGGAGAAGAAGTGGACATGAAAAAAAAACCCAAACAAACAAGTTTGAGTTATGGCATGTAACAAAGCCAAATAACAGAGTTGAGGAGGAAGCAAAATTTTTCTTAAGGTCCACTGATCATCCAGAGCCTAAGCTTTCTGTAGAAATATGGACACTCTCCTCCTTGTGGTCTAAAAAGAGACTGAGAGAAAGAGCAAGCAAAAGAGGGATTTTATTCCTGTCTCTCCAAGTCTAAAGCTAAGTGGTAGAGCTTGGAAGCTCTTCCGAGCACTCGTGTCTTGTTGAACAACCCAGATAAGTCTCTGCTTTATGCTACGTACCTCCTCCTATGTCCACTTGCAAAGGAGGAAAGCCAGCTGTGGCATGTTGTAAGCAGTTTCCCAGTCCAGATGAGAAGAGGGGGCAGAAATAAGACCCTGTGATGTACTTCAGGCCACATGTCTCCAGGTTAGTTTATACCCAAGCTGCCGGTGTCAGCATCAGGCTTTGAATAGAGCCCTACTGTGACCCACAGGGGTGCATCAACAGCGGAGCTACTGGTGAGTCTGGTATTGCCCTTGATTTTCATGTTGAAAATGTAGGGAACTCTCTTTTTGTTTTATCCCAGACTCAACAGAAAACAAATCCACACTTTAGTGAAATAAATCCAATTTTTGCTTCCTAGTCAGCTAGAGAAAAAAAGTCCTACATACCAGTCGTTGTTATGTTAGAGCATCCTCCTGCACAGCTTTTACCCTTTCAAATGGTTTTTTATTGCTTGAATCTAATTGAATATCCATCTCATTTCAAATAAAATTTAAAAATATATCTCTCTTCTTTTGCTTAATCCTCTTTTCTCCATTTATTATTCAATTCAGTTGGATAATTGCATTCCTTAATGTCATTACTCTCTATTTTTCCCCATTTCTTTTACACGGAGAGATTGCAGGCCTGAATCTGATCTTTGGTAAAGCCAGTAAAGTAATCTGAAATCACTGGATTTATTCCAGTTTTTGTTGTAGTGTAATATAAATGAGAACCTATCCTGTTTGTTTCACCCTTAGTTTGAGGTTTATGTTATCAGCAGTAAATTATGACTGCTTCTAACTTCGGTATGGTGTTACACAAACACACACACAAATTCTTACTTTTCACTGGTGGGCTTCCTGTCATTTTGGGATAGGAAGCATAAATTTGGTTAAAAACTGAGAACAGAGCCCTCCATTTTGTGTGAAGGAGAAAGCTGGTAGTTCAGGGTGGGTTTTGCTTCTGAGTGGGGAGAACAATATGTTCCTGAAGTCACTGATGGGCAATATACCAATATGAAAGTATATTAACTCTACCTATACCTGATAATCAATTTCTCCAAAAATTACTACTGAAAGGATGTCCACAGTTCTTGAGTCACAGAACCGCGGAGGTTCGCAGGGACCTCTGAAGACTGTAGTGCAAGGCGCTACTTAGAGCACGGTCGGCTAGAGCAGGTCCACAGTGCTTGGCATTGCCTGGCCCTGTTTGGCTTTCACCATGTCTGGTACTCTCTGCCCCGATGCCTCAGCCAGCGTCTGGAGTGATGTTCCTTGACTGGCTTGTCTGTCCTGACAGTAAACACCCAGAGGTGGATTGCTTTCATCTTCCGCACCTACAGGTTGTCACAGCCCTGCTTCCTTGCTGGCAAAGTGCAGGCGTGGAGCTGCTGTGTACTTGGATCAATGGGTTTTGAGAGAGGAGTAGGAGGATGGGACTGAGCTGAGTGAGGGAGTCTTTGACCCATGGGGATTTTGGAGAGCCGCAGATGCCACGACACGATGCAGTGTCCATCATGAAGTAAAGGCTCCTGGTCACTGAAGAGGATCCAATTGGCTGGCTTACAGGAGAGACAGTGAAGGGAGAAAGGCAACTGCTGCCACCACTAGTTTCTTCTAAGCTGACTGACCCCTTTTTCAAAAGGTTTAATAGTAGTGTAGTACTTGCATGGTGTCAGCATATTAAGATCTGGTATCATGCAACAGTACCCCAGCCTTCTCCTCTAAAGTATCTTCATCTTTTGCATGTATTGGGTGAAAAAAAGGCTTTCCCTGTCCAGTGTGGTTCTGCTATACTAGGCATAGGACAGGGCTTGGGGTCATCCCTGTTTCATGCAAGCTGGCTTAGAAATTGTGTTGACAACTGATGTGAGGAGGTGCTTCGCAAGTTGCCTAGAAAGCATAGAATCATAGAATAGTTTGGGTTGGAAGGGACCTTTAAAAATCATCTAGTCCAACCCCCCTGCCATAAGCAGGGACATCTTTCACTAGATCAGGTTGCTCAGAGCTCCGTCCAACCTGACCTTGAATACTTCCAGGGATAGGGCATATACCACCTCTCTGGGCAACCTGTTCCAGTGTCTCACCATCTTATTGTAAAAAATTTCTTCCTTATATCCAATGTAAATCTACCTTCTTTCAGTTTAAAACCATTGCCTCTTGTCCTGTCACTACAGCCACTGGTAAAAAGTCTCTCTCCATCTTTCGTGTAAGTGCTCTTTAAGTATTGAAAGTCTTTCTTCGTCTTTCTTATAAGCCCCCTTTATATATTGAAAGGCTGCAGTAAGGTCTCCCAGAGCCTTCTCTTCTCCAGGCTGAACAAACCCAACTCTCTCAGCCTGTCTTCACAGGAGAGCTGCTCCAGCCCTCTGATCATTTTTGTGGCCTTCCCCTGGACCCACTCCAGCAGGCCCATGTCCTTCTTGTGTTGGGGGCTCCAGAGCTGGACGCAGTCCTCCAGGTGGGATCTCACCAGAGCAGAGTAGAGGTGGAGAATCACCTCCCTGGACCTGCTGGCCACGCTGCTTTTGATGCAGCCCAGGATACAGTTGGCCTTCTGGGCTGCGAGTGCACATTGTTGGCTCATGTCCAGCTTTTCATCCACCAGTACCCCCAAGTCCTTCTCCACAGGGCTGCTCTCCATCCCTTCATCCCCTAATCTATATTGACACCGGGGATTGCCCCGAGGCAGGTGCAGGACTTGCACTTGGCTTTGTTGAACTTCATGAGGTTTGCGTGGGCCCACTCCTCAAGCCTGTCGAGGTCCCTCTGGATGGCATCCCTTCCCGCAAGCATATCAGCTGCACCACTTGACTTGGTGTCATCTGCCATTGAAGCACTGCTGTTGGACAAGGTCATTTTAGTTGTAGCCTTTGTTCATAGTTTGGATGGGAAAGTTCCTCTTCTTTTTCACACACACTGTTCCTTGGTACTTATTTCCATGGGGCTTTGGGTATGAGATAGTTGGAGTTTTTGTATGTGAAAGACAGGCTACAGCTCCAGATTTCTTCTTCTGTGAAACAATAAGTGTATTTGGAGGAATGAGGCATCTGTGTGGCTTGATAGTCTGCTTCTATCTATCCTTTATACTGACACTAGTAGAGAAAAGGCAGTGTCAGAAGTAGCCTGAGGAGAAAGGAACAATGCTGGGAGTTGTCAGGAGTTATAGTTATTATCAGCACACAGCTGGAAATTTGATAAACAGCCTGCTCAAAAATAACATGAAAATTATTCTGTTATTGTAGATTATAGACATAGTTCTCTGCTTTCCCCAGCATTTAATTGTTTGGGGTTTTGTTACCTCTATATATGTATGTATGTTGGAGTCTATACAGTGTTTAATGTACCGCTTGTAGATTTGTATTGTGTCAAAGATTGCAAAGACACCCACCGCACTTGCCTGCTCAATGCCTGGATTTCACATGTAGTCCCCAGGAGTCAGCACGTTCCTGTGGGAGCTTGTGGGCTGGGAGTGGGCAGAGGGGTGGGGATGAAGCACAGCTTTCCTTCCAGCCTAATGAGTGCCTGCCAGCACAGCTGAGCTGGCAAAGCGAGTGTTGTCATTTGCTTCTGGCATAGTCCACACGACTCATTGCTGTTTCCCAGAGCCAGGGAAGAGCAAGAAAAACATGCACCATACAAGGGGACTCATTTAATGCGCAGACCTCACGAGGCTGCAGAGATGTTGGTTGACCACTCCCTTCAGCTCATGAAGGATTACTGGGAAAACAAGAGCGTGAACATAGGCAGGTGTCAAAGCAGCCAAAATATACTGAGGTAAGTTGGAGTCCCCCCGTTCAGTTAGGTACCTGTGCCCAGGGACATAAAGCGAATCTCCCTGCACTCCTGGAGTCAGTGAGGGGAGGGAGGTGACAGCAGTCATCAGCACATCTTCTCCAAATGATCCTTTGGATGAACCCTTTTTCTCTCAGCTACCCATGGCGGGAATTTAGTGAAACTAGGCAGCTACTGTGGGTACAAAAAGGCAGTATGACTGCCCCATTTCCCCCTAACTGTTTCACAGAATCGCCGAGGTTGGAGGGCGCCTCCGGAGATGCTCTAGTCCAACCCCCCGCTCAAGCAGGGTCAGCTAGAGATGGTTGCTCAGAGCTGTATCCAGTTGGGTTTTGAGTATCCTCAAGCATGGAGACTCCACAACCTCTCTGGGTAGCCTGTTCCAGTGTTTGATCACCTGCACAGTAAAAAAGTGTTTTCTTACATTGGGACAGAAGTTCCTGGATTTCAATTTGTGCCCATTGTCTCTTGTCTCTCTGGGCACCCCTGAGAGGAGTCTTCTGCCATCTTTGCTCTTCCCATTGGGTATTGTAAGACCCCCTGAGCCTTCTCTTCTCCAGGCTGAACAGCCCCAGCTCTCTCAGCCTTTCCTTGTGTGACAGATGCTTCAGTCCCTTCATCACCTTTGTGGCCCTTCGCTGGACTCACTCCAGTAAGTCCATGTGTCTGGTACGGGGAGCCCAGCACTGGACCCAGCACTCCAGATGCGTCTCACCAGTGCTGAGCAGAGGGGAAGGATCACCTCCCTCAATCTGCTGGCAACACTTTTCCTAATGCAATTTGAAAAGAAAATGGTTTTATATAACTGGGTTTAAGGAAAGCAAGCAAAAAGGCACAGAACTAGGTTTCAGGGACATGGTTGGATGTTTTTGGTGCTGTCTTTTCAAAGGAATTTGGGTCCTTTTTCAGCACAAATATGAGATCTTCAGGAGCACTCAGTTTACTCTTCCTTAGGAATGGCCAGAGTTGTATTTGTTTGCACTTAGTCCTTTTGAATATTGAACACTTGCCGAAAAGGCCAAAGGGGAGTGGAGAGGAGGGGAAAGAGGAAGCAAGTGGGAATGGAGCTGTGTTAGCAACAGTTTGGGGGTGTTTTGAAATCATTAAACAGCAAAGGAGCTTCTGTAAGTCATGTTTTGCTATTGAACTTTAACTCTTTTTTTCTTCTTAGGTCTTTAATAGAATTCTGATTTGTAAAACTGTGTTCACACTGGCAGTTTAGTACTGGCAAGCCAAGTGGGAGAGGCAGACCTGATAAACTTGTGCAGGAATTGCTGTAAAATACTCTAAGAAAAAAACCCTGCCATTGGCCAGGAGGTTTGGATGATGATGGATGGCCGGGCCCAAAGAGTTGTGGTGAATGGAGTTAAATCTGGTGGGTGGCCAGTCACAAGTGGTGTTCCCCAGGGCTCAGTATTGGGGCCAGTCCTGTTCAATATCTTTATCAATGATCTGGAGGAGGGGGTCGAGTGCACCCTCAGTAAGTTTGCAGGTGACACCAAGTTGGGAGGGAGGGTTGATCTGCTGGAGGGCAGGCAGGCGCTACAGCGGGACCTGGACAGGCTGGATCGATGGGCCGAGGCCAATTGGATGAGGTTCAACAAGGCCAAGTGCCGGGTCCTGCACTTGGGACACAACAACCCCAGGCAACGCTACAGGCTTGGGGGGGAGTGGCTGGAAAGCTGCCCGGTGGAAAAGGACCTGGGGGTGTTGGTCGACAGCTGGCTGACTATGAGCCAGCAGTGTGCCCAGGTGGCCAAGAAGGCCAAGGGCATCCTGGCCTGTATCAGAAATAGTGTGGCCAGCAGGAGTAGGGAAGTGATTGTCCCCCTGTACTCGGCCCTGGTGAGGCTGCACCTCGAGTACTGTGTTCACTTTTGGGCCCCTCACTACAAGAAAGACATTGAGGTGCTGGAGCGTGTCCAAAGAAGGGCAACGAAGCTGGTGAAGGGTCTAGAGCACAAGTCCTATGAGGAGCAGCTGAGGGAAGTGGGGGTGTTTAGCCTGGAGAAAAGGAGGCTGAGGGGAGACCTTATTGCTTTCTACAACTACCTGCAAGGAGGTTGCAGAGAGGTGGGGGTTGGTCTCTTCTCCCAAGTAACAAGTGACAGAACAAGAGGAAATGGCCTCAAGTTGCGCCAGGGGAGGTTTAGATTGGATATTCGTAAAAATTTCTTCACTGAAAGGGTTGTCGGGCATTGGAACAGGCTGCCCAGGGAGGTGGTGGAGTCCCCATCCCTGGAGGTACTTAAAATACATTTAGATGTGGCGCTAAGGGATGTGATTTAGTGGTGGACTTGGTAGTGCTAGGTTAATGGTTGGACCCAATGATCTTGGAGGTCTCTTCCAACCAGAACGATTCTATGATTCTATGATTCTATGATCGTGTGGAGAGCTATCGTGGTTTAACCCCAGCCAGCAACTAAGCACCATGCAGCCGCTTGCTTACTCTCCCCCAGTAGGCTGGGGGAGAGACTTGGAAGAGTAAAAGTGAGAAAACTCATGGGTTGAGATAAAGACAGTTTAATAGGTAAAGCAAAAGCCACACACACAAGCAAAGCAAAACAAGGAATTCATTCACTACTTCCCATCGGCAGGCAGGTGTTCAGCCATCTCCAGGAGAGCAGGCTTCCATCATGTGTAATGGTTACTTCGGAAGACAAATGCCATCACTCCAAACATCCCCCCTTTCCTTCTTCTTCCCCCAGGTTTATATGTTGAGTATGACATCATATGGTATGGAATATCCCTTTGGTCATTGGGGTCAGCTGTCCCAGCTGTGTCCCCTCCCAACTTCTTGTGCCCCCCCAGCCTCCTCGCTGGTGGGGTGGGGTGAGGAGCAGAAAAGGCCTTGATGCTGTGTAAGCCCTGCTCAGCAATAAATAAAATGTCCTTGTTTTATCAACACTGTTTTCAGCAGATATCCAAAACACAGCCCCATAGTAGCTACTGTGAAGAAAATTAACTCTATCCCAGCCAAAACCAGCACAAGAACGGAGAGCTTTTGAAACAGCAGAGGCACGTGTGGCATACATGATAGCATTGCAGGAAAGATAACAAACAAAAGATATACACAGGGGAAAACTGTTTTAAGACCAAGTGTGATCTTAAAACTGGAGGAACTATCTTCCTCTTCCTGCATGTGCCTTAATGCCCGTTACCTCCAAATCCCCCAGTAAATCATATAAAATTACTTAGCTAAGCCATGCTGCTGAGTCATTTTAGAGTAACTTCCAGCTGCTGCTGCAGCCCATTCCTGCTTCCCAGGCTGGCTGGCATGGACCTCCTGAGGTGGACCTGGAGTGGGGCAAAGAGCAGGCAAACACATCCTCATACTGTCCCTGCCTGCTGCTGGCACAGCCCGGACTGCTTCAGGTTGGGGATATGTTATTTAATAAAATTCCATCTTTTAAATCTGACCCTCCTATGGACATGTCAAAGCAGCAATTAAGGTGTTAATGAAGTACTACTATACTAAGCATTTCTGAAAAGCTTGTTTCTCTGGGTAGCTGACGGCCTCTTTGCAGCATCTCAGCCAAGAGGATGTGTTTTTAAACTCAACCTTCATTGCTGTTGCTAGTTGTGACACAACAGTGGAGTTGTAATGTTTTTCTTGATCTCTAATCTGGATCATATTGCCCTTGCTAATATTAATAAGCATTCTCCTGCCTGAGTAATCTCATTGGGAACAGACTTGACACCTTTATGATGCTAAGTGCCACCCACGTACCTGATTCCTTGTTTATTGTGAATCTCTCCCCCATGATGGTTTGGAATCAAAACATGTTGCTTTTTTGTTTGGAGTTTTTTTAGTTTTTTCCCTTTCATGATTTTTGCCAATCAGAAAATGCAACAGAAGATGAATAACAGGGCTTGGATTGATACATTGCATGGTTGAAAGCATGGAAGTTGGAAGCAAATTTATAGTTTAAAAGAATAAAATGTGCTAAACAAAGAAATGCTTGCAGAGTGACCTTTCCTCCTCTTGAAAACTTAGTGATTGTGCAGCTGTTCTCTCCTGTCTTTTCCTAATGCATATTCATAGATTTTCACAAGGAAAAAACATGTTTGGGAAACCATGATTGTAAGTTAATTAAAAATAGTTTTCATTTTAGAAAATTAAATGTGTTGGCAGTGGCATACTCATTGCTAATGGGTGATTGTACTTTTTCAATAATAATAAGAGATTCAATGAAACTCTAGAAGATGTTAGAATATGATTAACTAGATAATCTGTGTATTTGAGTTTTTATTCCCAAATAAGCTGGATCTCCCAGAGCCAGAAGTGTGAGTTTGTATTTGATAATTATATGAGACTCTTGAGCTTTCTTGCAGATTGTAATTCAATTCCATAAGAAAAGAACTTTAAAATGAGAAGAAAGAATGAGTGCCTCTAATTACAGGAAGGCATTGTGACCAGCTTGGTCAGCTTGTTCAGTCCCTCGTCTCAAACAGAGCCGGTAGATTATGCACTGTACTGTGCTGGAGCAGTAAATAAGAGTACAGAACCCAGCAGTCCTAAATTATACCTTCCTCAAATACTGCTTTGGTTCTGTGGAAAAATAGTTTCTGGAAGTGTTTATCAAGATGTCAGCTGTGGTTGTCATTTACTGGAGGATATTATGTGGTGAGGTACGTCAGGGATGGCTGGAAGATGTTTGGGACTTACTGGACAACCTATGGCAGAATAAGCAGATGACCAAAACTAGAGCCCTGTATCACAGGGGCAGAAAACTGTTGTCTTGTTTCTCCGAATACAATGCTAGAAAAGGTTATGTGTGGATACGTTTGTCCAGCTTTTTATTCATGTATTCTTAGATATGTGCAGACGCACTCCATTGTCTATGGTGTTTTACATCGACATTACTGAAAATAACATAGCTAACTTTGGAAGGTGATGCTGGGATTCGCAGTTCTGTCTGCTTCCACATCTGTGTACTGCGAGGGTCAAGGGCTGTGAAGCTAACATGATAAATGCAGAAAAGTTGCTGTTACAGAAAATTTGCCAGTCAAAACCACCCAATTTCTGCCCATTGAAGATGCTTTTTTTTTCATGTGTAAGTGTCATTAAATTAAGTATTAATGGGGATAAGAATCCAAGTGAAAAGAGTCAAGTGAAAGCACACTTGGCTAAATTAAGAGAGCCAAAAGATGCCTTATGAATCTACCTAAGGTAGTTACTATAATTGCTGAGAATCTTTAAGGGTCCTCTGGGTCCTAAGCGAAGCACCTTATGACTGCAAAGGGTAACACAGTTTAAAGGAGAAAAAAGAAAAAAGGGGAAACAGGCCCCTTAAAGATCAAAACAAATAAAGCAGTCTGTTGTTTCACTTAAAAGCCATCTGACTTGGAGCTAGAGAAATAACTGTGTTAGTATACTTTAGTCTCTATTGGATTTAAATACAGATTATGCCAAATTAGGTCAATGTCATACATGAGGAGATGGGGACTTCAAAGATAAGGCTGGGGCAATTTTTCTAAATACTATAAATTGCGAACTCATCATTTAGTCAAAACCACTATTTTCTGGACATATGTGTCCACAATTAGGCCTGTGGCAATTAACTGAAAGCTTGAATTCTCCCATATTTGTGCTAAGTTTACCAAAGCGTGTGGATGGGAGCTTGGCAAAGCTTCACAGTAAGTTTAGAGCAAGCAGTGTGTTGCCCTTAATTAACAGCTGTGTGAGTCCTTGCAGTGGGTTTTTGTAGTTCAGAGAGGATGCAGGGCCTCGAGCAAGAAAACCCTGCAGCATCTCACAGCACTGATAGAGGAAGGATGCGCAGAGCCTGGGGAAGGAGGATCTGCTTTCTGGAAGCACCCCAAGAAATGGTGGCCCACTTCCACCTCCAGTGACATCTGTGCACAGCACAGCACACTTGTCTAACAGCCGTGTCCCGAAGGTGTTGAAGCATTTCTGGCTGGAGTTTCTAGCCCGATGGGTTGTGGCATTTTGTACTTTCTGATGATCGAATTTCCCAACTTTGTACCAGCTGAATGCTTTGACAAAAGACACCTTCCTTCTCGATGTCGGGGATGTTGGTGCGGCCAAGTCGTGTGCTGTCTTGGCAAAGGGATTTGCTGCCAGCCCTGGTTGTCCTGGTGGGCTGGGGGCTGTGGGAGAGGGCGAGGACAGACCGGGGAGGACCATGGCCAACGGGGAGAGGGGCCATGAGATGTTTCAGGAAGAGACCTGGTGCTGCTGGTAGTATGGCACCGGCGGTGTGTTGGCCACACACAGACCAGGAGGAATGGTTAACTTTGTGCCTGCTCAAGGAAGGTTCCCACAAAGGAAGTTATATAAATATATTGATTCGTTGGAATAGAGCAAAGTATGCCCTTCTGAGGAGAAAGAAACTTACCCTTCGAAATACGGGAAGATGCCAAAAGCAATAGATTAACATCAGGAATGGGTGGTGATATGGACTAGAAATCAATGCATTCAATATGATGCTGTCATTAGAGATAGATGCTATCCTGGAAGATAAAAATCAAAATGCTAAGCTAGGCCCAGGAAAGAAATTATTCATCACTTTGCAGTTCTGTACAGGACCAGTTAAGTACCATCTATCATCTGATTAAAAAATAACTGAAAGATCTGTCATGAAACAAACTGTAGTAGAATGGGAAAAAAATTAAAAAAGGTATTTCTCAAAAGTTCTCTCAAAGGACATCTTTGGTCAAACATCAAAGGACCTGAAAATATCTCAAAGGGTCAACATGAGTAGTACTGAAATTAGTGTATTTATCTATATACACATGCATATTTTGTGTTTCTGTATGTTTTATGTTTAATATTTGTAAGTATGTATATAAAATGTATATAACAAATGTAGTGGATATCTCCAGTGTTAACAGTGATGGTATATAAACCTTCTATTGTGTATCAACTATACAGTAAAAATATTCATATAAATATACTTTTTTATATATATGTATATATACACATATACATGCATATATATAAAAATTACATGTGTTTTTCCAGTTTGGTTTCATCATTTTTTGAGACCAAGTGTGTGGACTCTCGTGTTGCTTCCTCCCAGTGGAACATCTAGTGCTGTATGTTACCAGCCTGTCTGTCCACAGCCTTGTACCTGTGAGGAGCAGCTGCTATCATGGATATCGTATCAGGAGAGGTTTTCAAGACAAAGATAAAGAGGAATTCTGTGGACATCCCTGAATCCGTGAAAAGTTTTTGTTAAATTCAAAGAAAAAGCGAAGTCATCTTTTTCAGCCTTAGTGTAAAGAAAAGCTAGAATTTACCTAACTTGAAGGCAAATGAGCAGTCTGTCTCCGGGCCTTAAGACTCCTAAGTGAAAGAAGAATGTTGTCTTTTTCACCGTTTCAGCCTCTAATATTCAAACATAGCTTAAGTCCCTGTTCACTAGCAAATCTGTGAAGTTGTGTTTGACTAAAAGCAGCAGTGAGTACAAAACGAGTGATGCGTTCGAGCTTTGTCGCTAATTCCGGTTTAAAATGTTGACAGCAACTTGGCTAATTGTATTAATTTATTTCTTCTTAAGGCAGAATGGGGAAACAGAATAGCAAGCTGGCCCCTGAGGTGATGGAGGATCTGGTGAAGAGCACGGAGTTCAATGAACACGAGCTAAAACAGTGGTACAAAGGATTTCTAAAGGACTGTCCAAGTGGTAGACTGAACCTTGAGGAGTTTCAGCAGCTCTACGTAAAAGTAAGTTATTTATTAAGTTCCTATTATTTGGCCATAGAAAAGGTTGCAAAGTAATGTAAAGCAAACATATGTTCAAGAGCTGCCATTGATTTAGACGAAGGAATACCTTTGCCAGGAGAAGCAATGGTGAAGTCGAGGAGATAAATGGCAAGTGCTACTCTCATCATACCAGTGATTCGTATAGCTACAGTGGCCAGAACCAAAAGTTTCGGAAAAAAGCCATGATTTACTCCCAAGAACTAATCTCTCTGCACTCTGTAATTTATGGGCCTCTTTCACCTTCAAAGAGTGGTTGTGGTCCTGTTCAATAAACCGCGCTGTACCCGTGTAATACCACTGGAATATAAACCGTGTGGTTGCTGGACATACTCATATAAAAGACTGTCCTTCTTTTGGTTTCAACAAAACTGGTGAAGTTTCATGGCAGTATGTCCTGCAGATAAATTATGCACTGTGCACAAAGGATTTCTTTCTCTAAATTTTAAGTGTTGTCTTCCTTTTTTCTCTACTGTCTCTTTGCCCTCATTGTATAGGAAAGGAAAACCAGGCTGCTCGGTTTATTTTCTTCTTATTTTTCATTATTTTATCAAGTTCAGTGTAGTCTTTTCCTTACATTTATTATGTATTTATTCTGTAACAAGAAGAGTATGGGGGCAGCATAAGAAGTGTATTCATGTTACAAAGATAATTATATTTTAATTCAGAATTGAGTGTCTGCCTAAAGGTCAGAGACTTCAAAGTAATTTTAATTAGGAAAAGTATTGGATGGCAATGATGAACAGTAGGATCAGAATGGTTCATAAATACAATGTGAGGCTGAATAAAAATAAAACGGCCTTTCAAATGTAAGTAGTTAATATTGAGCACACTGACAGTTTCTGCAGACAAGTGAGACTATCTGTCTTTTCCCTTAAATGCATGCTACAGTCCTTTCCTAAACTTCTTCAGCCTTGAAACGGATCACTCTGCAAATTATTACCTAGTCCCTTTTTCCTTCTAATGAATGGTCTAACAAAAACTGCTAACTCCAGCTTACATAAATAAGCTTCTGTCTTCTTATGGCTCAAGATGTTGCCTCACAATCCTTTTCTTAAGAAACGACTGACTTAGCAATAACTGTTATTTTCAGATGAAAGAATTTTTACTGCCTCAGGTATTGTGCTTGTTATTGACTGATCATAGAACCATAGAATGGTTTGAGTTGGAAGGGACCTTAAAGATCACCTCGTTCCAACCCCCCTGCCATGGGCAGGGACACCTACCACTAGACCAGGTTGCTCAAAGCCCCATCCAACCTGGCCTTGAACACTTCCAGGGATGGGGCATCCACAGCTTCTCTGGGCAACCTGTTCCAGTGCCTCACCACCCTCAGAGTGAAAAATTTCTTCCTAATATCTAATCTAAATCTACCCTCTTTCAGTTAAAGCCATTACCCCTTGTCCTGTGTCTGCATGCCCTTGTCAAAAGTTCCTCTCCAGCTTTCTTGTAGGCCCCCTTTAGGTACTGGAAGGCTGCTAGAAGGTCTTCCCAGAGCCTTCTCTTCTCCAGGCTGAACAAGCCCAGCTCTCTCAGCCTATCTTCATAGGAGAGGTGCTCCAGCCCTCTGATCATCGTTGTGGCCCTCCTCTGGACCCGCTCCAACAGGTCCATGTCCTTCTTGTGTTGGGGGCCCCAGAGCTGGATGCAGTACTCCAGGTGGGGTCTCACCAGAGCAGAGCAGAGGGGCAGAATCCCCTCCCTCAACTTGCTGGCCACGCTGCTTTTGATGCAGCCCAGGATACAGTTGGCCTTCTGGGCTGCGAGTGCACATTGCTGAGTCATGTTGAGCTTCTCATCAACCAACACCCCCAAGTCCTTCTCCTCAGGGCTGCGCTCAATCCATTCTCTGCCCAGCCTGTATTTGTGCTTGGAATTGCCCCGACCAATGTTCAGGACCCTGCACTTGGCCTTGTTGAATTTCATGAGGTTTGCACGGGCCCACTTCTCAAGCCTGTCAAGGTCCCTCTGGATGGCATCCCTTCCCTCCACAGTGTTGACCACATCACACAGCTTGGTGTCATCAGCAAACTTGCTGAGGGTGCACTTGATCCCACTGTCCATGTCACCAACAAAGATATTAAACAGCGCCAGTCCCAATACTGACCCCTGAGGAATGCCACTCGTCACTGGTCTCCACTTGGACATTGAGCCATTGACCGCAACTCTTTGGAGCATCTCTCCTATGGGGAAAGGCTGAGGGAGCTGGGGCTGTTTAGCCTGAAGAAGAGAAGACTGAGAGGGGATCTTATCAATGCTTATAAATATCTCAAGGGCAGGTGTCAAGCGGATGGGGCCAAACTCTTTTCAGTGGTGCCAGGACAAGGGGCAACGGGCACAAACTGGAACACAGAAAGTTCTGTCTGAACGTGAGGAAAAACTTCTTCACTGTGAGGGTGACAGAGCCCTGGCACAGGCTGCCCAGGGAGGGTGTGGAGTCTCCTTCTCTGGAGATATTCAAACCCCACCTGGACGCAGTCCTGTGCAGCCTGCTCTGGGTGACCCTGCTCTGGCAGGGGGGTTGGACTAGATGATCTCCAGAGGTCCCTTCCAACCCCTACCGTTCTGTGATTCTGTGATTCTGTGAGTGCGACCATCCAGCCAATTCCTTATCCACCGAGTGGTCCATCCGTCAAATCCATGTGTCTCCAATTTAGAGACAAGGATGTCATGTGGGACAGTGTCAAATGCTTTGCACAAGTCCAGGTAGATGATATCAGCTGCTATTCCCTGCTGTAACCCCATCGTAGAAGGCCACCACATCTGTCAGGTATGATTTGCCCTTAGTGAAGCCATGTTGGCTGTCTCCAGTCACCTCCTTATTTTCCACGTACTTTCACATAGTTTCCAGGAGGATCTGCTCCTTGGTCTTGCCGGTCACAGAGGTGAGACTGACTGGCCTGTAGTTCCCCGGGTCTTCCTTTTTTCCCTTTTTAAAAATGGGGGTTATGTTTCCCCTTTTCCAGTCAGTGGGAACTTCACCGGACTGCCACGATTTCTCAAATATGATGGATAGTGGCTTAGCAACTTCATCCGCCAGTTCCCTCAGAACCCACGGACGCATCTCATCAGGTCCCATGGACTTGTGCACCTTCAGGTTCCTTAGATGGTCTCGAACCTGATCTTCTCCTACAGTGGCCGGTTTTTCATTCTCTTGGTCCCTGCCCTTGCCTTCCGTGACTTGGGCAGTGTGGCTAGAGCACTTGCTGGTGAAGACTGAGGCAAAAAAGTCATTGAGTATCTCAGCCTTCTCCATATCCTGGGTAACCAGGTCTCCCATTTCCTTGCAGAGAGGGCCCACATTTTCCCTAGTCTTCCTTTTATCACTGACATACCTATAGAAGCTTTTCTTGTTGCCCTTGACATCCCTGGCCAGATTTAATTCTCTCAGGGCTTTAGCTTTCCTAACCTGATCCCTGGCTGCTCGGACAATATCTCTGTGTTCCTCCCAGGCTACCTGTCCTTGCTTCCACCCTCTGCAGGCTTCCTTTTTGTGGTTGAGTTTGTCCAGGAGCTCCTTGTTCATCCATGCAGGCCTCCTGCCCTTTTTGCCTGACTTCCTCTTTGTTGGGATGCATCGCTCCTGAGCTTGGAGGAGGTGATCCCTGAATATTAACCAGCTTTCCTGGGCCCCTCTTCCCTCCAGGGCTTTAGATAATTTATAGCTTCCATTTTAAATATGTGCACTCAGTGCACATCCACCAAGATCAGACATCTAATAATTTCTCTTGGGTGTTTCTGAGGCAAGTAAGTGATTTTTACAAAATACGGGTTCCAAATAAAGCACATCAAGTGTTTAACTCTTTATAAATCATTATTTACTTTTTGTCAAATTACAATAAAGGGATTAATTTATTTTTTTATGATTTTGTGTGTTGTGGGGGAAGATATCTTCTGAAAATAACTCGAAGCTGTTAGGACTTCCTCCCTTCAAAGGGGGGTTTGAAGTATTCACAGGTATTTCATGAGATACTTTACTCATGAAGAAATATCAGAGTAAATTCAGTATCATGTTTACAAAAATGGTAGTGCAAAAAATAATGTGAAGAGCACAGCAATATTTTGCTCTTGAAATTTGGAGACAGCTCTGTAGTCTTACTAAGCTGCATTATCTGTCTTTTAGTTTTATGGCCTCATATATTTTTAGATATGCACATCAAATAAGATTGTCTCCCTTGCTTTGGTAGTTATGGGTTTTGAGATCTGCTCTGTAATGGTACTGCCATATATTTAGTCCAGTTTATTGTCATTCTATACATAATGTCTATATACAGGGCGAAATACTAATTTTGCAGAGGAGAAATACAATTAGCTGTAGTAAATCCAGAGCTTTACTTCTCCTTCTGTCACAGAAATGCTTGTAAAATAATGGCCCTGGGCTCTCTGAGGAGCTAATAGTCTGAGTGCTGTCAGTGGTGGCGACTTCTCCTATGTAGGACGTTCTGCCTGCCCCGGCTGCCGCCTGCAGACAGACCCCCAGATGCAATCTTTCCAGGAGGAGCCGCCAGCAGGAGACCCCAATCATTATGATTATATTAACACCATTTCAGTTCCTTTAATGCATATTCAGGGTGAAAATGTATGAAGCGTGTATTGATTAATAATTCCTCTGCATGAACTTATAGTTGGGAGGGATGACATTTTATCTGTTGGTCTGAACTGGATTTTATCAAAGAAGATTACCATAAATAAATATATTTGGAAAAGAAATACAAGACTTACCTTCAGTGCAGATTTACTTTTTCTTGAGATGACACTGTTTCTTTGTTCATGAGAGTTGTGTGGTGCACTTTTCATGGGGATTCATAAAAGGGTGTTGGTCATCGTCTAAGATGCAAAGAAAGCTCTTCTTTTCTTTTAGTCACACACAATAGAAAATATCCTCAGCTTAAAAAGCAGAAACATTTTAGGTTATATCAGGAGCATTATTTTGAGGTGAATTTCCTTATTATCTCCACTTACTACTCGTCCATAATAATTACAGTGGGATGCACAATCTTCAAGCACAGAAAGTCATTTTTTGGGGTGAAACTTAGCTAGAAGATGTGTCCTGGGATCACACCTAATGTATTACTGTATCTAATGCCTGCAAATAAGCTAGAGTTGATCTGAAGTAAAACATCCAGAATACGTGTGATATGGATGTCAGGTCCTCAGCACTAAATCTTCCACTCTACGTATTTGCATCAATTGTGCTGTGCTATTTACGGAGGTAGATGGAGACTGTATTGACTAAAGGGGGAATTACTCTAGCTTGGCTTGGAAGCCTTTGCTATTGAAGTTTCCATTATGAATACAAATCATGCAGTGCTTAAAATAAATAGCAGTTATACAAATGGACTCTACAGAAAAATTATTTGCAGCACTTTTAGTGGAAGTGTCTATAAAAATATTTAGTCAAGAACACCTCTTTTAAATAAACAGCTGATAGGCAGAAATATACTTTATACTGTTGCATATTTAGCATCATCTGCAACCTAACGGGTTCATTAAAACTATTGGTACATTTTTGGGTGAATAGATTCTTCTTGGGATCCAGAATCTGTGGCAAGCTATTAGGGCTCATGTTTCCCTCCATGTTGCTGAATAAGGTGAATGCTTCAGCAGTTTTTGAAATAGTTTATTGAAGAATTGTTTATATACTGTAAGCCCAGAGCCACAAAGAGACCTAAATGCTGAGACACCAAGCTAGCTGCCCCGACAGTCTGCACAGAGCTCGGGAGGGGGAGAAATCTATGGATACCATTCTGAGAAAGCTGAAAATCAAGCCAGCATGTTGTAAACAAATGTGCCAATGCAAAACCACAAGGTGATGCTCAGGACAGGCATTTATATTAAATTCTACATTTCTCCAGGGTATATGCATCTGTTTTCATATGGCAGTTGCATCTTTCAAACCTCTCCTGCAGAGAACTATCTAGGACATTAGAAGGCAAAGCAAAATCAAGTGACTAGAATCCTTTTTCTTTCTCTCTTAAGTAATGAAGATAATGCGAATGCCTTATCTTTACCACAGTGGTTTAAGTACTCATCAAGCTGTAGGAAACTCTGAATCAATTATCATGTCTTTGCAGAGAGTTTGAATCTGCACTGCTCACCTTCTCATTGCTCTACCCGTGATGAGATAGGCCCCTGTGGGCTGCTGGCAATATCCCAATTAACCTCTTTTTATGCAGAAAATAGTGATAAGTAGCATCGGACAGGCTGGAACCTACAGTTCCCTTCTTCAAAGTGAATATCCTAACTATTAAGCTTAATCCTTGCTTGCTTTCTTCATTTTCCTTTTTTCTATCCTAAAAAGTCCTTAATTCTTTTATCTTACATAAAATATCATTAGCATTGTGAGCAGAGAGCTGAAGGAATTAATATGCAGAAGTGTCATTAAAATAAAATATACCAATAAAACATTCTGGACTGTTCCTATCATTCTTTAGGGTTTCTTGCAGTCTAGAGGGCCAAATAATACATTTTCCTTCAGATCTTTTGAATTCACTGGGTTTCGATGAATATGCCCTAGAGTGTGTAAGTGTGCATAATCAGTGCTAATGTTCACAGGAATTATGCATGTGTATTAAGTGGAAAATAGGCTTCTATATTGTGATACTTCTTGGAACTGGGTCACTGAACATGAGAAGCATATCCTCTGGATTAATAACAGAAATAAGCACCAATGGTCCTTTAACTGGAAGGGTAGAGTTGGGAGTGATCATGATACAATGCTAGCATCAAATAATGTGATTTACTCTGTGAATTTATTACATATTTATTACTTAGCTATGTTTTGGGGTTTTATAGAGAAAGTCTAAATAAAAAAAAATATTAATGCCATTTGATTAATTACAATCAAATGGTTTGTCGTATTTTTGGCTTCAATCTCACATTTCCTGCCTTGAAGGGAATTGATTTCTAGTCCTTCAATTTAATATGTGTAGAACAAAAGAATCTCAAAAATCTATTGAAATTTAAGTGGATATATTTGCAGCCTCTTTTTCTCTATCCAGATTTTCAAGACAGACTAGCATCTTTCTAAAGATGGCACAGAGCTCCTCAAAATGTTAGGTTAGAGCTGCGTTTCAGGCTTTCAGTGGCTGTGAAGAAGTGGGATTCCAGAAAAGCACAGCTGTGTTTACAGATGCCCCTAACACAGATGCAGTTACACTGGCAGAAACTGATTTTCCCAGGATCATCTCTTTTAACTGGAAGAGCTGTGCTGGTTTTAGGAGTGCAGTTTGGCCACTTAAGTTCTCCCTATAGTAGGAGTACATTTTAGGTATATTATACCAATATTGGGTATATTAGACCTAATATAATTGATATATTTAGGTATATTATACCAATCCTGTATTGCTAAAGAACTACAGCATGTTTTGAAATCATGCAGATTATAAAAAATACTGATATATCTGCTCATACAGTGATTTTAGCCCATGCTGTTGCTGCCTTCCAGAAGATCACATCAGGGGTGCAAGCAGTCTTCTTGGACAATACGTTTGTTGGATGCAGCACCTAAACTTAACTGCAACACAGAAAACATCATATGTATTTCTGTACTTATAAACATGACTCTAAAAAATCCTTAAACAGCTTAATAGTACTGCTGTGGTATTGAATTTTTAAAACTGATACAGAATAATAAAACTATTGTTGTTACATTAGAGCCAATTTGAAATAGCATTGGATGCAAACAAGTAAAGCAAGGGATAGCTCTGATCCAGGGCCATTACAAGGTGGTTCTATAAGAAGCAGGACATATATAGATAGGCAAATAGAGGCTAGAAAGAAATAACAGTAACATTATTGGCATCAGTGGAAGTTTTGCTTTGGGGGGCGTTGTAGAACAATCTACATGGTAAAGATTCTTGATGCATTCCTTAAGCACTTAATATAAATCTGCACATTTGAGACAATTACAGTAAAATCATTAGAAACAAATGGTCCTAAAGACTAAAAAACCTTTCACCAGAAGTGCAGTGAAAATTCCTGTGAAAGGAAAATTAATATAGCAGAATCCAAAACACAGTATGCTGAAAAGCAAATGTATTTGTGGTCCAGCGTTGTCACAGGGGAGTGCTTTTCAGGATGAAGTATATGTTTAGTGCTCCAAAGCTGTATTAAAATTGGATTCTGATAACTTTAAAAACAAAAGAGATCGCAATTTCTTTTCATAGAGGACTTGGTTAAAAAAAAAAGGCACGGTCTTGTTGCCTGGATGTTTTCCACGGAAAACTGCTTTTGCCATTATTCCTCCTCCTCCTTCTCCTTATAAACATGAATAGGCAGGTGCTGTGCCAAAATGCAGGTCTACTAGAAAACCACATGAGAGGCTTATTATATGTTTCAAACAGAAGCTGAAATTGTGCTGCATGAATTTTAAAACAAAGAGCCAGAATGCCTCTTACATATAAACCCAAAATCAAACAAACCCCAAAGGCAGTGTTAACTTTGAAGCTGACTTTGAATGGTTCGGAGAAGGGGAGGATACTGGTAACATGCCCTTCTGCTGCATTTTTGTCTCTGTGCTGATCCCAGGCAAAATAATGGCTGGACTTAATATCATTTTACAGAACATCTTTTAAAATCTGTTTTTAGTAAATAGAGCTTTAAAGATCAGCAACTATCTTGAAAAACAAAATACAGTAAATAAACAGAGATTCTCATTTAAGCTGCAAAGTAAAATGAAAACACTAATTTTCAGAAGAGGACCAGCACACTGGGTAAAGGAACTGTTCTGAAAGTATGGCCGTAAATCACACCACTGGATACTAAGGGCCTTTAACAACATAGAGTGGAGTCAGTTTCGATTCAAATCTTAATCTCACTGAAGCTAATGGGAGTTTTCATTCCTGATCCTTATTTAAGCACTTAAGACTTCTCTGAGCTCTTGAAATTGTTTATCGTCGTGAGACCCAAGTCCTGTGGAATCTGGTGCAAGCTCCATTACCATCCCATCTCACAAGCTGGATCTAGAGTCTGGAGAGCTCCTCTCATCGCGTGTAAAGAATGTACGCATTGCTAGCTGCCATTTAAAGGCAGCAGTTATTTAAAAACTAAGTCTGTGTGGATGAGTGGTGAGAGTAAAGGTCCTGAAATTTTTAGAAAAACAGTTTCAGAAGCAAAGAAGGACAAGTCCTTTTCTTTTTGCAGCATTATGGCTAGTGGCTGATTTTAAAGGCTAAAATATATTTTTCTTTGCTTCTGTTGCAGAGCACATAATGGCCAATATCCTCCAGACGGTCTCTGGAGACTAAATCTAGAAAATGAGGAAGTCGGGCAATTCTAAGAGATGAAATCTAAATAGCTAAGTCTTAATTGATCCAAATAGCAGCTTGCGAAGTGTCCAGGCTTGTGGGATGAATCTTCCTGATGCTTGAACAATTTGGTAGCATACGCTGACACCCTCTCCGTGAGAGGCAGGAATGATGGTCACATGAATCCATAAAGCAGTCTGACTGTCCAAAGGCATCTCCAGGGCTTACAGAGTCAGCAGATGTGTGGGGATGTGAAGGTTTAGTCAAAACCTCTGATTATTCCTAAGTATTGAATAGTTTTGTAATTCTGTGGTTCCTGGAGACACTCTAAACTAACATCAAGTCCAAAGCATTGAAGAGAGTATGTCCAGCCAGGGCAAAGATCCAGCCTGGAATGCTTAAAAATCTCACCATGTACATGCATGCCCTAGTTTCCAACATATCCAGATAAAAGAATCCAGGCTGGGTAAATTTTCCAACAATAACATGCAAATTGCTTTTACTTCATCTTTTATTTTGAAGGGAGCTCACCAGTTCCAAAAACTGTCATGCATTTTTATAAGAGACCTTGTTCCTTTACAGCTCACCTTTGCTCTGTGTTGGATTCCTCAGAGAAATCAAAATGATGAATTTGGGATACTGTAATTATTTCTGTGGCAAAACACTGAATTGATTACTATGGTTATGATTTCCCTGAAGGGTAATACAGAAGGAGTGGTGCAGCTTGGATGGAGATAGCCATTGTTAACACAAAGTATCAAAGACCTCAAAGAAAAAAAAAAAAAAACAACAAAAATTTGTCAGCGCCAGGTCCCATAGCTGTTATGATGTTCAGGTCTACTATTTGTTGTAACAGTACTTATTTTACCATTGTTAAGCAGTCCTCAGAGCAGTCGTCAAGACTGATCAGTGGTTCACAACCTTTACCCAGCCTGTTGCAAAAGCCAAGTGTTTGGAGCGTCTTTCCTCCTGAAACTTCGTCTTTCCTAGCTCCCTTCGTACCACCTCAGCGCTTCCCTTCCCATCCCAGGGAAGAGTCTTCATGAAACCAGTGAAAACCCTTGAGGATGTGCAGTGCAGAGGGACTGGTGATACTGACTGTACTTTTTTCGGAGATGTTCCCTTCTCTTGCAATATCTAAATAAAATAACCATGAATGGAGCATATAAAGTCTCTATATCATGTATGGATAGATGAGATACAAAAAGGTTAAACCACTTCCTTGATGTCTTTGGCAAGGTCAGGGTTGAAATTATTTCACAGGTGAAAATATAAATGTCCCTTATTTTATTTCTTTGGAGTGAGATTTTTTTCCCTACAGAATGGCGTGGGATGGGGTTTTTTTGAGTTGCTGGGTTTGTACATGAACATTAGTATGGCGCTTCTGGCCAGACTTTAATCAAATGTCTACTCTAGATCTACACTGCGATCTGTAGTCTGCAGTTAAGCTGTGACCACGTCTTAGTGGAAACCTGTATTTTAGGTCTTCAGTAACTTTGATTTGGAAAACTGGATCATCCTAAAACTTGTTCCGAAGGCTAGTAAGCATGTGTTTTTGTTACTTGAGACAAAGTGAACTAAGGTCTTTCAGGGACTTTAGCTTGTCACATTTCTTGAACTGTAAACATTTCTGTTTGTTTAAAACATAAAGCAAGCTGTTTGGTATTACAGGGTTCCTGAAGGAGCCTCTGAAACCAGGGCGCTTCATTTCAGCACTGGAGTAAACTAATACAATGTAAAGTATTTTGTTTTAAAACACAGAAGTGTTTTCCTCTAGTATCAAAATCTGCTTCCAATATCTCACTCGTACCCAGGGCCTGGGGCTGAAAACAGCGTTCTTGTTTTGTAAGGTATGAACGGGAACTTGGTGCTCTGAACCGAGTCCCTTCACCCCGATGCGACGTCTCTGACTCCATGCCTCAGCTTCACCTCCCCCTTTCCTCCCAGGGAATTCTTCAGTCCTTCGGAAAATTAAATTACCTTAGTGATATGTACTTCCAGAGCTTCCCAGATGGACAGTTGTGTGTCACTGTAGCTGGGTATGAATACCCCCAAAACTAAAGGGGCCCGATTAGTCTGGAACACGGCGCGCTCAGCCATGCATCGCGTCTCAGCCGGCTCCATCTGCTTGTGGTACTTTGACATGGCAAATCACAATCACCACTGGAACGCACGCTGCTGTGGGTAGCGATAGCTATGCAGGTGATGAAATGTTAGCTGTTTCTACAGGGTTCTGTGGTATGGAGAGGCATTTGGGAGCTTGCGTAGTTACCAAGTTAAATGTAGTTTTTATTATCATGTAGACATTAGTTGAGATTCCAGTCAGGTTTCTACTAATCATAGTCTGAACGTTTCCAGTACCTTGGGATATCAACTTTATTTTTCTTCAATGAGAGTAAATTTCCATCTTTTCATGTTTAATTAAGGCTCATAGGAATAGACTATTTGCACCGACAAACCTATTGATTGCTGAATTGAGATGACTTACCGCTACTTGGCATGAGAATTAGCTAGCTGTCTTAATTTTATATTCAATCACAAACAACACAAAATGAGAAAAACATGTGGTGTGAAAGATAAAGTAATCACACAAGGAAATTCAGACTGGAGGAGATTTTTGCCCTTTTGCTGAAATACATGTGAAACATTCTCAGAAGAGGTTGGTGTGAAATCCACCTGCATAACAAGTGGTGAAGTTTGGCTACCTGGTTGCATGGATAGCTCAGAACTGAATACACAGCTTTAAATAAAATCTCCCCGTAGTCCAGAGAAACAGCAGTATAAGCAGAAGTGTAACCAACTTTTGAGTTCACCTCAAAGTGAGTATCAAAGTCAATTGGGGATTATTTCTATCTTAACAAAGGTAGTAAAAAAAAAGGAATTAAAAATTCATAGGTCATTAATTGAAATAAGATTTTATATGGATCTTGTCAGCAGCTTTCAATGGAAGTATATTCAATTATGAAGTTGTTTCTAGATTCCTGTGTCCCCTTTCATTTGGAAGGATATACCCTAGAGTTACTGTTATCCCTTGCTAGGAAATTACACACCTGTGTGCATACCCATGACTCTTCACAGCTTTCTTTGAAAGGTATTCACTAATTTGCTCCCCCCCGTCCAACTGATCAGGCTAGGAGGTGGTTAAAGCCCTATTCCAAGATACACGGGTTTTGGCTATGTGATTCCTGTCCCTAGTGCTAAAACCAAACACACAAGAACTGGTTAAAAGGAGCAGTCCTTGAATTTGCTTTCATGTTCGCAGGCTCCAGCTACCCGTACTTCTTCTGTCCGTGTTGACTAGATCTGTGTCCCTCTTCTGTATACCTTTTTGGTACCGGAAACACTTTTAATTGTGTTGGTGTTTATTAATGTAGCAATTACAGTGCCTAATTTTGTAATATGTGTCAGTGCAGATAATTATGTAATTAAACCATGTAACTGAAGTGATGGAGTTGTCTAAGAATGGACCAATTAAAACAACAAATTGTGCTGTGAAAACCTCACAGGACACCACAGGTAAAGCCTGCAGATGACTTCAGGAGACATCCTCCTTCCTAACATAGAGCTGTTTTCACCAGAATAAACTCCAGCCAACTGCTTTTCAGCCAGCTGCTAAACACGGGTAGCTGGAAGGTGATGCTCTTTGGATGTGGTCCCAGTGAAATGCAGATGTCCTCAGTTCCCTTCAGAGTCTCCCTGCCTGCACACACATGCCTTAGCCCCGGCGGGAAAGGATGCAGTTACTCCTCCCGCTAAATCACTGCTTCCCACTTTCCCTCTCACAGGTGCTGGTATCACTTCGGCAGGTTGGGTGCCGTCCCCTGTACTCCATTAACCCCCCTAACTTCATTCAGGAGTAAAACACATCTCCTTTCCTCAGGGCCCAATTTCTACATTTCGGTACAAAGCATCCTCAGCACATTGAGTCTTACATTACATGTGGATTGGTAAACATGATATACACACATTACACTTCTCCCGGTTTCTTGATTAGGACAAGTCACTTAGGTGGTAATCCACCGCTCTGAGTTCGCAGTTTCGTAGTGGTGACCAAATCCCAAAGTTTTCTTGAAGGAATTCAGTCATACCATTTCATGTCTATCTGAAGCCATGGAAAGGTGCAGCTAGGCATCAGCTTCACGGTAATGGTACTGCACACACAATTTTCATCTTAGCTCTTCCATTGCTCATTGGTGCAGAACAAGGGATACCTTAACACTCCATTGATTACTTTAGGAAGTCATAGTTTCCAGTATTTGACTTTTTAAAATATAATGTCCATACATGGCATTTGTATGGTTGGTTGGTTTTTTTTTTTTTCCCAAAGAAAAGTAATACTTCAGGTGACACTTGGCCTGAGAAAGGTACATTTTCTGAGTTTCAGTATATGGTGATTCTTAAAAAGCCAGCAAGAAAACTGTGGTTAAAGTCTAGAACAGCTCTTTAAAGCATACCTAATGTCTTTTGTATTTATTCTGAGTTGGAAGAAATGCTGGTATATAAAACAGGATTCTGAAAATGGTAGTTTATAATAGTCGTATTTAATTGTAAGGGTGCTATATTAATCTTGGCTTGAAGAAGCAATTATTTATCTATCAATTAGTTCTTGCTGAAGTTAAATACAGTATATGACAAGGGAAGCCCAACAAATTAGTGGCCTTGTGTTAGAATTGTAAACTCCGTGCTGCAAATTAGCCCCTATGGTGTATTAGTCTATCTGCTCATTTATTTTTAAGATTCTTTTCCCCTGGAGTTTTTCTGCATAGCAGGAAAATGGTGTTTAATGGGCCTGATGTTATTTTCACAGAGACATAAATTCTGGGGTTATTCTAATGTACAGCCAAGAGTAGGGAGTGTAAGGACAGTTTCTGCTTCCTGTATCTACTACCCTGGGGTATCTTTGAAACATGAAAAATCATGAAAGAGAGCACATGCTCTGAAATAACATGTAAGGAAACCCTATTTTCACTCTCAGAAAATGAAGTTGCTCATACAGAAAATCACCAGCAGGTCCAGGGCAATAAAACTGAGTAAAAAAGTAACGCTAACAAAAGGTAAATGCTGATCTTTGTATTCAGCATTTTCTTTTAAAGCGATGTACCCCTTTGTTACCTCTCTGTAAGAATAATGACATTGTGCCAAAGAAATCAAATCCATTTCCAAAGGCTGAATTTAACACATTCAGTATAAAAATTACATTAACACATAGCCAAATTTATTAAAGACTTTTGAAAAGGATTGATTTGGCACACAAACTTCTAATAGGCATCCTATAGAAGTGGACTATCAGTGGGAAATTAGCTCTTGAGCTCTATCCAGTGGGCAATTGTCAGTGTGAGATAAAAGAACTGCATTCTGGCTATCTGAGGGTGGAATTTTTCCTGCACAGGCACAATAAATAGTTTTTGCTAGCAATAAAGAGGCTGCCAAATCAACCTATCTGAATAAAAAGTATGTTGTGCTTTACACATGGGAAAAGTGCTCCAGAACAGTTAATCCCTATGAAAACATTATCCCTGCGTTGTCGCCAATAGTACTTGCCTTCAGGCAGTTTTCAGTTATTTGTTTCCATTTTCTATACATGTACCCAGTGTTCTTTATTTCCACGTGATTGTTCATCTCAATCGTTTCCTTTACTCTCATCTATTCTGGGCTCATGCACATGCATTTTACATATTGCCAGAATACTTTCGGCTATATTTAAGTTCCCAGATTCATAGAAATATTGTTCTACATACAATGCTATGAAAGCAAGTACATAGTCCTAAGAGGACCACTGATTTCTGTGGGATGGCCCATGTCACTGCGAAGTACACCAGTGGGCAAGAACACTTTTTACCTTTTCTCCTTCCCTTTTATGTAGATTAAAAGCCTGGAATGGTATAAAAATTCCATGGAAGTCCTGTATATGCGTGGTGTGAGTGAGTTCACGTAGCTCACTGGTTTGAAGAAGTCTCTCCCAGGTTTTATTGCCAGCACGTTGGTGGAAGAGCTGGGTCAAGGCACAGCTGAAGTCATGTTACTGTGCAGACAAGAATTCACGTCTTGGAGCCAAAAGAACAACAAGGGGAAAAAAACCCCTCTTTACAAGAAAAGCAATCCCTAGTTACTGTGTACAGCATTTTATTGTATAACAAAAGGGAGCTGTAACAGTGCACAGGTCACACGTATAGTGAAGAGGAAGCATTATGGTGGAGGGTAAGAATTTGACCGAAGTAAGAATAGTTCTTTAGTATAATCCATGATGGACTAAAAATGCACTTTTTGAGTTGTTATAACTCATTTATTGTATTAGAGCCTCAATTCTTGCTATCACTGGGTAAACTCACAGAATGCGATATAATAAGAAAGCAAAAGTTTTCTCCCCAAGGTGCAAAGTGCCCTCCTTCTTCCTGGAGCGGGCCAGAAGATGCAGCCTTGCCATCTCCAAAGTTCTGCACAATCCTGGCTGCCAGGCATGCAGAGTCTTGAGCTACATCCCCATCTTCTTCTTAACTGTAACGTGCTTTGCTTTTCTTCTCAGCTAGCCCCGCTCTGTCTTTCCTGGGGCGCTGGCTAGATGAATGGTGAAGCCTGATGTGATACGTGTACCTTTGTCCTTTTCTTCTCCAGCGTTTGAACTTCTGCAACTCTGCCTTGTTGGGCACGGGATGCTGACTTCAACATAATGAGAAGCTTGCTGTTTGTTGTGCTCGTTCAGCCTATGATGTGGGCTTGGTCATTTCACTTCAATTTGTCTCTCTCTTTACCTTAGCAAAAGGGCAATCCAACATCAGAAAGCCAGCCCAATCCTTTAGGTAAAGGAGGACTCTGTAGCTGAAAACTTTTCTAAAATACAAGTCTACAAGCTCTCGCAAGATTCTGCATAGCAAAGCAGAATGAGTGGGCATAGCTGAGTGTTTGTTATTCATTGTTAACGGAGCTGAGAAACACTTTAAGAAATGGAACTATCCAGAATCTTTTACTTGAACTAAAATGAAATGTCTCCAGGAAGATTTCTGAAATGCCTTCCTTCTAATCTTTGAACGCATACTTTTTTTAATTTACTATGTCAGATGTTTGGCTTTTTTTCCTCTGTCATTTATTTTTTTTTAAATTTTTTTTGGCAGTAATGCCAGTTATATGAATGGTGGTGGTGTCAAACAGTACAGGTTTGAGAAATGAAAGAAAATTAAAAAGAGAAGAAATTGAGGCTGGATAAATGTAAACTTGTGGTAGACCTTGGAAGATTTAAAATTACATATATTTTTGTAAACCTAAGGGTTTTAAACCTTAAGACAGATGATGAAGAGAATGTTGGCAGGAGGACATTATCTAGACAATCCATTCCACGTTTAAGATTATGCATCTGTAATAAAATACGTTGTTCTGAGAGGAACTGTACTGCAGTCTTTACATAAAGTTATAAATAAACAGATTGAATAGCCAATGGTCCTATTCAAATCCATGGGAGATTTGATGCCTTCTGTGGGACCAAGACTTGGCTTGCATTTTACCAGCTTCTTGTTTTATAGCATATGATATATTCTGCAAAAGAATGACAGATGGCCTTACAACTAATTTTTTGTGATGAGAATATGTTCACCTCTTTTTGTCTTTTGTATGGAAATTCCTTCTCTCTTGGTGACTTCCACAAGCAAATAATCTGTTACCAAGCTCATCCTGAAATGACAAATACAGTATCTGGAAATGCACAAGAGAAGGTGCTGGACTGGGCACTCCTGGGAACTCCCATTCAAGCCATTGTGGGTTTTTTTCAGTTCATTGGCCAAACAAATCAGATTACCACATCTGTTTAGCCAGATGGTCTTTCTAGTGTCATGAGGCAAGTACAGTCAAAATACTATCTACAACTAGCACAAGGACTGTATTGGCAAGTTGCTGCAGAAAATGAGTTATATTATGGAAAACGACTGTTGGTGGCATTTGATGGTGAATCCCTTTTCTAATAGGCAGATGAACTGAGCACCATGTCCAGCCATGGCTGGGGTATGCAGGTAGTAGGTGGCAACCTAGAAGACTGAGTAGTGCTCTGGTTGATTTCTGGATTGCAAGTTAGGAACATTAATCTTCCTATTAAGCTTCTATTAAGCTTCTATTAATCTTGGCCTGACCTGCTTGCTATTAGCAGATTTTTTTACTTCTTTGTTTCTTTTTCCAGCAGCTGTCAAGAAAAGAGTATTGTGTGTATTTTGGGTTCATTAGGCTACTTCTCTTTCTTCTCTTCTGCTGGATCCTCTGGACGTACATTAGTACTGTTAGGTCTATACTACATAATTAAAAAAGAGGAAGAAAGAAATTATCACAACTGCTGTGCTTCCAGCTGAAAGAAACTACCTGAGATGCTTTTCCAAATTATCATTCAGTTGCTTACAGCCTTATAAAGAAGCTTCTCCCAGAGGCTGATCCAGCTGTGGTTAACTCCTAAGAGTTAGCAGTGACTGGCTGTTATAATGGAGCCAGTTGAAAGTTAAATGTTGTATGACACTTTTATGTAGTTACTGAAATGGATTTTGTCCCCATAGACCTTGAAAATTCCAGTATTATAGGAGAAACGTATGGGACTATGTTATTACTGGAGAGCAAAGGCATCTCCAGTGGGCACATCATCTCGTTACAAGAGAGATGTATGAAAGAGATGGCAGAAACCATTCTCTGAAGGAATCTATCTACTTATATCTAAAGGGTGCCAGTGAGCTGTTAGAAGACTAGAATTGGGAAGAGGAAACCAGACGCTAGTGAGAGGTATTTGAGAGAAAAACAATTTTACATAATAAATTAAAAAGGCTTTATAATGTTGTTTGGAACATATGAGCATGTTTTATATCAAGATCTCATAATGTTTTCTTAGCAAATAGTAAAAATCACAGAGATAAACTCACGTCACACTTTTTTTAATTGTTGTTAAAATCAAGGACCCTTTGTGGTCATTGGCAAGATTTTCTTCTCCTTTGGTGGAAGAAAGATCAAGTCCTGTGGACTCAGATGGACAAAGGGAAAAGAAAAGCTGAGATACACAAAGAAAAAATGTGCTTCTAGGCATTTGTAAGCTCTTTCTTTGCTTAGTTTAAAGCACATTCATACTGAAAAAAAAAAAAAAGGTTGTTTCTGACTTTTTATTAGTTTTATGATAATTATAATAATTACTTTAAAATTCACAAGCCAGGAAATTCTAAATGAGACAGTATAATTATAATATATAATCGTAATAATGCTTCCTTCCATTCCTCACTTGGGTATTGTGAGGCTTAATTAGTTAATGTTTGTACAGCAGTAAAATGCAAAACACCATAAAAGTATTAAGCATTTTTCCTGTTTTGGTTCTTCAGTGTAACTGATTATCTTTCACAAGGTTCTTAAAGGGGGACAATTTAAAAAGACCTATCTAAACCAAACTGTATTTTGTATCTGTCTTGCTGGTAGTTGGAGTGGCAAATCAGTGTTTAATTGCATCAGTATTTCTCATGAACACGCTGACACTGTGACAATGGATTTGACCTAGAAATATTTGTTGATTATCATATTTCTGGGCCTTGCAACAAAATTGAAGTGTTCTCATGGGAGCCAGAGATACAGCTGATGGAAATGAATAGAGAATGAGTGACACAGGCTGATAAACTATCATATTTAGAAGGGAGAAAAAATCACAAATAAATGGTGTTTAGCTGGAATAAATAAAACCTTCAGTCAAGTGTTCAGAATAGGAAAATCTGTTATTTGTTCCTTTCTGCTGAACGGAGTTCAGTGGAAAGAAAACCTTGTGCAATGTGTAAATCTGCAATGTATAAACAACAAATGGAGTTAGAGCTCAGGGAATGTGGCACTGTAGACTAAAATATGATGTTTTAAATTATCTCTAGGTAGAAGGAGTCCCAAACAAGATCTGGGTATCAAAATAACTCCTTTACAGACTGTAAAAATCAGTCTGAGTTAGAGGTGGAAATGGACTTACACTGATTTTCAGGAGATTATTAACACCCTTGGGGATAGTACTCGGAGCTTGGGAGTTAAAATCCCCGACATTCTCCACTAGATCATTGCTTATTCAGTCACCCTCATCCTTGCCATTGAGCTTCACCACAGATGTAAGGGTTAGGATTAATTTTTCCATCTGAAGGCTAGTTTGTCATTTAGGCTCCACTAGAGTCAATGGAAAGAGAGAGACATTTCCAGAGGATTATTCATTTTGTCTGCCTTACACAAAACCACCTTCGTTTCTTTAATAGCTAATGCGCTGAAGGAGAGTTCTCAAAGGAATTCATCTGATCTTAGACATCTATTTTTGGAATAAATTAATGATACTATGGAAATGCCACTCTCCATTCATTATAAAGGGATTCTCAAGTTTCATAGCTGTCCTTTAGACTTAGACAATTATCTTTTAGATGCTTAAGCTAAATTACATCCTACATGTGCAAAGAATTAAGCCTTTAAGTCTGTAATGATGAGCATGGGCACAACCCTCCAGGATGCTACATACCAGCAATGCAGAAGACTCTTAAGCACATATAGGAAGGGACAGCCCTCAGCATTGACCTGGGTCATGATCAAGTCCATTTGTTTCAGTTTGGAGACCATTTTAGGTTCCTTCTTGCTGATGGTACCATAGAATTAAGAAGCTTCAGTTGTAATCCACATCTGTCTGTGAGCATATGGACCTGTCAAATACAGATTAAACCAGGTATTTTTTTAAGCAGAGATGGAGTGTTAAGCAGTTGGCTTTGGATTCACATGGACACTTGGATCACTGCTTGTAAAAATAAGTTTTAATGAAAAAAATGGAGAAAATATGAAATCCCAGTTCTATAAAGGCAGCGAAAGTTTTGCAGTTGACTTTCACGAATCCATTATTTCACGCATTAAATGAAATGGAGTGCTGTCTATTTTACTGGTAATCATATGATGGTTAAAATACTAGAGTGATCAATACATAAAAACAATCATAATTAAATATTGACTCTCGTTTTTTTAACCTCAGTCTCTCTGTTATTTAGGTTCTGTCAGGCTGGTTGGCTTTGTATTCAAGACTATTTTGTTTGGAAAGAATTTTTCTAATCTAATATTGCCACTTTGTTTCCAGCCGATTTATAAACATCCGCTTTTAGCAGGCAAGAGCTTTCCACTTTTGTAACCGCGAGAATTTCCATTATTGCATTTACATGTGTCTCAGTCGCTGCTAAGCAACAGGGCTGAGTTACCTGCCAAAGCTTGGATTTAAATCCCGGATCTGTAAAAAGGATGGATAGAAATATAGATATGTAATGTACTTAAAATAACAAGTGAAGAATGTGGGTTTGTAAGTATGTAGAAATGTGGAGGTATAAGAGGGATACAGTTCCATTCTAGAAACATGTAAATAAAGGTAGTATAACGTGTTAGAGAAAATTTAGAGAGTCAATCAATTTGTTATATTTAGGTGATTTATTCTTGAAAATAAACTGTTGTGAGACTGGTTTTGCTTTGCCAAATCTTATGACGAAGTGTTAGGTCTATGTGCAATGTTAGATAATGGGCAGCAAGGAGTAGGGAGAACATCAAGAAGAAAACTTAATTGAATGCATATAGTATTCCTAAATAGACCAAGTTTGTTTCATAGTATTTTGTATAGTGGTTTTGCTGCTTCTTTTAAAGACAGATGTATTTATATTTGGATAAGAAATGAGTCAGTCTCAAGTGCTTTTCTAAGACTTGATTGACTTTCTTTTCTATTAGTGTTATTCTTTTTGGTCTCGTGCCTTTGGCTTGACAGGGTGGGACTGTTTCTAAGAAATTATTTGGATGTTAGAAATGCTGTTACAGTTAGTGGCATTAGCATTGAAAGCGAAGGGTGCGTTGTGAGTGGTCTGGTACCAACACAAGGCATAAAGATGGTCTTCACCGTGCAGTTCTTATAGTCTGCATTTAAAGAAGAGGTGGTGGATAGGGGGAAATGGACCATGAGAATAAAAGTACGTAGTGAAACAATACTAAGAGCCCCAGAAGTCACAACCCAAATGCCAGCTGACCGTTGTCAAGCCTTGCGTAGCCACAGACAGACTTCAAGAAGACATTTTGAAGAGGAGGAAATACCCTGCAGCGGGCGTGCGCTGGAAGAACGCGTAATGCTGCTTGCTCCAAAACTGTAGAGTTACAGGCAGCATCACTGTGTGAAGAGAAGAGATGGTCTACATTTGTGCCTTGGTATGGTGAAGAAAGAGGTACCAGGAAGGCTGCAGGCTGAAGTGACAGGACAGATAGATGAATTTTGCAGCAGTGTTGGCATGGTGTTAGCAGTGGGAAGATAAATTTTTGTAGAACAGAGAACATTGTCAACGAACAAGTTCAAACTGTTTGGACAGAGAAAATGTCAGATTTTCATCATGTACAACAGCAGCAAAAGGTCTTATTCTCCTCTGAAGTTTGTTCATATTTTTCCCTGCTTTTGAAGGCATTTTATAATTTTTTAAGGCATTCTCTCCTTTAGAATAGCACTACAAGCCAAGTAAAGCATTTAACTGTCTTTATTAAAGCATTTAAGAGGAGTTTCATACAAAAAGGTTACACTTTCCTGCACTTCAAGACACAGTCTGATGAGAATATAACATTATAAAATGTCATTTTAGACAGGCAGTTTATGCAGTAAATTCCTAATACTTTCTTTAGTTCCCTTGGTTCTCTTGGACATGATGTATATACATGTAATCTCTTAACACTAGAGTTGTAAGAAACAAAGCATTTTCACATGTATTGCTTGTACTTTGGTACACGCTGTTTTAGTAACAAAACTGTCAAAATGAGGTAACAAAACTGTTGTGACATTTGGGGCAAAATATTTAGGCTGTGAAAAACAATGAAACAAAATACTATGCAGAAGAAATTATACAAACACATTTATGGCTGTGGAAAACAAGACTAGAACAACTGAATTTGCAATATGATTTTAAAAATTTAGGACTAGTTTATCTTTCTGTAATAAAACTGCACTGTATTTTTTAGAAAAAAAAATTGGCAAGTGACATGGAAAAAGTGACATACAAGAAATCAGATTAAATCAATGGTTCAGTCTAACTGAACACAGATTTTTTTTCCTTCAGCACGCAGGTAGCTACATCCAGTTTAGCTATATTTCTGTTGTCAGCATCACTAGTATGAAGTTGCAATTTATCCGTTGGGATTTATGTATTTACAGTCGGCTGGGGAAGAGCCAACACCATATATTCCTTCCTTACTTCTTAGCGATCTCCAAAGGGGTAGGTGGGCACGTGTATAAAGGTAATATCTGGTTGATACCATTTACTTGACTTTCAAAAAAATCTGAGAAAGCCCATCACCAAGTGAGAAATGAGTGCCTCCTAGATTTCTTTGCGGTTACAGAAAAGAGATCGGCTCCTCCCCAAGATCACCCAGAACAAGGATCTCATGTAAGGTCTCTGATTTCACCCCATGTGAAACCTGTCACTCTCTGTTGACTGCAAAGGAGCTTTGGGAAACAAGTTTCCCTTGGATAACCCCAGCCTTTGCAACTGCTCCCTTTAATATCCATGCTGGGTTTTAACGGGATTTTCTGGATTCCTGGGTCTCACAATGCTTTATTATTTTTGTTGAATATAATATGTTAATGCTGTTTTAAAGGGCAATGTATTCTCAGCCATAACTGTCTTTTCTTCTGGAGATACATTTCAAGCTGTAAGGAGAAGCAATGGTTATCTCATTTGAAAATATTACTGCTGTTCTCAGAGCAGTAATTGATATGTCAAGGACTATGGCTACCTTTTTCTTTTCTCGTGTGTATTATGATTCATAAGGGGGGATCTTATTACTCCTTGAATAGCAGTGCCTGAAGGCACCAACCTGAAGTGCTTGGAATAAAGAGATTATGTCATTGGCACCAGTGGAGAAAAGCCATGGGAAGAAAAATAAACCTCTAAATAATTTGATTACTCCTCATGCCAGCACTTCCATTAAAGCTCTCACCTGGGCTCGTGTGTTTTAACTTAACTGAAAGAATTTGAGCTAATGTACCCAGGGAGAACTTGAAGTGCAAGATAAGCCTAAGACTAAATAGCATCATGGGTTACAAATAAAAGACTTGTAAGTAAAACAAAACCACAACAGCCAAAAAAGACATGTAGACGTGGTGCTTAGGGACATGGTTTAGTGGTGGACTTGGCAGTGTTAGGTTTATGGTTGGACTCTATGATCTTAAGGGTATTTTCCAACCTAAATGATTCTGTGATTCTCTAAAAAACATGTCTGGATGACATCAGCCAAGGCAATCGCTTATCGTTCTTTCCAGCAGCCCTGTTGAAGTGGAGAATGGAGGAACTGTCCCCCTGGGTTAACTAGCCAAGAGAATGAACCCCTTAATCCCACTGATTTTGGATGACAGCAGATCCTCCACTGTATCTGCTCTGACAGCGGGGAGTTGTGTTTGCCAATGGTCATGCTGGCAACTGTGCTCGCAGTGACCCCAGCTGGGACTCCCCGGGGGACAGGGATTATATTAGCGCTCCTGAACCAGCAGCTTTTAAAGCTGGGACCATAGGGTAGATCCAGAAAAAGAAGGTAGTATTTATTCCTGCCTGCTTCAAACTGTCACCCCAAAGTGTCCTTGCAAATTGGTATTCTGTGTTGAAGGAGTAAGAAGCAGTGCTGTGAAGCTGGCAATGCCGTTTCACTTGCAGATAAAATAGGAGCAGTCTACTGCTAAAATAGTCTACTGGTAAAATAGGAACAGTCTGGTAATAGAAGGAGAAGTCAGAGTCAGATGGACAGTTCTGGTAACAGACAGATAGAAGGAAAATAGAGTCCAAAGCTGTGATGGTTTCAGTCAGCTGTCAAAACAATCTAATTCCTCTGGAGAACCACCCATCGCTAAATTAAGAAGAAATAAATCATTGGCTGGTCTTGTGAGGCAATATTTGAACTCACTAAGGACATGTCTTCCTCTCATTGGCTTAATCTTTAAAAGACATCTTCCTTTTGTATATAAAAGCACTCTTCTGGCAAGAAGGCTTACTGATGTCAGTGAGCTGTCCCTCCACGATGTTGCACAACCAAGAGCATGTGGTTGTTATTTTGCCTTCTGTTGCTAGTGAAGGGCTCAACATGTGAGGTGTGTAATCAATAAACTCTATGAGCAGTGGCTGTTCTGCATGGCAAGCTTGTTTTTTACAAGCCAGGGTCCCATTTATTACAGTGTGTTCGCTTGGGTTTGATCTCTTTTTTTTGTATGTCACCTTGTGAGAAAATCATACTTTATCTGCCTTGGACAAAAAAGAGGGATCTGGGATGGATGATTCAGTGCTAAGATCTGTGTCTTAAACATCTCTGTGTTACACTCTGGCTTCAGCAGTGAAATCCAGGTGCTAACAATCTGCATAAAGAAAATGAAGCACTTCCCGAGCAAGAGCTGCCAATTGCTTGTGAATGATCTGATTTGGAAAAAGTAACATGAACAGTCTGCATTGCAGGAAAGTACTGTTGAAGAGGGTTTGTGCAAATGACATTTGCACAAGAGATCCTGGGTGTACCAGCATAATATAAATGGTAAAGAAACAAAAAATGTACGATTGACCTAACCGAACAGATTCAACAGGAAATAATTCTTTTTGTCTTCACACAAGGTGTGTGTCTAGGTGCCTGCTCAAAGGTAGGGTGAGCTGAGATACTTGAGCCAATATTTTAAGGGGAGAGATGCTTCTCCGATGAGAAATGTCCAGGAGGGAATTTTAGGTTAAGCCTTGCTCCCAGGAAACGTTGCATCCCGTGACCGGTGCTGAAGATGGTTGTGTCCCTCAGTTCTTGATTCCCAGAGCAGAGAGCCCTTCCTGGAGCAGGGCACCAAGGCAAATTCAAGCCTTTCCACAAAAGTGGTGTTTCTGCCTCCTTTACAGCCCCCAGTGTAGTGCCTAAAGTATACCGGGGGTTGAGGTGTAGTCTTACTCCTACTTGAGAGGATCTAAACTTAGTTTTCCATTAAGGTGCTTCGACACTTGGTGTTAATGTCCCTTTGTCAGTCTCCCTCAACCTCTTCTATACTATGCTGAACAAAGGGGAGCAGCACTGGTCTGTCCTGTGTCAGAGCTTCTGGTTGGGGTCACTGGTTGGTCCTAGAGTTAGTCTGTCATTTTATATCTGTCTGGACAATACTTGCTGTCTCCTTTCTTAAGGAAATAAAGACGATGTGATTGAGCTGTGTGCATGTTTGCATCTGTCTTTCTGACTTCCCCTAATGAGTTTTGAATGTATGTCCATTATTCATGCAATTTGGACAGAGGAATAAAAGTCTCAACGCAAAAAAAAAAAATTCATACAAGTTTTATATAACAAATATCCACATGAGGCCAGGCACGCCTATTAATACCCTCACCGAGGACAGACACCAACATGCACTGAAACCTTCTTAGGTATCAGAGAATTCACATTGGCATCTGATTGTGAGATGCAATGTTGAGTTTCTCTGAGTCTGCTGCTCAAGATGTTATCTGTCCCCTGTTTTACAAGTTTAATAGCTCGTTCAATATTGTACTTAATAATGAAACTCAATTATTAAATAGTTTAATAAAGTATTTGATATTAACTCACTAAGATTATGAAGCCTGTGGAAGCAATCAAGTTCTTGTTTCTCTCCCATTATTATTTTTTTTCTCTTATCATTCTGATTTTAAATTTATAGCTTAAACCCTAGTAGATTGTAATTAATAGCCTTACATACAGATCTTAATAAACCTCCCTGTCTATTGTAAGTTTGTAAAAGTCAAGGCTTCAGGTATGCGCTGCAGACTATTTTAATGGATTTTTAGTTGTGATTATATAATCATAGAATCATAGAACGGTTTGGGTTGGAAGGGACCTTAAAGATCATCTAGTTCCAACCCCCCTGCCATGGGCAGGGACACCTTCCACTAGACCAGGTTGCTCAAAGCCCCATCCAACCTGGTCTCGAACACTTCCAGGGATGGGGCATCCACAGCTTCTCTGGGCAACCTGTTCCAGTGCCTCACCACCCTCAGAGTGAAGAATTTCTTCCTTAGATCTAATCTAAATCTACCCTCTTTCAGTTTGAACCCATTACCCTTTATCCCTTAACACTCCAGTGATGTGATACAGTGATTGTGTGTTGAAGAGGACTTCGTTAATAAAGGTCATAGCTCTTTTTAATAACTGAATTTCCGCAAATGCCCCCCCATTTTAGAAGCATTGTTAGACTGACATTTATCTGTGGTTCATGTCTGATTTTCGAGGAATGAACAGTTCAGTGCCTCAGACAGCATCGTGTATGTTCATTCCATCCAGTCATGAATCAACAGATGAAATCTGGTGACTTCACCCCTAAGTGTTCCCCATCAGTGATCTTGAGCAGCATCACCCAGTTCACTACCTGATGAACTGTATAGCCTGTGTTAGAAAAGAACTGCTTATAAAAGCAATATAACTAGGGCTTACATAGAAATAATATTGTCAGGCAATATCATATAATCATTAGAAACCATGACCTTGCTAAATGACTTTTGTTTGCTTTATAGCTGAGTTTAATAAGTGCTTCACTACAACACATCAGTCTTTTAGTACAGAATAGTCCCTATCCCTTCCACTGCCAGACTTCAAGTCTATTAGTCCCCATGTAAATTCAAGTGGTTGAAAGATATACCAAAGGAGACTTGGCTATGTTTTCTGCATCACTTGTCCATCAGTGTCCTGTCATAAATTTACTCCCCTCTTTGTAAAACTACCCAAATGATCTTTTCTCGGGTTAGATCATTAAAATAATCTTCTTTCTTTCTAATCTAGGATGATCAGCTTTAAATGAGGTTTGGGGGTAGGGCTTCCCGATTGCCTGCTGTTACCAGCTAGTGGTGATTGTATTGAAATTAAAAGTGTCTAGAGCTAAGCTGTTAATGCCATAAATGATTGATTTATTATCACTCTTTGGAATGAGTTTGTCATGGAAGGGAGGTCGAGAAATCTGAAATCTCTCCGTTGCAGACCGAAGGGGACAGGTTCTCAGTTTTAAAAAAAAAAAAAAAAAAAATAAAGAAGCTAAGTGTGGATGTCGCAGTTAGTAGACTTCTAATTGTAGGGAGCACTCAGAAGGGCTGGGGCTCTGTGTGTGCCTCTGCAGCACCAGCGAGGGTGACGCACTAAAGGGCCCCTCTGTATGTCCTTGTCCTTACAGACAGCCTAAACACAAGGGAGGAATGATGCCAGGCCTTGGTGCAGTGGGGAGAACTGCTCTCAGGGGCAGGGGGACGCGACTGCAGCTGGTCCAAGCGGTCGCACAGGAGCGGAGGTCCCAGCTGCTCCCTGGGGTAACGTGTTCCTCCTTCCCTATTCCCTTGGCATTCCCCTGGTTGGCTGTGCAGGACTGACTGCAGTATTCCCTTTAACATCTAAAATGCCATGTTATTGTTTCAGATAAGGTTGAGGTGAGGATTTTTGAGGAAGATAAGTTGATTTCAGCAAAAACCTTTCAACATGGAAGAGCTCTTGACTACACAGCCCTCTGCTCAGAGGCTGGATACTCTGGGGGACACAGTTTGCAGAATGAGCTATATAATCTAGGTCTACATCAGCAGCACAACTCAGAACTGGGCTGCCAGCTGTAACACCTTTCAAAATGAAGAGCTTTTAAAATGCAAAATGCAAGAAATTGATATACAGGAGACTCTAGATTACAGTACGCTTGAAGAGGTAGTTTCACTTAATACTGAAAAAGCCTTTGGGATACAATCCCATTTCATCCAACCTGTTTGCAAATCAATTATGCTAAGCAAGTTCTTTTAATTACATTGCTTGAAGGAAGAGCAGCAGAACATGTAAATTCCATAAGAGAGAAAGCAAAGGTTTCCACTGCCAATTATGGAGCTAAATTCAACAAAGGCAGCTGTAGCATGATAGGGCAGAATGTGATTATTTTAAATGAAGTCTAGAAAAACTCCTGAATTCCTCATTTTTATTTTTGGAAATGTCCTGCAGCCCTCCATTGTATCACACAGGCCATGACATTTTTCCAAAGTATTAAGACTTTCTGTTATGCAACTTTTGTGACACAACAGCCTGTAGCAAGTTAAAGCACTTGGCTCTTGCTTGGGAAGGATCAGGGATAGTGTTTGACTTACACCACAGCGGAGGTCTGGTCTGTACAGTGCGCCAAAATGTTTCTTCTTCCTCGAGGTTTCTGAGCAAGGCAAGCAAAAAGCGTCAGGTACTCCGTGTGTGGTATACACCACCACCATCTAGTGGTTACCGTACAGCTTGATGGATAGCTGGCTGGAAAGCACCGAGCAGAATTATCCTGGAAACTGGGAAAACTCTCACCTGGGGCTGTTCTACCTCAGTACATTTCTGTATTGTTCATTTGTTTACTTAGGGAAAGTATTCAAAGAAAAAAAAAATCTAATTCTTGATAAGTCTGTCCCTGTTTAACAGCTGGAGAGGCTATTTGAATGATCAATATAGAACTTACACAATTCTAAAACGCAGTATGAAAGAGCCCTTTTTTTCTAAGAAATTGATGAATGCAAAATAGTTGGAAATGTGACTCTTGCGTGTCACTTACACAGTTCCAAAAGCAAGTGGAGGAGTTTTAAAAGGAAGATACTTTAAAAAACCAAAGCATGTCCCCTCATTTGGCATGTATGTTATGCTGAGCAGATAAAACCGCACTGGTAGTTGTGAGGAAGAAAGACTTAAATCCATCATTTTTAACTCCAAGCTGTTCTGTTTAGGCACTTACTTGGTTTGTCATTTTTGCAAACAAATATGTTCAGATAGTTTGACTAGTACATGTAAAAATGTTGTGCTTGATATAATAGCATCAAGAGTGTGTTGTTAAAGGCTTATCCATGCAGAATGACCATGAAATGCTTGAAGAATCACTCTGGTTCAACTCACTTAACTTTCGCCGTGTTGGAGTCCAAGCTAGTTATACATTGGGCACCTCCACCAACCACCTACTGAAAGGAGAATTCATCCGACCTATTCTGAGCATCCTCCTATTTTAAGACAGATGAGTCTCCTGTTGGAGGTGATTGCTTCTCTCCAGTCACTGTCGAGGGAACTTTGATAACTAGCTTAGATGGGATAACTGGTTTTGAGACAGATAAAGTGAAGAGGGGAAAAAAAAAATTAAAATCACTATTTGCTCTTCCAAGTCAAAACTGAATTTTTAAACTTAGCCTTTACTAAAAAAATGTTTAAAAATAAGAAAAATCCTTTTATTTTTTAGTTAAACATAGAAATCAGAGCTCTGTTCTGATCTGCAGCTGGGAGGATCTGTCTTGCAAGCTGTAGGATAATCTCTTCTCCCACTTGTTGATGTGAAAGATACTTCACATGGGCTTTGGAAATTCAGGCCTTTCTCTTATTCTAAAGAAAAGGCTTTGAAAAGGCAGCGATAAGGAGTTCTGTTCCTTATTCATCATTTCTGAGTGGACCCTTTATTCTGACTATGTGAACTTCATTCTCTCCCCACACCTTGCTTCTTGGTTGGTGTATTGCTGTGACTCTTGAGAGGGACCCCGGGCTGAGGGGCAGCGCGGGTTAGTGAGACATGGCCACATGGGCTGTTCCTGCAGTCCGTGGTGCCCGCTGTGACCCACGTCAGAGACAGCAGTGGGACCAACAGTGTACATAATAAACTCTTCTCTGGACCGAGATGTGACAACCAGGGAGCTCCGTGTGGGGAAAGACCCATGCTAAGGTCATCTTCTGTGTTGTCATCCTCTAAGCTTGTTCAGAGCTCCTTCTAGAATAGAATAGACTAGAATAGACTATTTCAGTTGGAAGGGACCTACACTGATCATCTAGTCCAACTGCCTGACCAATTCAGGGCTGACCAACTTAAAGTATATTATTAAGGGTATTGTCCAAATGCCTCTTGAACACTAACAGGCTTGGGGCATCAACCACCTTTCTAGGAAGCCTGTTCCAGTGTTTGACCACCCTCTCAATAAAGAAATGTTTCCTAAAGTCCAGTCTAAACCTCCCCTGGTGCAGCTTTGAACCATTCCCACCAGTCCTATCACTGGATCCCAGGGAGAAGAGCTCAGCACCTCCCCGTCCACGTCCCCTCCTCAGGAAGCTGCAGAGAGCAATGAGGTCACCCTGCAGCCTCCTTATCTCCAAACTAGACAAGCCTGAAGTCCTCAGCTGCTCCTCATAGGACATGCCTTCCAGCCCTTTCACCAGCTTTGCTGCCCTTCCTCTGGACGCATTCAAGGACCTTCACATTCTTCTTAAATTCTGGGGCCCAGAACTGCACACAGTATTCAAGGTGAAGCTGCACCAACTCTTAATGCAGAGGGATAATCACCTCTTTTGACCGGCTGGTTCTGCTGTGTTTGATGCACCCCAGGGTGCAGTTTGCCCCCTTGGCTGCCAGGGCACACTGCTGGCTCGTACTGAGCCTGCTGTCGGCCAGCACCCCCAGATCCCTTTCTGCAGGGCTGCTCTCCAGCCACTCCTCTCCCAAGTTACACTTGTGCCCAGCATTACTCCATCCTAGGTGCAGAATCCAGCATTTGGACTTGTTAAATTTCATCTCGTTAATCATAGCCCAATGCTCCAGCCTATCTAGATCCCTCTGCAAGGCCTCTTGTCCCTCAAGAGTCAACAGCACTTCCTGGTTTGGTATCATCAGCAAACTTGCTAATGCTTCCCTCTCAGTCTCTTTTTTTGTGGCCTTGGTCTACTCTCTGCCTTCCTTTCCCCACTCCATAGCTCCATGTGTCTGCCCTCTCATCTGCTGGTCCCGGCTTCTGTGCTGCTCTTGTTGAAAATACCAGGGAGAAGCCCTGGGCCGGTGTGAACTGGAGTAGCACTAGCACTTCAGTGGAAGCACCAGCTGGGGAGCTGGCCCTTGAGCTGGGTTCAAGGCAGCAGGGTTTCCACAGCTCTCTTTGAACTGTTTTTTTCTTTCTTTGTCCTCTGTTCCCTCACAAAGATTTATTACCCTTGAGATATCTCAAGTTGACACTAACAGAAAATGAAGCTTTTTGGTAAGGGGGTAGCGGTCCTCTCTCAGTGCCCCGTCAGTCCTTGACCTTCCTGCCTAGACTTTTAACAGCATTACAGTTCTGTTGATATGCTTTATTTTGCAGATACCACTAGCAATTAAACCAGGACCACCATCTCATTC
Source organism: Phoenicopterus ruber ruber (assembly GCA_009819775.1). Taxonomy (NCBI): domain Eukaryota; kingdom Metazoa; phylum Chordata; class Aves; order Phoenicopteriformes; family Phoenicopteridae; genus Phoenicopterus; species Phoenicopterus ruber. Next base: position 115,929,057 of record CM020217.1, read on the forward strand.
TATGTCGCTGCCAGATAGCTGTCAGATATTAATGACTAGAGTTTGCTATGACCAGAGCTGGATTAAAACTGGTGACCTACATGTGAAAGACTTTGTATCTCATTACCTCAAGCTATTCACCCCTAGATTTCTTTGAAATGTAATGCTGTTTTCTGGCTTGCTCTTATTAATCATGTTTGCTGGTGTCTGCCTGCTTTATTCAGTGAGGTGCCTGGGGATCGATATTCCATGGTCCTCTCTCTTCTATTGCACACGGTTTTCACCCATCCTAATTTTTGTTCACTCTGATTGACCTTAAGAGATCTAGAAACTGGATAATAACTCAGGATTAAGAAGATCAAAGCTTTTTACATCTAGGTCACTACTAATAATCCAGTGGTGGTCATTAGAGCATATGTTGAGCAGCTAATGTAAATTCTTTCAATCCCCTTCCTTGTGGTCACAAAATAGAATGTGCCTTTGTTTTACTGGCACTTTTGGTGACTTCAGTGAGTGTTTGGCTAATTAAGAACAAATCTGTGAGCAAGGCATCTATTCAGGATTTCACCCCGTGAGCAAGGCATCTATTCAGGATTTCACCCCGGTTTAGTAAGCTGCTTGGTGACTGCAGCGTTTCTGAAAGATGGGAACCAAATGAAGAGTTGGAAAATTAAGATGCTCCAAGCTGTCAATACAGTTTAGACCCTGCCTTGCCATGTGCTTCCGTTCTGGGGGAAGATTGTTGGTGTGGGGGTCCTACAGAAAGCCTGCAGCTGCTGCATGTTTCCAGAGAACACTGAATGTGAAGAAATAAAGGTTCTAGGCAGAGATCCAAAGCAGGGATGTTGCCAGGGTTCAGTCTGCATTCTAATCCGCTAGCATACAAATTTTCCAGACAGACTGGTTCAGCAATTCAGATGGTCCCACCCCGACTCCTGGACAAAGCGAGTGAGACACATGACACATACACGTGTAAGAGGGAGCTCTGTATGCTGCACAGCTACTGCCAGATACAAAATACCGTGAAGGAACAGAGAAATGCTTTGAATTCTGTCATGCATGCTTTTGGAAGGAGAGTGATGTTATTAGCAGTGAGATTGTCTCCTGAAATGGAAATACATAATTCAGTTTGTGGTTCAGTTAGTTCTATTAAAACTTTGTCTTTCTTTCTGCTGTCAAAATACATTTAGAAACCTTCAAGACGAAGGCAGGAAAGATTAAATTGCTCTTATCTTTTCAAGTTAAACTGAAAAGAGATGTTGGTGGAAGGGGGTTCTGGAGGCAGAGCAGTGCCGTAGCCTCTTTGTATCTGCTACCCAGGCAGAGAAAGGACAAGCCTACAGGATCTCGGTGCACGCTTAGGAACGTGGGGGAATCTTCCTTCCAATGTCATAAATGTTTCCAGTGAAAATGGTCACTATTTTCAGAGCCCCAGAGCTCTGCCAATTCCCTGAAGCTTATTTGGATGCTGCCTAGCTTTTAGCGGCCCAGAAATGTTAAGCAGCGTTAGACACAGGGGCAATATGAAACTGGCCCCTCACTGTTGAAGCTCCTACTAGGTCCCTCATGCTTCATACTCTCCCTCAGCTTTGGACAATCTTTAAGTAAAGCTGAAAACCTGGCTTTAAAAGTGCAATATAAAGCAAGGTATATATACAATGATGCCGTATTCAAATGTGAATGACTAAGTAAATGGTTGAGACTTGTTCAGAAACATAACACAGACATAAAAGCCTCATCTTAGCTCATTGGTTGGCCTTCGCATTTGTTTCTAATGCCTAAAACCAAAACCCAACCTTTCCATGGAGAATTTGGAAGAAGATCAGATTCATGATCCAAGGTATTTAGAAACCAAGATCTCACCTGCTTTACATGGAAACTGTAATTCCTGGGCTTTTCAGAGCAGCCAGAAACTTGCCTGCCCTCTCAGTAGTGCACTGTTTGCTCTCATGGCTCGAGAGCCGTAGATGATTCAGCTGTGCTAATTCTTGCCGATATCCAAAATTCAAAAAATGCTGTTTCTCATAGTTGTGTCTGGGTTTCTTGGTAGTCTTCCTGGAGAGAGTTACGTGCTTCCACACCATGCAGTGTCAATAACAGGTTGACACCTCCTAATGTCTGTATGTTGTATAACTAATGTCTGTATGTTGTATAACTAATGTCTATATGCTGTATAACTAATTTGCACTGAAACAATGAGCTTTGCACCTTCTGGTGTCAGCCTTGGGCATGTTGTACCTGTGCAGATCGACTCTGCAGTGCACGGGCAGCCACTCTGGTGCTCCTGGTACATGTCAGCCTTGCTATGCTTCACTGGGGACTCAGTCTGCAAATGCAGGGTGGCCCTTTATCTGGGAATTGGAGTTTTCCTAAAGGCTACTTAAAGCAAATATTCCACGCTGTTCTCCACCCAAAAGTCCCAAGCAGATGGACCCACAAAGTAATAAGGTGGTAGGTCAGGTATAAAAGTGGTAGAGTTGGTAGGTGGCTTATTTATGTATGATCTTGCAAGCTCGTTTGTTTTGTTGCCTGGCTTTGCTGGTACTCTGGTGTCCACCCGTGTGGGTAGGTTGTGGGATTACACTGATGCTAGCAAAGCACTTTGGGATCACTCAGATTTCTGTAGGTGTGAAAACAGCTCTTTTTAAAATTGAAAACCTGCTATTAACCACACATCTTACGAATTGGTATAGCTAGCTAAATCTACAGATTGTTACCTCTCCTGAGGCAATGGGAGCATTGATATCTGTCAAAGGAAAGGCACAAACTAGTTTGCTGTGGCTAGAAAATGTATATTGCCTTCGTGTGAACACACAGTCAGCTCCGCTGCAGCAATAGAAATATCTAAGGATACAGTTCAATTGAAAAGTCAACACATTCTGCCACTCTATAAATACAGCACAGGTCAGTTGTTGCTTTAGACTGACATCTCAGAGAGAGTGCTCACAGGACAACAGAACCAAACCTTTCCTATTTATGTACACAGAGTAGGAAAAAACCCAGCTTTTTTTCCCTTGGCTGTGCAGTCAGTCTGGATTTTAGTCACTTCACCAGCATGCTGAACTGTACTGTCACTGTATCGCTGTGACAGCTTCACTTGTTTTTCAGCTTCATGACAGGTCTCAAACACATGATACTGTGACCTCCAATTTGCATTGTGTTCAAGCTTCAGTGTCACACCATCCCTTTCTCTCCCTGTCATTTCATATCAGCAGTTAGAATAGTTCGTTGTAGATTGCAGATATTTATGAATTTTACTGGAAATGCAACAGGACTGTCTAGTTCATTAGTAAACCTGGAAAGGTTATAGGTACCTCATCAGTTAAAGACAGTATGAGGAAATAGCACTTTATATTTCAGTTGAGAATTAAAGTCTTGTTCTTTACCGAGCTGTTCATGTATTCAGCAATCCTTCATAACCCAATAAATCACAGAAAGTGCTCGCTTGGAATGGGATTCAGGTCACGCCTGCTGTTGGGATATATAACCTGTCTTGGGATATATCACCCCATCGAGATGCAGCATCTCTCTCCATTGATGAAGAAGAATGAAGCAATGAGCTTTGAATTGGTGTTTGCCGGGCTGACTGTTAAGCTAAACGTGACAGACCACTTAAACACGCTGGCTTGCAAAAATATTTTTTCAGCAAACAGTGTTACCAGAATAAAGACAGTATATTCAGAGATGACAAATGTTGGTGCTGTGGTACCGAATAGGAATCAGGACTGTCCACAGCTGAGAGGCGGTCAGAAATCTAGTGAATAAGAGAAGCCAGACATGAACATTTTTTGGGGTGGGGCTGGAAGAAGAAGTATTGATGCTGACAGCAGGTAGAAATGATTAAAGTTAAGACCTTCTTTCTCTGCCAGCCCGGCTTTATTTAGATTGAATTTAGAAGGTTTTCTTCATGAATAACCTGGACAGCTGTGAAAAGCCTACCTTCTTCTGTGCTCGCTTGGAGCATACTCTCAGTTTTCCCCAAATGAAGAGAGCCAACGCCTTGACACAGGGAGTCTCCAACTGGCAGACTGCTGTGAAAATACCATTGAGCTCTGGGAGCTTCCTAGGAGTTGGTGGTCTGCTTTCGCGCTAGCAGGAGGGACTGCGCTGTTTCAGAGGCACAGCCTCTTCCCGACACTTGTGTAAGAAAGGAAGAACAGAGCTACCTCAGAAAGCAGTTTCTGATTGACCTTCATGGATTTCGGTGCTTTCAGAATTCTCTCTCCAGCGTACTCGGACAACCCAAAATACTGCTGCTGACTGCTAATGGTGTTTGGTTGGGTGAGTGCTTAAAATGTTCCATTTGAGAGCTCTGGTGCTGTAGTTCAGGATTTTGCCTTCTTTCTCATGAGCTGTCTCTGCCCAGGGTCATAGCAGATGATGCTGCTAAATCTGCCCTGGCAGCTGGACTAGGTGTCCTCTGGGCTCCGTCCTAGGTGCAGGAAGAAATGTCAGTGTTGTGTTTTCTAGTTGGACTCTAGGCCCCAGCCTGGAAGACGAGCTTCTCCATATTTTGACAGCACTAAAAAGCCCTGGCGCCCATTAGCTTGGTAGGCTATTTTTTTTTCTTTATACATGTTGTGTCTAAGGCATATTTCAAGTTTCTTCTCTCCTATTGTTTAATAGGGACTATATATACAATTTTCCTGTGTTTCTTGTTCAGTAAGTATTTGTTACAACCTCAGAGACTGAATTCCCTGGCTGGTTTGTTGGAGGTCTTTGCCTGGGCAGTATTATCACCCTTAGGTATTTGGCTGTCACTGAGGAAAGATGCAAAGAATTTGGAGACTTCTTTACAAGGAAATCTGGTTGTAACCTTAGTTATGAAGATGCTGCCACCTCTCCATAAAGATCTCACGCTATGAGAAGGGGGGCTTTGCCCTATTTTTATGAGAGCATGAAGTGTAAAAGAGACAAAATACCAACTCTGTCATGTATTTTAAATAAGATGCCACATGGAGTCTGTGAAACTAGTTACATTCTAGAGACAGCTGCCTTAAGAGAGTGGTTGTTCATTGAATGCCTCTCGCAGATGATTTATGAATTATTTAGAGGCTTGAATATCCTTTGACCATCAAGAAGATCCTTTCAGCCAGGAGTGTGTTGAGAGAGGAATGCAACAGGAGGACAAATTCAGAAAAGCCCCCATGTTGGAGAAGATGCCTACCTGCTACTTCTGTGATAATAGCAACCAGTCGAGAGAATGCTTTCTTGTTTTATTCTTGTCTTCTTGTAACTTTGGTTTTGATTTTTTTTTTTTGTTTGAGAGTTTAACATCTTACTAGAATTAGCTCCTTATTTTTCATCCTTAATTACATCTGGTATGAAATGTGACTCTATCAAATATGTGTGAAATATATGTCATTACTGTTCCTCTGGAAATAACTCATCTCTAGAGATCACTATATGCAGTCAACTCATAGAGGAGATATGAAAGAACCTGGGGATGTCAGGAATTGGGCTGTATCTCCCAGCTGTAAACTTTAAAAGGATGTTTTGGGCATCACCAAGAACAGTGTTCCTGGGAGGATCCCTCTTGGCAAGCATAAACCAGCATCCTTCTGGAAAGCGGTTGGTAGCATAATAGTTTGGTCATGATTCCATAGTTTATTGTTCAACCATTAATGTCTATAGGACTTTTTATTCATCTTTATTGACTCTGGGGTACAAGAATATTAAAGATGATGCAATTTGCTGCTCTCATAAGATAAGAGAGCTAACTTATCCGAAGGCATGTATGACTAATCCTCCTTCGAATTCTCACCCCAATACTGAACTCTTTTTTTCCCATTATTATTGTTATTGTATTGTTGCGTGCTTGCTGAGGACTGAGTAGCTGTTGTTGTGTATTCATGAAAGCCTACAACCTGATTTATTTAACATGTTTACCAGAATACTTGGGGGAAAAAGTCAAATCTATTACTCATATTCATTACTCAGTGTGGAAAAGCAACAGTTGTTCCCCAGTGTGAGCTAGTTACCATAATTACACTGCTAGGCAGTTCAGATTGCATCAGTCTACATTTTTGAACGTATTTTTGAGGTAATGTTTATTAATGGGAAACATTGATTTTGATACATCCCTCTAGTTATGCTCTGCCGTGTCTATAAATAAACCTTGTATTTTCCTCCTTGCAAGTGGATTTAGTCGGACTTTTAGGTTTTTAGAGATTTTTTTGTAGCTGCGGGGAAGAATTCAAATAGATCTGATTTTGAAACAAAATTGTATTCACCACTACAGTGAATACATAATTTTTACATTTGTCACGCTCAGAATTTTATGCGCAACCGAAGTGGTATGGGTATCTTCAGTTGCTCTGGTGCACAGAGGGTAACTTAATCCAAAGGAGAACGTGTAGCTACAATAAGCTTGGTGATAAATAAAGCAGCAAGGAATCAGCATTAGAGAAGCGTATTGCTTAAGCGCTTTTCATTGTCGTCTTTTCAGCTGACTCCTAATTATGTTATTGAAACTTCAGTCATTATCATGGTGTCAAATAGTGCATGCAGTGAGGCATCCTGGTGTTGGAAAAACAGGCATGGATAGCAGCTTTCTCTTAAGCATGCGTATTGAGGCATCTCTTTTGTTAGTATAGGTTTGTTTATCTTTTTAGGTAAAGGTAATTTTTAATTAAAAGTGACTCGTTTTCTACAGATTTTAGAATTTATTTTATACTATCCCTTTGTATGGCTGTTTATGGCAGGTCTTATTGCATTCTAGTGTTAAGTTATTTATAGACTAAGTATATGGATAATTATAAGATCTTAAAGGAACCAAGCGGCATGTAAACTCTTAGCTGCTTGATTTATCTATAACAGAAGAGGCCGCTCTACCCATTGTAGCTTTTTGCTTCAGTGCAGCACATGTATGATGGTTTTCTCATGGCAGAAAGGAGCTGAAATCCAAAGGTACCATGTGCTGAAGGATTTAAGTTACTTAAGCAGGCAAATGCAGGAGAGGAGGCAACCCTGCCTCTCGCTTGCAGTGCTTTAAATCAACAAGCAGCATGTTCCAGTTTATACTAATAGGTTTACAGATATGTCTAAAATGAGCCCTTGTGGTCATGTCTGATACCTGGAAGAGTGGATAAAACAACAGAAACCCACTGGAAGGTGATAATACAAAGTTACAGTACTGAGGAAACAGAATCTGCGGGTAATTTTCCCCCTTCAAACATCTGGTTCATTTAAGTTAATCTCATAGAAGTCTGCATCCCCCAAGAGCTGAGTGCAGTAGGAGGGATGAAGTCAGGGAGAAGCTCTACTCTGTGGTATGTACTATCTTCTTTAGCCGACCAATTGCCTAAAAAGTAGACACCTTTGGGAAACATCTAGTACTGAGTATCACTGGTATCAATATCCACATTTTATCTGCATTGGCTCATCAGCACAGTCAGTACTAGCACAGCAGCACAGCATCCAGGGAGATGGCATCTCAGTGTGAAAGCAGTGGTCCATATGGCCCACAGGGAGTTTTTCTCCATCTCTTTCTACAGATGGCAAAGAACATAACTGATGGGAAAAAAAAAGTATATGAAGAGGATTTTCCCTTCTGGCACCATTTTAGACAAGGAACAAGAATGTAATGCTCCTTTACATCCTTCCATTCATCCTTTGAAAGTCTTTGTTCAAGATCCCTTCCCCTTAGGGCAGTTGATCTCTGGAGCTAATAGACAAGGAGACAGTGTACTCGAGAGCTATCATTGAATACCTGGGGGTTATTCTAGACCTGCCCATACTTCTTAATTGCCAGAAGGTGACACAATGGGCTGTGTCATTCCTTTCTCCTTTCCCACCCTTGGGAAAATCCATTGGAGTCTTCCAGGCTCCTTGCACTGATTTTTTCCTCTTTCCTCTTTCTTGTTCTTCTATATTGAGCTTTAGGTTTTATCCAAATGCCTCTCAACCAAGATTCTTAGATATCATGACTATCAATAAAAGCAATAATAACACTGTTATTCACATAGAACTACAAATGTGCACAACACTTGACATAAATAAAACTGGTGTTTTTTACATGTCAGTAAGCTCAAGAGTGTTGTCTTCCAAGACATGATTTAGTCCACTCCCTATATATCTAGATATATATGTATATATGCATGATCCTTTGCACCAGAATGCTGGTATTTCAAAGTTTTTATATACTATTTAACTTGTAAGTCTTGGCATTGACCTTTCAAAAGGTTTGTGTTGTAAGAGAAAGCCTAGATATGGAAGAACATACATTATCTTGCAAAGCTGGAATCTTAAAACTGCACTGTGTTAAGAGAGTCCTTTTTTTATTAGTATTCTCCATAAGAACAGAATTGGAAGGATTACAGATGGATGGATCTCCTAAGTACAAAATTTTCAGAAGGAAGCCTGAAAACCTATCTGCTCACAGCTTCCTTGCAAAAGAACAGCTTTGAGACAGGCCTTGCAGCAGTTAGACGTGTGGGCCCATTTCCAGTTTCAAATGAAACTTCATTTTAGTACAGTTCCTCTGTGAGTTGTTGGGTTGTTTTGAAACTCAGTACTGAAAATAAAAGCCAATAGGATATGCCTAGGGACAACAGGGAAAAGAAGGATGATACCAAGTCATTGCCCACCTGCCCCTTATCTATTATGCTAAATATTGCTGCTATTGCTGCCATCCTTCCTGCCTCTCACCTCTAACTCTGAGGTCCTTTCCATTCCCTTAGTGCTTCCCCCTTTTTTCTGCATGGAAAACTTATTCTCCCATTACCAACTCCGATCAGGTATCTGTTTGTGTGCCAAGCCCACGGGAGCTTAGGGACAGATGTTGTGTGGTGTCCAAGCAAAGAGATGACGGGATTTAGCCAGGCGAGTTCCCAAGTACTCCGTGTCATTAACTCTGCCGAGCCCTTAGGCGTTCTTAAACGTTTTCGGTACAACACAAAAACCAGCCACTCCCAGCCCATTGCCTAGGGCTGGTTGGGCGCAGAGGGATGAAGTGCACGTCCACTGACCTAGAGACTGTGGTTGTAGTCGGGTCACTTGTCCTGTTACGTGTGTTGCTATTGGGACCCAGCTGCCTGGAGGTGCAGGTTGGGATTCCCTTTTCTAGCCTGTGATGGCAACGAGCAGCAGGGCACACCAGTTTTGGGGGCAGTCTGCCCTTCTCATTTTCTCTCCTTGAATACTCAATGCTTTTCTCAGCAGAACAAGTTCTCTTAAGGTGCTTGTGGTACCATACACCTTTCCTCTTTTTCCACTCCTTTGGTCTTTCTGGACTTCAGGTTGTAGTTTCCTTCCTTGGGTGGAAGGGTTTATGGACTGCTCTATGGCCAAAGGTTTTATGAACTGGAAAAGATACCTGAGTCCACCAGTTCCCAGCTCACTGGAGTGAGCTGTGCTTGTAAAGGAATTGATAGTTCTCCCCAGAAGTTAAAGCTATTTGTTGGTAACTCCTGAATTAGCAGGTTTTTCACTCTATATCAAGAAAAGGGATTTTGTAGTTTAGCACTCACTGAGATCTTGAGGTTCAAATCCTCAGTTCTCTGATACACCCAGCTACAGCCATTTTCCTTCTCTTTCTGCAGTTTCCTTTCTGCAGTACTGGGCTATAACAACTCCATATGTATAAGAATTTTAGGAGGACATATTATGTAAGTATATGAGACAGATATTTCAGGCATGAGAATTTTTTCTGCAGTTCCATCTGTATATTCTTAACATGGTTGTCTCAGACTTTAGTGACTTGTTTCAAATCCCTTTTTGGCTGGAAATAGCACTTACTGATGCTTCTATAGTCCTGTTCTTTTGGGAAATTTGCACTAAGGACTTCACAACACAGCAGGCACAGGATTCAAGTTAATGCTCTGAACCTTTGGAGCCAAAACTCGCTGGGAAAATAAAGCCTTTTTCAGAAATGAAAAGGAGTCAGATGATCTGTGGGGGGGGGGGGATAAATGTCCTAGATCAGTGTATTCTCCATCTGGTATGTTCCCAGATTCCTAAAGAGATAACATGGTGTTAAGAAAAAGGATGTTGTAATTAGGCTGGGGCATAGCTACAGCACAGCAAGATCCTGACATTGTCATAGCCCTGTGCTATCGCTGACCTTGGGGTAGTGGAAGACTGTGCCAAACTTAAAATAAATAAAGTGTTCCAGTGCTGCTGCTCAGTTAAGGAAGATCAAAGAGAAATAACATTTAATCAGCGGTAGTCGTGGTGTTATGCACTAGCAATACTAATTGTTTTGACGACAATTCTCTCTGAAGATTTTTTTTGTTAGCACTGAGTAGTAACTGATCTGCTAGTGTATTGACCTATAGCATTACCACAGCTCAATTAAGTTTCTTATTGTCCAAATCTAATCAGAGAAAAGCTGAGATTGAAAATCGATTCATTTCCTGCTAGTTAATGACTAATTCCCCACAAATGTAAATATAGAGATTAACTTTCCAGGTTGAAAGTTTTTTTTTTTAGAGGTAGACCTTGCCAGATGGATGTTTGAGAAGCAGTGGCTTTTCCCATCCATCTTCCTCCAACCTCTTGGCATATGCTGGCTGTAGCTTTTGTTTTTTTACTGTGGGCCTTGCCTTACCATAGCCTGTGGTGTCTGCTCGTTCTCTGGTCTCTTAACTTAACCTGTGCCTCACACAATTGCAAGGAACTGGTATTGATAATTCAAGGTCAGCTCCTAAATTCTTATATATTTCTTCTCCATATGCTTCAAATGAGCATTTCTGCAGTGGCTAAAAACATCTGCAAGACAGGGAGACTTAGTCCTTAATACTAATGTAAGAGCTAGTCACTGTCCTTGGAGGTCTGGGTAAGACACAGACTCTTCTCTGGTCCCACTGTACAAGTTGTAAATTTTCCCCATGAAGGGGAGAAATGAGATTTCTTGGCTCTTCGAAATATTTCTTCTTTATGTGAAGAACTAACAGCTGCTTATAAGCCTCCCCATGTGTCTATGTATGCATGCGTGTTCACAGCATTAAAGCTACTGAGCAGAGACATAAGCAGTAAACATCCATGAGGTTTGGCAGTTCTCGCCAGTTCTTGCTAGTTGTGTGACTCCCACTGCAGCAGTAGCTGAAATAGTCGCAATCCTTTGTTGTGTTTATCCTCGCAGCGTGCCTCTGAGGTAGGGACATCTCATGAATTTACACATGGAGAACTGAGAGCTGGATCTAAATAGTCATTTAGACTCTGGTCTTTGGTGATCCTCAAGATTGTCCTTTCCAGAGGCTCAGCCCCATGGCTCAGCTGCTGCTGAAACCTATAGACCCACGGCTGTGGGTGCTGCCCGCTGCCTTGGGACCCTCCGGCAAGCTGAAGCCAGGTGGCCAGAAGCAGGTTTCCCAGGTGGGACAACATTTCTACCTTACACTGCAAGTGTGCTTGAAGTGCAGCTATACCAGACTCAGCATCCATAGAGGCAAAAGGCCAGTGGGCTTTGACCCTGAGGATTAGCTCTGGAACAGTGTATAAGCACGCACTGAGGTGTATATGTGTTCCTCTGAGGTCAGTCACAAGAAACAAGGAAGTTTTTCCAGCCTTTCCTAAATCCTCAAGTCTTTTTAACAGCATTTCATTCTTGTCATGTCCTTTGCTGAGACCTGTTTCTCATCTTTCTGTATCTTCCCCGCTCTGCAACTGACGCTTTATCCCTGATGTCTTTTTTTTATTTCATAGAATCATAGAATCATAGAATTGTTCTGGTTGGAAGAGACCTCCAAGATCATCGGGTCCAACCATTAACCTATCACTACCAAGTCCCCCACTAAATCATATCCCTTAGGGCCTCATCTAAACGCCTTTTGAATACCCCCAGAGATGGGGACTCCACCACCTCCCTGGGCAGCCTGTTCCAATGCCTGACAACCCTTTCGGTAAAGAAGTTTTTACGAATGTCCAATCGAAACCTCCCCTGGCGCAACTTGAGGCCATTTCCTCTTGTTTTGTTGTCTGTTACTAGGGAGAAGAGACCAACCCCCATCTCTCTACAACCTCCTTTCAGGGAGTTGTAGAGAGCAATAAGGTCTCCCCTCAGCCTCCTTTTCTCCAGGCTAAACATCCCCAGTTCCCTCAGCCGCTCCTCATAGGACTTGTGTTCCAGACCCTTCACCAGCCTCGTTGCCCTTCTCTGGACACGCTCCAGCACCTCAATGTCTTTCTTGTAGTGAGGGGCCCAAAACTGAACACAGTACTCGAGGTGCGGCCTCACCAGGGCCGAGTACAGGGGGAGATACATTTGCCTTGCTGCAGAAAATACCGTGCTGGTTTCTGCTTTGCCAGTGTTGAAAGGTTCAGGTCTGTACCCTGTCGGCCTGAAGCCCAGATTCATGTGTATCGATCCATTGTAATCCTATGGGTAATCTCTTCCCTGATACTCAGCAAAGCATAATCAGACTCATTTTTTTGGCTGATGTGAGAGAAGAACTTGATTCCTCCGAAGGAGTCTGGCTGGTAAAAGCCGTGCAGATCTGCAGTACTGGGTTGTGGTATTGCATGCACCGATCCTGCATTTTTCCAGTGGGTAAGCCCAGTGGACCTTTTGTTTGTGTAAAGCACAATAAAAAGGCTGGAGTTGAGCCAGAAAATGGCTCCCAGTATCAGTATCTCCCAGATACTGAGCAGGGACTCACGTGCTTTAGGTGTGAAGTGCTTTGGTACATGCATGACGACCTGGAAGGAAATAATAACCCTTCAAAGGCTGAATGGGAGAAGAGGGACAAACAGGAAAACTCATCATGTTTTGCTCCCAGTAAAGGCAGCTGTAGGAGGAACACAAAATGAATTTGACTTCTGAAGTGGTGTAGCTATATTAAAAAGCAAGAGGAAAAAAATACATTGATGCAATTGCTTCATTGCATATTCCATCAGCAGAAGCCGCAGTCCTACACATGGACAGGCTAAATACCGTCATCTGCTTTGATAATCTTGCTGTTTCTTGAGTTACATTAGTGACTTAGAGTAATACATTGAGCTTGGATTTCAAAAGGTACATACTCTGACACAGTAGTACCATTTTTATCCATTTATTCATATTTTGGAAGGCAGAGGAAATACAATTCACTAACCATGACCAGAGTTTGTTAGGGCTAAGCTTGCTCTTTCCAGCTTCATCTGCAAAGTAAAAATAGCTTAGCAAAATAAATTTTTAAGCTAACTATCCTGGTAATACACACAAGATGTGGCTGGGCAAGGCTCTCAGCCTTGAAACGTTCTCCACAAAGCCCTGCTGCTATTCCAGGCAGTTTTACATGCATGTTTAACCCACAAGACCCAACCAACCAGCCCATTTTCCTCTGCCTGGACCTGTGGCGGAGCAGAGACCCAGGATCCTCGTCAGCCTCATTAGTGCAGCACTTGCTTCAGCTCATATGGAAATCAGTAGCATCAGTGCTGTAGCTGGGGGTGGCTATTGTGAGAGCCTTTAGACCTCTCCTAGGATTTCTCTGCGTAGCAGAGTGATAATGCAGGTTGCGGAGGAACAGAGGATAAAGATAAGGTTGAGAAGAGGGTCCCATCTGTGCCACACATCTGAGCATCATGCCTGGATCTGTTGCAGCATCCCATCTCTAGTGCAGTGCAGAAACGTCATCCAATTCCACCCCCTGGAATTTCAGTAACGAAATTAAATCACTGTAACCCTCATTTCATTTTCAATGCATATGAACAAGACAGACACAGACCTTTTGAAAGCGTATGGTGTGCCTTCCTGTGCTGATGTGCTGCTACTCTGTGGCTGAGGGCTGGGGACGGGACAGGAACATCTGTATCTCTGGGATCCAAATCCCTTAATGTTTGATTAACTTGTTAATGGAAGCATGCATAGCTGCTGAAATTACTTCTGCTTCCGTGGAGCCAAATTCTTGGGTGCTCATTCATTGCCTGTCTCTGCAGTAAACTTCTGCCTTGGACAGCTCTGAGACTCAGATCCTCAGTGGTTATCTAAATGCATCTAAATGCTTTTCATTGTAAGGGCAGCTGGGGATAGGAACCACAGGAGGACTTCAGCATAGTGAGGGGTGATTAACTGCCTCTGGGAACAGGATGTCCAAAGTCTAGACAGAATCATGCGAGGAAGGCCCTTGGAAATCCACAGCCAAAACATTTGGATACATTAGAGTGCTGAGAGAGCTGGCTATGGAGGCGATTGCTCAGTACCCTTCATGGCCTGTGTCCCTTTGTGGGTTTTGCCTTGGTTGCCTGAAGGCCCTTGGGGGTCTGGACTTGAGTAACAACATTTGGATGTGTTTCAGTTCATTAAAGATCTCATCCAACGAATAGTAAGTGACTCAGGGAGAAACCTTTGACAGAACTAGAAAGTGGTAAGGAAATGCTTTCAAATTTAGCATGATCATAGGCCCAATTCAAAACCCACTGAAGTAACTGGATTGTTTGCATTGGCCCATACTGCTAATAATATACATTGTGCTTAGTATCATAGTGGTTAAGATGAGTATGAGATGAAAGGAGAATTGTAAAAATTACCTGAGCTAAAGTAGATTTTAAAATATATTTAGTGGGAGAAATGCTAGAATCCAAATCTTCTGTCTCCTAAAGGAGTTCCTCAACCACTGACTTGTTAAAAAAAAGAAGTTTGTCCTCTTTCTGATCCCTTTAACATTAATTCATGCAAGTCGTTCCCAGTTTGGGAACTCATCGTTCCCTGACCCATATTATGCTGTAGCCAGCGCTTTGTCCTGAGCCGCCCGTTCAGCTTGTCTCAGATGGGGGGGGAGTGAGTGTGAGGTTTCCACGTCCAAGCTGAGACCTTTCGGCAGGGGAAGGATGTTGCATCATACCGCTGCTGTGATTTTGGAAAGCCTGTTTTGTAGGCAAGCACTGAAAACATTAGTTCAGCCAAAAATATGTGGAAGATAGCTGGGAAGCGGCCTAGTCTGAGAATTACAAGGACTAGAAGTCTCCCCACTTAGGACTGTGAAGACTTACTTTTCAATAAAAAATGTAATTTAAGCTTAATTATCCCTCTGCTCCCCCTACAGCCAGTCAAGGGAGAAGTCCTAATTTGACCTAATTTGAAAACCTAATTTGAAACCTAATTTGACCTTCAGGTGGCTCCTCAGAGAAGCCTCTCTCCATTGTCCAAAGAGCGATGCCCGGCACCGATCCAGGGCGATGCTGTGGCTCTCACACCCACCGGCGCTCCTGCTCACAGCCCTGTCCTGCTCAGCCTTGCCCTGTCCCACTGGTCCCCTCCCCACCGGTCCCCACCACCCTTGGTGGGATGCTCCCTGCCAGCCCTCTCCGCTCCAGCGCTGGGCATGGAGGCAGCTCACAACCTTTCACATTCATTTCACTGGCATTATTCTGGAGAATAAGGGTGAGATATAACATGAATAAGAGGGGCACATTGTGCCTTATCCATGCTTAATCCACACATCCTCAGGAAGTCTTTAAAATGTGTGTTTATTGATTTTGAAGGTGTATCTGTGCTGACCTGCCCGTGAGCTGTGTATTCCCAGGGCACTCAAATCAGAAGAAGGACAAATGTACTGGCTGTGGCTTTTCGTGCTGCTGTGGTTATGCTCTTGTTACCTTAGTTTTCAGTCTTGCACAAAGCGGTGCTGGCAGGCCCAGGCTGCAGCCCTGCGGGTCACGCCGGTGCCAGAGCAGCACAACCTTCCCGACAGGTCCCGACGGTCGCAGCCTGTAAATCTCTTCCCCTTCTCATGCCTTAACACGTGAAGTGCAAGAGTACACTATGTTCTAGTAAGTTACAATTATTTTTTCTAAAGGAGAGAATTTAAAAGTATTTTTTTTTCTTATCTCCTTGACTCCTGTGCTTGTACTGCTGGCAGGAGCCCGGACCTTCGTCCTCGTGAAAAACTACTGAGCAGCAACCTGCTCCCCAGTCATCACAGGCATCCCCCTCAGTGACCAAAATACTGCCACAGCTTTGTCCCATGGTGAAAATATCCACAGCATTCGTGTACTATAGTTTCAAACAGATTTAACGCTGTGGCTCTGCAGAGTGGGAGACCGTATCTGACTGATGACATACAAAGCTGGGGATAAAACCTCACGTCTGAACTTGGTCCCTCTACAGAAAAGATTGTGGGTAACAGCCGTTACAGCTGTTGAGCAAATACGCTTCAAAGGACTTCTCACTTCCGAGGATCTGTAAGATGGGGCTTGACCAGCAGCTATCAGTGTCTGGGTTCAAATTTAAGAGTTTCGCTATAAAAAATAGCGGTCTGAGCTTCTACCAGCAGCCAAACTTTCTGCTTCTCAAAGTGCTCATGTTCTCCACCTGCAAATGTGAACTGGGTCCCTAGCAAACTTATTAAAAGGAGGAAAGAAAACCCTAACAAAGTAGATAAAGAGGGTAACTCACTCCTTCCTAAAGTGTGACAGAAACAATTGTATAAGGTGTTTCCCATGGGAGCCGACTGCTAGGCTTGTTTCCACGTGCTGGCCCCCGACGATGTCGCGCTGCTCCTTGCCCTGGCTGTGCCCCGCTCGTCCCCCTTCACTGGTTCAGCGCTCGGCAGAGCGTGGCGGTGCTGAGCCCCGAACGGGCGTCTCAGCTCCTGGGGGAATCGGCACCTGCTTGTTCCGTCTTCTCCAAGCCTGGGGAACAGAAGCCCCGTACCACCTCCTGCTCTCCCGCCTCCCGTTCTGCACTCCAGCTCCCACCTTGGTGCTGGAAGCCGTGTCCTTACGTCAGTGACTGAGTCATCACCTGGGCGTGTGTAGGCAGCACGTTCAGCTTTCTGTACACTAATCTCATTCTGGTTTTCTCCATTTTATATCAGAATTTCCCTTTTACTAGAAGTGCATCTCAAACATGATAAAACATCGCATGAAAAACAAAGCACCTCTCAGACCTGTCTATAGACTCTCTCCACCCCACCAATGAAGGAGAGCCCCTTCTTTTTGGACCCCCACATCACTGGGGAATTTAGGGAAGTGTATCGCTTTTGGGTTTGTTTTTTTCTTTATGTTTTAGCCATATGCTAAAGCTTTAGCCATATGCTTTAGCATATGCTTTATACTTTTTCAATAACTCCCTCCCAAAAATGATTTGAATAGAGTTGGTCAGGGAGTTGTCTGTGAACATCATCGCTTCAAAGATGCTAAAGCATCTGCAGCCAACCAGATAAATATTTCTAGGTATTTCATCAGTTTCCCCAAGACTTAAGTTATGTACAATTTGTAGATGTTGTTCCCTAGATATTCTTATTCCAGGACCCTTTGAAAGCCCCACATATACCAGAAAGGTGTTCAGAAACACTCTGGGAACTAAGAATCTGCAAGACAATGTTCTCCTCCAAAATGCAGAAGCAGAATAAGAGGGATTTCTTTTTTCTCTTCCTTTTTCCTTTCCTATATTGGTAATTGTCTGTAGAGATAACACTTTCTTCACACACCAGCATGTTGATCTAACCGGTCAGAAAACTCACAGGCCAAGCAAGAGATGAGACTAGAGAAGCACAAACAAAGGAATGACCAGTTTTGGGTCATCCATGGAAGTGACTGCTGTAAAAAGCTCTGAGCTCATGCCAGAGTGCCATATGAGGGGGACTAAACCACGCTCCTCATATTCCCCCGGACAGAAATGGGTGTTTGTCTTCCAGAGATCCCTGTCCCCCATTGCCACTTGGCTTAGACTAATCTTAAAGTAGTTAAAGTCTGTGCCTTTACAGCTTGCTAAGGCCTCACTGTGTTTTAATAGTCAAATAATGTTTTACCAGAGCTGCCTTCTTTTGCTCTATAATTGTTTTGGTTTTCTTTTACTCCATTTCTTATTTATGAATCATTTCAAAACAGGCCAATGGAAGTCTTCAAGTAGGTTTTTAAACAAGTTTTGACAATGTTTTTTAGTCATTCTGAGCTAAAAATAATACAAATCAGCAGGTACAGACTGAAGAAGAATACCTTCAGTCCCTAAAGGACCTTTTACTGTATTTGCTCCCTAGAGGGAGGCAAGTAGAGAGAAAAAACGGGGGGGGGGAAGGCATCAGTTGAATTTGTTTGCCTTACTAGGCTGTAAATACCAAGGCTTATCTCTGAGCGGTGCCACTGCCTTTCTCACCTCAGAAGAGAAAAAGTTGTTGCCTTGTCTGATGAAAAATTTAGAAAGATGCTTTTCTCCCTGCTACGTGAGGTCAATGGTATGCTGGCACAAGAGGTAGGCACAGCTTGCTTAGAATCACAGAATCATAGAATGGTTTGGGTTGGAAGGGACCTTTAAAGGCCATCTAGTCCAACCCCCCTGCCATGAGCAGGGACATCCTCAACTAGATCAGGTTGCCCAGAGCCGCGTCCAACCTGACCTTGAATGTTTCCAGGGATGGGGCTTCTACTACCTCTCTGGGCAACCTGTGCCAGTGCTTCACCACCCTCATTGTGAAAAACTTCTTCCTTATATCTAGTCTGAATCTACCTTCTTTTAGTTTAAAACCATTACCCCTTGTCCTATCGCAACAGGCCCTACTAAAAAGTTTTTCCCCATCTTTCTTATAAGCCCCCTTTAAGGTGGGCTGCAATAAGGTCTCCCTGGAGCCTTCTTTTCTCCAGGCTGAACAACCCCAACTCTCTCAGCCTGTCTTCATAGGAGAGGTGCTCCAGCCCTCTCATCATTTTTGGGGCCCTCCTCTGGACTCGCTCCAACAGGTCCATGTGCTTCTTGTGTTGGGGGCCCCAGAGCTGGACGCAGCACTGCAGGTGGGGTCTCACCAGGGCGGAGTAGAGGGGCAGAATCCCCTCCCTCGACCTGCTGGCCACGCTGCTTTTGATGCAGCCCAGGCTACGGTTGGCCTTCTGGGCTGCGAGTGCACATTGCTGGCTCATGTCCAGCTTTTCATCCACCAATACCCCCAAATCCTTCTCGGCAGGGCTGCTCTCAATCCCTTAATCCCCCAGCCTGTATTTATACCAGGGGTTGCCTCGACTCACTGATGTAGTCACTCCATCACAGAAGGCCACTAGGTTGGTCAGGCAGGACTTGCCCCTGGTGAAGCCATGCTGGCTGTCTCCAATCACTTCCCTGTCCTCCATGTGCCTCAGCATAGCTTCTAGGAGGATCTATTCCACAATCTTCCCAGGCACAGAGGTGGGACTGACAGGTCGGTAGTTCCCAGGGTCCTCCTTTCCACCCTTTTTAAAAATAGGTGCAATGTTTCCCTTTTTCCAGTCCCCAGGGACTTCACATGACTGCCATGACTTTTCAAATATCCTGGACAGTGGCTTGGCAACTCCATCAGCCAATTCCCTCAGGACTCTGGGATGCATCTTGTCAGGTCCCATAGACTTATGTACGTTCAGGTTCCTCAGGTGGTCTCAAACCTGATCTTCTCTTACAGTGGGAGAGACTTTGCTCCCCCCGTCCCCATCTTGCAGTCCATCCACTTGAGAGGTGTGGGAAGAGAGGTTGCCAGTGAAGATGAAGGCAAAAAAGTTGCTGAGTACCTGACCTTCTCCTTGTCCGTTGTTAGCGGTTTGCCGGTCTTGCTTATCAGGGAGAATTCACTTTCTTTGACCTTCCTTTTCTGGCTGACATACCTGTAGAAGCCCTTCTTGTTATTCTTCGCATCCCTTGCCAAGTTCAGCTCCAGCTGCTCCTTGGCTTTCCTGACCCCATCCCTACACAACCGGGGAGCGTCCCTATGCTCTTCCCAGGATACCTGTCCCTGCTTCCACTGCCTGTGCATTTCCTTCTTGCCCCTTAGTTTGACCAGCAAGTCTTGACTCAACCATGCTGGTCTCTTGCCTTCTTTACCCTCTTTCTTGCACCTGGGGATCGAGAGCTCTTGCGCTCTATGGAAAGCCTCCTTAAAGATCTGCCAGCTCTGTTCTGCTCCCTTGTCCCTGAGGGCAGTTTCCCAGGGGGTCCTATTGACTATCTCCTTGAAGAGCTTATGCTTCTCTGATGGGAGACTGAACGATATGTTCGTGTTTCCCCAAGAATAATTTAGAAATGATCTTCAGCATCTCCAGCCACTGACCCCTCCTAATCCCCCGCTTCATTCTTGGGCTCTTGAGGATTTTTGGGTCTCTGCCACTTCTTAGCCATTTTTGTAGGTGAGCTTCTTCATTGTAGTTTAGTTCTTTGGTGCCACCAGTACATTTGCACCATTTCTCAGTCTGCATCATAGGAGAAAGCACCTGAATGTATTTTGTTTCTCTGGACAGTGAAAAGGACGATCCCATTTCCCTCTGGCTGCTTACTTTTCTGTTACAGAGACTGCAGAGTAACAGTCACAGAAATACCGATCGGGCAGCATCCTCAGCAATAGTCAGCTCTTAACTGAAACACTTGGAGGACGGTAAAATTTTGAAGTATGTGATCAGTACAGATTGAAAAAGCAAGAGATTATTCTAATTGTCTTTTCATCTTTGAGCAGCCAGCAAGCTCCCAAGAATAGAAGGGGGAGAGCAGTGGAGTCCTGGTGGAGCTACCCGGCACAAGAGTCACTTCTTAACTTCCCACCAGTGATCCACAGAAGTGTACATGTATTTATATACACACATGTGGAAAATTAAATATCACCTACATTAACATCTCCAGTTGATACAGAAGTTGGAGGAAAGGTAGATCATGAAGAAGAGAAAGCAGTGAGCAGGATTTTCAATAACCTGCAAATAATGTTCAGGTTTGGGGTAACATTCACATAATTGTCTTCTGACACAGTCAAATGTAGGATTGTGAACCCAAAGAGCCTTCCCGTGGAGGGAGCTCTGTTTGCTTTGACAAAAGGTTGAGGTTTGCACTAGAAGAGCAATTCAGCAAGGTCTGGTAGCGGCAGTCACTGCAGTCCTGAATTGTATCAGAGAATCCACGTATCTGTGTATGTGTTTACGAGCTCAATCACGCTTACCATACTGGAGTCCAAAAATTTTTAAAGGTCAAAAACCAGAAAGTATAGAAAGAGCTGCAACAGTACCTTGAGGTATTTACAGCTCCATCAGTTTGGATTATCAAAACAGAAAGAGGAGCTGGGTTGAGTACAGGCACGTAAGTTACGTTTTCAGGAGCAGCTGATGCCAAATGCCTCTTTCAGCTATTGGAGAAGGGGTGCAGAAGCAGCAGCTGGATGCTGACCCATACTTTGTCAAATGAGAAAACAGCAATTTTAACAGCGATGGCAACCTGGACAAAATACCACTGGAATGGGTACAGTGTCCCTCTCTCGATGCCTCCATACCATGTTCAAATATCGTCCTGAAAAGATACCTGGGAAGCGAGATGAGCGTATTTGATACCTCTTCTAGGATAATACAGTGATTTACATCCCTTTGGGGGTAATCCACAACAGAGGAACACTACTCTGAGTGGATGGAGGTGGGCAAAATTTAACCCTGCTCTCTCTTTCGAGGGGAAGAGGAAGATTTTACAATGACTGTAATGCCACTGAGTCAGAGAAGAGATTGTATCATACCTCTTCAGCAACGCAGAATTAGTCTGAAAAGTTGGTATCAGAGAAAACAGTAAGTTTAAAGGAAACTTTCAGGTTGGGACCCGTTTGGCAACGCAGCAGTGGCTCCTGACATGACCCGCATGGCCACATAGTGCGAGCAGCTGGCTGCGCACGAAGTTTTACATTTTTAGGGCAAGACACAGTATCCAAGTGGTCATTTGGCCTCCTCAGAGGAAAAGCAGCAAAGGCTTGCCATGTTCTACATCTGTATTTAGTCAGACAATTAGTAGCGCCCATTTCTGTGTACGCTGTGAGATCCCTAAGATCCCCCATGAAATTTGAGTGTATTGTTCAAGAGCTTTCACAGCTGCCCACAGCAGCCATCAGCCCGCAGTGAAAGCTCTGCCGGGAGATGGAAAACTGTAAAACGCAGATCCACTTCCGCGGCTGCCGCCGAAGTCTTTCCTTCAAACTTACATTATTAAATGCAATACTTAGTAAGAATTGGAATTTTAAAAAGCACAAAATGAGATGGCTCTCAGATTGGGAGTAATGCACGTTTATAGTTTAGGAGCATGAAAACCTCCATGAAATTGTGCTGGGAATATAGAAACAAACATTATTTGTGTACAGTCCCTGCACTGCAGTGGGACTTTCAATGCTGGTTTAAAACGCCCTTTCTTAAGAGGTATGTTTTCTTGAGTCTGGGCCATAGAACAACTAGTGTTTCAAATGTATTAAATCATACATTTCCCAAGGGAAAAAATATCAGCGGAAAACCTACATGTTATGGTCATTTAAAATATTTTGTTAAGCTACAGTCCGTTGCAGTGTTCACTGATAATAGGTATTAAACATGAAAAGCATCACCCTGTATTGTTTAACTGAATCTCAGTTCTCATCTTATGTACTTGTATTATGTTGGTCGGCAGAAGAGAACATATGTTCCTGGTTTTTTATGCTATGTGTGGATTATTTTTTTTTTAAATAAATGAAGTTACATAACAACAAGCCCACACATCTACTTGGTTGCAACATGTCAAGGGCTGGTCACTCCCAGGCAGAAAAAATACTGTTAAAATGCACCTTGGTTGCTGTATTTCATCGTCAGAGAATAGTACATAAAATCTCCCATTTGCACCCAAATTCATTTTAAGGTTCATCTAGTTAATTTAGCTTTAAATTAGCATTAAAAATATTTGTAATATAGTTTGCAGTAATCTAAGAGATTTTCGTAGAAATAAGTTTTTAATAGTCATTACACTGTAACTGGTACAGAAGCTTATGTTGCGTATCTTCAGTTTCACACAAAGCCCACCAGTAGCTCTTCGTAAATGCCTCACTTCGGCGGTTTGCAGGCAGCTACATAGCTTGGTCCCTTGTATTGCCCACAGTTCTATTTATTATTTTGTTTTGCAGTTCTTTCCATATGGAGATGCTTCAAAGTTTGCCCAGCATGCCTTCCGAACCTTTGATAAAAATGGAGATGGGACCATCGACTTCAGAGAGTTCATTTGTGCACTGTCCATCACCTCACGAGGCAGTTTTGAGCAAAAGCTGAACTGGGCCTTCAACATGTACGACCTGGATGGTGATGGTAAAATTACAAGAGTGGAAATGCTGGAAATTATAGAGGTGAGATCCATATGGCACTTTAAAATAACATCTGAACGTTAGTAAAATTTAGTTATTTGTTCACATATCCTTTAGATTTTAAGTGCACAAGAGGCTGTATTGTATCATTAAAAGCGTACATTATGTATATTCATCCTATACTGACTCATGCCTAAGTGGGGCAAGCACACTAACATTTTCATAGAATCACAGAATAGTTTGGGTTGGAAGGGACCTTTAAAGGTCATCTAGTCCAACCCCCCTGCAATGAGCAGGGGCATCCTCAACTAGATCAGGTTGCCCAGAGCCCCATCCAGCCTGACCTTGGATGTTTCCAGGGATGGGGCTTCTGCCACCTCTCTGGGCAACCTCTTCCAGTGCTTCACCACCCTCATTGTAAAGAATTTCTTCCTTATATCTAGTCTAAATCTCCCCTCCTTTAGTTTAAAACCATTACCCCTTGTCCTATCACAGCAGGCCCTGCTAAAAAGTTTGTCCCCATCTTTCCTATAAGCCCCCTTTAAGTACTGAAAGGCTGCAATAAGGTCTCCCCGGAGCCTTCTCTTCTCCAGGCTGAACAGCCCCAACTCTCTCAGCCTGTCTTCATAGGAGAGCTGCTCCAGCCCTCTGATCATTTTTGTCCAGTCCCCTGGACTCACTCCAGCAGGTCCATGTCTTTCCTGTGCTGAGGGCCCCAGAGCTGGACGCAGGACTCCAGGTGGGGCCTCACCAGAGCAGAGCAAAGTACTTTAATACATGTAATCTCTGAGAATTGCAGAGAGTATGTATGTGCATATAAGCTTTTAAATATCCAGAGGTAAGTTGTTTTTTTTTTTTTTTTTCTGATGAACAGATTAACTATAAGAACAGCTCAGCAAAGGATTTACAAAGCCCATCTCAAAATCACTTGACACCCATGAAATTACTGGTTTGTAGCTCAAGTAGCTGAAACCTTACTAGAGATTAACTTTAGATGATTACAGACATTTACAGGGATAACAACACACTATTTTAAGTGAGCTCTCACAGATGGGCTTTAAGATGACCACAACATGTAACAGGAAGGATAAAATTCACCTCCCTCATCATCTGCCGGCTACTAGCCACAGTCCTTAATACCAGATTTTGCTCACATGTACACACAGAAAGCTATTAAAAGGTGATGACTGCTAAAACTGATTATTTAGAATTTATGTGAAATATTTCAATGGAGTGACTCAAAGCCAAATAAACAGTTGATCCAGAGAATAGGTTACAACAGTTTTGCACTGTGAAACAGAAAGCCAAAGAAATTCATTCCAGGATGCAAAATGCAACCACCGAAATAAATCAACATCTAAAGAAAGTAAAATACATTCTTCCTTGTTTTAACTATATGGATATCTGATTCTAAGGAAAAAAAAAAAAAAATCTTTAGGGAAACTGGCAATCATTTTATTGTTGGAATATCTTTCCAGAATTTGATCACATCCAAAAATCAGGTTATAATTCGTACGTTGAATTTTCTATTTGGTTTCTTTCCAAAGGCCATCTACAAAATGGTGGGCACTGTGATAATGATGAAAATGAATGAGGATGGTCTGACGCCTGAGCAACGGGTAGACAAGATCTTCAGTAAGATGGATAAGAACAAAGACGACCAGATCACACTGGATGAATTCAAAGAAGCTGCAAAGAGTGATCCTTCCATTGTATTACTCCTGCAGTGTGACATTCAAAAATGAGCTTGTGTACAATGCGTCATAGACTGCACAGAAGTTTAATGTTCCATTCAGTTTGCAGCTATTTCCACACACACAAAAATTTGCTTGGACTACCTATAAATGGACTTGCTTCTTGTGTTTGAAACACTTGTGTGCATGAGAATGTCATTTGCTAAAGAATTTTAAAAGTATATATTATAAAAATAAACTGCCACAACGTGATGTGTGCAATGTCATTTCATAACCACCCTATTCCTCTGAAGCCTGTGCAGCAGTCCTGTGCTGCAGTGAATTATATTATTTATTGTTCATGTTTTACTGATGCTAGCTCTGTGTCTCCTAGACTGAGTAATGTTAGTGACACTGAATTCCCATGGTAATGTTAACTGTTTATTATAAATCATGTCACCATTCTGCTGTAAAGTAGTACTGGACAGACAGAGGGGAAGAGTTCCTCAGCTCTTAAGTCTGATCCACACATGTGCTTGTATTGTCAGTGGATATAAATGTACTTCATTTGCATGCCTTTTAGGTTTGCCTTAATTCTTACCTCATTTGCATCCCTTCAATCTGGAAAGAGCTATGTCAGAGGAATGCAGTATAAAAAAAAGAAAATCCTGCTAAAATGATCCCTTTAATTAAAAGTATATATAAATATATATATATAATGTTTAAAATATTGTTTTATTGGAAGTTTAAAGGTTTTATTGGAAGTGTATTGATCTTTGCCTGAATTTTCAAAAGCTTCCACAGAGGTTGCAATATATATGTCCCAAAATAAATTTATAACATTTGACCTTTTCCCCTAATTCTTATTTCATGTCTTCAGCACGGTAATAGGGAAAAAAAAAGTTCAATCTCTTTAATTATCTGTCACTGTACTACTGGGAAATATATATTTCACTATGAAAGCATGAAGAAAACTTCTTTGCACTCACTCACTAGAAGAGTCATATTATACGAAACCAAAAGTTGTAGTTCTTGTATTTACCAACAGAGCAGCTGTTTATCCTCTAAGATGCTCATGCTAAGATTTAACAGTATACCTACTAGACCTGTGCTTACGTAACTTTTTAAGCTAGCTGAAAGTCAAATACAGTTTGTTTGCTTGGCCTAAACCTGGTCTTTTAATGTTTTTCCCTCCTGAAGTAAGTCTTTCCTCTTACCATATGACACTAAACTACCCTGGGTTTAATATAAACAGACACATTGTCAAAAATCATTACTGATAAATTAACCGTAAAGTGTGACAATTGAGAAGAGATCGTGAAGAGAACCACCTTCCTCCTCAATTCTGTGTGCATCAATCAAGTTTATCTCTATACTGTGGCAAGTACAAGTTCTGTGCAACCCTGGGAAAGCATCGAGAACTACCAGACTGCAGACATTGCAGATAATCTTTCCTACACCACGTTTCCCAGTTGTTTTAAACAGTTGGTTGCTCACAGGATTACAAAAAAAAAAAAAACACAAAAAAAGAGTCTCAACATCTTACAATTACATGTTCGATATTTCTTCTTTGCCTTATGAAGAAATGAGACAGTACTCTTAATAGCTAAAAATCAGACAATAAAACATGGCACGAACCAAATCATTCTCTCTATTTTCAATTTTTAAAAGTAAAGCTCATCTTAAAATTGAGGAAAAAAAAAACCCCGAACCCAAACAAGAGAGTTTTACACATTTTGCTAACAAACATGGTGGGGGGAACACAGAATCGATTGTTGCCACAACCACAGCCACCCTCTCCTATTTAAGTTTCTTCATATTCCAAACAAACAGCAAAAGGCAGAAATTTCAACTACATTTTTTAATACCAGAATTTTACTTAGACTACACAGGTAATATTCTTAAAGAGTGGTATACTTTGTACGTTTGGCTGTAACTGAAAAATAAAATATGCATTCTGAAAACGTTACATACTTCTGAGAATGATATGCCCATTTTTTCCACCTAGGCTTAAATTACTAGTTACAGAGAGGATGTTCAATATTCCTGGGAATTTATGCCTCTTTGGTTTACATATACTTATAAGAGAAGTAGTTCCTCATTCTACATTTCCCTGCACCTCGGTATTTATGTAGCTGGACAGGCTCCATTTACTTTAATGCAGCATTAAGCACTGCATTGCCATCCAAAATGGCCAACAGCTCAAACACAGTCACAAAATGTGTTCCCATCAGCTCTGCAATTCTCTAAGTAGCTGGTATAGTAAACTCTGTATTTAAAGTACCAAGAATAAGGTAAGTTTTGAGACCTTAGGATCACTGCAAAAATAAGTGCATCCAAGCAGGTGCTTCAGTAATTGTTTATTCAGAGCTAATCCTCTACCATGAAAACAGTTGCTTGTAATAATTACAGAGTCAGGCACACATTTTCATCAAGTATAGTGGTAGATTAGAATAAATACAATATATTGATTTGAACCAAATACCAGAATTGTTGCCAGCTGCTCCAATATTTCAAGTAAGTCTATAGAAAACTTGGGAGAAAGCTGAAGAGATAGCTCAGTAGGAATGAGGTGATTTTCCTTAAGCTCTTTTCTCCACACAATTCATTATAAAAGTACTAATGAAGATAAATGCTTTTCTCTCTCCTGCCTCTGCACTCTTGCTTTATTTTTTGGATGCTAAAGAAAATCAGGAGGAAATAATGCCATGCCACTCTATCATTTCATATTGTAAAAGGGTCTGAAACATATTCTAGTTTCATCATAAAATCGAGTCAAACTAAACATGTGGTTCATGATCATGTAATAGTATCGAGGACTCCCAGTACAAACAAACCGGGCTTGTGTTCCAGCCAAGTTTTCCCAAGTATGCACTTTGTATGGTGTGTGTCCCCCCCAGTATTTTCACATAATCCTAAAGTTGTAAGTATCTTTAATATATATTCCATCAAATCACAGGATTACAGAACTGTTTAGTTTTGTAGGGACCTCCAGAGGTCTCCTGTCCAACCAACCCCCTGCTTGAAGGAGGCGCAGCAGTCTATCCAGCCCCTGAAAGCCTCCAAGGATGGAGATTCTACAGCCTGGCAGGACAACATGCTCAAATGCCTCCTATCTTCATCATGAACAATTCCTCCTCCCGGTTTATTCAGCCAGAACCTCCCCACGCCAATTTATGACCACTGTCTTGTCTCTCTTCTGCCACGCACGTCAACAAAAAGCCTGGCCCTGTTTTGTCAGTAACCTCCTCAAGGCTGCTATGAGTCTGTTGGCCCATTACCTTGGGCTTTCAGAAGTAAACATGTGAAGCCTTTAAAAGATCACTAGACCTAATTCCTAAAGTTAGAATGCACTAGAACTGCAGTTAGCTTTCCCAGTGTATTTCCTTCAAGACTTCACTAGCTTCCATATTTTAGAGATACCTACAAGTTTAATACATGCTTGCATAAGAACTAAACATTAAAGAACACAAAATACCATGCTGCAGCTAAAAACAAATTTGGCTATGAAGTCAAGTTAAAACTTACACTGCAATGAGGTTTTATTGAGGAATTGCTATTCGGTAAATAACTGTAGAAACTGCAGAACTGTTCTCTGAATAGTCTCAATGGCTTTTGTATCCCCATAACGTCAAAAAAAAAAAGCCTAATGGCTGAACTCTAAAATGTGATTGGTTTTGAAGAGCTCCCAACAATTTCAAGTTCCTGGAGAAAGGAGAACAGAGAGAAAAAAGTTAATTTGGGGCAGTTTGAAAAATCTGGTTCTTCCTTCCTCTTACCCCCAATAAATGCCTGTATTAATTAAATAAAGCAAGTTTATTTTATTTTAACTACTGGGCAAGTTAAGTCCTGGGGAAGGAGAGGAGGGAAGGGGGGGGCAGGAACACCCAACAAAATGCAGGCCTACAATGCTGTAGAAAAGTTACTGTATTATTTCCCAAAATGCTTATTCCACTTCATTCCTCTATATTGGAAGGACTTCCATCACTTTAGTTTGTTGTAACATAATGAATATATACAGACTTAGTCTATACCTGCAAACTCAGACTGTACAAGAACTTAATTTATTGGAATTAAGAATCTAAGTTTATAAAGCCACAATTTGCTAGGTTTTGTAAGTTCACATCCAAAGAAACTCAAACTCTTCCCTATAAACTCTTTAGGAAGAAATAAAAGCACTTTTTTCCTGCCCAGAGAATATACTGCAAATAATTCTTCACTTCTCTAATTATGAAAGTATACACTATAAGTACTAATAGTTTCTCATGTTCAGCAGCTGTGCTTCCACTGGAAAACAAGGAAACACATGTTTTACTGCATGTGTTAATTAGCACACATTTAAGAAATAAAGCAAAGCTAGGAAGAAACCAGTATTTTTAACTTAATACTAATTTTAAGTGTGTAGAGACACTCAAACATTACCACAAGTATCAGTTCTCACTGTTTATTAAAATATTACTCCATAGTTATACAAAATATATTTCATATTTTCCAGAAGAAAAAACAGAACAACTGATAAAAAATTCTACTAGTTGTTAGTTAAAAATATCAACTGAATATTCAGGATTTTCTCATCATCAAAACTGTGCTTATTCTTGGTCTGTACACATAGTGTAATTCTGAAAAAAAAAAAGTTAAAAAAAATACAGGAACCTCTTCTCTTCCTGAGGGTATCTAACAAAAGATCCTCTTATCCAGCATCAGGAAGTAATAACTTTACACACATCATTACACATTTATCCTCAATAGTATGCCATATTCACACACACAGATACTTATTGATCATCCTCTTTGTCATTCCTATTTTTGAAATTCAGTGTTCTTTGGCCTCTTTCAGGGTCTTGCATTCGGAGGATTCGAATACGGGAACTCATAGGCAGAGAACTAAAAATAAAGTATGCATCATTTAAACAGTGTTTCTTCTCCATAAATTTTAGTATTTCCATTTGATTCTTTCCATTACATATTTTCCTTTAAATAACTCCATCTTTTTTCTTTGACAGTTTTAAAAAACAGTAACATGGGGCGAAGTTCTGGCTTCACTGAACTGATACTGAAGCCAAACTTCAGTAAAAGCAGGAGGTAAAGACAATGACTGATTTCAATCATGTGATTTCTAACAATTAGACTACCTTAATTATAGAAAAGGTACTTTTAAGAGAAACTCCAAACGAAATAATGATCGAAGGTGGTTCATATCTGCCCTACAGATCCTGAAGTGGCACTTTATACATGTATAATCACGCACATCATACTAAGAATTAGAAAAGTTACTAAACAGACATTTATATGGGTTTCTCCACCCATTATCCTAAATGTATTTTTTCTGAAGGTGCCTCCATGCTTTTGTTAAATTAACTGTTAGCTGAACATGGAACGTAACAAAATAGAACAAAACCAAGCTGCACTTGAATTATTAAACTTTTAAACAGTAACCATACAGAAAATTCCTGTATGTTTATTGAACATAGTTTCAGAAATTCCCCCCAAAGCATTTCCACTTAAATAACAACAGAATATTATTATTCTAATTTTTATAGATTTTGGTAAGGGAATACAATTAAGGGTAAGTCAACTTCATTTTGAGGACTGCTTAATAATCCTCCACAGCCTTCACTGATTACATTTGGCTGCAAGAAGAGTTGGCTGCATAAGGTTAGACAGCGACTGTCCCCTTAAGTTGGGCATGGCTTTACCAGGGACTTATATGACATAGGTTTTTAAAGAATTTTGGGCTACTAGATCAAAAAAGAAAACAAGGAATGAGTTATCAGTTTCTAGAACAGTGATACTAAAAGATCAACTCAAATGACAAACTTCTTGAAAGTACTGTAGTATTGATAGGAAAAATGCAAAGTTCTCTCAATTTTGGGAGGAGAGAGGGAGATACAGGGCTAAAAGCTACCAGGAGCCTACTTTACACAATAAAACATTTCAAAAAGCTGTTCTACTTAAGATAAACTGATTCAAGTCCCACTGAACTACCATATTAAGAGACATTACATAAGGAAGAGTGAAAAACCTATTAAGTGCCCAGACCCATCAGCAATGAACTGCTTAATTGTTGATGTGCTACTGCTACAAACAGCAAAATTTCTTTCTCCTCATATTTACTCTTTTCAAGTTATACTCCTTGCAATAGAACTTCCTTGTAATTCTTGTACCAGGAAATATAACACAACGTTATTACCTCATGCTTTGTGGGGTGAGCAAAATGAACTGCCGATGATGCTGAGAGTCAGCCACCTTAAGAATCATATCCATTGCAATTCTTCTGTTAACCATGTCCTAAAGACAAAAGATTCATCAGGTAGTGATACTGACTGCGTACTTCACTGGCCTATTATTGCACAAATTAGGACAAATGCTTAAGAATAAATTCATTAGAAAAATATCTTAATAGAAAAACCTACCGGAATTAATTCATATACAGTAAAGCTTAGCCAAAGAAAAGTCTAATAAAAACTAAGCTGGAGACACATTAGGGTTAAATTCTAAAAGCTACAAACTGTAGTCTGGGAAATTCTTACACTCCACTTTTTAGAATACATGCACAATAGAAAGCTTCTATCGGAACAATCACACACTCCTACTCACCATGTTTTTCTATCAGCTTTAATATACACTTAGTACTTCTTACTTTATTGGGATGCTGAGATGAACCGTATTTTAGTAGAATAATGTTTCCTATAAAATCCTGCCTCAAAATTACCTGAAAGGATTTAAGGGCTGCATGAAACCTAAGATATTATGTGCTTGTTTTTATTATGATTATTATTGTTGTTATTATTATAATTACTATTTTGAACACAACCTTACATATTAGGCTTACTGAAAAAGACGTGTAATGGGAAGCTATTATTAGCAGGGGTTAAACAAAGCTCTGCTTCTATACATTGTTATACATGAAACTAGGTATCTCCCTTGCAAATACGGTGATGGAGTTCTCTTGTGGGTCTCCAGGATTACACCAAAAGTAACTACAGAACGTGGAGACAGTAAGGGTGCTCTTGCTGGCACAGCAGCGGAAAGACAAATTGTGTAGAATTATTTACGGAATAGATGACATGGAAGTTCTCTGCAGGGCCTACAGTTCTGAGTATCCACCCTTTTCTGGACAGATGGATAACCTTCTGCACAACTAACTTGTAAAAGAGGACCTAAGCTTTGGAAGTTGGCTGAAAAGTGACTGCTTGACCATCTTAGATGCATACTTTCCTTTCTGAAATTCCTTATGTACAAAGTATATTGGGTTTTTTTTCCCCTCTAATTCTGTGATTCCCGTATTTTAAAAAATGGTTAATTGTCTATCCAGGGGAGCTGTACACAAGATGAAGTTTATCAGATTTAGCTGACATTAGTATTTTACTGTTCATTATTCTGCATTTCAGCATCTTGGAAAGATGCTACTAGGTGAAGTATAAAACAAGTTTCTGAGTAGCAACAGTGAACTCAATTGCTACACTTGCTCTGAAAAAAGCCACATTGATGTTAAAATTGGTAGTAGTCACAGCGCATGCTAAGCCCAGAACTGTCACAGCAATATGCAGATGCAACTTGTGACAAACAAGAACAACTGCTTGGGAAACTAATAAGAGGTTATATTTTATGATTTTTGCGCTGAACTAAGGTTTAAGCACATAAAGTAACAGAGATGCTCATAGCTCTGGGCACCAACTTCAGAAACAGAATAAGCTTCAGAAGTGACTAAGCAAAGTGAACAAGATCCCTAAACAAGTTTTGTTTTGGGGAATTTGGTTTTTGGTTTTGGGTTTTTTTAATTTATTATTTACAGTTAACTATAGTGTTTTAAAAATCTAACCAAATACAAATAACAACCCAACTATTTCACTAATTTATACAAATCAGAATGGCAAATGTAGTTTAAGTTTAAACTATACCATGTAGACATCAAATTCATCCAAGCATCTGAAAGGAGATTCAGTAATGGACCACAGAGAAAGAATGAAACAAACTGTTGAGAAGGAACGTTCACCTCCTGATAAGGATCTCACATCATTAAGGGCAGCGTTGTCTTCCTCTCGAGGCTGAACCTTGAAATAAAAATATTAGAGCAACTTTTAAACCTGAGAAGGAGACTTACTATCATAATTTTAACAGCAAACGCATTACACATGAACAGAGAGAGATCACTTGAGAACAATTTTCTGCACTTCACTGGCACTGCCATTCTGGAATGGGATGTCTCCTAATCATTTCATAACACGTTTCTAGGATCACTGCAACTTTATCCACCACAGTAAAATACATGGAACAGATTGAATGACTCTGTCAGTGTTTTCTTATTCAATTCTCTATTTTCAATAGCTATTAAACAATGTTTAATAAATGTCAACCAGTGTAGTTCTATTACAGTAAAAGCCAGTGGTTACCAGCTACAATAGAAAAGCAGGTGATTGATTTACAGCAGGAGTTTAAAGGAGGAACAGTTTCTTTACCGGAATACATGAAACATTGTGAACAGTCCTTTGGTTCCATTGATTACGATGACACCTTGTGGCACTCCCCCTTTTAGACTAAACTTAAGAATTTTCTTGTCCTGTTAACTACATTACCTTTACCAAGCTAAGCAAGAAAATAAGAATTATTTTGGAGTAAGGTCTTTTGGTGGAGTTATTTGAGGGGTTGTTTTCTTTTTTTTTTTTTTTTTATTTACCTTCCTTAACTAAATATAGATCTCTTGCATGAGAAACATGAAACATCAGCTACAAAAAAAAAAAGTATTCTGATAAAGCCAGGTAATGACTTGACATTTTATGGACTGAGTTTGAGTTCTTCGGATACATATCCTTCACCTGTTTAATCAGGACTGTGTCAACACGTATTTATGTTGTCACTACACATTTTCCCCCTCAATTCCAAAAACTGAAGTCTCCCACAGAAACAAAAGTAAAATACCCCTATGACTAAAACTTTTTGGGAGGTATGTTAAAAGATATGAATTTACAGAATACACAGAAAAAAACATAATATTGAAGCTTTCAGCCATTAAAAGTTGTTTAAACAACAACTAAAGTCATTACACAATCACACAAATAAAGGCAAGCTTCCTATCAATTAAATAGGAATGAGTAATTTTGAAAGACTGACTAGGATGACTCGCTAGTGAATTCTTATCCTTAGCATAAGACGACAGTGCAAATTTATTCCATGTAATCTAGCAACCTGCCCATATAAAATGACAATACGGCTTTTGTTCTAACTAAGCACCATGCAGCTGCTCGCTTATCCCCCCCTACCCCACCAGGTGGGATGGGGGAGAGAATCAGAAAAAAACTCATGGGTTAAGATAAAAATAGTTTAATAGGACAGCAAAGGAAGAGGAAATAATAATAATACTACTGATAAAGGAATATACAAAAACAAGTGATGCAACAATTGCTCACCACCTGGTGATCAATAGCCCGTCCCCAAGCAGCAATTCCTACCCCTGGCCAACTCCAGTTTTATATACTGAGCATGACATTATATGGTATGGAATATAACCGAATTTAATCTGGCAAGGGACATCAAGGGCAATAAAAAGGGCTTTTTCAAATACATTGGTACGAAACGGAAGACTAGGGAAAACATGGGCCCTCTGCTGAATGAGGTAGGTGCCCTGCTCACGAAGGATGCAGAGAAGGCAGAGTTACTGAATGCCTTCTTTGCTTCAGTCTTTACTGCCAAGGCTGGCCCGCAGGAATCCCAGACCCTGGAGGTAAGAGAGGAAGCCTGCAGAAAGGATGGCCTTCCTTTGGTCAAGGAGGGTCGGGTTAGAGATCAGTTGGGCAAACTGGACACCCACAAATCCATGGGCCCTGATGGGATGCACCTGTGTGTGCTGAGGGAGCTGGCAGATGTCATTGCCAAGCCACTCTGCATCATCTTTGAAAAATCATGGAGAATGGGAGAGGTGCCTGAGGACTAGAGGAAAGCCAATGTCACTCCAGTCTTCAAGAAGGGCAAGAAGGAGGACCCAGGAAACTACAGGCCAGTCAGCCTCACCTCCATCCCTGGCAAGATGATGGAGCAACTCATTCTGGAGGCCATCTCCAAGCATGTAGAAGAAAAGAAGCTGATCAGGAGTAGTCAGCATGGATTCACCAAGGGAAAATCATGCTTGACCAATCTGATAGCCTTCTATGATGGCATGACTGGCTGGTTGGATGAGGGGAGAGTGGTGGATATTGTCTACCTTGACTTCAGCAAGACTTTGACACTGTTTCCCACAATATCCTCACAGATAAGCTCAGGAAGTGTGGGCTAGACAAGCGGACGGTGAGATGGATTGAGAACTGGCTGAATGGCAGAGCTCAGAGGGTTGTGATCAGCGGTGCAGTCTAGTTGGAGGCCTGTAGCTAGTGATGTCCCCCAGGGGTCAGTACTGGGGCCAGTCTTGTTCAATTTATTCATCAATGACCTGGATGGAGGGACAGAGCGTACGCTCAGCAAGTTTGCTGACGACACGAAACTGGGAGGAGTGGCTGATACACCAGAAGGCTGTGCTGCCATTCAGCGAGACCTGGACAGGCTGGAGCGTTGGGCAGAGAGGAACCTCATGAGGTTCAATGCAGGCAAGTGTAGGGTCCTGCACCTGGGAAGGAACAACCCCATGCACCGGTATAGGTTGGGGGTTGACCTCCTGGAAAGCAGCAGAGGTCCCTTCCAACCCCTACCATTCTGTGACCCTGTGATTCTGTAATATCCCTTTGGCCAGTCTGGGTCAGCTGTCCTGGCTGTGCCCCCTCCCAGCCTCTTGTGCACCCCCTCACTGGCAGAGCATGGGAAGCTGAAAAGTCCTTGACTTAGCATAAGCATTACAAGTACTTAGCAACAACTAAAAACATCAGTGTGTTATCAACATTATTCTCATACTAATTCCAACACATAGCACTATACCAGCTACTAGGAAGAAAATTAACTCTATCCCAGCCGAAACCAGGACACTTGTTTCAACAACATCCTACAATTTAGCATATCACATTTTGGAGAGGGGAGAACAATTTATTCTATCCTTTGCATGTTCTAGCAGCTGATAGTAAAAAAAGAAATAATTACATATTATGATAATTGAAATAAAATAACTTACTGTTATTGAAAGTGTCTCATTCTTGTGATCAAAAAGTATTTTTCCAGAGCAAGCTCGAATACGTAACAAATGGTTAAAGTAGAGTTTGCATCGTAAAGAAAGGCGCCTTAAATCAGTTAAATCAAGCAAACAAACATTAGGTCAGTAAGTTTCAAAATACATGAAAAATTGACAACAGATTTTTATCAACAGCTCTATTTTATAATCTTAATATTTAAACCCTGCTCCATTAATAACATTTTCCTAAATCAATTACGTTCTTAAGCAGTTGACATTCAGTACTGGACATATTGGAGAGAAT
This sequence comes from Phoenicopterus ruber ruber, assembly GCA_009819775.1. Classification (NCBI taxonomy): domain Eukaryota; kingdom Metazoa; phylum Chordata; class Aves; order Phoenicopteriformes; family Phoenicopteridae; genus Phoenicopterus; species Phoenicopterus ruber. The sequence continues at coordinate 115,965,039 of CM020217.1, forward strand.
CACTGACACAAAGTAAAAAAGTAAGAAATCTGGAAGTACAGGCTTTGTATTTTCTAGAAGTCTGTTTCAATAGACTGGAAGCTTTTTACACCCTTCTTCCTCAACTTCAACAGAAAATGACCAAATTCCACTTCTTCCCTATCCATTATTAGTACTGCACAGTAAGGACAGTAAAGAATTCACACAGACTCTACTAGACTCCAGGAATTAAACAGTGTTGAATATTAATTCCACCTCCCCTTCCTCCCCAATTCTAGCATATAATTCCAGAATAGATAATACATCACAGTTCCTTCAAGAGAGAACTATGGTTCTTTAACACATCTTAGAGGGGGTTTTACACTCAAGTTTGGGCACCAGGAACAAGACTCAGTTTGACATATACAGGCACCCAAAGGCAAGCATCAGATTCTGCAGGTAAATCTTACCCACTAGTATTTCTAGACTCCACCTGCAAAAGCTGGGATTCTTCTGATCATTACTGTCTGTCAGGAGCATACTGGCACCCCCTCCAAATGCCAGATCAAAAAGTACAAAAAGCAGAGCCAGAAATATCCCTCAAATTCTGCTGAAGGGAATAAAGCATAAAGGACTGCACTGGAAAACAGACCATCAGTCCTTTTGAAGGAAGGCCACCACAAAATCTTCATTGATAGGTACAGGATACTAAGTGATTGAAGCAAGAAAGAACGGGTACACTCCCAATACGGACACTCCATGAGAGAGGAAGCTATCAAATTGCAGAATCTGAATAAAGATCTTGACATTTTTTCAGCACAGGGCAGAGAAAAAGTGTTTGGCCCACAATGAAATTATGTGAGCACAGCACCACTCATTTTACTAGATGAAAGTGAGTGACAATCCAGATGATATCTGTGCTAGCCTGTTGCTGATATGTTACTGACCAAACCAGCACTGAATCACAGAAACAGAACTGCCTTGGATTAAGTCAGCATAGTCGAGGCCTTTGGTGTGAAGCAAAATAGAGCCTCCACTGATCGTGATGTTTTTCCAGCTGTCAGTCCAGGCTACCTCTAAACTGTCAGGCATGATAGTATTGGATCTGGGAACAAGAATAGGTTAGGAAGATCGCTGTGAATACAGCCTTAAAGATACACATTCTCACAGGTCTGCTCTATAATTTTCACCCTGGAATATGGGCACATACTTACATCTACATATTAGTTTATCTGAAACCTGAAATTACAGTAAACTAACTCACCTTACGAAGTACGAATATATTTTGAATCTCTGTGTCATTATTTCTTCCAGCAGCCTAATAAATTTCTTTAAATTCTTTACTTTATTGTTTGCATCCTCATATCTTTCCTTCGCATCATGAAATTGCCTGTTTTAATTAACAGAAAGTTTAGGATCAACATGCATTACATTAAACCCAAGCTACTGTTGTAAATGCTGAAAATCAATTTGATTATCAAAACTTTCTTGTGAGGATCTACGTTAAAGCTAAAAGCATTTGATCAGTCAAGTAAGACACTATTCACAAATGACAAGTGGTCAAAAATTAAATTTTACTTCTATTTTTAACTCTTTTGAAAGGAAACTCTTATACCAAGAAGAATGAATGACTGGGATCCCCATGCTCAAGAATATCCGAGGTGAGTGATTCCTTGAAATACACTGCCGTCAAAACCCTCAAGTAATTGCCTAACTTCTGCGTTAGTTATTCAAGCTAGAAGTATGCTTAATGCTCACTGCATGCCAGAACAATGGCAGGTTACGTTCGCACCACATAGTCATAATTGGGATACCTCTAAATACTAAGAGGTTATCTGATTACTGGTAATGTCATATATATAGTACAGACACTGTCTAAAAGCCTGTTCAGTACTGGCGGTTCAGCACAGCATGTTTCCATACCTTCATACATGGTTTAAGTACTAAAAACACATATAAATGCATTGTGAGTCAATAAGAAACACTCCTCTTTACCCTATCTTTTCCATCTTACCTGAACTACTTCAGAGATTAAACATGACTTACTGTATTATTTCTTCTCTGTTTCCATGGCGATCATTTTCCAAATTTATACTCTCTCTCAAGCGATTCATTTCTGCATCAAGACTCTTAACAGTTCTGCTGACCTCTATGCGCTCTGGGTAGATTTGCCTAGCTTGTGCAGTTTTTTCCTAAAGTAATGTATGAAACTCAATTAATTGTTACATTTTTAAACAATCTGTTTAGTCTTCACAACAGATATTCTGTGCTATGGAAAAACAAGGTCTCCAAGCAAGTGCAATGTTTTTGTATCGTTCTTTGTGTACTTATCACAGCAAACCTAGTTATCATTAACAATTTTACTAACAACATTTATAGGTAGGTAGTTATTTCAATGCTAACTACTGTATACATCTGAGATCTTTAATATGTTCACAGTTATTTAGCTAACACAGATAAATAAGGAACCAAATTAACCATATTTAAATAGGACAGTCTTCCAAAAGTCTTTGCGGATGTGATTTCAGAGTTAGTTAATAAAGCTTGATTACATAAGTCTTCAAAAGATCAGGTATGAGGTCTGTACAAGGAAAAACCTAGCATCCAAAAAACCAAAACAGTATTATTCAATTTAACCTAACATGAATTTTAAGGTTGAGTCATTTTAATCTTTTCATTGCAAAATACAGAAGAAGAGAGTCCTAGATGGATAACCCCTAACTTATCTGTCAAGACAGAAATGGTGCTCTGCCAGACAAAAAGAGGCCTCGATTCATTTATACAAAATTACTTTTACTTGATTTAGATACAGTCAGCTTCAGACATAGCTGAGAGAATACTCAGTGTAGCTGAGTATTAATATGGTCTGTATGTTGTACAAGTGGAATGAGTTATTATTAAATATTAGAAGGATCATGAACATCTGACTTCAATAATGAAAAAAAACCCCACACCTACCTCTAATTCTTTTTCTTTGGCAGCTAGTAATTCTTTATGTCTTTTTATGCAAGCCAAGTGTTCTTTCTGTTTGTCTTCATAGTGCTGCAAACGGCGCTTACTGTTTTCCACTTCTGAGTCAGCTTGGTTTAATTCATCCTGTTTGGAATAAATCAAGATGTGGTAAGTGAGCTGTTTGGGGTAGATTCCTAAGCATCTCTCTCTGTTTACTTACTTATCACAGATAATTACATTGGTTTTAACACCATCTAATTTATTTTGCTTTCAATAAGACTATTCCTTCTAAAGTCCAGGTGCTTTAACCGCAACTTATCAGAAAGTCTATACTCAATTCTGACAAGGACATAATAAATGCTTGTAATGTTTTTAGGAATCATATCTTGAAGGGATGTTTTAATCTTTGGAAAAAAGCTATCCTTTCTCCTAAACCTCCAAAAACTACATTTATTTTGTACACTACATTCTAGCCAGAACTTCTGATGGCAGTGAAAATTCAGTGTCCTGCTATACCTATAATATGATGTAGACTATAGCAACTTCTATACTACATAAGTATTGACAAAGTTGAAGTGATATCATATCTTTCCAGAGAAACAAAGAGGTATAAAGAATGACATAAATTAGAAACCAATTTTCTTCCTCATCCCTGTCAAGGATGGCTTATCTTAAAAAAAACAAAAATAAAACACAACCCCAAACCAAGCAAAAACAACACAAAAACCCACCCCAAAAAAATAAAACCAAAATAACAAACAAGAAAACCAACCATCACCAACAATAATGGATGCTCTTACCTTTTGCTAATCCTGCCTTAAAGCCACAACTTGCTATATGTCAACAGTTCATTAAACTGTAGAACACATACCAGTCCATCCAATATAAAATCCTTTCAGGAACTTAAGAGTTGCCCTCTATTGTGCTTAGTTCTCTTAACTAGTAATAATGTTCTAATATTCTGAATAAATCTATTTTCTTTCCTTACACAGTGGTTCTTTTCAAATAGAACATATCTTCAGAATTTCCATATTAGATACATTATAACAAATATTAATCAGTTGTTTTCCTTACTTGTTTCCTTCCTCTTTATGTTTGCTCTTGTTTTTTTTTAATTTAGGCTCACTACATAGCAATATACAATTTACAATATACAATACATATAAGAGATTCCTATAGTGATCTTTCTAAGTTTTTCCTCATTCCATCCTTCTACAAGTTTACAAGACTGTAAACACGCTGGACTCTTATTTCCAGTTTCCATTTTCAAATGATTAATAATTCTTGGCAACATGAGATTGCCTTCCATTTGCCAATATCAAATTTTATGTGTCACCACTCTGCTACTTATCTTGAGTCTTGCTACTTCTCTGCAATTTCCAGGTATCTTCTGTAGTCTTGAATAATTAAAACTGTGTATTGGTACCTTCTGTGATTATGCAACTTTACAGAATAATAACCATTTCATATAGAACTTCAAATGTTATTTTGAAAATTGACCAGTTATGAACACTCTTAGCCAGGCCTTATCAGAAACAAACAAATAAGCCCAAACAATAACTGTGATGCACTAAAAAGGAAAGTCAAAGAAACTATTTTTCCTCCCTTTCAGTCTATGACTAAAAATACCTGGAAACAAAGTCTCTTTAAACATAAAACATGATAGTAACTACACATAATCAACATCATCTTCAAAATATTGCCAAGCTTATGTCTTGACATGCTGTAGATTGAATGCTCGATTTCCATTTTCATAGGTAGACCTTAAATGTATGAGGAAGAAGCATACTCTTTTCTCCTGCCTCCTTTTAACCTCATTCCCATTGCCACACAAAAGGAACAAATTAAAAATACAATACGTAATTATTGCTACCTTAATTGGACCAGCAATTTCTTCTACTTGATGAATTTTTTCTTTCATTTCTTCAAATTTTTTTTCAGCTACCTGGAGAGTATTTTTCAGCTCTTCCATTTTTTTGCTTTGTTGCTGCATGTCTTTTTTTACAGATTCCATCTTACCCTTATTTTCTTCAGCTTCATCTTCCTGTCAAAATATATTAAAATGAAGAATAATAAAAGGAGACATACATTTGCAAGTTACTGTACAAGATTTTTATTATCGCTATCAGGGTACAAAATTACATGCAATACTCCACAATTCTAATAAGAATACAAACAGCTCAATGCAGTTGTCACTAAAGCCCACAAGAAGAGACTAATGGATCTTGTGAGAGATCACTAAACCAAACTGCAAAAGAAAAATCGGAATCTTCTAATTATCTGACTGAAAATTAAAGGGGATTTTATTTGGGAGTTGTGATGAAAAGACTAAAGGGGCTAGGATTTTGTGAAGACTTAGCCATGCTAATATTTTACTACAGTAATTTTTTAAACAAAAGAACAAGGTAACTTCCCTCTGGATCTGTGACAGAGTATACACATTCAGTGTACAAAGGAATACAGGGAAGAGTAAGTGCATCGTTCACTGTTCCCTAGTCAATTATACCACTCCTAATGAATTATCATCATACACACTTTCTGATTTGATAAGGCAAATATTCCAAAACGTGGGAAAAATATGTAAGTGAAACCTTGTATTGCTAAGATTCTTTTTCACAATCAGACAATTGTGAAATCAAGGTAGCAATGGAAGACAAATACCAAGTGAAAGAACAGCAATTAATACATAGTAGTGGTCAGAAAGTGCAGAAAACAGGAAAACGACAAAAAATGTAGGAAAGGAATAAGGAGAAGCAAATATATAAATCTACCAGTTGCATAAGACCATTACCAGAAGCAACAGTAAAAATTTTGATGTTCAAAACGCAAGTGTCCAAACAGGAAGATATTCTCCTACAAAGAGGTAACAGAGTATTTTTCCATCTCACCAAAAGGATAAAGAATAAACTGTTTTTTTAAACCAACAGAACTAGATTACCTGGAAAAAAGAAATCCTACAAGACCTTACAGAATCTGTACTGATCCCTTACTTTTTGAGTAAATTTGAAATGTTTATTTACATGCTGCATGTGTGCACACACTGAAAGACAGACTACTGAAGAAGTATGAGTTTGTGCCAACATCAGAAGTGACAAAAAAAAAATCTGGGTAACTTAGCCTCTCGCTGATCCTTGATAAAATAGTCGGAAAACTGGCATGGATTTTAACTGAAACAACTGTAGTCAGGATTATTATTAACATCTATCAGCATGATTCTCAAAATTTAAAATCTCTGCCATCCATACATTAGCTTATTACAGAGTAACAGTTGAAATTCATGGCCCATCATACAAATCACAATAGATTATCAAACATTTTTTTTCTGTTCTTAAACTACTATGCGTACATTTTAAGAACACATGAATAAGAACTTTGAAGAAACCGTCATACGACCATGATGCTTCCCTAGGGCGATATACGAACTTCAAAACTTCTGCATGGTGACGCTACAGCAAAGCACGAAACTGTGGGTTCAGGGCAGAGCGGCAGTGCTGTGACATTAATTATGCTCCCGAGTGGCCTTTACCTATGCTTTGATGGTGCCACTTCTGACCTCCAAAATCTACATCTACAGTACTGCTTTTCCCTAACCGGAGTTTTACAGCACTGCAGGTCTAGAATAAGGAAAGAAAATGCATGGAATATCCCTTTACAACAGCACCTTGCCTTCCATAAACCTGCAGAGCTTTTGGTTTGAAAAAGGGCAGAAATAAGAGAAAAGAAAAAAAAAAAAGAAAAAACAACCAACCGAACAAAAACTCACCAAAAATAAATAAAATGCCATTACAGAATGTCTACAATTCTGGCAAAGTGTTACATTCTTCACTATTTATCCAACTTGTACACTAGTTGAAAATCTACAGTATTTGCTTATTTCAAAACACTGTCAATATTAAAAGACATTATTTCATATCCTTATTAGACAGAATTTGATAATCTGTTCTTACTAATGTACAGATGTCCAGTGACTGGTCTTCTTCCACATTTTCAAGATCTGCTATTTCTGCATTTGTTGTTCTTATTTTTATCTGAAAAGAAAAAGAAAATAAATATTCTTAAGCTTCCCTAAAGATGAAAGTTCAGATCTGTTCATTTAAGTCAACACAGAAAGCAAGATATTTGGTCTTTTCATTACATTATTGCATACAAAAGACAGAATTCTTTCCACTTACCTATGCAATCCATTTTTATAAGATACAACATGTTCTGAAAGTCATATGCACTTTAAACCACAGAATCATAGAATAGTTTGGGTTGGAAGGGACCTTTAAAGGTCATCTAGTCCAACCCCCCTGCAATGAGCAGGGACATCCTCAACTAGATCAGGTTGCCCAGAGCCCCGTCCAGCCTGACCTTGGATGTTTCCCAGGGATGGGGCTTCTGCCACCTCTCTGGGCAACCTGTGCCAGTGTTTCACCACCCTCATTGTGAAAAACTTCTTTCTGATTTCCAGCCTATATCTCCCCTCCTTTAGTTTAAAACCATTACCCCTTGTCCTATCGCAACAGGCCCTGCTAAAAAGTTTTTCCCCATCTTTCCTGTAAGCCCCCTTTAAGTACTGAAAGGCTGCAATAAGGTCTTCCTGGAGCCTTCTCTTCTCCAGGCTGAACAAGCCCAACTCTCTCAGCCTGTCTTCATAGGAGAGGTGCTCCAGCCCTCTGATCATTTTTGTCCAGTCCCCTGGACTCACTCCAGCAGGTCCATGTCTTTCCTGTGCTGAGGGCCCCAGAGCTGGACGCAGGACTCCAGGTGAGGTCTCACCAGAGCGGAGCAGAGGGGCAGAATCCCCTCCCTCGACCTGCTGGCCACGCTGCTTTGGATGCAGCCCAGGATACTGTTGGCCTTCTGGGCTGCGAGTGCACATTGCCGGCTCATGTCCAGCTTTTCATCCACCAGCAACCCCAAGTCCTTCTCAGCAGGGCTGTTCTCGATCCCTACATCCCCCAGCCTATATTGATACCAGGGGTTGCCTCGACTCAGGTGCAGGACCCTGCACTTGGCCCTGTTGAACCTCATGAGGCTCGCCCAGGCACACCTCTCGAGCTTAAGTAGTTACTGCATTTCCATTCAACATGACAACTGAATAAAATATATTTTATTTTTCCTTCAAATATCTATCTTCAGCAATTTGAGTCCACGTGCCAGGTTTTTTGCTGATTCTTATTTGTAATTTACTGAATATAACTTTATATAGTATGTATAATCTTACACTGCCTAACTGTAACATCATTGGCCACCACAAATATATATCCTACCTAGAAGTACTGGAAAACAAAGAAAGACGACTAATAGTTGTAAAATGGTTTATAAAGAAATTAAAATTAAGAAAACTTAAAGGTGAAATATTCAGCATATTAAAATGGGTTAAGAATATAAATGAAGAGCATGAAGAGAAACAGGATTCTAGGAATGAAGAAGTAAAGCTCAACAGAAATAAAGGAGGGCAAAGCAAGGAAAATAAACTTACACGAAATATTGCAACAACTTCCTATTTGTGCCAAAAAAGGAAGTAGAAATTTGTGAGATTTAGCACAAGAGGAAAAAAAAATAAAGATACCATACAGAAACAACAGCATATGCTAGGATTGATGTGACCTCTATCATTCTGTCCTAAATGATGAAAGCATACTACTAAAGTAAACATCATGAAAGCAAACAACAAAAGTAAGGATAAACATTAAAAACTATGATCCACTCAAAATATATTGCAGAAATCAAACTGAAATAGGAAAAGACTGACCAGTTTCTAAAAATTAACACTGTACCTATTTTTACCTGTAGTTCTTTTTGGTGTCGTCGATGACCATGAAGATGATCTTCATTCTGCTTAATCTCATTTTCAATGGAATATAAACGTTGCTGACATGCTGTCAACTGTGCCTTTTTGTTTTCAATTTCCTTCTGCAAGTGACTTTATAAAGAAAGTGATATTGAGATATTATATATTACACAGATATTTATTACACACACACACACAGAGAAATACACAAATAAAAATTAAATGCGTGACAAGTTAAAGGGTAAAAATGCACTCTCCTAATAAAAAAAAAATAAATCTGAAGTTTGTTAGGCATTGGATGGTTTTAACGATCAATAAAGAAACACCAAAACTCTACAGCAGAACTCAGTTAGTAACGAGCAGATTGACAGTCCTAGTTCAATGCCTAGCGGACAAACCATTCATGCAATTTGAAGCACCTTTAACCTCTGTTAGCAATTTTTGCAAACGGGGCAAATGTTTGAACAAAACAGTGGTGTTACTTCTAAAAATACTACTGCATCTTGAGGGAAAATAATACTTTGACTAGGACAAAACACTTCCAGTCAGAGAGAAAATACATTAACAGAGATGTAAAAAAAAATATTTTATATAGTCTTATACTTTTCCTTCTACAAAGGAGGTCACGTCCAGAGATTTCTGTAATTAATTCTTTCAGTTTGTGGTATAACTATTTGAAATACAAACAAAGCTATTTTTTATTATTATTTATAGATGGCAAAACCTTGATGTCTTTCATCCCTGCAAAAGAAAGGGGAAGCTTTACTAATATTACTCCTAAAAAAAAAAAAGGAAAAACCTTAATGCAAGTGTTTAATCCAACTTTTGTTATATATGCATGAAATGGACTGATTAAGTCTGATCCCAGAATCAGTGTTTAATAAATTGCATGTACTACTCCAGATGAATGTGTCATTGCTTTAGGCTAAGTTCTCAAGGCAGGGGAAGTGGGAAGACATTTTTCCTTTTAAACTGTCCTACACCATTCCCCCATGGAAATAGTGGTAATTAAATGCCTATAACACTTTGAAAGTTAAGATAATCTTTAAGTGAGGTTCATGATATACTGACATGAACAAAGTACAGTTAACTGACATTTAAAACTTTTGAGTTTACAGAAATAAACATTTAACATTCAATTCAGTCTACACTATCAGCTATTAATATTAAAATTAAAATATTTACTTAACATGTCTGTAATATAATCTGAGCCTGAAAATAAAAGTATTCTATTGTCACCAATTCACTTGGTGACAGTTCAAGTTTTTAAACTTTGAAATATGTTTGGCTTTTTAACCTACCATTTTGAAAGTAATGATAAAAAAAACCAAACTAAAAAATAACAGGGTGGGGGGCAGGGGGGGAAGTCAAGTTTATCAGAGATACCTACCATGAGTGAAGTCAAAAGCTAGAGAAAACACAGATGCAAAGTTTGACACCAGTAGGACTACGTGTGCCAGCGTAACTTTGGTTTGAATAACCAGGCTTCCTTTGCAGTAACTATGGTACCACTGTTCAGGTATTACATTTTTAAAGAAACAGCTTTGACTCCATACTGTTTTTCAGCAAGTGTTAAATAAAAAGGAAGGTTGACATGGATTTCCTGGAATATTCAGTCCAGCAAATCCCTACTTGCTGGGTAAGATTTACATGCCACCAGCTGAAAAATATCTAGGTACAACTCAGGTTTGTACCTGTCACAGAAAGGCATTGAAACAAAGAGATTTTCCAGAATTCTCAGAAAGGAAGTGTAAATCTCAGAAAAAAAAATGGAGAGATTAAAGTGTAGGGTACATGCAAATAGACAAATATGCAATTCCACTATTCATGTCAACAAGTGCACTTTTTACAAATACAACATTACAAGATGCTAACCTTATTTCTGCTTCAACATCTTTGCTTAGGAACTTGGGTCTGACGTAATCGGAAGAGTAGTATCGTCTTTCAAATACTTGATCACCTTCAGCAGTGAAAGCTTCTCTGCAATTTTTTGGGGGCCGATTAAACTGCATTACTTCACGAGCTTTACGGCTATTCTGAAAAATACAATGGCCACATCGTACAAATAGAAAAGCAACCATAATTACAGATACCAATTTAAAACTTCTCTAGAAGTTCTCACAGCAAAATAATTTCAATTCCTAATGAAAAATAAGAAATACAGTAATGAAAGAATGTGAAAAAATCTGTAATGTCAAGAGTCTGCTTTTCTTAGTTGAATAAGACATTTATGTTCTCAAAAACCACCCACTTAGTTTAGCTGCCCGTTTCTTTTATTCTATTACAAATTTATCTAAATTGTAAGTTCCACAGTCTAATCAGTCCCTTATAATTTGCTGGGGGGCGGGCAGGAATCACTAACCAAAAGGTGGCTATGCACAGGTATATTTAACTATCAAAAGTGGAGTACACATACAGGAAACAATCTTCCAAAGCAAGCTGTGAAGTACACCAAACAATATTCAATTAAAGTTTGGGGAAACATGCTGATAAAAAAACACTGCCAGTGCCAGACTAAGTGGTCACAAGTGCCTTTGTCCCAGGCAATCACGTTATCCATTCAGAAGTATCATTTCTTCCACACAATACCCGTTCAACTTCTTTCAGATTCAGTTGAAATTGTTCAGGTAGGGCTCAAAGATAACAACATTATGAAAATCGGTGGTTAGGTAATGCAGAGGGGGAAGAACAAAACTAACATTCCTGCCATGAGAAAAGCCTAGAAAGTTCAGCTATTATGTATCCCATTCAGTAACCACCATGCTTGCTGAACAGTCCATCAGCTCTGCACTAGACAGAGCATGAACTGCCTCTTTTCCAGCAGGAATGTGAGAGGATAAACTGAGACAAGTGGTTTTGGAGAAAAACAAAATCCACAAAAAGTAAGCAGCATTAGTTCTGCTGCTTACAGAATACCCTGCTTTCTTTAAATAAAAATATATACATCTTATTTTTATCTTTGAACATTTTACCTGTAATCTTATCTGCAGGAGCTGGTATCTTCAGTAGTAACAAAAAATCAAAAATCAATTAAGATCAGAAATCATATAATGGCAGAAAACAGTTCATTAACATGTTTTTATGATGACCAAAAGACAGATTCTTATCAAAATAGTTTGTATTCTTAATTCAACGCCAGTTCCTAGTCACCTCATTCAAATCCTACTTAATAACTGATTATTGATTTTTTTTTTTTTTATTTTACCAGACTCTATCCACAACCATGTTTCTTTGCACTCTCTCATCTCAAATGCTTTAACACTGCAGAGTCCAAAGGGGCTCTGGTTGTTGTGGTTGGTGAAAAATAAATTAGGCTGTGAATGCTAACATGTGGCTGATAATTTCACGTAAGAGTGGGTGGTTGAGTATCTGAAAGGGAACTTTTGAACTCTCAAGCGCAAGCCTGCTACAGCTACAACTGGTACCTAGCTACCAGTTGCTAGGTACAACTGGTAACAACCACTATGGGTTGTCAGCTCACTGTGTCGCCCATGATAGAAAATAGCATTTGAGGTGGGATACTGACAGTTTATTGAATGCCAAGAGGGCCTTACCAGGAGCCCTCCAGCAGAAATGTACATTGTGCGTATTGCACTGTAACACTGACAACTGATGCAGTCGGGGTCTGCTGAGCCATCGGAGTCCTCACCTCTCCTTGGGGGGGGGTGGGATAAAAATTAAAAAGAAAAAAAACACCAAACAAAATCACACAACTTCCTCTACCTCTTTTGTCCATTACAGACACTATCAGTGAAGGTATCATATACGCTCCATACAAAGAGAAAACCCTTTTCTTTAAAGACCAATAGGGAGCACAGAGCCTTACTTTAATCAGCAGGATTGTTTCTATACCCCTCACATCGATCAAACAATTGGCAACCACTGCATGATCTATTTCCAATGCTGTGAGAACCGATGGGAATTCTGGATGATGAACTGCTCTGAAGAAAAGACGACAAAAACACCATTCATAAAGCTCACATGAGATTCTTAAAAAAAATAGTTCTTTTCAACTAGTAATAATATGAACGATCAAGGCTAAGCAATAAAATTCAACACATAACTTACCTGTGTCTAACGTCATAAACTTCACTCCGAAATTTATTTACAATTATTTGAGGTCTAAATCCATGCGGATAATATTCTGACATCAGTAGCTGAAGAGCTCTTTCATCACTATGATTATCACAGCAAAATGCCTGAACTAGGCTCTTTAAACAAGATTCAACAGCCAAGGTCAGTTCAGCATCTTTTGGATGAAGAAAAGCACCTAAATAAACATAAGAGACAAGGCTTTAGGAGCCGTGTTCCGTAACAAAACATCCAGTAACACATTTTTGCCACTCAAGGTTTTTGTTTTGTTGTGTTATGGGTTTAAGAGTCTAAAATAAACCTTTCTTACAAGAAGGAAAAAAAAATAAATTAAGAAGTTAACTAAAAGATAAAAAGCTCCATAACAGACAAGCTACCCTGAGAACACAGACATAATTTCTCTTTCTATAGAGATAGCTATACATATTTGGAGCCCTACGTTTTCTTCCAAGGTCCTTGACAGGTCACAGCTAACTTCCATTAAGGTAGCAATTTTATGGCAGCTCAGCAGAATTATATCAAGGCAAAGATTGCTTATCAACAATTTAATGCTTTAAGAGTGAAGGCAGAGGAACAACTATGCTACGAGTTAAACAAACATGAAGATTTCCATTATATCGCCTGTCTTCAGTAGTACGTGCGTTTGCACGTTCCTACCTGCAGCAAATACCAAGTACTTAAGTACTTGGCCTTCACAGTTACATCCAGAATATGCTGAAGCCATTACTCCCAATTCACAAACTGAAAATAGAATCATAGAATCATTTTGGTTGGAAGAGACCTTTAAGATCATCGAGTCCAACCATTAACCTAACACTACCAAGTCCACCACTAAATCATGTCCTTAAGTGCCACATCTACAGTCTTTTAAATACCTCCAGGGATGGTGACTCCACCATCTCCCTGGGCAGCCTGTTCCGATGCCCGACAACCCTTTCAGTGAAGAAATGGTGCCGAATATGCAATCTAAACCTCTCCTAGGGCAACTTGAGGCCATTTTCTCTTGTCCTATCGCCTGTTACTTAGGAGAAGAGACCAACCCCCACCTCTCTACAACCTCCTTGCAGGTAGTTGTAGAGAGCAATAAGGTCTCCCCTCAGCCTCCTTTTCTCCAGACTGAACATCCCCAGTTCCCTCAGATGCTCCTCATAGGACTTGTGCTCTAGACCCTTCACCAGCTTCGTTGCCCTTCTCTGGACACGCTGCAGCACCTCAATGTCTTTCTTGTAGTAAGGGCCCCAAAACTGAACACAGTACTCGAGGTGCGGCCTCACCAGGGCCAAGTACAGGGGGACAATCACCTCCCTACTCCTGCTGGCCACACTATTTCTGATACAAGCCAGGATGCCCTTGGCCTTCTTGGCCACCTGGGCACACTGCTGGCTCATGTTCAGCCGGCTGTCGACCAACACCCCCAGGTCCTTTTCCACCAGGCAGCTTTCCAGCCACTCCCCCCCAAGCCTGTAGCGTTGCCTGGGGTTGGTGTGACCCAGGTGCAGGACCTGGCACTTGGCCTTGTTGAACCTCATACAGTTGACCTCAGCCCATCGATCCAGCCTGTCCAGGTCCCGCTGTAGCGCCTGCCTGCCCTCCAGCAGATCAACACTCCCTCCCAATTTGGTGTCATCTGCAAACTTACTGAGGGTGCACTCGATTCCCTCGTCCAGATCATTGATAAAGATATTAAACAGAACTGGCCTCAATACTGAGCCCTGGGGAACACCACTTGTGACTGGCCACCAACCGGATTTAACTCCATTCACCACAACTCTTTGGCCACCCAGCCAGTTTTTTACCCAGCGCAGAGTACGCCCATCCAAGCCATGGGTAGCCAGTTTCTCCAGGAGGATGCTGTGGGAAACAGTGTCAAAGGCTTTACTAAAGTCCAGGTACACAACATCCACAGCCTTTCCCTCATCCACTAAGCAGGTCACCTTGTAGAAGGAGATCAGGTTGGTTAAGCAGGACCTGCCTTTCATAAACTCATGCTGACTGGGCCCCATCGCCTGGTTGTCCCGTATGTGCTGCACGGTGGCACTCAAGATGACCTGCTCCATAACCTTCCCCAGCACCGAGGTCAGACTGGCAGGCCTGTAGTCCCCCAGATTCTCCTTACGGCCCTTCTTGTAGATGGGTGTCACATTTGCTAACCTCCAGTCAACTGGGACCTCCCCAGTTAGCCAGGACTGCTGATAAATGATGGACAGTGGCTTGGTGAGCACTTTTGCCAGCTCCTTCAGTACCCTTGGGTGGATCCCATCTGGCCCCATAGACTTGTGTGTGTCTAGGTGGCATAGCGGGTCACTGACCATTTTCCCTTGGATTATGGGGGCTTCTTTCTGCTCCCCATCCCCGTCTTCCTGCTCAGGGGGCTGGGTGCCCAGAGAAACAACTTCCCTTGCTGTTAAAGACTGAGGCAAAGGTGGCATTAAGTACCTCAGCCTTTTCCTCATCCTTTGTCACTATGTTTCCCCCTGCATCCAATAAAGGAGGGAGATTCTCCTTTGCCCCCCTTTTATTGCTAATGTATTTGTAGAAACACTTTTTGTTGCCTTTAAAGGCAGTAGCCAGATTAAGTTCTAGCTGGGCTTTGGCCCTTCTAATTTTCTCCCTGCATAACTTCACAACATCCTTGTAGTCCTCCTGAGTTGCCTGCCCCTTCTTCCAAAGGTTATAAACTTTCCTTTTTTTCCCCGAGTTCCAGCCAAACCTCTCTGTTCAGCCAGGCTGGTCTTCTTCCCTGCCGGCTCATCTTTCGTCTCATGGGGACGGCCTGCTCCTGCGCCTTTAAAATTTCCCTCTTGAAGAATGTCCAGCCTGCCTGGACTCCTCTGCCCTTCAGGACTGCCTCCCAAGGGACTCTGCCAACCAGTGTCCTAAACAGGCCAAAGTCTGCCCTCCGAAAGTCCAAGGTGGCAGTTCTGGTGACCCTCCTCCTTACTTCTCTGAGAATCGAAAACTCAGTCATTTTGTGATTGCTGTGCCCAAGACAGCCTCCAACCGTCACATCACCCACAAGTCCTTCTCTGTTCACAAAGAACAGGTCCAACGGGGCACCTTCTCTTGTTGGCTCCCTCATCAGCTGTGTGAGCTGTCACAGCATTCACTGTCAGAGCTTGTCAAAAAACTAATGAAACGAGAGTTTCGAAGAAAATCTCAATTGGTTCTGTCTGAGCTGCTCCATGAAAAACATCTCAAGTTTGACAAGCCCACAAGTCAGCCACCAGGCGTTTTGAACAAAATCTGTCCAGGAGCTGGGCAGTGCTATCCACCAAGGAACCAGCAGCCAAAGCACAGTAGTCTGATGCTTAGAGGGTGTGGGGGAGTCAGAGGGGTGCATTGAAAGTTTACGATTGTAACTACATAAAATACCTTAACAAAAACAGCTGGAAAATGAGGAAAAACAGATGTTAGCTAGTTCATGTGATAAAAAGGACAGAAGCAAAAGATGACCTACCAGGTAAAACCTTTAGTCCAGAAAGTACAGAAGAAAGATATATCTGAAGCTCCTTAAAGAACAAATATTTTTTCTAAAGGATCACTGTTTACATTAGCAGCCATGCAATAAATCCCATGAGGAAACATTCTAAAGATTGCCTTTTTCAGCAGTCGTCTTACCTAAAGGTCCGACAGGTTTGTGTTTAAAGCGCCCTTGCCTATAGGCAGTTTCAACTGCTTCAAGAAATGCTGGTACATGTGGTCCAAATCTTTTCAAGGTATTTGTTTTACTATCTTTCAGCTCTCTCAGCTGTTTGTGCTTGGCATCCAGTCCTTGTTTCACATCACAGTCTTCTCTCCTAAGAGAACAGATTTTTTTTCAGTAGCAACAGCTTATGAAGCCTAAAGTCTCAAGTACTTTTATTAGTATTTTTAGTACTTTTTTTAATTAGTATTTTGTTAGTACTTTTTCAAGTACTAATAGCACAGCATATCAAGACCTCAATACTTCCATGTACGGCTAGCTACACACATGCAACAATATTTTTATAGTTTTAAGGAACATGAGACAAAAAAAGCAAGAAAGAAAATTACTACTTTGCAACAGTTTTACAAGACTAGTTCTAACAATTTATAATAAACTTATTTTATTTCTAACTACATGCTTCAATTTCACTGTCTTCTACAAAGGTCTTCAACTGAACACAAAGTAACTATTGGTTACAATAATTCATAAAAGACTTTTAAACTAATACATCAAGTGCAATAAGAAATAATTCTCAAATCTCTTAAAACAATAAATGACAACATTGTCATAATCCCCTCCGATAATCATTATTCAAGTTCAGGTTTCCAAATCAAAGCCAAAGAGCGCTTTGTTTTTCTAGTTTGGGTATGGGCTAAATTGGTATTTGAACTACTTGCTTCAAAGTCTCTATAAATTTGCCTATACCTACAGATACAGTAATTACCCTGAAGTGTATATATTTCCTTATATGATGTTATATGTCTTCTGACACCATATCAGGATGTACCAGTGTATTAAACATGAAAAAAATTAAATCATAGTCTGCCCATGGGACGGTAAGAGAATAAGGGACAGATGGTGGGAGGAAGAAAGAAGGGCATTAAACTGACAGTATGGATTTATATCAAGCTTTAAATTAGTAATAACTTATAATTAATAATTCACCTTTAATGACAAACCAGTTTTCTTAATTTTCCAAAAGTTTCTAAATTAAGTCACATTGTGCCAAAGACAAAAGATTAGCAAGTCCTAAGATAAACTAGGAAAAAAAAATAGAAACTGAAGCCTAATGCCTCAGGGAATGCAGGCACATAAGAAGGGACCTCTTATAACTTGTAACAAAGGAAAACAGTTACATTCAAAAAGTGTAACTTACCTAAGTCTAGCATGTTCTTCCTTACACTTATATATAGCCTGCTGAAATTGATCCACCTGTTGACCAATCATTATTTCTTCATCATGGAATGCCTTTAACTGTTCCCTTAAGTGTGTGATTTTCCTTTGTCTTTCCAATTTTTCAGGCTCTGAAACCTGATTAGCACTAAAAAAAGATCATACTTCAATATTTTAAAACCACACTGATGATTTATAAGTGACAAGAACTTTGATTTATTACCTTTATCATACAACAGATTTATGCATCAGAAAGTTATATTTGAGATTCTGTGCATTTACAAGATCTACAAAGCATAAATACTTTTTTTTTTTTTAATTTGTAATCACACATAACTCTCCCCAGTTATGTTCCTATTACATTTAGTTTAAGGTATATTTGTTTTGCAACACCACGGAAGTTAGAAAATGTATATTATCACCAACAAAAAAGCTTTTTTTTTCCCAATTACCTCATCATCTTCGAGTCAAAATCTTGGTATGCAAAGAAGCAGGATCAAAAATATTTAAGTCCAATATTTAAGTTAAACTGGACCCTGCTAAAGTTTAAATAAACGTTTTCTGTTCCTGTAGATATTCTCATTAATCAGAAGAGCTCACTCCCTGCATACCTATACCTTCATAAACATACACCAAAATTGCTATATCTGTATTCACCTGCTTTTCAGTTCTTCAATTCTTTTACGTAGCTGTTCATCGTCTTTTCCCAGGCGTTTTAATTCAGTTTTGCAACGATTATAAAGTACCTATGAAGGAAAAAGGATACAGTAGTTTAATAAATAGAAGCAAGAAGTAATTTCAAAAAGAACTACAGTTTTGAGTAAATAAACACTAAACTGCATAAAAACACACAAACATAACTTGAATTTCAAGAATGCAAAAAAGCAGGAATAACACAGTTAACCTGAATCATATTTGTTTTGACCTAAGCTTAACACCTGTGTAAAAATATAAACCCTACGGCCCCCGAACAGAAACTACTTGCAAGTCAGGCAGGAAATTACACCTATTTTGAACTGCACTATGGATTCAGGAAGCCTAGACACAGATGGAGAAGTACAAATGGGTAGAGCATGGACAAGATTAAAGCTTTAAACTGGTATGAACTTTGAAGGTTCTTTTTGCCTACCTCAGCTTCATTGACTGCATTTCTTCTTGCCTGCACATCAGCCTTCAAAGAAACACACTGAGGATGCAGGGCTTGTGCTTCTTCACTTACTGTTATTAACTTGGCCTGTATTGCTTTGTACTTTTCTTCCGCTTCATTCAATTTTACCTTTGGTGCAAAAAGAGAATGATACACAAATAGTAATGAAGCAAAATTTTCTTCAAAACCTCTTAATGTTACAGAAGAAATACCTCTCAAAAGAATCCATCCAACATGTCTCATTTCCTTTTTTTTTGTTAAAAAAATAAAGCAAGTCATTGCCACTATGGATATGCTAAGATGAAAATTAACAAAGGAACATACTCGGGCGTCGTGGTTTAACCTCAGTTGGCAACTAAGTACCAAGCAGCCACTCGCTCACAGTGGGATGGGAGAAGAATGGGGGACAAAAGTAAAACTCGTGGGCTGAGATAAAGACAGTTTAATAGGACTGCAAAGGGAGAGAGAATAATAATAGAACATACAAAACAAGTGATGCACAATGCAATTGCTCACCACCCAGTGACTGATGCCCAGCCCACCCCTGAGAAACGACTGCAGCAGCCCAGCCAGCTCCCCCCAGTTTATATACTGAGCATGACGTCATATGGTATGGAATATCCCTTTGGCCAGTTTGCATCAGCTGTCCTGGCTGTGCCCCCTTCCAGATTCTTGGGCGCCTCCTCGCTGGCAGAGCATGGCCAGCTGAAAATTCCTTGGCTTAGTATAAATACTGCTCAGCAACAACTAAAACATCAGTGCGCTATCAACATTATTCTCATACTAAATCCAAAACACAGCACTATACCAGCTACTAGGAAGAAAATTAACTCTAAACCAGCCGAAACCAGGACAATAACCACCCCTTATTCTGTACCATCTACGTCATGCCCAGGTCTTACACTTACCAATACATTCCAATTAACCACCACCACCTTTCCTGTCTTTTGATATATACACACAAATATTATTCCCTTAGTCTATGGGCTATCCCTCTAAAATGTCTGTTGAGTTCATTTAGTCCATGACTTTGGGTTCCATCTGTCATAACAGTCTATCATGCCCCAGCCAGCAACTAAGCACCACGCAACGGCTCACTCACCTCTGCCCCCAAGGTGGGATGGGGGAGAGAATCAGAAAAAACCTCACAGGCTGAGATAAAAACAGTTTAATTGGACAGCAAAGGAAGAGGAAATAATAATAATAATAATAATAATACTGATAAAGGAATATACAAAAACAAGTGATGCACAATGCAACAATTGCTCACCACCTGGTGATCAATAGCCCATCCCCGAGCAGCGATTCCCGCCCCCTGCCAACTCCAGTTTTATATACTGAACATGACGTCATATGGTATGGAATATCCTTGTGGTCAGTCTGGGTCAGCTGTCCTGGCTGTGCCCCCTCCCAACCTCTTGTGCACCTCCTCACTGGCAGAGCATGGGAAGCTAAAAAGTCCTTGATTTAGTATAAGCACTACAAGTACTTAGCAACAACTAAAACCATCAGTGTGTTATCAACATTATTCTCATACTAAATCCAAAACACAGCACTGTACGAGCTACTAGGAAGAAAATTAACTCTATCCCAGTCAAAACAGGACAGCATGACTCCTTATTCCATACCATCTACGTTACGCCCAGGTCCTACACTTTCCAATACATTCCAATTCATCACCACCACTTTTCCTGTTTTTTGATATATACACACAGATGTCATTCCCTTAGTCTATGAGCCACCCCTCAAAAACGTCTGTTGAATTCATTTGGTGCATGACTTTGGACTCCATCTGTCATAACAATCTCTCAGTGCAGCGGAGATAGTGTGTGGTGTTGGATTGTTGCATGCTCCATCTGGGGCTTGTAGCTGGTGTATCTCATGCAGCCCATGCCCACGGTCCATGGGTTGAAGATGTTGATCTCGAGGCAGTTACTGGGTGCAAGCTGCTGAAGCCAGTTCTGGTTCCATCACTGCTGCACTTTACTCAGTTTCATTAAAGTCCATTCCTTGTCAATCTGGGTGATTCTTACTGTAATACTGTTGATATGGCCTATAGCAACCATAGTAGTGATGACATACAGTGGCAGGGTTATGTAGCAATTAACATCATACAATTCAAATCATTGGCTATTCTCACCCAAAATCAAATCCCCTTGAGGTATACATCACATTTCCCTATCCTTCCACATTACCCACCAAGTGCACCCAGGCCCTTGAGCAAAAGCAATCCTACAGATGGGTTTGCCTTTGCCTGAGGGCAGGAGTAACCCAAACTGTCTTCCCCAGCATATTTTTTATGTGCACTACGGGGACTTCATCCCCTTCTACAGTAGATGAAAGGGTTGATTGGGAAGGGCCAGCTTAATTGGCAGATCTCCTAGTGTTGACTAACCAGGTGGCTTTTGCTAAATGTGTATCCCAATGTTTGAAGGTCCCACCATCCATTGCTCTCAGTGTAGTCTTTAACAGTCCATTGTATCGTTCTATTTTCCTGGAGGCTGGTGCATGATAGGGGATGCGATACACCCACTCAATGCCATGCTCTTTGGCCCAGGTGTCTATGAGGCTGTTTCAGAAATGAGTCCCGTTGTCTGACTCAGTTCTTTCTGGGGTGCCATGTCACCATAAGACTTGCTTTTCAAGGCCCAGGATAGTGTTCCAGGCAGTGGCATGGGGCATGGGATATGTTTCCAGCCATCCGGTGGTTGCTTCTACCATCGTAAGCACATGGCCCTTGCCTTGGCGAGTCTGTGGGAGTGTGATATAATCAATCTGCCAGGCCTCCCCATATTTATATTTCAGCCATCGTCCTCCATACCAGAGAGGCTTTAACTGCTTGGCTTGCTTGATTGTAGCACGTTTCACATTCATGGATAATGTATGCAATAGTGTCTGTGGTCAAGTCCACCCCTTGATCATGAGCCTGTCTATATGTTGCATCTCTTCCTTGATGGCATGAGGTGTCATGGGCCCACTGAGCTATAAATAATTCACACTTACGTTTCCAGTCCAGATCCACCTGTGCCACTTCAATCCTAGCAGCCTGATCCACCTGCTGGTTGCTCTGATGTTCCTCAGTGGCACAGCTCTTGGGTATGTGAGCATCTACGTGATGTACTTTTACAACCAGCTTCTACACCCAGGCAGCAATATCTTGCCACAATTTGGCAGCCCAGATGGGTTTGCCTCTGCGCTGCCAGTCGCTCTGCTTCCGTTGCTGTAACCACCCCCACAGGGCATTTGCCACCATCCGTGAGTCAGTATAGAGGTAAAGCACTGGCCACTTTTTTTGATCAGCAATGTTTAAAGCTAGCTGGATGGCTTTCACTTCCACAAATTGGCACAATTCACCTTCTTTAGTAGTTTCTGTGACTTGTGGTATAGGACTCCATAGAATAGACTTCCATCTCTGATGCTTTCCTACAAGACGACAGGACCCACCAGTGAACAGGGCATACTCCTTCTCATTTTCTGGCAGTTTATTATACAGTGGGGCCTCTTCAGCACGCATCACCTCCTCCTCTGTTGACATTCCTAAATCTTTACCTTCCGGCCAGTTCACGATCACGTCCAAGATTCCTGGGCAACTGGGGTTTCCTGTCCGAGCCTGTTGTGTGATCAGTATGACCCATTTGCTCCATGTAGCATCAGTCGCATGATGTCTAGAGGGGACCCTCCCTTTGAACATCCAGCTCACTCAGGGATAGAGATCAGGTGGTTACCGTCTCCTTTATGAGTTCTTCCTCTCCCTCCGAGGAAGAGGAGGAGCCCTCCTGCTGACTTCTTCCCCAGGAGAAAGCGAGGGATTCTTCCTCCTCTGGCTCTCGTGATGGCTCTGCTTCAGAGTAGTCTGTGTCCTCGCTGGCGGGGCAGTACGTTTCTTCCTCTTGTTCCCTCTTAGGATAAGCTTCTTTATCCCTTACTAAATGAGCTGACTTCCGCTTCCAAGATTTCTTCTTTTCTATAGGGGCAACTGATACCAGAACAGGTTGGTTCTCTGGCTCAGCCGCAGTGCCTGTTGCGTTGTCGTCAGATCCAGAGACCCTCTCTTCCCCTTGAGGGTACTGAATAGTGTCGAACAGGGCTTGGTAGGCATGGGCCAGGCCCCAGCACACTGCAATGATTCGTGTCTCCTTGGAACTGCCAGGGCAACAGCATACTACTTCCAAATATTCTACTAGTTTTTCAGGATTCCGCGCTTGGTCAGGGGTGAAGTTCCAAAACACTGGAGGTGCTCACTGTCCTAGGCATTTGCCTATGCTATTCCACACACCCTGCCACTTGTAACTATCTAGCCTTGGGTCAGATCTCTGGATGATATTCTTGAATTGCTTGCTAACCTTAGACAAAACTGAAACAGTATTCCCAAGAAATACCAATAGAAGTATTTTAACTATCCAAGGATGTTCAAGATATTGAAAAGTTATTGTAATGAAGGAGGAAACATCACCGAAGAAGGTAACAAAGGTGCCATTCTGTATTTCCTCCATAAAAAAACCTCTCAGAGGAAGAAGTGCAATTGTTAATTGTCTCCACGAGATGGTACTTGAAGTACAGTAATGGCTTCAGTACGAAGCTCAAATACCAGATTAAGCTCAAGGTCAATGTTTTACTAATAAATCTCCCAGGCAAAACATCACTAATCATTGCAGAGTACAGCAGCCTGCAAAAGCCAACACCAATCTTTAACATGGACAGTAAAAACAAGAGCATGGTCCAAATCAGACAAACTAATATCCAGAACAGGTGAATCAGTATCATGACCCGCAACTGTTAACAGATATAAATCCCTTAATATGCTCCAGTTAACCTGTTATTATCTCAAACCCTTTGAGCTTCACGTTGGGCGCCACAACAGACTGTTGTGGTTTAACACCAGCTGGCAACCAAGTACCAAGCAGCCACTCACTCCCCCATCCTCCCTAGTGGGATGGGGAGGAGAATGGAGAAAAAAATTTGTGGGTTGAGATGAAGACAGTTTAATAGGACTGCAAAGGGAGAGAGAATAATAATAGAACATACAAAACAAGTGATGCACAATGCAATTGCTCATCACCCGATGACTGATGCCCAGCCCACCCCTGAGAAGTGACTGCAGCAGCCCAGCCAGCTCCCCCCAGTTTATATACTGAGCATGACGTCATATGGTATGGAATATCCCTTTGGCCAGTTTGCATCAGCTGTCCTGGCTGTGCCCCCTCCCAGCTTCTTGTGCACCTCCTCGCTGGCAGAGCATGGCCAGCTGAAAAGTCCTTGGCTTAGTATAAATACTGCTCAGCAACAACTAAAACATCGGTGCGCTATCAACATTATTCTCATACTAAATCCAAAACACAGCACTATACCAGCCACTAGGAAGAAAATTAACTCTATCCCAGCTGAAACCAGGACATCAGCAAACCAACAGACTACCAAATCTGTGAAGCAAACAGCAACCTTCTTTTCTAACTCATGGTTTACTCAAACACAGGAGTCTTACTACAATAAGGCCAAGTACCATGATATAGAAAGAAGTGCAACCAGTATCTGAACAACATTCCTTCAACACTACACAGACATGTTCAGCCATAAAATTAAAATGGCTCAGTTGTAAAACAAACACATACTACTTTTTTTTAAACATTAAAAATTAAAAAAATCAATGAAAAATGAGTGCCAATTCAGAAAGTTTGGAGGAGTTTTAATAGACTGGAAAGTTCAAAATAATGATGCCTAGTGTTTCCCTGCAGAAGATGTATTTCATATATGAATCTGAACGTTTGGCAAAATTATTCTTTCTTGCTACCTACAGAAGTCTTAAATACCATCCAGTCTGTTAAATTTCCACATCTCCTGAAGTCAGACACTGATCTTTCTACAGGCAACGATACCCAAGGAAACCTACATGACAGATCTCTGAAAGATGCTCCAACATTACAGAAACAGGCATCAAGTACGTACTCTCAACAATAAAACAGTTTAAATTACTGTTCACTGATATACGCAATGCTAGTCATCTCAAATTCCCAGTCAAAATATAACCCTTACCTGAAACAAAAGTATCAGCATGAAAACTACACACACCCCCCTACTAAACAACAGAAAACAAAATGTTCTAATATTAGTATCCAGTGAAATGTGCAATGCAAATGTTACTGTTAAGTTTTAAATGGCCAAAAAGGTTTATGAATGGGAATGTTCTTAGCTGCTTGTGAAAAGCTAAGATGTCCAGTTTCAATACCTTACAAGCTAAAGGACAATCACAGTTTAAATATTATTTTTATTCTTGAATCAAGGAGCCAAACCAGAGTGATATATAGTTTAAACCATATATGTACCTGGCATTCTTCTAGCTTCTGAACAAACTTCTCTGTATTTCCTTCTTCAGCTCTGATGCCTTCTTTGATTGGCTGTATTTCTTTTTCCATCTCACCTACCTAAATAGAAGCATATATTAGCATATATCAGAATGTCCACAGCAGATTGGGAATAATTTAAAGTACGTTTCATAGGAGGAAACATATTTTAACAAGAAATTTACCACTGCCCACGCCATTTTATGTTTCAGATCTTCAAGATGGTTTCGCATGTCATTCACAAATCCAATGCTTTTATAACGTTCCTTTTTTTCAGAGTAAAGCAGCTTAAGTTCTTGAAGACGCTTAAAAAACAAGAGAGGTTCAATTGTGAGTGCAAAAAGCTGTGATATAATATGCAATCTTGGAAAGATTTATTTTTTTAAAATTTAATGTCACTGAGACCTAATCAAATCAAAACCATGCAGTTTAACTCCTACAGTTATTTCAGTGCTCAGACCTGTACTAGTAATTACTTTAACTTTTACGTACCTCCACTCCTTGTTCTATCTGATTAGATGTATTTTCTTTCGTTTTGATAATAGATGAATAATCTTCTTTCATTTGTTCCAGCTGAGTTGCCTTCATAAAAAACTAAAAAGGAATAAAAACATGCAGATATCAGATCCAGCAGCTTATCTAAGTGAACTTTAAATAATCACCATAGAAAGACCACTCATCCCAACCTCTGTGCATGTTGAATGATACCCAAAGTAAAATAACTGGTGGGGAATTTCTGAATAATTAACTAACTCAGCAGCATCCTAATTTTTTTTTAATTTATCAATGTCTTTAGAGAAAAGAAACTTCAACAAAATCATTTTTGCACGTGGATGACTGCTACAGTCAGATAGTGTACTGAGTCTGGCTGGGATGGAGTTAAGTTTCTTCATAGCAACTGTTACGGTGCTGTGTTTTACACACCAAAGCGATGCCAGTAACACACTAGTGTTTTAGCTGTCACTGACCAGTGTTGGTATAGCATCAAGGCCTCCTCTGTTTCTCATTCTCCCCTCCCAGTGGACAGACTGGCAGGGTGTGCAAGAGGTTGGGAGGGAATACAACCAGGAAGATGACCTGAACTAACCAAAGAGATATTCCATCTCATAAAACGTCATTGTCATGGTTTAACCCCAGCTGGCAACTAAGCACCACACAGCCGCTCACTCACTCCCCCCTCCCCCGGTGGGATGGGGGAGAGAATCGCATGGGTAAAATGAGAAAACTCATGGGTTGAGATAAAACAGTTTAATAAAGCAAAAGCTGTGCACACAAGCAAAGCAAAACACAGAATTCATTCACTACTTCCCATCGGCAGGCAGGTGTTCAGCCATCTCCAGTATTAAGAATTCTGAATTTTTATTCCTCCAAATGCCACCTCTAAAAATTTGAAATCAATATTTTAATGTTTAATCAAAATGTTAAATGATTTTTCTTACCTTGTACTTGTCACCTTCATTTTTAGACTGTAAAAAGTGCTTACTCATCTCTTGGGTTAAAACAGACACAGGATTATCTACCTGTAAAAATAAATTACTTTCATTTCATTTCAACTAGCAAACCATCTACGTTCTCATGTAACTGCATATCCATGAAAGTGAGCAAACCATCTCCCTGTTCCATGCTTAGCAATTCAGTAATAAGCTGAGAGAAGCAGATCCAGAAATTAAGATTTCTACTCCTCTCACTCTCCCTTTTTTTAAAAAGCAAAACAAAAAACCAACAACAAACAAACAAAAAATTTAAAAATCCAGCTTCATCAAGTACAAACTAGAACCACAACAGGGACAACTAAGGAACTGTTTCCAGGAGGATAACTGACTTCTAGAAAGACAGCGCCTGTTTTTTCCATTTTTTTAACAAGATCAGCATTAGAAATTTTGTCCAATGCTGTTTAATTTCTCATTATTTAATTGATCAAAGTATTGCATTAAATGCAATGAATTACAATTCAATGCAATGAAATGCAATGAACTGCAATTCGTAAGAATTGCTATTCTTACAGAAGATTCCACAAAATAAAATCAATACATACTAACAGAAGTTTGTATTATTCGAAAAGCTGAATACATTGAATATTTTAAACTTCACATGCACTACCTGATCTTTCCTTAATCACTTAAGCAGCAAAACCACACTCAAATTTCTGCAACAGCTAAAAACTGAAATAATAAGCAGAAAAAAAAAATGCTCCAGGTATGAAAGAAACCTACATATGCTAAGACTTTCATTAACAGGATACATGACTCACAGATGACAGCAAATACTTATCTGTCTGGGACAGAATCTTATTCTGCATTGTATGAGGTATAAAATTCAATTTTCTTTTGCCATTGCATTTGATCTTGAAAGAACACAGAAGAGGTGAACCTCTCTCATTTAATGAAATGGAACATTGCTTTTTAATTGAAGAATTATAACATCACATGCTGATGTCTTAAATTGCACAGAATTTAAACACTATAACAATTACCTGTATATTAAAGTGATCCAGTATTCCTAGGAGTTCCTCTTTCTTTGAAGAAATTAAGGTCCCTAATGGTAAAAAAAGAAAGGAAAAATGCCAACAGGTCCACAGTAGAGACATACAATGCCCTAGCCCTTT
This sequence comes from Phoenicopterus ruber ruber, assembly GCA_009819775.1. NCBI lineage: Eukaryota > Metazoa > Chordata > Aves > Phoenicopteriformes > Phoenicopteridae > Phoenicopterus > Phoenicopterus ruber. The sequence goes on from CM020217.1 coordinate 115,992,768, forward strand.
GTTCAATCTAGTGGTTCTTAGTAAATGTAAAAAACGAGATTATTATTTTTGTAACACAGTTTTAGTCCTAAATGAACAACATTGTTTGGTTGGGTTTTTTAATCTTTCCAATATATTTGCATTTGTACGGAAAGACTTCTAATTAAAGTCCCTCCTTGCCTCATAAACCCTCAATGACAGAATTTAGGTAAATCAGCACATTCAATAAAAACTCAAAAAGACTAAAAACTATGTTCAGCCTCATCACACCAGTAGATTTTCATAAAGATAAACACTGTATGACCTCACATCATGCAGAACCTGACACAACTACTTTTGACGCGCTAAAATATTCTTAGTCTAAGGAAAACACAAAAAAATGGACATCATCATCCTTGAATAATGAGTGAAATGAGAAATAGCATCCTTTACAACATCAAGGCATTTAAAGCACTGAAAACATTTAAAGCGCTTCTAAGACTGGGAACAAAACAAACTACCACCAACCAGTTTTGCTTTTCAGTCTATAGCTTCTGCTTCCATCCAGATTAATGTGCTGATTCACAATAATAGAGCTACCATACACTTCTGGTTTAAATGCATCTCTACCTTGGTTTCGCAAGGTTATGGAAATATCTGCAGAACTAAAAAATAAAAATAATAAAAAAGGCAACTGAAATTAGTTCCAAATATATATTAAAAAAAATGAGAACATTCTAATTTTCCATGAAAATTGTTATGTCTTGTACAGGTCACAACTGGAAGTCAGTCATAGTACCAATCAGAACAAGATACATTTATGTTGTTTGAGCCACAACAGCATTAGAGACACACGGACAGAACGGCTGCCATACACCAACCTGTTGCACCTTCTATGCTTCAGACAAATCATGAGCCAAAAGCAAATAGTTGTGAGAGTAGATTTCCCCCACCTTCCCTTCCCACCTGAGTGCCCCCATCTTTAGCTTGCAAAAACAAGCTGCTTTTTGATGGTTCTCCTGTCCCCAAACTGGCTTCTGTAGAGAACAGTTGCTTAGCTTCTACAGCCATCCCTAACCAAAGTAACCTACAGCAGAATGCTTAAGGTATTCTTCTAGAAAAGAGATGTGGTTTCAGTTCTGAATTCAAATTTTCTGTTTCTCAAGTGAATGCTGAAACATTGTTATACATAAGGCAGGTACTGCCAACAATTTTACTCCAAGCACCTCTAAAAGGAAAAGCCTGGGGCACCGAGTCACAGTTTTATGTAAATGTAAACTTTTAAACCTCCTCTCCTATCTTTTTATTGATTCCCCTAAACGTCTTATCCCCACTCTTGCAGCAGACATGAGTCCACGTCCTGCATGTTTAATAATCCACCTGTATATCAAGGTCTTTATATTGTATACTCATTCATGTCAGCAGAAAGACAGAAAAAGAATTAACCTCACCGCTCATAGAACAATGATAACTAGTTTCCTATGAATTTTTTCTAATGAACTCAATTCTTCTGCAGGATATTCAAGTACATTGTGGAAGTAATACACAAGAACTGGGCAATACACAGGACATACCACTCTATTAGCTAGTTCAGAGATAATGGTATACTACTGGTAAATTAACTGGTAAAATTTCTAATGCGGTTTTTGTTTGTAGTTTTGGGGTTTTTTGTTTAAATATGGTCTCCTCAGTGTTATGCTTTTTATTCAAGCCTGGTAGAACCAATAAGAGAACAGAGAAAACAAAGGCTAACGGAAAACTGATCAGCTAACCTGAATCACAATCGCTCAACATGTTCAACCTTAAAACTAAAAAAGTTTTACTTACGTCTCTCCATCTCGTACAAACATTTTTAATGAGGAACCTCTGTTAGTTGCAGTGGCTTTTCCACCAAGTCCAACAATAAGAGCAGTTAATACAGAACTTTTTCCACCTGTAATAGAAGCATTGAACTTTAAAAAAAAAAAGTTCTTCTAACTCTTTATCCAGTTCACCCATACCATAGATTTTTCTTTGACTGCTTATGTATTCAAGCACTTAAAGTCCAAATTCTGTCTTTATTGAACAAACATATAAAATAGCAACAACTCTAGAAATATCCATCACTTCCAAGGTCCTGCCCCCCCCCCCCCCCCCCCCCCAAAAAAAAAGAACCCAAAAAGCAAAACAAAAAAAACCTGCTGAGCCAAACTTCTGTTACTTCTATCCAGCAATTTACATTCAACAAGATGTCCTGTCTCAGGAGGAAAGAATCTCCCCTTCCTTACAAGCACACAGAAAACATGTACACAATGAAAGAAATCACACACATTACCATTTATATAACTATCTCAAAGGTTTTAAGCTCTCTTTCAAAATTTATGTTTAATTTTTGAAATTCTCTCTCCAAAAGAAGTGAACTTGCACAAATAAATCTAACTTCTTTCTCCTATAACCATTTCCATATGACAGATTTGGACAATTACTGTGCATTTAATAATGAACATGAGTACATTTAGTCAAAATATAAATTCATGTATGATTTAACTATGAAAAGATTTATATTCACATTATCTTTTGCAAATCTCCAAATTTAAGACCTAACTTTCTCACCAGCGTTGAACTACTGGGATAGACCTGTGTGGTTCCCAACTCCAAAAGTGAATCCATCTCCATTCCTAAAAGATGGCTAGCAATTCTTTTTCAAATAAAAATTGTCTTCTAAATTATTAACAAAAGCATTCTTTGACAAAGAAATGATGCAACTAGTACTTACTTCCATTGTTTCCAACAACAAAATTGAGATTTGATCCAAACTGAAAAGGCCCCAACATCGAATGGCACATGAAGTTCTTCAGCTGGATACTTTCAATTATCCCAACTTCCCCTACAGTCTAAAGAATTAATAATTAAAACTGGTGCTATGTATGCATTTTAATGAGATACAGTTTATTTACTTTAAATATAATGAGAATTCAAATGACAGTATAATATAAAACATCAATGGTTACACAACCTACAAGGAAATCAGAAGGGTTTCAGACACTATGAAAAGTTGCTTGCTACAGAGCAGTTACATAATAAAATAAGAGGACAACAGTTACCAAAGCTGATCGCTCACCCATAGTAACTTTCACTTCTTCCCATAATTGACTTACAATTAATACAATATAAAAGTTTGAGATCACAGATTCTATACAGTTGTCAGAGAAGTAATAAAGAGCATCATAGAAAGACTTTTTTGTTACTTGAATCATACTATTTGGTGAGAATTCTTAGCACAGCTCAGAACACGGGAAGTTAAGTTACATCAGGAAGGGGGAAATGAAACTAAAAGTGGGACAAGCCCACTGTTCAACTGGTGAAGTATTGTTTCGACAGGAAACTTTATTTTCATCACCAGTGCTTCAGAAAAGCAATGTTTTCTAAGAAAACAAAGTCCTCAGGAAACATAAACAAACCAATGACACAGAACAACTGCAGTTCAAGGAAATGAAGTGAGGAATAATGCTTTTGCATACCAAAAATCAACCACAGCATCTTGTAATACACAAGACAGTATCTGCGATCTCCAAAATTATTTTTTAAAAATCCTCCATCCAAATTAGAATTTAACTATTACAGAAACGCAGAGAAAAATGGTATTCCTGTTTTCAAGTTTCATTTCCATCAAAATATGCATTTCAAACACTAGATTTTTTTTTTTTTTTTAGTCATTTGAAAGTGTCAGCTATGCAAAACAAACAAGTATTTGGTGCTTCCTTTAGTAAATAATTTGTTTTCTAAATATTTTCTCTGGCTTTACTATAACCATAAACCAAATCTACCATACTTCTATCAAACAAAATCTGTTTCCTTTATTTGGTTATTTGACAATTTCAGTAGTATTCATTCTATGAAACCAGAATACTATCATTTTATGATCAACTGTTACAACTACATGACCCAAAAGAAATAAAGTAAGAATGAACTGACGCATCAGAGTCCTCATCACAGACATTACCTCTAGTTTCTTTTATATTGGTTCCACTGAAGCCTATATGCAAGACATTTATTTCAACGTCAGAGGCACAGAACTTTTTTTATATCAACTTTTTCTTATATCTCCCCCCCTTCAACTTTTTAAACAACTTACCGACAGTAAAGAGAAATTACTATCAGCTGATGACTGTGAATCTTCTTCATTAGACTCATCGCTATGTTCATCTGTGTATTCTTGTCTCTGCCTTTTATGGGATCCAGGCTTTGAAATAGTTTCTTCCTTTCTCTTACCCATGAGTACTGAAAAATTAGAGTAATGAAAGATTGTAGGTTTCAGTCTTCTAGATGAAAACATAACTACAGATGATAGCACAGACATAGTAACTAACTTACTTTGGTAAAAGAAATACAAAGATCATAGCAAACATTGCAACAAACACACACTTTTTCAGAACTGAAATCTCGGTGAATTTAAGCCTAAGTTTACTATGAAGAAGTTGGATTAGAACAAAAGAAACGCAACTTCATTATTCTAATCAAGCTGAATTTGTTTGTTGATTAACAACAACATCAACCTTGATTCTGTTTTCCTTCATACATTAGACTTTGTGATATTTGCTAGAATGGTTTTTGGTTAGTAATGGAGTTAAAGATTAAGTTGTAAAAGGTACCTAACTATCATAGCATGATCAGCACCATCAATGCAGGTTTGATTAAAGTGAGCTGCACAGCCAAAAAGAAAATGTATTAATTATATGTAGCTGACAAATGCCTAAAAAATTAACATGCAGAATACACAACACTAGAATAAAGGAAAATTTAGATTCATAGCATTGTTCCTGTGCTTTCTTGCACACAGCCACCTTGCTTTTGTGAGGCAGTGTAATGTGATCACAGTAAACAAAATGCTGTTATTTTACTAATGAAGAATAACAATTCTCTATATAGAGAACACATGTATATATTTCCTCTACAAATGAATAAATAACAGCACTAATATGACTGGTCAGAAATGAATCTTGCAAAAGTAACAAGGTCTACTAAAGTCACATAAAACTGAAACAACAGGCATCAAGATTAGTCAAAATCTCACATTTTCTGTAACTGTAACCCTAGAGCATGTTTTTTATTCTCCCAAAAGTAGATATTACATTCTTCATACCTAGTGCTTTGGGACTCTACACAAAACATGGAAGTTCACACACTTTTGCCCAAAGTAGAAGCAAGGTCCTGTTTATACCAAGGCAATACACAAACTTTTTATTTGCCAGTAGTTAAGTTACCTACTGGTAGGTGTCCAAAACAGGCTAAAACTGACATCAGCTGCACAGTTTTCTGACGTCAAAAAGTTTCAATGGAGTATGTTTTCCTACTCAGACAACTTTGTTTACTAGAATTTAATCTAGAGCTCCCGTCTAGGAAAGATGGCAACCAACTTAAATGCATCTCACCAGTTCAAGCAAAATTCAGAGGCATTAAATGTAATGACACATGGCCTAAGAGTAGGCTGAGTTTATTTATAAAAATAAATAAATAAAAATAATAATTTTTTAAAAAATGGGGTGGGGAGCAGGAAAGGAAGGAATGACCAGCATTAAAGATGTATGTCCAAAGTTGATACCACGTGTCATGGTCTGAGACCAAATTGACTGTGTGGAGACTAAACACACTGAAGGCTTGGACATCAGAACACCTCTGGTCACAGATACATTTAACAGTAACGAGCGACCACTTCCTTGTCCCACAGGACAGACAGGACAATCCAGGAGGCAGGTCAGCCTAATAGTTCCTAACGTGATCTCCTGTGTCCTGCAGGGGAGATGACACAGTCCATGAGAAAGCTGGGTGGATCAGCACAGCTGTTCCAGCTGTGCAATGCACAGCCTCGGGCCCCATGGGGCCCCCTCCTTAAAGCCCTCGGGCCCTCGTAGAGCTTCTCTGTGGGTCTTGCTCCACATTCTCTCTTTAAATGTTTTAAGATTAATAACTTGAAGACTCTACCGAGAACTCAATGAAATAAAGATGTTAAATTACAACTTTAAGTCATAAGAACTAGCGCTGCAATGGAGAGGAGCAGTCTTTCCTCCCTCTGCCTCTTCTGTTTCTGTCTCATCCCCCTGAGTTCAAGCAGCTCTTTACGCAACAGAATAATAAACCATCTCAAGGCACTAATTCTACTGAAAATTAATGCAGGAAAAATCTTTTTTCTTTTTAAATGAGATAAGTTCCCCAACCATTTCGCCATGTAGATCTGTACATTTGGGCCACTGTGGAGAAAGAGTGCTTCTTTGAGCAGCTGATTTTCCTTGTGCGAGCTTAATGTTCTGGTCAAATTATAGCCCAATTTCAACTGATGAAAGGTCAGATAGCTCATACTATCAAGCATCACAGAGAATAGCATTTATTATACGAAACACCACAGACATTAAAATTTGTTACATCGTTACAAAGAGTATTTAATTTCTATTCTAGATATTCATTGACTGTTTTATAAAATAGTGTCTAATAATTCCCTCATTAATTTTCTTTGACACAGCATTTAAATGATAAAGAAAAAATAATATGCATCTCTTTCCATTAAGTGCAATGAACAAAATTCAAAGCAAATGCAGAAATGCAATAAACTTCCCATCTGACGTTCTTGAAATAATTTTGTATGGCAGGGATTTCAGATCAAATACTGGATTTTTATTACGTCCATTAAGTATTTACAGGGAATCTGTCATTTCCATTTTATGTTATGTAGTTTAATACCATACACATAGAAACCAAGGAGCAATTACACTTCATGATTCAGTTACATACCTTTTGCTATGCTACTTTCCGTTTCCTACATAAACACGTGTATGCTTAAATTACTCAGACCAGAAAAGAGTCACTTGTATGCTCTTGGAATTTATCCATCACCCAAATATGAAAAAAAGCATTCATTCAATCTGCTGTTCCATTGAAATCTCTGTCTAGAAAGAAGTGAAAACACAAGATGTAAATGTTGTAATTATTAATGTCCAAACTAAACACCAGGGCTATGAGTTCTATTGCTATACCATTTGGGCATTTAAGAGAAAGAGTGTAAGAGTGGAAAACAGAACAAAATAACCTAGAAGAAAACTCACTCGTGTAATCTAGGCGTGACAAAGGCAAAGAACAGAACAGTCTACACCCTGGAATTCTTGAAGAGCGAGTACTGCAAATAGAACCTAACTGAAACTGCAAGCAAACTTTATTGAAGTAGCCTCAGGAATTATTATGACAAGTACCAGCGGATGTAATACCTACAGTGAGTACAAAAAAGCCAGAAGGAAAGAGAAACTGGCTGCAGCAACAAGGAATCCACTAATAAGACTTCACAAGAAACAAAGCTTTAAAAGCTAAAGGAAGAAATAATCAACATTAAAAACCCCCAAAAAACTCCACAGAAAATGACACATACATTTGAATTTTATCTTTAGATCTGTCCCGATCCAATATCGGGGAGGTTTTGTTGCGATCCCAGGGACGAGATTAAGACTCTAAGCCGGTCAAATGTCGTACAACCCTTTAGCTTTATTTTTAACAAACAGGGGAGAAAAGCGGGGAAGGACGGAGGGAAGGGAAAACGCAGGGCGGGACAGAGGGGAAAAGTTAGAGAGAGAGAGTTAGAGAAAGAGAGGAAACTAGCTACCACCACTCTAAGTCCAACGATGTTCCGCTGATTCCGTCCGTGGTCTTTCGGTGTGCCTCAGGTTAGAAGACTAACCGGGAATTTCGGTGCGGCAGCGCGCCTGCTACAAGCGGCGCCTCCCCTCCCCCCTTCCCAGCTGACTAATGTGAAGCCCTATCCGTTGCCCCTAGGAGCAAGAAAGGGTATCACCCCAGTGTTAGAGGACCTGAAAAGGCAGGGAGTCGTAATTCCGGCACAATCCCCCTTCAATTCTCCTGTATGGCCAGTTAGAAAACCAAATGGTAAGTGGAGACTAACCGTAGACTATCGGCGCCTAAATAGCAACACGGGCCCACTAACGGCTGCTGTGCCAAATATCGCTGAATGAATCGCAACTATTCAAGAACAGTCCCACCCGGTGATGGCAACCATCGATGTCAAAGACATGTTTTTTATGGTCCCGCTGCAGCCTGAGGACCAAGAGCGCTTTGCCTTCACATGGGAGGGACAGCAATATACATTCACTCAACTGCCTCAGGGATATAAGCATTCCCCCACATTAGCCCACCACGCGCTGGCCCAAAAACTTGAGACTGTCCCCATACAAACGGAGGTCAAAATTTACCAATATATAGATGATGTGCTTGTGGGAGGGAGCCAGGTGGAAAACGTTGAGAAAACGCAACGCGGTATCATCGCTCATTTGGAACAAATAGGGCTGACCATTCCGCCCGAAAAGATCCAGACTCCCTCCAGTGAGGTAAAGTTTTTAGGAATTTGGTGGAGAGGGGGAATGACCTGCATTCCCCCAGATACCCTGTCCTTGTTGGACACCATCAAAATGCCAGAGTCCAAAAAGGACTTGCAACATGCTCTGGGGCTGCTCGTCTTTTAGAGGAAACACATCCTCGACTTTTCAATTATCGCCAGGCCATTATACAATTTACTCAGGAAAAGAACTCACTAGGAGTGGACCTCGGTCCATGATAAAGCCTTACGACTGCTGATTTTTGAGGCAAATGCCTATCAAGCTCTGGGGCCAATCCATCCCACTGATCCTATTCAGATCGAATGGGGATTTGCCCGGACCAGGCTCTCCATCCATCTGTGGCAAAAGGGGCCCGAAGGGCCTACCCGGCCCATCGGATTTTATTCGCACAGTTTCAAAGATGCGGAAAAGCGGTACACTGCATGGGAGAAGGGGCTGTTCATAGTCAGCTCAGCTTTAAGGGAGGCCAAACAAACTATTCGAAAACATCCTATAGTTCTTCAGGGTCCGTTCAAGGTAACCAATTCGGTGGCGGTAAAGGGAGTTTCTTTTGTGACAACTTGGGGGCGGTCATCACTGTTATCCTCGTATATACATTCTGTTTTGATCAATGGGCACATATGGGGGGGATTGTCTGCAGCCTCTTTTAGTCTTTTCAGATCCCTCTGAGGGTAGATTTGGCATGCCCCGTTTCCCTCCAGCAACACCTCTGGCTCAGCAAGGGTGTCTGCTTCCTTTAGAAGTTAATTCTCAGCTCTTCCTTCAATATCAGATTTTGGCGCTTCTCTTCCTCTAGTGCCCACCTGGTTTCTTGCAATTGTTTTTGCAGCGGCGTAACCGCAGCTTGCAGTGCTTGCAGCGAGGCGACCACAGCCTCTGCCCGACAAGGTGCCCGCTTCCTGTCCTCCACCGCAGCCGCCAAGCACGCTCCTAGCACAGCGCAAACGATTGCTTTCCCTTTTCCCTTCTTAACCCTAGCTTCTTTACGCAAGACCACTATTCGGTCTATAACACTTTGCAGTTGGAACCAATGGTCCCGTGCCCAATCTCATCCCGGGATCGAGGGGCGAGAGCGGTATGTTTCCAAAAAATCATATAATTTCTCTGTTTCTTCACAAAAAACGCCTGCCTTCTGGGAGGCTATGTCCTACAAAGGGGAGTTCGTCCCGGGAGGGTCAAACCTTAAAGAATCCAAATTTCCCCTATACACTCCCGGGAGGCCAAACCGTAGTCAACTACAAAATAAAAAATGGCCTACAAAGGGGATATCGTCCTGAGGGGGTCACACCGTAAAATCCAAGTTTCCCCTATACGCCCTCAGGAGGTCAAACCATCAACTAATATACAAATTTTAACATAAAGGTTTCAACATTCACTCCTTCCTTACGCTTCGTTCGTCTCCGGCTGCTTCCCTTGCGGGAGAGCAGAACCGCGGATCGGAACTCCACACTCGCTTCGTACTTATTTGTACGTCTCGTTCACACACAATCACTCAGCACGCTGTAAGGTTGTACGACACTCTCGTCTCAAGGGATCCTGTCCGTGACGCCAATTAAAATGTCCCGATCCAATATCAGGGAGGTTTCGTTGCAATCCCAGGGATGAGATTAAGACTCTAAGCCGGTCAAATGTCGTACAACCCTTTAGCTTTATTTTTAACAAACAGGGGAGAAAAGCGGGGAAGGACGGAAAGAAGGGAAAACGCGGGGAGGGATGGAGGGGAAAAGTTAGAGAGAGAGTTAGAGAAAGAGAGGAAACTAGCTACCACCACTCTGAGTCCAATGATGTTCCGCTGATTCCGTCCAAGGTCTTCAATCGCCGTGAGCTTTGTTCGAGGACAGAGAGAGGGAGAGGCACGAGGGCGGGAGGAGGAAGGGAAGGAGAAGACCCCACCAGAGCGCACACGTGCTTCTTTTATAGCGGCTCTCTCTCCTGCTCATGCGCAGACCGCAACTGTGTATGTGCCGCTCGTACCAGGCGTGTCGTCTCCTAAAAAATGCCTCGTTTCGCCTTTTTTTTCTTCTTTTCGCACCTTTAGCTGACGGGGGCGGGGGGCAGGGGTGATGGTAGGATGGCAATGTAGGGACAAACCACATCCTGTATCGGTCTTCTACAAGATCATCTTGACATTTTTGACAGGAAAAGTTCCTTTTTTTTTTTTTTACATTAATTGCTCCCAAAACTCTTGCACCAAGACACCCCTAATTTTCTTCATTAAGTTTTTAATTGAAAAAATAGTTGATTTCGGTCTCAGCACCACTTACCACGACTTTAACAGCAGTTTGGGAATAACTATTCAACACAAAAGAAAAGCAGCTGATCTCACCTATCTGAATGTTATTAAAATGTGCAATACTATATTGGAAACAATTAAACTGGCAAACACATACATTAGTACAAGTATTTTAAGATACGTAATAGACTAATGGGAAGCCAACAATGGACACTATTGACAAATGTTAACAGAAGGTTTATTTAATGGACTAGGCATCATATTTAAAAACTGAAGCCTAAATTTATGTTTATATTGCAATATAAAGTAGGACTATGTTAATGGAAACTTGCAACAACAGAGTCAGGAATACCAATAATTCAAACGAGAACCTGACTGTTATTCAGAAAAACAAAATAAAATTACTGATTTAACAGAGAAAATGAACATTACCATCATGGAATGTAAGAGCATACAGTTAGGAAAAAAAATGGAGCTATAAATTGGGAACAAATAAGGGCAAAACAGATCCAATTATAAAAACATCACAGAATCACTACAAATTATTACAAGTAATTGTTATGCATGTAATGAGACAACAAAAGAAACACGCAATCCCCAAATGTGCTATATAAAACTATTAGAATTATTACATATTATAGTAGAAAAGTATTTACCCTGTTAATACCAAAGTACAGGAAAACAGAGGCTGCATCCACTGTGAGCAACATGCACTGATGGTCACCCATGCTCCAACTTAACCAACGGCATCTCTTTCCACAGTTTCCCTTGCAATGCAGCTCTACAAATTTTTTTCCCCTTTCCCTACCTGGTTGGTCATAGTTGGCCTTATCTAGAGCAGACACAACCAACCTACTGCCACCAAAACCACTCCACTGGCTTTCTAGCAGCCTTGCGTTGACCTGGCATTTGCATAAGGTAGGAACCAGCTGCCACTCAAAAGATCCACTTTAACCACTGTGCACCCAGACCATAGAATCATAGAATCATTTAGGTTGGAAAAGACCTTTAAGATCATCAAGTCCAACCATTAACCTATCACTGCCAAGTCCACCACTAACCCATGTCCCTAAGTGCCACATCTACATGTCTTTTAAATATCTCCAGGGATGGTGACTCAACCACCTCCCCGGGCAGCCTGTTCCAATGACCGACAACCCTTTCAGTGAAGAAATTTTCCCTAATATCCAATCTAAACCTTCCCTGGCACAATGTGAGGCCATTTCCTCTTGTCCTATCACCTGTTACTCAGGAGAAGAGGCTGACACTCACCTCGCTGCAACGTCCCTGCAGGTAGAGAGCAATAAGGTCTCCTCTCAGCCTCCTTTTCTCCAGGCTAAACACCCCCACTTCCCTCAGCCGCTCCTCATAGGACTTGTGTTCCAGACCCTTCACCAGCCTCGTTGCCCTTCTCTGGACACGCTCCAGCACCTCAATGTCTGTCTTGGAGTGAGGGGCCCAAAACTGAACACAGTACTCGAGGTGCGGCCTCACCAGGGTCGAGTACAGGGGGACAATCACCTCCCTACTCCTGCTGGCCACACGATTTCTGATACAGGCCAGGATGCCCTTGGCCTTCTTGGCCACCTGGGCACACTGCTGGCTCATACTCAGCCGGCTGTCGACCAACACCCCCAGGTGCTTTTCCGCCGGGCAGCTTTCCAGCCACTCCTCCCCAAGCCTGTAGCGTTGCCTGGGGTTGTTGTGACCCAAGTGCAGGACCCGGCACTTGGCCTTGTTGAACCTCATACAATTGGCCTCGGCCCATCGATCCAGCCTGTCCAGATCCCTCTGTAGTGCCTGTCTGCCCTCCAGCAGATCAACACTCCTGCCCAATTTGGTGTCATCTGCAAACTTACTGAGGGTGCACTTGATCCCCTCGTCCAGATCATTGATAAAGTTATTAAACAGGACTGACCCCAATACTGAGCCCTGGGGAACCCCACTTGTGACCGGCCGCCAACCGGATTTAACTACATTCACCACAACTCTTTGGGCCCGGCCATCCAGCCAGCTACAACTGGGACTGCCTTTCATCCAGTTTGCAAAACAGAGGTAGAGAAAAGACATTAGAGCAGAACTACAGCAGGATGAAAGTAAGATATGGGAGAAAGCATAGGGTGCGAGAAGAGAAAGACGACTTGTGGCCTTCTGCTGATGTACAGCACTCTACGTTTGTTTAAACAGACACAAAGATAGTGATAAATAAATTATAAATTAACTCTAGTGGTTTATAATAATGAAGGAAGGGAACATTCACTATCTGTTGTACTTAAAAGGCACATGTTTCAGAGGACCAAAGTCAGACACCTAGCTTCATACACAGCAGTGGGGCAACATATAATTTTAGGGGCTATCCAAGCCAGATATCCCATGTTAGACTACATGACTTGACATTCACAACTCCCCTTCGAACATATTCGCATCCACTGCACAAAACGTCTACACCATCCCACCTGGACACCGGAGAAGCACTCTGTGGCAAACAGCAGCACTGAAGGCAGCTCCACCCTGTCTACAGGGAGGCACAAAGGAAAGAGGGGGCACAAATCCCCCCGGCTCGCACCTCCAGTCCCATGGTTACCGCTTGCTTGGCCAACACTTTCTGTGGACGACCTGGAAGGATCCACTCACCTCCCAGAGAAGCGACACCGGTCCCTTCACGGCTGGGACGCCCGTGCGGCAGCCGCTCCCCGGTCCTTACCCTCTTTTCCCCGCCTTCGCAGCGCCGGCTGCCGTCGGGCAAAGCCGGGCACCCGGCGGGGAGCCCTCGCCCCAGGCAGAGCAGCCATGCTGCACGGCGGGTGACAAAAGCCAGCTCCGACTACTAACGTGCCCTCCAAAAACCACCTGCGAGAGCCACCCCGGCGCGGGGAGGGTCAGCGCGGCGGGGCGCGGGGCTCCCGGCCCGGCCCAGCCCGGCACTGCCGTGACACAATGCGCCGAGGTGGAAGCAGATGCCGCCGCTACCCTGTGACCGACCAACCTCCCTTCCTTCCTCCCAGCCGCCCCCCCGCTCCCAGAGAGGAGAAGCGCGCTCGGCCACCGCGGCACCAGCCGCCAGAGCTCCCCACCCCGCACAGGCCGCCCCACCCTTCACCTTACCTCTCCTCAACGCCAACAACGCCGCTGCCGGCGCGGCCGTTACAACCGCCGCAAGCTCAGACCCCGCGAACGTCCCGCGCAGCGAGAGGGAAGCGTCGGACCAGGGGGCGGTGCACCCACCCGGGCGCGACGGAAGAGCCGCCGCGGGCACGGCGCCTGCGCGCTGCCGCCCCCGCCCCGAGGGGGCCGTTTCCCTGCGCCCGCCATTTTCGAGAGGGCGGAGCTGCCGCTGGGGCGGTGCCCGCCGGGGGCGACCGTTGGGGCTGCGGAGTGCGGCGCGGGTGAGCGGCCCTGGGGGTTTCTTCCCCTCCCCTTTCCTCTCCTGGGGGGCCGCGGGAGCCAGCGGCTGGGCCTGCTCGGGTCTCCCTGAGCCTCTCGGGGCTCAAACCGGGATGTAAGTTTCTGTTCATACTTGGCTACAGACCGGCTCCCGCCTCGCCCGGCCGCGCTTCCCCCCTCCCTGCATGCAGCCGGCTGAGCCGCCTTCGCCGAGGAGGCATCGGGGGCCTCCAGGCGCCTCCAGGCGCCACGGCCTGGGCTCCGCAGGCGTCCGCTCGCGGGCGGGCGGGCCGGGGGGAGCGTTGCGAGAGGGGAGGGCTCCAGCCCCCGGTCGGGGTGCGAGGCCAGCAGTCCTCTTAGCGGGCGGGGAGAGCCCTCCGGGAGGCCGTTGGTCTCGCAGCGGGCCAGGCAAGCCTCCGTTTCTGTCTGCGCGGTGCGTTACTGCCTCTGGCTCGCATCACGGCGGGAATTGGAAACGCTTGTGCTCGAGGTGCCTGCGCGTCTTGTTATTTCGCGTTCAGGCAACTTCTCGGTTCTGTTTTCATTTCGGGGGAAAAAAAAAAAAAACGTTGGAGGTTGAGGAGGAATCTGTCCATGCTGAGGCACGGCACTGCTGCGCTTCAGGTGCTCGCGTTTATTGGCAAAGCCGTGCCAGGTGCTGGGGTATCGCAGTAGCGCAGAGGGGCAGTGGGAGAGTTGTGAAAAACGTGTCGTGGGCTTTCTTCTTTTTTCCGTTTTTTCTTTTTTTTGAAAGGCCTCTGGATCAGACATAAGGCATATACTTGGCAGTCTTTGCAAGTTACCTTGGCAATGAGTGAAAGCATATCTGTGCGAACTAAAACATGTTAAATGCCTTCTGTAGTTATTTTCAAGTAACTGGCTCACTTTTCTGGCTGTGTAAAAAACTTTGCAAAGTAGAATATAGTCTTAAAACACAATTTATAAAACCTAAAAGCTCTATAGCTATAGCACATTCTGGCCTAATGAGAAATTGAGAAAGTTTTGTAGGGTTTTTTTTAGTTGATATTTCCTGTCAATGATCTTATAATAGCTTGGTGTCTTCAGTGATTTGTAAGTATATGAAAAAAAAAACCAGATTCAGTCTCCCTTTTTTGGAAGTTACCATCTTTCTAAGAAGAGTGGAGGCTTGTGATGAACAAAGCTCCTCAATAGACAGATCACTCCTATTAAAAGAAGTAGATCTGTTTGTATACAGCATCCAGATCTAAATATTTTACAGCATACACTCAAAAAAGCAGAGACTGGTAGGTCTCACAGGCTTTCATAACTCAACCTTAGATATATATTGAATGGGAGTAAGCAAAACTTCTGTCCTCAAATAACAATGCTTTATTATCTCATAATGAAAAAAAAGTGGGTTTGTTGTAGTTTTCATTGGCTTTATACTTTTTTTTTCTTTATTATTTGTAATCTTATGGAATGTTAAGTGTTTGTAGTGTATTTGTCTTTCGTGTTAATTAAGTACTATGTGGCATTCCGTAACAATATTTAGAAACCAACTAACATTTTTTTAAAAAAATCTGTGTTGATGTAGACTGGCAGGAACCAAATAATAACATCCAAAAAGACATCTCTCTTTTTTTACTGGATGTTCTCTTGTTAAACTCCACTGAAGCTGAATATCACACTTGTCTTTTGAGAAGGTTTGGATGCCTTCTGTTAGCCTCCCTTGTGCATCAGAAAAATTGATTATCCTGGACTTCAAGAAATTATGCCATGTGTTTGCATGCTTTATTTATATTTTTAACTCATTTTATGTGTTTGAGGTATAACAACAACAAAAGCAATATATTATGCCCTGTATGCATACAACTGAAATCAGGTTGAGTGAATGAAGTAGTTAAAGAAATGGATTAGAGAAACATGATTTCTGTTGAAAGTAAATCTTAACATGAGAACTTGATTTAAAAACAACCTGGAATTCCCGCAGCGGCACAAATGACGTATTATTGATTAGCTGCCTTGCTTTAAAACAGTTCCAGAGTATAGAACAACGAACCCTGCAAAGACAGGCTTGCTGTTCTGACAGGCTGTGATGGTGTTAAATGTGGAAGATTGCTGAATTTAACATGGCCATGTTCTCTAGAGGCCGCAAGGTGGCATAGCTCCTCGTGTGTCTTAAGCAGATCTCGGAGCACAGGTAGCCAGCTCATCTAGTCATTTATTCAAAGGAGGGGTTTGTTTTATCTCAGTATACAGTAGTTTCAAAATCAGGATGAAAGAAATACAAAACATTGCAGATTTTATTTGATTTTTGTCTTCTAATCTTGAGGGAGAAGAGGGAAAAGTAGAGAAATAAGAACGAGGCAAACTTTGTACAGTAAGACAGTGCAGGAATAGATTGGTATTGTGAGGGGAAAAAGCAGAGTATGTGTTAGAGGCCTCATACAGAAGTGGCAAGGTATGAAAACCAGAAGAGTAATGAAAAAGGTAAGAAGAAAAGGAAGAAAATTAAATCCAGTAATGGGGTAGCATGGAGAATAGAGCTAGGTAAAGAAAGTTAAATAACAGACAAAGAAGTATACCACCTAATGGGTGTATGTTTTCAGCTGGCATTCATTATAGGTAGTGCCAGTCTCAATACCAAAATTAAAATAGTAAAACCGTACACAACGGCATGTTTCTGCAATCGCAGTGTTATAAATGTCGAAGTGTTTGTTGGAAGGGACCTCTGGAGGTCAGCAGTGCTGATTCCCTGCTCAGAGGGTGACTTCCACCAGTATTGGATTACACCAGTAAGACAGTATGCTGGCTGGATGTTGAAACTCTCTGGGCAACCAGTGCTGCAGTACCCTCTGTCATTTTTTTTCCTGAAGTCCAACTTGAATTTCCTGAGCCAGAATCTGTGGCTGTTGACCCTTCTTATATCATCTTGGAATACTAAGGAGAGTTTAAATTCTGTCATCACTGTAAATATTCCTCAAGTAGCTTTAAGCTACTTCTATTTGAACAGAAACATTTTAATGTGAATCCTACCACTTCAGATCAGGAAGTAATTCCCTAGAGAGGTGTGGCTTTTCTTTGTTTTTAAATAAAGCTTGAATTGTGCATATGTAAGGGACACATGAGACTTGGAAATGAATGTTGTGGGGTTTTTGTTTGGTGGGTTGTTCCCCCCCCCCCCCCAAGTTTGTTTTTATTTATATTCAGGGTATTAGCAATGAAAATGTACAGCCCAAAGAAGGTATTCAGTAATAAACCATCTGTGAACTGGAGTCACTACATACTTAGAAGGCTTGATTGCAAGTGTTCTTGGCTCGTAAAAGTAAATCTGATAATGACTGAATATTTATTTTCTGTACCTCACATTCATAATATGTCATACTTCATGTTATATTCTGAAAGTATTTTATTTTGCTTGGTCTTCACAGCTAAAACCTTCGTGCTGACAGCAAAGAAGCTAGAACAATGGGAGTGACTAATCTGTGGCAAATTCTTGAGCCTGTGAGACAACCTGTCAACTTGAGCAGTCTCAAAGGAAAAACGCTTGCTGTTGATTTAAGTCTGTGGGTTTGTGAAGCACAGACCGTTAAAAAGATGATTGGAGTAGTTACCAAGCCACATCTGAGGTATGGGATACGTATAAATTATTGTAGCCAAAAGTCTTGGAGCTGTATTATTTAGGTATGGTGCTTATTCCAAACTTAAGACTACCTCTGAAATTCATATGACTATGTTGTTTTGATTCTGTTATTATTGCTTGTGCCACATGTGTAAAGGGTTTGAAGCGAAGACTCAGTCATACTGGCTGAATTCAGCATGATGCTTGGGTGCAAATAGAAGTTCTTGGGCCTAGCCTGCTTTGTCTTGAGGCCTCAACTGTAGATAAGGATGAGATGGATGTAAGCAGAACCCTGTTTGTCTTACTGTGGTAGCACTGTGTGATATACAGATTATCAGGGAACACAAATCCATGTGCTAATTCCTATATATTTCTGAGGCTGTGTGATGGAAGGTAGTATAGGAGTTTCGACTGTTTATCACAGCAGTTTGGATGCTAGTCAGTTCAGAGCATACTGAGAGTTATGCGTGTTCTAGCCTTATCTGGCTTATAAATTAAAATTCTAGTTAGACCCCATGCTGAATTAAATATGCTTAAGTCATTCTTCTGGCTTATGAACAACCTTGAAGACTTTTTAACTTCTATATTTTAATAAAATTTTTAATATTTTTAGTTTAAATGAATTGCATACTTAAAGGATGAGCAAGTGTAAGCAGCTGTAACTTCACTGTTTTCTGCAAATGATGCTGACAAAAATGAAAATATACAGAAATATTCATAAACGACCTGTTATCGGTTAGCTCAAGAATACCGTGTTACTAGCTGCTCTTAGATGTTCCTGTATCTTCTGTTGAATTGAGCTGATAGGAAATATCAGCATCTTCTGAGAATAATTTCTTAAAATGTTATGCTTATGACCCCAAATGGATAATTAAATAAAACCTGAAGCATGACCAGAGTCATTACTTCCCTCTGACAGGATGTCCTGTGTGCAGTGGAATGGAAGCATCAGTCCAGATCTCTTATGCAGTCTTTCCAAAGCACAATAAAGGGATGAATGGATTTCTACCAAAAAAGAAATATTTTCAGGCAGTTGGAAATTAAATTGTTTTGCTAAGTATTTTAGAAAAACTTATTGTAAGTGATTGATTTTTAGATCATTTGTGAAAATAGAACTAGCCTCAAAAGATCAGTTTATCATTTTTTACCAATAGCAAATGTACAAGATTAAATCTAGAGTAACGGTCTTTCCATGTCAATTGAAGAGATAGAAATGTTTGGTCTGCTCTTTTTGAAAGATTGATCCTGGAATTACTGGAAAAAGCATATGCTGTCTGATATTACTGCTCTCAATTTTACTGTTGTAGACCAAATAGTTATTGTTGCTCCCTTGCAAAATTCCACCCGTCAGTGGTGCTGGTTTGCATATGAAATAAATTGGCATGGTAATGGTATCTATGAGTCTGTCTAATACCACGACATTCAGTCATTTCAGAATCTGATGTACCTGTATTGATAGATTTGGGATTAAAATTTGACATACAAGAATCAATGTGGATATGTATTTGGAAGCAGACTTTGGATATTGAATGTTTTTTATTAAGCCTTTTAAATTTGCTTACATCTTTACATCTAAAAAGGTCTTTCTTGTCCTTACGTGGTATTTTCCTGGGAATTTTGTAAAGCTGTTACAAGTTCTTAGTAAAACAAATTCAACTGAAGACAGGGATGTAGATAAAAGGTTTGTTAGCTTGGAGATGAGGGAATCGTAAAAGGTGGAGAGAAAGCTAAGATTGTTCCTGGGGTAGGCTGAGGGATATAAGGGAAACATCTGAAGAAATCAGGCTTCACTAATTCTGCAGCTTATGGAACACCTTGCTTTATTGCAGGAACCTATTTTTTCGGTTCTCTTTCTTAACAACAATGGGAATTAAACTAGTGTTTGTCACGGAAGGAGAGGCCCCCAAGTTGAAAGCAGACACCATGAGTAAGAGGAATGAGATGCGCTATGGACCTTCGAAGAAAGTTGGAGCTTCAAGAACAGGGAGATCTTTATTTAAAGCCATTTTAAAAGAGGTGAGTAATTGAGGGCTGTGTTTCAATATTTTTAATGTGATGGGAAGAAATCTTAACCAAGTTAAATACAAGAACTTGAAAGAATGAATAATTTTCTACACAACAAATTTCAACAGTGTTTTGAGGGAACACATGCCTTTGAAATTGGGCCTTACAGCATCCGCTAACTGTTTTAGAAGAGGGACAATGTCAGAATAATTTTCTTGTTTGATGTGTTTCTGTGCATGTTACGCTGTAGTGACCTACAGTCATAATTGAGTGTTTATTACAAAAATTCAACTTCCTTGTTCTTTAATAGTGTTAGCATTGATACTTTTTTTTTCCCTAGATTAGTGTATACATGAAAACAGGAATGTGTTCTGTACCTATGTAAGCTAAGCTAGTGTGTTTTTGAAGGGGTACACAGAACTGTTCTGTAACGTAGATCTATGATTTGGTAAACTAGCTGAATAGCTAAGAGGATACACTTGTTGGAAACCTACTGAATTAGGCTCAAAGGAAGATTGTATAGTCGTCTTGGTATAGATGGTTGAGACAACTGTGGTTGCAAAGACCTCCTATTCAGTAATTTTCTTCTTCGTTCATTGTTGCAGATATTTAACCATTTTTGTCTATTCAGAATTTTATGAAACAGGGTTTGTAGACACTCATGGCTTCAGTAGATTGAATGTATCAATTCATGTTTTATTCTTAAATTCTAAAATAAATTATTTTTTACGTCTTATACTGTGGTCTGGTCTTACTAGGCCAGCAGTATTGTACTTTCATGCTTGATATTCTCGGGGAGTCTGGCGTCTGTTGAAAGATATCTGTGCTAGCCCAGTATTACTACATGAGTACACAGTGTTGGTTCACAAAGATAAATATTCCTTTGTTACTCTTCTTTTGAAAACATCCTAAATATCTGTTTAAAGTGTAAAGATTTTTGTGAAGGAGTAACCATTAATCAGGCTGTGTTCAAATCCTGTAACTAATACTTTGCTCTTAGTTGAATATTTCTTTTTGCTGTTATAGTAAACTACATTTCTCCTGAAGTACTGCTTGTATTGATGTAGTGTTCTATAGGCAGTGCAACAGTAGCAGTTTTTGTATACACTTGTGTCTGAGAAAACGCATGCTAATAAGTGGACCTAATTCAGCATTCAATCTCTCTTTCCTTTTGGATTCCTTCTTTTAGTGTCTCGAACTGCTGGAGTGTTTAGGTGTCCCTTGGGTTCAAGCAGCCGGGGAAGCAGAGGCAATGTGTGCCTACCTAAATGCAAAAGGACACGTTGATGGCTGCATTACCAATGATGGAGATGTCTTCTTATATGGAGCTCAAACAGTTTATAGGAACTTTGCCATGAATGCTAAGGTAATGTACCTCATCCCATTCTCACCCTCTCTTTAGACTCTTCCAAAAATGTTAGTAGAAAGAAGGGACTTGAAACAACTACTTAGATATTATCGCACTTACTCTCTCATAGTTGGATTTGTTTAAAATAGCACTTTTAAGACAGGAACGTTTTGTTTGCTTCACTGGCAATCCATGTATTGGGTGTGAGAGCAGAACAACTGAAGAACACTTATGGTATTATTGTCTGTGTTTGTAGTGTCCTGTGATGTGTAATACAAAGTTAAATATCAAACATTTTTTTCCCCCTTTCCTCCTCTACAGTGGAGAATTTGAGTGAAATAATTGCTTCTTATAAATTTACTGTTAGGGCATATGGGAGTGGTCAGCCTCCTGGGTCTAACAACAGTGTTCACACACTTGCATCTTACAGGTTTGTTTTATTATGAATATACTTGCAGTTAATACCATTAGTCTCCAATTGAACGTGAATATGGTGGGGATTGGACATCTGTATCATAATCAATTGTTGCGATCATTCAAAAAAACAAATCAATTTATGACCTTGAGCTGAAGTGTTCATTTGTTAGGACCACAATTTTCCAGAACTGTTGAAAGGCAACCCCAAATTTCCTTAATTTATACTTTCTCTATAAATCAGAGAGAGGAATACATGTGTTCTGTCTGGTGAATCTAACAAGACAGTGGAGGAAAAATGATATTGGGGTGGAATTTTAAATAATGTTCATCTGAAAGACTTGTTGAAAAAATACTTCAGTAATAGGAGAAAATCCATAGAACAGAAAAAAAGCACTATGAACACTTAACTTTTTTTTAGAAATAATTAAAGTTGATGGAAGATTATTAGCTTTGATGGTACTGTGTTTGGGTTTTGTCTTGACCTGATTCTTTTCTTTCATTCAACCTCCTTGTCATTTATCACCAAAAGAGAAGGTAGCCTCAGTCTTTCAGGTGTACTTTGTTACGTATCTAAGTCAACATAAAAAAATAGTTTATGTGAGTGTGTGTGTGTCAGGGGCATCTGTTCCAAAAAACTGGATTAATTTGGGTTGTTGGCTTGTGTGGTGGTTGGGGGGGGGGGGGGGGGGGGCAGGGGGGAGGCAGTGTCCTGTGTTTTGATTCATGTTAATCTTGATTTCATGTTGTTGTATTTGAGTCCCTTTACCCTTCAAAGCTTCAGATGTTCCTTTAGCTCATGTCTAATATGCGAGGAAACATTTTAATTATTTTTTCTTTTTTTACTCAAGTAGCACATTAAAATGTTTACATGGATTTTAAAAACTGCAGTTCCTGAGATGACTTACACAGCTACTAGTACTGGATAATGTTAGCTTTGCTACACTTTTTCTACAGGTAGTAAACAATAAACAGAACACCCCTTAGCTTATTTTAATTTCTTTCAACACTTGATGCCTGTATTTAAAACTTGGATTCCAGAACTGTAGTTATTCATGTGGTGTCCATGCATTACATTATAAATTTTAATTGCTGCTTTCTGTTTTTTTGCAATCAGACCCCTCTTCTGGG
This sequence comes from Phoenicopterus ruber ruber, assembly GCA_009819775.1. Taxonomy (NCBI): domain Eukaryota; kingdom Metazoa; phylum Chordata; class Aves; order Phoenicopteriformes; family Phoenicopteridae; genus Phoenicopterus; species Phoenicopterus ruber. The sequence goes on from CM020217.1 coordinate 116,015,195, forward strand.
ATAGACCCATTTCCTGCAGATGTGGGTGAATAGGGGTGGGTAAGCAATCACAGGTGAATGTGATTCAGGGCAGTTCCTTCCCTGATGTTACAGAAATAAAATGTGTGATAAATTTCTCTTGCAGGATCCACTTCTTGACTGTTACACAATGTCCTCTATTAAGGAGAAGCTTGGTTGTGACAGAGAGTCTTTGATTGGGCTAGCTGTTCTTCTGGGTTGTGATTATCTCCCAAAGGTAAGCAATATGATTATTTTTTATTACGTACTTACACGGTCTTGGAAAACAATAAGCTATATCAAGGGAGACGTATGCATGCTGACAAAACTGTATGCAATGCATGATTACTGAGATCTAGTTGAAGAATATGCTTAGTAAGTCACTGTTAATTTTATTTGTGAAAGCTTGAAGATAATCAAAATGGTTCATGAACATTAATCTTTCTAAAACTGTTCTATATTATGCCAGACTTTTTCTATAATGGAGGTGAAAACAGAAGTTTAGATGTTGCTTGCATTGAGCAGAGGTGTGAGAACTGAGTTGTTTGCGAGGATGCTTTGTACCCATTCACGTATAAGTACATCCCTGGCAGAGTAGCTGTGGAAAATGAGAAAAACAGCTTTGTCTATGCTGATTGGAAGACTTAGTAGTGATAGTTTTGAACTGTAGTTATTAGTAATGCCAGTTCTGGATGCAGTTTGGATATATCCCCTTTTAATTCTATCATTTGTAAATACATGATTTATGAAGAAGTCACCTATTTGAAAGCTTGCCTAATGAAGGAAGTGAGAAGGATCTTAGTTGTTACTACTTCACTTCCCCCCCCCAAAAAAAAAAACTCTTAAATTTTTTGGGAGACTTTGAACAAAAGCTGTTGTAATGGCTATTTCAAATGGAAAGGAAGTGGGATGAAACTTGGTTTCCATACAGTTCGTCATACAGTCACTTCAGGCAGCGGTTGCTCCCGTTCAGGCTTGCAATGGATATTTAGTTATTCTTCAATCATTGTGTTCCAATTTGATAAAACTGTCCTTTTAAACAACTGATACTGCTGAAAGAGCAAATAAGTCTAATTAGACCTGCTTCTGTTATAAGAATCTTTAAATAGTATTTTTAGTATTATTATTACAAAATAAATGTATAAAGAGAGAGAGAGTAAAAAAAAATAGTGGCTTATCAGTGGTTATTGTAACGGAAGTAGCAGCTTCCGGAATGGCAGGTTCTTGCATAGTCTTGAAGTGATGCGATTATGCAATGCCAGATAGGTCTCTTGAGTTACTGCAGCCCAGCAAATTGGATAAAGATAGAAACTTCTAAGGAAAGCTGAATTACAGGAGTGTGTTGGGAATGGGGATTGGCAGAACAGATAGATGAGAATACCACTCTGTAATTACACTTGGTTGAATATATCTCAAAACGATGCTTTCCTTGCAGAAGCTGAATATCTGACTCTCTGCCTGAGTGTCTGGCTGCAGTCCAATGAGAACTTCTAATTGATTTTGAATGTACATTTATTTCATATGGTTGCATATATTCAGTTCAGCCATTACAGCTGAATAAAAATAAGCTATAGATTTATTTGCAATAATGCTGTAGAAAGCACACTCAACACAATCTTTATATTCAACTGTATTGATTCTTGGCAATATAAAGTAAGGATTGAAAGAGGGAGTGGAAAAGCAGTATATGTGTGTTAAATCGTAGAATAGTTCGGGTTGGAAGGGACCTTTAAAGGTCATCTAGTCCAACCCCCCTGCAATGAGCAGGGACATCCTCAACTAGATCAGGTTGCCCAGAGCCCCGTCCAGCCTGACCTGGAATGTTTCCAGGGATGGGGCTTCTGCCACCTCTCTGGGCAACCTGTTCCAGTGTTTCACCACCCTCACTGTACAAAATTTCTCCCTTATACCTAGTCTAAATCTACCCTTTTATAGTTTAAAACCATTACTTCTTGTCCCTGGCCCTGCTAAAAAGTTTGTCCCCATCTTTCCTATAAGCCTCCTTTAGGTACTGAAAGGCTGCAATAAGGTCTCCCCAGAGCCTTCTCTTCTCCAGGCTGAACAACCCCAACTCGCTCAGCCTGTCTTCATAGGAGAGGTGCTCCAGCCCTCCGATTATTTTTGTGACCCTCCTCTGGTTGCTTTGAATCAACTGGCTTTCACTCTTCAGTATGTCTAGGAGACTACAAAGTTCTGGATTTCAGTCCATGAGCTAGGTTCCAGAAAAGGAACCTCCAAGGTCAGGTTGGACGGGGCTCTGGGCAACCTGATCTAGTTGAAGATGTCCCTGCTCATTGCAGGGGGGTTGGACTAGATGTCCTTTAAAGGTCCCTTCCAACCCAAACTATTCTATGATTATATGAAAATGTTTCCTGTTCCTATTTAACAGTTATCCATAGTGGTAGTCCATTTTCCTATAAAGTACATGCATACTACAGATGTAATAATGGAGTAAATACCAAAATCAAGCAAGTGATTATTGAAAGGGAGGGAAGGAATTATTTGGGTTTGTAGTTTTATTGGGGGTTTTAATTATTTTTCAGAAAATACTCTTGAACTTTTTTTTGTAACCTCAGAATTGATTTTGCATAATTGCTTGAGATCTTCAAATATTAAAAGTTGTCTCTGTTGCCATAAAGCATCTTTCCTGTGAGTGAAAGCTTTTTGCTGGATTTCTTCTGTCTCTTAAGTTCCAGCCTTTTGACTCTAAAATCCAAAAGATCTGTCTTCATCTTGTCTTTCCAAGACAACTATGAAAAGTTTAAGCTCTCTGACAGTTGGCTGGCAAGAATGTTACCAGTATTTTATATTGTTGTCCTGTTGCAGATAGCAAGAAGGAAAACAAAACTTCTTTTCCTATTGTTTTCTACTGCCTTCTTTCTCTACCTTTTATCTGAACCACTATTGAGCGTGAGACCGTTTTATGTAGCTTGTGTGTCACACTGGTAGTACATCTGTAGTCTGTCACCTTCTCTGACTTTAGAACTTGGTCAAAAATTTTTTCTCAATTTATTCTCAACACCTGGGATCATTTTTGTCAGTTCTCTATGTAATGTTATGAAGGCAGTTTTTATGAAAATCTGAATACTTGCTGTTTGTCATTAATGTCTCATATTTCTGTCTCTATAGGGCGTTCCAGGAGTTGGGAAAGAACAAGTTTTAAAGCTAATTGAGTCTTTGCGAGGTCAAAACTTATTGCAAAGGTAAAGTGAAAATTTATGTTGTATGCTGAATGCTTTGATTTTATTAAAAGACTTGCTGGTATGTACGTCAGCTCCAAGATAATGTTTGTAATACTTTAACTTGGGGGGCAGGGGAAGAGATTAGCACATTCTTTATTTTATATTTGCTAAATGAATTACGTGTTTTGCTAGGCAAGCTTCTTAATCGTTTTAAACATTAGCTGGCTCCTGGCTCTTCATCTAGCAGATGTATGTTGATATATTGGAAAGGAAGTCATAGGGACTGATGAGAGACTTTTCCTGGGTTTTAATTGGGTTGTGGATCAGGACATAAGATACCAAATGCTTTCTGTGTTTTTTATCATAATGTGTGTGTCAGTACTAGAAATCCAACAATCATATAATGTACTTTAAAATATCTATTTCATAAATTAGAAAACTCTGTTTCTCGGGTAGATGCCTGAGAAGTATAAAGGGAGTATTTTTCAGTGTTTTATTTTAAGTATGAAAGTTAAAAATATTTCTTAATCCCTTTTATATAATCCTTTTAGGTTTGAGCAATGGAAAGAACAATTTCAGTATGATACTAATCCACCTTTGGTTGTTAAAAGGGTGATTCACTGTTCTGAGTGCCATCATCCAGGTCAGTGTGAAAAGCACTGAATTTTATTTTTAGCCTAATCATTTGTTTACTTTTTGTTCGGGGGGGGAGGGTTGTTTGAGTTTTGGGGGGTTTACAGTAAAAACTGCTTTTCTTGACATTCAGCTTCTGGGCTATCTTCACATTTTCAATATTGTGTATATGTATCTTTAGATAAATATTTTTGAGGCTGGGGACTACTTTTCTTCAAAAGTGAAACTAGTTGATAGCAGATGGAATGTTATCACAATGCTGTTGTGTGATCCCAGATATTTGCCTTTTTAACATTATCAGTAAAGGAAGTATGCTATACTGACAAGCAGCTGTTTCTTTAGTTGCTCGAATTGGTCTTGCATCAAGAGGACTGAATCCATTAGCATTACTGGGTTTTACTTCAGTGTTTTCTTAAAAAGAAATTAATCTTAAGGAACCTTATTTTGGTAGCATCTTTGATTAGCGAACTCGTTCATACCCATCACTTGGAGAAGGAAAAGCTTGTTTCAAATATGTTACTTGTATACATTTGTCAGGATGTCACAGACTACTTCTGTAGTTTTTTACGTAATAAAGTTTTCAGCATAAGGTCTGAAACTTTGGAAAAAGTCTTGGAAAAAAAAAAAAAGATAAAAGCTTGCTTGTATTTGTCAGTTTTCACTGTAGATACGTAAATACAGCTCCTGCACTCGGATCTGCTTACAGCTACTATTCTCATCAGATTCATATGTGTTGACCTTTGTACTATTAGCTTTGTATATTTGCAGATTTTGGAAACCTCTCTTCTCCTCACGGTTTGTGCATCTGCTTCTGTAGGGTCTTACAAGGAACATGAGCGCAGTGGATGTAAACTCTGTGAAAGCACTAGATACTGCAAACCCAATGACTCCAAATACTGCTGCCCTTGTGAATGGCATCAGTTAGAGCGAGTGAAACAAGCAAGTGCAGTGGAGGACAATATCAGAAAGTAGGAATGTCTTGAAAATTGAACTGCTTTTCCCTGCGTTCATGTGCAGGATGAGCATCTAAATTCTGCATCTTTCCCATTTGTATTCAGTTCCTAACGCATTTGTTTTACCTGCAGAAAAGCTAACAGTTGTGAGGGCTTTCCATTCTCTGAGGTAACAAACAAGCCTATTTAAAGATTAATTTTTTTAATTATTTTATTAAAATTTCAATTTTCTGCCCTCTCTTAAACTCTTTTTTGTTTTATCTAAAGGTTATCCAAGAATTTCTTGTAAACAAGAATAAATTGATCAAGATAAAGGAATGCCAAAGGCCAAATTTATTGTCCTTTCAGGTATATAACAAAATACTGGTTATTCAGCTCTGTAGTTTTTTGTTTATTAGTGAGGAAGGCATCTGTGATAATTTTGATCTTCATTGGTAATTTTACTGGAAATAAGAATTAAAGAATCTTGCTACAACTTCTTAATATACCTCATTTTTTGAAAGTCTAAAATTGAAGACTGAAAAAAATCAGTTGATGTAAATAGGTATGTAGAAAAGTGGAAGAAAGAGAACTCAGAAAAAAGGTCACTTGCCATTGTTTTGTTTTTCACTGTCCATTATGACTAGATTGGGTTGCTGAGTGCTGCATTATCTATATAGTGTATAAAGTACTATACGGTTATATGACATAATATATATTTCAGGCATGTTATCTTTTTTGTTTTGATTCACCTTTCATAAAGGTATTGACAGATACAGCTCTTGCTTTCACTCATATTTGTTTCATCATCATACTGACACAGTGCATATATGGTAACTTCGGGTATTATAGCAAGTTGTGATTATGGACTTTTTTTTTAACATTAAACTTTCTTTTCAATTATTTTTTGGGGTATCATTGAGATAACCAACTTCTGTATATAAGAAGCAGAATTGGCTTTTATTCTGAATGTTGCCTGATTTCCCAAAAACAGGTAACAGGCTTGTATTTAGCACAATACTACCAGCTTTCAAGTTCAGAGGCCCTTTAATTCAAAGTGCACAAAGCTAAAAAGTGGTCTAGCTTACTCCTCTGTCCATAGAAGGAAAGATAAATATTCTGTGAGGCTGCTTTTTCTTTGGGGGTGGGGTGGGGGGGGAGGGTGTTAATATACGCATGTTAGCATTGTTTTCTAAGAATGATTTTTATTTGTTTTTTATTGGTGAAAACAGCTCTTTTACAATGTTTCATTTTCAGGGATTGATGACAGTGTGAGAATTATGTATAGCATTATAGACCACTCTTAAGCAATGTATCTTTAATGAAAATACATGTTCATCCTTCTCTCACATGTGAAATCCATAATTTTCACAGCTCTTTGCATAGATGATCTGAATCTGATAAGGTGTTTAGCAACTGTCTTATCCCTGCTGCTGCCGCTACACAACCGTTCCCTTGGCTTGTTATTGGCAGCTCATGAATCTGCCCTGTTACGGGTGACTGTTCCCTCCCTTGGCAGTGAGATATCATTAGGCATTACACTAATGTGTAAAAGTGTTCTAGGTATTTTAAGTATTTAGTCCTGTGTCCCTACTACATAGCTGTCTAAGCATGATATCTAACATAATAAGAAAATTTCAAAGTTTGGGGTGGTTTTTTTTATACTAACAGATATTTGCTTCTGAGAAGATGGAATGGACCAAAAATTATGCTTGTAAGAAGCTTTTAGCACTATTGACACGTTATGATATGATCCAGAGAAAATCTGGATACATTGATTCAAAACAACTGCAGGCAATACGGTAATGTATTTGATTTATTGAACTTAAGATATTTACTTCTGCTGCTGGAGGAAAATCATGAGTGTTTTCCTTTTTTTTATGGAAATATAATGGTTTTCTTCCATCTTTGTTTTGAGCTTTGTGCTCATTTTGAATAGAGATAAAAATTTAGATCAGTACACCAATTCTTAGACTACTGCTGCACAAAGTAATACATACAGCAGTTTCCTTTCATTCTAACTGGCAATGCCCGCTTTTTCCTATGCTTACTCTATTCGCTTTCCTTGGATCTGCACGTGAGATTTAGCATTACAGGTTTGATCCTCTGCTCAGGTTCTTAGCAGAAGTTCGGTTGACTTCTGTGATTCAAAATAAGAGCCTCGACTTAGAAATGAGCATCTGCAGATTCAGTCATGGTCTCTGATTTCTTATCAGACCTACCAACTGTCATTGTACTGTGTGTCTGATGAAATCATTGGCTTACGGTTCTATAATGCTATGCCTTCTCAGAACAACATTTTCATTCAGGACTGCTGCATTTAGGAATATAAAAATGGCCAAGTGTCCTGTTACTAAAAATGGATATGCAGGAAAAAAACCAAGATAAGCATGTAACTACTTCCCCCTAGAATATTTTCCCACCATCCAGGTTTCTGTTACTCAAAGATTTTCTGAGCCAGAATTAGTACCTTCTTATTCTGTCAGCCCTCAATGTATTTTTTTAGATGATTTAATCTTTTCTTAAATTTATGTAAACTTTTAGAATCTACAGTATCTGTTGGCAAATCTGAACTTAACTTCACTGTGTGAAGGGAATTGTTACTTATTTTAGCTTTAGTATCTGATGGTTTCATTTCCCAAATGAAACCCAAATTCCGCTCCCCAAATTCTTGTATTGCCAGAAGGTTAGTGGTTTTTCCATGTTCCTTGGTGCTGTTCAAGATTTTATAGACCTTAATTTTGGGGGACAGAAGGACAATCAGTAGCAATGTGATAGCAGCTCTTCTGGGTTGATGTGTCATAGTCTGTTAAATTATTACTTGCAGGGAAGTTGTTCTATTCAGGGTTGTCTTTCAAAAGAGTGGAGAGACTGTTTGGGGGCTGCTTTTTGAACAGGTTGACCAGGTAAATTACCAGCATTTACCTTGATGAATGAATTAATTTACATCCTCTGTTTATAATACTTTCTAGTGTTTCAAGAGTTTAAAAGACAGATCATGCATGCTCTTATATTTCTTTTGTTAACAAGTGTTTAAAAACACAGTAATGATTCAGCAGGAGCCTCTTCACATGTAGGAACCTACTAAACTGGGGTATAGATAACGTTTTTAGAAAAATCTCAAAGGCTGACTGTCCCTGCTCAGTTCATGTTTTATCTTCCTTCATGCTCTCATGCAAAAATATAAAAGACCCTGTCCGGTCATTCAGAAAATTACTGTCTATGGCAAGAGCCTTCTCTGTGGCATAGTCGAAGATATGAAACTGATGTTTGTAGGAGTCTGTTATGGCTGTCTGTTACAGAATAGCTTTTTGATTTCTTGTTATGCTCCTCTGAGCTGTATAATTAAAAAACACAAAAATGTTTCAGTACGCAAATCTAGACCCAAAATTTTACTGTATAACTTATACAGAGAAGTAGTGTATTTTTTAAAGGTGTATTAATTTCACTATTACAAGAGTATTTTTTCCTCTGAATGATTACAAATTAGAGTATTGAAATATTTTTAGATAACTTAGATTTTTCATTTCCTGTTTAAACAAAATCATTTAATGGGCTTCTTTTTATTCTTACAGGATAGTCAAGACACGTGTTAAAAACGGAATTCCTTGTTTTGAAATTGAGTGGCAAAAACCAGGTTGGTCTGGTTTCTATGTACATTGTGGAACAAAACAGTTCACAGAAAAAGAGAAAAGCATGCTTTAAAGAGGAAAAGAGTTTGACAACATTATGAGGAAATGAAATATGGGTGAGATTGGAAACCGTTCTATGAAAACAATAGAAAATGTGCATCAATTTTCACATAGCCTGAAAGTAAAAGCAATGCTTTAAAAATGATAAAAAAAATATACCTAGAAAGCAAGAGACTTGGTCTTCAGGTACTTTTTCTAGTACATGTTAACGAGACCTGAACTCTATATTTCATATCTTATTTCACTATGTACCCAAAGCTGTGACAGTTTATTAGCTAGAAATTTTTCTACACTTACAGACTTCTACCTTTAGTGTGCCCATTTGTGCCAAGAGACTGGCGGAAAGAAAAAGACTTGACTTGTAGCTAAATCTCAAATATTGTACTATTGACCTTTTTACATACCTTCTTTGTACTCAGATAAACCTTTTGTTCTTTGTTTTTCTTATTCCCTACTTTGAGATGTGTGTGTGTACATGTCTAATGTACCTTCATTAATTTTTTAGAACACTATGTTGATGCAGAAGATGAGCCTGCAGAGTTGTTTGTAGTCACAGTAGAAGACGAGTCTTTGTTTCAGGCTGCTTATCCTGATGTTGTTGCCCTTTATCAAGTGGAAAAGTCAGAAGTTCTGAAGAAGAAACAGAAAAGTAAGTCCAAAAGCTTATTTCTTATGAACTTACAGGTCTTGCCAGAATACAAGAAGCAAAAGCAACAAACATTTTTCCCACTGTTGAGCAATATCAAGTTTTGTCAAGATCAGGGCATGGTATCTTGCAGGGACTCTGCTTTTGTCTTACCATTTTATACTTTAGCACTGTTGTGGTTAACCCCAGCCGGCAACTATGCCCCACACAGCCACTCGCCCGCTCCCCGCTGGTGGGATGGGGGAGAAAATCAGAAGGGTAAAAGTGAGAAGACTTGTGGGTTCAGATAAAGACAGTTTAATAGGTAAAGTAAAAGCCACGCGCGCAAGCAAAGCAAAACAAGGAATTCATTCCCTGCTTCCCATCGGCAGACAGGTGTTCAGCCATCTCCAGGAAAGCAGGGCTCTGTCATGTGTAATGGTTACTTGGGAAGACAAATGCCATCAGTCCAAACGTCCCCCCCCTTCCTTCTTCTTCCCCCAGCTTTATATGCTGAGCATGATGTCATATCATAGAATCATAGAATTGTTCTGGTTGGAAGAGACCCCCAAGATTATCGGGTCCAACCATTAACCTATCACTACCAAGTCCCCCACTAAATCATATCCCTTAGGGCCTCATCTAAACATCTTTTAAATACCTCCAGGGATGGGGACTACACCGCCTCCCTGGGCAGCCTGTTCCAATGCCCGACAACCCTTTCGGTGAAGAAATTTTTACGAATGTCCAATCTAAACCTCCCTTGGCGCAACTTGAGGCCATTTCCTCTTGTTTTGTTGTCTGTTACTAGGGAGAAGAGTCCGACCCCCATCTCTCTACAACCTCCTTTCAGGTAGTTGTAGAGAGCAATAAGGTCTCCCCTCAGCCTCCTTTTCTCCAGACTAAACATCCCCAGTTCCCTCAGCCACTCCTCATAGGACTTGTGTTCTAGACCCTTCACCAGCCTCGTTGCCCATCTCTGGACACGCTCCAGCACTTCTATGTCTGTCTTGGAGTGAGGGCCCCAAAACTGAACACAGTACTCGAGGTGCGGCCTCACCAGGGCCGAGTACAGGGGGACAATCACCTCCCTAGTCCTGCTGGCCACACTATTTCTGATACAGGCCAGGATGCCCTTGGCCTTCTTGGCCACCTGGGCACACTGCTGGCTCATGTTCAGCCAGCTGTCGACCAACACCCCCAGGTCCTTTTCCATAACCTTCCTGGGCACCGAGGTCAGGCTGACAGGCCTGTAGTTCCCCGGATCCTCCTTCCGGCCCTTCTTGTAGATGGGCATCACGTTTGCCAGCCTCCAGTCAACTGGGACCTCCCCAGTTAGCCAGGACTGCTGGTAAATGATGGACAGTGGCTTGGTGAGCACTTTTGCCAGCTCTTTCAGCACCCTTGGGTGGATCCCATCCGGCCCCATAGACTTGTGTGTGTCTAGGTGGCGTAGCAGGTCACTGACCATTTCTCCTTGGACTACGGGGTCTTCATTCCACTCCCTGTCCCCATCTTCCTGCTCAGGGGGCTGGGTGCCCAGAGAGCAACTTCCCTTGCTGTTAAAGACTGAGGCAAAGAAGGCATTTAGCACCTCAGCCTTTTCCTTGTCCCTTGACACTAAGTTTCCCCCCGTATCCAATAGAGGAGGGAGATTCTCCTTAGCCCCCTTTTTATTGTTAATGTATTTGTAGAAGGACTTTTTGTTGTCTTTTACGGCAGTAGCCAGACTAAGTTCTAGCTGGGCCTTGGCCCTTCTAATTTTCTCCCTACATAACCTCACAACATCCTTGTAGTCCTCCTGAATTGCCTGCCCCTTCTTCCAAAGGTTGTAGACTCTCTTTTTTTTCCTAAGTTCCAGCCGGAGCTCTCTGCTCAGCCAGGCCAGTCGTCTTCCCTGCCGGCTCATCTTTCGTCTCATGGGGACGGCCTGCTCCTGTGCCTTTCAGATTTCCCTCTTGAAGAATGTCCAGCCTTCCTGGACTCCTTTGCCCTTCAGGACTGCCTCCCAAGGGACTCTGCCAACCAGTGTCCTAAACAGGCCAAAGTCTACCCTCCAGAAGTCCAAGGTGGCAGTTCTGGTGACCCTCCTCTTTACTTCTCTGAGAATCGAAAACTATCATTTCGTGGTCACTGAGCCCAAGACAGCCTCCAACCGTCACATCACCCACAAGACCTTCTCTGTTCACAAACAACAGGTCCAGCGGGGCGCCTTCTCTCGTGGGCTCCCTCACCAGCTGTGTGAGGAAGTTATCTTCCACACACTCCAGGAACCTCCTGGACTGTTTCCTCTCTGCTGCATTGTATTTCCAGCAGACATCTGGCAAGTTGAAGTCCCTCACGAGAATAAGGGCTAGCGATCGTGAGGCTTCTCCCAGCTGCCTGTAGAATACTTCATCTGCCTCCTCGTCCTGGTTGGGTGGTCTATGGTGTGGAATGTCCCTTTGGTCATGGGGTCAGCTGTCCCAGCTGTGTCCCCTCCCAACTTCTTGTGCACCCCCAGCCTCCTCGCTGGTGGGGTGGGGTGAGAAGCAGAAAAGGCCTTGACTCTGTGCTCAGCAATAACGAAAACATCTCTGTGTTATCAAGACTGTTTTCAGCACAAATCCAAAACATAGACCCATAGTAGCTACTATGAAGAAAATTAACTCAATCCCAGCCAAAACCAGCACAAGCACTAGGAAATCTGAACTGTGGTTAATATGTCATTTTGATATGCCCTTTTTATTTTTTTCAGACAGGAAAGGCAGACCAAAAGAAAAGGAATTATCAAATGTTTATGATGAAGTTAGCGATCTTCTGTCTCAAATGAATTTAAAATCTAGATGTGGAATTCTTCCTGTGCAAGACTCCACATCAGATACAAAAACTCCCCCAGAAGATGAGGTACACCAGAGAAGTACGGAACCAAAAGATCTAGTGTTAGCTGCTGCTTCTTGCATAACAACTGTTCAAATGCCAGCGTCAGCATCTGCTCTTCCTCTGACTGCATCGCCTGACTCGCTCTTACGGAGTATGTTGGCTGACTCATCTGTATTGCCAGCACAATTTACTAAAAATTCAGGGATATCATCCTCTTCCTCTGTAACAGCTGGCCTACAACTGAGCAGTATTGATTGGGAAGGAACCTTCTTCAGCACTTCACCAGCCCATGGGGGTGATACTCATGATCCAGCAGCTGACTTAACTACATACATAAAGCACTCGCATCCACTAGGTCATGAAACAGTAAGAAATGGCTTGGAATATTCTGATGGTGTGCAGTCTGATCAACATCATTCTGATAGTGCGGATGATTTGTTTTCAGATGATGCCATGGGACAACTTCAGAAGTGGTCTTTAAGTGAGCGAATACTTAAGAAGGCTTCCATTCCATCAAAGCCTTTGTCTGAAGATGTAATGCAACTGGAGTCTTGGAAATGTTTTAAACAAACAAAAGAAACATTGAATCCTGATGAAGATTATGTATCTTCCTCATGTCAGTTAAATAAACTAGTGCAGGAAAGTAAAAATGAGCTATCAGAAAACTATGCAAGGGAATCCAGCGTACGCATTTATCAAGATCGGTACAAAAAAGCTGACAGCCTGGCTGAAATGATGCAAAAAGACCATAATATAAGCAGTTCAATGTCTGTAGCCCTCAGTGGGCAGACAGAGACGCTTCATCCTGGGTGTGAAATGCTTCCCGTGTCTCAAAAGCCAGCAGATGTTGTAACTGGCTGTCACATTAAAAAAGCTTGTATTCAAACTACTTGGAAAACTTCTTTTAAAACAAGCGTGTGTCAGAACAGATGTTCTTCTAGTGAAGACAGTGATGATGGGAACATGAATAAAAGTCTGATTTATGAGCAGCAGAAGAGGCAACTGAATCCTGGTCAGTTTAAAAAATGTTTTACAACAAAAAGGAGCAACGTCGTCACTAGCAAAAGAACAAACAGTGACTCAGCCCTTATAATGAAAGGGAAGAAGAAAAAGACCAATTTAAAAAAAGCTGGTAATAGTTTCTCATCACAAGTATCTCCAAACCCATCCTCTGTAGGGGAAGTTAATTGTTCCCAAAGTCCAGAGCAACCATTTGAGGGGTCAGGTTCTGGTCCCACGCAGCAAGCCAGAAGTGCTGTTCTGACTTACGCATGGGCAGACAGTCCCCTTCCCCTGTCTGAAAGACTAAAAGGAAGAATCAAAATCAATTAGGTTCCCCATAAAGTAGATTATGATAACAATTAACTCTGAACCTTCAGCTCTTACAGAGTTCTTTCTCAAAGTTTCTGCAGTATGCTCTATCAATTTTAAATGGACGCAGTTTTGATGAGTAACAAGTGCTGTGAAATACTGCATACTGGAGCTAAAATTTGAAACTAAAATGTTAGCAGAAGTACCAAATAGCTGATTATAGGCAAGTGCCAGTTATTCTGGACTTGATTACATTCTAAACTTTGTGCATAAGCATCAGGATATAGTATACAAGGGAGCAGTGAGGTTTATTTACGAAATAAGAAAGTTTTTTTCCCAGCCAGTTGTGGGGATTTGGTGAATAGCTATTAGTCCTTCTGTTTATAAAAACAGACTTATTAAAATAGTGTCTGTACTGCTGTTGAATATTCTTAATGAGACAACGTGATACAACTCTTTCCAACTGAAATTTTCCATTCTGCTCCACTAACTTAATTTTGCTAGTTTTAAAATGGATTTTCAAATCCTGGGATGCTGGTTGTGTTGATTATCTCTGAAGGACCAGATAGAGACACACAGCAGATGTACCTTGCAGGGTAGCTAAATTTGTATCTGCCATGCCCTATAATAAGCTGTTCTTTGAGTGTGTGCATCTTCCAAAGACTGGAATAAGCCATGTAAGGATATTCTGGTTTTGTAGCTGTCATGTCTAACATTTCAGGAAATTTGATGGCTGTTTTAATCAAACATTTATAATTTGGGGCATTTTTTTCTTAAAGATATGAAATCCCATCTAACACTCATTTCTACTTAGAATGGTTAAGTTACAGAAGATCAAAATCTAATCATGATATTGCAGATTCTTTGAGTAATATTATGTAAATGTTTGTTTTTAAAGGGGGGACTTGAATACAGTTGTATTTTTGAAGGTGTTCTTCCTGCCTCTTTAATATAGAAGCAATCTCTGTTCATACACACACAAAAAAAGTTGTCTTCAACAGCTTACTAGAAAATCCCTCCTTGCCTGTATTTGAGCGTTCAATAACTTTTTCCATGGACCAACCAGAAGGAGGGCCGCTCTTACCAAGATACAATGTTAACAATGGAAATTTAGAATATCCGTGCCTTAATGAAAGTGTCAGTTCTTTCTTCATAAGAGCCAAGGCTTTAAAAGTTAGGAAGCTAAATTCCAGATGTTTTTAAGGAAGAAATAGGTAGTCTATAGATAGTACAACCTCTAATTAACCAGAATGGTAGCTTCTTATTTTCCTCTGTGGGCAGATGGAGAAAGCTTATTTATAGTTGATTTTGCAAATGAGAAACGTATTATGGAAATGAGCAAAAAATCCCAAATATCGAAAACTTATTTTCAGTTTTGAAGATGATCTCTCCCTCTTCTGGAGACTCTTAACCACACAGCTGATGTGAGAGGGTAGCTGGAAGAATAGAGTTGCTGAGGAGAATAAGAGTAGCAGTCACCTGGGGACCATGAATGGAGAGATTCCTTACACAGTAGTCAGTATTGGAGAGATCAGACTATTTTTTGTGGAAAAATATTGTTATTGGTTATGTATGATTCTTTTCCTTGCTGCTGATTTTGAATACTGGAAATTGGAATCAATAGTTTGAATTTTCATTAATAAAAACGCCAACATCATGTGAATGGCCTCACTTTTATTTGCTCCCAGTGTACGGGAATGTGCTGTTCTGTTGGAGGGATCATACAATTTCACTCACAGTGTGTGGGTTTCTGCGTTTTAGGGTTTTGTTTAGAACTGGAAGGAAAGAGCGGGTTTTGGAGGGTTTTTTGTTTGCTTTCCAAATCTGGCTGGGATGACTGCTTTAATGGATGATTCGCTGAAAATACTGTGCCAGAATTATGACAAGTTCATGTTTTGCGGATGGAAACCAGAAAGGAGATATAATCATAAGATATTAAGAACTGCAGAGGGAAAAAAAGAGACTATGTTGCTGATATTGCTACAAATTAATCTGGTTTCCTAAGTACGGTTCAAGCATGAAAAGCAGAAAAAATTCAATTTTTTCATTTGCCATGCATCTCAATTTTGTGCAGGTGTTCTGCCACCACTTTAGAAGCTGCAGTAGATGTGAAAACAACTGTATAGGATGCCCCCTCTCATCTAGGCTATAGCTGCTCGTTGCAGCAAATAAACACAAGAACATTTATCATTGGGAGTGACTGTTGCTTGAATTAAACTTGTGATTTGTTACAGGAGGGAAATTACAGTTTTTAAAGTGTTTTGATTTCTCATCTTTCTGTAATTTACTTAATCTAAGGATTAGGGATGATTTTTCTTCTTTGGAACTGTGTCTACGATGCCAAAGCTGACTGCTTTTCAGCCTCTCACACTTGTGAAGAAAATGTTTAAATAAGCCGAGTGGGTACAACAGATAACTTTCTTCTGCACGAAATATTCCTACAAGATTATGTTAAACTGGCTGTAAGTATAAATGAATGTGATGCATCAGCCCGATGACCCTGAATATGTTTTCATTTATCATCTGTCTTGGTCAGCCCAAACAGGCTGCTTCAGGGTGCTTCATCTAACGTAATAAAACTATACCTGCCATAGGGATGGGGCAAGTAAAGGATGCATCGCTATTCAAGTACTTTACTGGAAGTTTTTCTGCAGAACCACTGTACCAGCCCAAGTGCTTTACTGGGCTGTCGCTCCTGATGTCGGCATCCCTCTAGCTTGAGTGATTCCTGCAGAGGTACAGAGCAGAACCCTAGGTTCTGTCTTAGCAGTATAAATGTCATTATTTCCACTTATAAACAGTATTAAACATCTGCTTAGATGTAGCAAATTTATTTAGTATAGCTTAACAAAGGGAAACGTGTATTTGGCATTCCCTGTGGTGATTGTAACTATTTTAGGTCCATGGGGAATCGACCAGAAAGTAAAATAAGTACTGTTTACATGGAATATATACATCGAGAGCTACAAAAAATACAATGTAAAAAAAAAAAAAAAATACAAAACAACCTCAATTTCTATATATCCCACTATCAAGCTACATGCTCGTACGTTTTTCATTGGAAGATGTTACTGAAATACTTATCAACATGTCTGAACATGCTTAACAAAAGGAAAGTTTCTTTTTCATTGCATTTACCAATTTCTACTTGTATCGAGTACATCAATTCTATCAATAAATTTTTTGCTAGTTAACAGAGAAATTTCCAGTTTTGAGAAGAGGGTTATTTAATGTTGCGGATTTGCACAGGCTTGGCTCTGTGCTCTTATGTCAAGAAAGATACTTGGAAATACAGCGGTGAAGGAGACTAATGGCAGCTGTTACTTTAGACAAGATAAAGTCTTTTCATGTCTAAAAAGGTGTCAAACCCTGCCGTATTATATCGGCAGATAAAAGGAAACTGTGGTTAGAATATTATTGAGAGTTGTTATAAACCTAAGTGCTACTGGCAAAACAGTAACCTCAGCGCTAGATTTAGCGCTTTTTCCTTCAGGAAACAAAACACTTTAACTGTTTCAAGAAAACAAAATTACAATGGGTGACAGAACCACTCTTTCCACAGTTATCTTGCTTGTGTGTCCTGCATCGTAGCTATGATCGGTACTGAACTTAATTTAACTTAATAAGATTAATCACATATTCAACTTTAAAAGTTATTTAAACCCAAGCCTTGCTTCCACCCCTCACCCCCATTTCCCTTGATGGGGTTGGAGGGATTTTCTCACTTCAAAGACTGAGCACAGCTGGGCAAAGGGACATACCTTTGAAAATCTTGCTCCAAGAAAACAGCTACCTACGCTGAAAGTCCACCTGGTGGATATTTAATGTGAATTAGCTGCCTGACTAAAATACAATGAAGGCAAAGAAACTAAACATGAATCTTTTTAATGCCAAGATAGTGTAGGAGTAGCTGTATATTAACATTTATGTTATTTTAACATGTTATTTTAAAATGCAATTTGCTCTGCTCGAGCACCTCCCCAGCCAAGCTCAAAGCCACGTTAGTTGTCCTACCAAACATTCTTGACAAAGGTCGGATCTGTGGCAAGCTATGGATGTTCTTTAGAACATGGTGGGAGGAACTGTAAGCATGGTCTACTTTGAATAAACGTGTGGGCAAACTTACTAGGCAAACCCTTATATGCTGCCTTCTCCCTCCATCCCAACATCCCGGTGCTGCCCTGGCAGTGACGCCACATAACAAAGAACGGACAGACAAGATAGCCCAAACCCTAGAAACTGTCCAAGTTTTATCTGCTGCAAAACCATGAAATTTGTGGCCTTATTTCAGGTCGAATTCAGGCTGTCTTGCAGCCCAACATGAATGCCGGGTCTCAGAGCAGCTTTAGCCTTTAAGCCTCTCTGTCGCTCAGCCAGCTGCAATGTGTTGTAGACATTTTCTTTGAATCTTCTGCGCTGGTGAGCTAAATTCGCTGCTTGATCTGCAGCTGGGTGGGAAAGAGCCCTGTGGTCAGGCTCAGGTTCCCCACAGCCTGGAGCTTAATGGAACAAAGTGCTCCAGGAGTTACAGCCACGTGCACACCGACCGTACAGGGGCTTTACAAGACTTTGCATCCAGACTAACACGTTGCTAGTGTCTGTAGTTACTGAATGGCCTCTTCATCAAATCAGACCTGCCAGTAGAAATAGGGGACGTGCTCTGTTTTCTTGTAATTAGTTACAGGGCAGATGTGTTCTTGGCTTGGATGGGTTCAAATCATCTGTCTTCTGGGAGAGCAGCCACACCACCCAGTGATGGGCATGGAGCCTGACGGAAAGATGCCTTGTCTATGTCATGGGACTTCCTTCCCTTTGTCCTTCCCTGATATTTTTTAACAACTAGCCAATTTCAACCAAATTTGATGGTTGCAGGGCTATAAATTTTTGATAATCAATTGCTCAGGGAAGAGAGAAAGACTTTTAGTGCCTTCCTGAGGGAAAGAAATGAGGAGTGGCTCCGATGGCAGCCAGCTGGTCAGTCAGCTCACACGTGCTTCCCTAAGCCGTGACGTGGGCCCTCTTTTGCCTATCAGGTAAATCAAAAAAGATGGAGGACGCATGGGGGAACATGAGAATGTAAAGGTGGTTTTGCCATGACGGGTTGTCAAAGGCCTGAGAAAGGTGCTGCTGATATTATGGAGAAGTTTAGGAGATACAGCAGAGGAGCAGTGGTGGCATAGTGGAATATGTTAATCCTGAATTCCCAACCATTTGTGTTAAAAGTTTTGGCATAACCTCCTGGGATAGCCCAAGGCGTGCACCTCAGCAGCTCTGCCGTTGTACAAACCTGTGCCGAACTGCTGGCCTCCCCGTGTCTGGCTCCTACCATAATTTTTAGTAAGACACGTACAGCCCAACATCAACTGCTGCTTCTCTATTACCTTTTTAAACTGAAACTGCTAGCTTTCGCAGCATGGTTTCAGGCAGTGGTTTGCATTCGCTATGTATTTATTTTGAACATCATGAGACGTGTGGGATTTGTAGGTGTTCT
This sequence comes from Phoenicopterus ruber ruber, assembly GCA_009819775.1. Taxonomy (NCBI): domain Eukaryota; kingdom Metazoa; phylum Chordata; class Aves; order Phoenicopteriformes; family Phoenicopteridae; genus Phoenicopterus; species Phoenicopterus ruber. Next base: position 116,033,920 of record CM020217.1, read on the forward strand.
TACCATCAAGCCACCATCAAGTGGAGGTGATGGGATTGTGCCCACACATCTCCAAGCACAAATACACCTTTGTTCTGGGGACTGCTGATATGCCATCATCCAAGAGGATGTCACGCTGTTTTCTGGACTTTTCTTTGTTTACCTTTCTAAAAATCCCAGACCTTACTGCTCGCAGATTGCTTGGAATTTGCAAGATAGATATCTGGGAAAAATTGTAGCCTCCTGATTTTTGTTTGTGATTTCTAAAGAAATACTGTTTTCAGTTGATGGTATATTTATATTTTTCCCCAGTATTACTGTCAGTTGCTAACTGTTACGGTTGTTAGTACGCTAGTTGTAAAAACTCCTAGACTATGTTATTCTGTCGTTCTGCTTTAAGAATATTCTTTTTGGCAATACCATAAGAAAACACTACAATAATCACATGGTTAAGAGGTTCTGAGATATAATATAGAAAGCAAGCAGGATTCACAATGACATTTTCCATTTGGTTTTGGTTATTTTTTTTCAGCTGCAAAGGCCAAGTTTGATTCTATTTACCAAAAACCCCCTTGTCGAGCACCATCTCTTCTAGCACCTTCCACATTGCAGTCTCTGGTGTTAGTGGTCTGGGAAGTGGGCTGGAAGGTATCCCGTAATAGTTAATTGATTTTCGTATAGCAACCTCGCAGATTTCATAAATAATTTTAAAAAAGCCACTAGTCCATCGCTTGTTCTGTTATCTGCAGCCCACCACTAAGGTCTTACAGAGAGGACATTCCTCTCCCCACATTGATAATCTGAAGAATATAACTGTGTAAAATGGGCAAGGGGCTCTGGCACTGGAAGTGTTTGAATTTGTACACAGAACTGAAAAATTCCTTCAAGAAAATTATATTCCTTCCGATAATAGTGGCGTGTATCTTGCAACTGCTTCTTTGTGATAGCATATTTATCTTGTAAAATACAAGCAACTTAGTTTTGGATTTTTTTTTTTCTTTCGTATTAAAAAACAAAGCAAACATTTTGTGCTGGGAAGCCATGAATTAAAGATACAGAAAAAAGGACTATCAACAATCATAAACGTCTTCCAACTGCCAGGCCGCTCTCACCACAGAAGCCCAAGACTTGGAACTGCTTTGACATGACGGTGAATGGGGAAAAGCTTTCAAATCTGCAGGGTCCTCATGGTGTGACATCCATGTAGGTACCTATACAACCTTGTATAGCCTTCTTGTATGAACTCATGTAACCTTGTTACTTGCCCCTGGGGCAAAGACCCCAGTTTGTATATTGTGTTTAAGCCATCATATAATTCAGAATATAACCCAAGTAGGCGACTGTGGAGGAAGGAATGTTTCAGAGGGGGAGTATATCAAAACTTTGACCAACAGAAGAGCCAGTGAGGTACGAAGTGTCCTTGGTGCAGATAAAAGTTACCAGCACAGATGTTCTGGGGAGTCTCACCAGACCCAGCCAAGGACACCTTCTGAAGATGCTTGGTGAGCTCAGGGTCCCCAGTCAGCTCCCTCAGACAATCCTTGTCCAACCTGACCGAGAGCTTTCTGATCAAGGCGTATCCTCTTTCAAAGATCCCAATAGCTTAATAAAACCTCATTGCAGTTGTTCGTCTAACAAAGCAGAGCGCCAGGGTTTCCCCTTGTAAATAAGGATTAGGTATAGTGTGATTTTTTTTTAACTCTTGCTTTTCTAGTCAATTAAATCAATCAAATATTCTATTACATCACTAAAACTATCTCTAAAAAAAAACAGACATAGTACCTTTTAAGAAAGTAATTATGTTTTCAGAATAATGACAGCCTAAAATAAGGATGGGTACGGCATCTATCTGGAGAACATACATTTAAAAGAAGTGCACATTAAAAAATTCCCCTAAATGTAATTCAAGCAAAGAAGCCAGTTGATAATTTTTAGTACATAAATCACGGTAGTTCATAGTTTGGCAATTAAAGAGTGGCTTATTGTAAGAACTCTTTTAATAACCTATTGTCACAGATCTGGGTTTAACTTTAATAGCAACATTATGTGATCACATATTTTATTTATGGATCATTTGAAGAATTTGTTATGCAGATATTCTGATTAGTGGGCTATTGGACCATTAGCCAAATAAATCTAAAGGTAATAAAACTCACAGGAAGATAAATGGCTTTCTTTTTCTTCTTCTTTTCAGCCAATTCAGGCTAATTTAAGCCTTTCACAGAATGGTGATAATGAAGGATTTGTTCTCAGCAGCGTTATGGCAGGTGATTTGCATTTGAAAGTTTGACACATTTATAGGCCTTTGATCTTTTCCCTCCAGTGCTTGTGCCCCTGGCCAGACACCTACATGCACGTTTTACCAGGTGGGAGATCTAGGAGCAAAAGTAGCCCTGAGAGTCACTCTGAAGATGTGCGCTAGAAAAAATAATTCTACGCTTTGTGTCCAGAAAATACTCTGTTGCTGAATTTGAGGGGCCTTTATATAACACAAGATAAAATATATTTGAATGTCTTTTATTAGTTTTTTTTAAGCTAGAGAAAGTCCTCAGGGAAGATTTTAAAGGAATATGGAGTCTGATGTAAAGCCCACTGAGCTGCAAAGATTGGCTTCTTCTGTAGGTTTGAATTTATTGTCGAAATAGAACTTCTCACCATAGGACACTGGAAGAATTTTGGCACCTAGCAAACTTGGGAAAAGACTGTGACAGCCATGGAGCCATTTCTTAAATATTATTTAATTTTTTGCTTTGTTATTAAAAAAAATAATAAGAAATTAACTCTCTGAGCAGAAGAGCTATTTTCAGGCTGGAAGAAGGAGCCTTGAAAAAAAACCGGGACATTACTGTCACCATGAGCATATGTGAGCAGTGTCAAGCATATGACCTAGGATATATAAAGGATGTTCTTAATGTTTACTGTTTGACCCCAAAATAAGTAGGGAGTCACAGGATTCAGGAGGAACATAGCTGAATATTTGAAACAGTACTATTGTATCCCTCATGATTGTCTAAAATTTAATATAATCAGCTGATTTATCTGCTGGATCATAATGGTTAATTCCAAGTTTGTGAGTCAGGGGCTCACTTCATTCTCATCTCAGACTTGATTCCTAAGGTAGGCTGGATTCACTGATTAAAAATTACCTGCATGAAATTCCTTCCTGTGCCATAAGCAAATGATATTTCTCCAAATTGAGCTTTTCCTCTGAAAGAAGACAAGGTTTGCTAGGTTCTTCAGAGGAAGACAGCCTGTCTGATCTCGGGCAGCCTCCAGGGATGGAGGTGTCTGGCCAAACAGCTGGCTTCAGCTGTATGTTGTGTTGGGGAGGATGCGGCTCACCACCCCGGAATACTCAGCCTTTTTAAAGCTGTGTAATGAGTATTGATTAGCCATTGTCTGAAGTACATTGAAAGTAGCAGGACTATGTAAATGTTAGCTTACTTTATATGCACATTAATAGGGAATCCCCAATAGCCCTCTGAGTCCTTTTTTTTCCTCTCCTTCTCCTTTAAAAGATGCTCCTTCAATCTAAGAGTTAACTTCACATTGAATGTACTTGAAAATTCAGTTCCTCGTACATTTTGTTCTTCAAAAGAGAGCACTATCCATCTGTGTTACTTTGCTTTCAACTCATCACAGAATGTCAGATTCAGATAAGAGCAAGAGACTGATGAATGTGCATCCCAGCCTGACAGGGCAGGTCAATGTCAGAGAAATGAAAGTTTTCCTTTTTTTTTCCTTCTTTTTTTCTTCTTTTTTTTTTTTTTTTTTTTTTTTTACTACAACCCATTTGCCAATATTTACTTTAGAAAATCACTTCTCTGGGGGCTCAACTGGCTTAAAGCAATATTACCGGGAGAATTTAGATTTAATTGTTTTCTGATACTGTCTCCATTTTATACAGCATTTTGTAATAGGACAGTGTCACAAGCTTTAAGTTGACCACTGTGGTGGGCATCATATAGAAGATCTCTGCAGAGAGGTAATCCCTCCCCTGGCACAGTCTGTATCTAAGGAAGGGAGAGATTTTGGGGAGCAGGAGCAGAAGATGGGGTCTCTTTATGACCATGGAGGTCAGTAGCAGGCTGAGACCAGGACATTTGCGACCCGATATCCCGTCCGTGTGATTGTGCTGCCTCTCCAGGCGGTGCTTTCCTGTTCTCCCTGGTTTGAAGCAAGCTGGACCCTAAGAGAGCAGGAGCTTAGCCAGGAGCAGCTGCCCTCAAGATTTGCATACCTGCTGTTGTAAGATCTACCTGCTTATTCATGCATGCACCGATTTTACACATCCCAATTACCATTAACTAAGCAGGAACTTAGACAGGGTGCAAAGCAGATGTCTGTGTCTCATCAGAGTGATGGGGTGGCCAGCAGCATACAGTTACGTGGGCTCTCAGTGAAGGCAAGCTAAGAGGTTGATTAATAATCCCTTTCTCCCACTAGCTCTACATTTTACCTTCTCTTTGTTTTACTTTCTCTTTGTTTGACCTAATAGATTTATGAGGTTGACTTCCTGGCCCATACATAAGTTTTCCTGGTAGGAGTTTAGGTTTTTTGTTCTCTCATGTGTTTCAAAAATAGAAACGAAAATAATGCAAGAGTTTTCTAAACAGCGATGGCCTTAAATAAATGACTTCTTGCAACTTTACAACCTTAACCGAGCCCCTATGTATAACTATATACTGTAGCTATAACTACTGTAACTATTTATTCAATAACCTGTGCTTTGGACTTTCTGAAAAGCCTGTTTCAAGCAGATAATTAAATGTTCCCTGCTTTTAACAGTAACTTTATCCATGCAACTGAGCAGATAAAGAGAGATGTATGATTTATATGGGTAGGGAATGTTAAAAAAGGCATCATGTTCTACTGTCAGTATCAAGAAGCACAAAAAAGAATGAGAAAGAGGCTGAAAATCAAATACATGAAGCCTTAAAAAAAAAAAAAAAGGAAAGAAAAGGTAGAGAAAAGACTAAAAGAAATAATATTTGGTCATAGATGGGACAAGCTAGAGGCAGAAAAATTGAGAAGTAGTGGAAAATAAAAGCTGATCATGAGGCAAAGAGAGGGAGCAAGGTCTTCAGTGGTGGAGAATAGTCCTCTGCACCATGCCCTTGTCACTCAAACACAACTGTCCAAAAATATAATCAGGCAGGAAAAATATCAGTGTCTTGTATCACCAGAAGTACAGAGGGAAACCTATAATGAATCATTGAAAGATTGAAGATTTCTACGACTCAGAACTTGAGGTGCTCGTTGTCTCTCTTTCTTCCACTGTGAATCTCTGCGAAGAGTTTGGTTGCTCTCCTTTTTGCTCTCCCATCAGGTAGTTGCAGGCAGCGGTAAGGTTTCCCCTGAGCCTTCTTGTCTCCAGACTGGACAGACCCACCTCTCTGGACCTCTTTCCATACGCAATGTCCACCAGCCCCCTGGCCAGCTCGGTGACCCTTCTCTGGACTTGCTCCAGTCTGTCAACCCACCGGGTTCCCCAGGTCTTCTTCTGAGAAGCTGCCCTGGCCAGTCACCCTGAGCCTGTGCTGCTGCGTGGGGTTGTCCCACCCGGCGCAGGGGTTTGCGTTTGCTTTCCTTGCACCTCCTGAGGCTGCTCCTGGATCATTTCTCCAGCCTGTCCAGGTCGCTCGGAATGGCAGCTCTGCTCTCCAATATATTAACCACTTCCCCTCAGTTTCACATACTCTGAAAACCTGCTGTATGTGCAAAGCTTACCTGTAAAAAATGGGAACGATTTTGCTCAAAGGTATTCATGGGACCGTTACAACACTGAGTTTAATTTGTTAGGCAAAATTCAGGGAAGCATTCAGAGCAAATGCAAAAAAAAACCCCAAACTTAATATGCCATTCATGTTCATCAGTAGGCTGAAGGACAGACTTGTTTTTGTGGGATTGAATGTGATTAAAATTAAGATTTAGCAACTTGCCAAGAAATTTATGATTGCAGTTTAAAATCAATGGTCCTCACCCGCGGGTTAGCCACGCGCTTGTGAAAGGTGGCTTGGAACAGGCACACAGCGCTTTATTTCAGAATGTGAAATACGTAAAAGCTAAATAAATAAAATTTGTAATCTAACACTTGTATGTTGTCTCGTACCCAGACTATCGATCCATTTTATAATTATTAAACTGAACTGCAGGCTGTGCCCTGACCATAAGTTCATTTAACACCGAAATGAAACATGGTTTCTATTAGCAGCACGTAGCAATTCTGCACATCAGTGCTAGGACACGGGGGAGGAAGAAATGAGCAGATACTGATGAGGAGGTTCACTGGATGAAAAGGAACAGCCTGAGCTGAAATGTAATCACAGCAATTGAAAAATAGCTCCCTTCAGAAACACCCAGCTTCAGCTGTGCAGCTCAACTAGAAATAGTCACAACCGAGCTTTTAATGCAATTTTCCTGGCTATTGGAATTTCTTGTAAGATTTACCTAGTTTTGGAAAATTCATCATGCTGCAAAATGAACCATTTAGAGCCCAGGGCACGCAAGCCCATTGTAATAGCAGGAAAGCAAGAGTACAAACCTTGAACTTCCTCTGGGACCCTTAGGTGCTATCCCGATTTTTCAAAAAGCCCCGTGAAACCACTGTCACACATGGCAAAAAGGCAATCATCAAGCTGTACGTGGGAAGAGTAAAAGAAACACTTGGAGATAAAATATCATCTTGTACTTTATCATTTATTAAATTTGAACGTATGCTTTTGGGTAGAAAAGGAGGCATTGCTGATGACATGGAAATATTTACAACAGGTAACCCTCCACCTCTCCCATGAGAAACTGAAATGCATCAACTTCATCACAGCAGACAAAATTTTTTGAAACCAAATGTGAAAGCTGATACGATGAAGCTGCAGTAAACAATAATGGAGTTCTCCGACTGAACCAGCTTCCATTATTTTGATAATATCTGTTACTTTTCATTTTCTGAGCAAAATAAACCTTGTTAGGCTCTCGTTCCTCCCCCAGCTTTGCCCTTTTCTTCTGGCTGAAGTAGCCAGTAGACATTAAAGACCAACCACATAGTCAAACCTCCTTTCAACTTCTGTTAACAGGGGTATTAAAAAGACATTCCTAAATATCAGCTGAAAACCACTAGGTAATAAACTCCCTACTTAAAAGGTGGGTAGGTGTAAATTCCACACGTAGGCCTTTTCATCTGGGAAGCCAGTTGCTTGGAGATCAGATGTTTTAAATGAATTGCAGAGCTGATGTCACTTGTCAGTCGATGGAGACTGCCACTATTTGGAGGATCAAATACTTACATTTGAGGACGTAAAGCAAATAGATAGGTCCTGATCCTGCCAGGGCAACGCCAGAGAGATGCTTGTCACTATGCAAAGCCCCAGTGAAATCAATGATACTTACTTGACTGTTTCTTCTCCGTGAGCAGGCCCTTGGTTTGGCATTTTGGAGTTGCACCCTTGAGAATATTAAAGGTTTTAAATGTTTATGGCAGGATTTTTTAACAGCACTAGAACTAGCCTATTTCTGCTCTTACTACAAATGAATAACAACGTTTTCTCCTGTGCTAGCCACAGGCTGGTTTGGCCAAAGGTGATAATAACAATTTACACATGGTTTTCATCAATTATAGTAAGGGTTGTGGGCTCCCTTTCATAGGGCTGGACTCAGGATCGGTCCTAGGTCTCTTACTGCTGCCTTTCCCTCTGGGAATTGTAGCTGGCTATTCATCCGTATTCTTTGGCATATTGACCCAAAAAAAAAAAAAAAAAAAAAAAAAAAAAGTATGTATTTGTTCACCAGCTTGCTTACCTAAAAGTCTTATTTATTCCAATTGAGGTCGGACCCAGATTAAACCATCTTCCACAAGTAGAAAAAAAGCTGCAAAGTCTACTCATTTTAAAAAAGATGCATCTATCCAAATTGAGGGAAAGACTTAAAAAGGAGAGAAGCATCGTCTGGTGGCTACTGTGACTCTGGATAACAAATGTGGTGGATCTTTTCCTTCCTTTATTGCCCGCTTGGGTGTAAACCGAGGTGTTCAACACTATTTTTCAGAAGTGTTGAACACCTGCTGCGTCTGCTGAGGTTAGTGAGACCTGCAGCTGCTCGCCCCACGTTTTATATGCGGGCGACTGACTCCTCGCCCGCGCCTCTGTAAGGCAGGGTGGTAACAGCCACCGCCGCGGCGAGCGGGCAGCGCAGCAGCTAATACTTGAGAAACCTCTTCTTGTTAAATAAGAGGTGAAGTGACTTTAAAAGCTTTTTCATGGTACAAACTGCAAGATGAAGCTCTATCGTCTAAGTGCCCTACAAGGATATTAGTAAGATCTGCTTCTTGTCAATAAAATAAGACTAGACTTCTGTCCTAATTGTAAAGGAGGCTGACCGTTACGGGATTAGTGTTGCTGAAGCACATTTATCCATGTTTATTCAGTTTCAGCCTGCATTCTTCCATCCAATACGATTTTTTACTTATTGTTGCAAGTCTGTTTCTCCTACCAAACTCAAACCCACCAAGCTTGGTGGAAATATACTCTAATATAGAAAAAAAAAGTAAATCAGTCCTTAAATCACTGTACACAAAAAATGCATTTATCTACCATACTTGTGGATGACAGTGATTATCTGGACAACTTATTTTAAATTTTAAACCTGAATCAGACACATATGGAAGCTGTAAAAATTTTCTATTCCATGGGTGTTTTTTTTTTTAAATGGAAAAATTTTTGCTCCTTCCATGCATCCATGCTTCTCCTCCCTTCTGTAATGAATTCAGAAATACGAGCAGGGAACCTTTCATTTTAAAGGAGATGAAGATTGAGATGTTGGCTTTTATATTTGCAGAATAAATTACTGAAATGAAAATCAAAACTATCAGTCAAGCAGAAAATGCCTTATCATTTTTTAAGTGTCAGGTCGTATTTCTTTGGTGTTAACCTCATATCTCACTACCCTTCAATGTTTTGACATTACTGACAGACAAAAAGGGAATTCCCAAAATTTGTGAGGTAGAATAAAATAAAGACTGCAAACACTTTTTTTTTTTTCCCCCATGGATTTACTTTCTAGGAAGGTGCCACCTGAAACACTAGACTTTCTTAGCTCTTTAGTGAGAGAGTATCAAACAGTCACAGGGTATAGAAAAATACACCAGCCTGTAGCCATGCCTTCCTCTATATGGTACTTTTTAAGGCCCTGCTATAAAACAGCACTGTGAATTGTTCTACCATTTCCAGTAATTTTTGCCTGTTATAATTGTCCCTACTTTGCCAGATAATTTCCTAACGGAGGATTCTCATACTTGCAGGTGGAAACATAGTGCTATCCAAAACTAACTAATCCAAGAGCAGCTCAATACCACGAGACTCTGTTGACTGACATAGGCTGTGGATCATACAGGGATCATGGAGAGAGACCTTACATAGCTTCCCCATTTGGCCAAAACTAAGGCACACTGCATGTGAGTCTATTTTGGGAACCTGGGGACGGTGGGTAGAAATGGGAAATTATTTTTCAAAATGGAACCTTTGGCTGCATCAATACGAGCAGAGCAAACAGGGCCACAGCCCCTTCCTTGGCTCTGAAGACACGTGTTACGGCAAAGCTGGCTTTCAGATGGGTAAGCCCTTTGCTCACCCCTACGCCCTCGGTGGCATCCCCTAAAACGCAGTCAGGCAATATTTGGGACATAACTAGGCGGGTCCAAGTTAAAATAGCACCAGGGAGCGCGATGGTAATAAATCAGGATGCACAACTGCAAGGCAGTTTTCAAGTATGAGCATTAGCCCTGTATTGTCTGTTAATATAGAAAAGCCTGTTAATTTTTCTTGCCCGTGTAACAGTTTATAGGAACATAAGCTTATAAGATCTAGTGATTTTTCATGCAACCAGAGCAGTTGTCCACATACTCTAATATCCTGCCTTGGTCGCTCTAAACATTTACCAATAAGAGATGAGAAAAGATAGAGCTATTGCTATAATTTGCATTCCTCTTCCCTGCCTAATCTCATCCCAATCCCTATATATAAGAATACAGGGATGAAATCTAACTGTGTTCACCTGTCATTTACAGCAGTGGCACCTTGGACATGCAGAAAATCTTTTCCCCTTTGGTGCCTGAGCAACATTTTCTATAATTCACCCATAGATTAGGGGTATAGATTCACTGGCAACATGCATTGTTTATAGTCAGCAAACAAATGACTTGTTGAAATTTTTGCTTCTAAATTTGACTGCATTTAATTAACATTTGATTCCAAAACCAAAATTCCTGAGCAGAACAGTATATATGTGTATATATATGCTCAATATGTGTATTTTTAATTTATTTTTATATATACATACACACATATATTTGCAAGCTCCTTTTTCTTGGCACATCCTAACAGAAGTTCCTCCTCTTCCACCTCCTCCTCCTAATTTTTGTCCATTTGTAGACTTTTGTTATATTTACCAAAAAAGGGAAAGACATAAAATAAGAGCAGGGGACGTGTCAAATGGAAAAGGCACTATAAACACAAACACAGGGAGGAAACGAGAAAAAGAGTGGGAGAGAGATTTTAGCTGGGACAAAACCGAGTCCCCTGTTTGTGCTAAATTAGACCTTGTGTCTACCTTGTGGCTTTGTGACCATTGTCTTGGTGCTCAACAAATCTCATTCAGTTCACTGAAGTCACAGAAAATACCTGTCATTCATCTTGTCTTAATTTTAATTTGCTGCTGGCATTTGTGATTCTTAGGACTGTTTTGGCTCCTTTTCCTTAAAGAAAGAGTAAAGCAGAGCTCGGACTAGGGTCGGGTAACCATAAACCCCAAAGCAATCCCGACTGTGGTGAGCTGTGCCCCGAGTTTCTGCGTGAGGTAGATGTCATCGTGGTCAAACAGTCTCAGACCAGGCTGAAATGCTAAAATCCTTCACTTTTTTGGCTGTATCTTTTTCATCTCAGCATAAAATCAGCAAGTCTCGCACAAGCTGCTTCCTGGCGGTTTGATCCCAAACTCACAAAAGTTGACAAGAGCCTTTCTAATGACTGTGGCGAGCATCGGGTTGTTGTATGTGATTGTGGTGTTGTGTTGGATTGTACTGAGCGGTTGTGGTGAGGATTTCACCCCCAACGAGAAGCGGTGAAGCCCAGCAAGCCTCAGCCTGCCTCGGCCGCGCGCCATTCAGAGGCACGGCCCCCCTTTTTCCAGAGCGGATTATGCTGCACGCAGAGATCGCTACACAGAAGGAATCTCTAAAACAAATCCTGCTTTTCTTTCTCCTCCGGGTTGGCACTCTTTCTCCCCTTCTTTTCATTATGTATTATATTCTGCTTCCATTATGGGCTGATACAAAGTCATGGCTGGCGGCCGAGCTGCTCAGTGGAGCTGCAGAGCTCGGTAGTTTTGGACAGTTTTCCTGGCTCTCCTAATGATTTGCTGTGTGATTTTGGGCAAGTTACTCCGTGCGTCTGCTTATCCATTTCCCCAGAGTAATAGAGATCATTAATTATCACTGTAAGCTGTTCTGAAGCCTAGAGATGAAAAGTGCTCATTATTAATGCTATTAATTTATAGGATATACATTTTCACTTGAACTGCCTAACATATAACTTCACTGTTGCGTTGAGTCAGGGCTGGAAAAGGTTTTTTGTGGCAGAGCAATGGATTCCTAGAGGTAGAAAATTTTACAGAAGTAACTTCTAGTTTTCTCTTACACGCATGTAATCTGTATATTACTTTGAATTAAATTCCTGTGTAAAACTTTTGTCTGGACCCAAAGTTTATACACTGTTTATTTTATTTCCTGGACTTTTTTTTTTTAATTAAATTACATTTTCCTATTTCTTTTTTCAAATTGGACTTTGACTGTGTTTACAATTACAGATTTCTTAGTCGTGATTTAAAATAGTAAATGATGCTACACAGACGGCAGGGAATGCATTGCTGTTCTTCCTTTTTCCTGTTGAAAACTGGGGTGATCCAGAGAGAAGTTGCAATCTCCTGAGAAGAGAAATCCACAGAGCCGTAACACACACAAATCCAAACAAACCATATTTGACTTTCCCAATTGAGATGCAGATAATGAGAGACTACTTCAGCAGCAGTCAGCACGGATCAAATCATCACTGCTGTAGTGCCATCACACAGTTACACAGAAATCAGGGCTCGATAGCTTAAATACAGGGTTTTTTTAGTGGTCATTATCTTTAAATTCTACTTCTGTAAATTGTTTTGTAAAATGGTTAATTTTCTTTTTCCTCTCTCACCACTTATCCCCCCAGCGCAACGTTAGATGTAGATGCACAGCCTTAATTGGTTTAGTTGCAAGAAGATAATCTTTTTTTCCTCCTTTCTCGCTGTTGCCTGTTAGCTTAAAGGCTTTTTAGCTGAAGGTTGATAATTATCACCGAGAAGAAGCTAGCACATCAGGAGTTCATTTTCCACCTTAGCACTTGTGGCGTTCCTTTGAACTCCTCTCGCCAAACCCGCGTTCCCACTCTGTCACTTTCCTCCCTCCATCATAAAAAGGTCTCGGCAGCCGGCGGCTCCAGCCTTTGCTGGCGGGCAGAGGGCATTGCTTCTCCCCAGCGCTCCTCCAGCATGGACAAATTGCACGAGACGTTGATAAACATGGAAGACGCTTTGGGTTCGGAGCACTCTGTCTGCTCATCGTCCTGGGACTGGAAAAGCGCCGCCGGGGCTTTCGAGCTGCACCCCGTCTCCTCTCCGCACAGCTTATCCCCGACGCCCTCCTTCGAATCCTACTCCTCGTCCCCTTGCCCGGCGGCGGCAGAGACCCCCTACGGCAGCGGTGGCGGCGGCAGCCTGGTGGGCTACAGCCTGGTGGACTTCCCCCCCGCCTACCTGCCCAGCCCCGGGCAGGCTCGGCTGCCCAAGGGCACCAAGGTGCGGATGTCCGCCCAGCGCAGGAGGAAGGCCAGCGAGAGGGAGAAGCTGCGGATGAGGACCCTGGCCGACGCGCTCCACACGCTGCGCAACTACCTGCCCCCCGTCTACAGCCAGAGGGGACAGCCCCTCACCAAAATACAAACCCTGAAGTACACCATCAAGTACATCGGCGAACTGACGGAGCTCCTCAACAGCGTCAAGCGGGCATAGACCCCACCGGGAGCACTCGCCCAGGTCCTGCCGCGAAAGGGTCTTTACAAACAAACAAATGGCAAAGTTTCTTCCTCGCCAGAGCACAGTGGCGCGGGATGCGAGAGGAGGACGGAGCAAGAGGGAGGGAGAGCGAGGGTCACCGTTGTACATAGGACATGATGCTGGAAGGTGATGTAGGATTGCCTAAAAACCTGAGCTGCAGGTTGCTGAGACACAAGTCTTGCCTTTTGCTTTTGTTATGTCTTTTTTTTTTTTTTTTTTTAATAATAAGCTTCTGAGAAACCTAGTCTGATACAAAAGTAAAAAAAAAAAAGCCAGCTGATCTGCCTAGGATTTACATATCACTGTTCTGACTGATCTTCTGTTCTATAAGGACAATAGTAAATCCATAGGTTTTAAACTGAATTTTAAAAAAGCAAATAACAACACCACTATACGAATACTAAGTGTATTGATTTGTAGGCACTTTAATATTAGGATGAGGAAGAACATGTATAGCCAGTTCAAGTATTGTCTATTTATCCATGTTTCCACTGTACCTAAAAATCAAGAAACTAAGTAATAGTGAGAACATCTTTGCTTGTAAACAAATAAATATCAGTGTCATAGTCTGTATCTTGTATTATATATCTGATTGATAGATAAGTAAAATCTAATAATGACCGCTAAATATTGGAAATGAAATATACGCAAACTTAGAATTTGTGTAGATAAATTGCGGTTAAAGCCTATCATCTTCTTTATTAACATATACCGAAACATATAATATTTCTGTATTTAATGTATAAAACCCCCTTGCTTCAATGCCTGATAAATTTTTACATTTTTTACATCATCATTTTTACATCAAATTGTTAGAACAAATAAGATTAGGCTGAGTTATCTTCCTTCTCTTTGACATGAAATACATTGATTCAGGTATCAGAAAGATGCAAAGTTTTATCCTCAAGGTGCACTGAAGCCTAGGAGGGCTCTCGTAACCGTAACGTCTCCTTATGCAAAGCTGTCAGATCAGCCGTTTCCTACAGCTAGTAACAATCCTGTAAAACACGCATATGCAACCCTCCAAAACCCAAACAAATGAGGACATAGTCTTAATCCTTAATTACTTTGACTTTCATCTGACAGGTATCACACAGGTCTCACCACACCACCAAAAAATACGGGTTGCTTTGCAAATCTCATTGCAGACTCATTCTTGAGACTTGGCTGTGCTGAGGCCAGCGGCGCACAGAGAGGAGCAAAGCCCAGGGCTGAGTTGTGTGGAGCTAATTAAGCGAGGTTAACCTTTTCCCCACGGGGAGACGTAAGGCACGGCGAGAGCAGCAGCCAGCAGGCAGCAAGCTTCTCTCACCAGGATGGATAGATCAGCATATCTGCGTGGGGCAGATGGTTTAGGTTTGTGGATACATCCTGTAGCAGGGCACCGCAAAGCTAAAACTTTGTTGCATCCTTCTCTTCCTTCCTTTCCCTCTTTCTGTTTGTTTGGAAGGAAATACAATTGTCTTTGCACATTTTTTTCTCCAAGGCGCAGCCTAAGCTGACTCAGTGCTCTTCTCACATGGTACGTGCATATTGGAGCAATCAGCATGAAATCCATCAGTGTCTCAAAAAAAGCAGCTACATTCAAATTTATGCAGGTAGCACTGTCACTCAAGATGTAACCACATTTAAGCATGTCCCATATGCTTCTGTTTTGTTTTAACCCATGTTAGATTTCTCACAAGCTTTAGGATTTCAGCAAGAATATAAGTAGAATCATATTTTAAAGCCATATAAAATTGTCAAACTAGAGAAAATTTTATGCACATATGAGATGGCAGCACTAATGTCAGCATAGCATTCCTCAGTATAAGCCTGTGCAGCTGACCCAGATTTGAGCAGGTAAAGAGCCACATAGAGAAGGTCAGTCTGGATTATGTTTTGCAAGGGAGTGAAATTGCACATTGTCCATGGGATCTCGCACAGAACCATAAGTGAGAGCTTGATCCAACATCCTTTCTCAAAGACTCTCGTTGTCACTGACAGCTGTAAAGGAGTACCTGCTCCCTAGCGCTAGCAAACCACCAGCAGATGCACAGGAAAAGAGCCCTGTCATTCTGTGCTGTGAGTTAAAGACCATCGTCATTCACAAGTAAAGTGGTTGGGTATATTGTCTGTGCTTGGGAAGACTTTTAACCTTGTTGCTTAAATCTTCTACACCTGAAACTACAGGTAATGACTATGCTTTTCAGCTCTTTAGCTAGGGAAGCCTATAGGGTCATGGTTAAAGCAGAGAAACAAGGAGTTAGAAGGATACACTTTTATTGCTAGTTTATCTATGACCTTAGCTGGTCATCCCACATTGCTGCCTCAGTTTACCCATCTACCAATGAAGACTCTGGTAGCTAATGCCTTCAGAAGGTTGCTGCTCATAGGCAAAGCTACATAATGCTGTATGCAGAAAGAGTGTCCCAGGAGGAGGTACCCTGCAGATTTGAGAAGTGGCTCGGGGTCAGCATCTCCCTCCACCCCAGAGAAAGTGGCAGGTGAAGGCCTCGAACATGCTGGGCTATAGCTTGTTAGGTGCCTGTAGAGTTCCTCTGTCTCCCTACAAGTCCAAGGTAGAGCAGCAGTTCTGAGTAACCACAAAGGCAAGGCTTCAAGTTTGAGAAAGACACTTCACTGCTTCTGTGGCAGTGAACTAGACCTTGCCTGTGCCTACTCCCTAGCCCCAGAATTCCAGTGGCTGCTGCCATATCTTTAAATACTTTGAGCTCCAGCATGACATGGCTGCATCTGAGCTGACCTTAAGGAGCAATCTGCCCTAAATCACTCCCTGTGCTGCAGCAGGAGCAAAGCCCATCTCCAAGATGGGGTCAGTTTACTAGAAGATGTTGTAATCTTGCACCATTTAATTTGTTTGATCCCCTCTCAGGTGATCTTTCCTTCCACCTACATGTGAAGGGAGGAAAAAGAAGTGACTGAGGTGTATGAGTAGGAGGCATAGGCAAGTTCAGTGTCTGTCTGTGACCTGAGATCTCCTAAGATCGGGGAGGTTTGTTTCTCCTCTCCCAGAAAGAAAGGAATTGACATAGAGCATCTCTCTAACACCCTCTTCCCTGCCCCCCTGCCCGCTTGCAATTCTTGCACTGATCCAGAAGAAATAGTCTGAGTTCTTATATTCTTGATGGTACAAGTCCTGTTGCTACTAAATGTTGGATTTTATTGATTTTTCAATAAAATGGAATACAGTCAAGGTTCCTCCTCTTTTCTCTTTCCTTTAACCTCCGGAATTTAGGATATTTAATCGGTGTGAAAAAGACCAAGTTAAGTCCCCCACTTGAGGGAATGAGATCTAGGCCCCAGGACTGTACGCAAGGTCCATAAAGCTGTATTGAATTCAACAGGAACACCATAATAATCGATAGAACAGAGGCCAAAACATGGAACATCAGTCTGAAAAAGTTGGACAAGTCACAGAAGTAGAGGACATCTTTCACATACAATCATCTTGTCTTAACACAATATGTTAAAAAACTACATGGAAATAAAGCTAAAGTAGCAGCCCAACAACCACTGGAAGTCTATGGCTGGGGAATTAAATTACATTCTGCTTAAGGGATAGAGTTGTTTACCACACTAAAGAGAAAGAGATACAGGAGAGTGAACTGGGGTTAGTCCTAGACAATGAAATGAACTCTTCTGGCCCCAGATCTCCTTCTTTTCCAGGTTAGCACGTGACTGAAGTTCCTCACTAATGTGGAGAACAGAACACCGATACTAAAGAAGAAACCACCACCACCACCACAACAACATAGTTTTCTACTACATTGTCAATTTTCTTATACAAGAAATTGTTATAGGAAATCATACTTCATGAGTGATACCAGTCATAATGCTGAAAGGGCAGCAGATAAGTGCTCAAATACCAAATAAAGGAAGGATGAAGAACAAAAGATCTTGTACAGAAATTAATTGAAACATATTTTAGAATTTCGGGAAAAGCCTTGAGATACAGAAACTTGGCAATCTGGTTGAACTACTGGTCCTCACTCTCAGTTTGCTGATGAGATGATTACACGATCCTGCTGCTCCCAGAGTCAGTTGCTGCACATTATGAGTAGATATTTTGCCTTTTAACAAGTGCTCCCAGACAATAAATAAATAATAACAAACCCCCAAACAAACAACCCCCCAAAAAATCCCACATTTTGCCTTAAGCCAGAGAGAAACAGCCCAGCCCATGCCTGTGCTCTACCTGCCTAAAGACACTGGAGAGCCATGCAGTGAGGCAGGCTAGAGGCAACAGAAAGGGGGGGGGCACAAGGAAAGAGGGGCACAAGTCGTAGGTGAGATGGCTGGACCCCACCAGCTGCTTTCCTGAGCAGCTCTTCATGTTCAGCGCCGCGCCCTTGCCTTCACTCTGGGTGAACTCCTGAGGGGAGACCAGGTGTGACTGCACAGACAGAGTCCTTAAAGTTTCAGAAGCCAGAGAAAAGAGGGACTTTTGCCCCACAGCCATCCTAACCCTGTCATTAGGGAAGAATAAGGCAGGGCAGAGCAGGCAGTTATGTATAATGGATTTTATATAAGTTAACTCCTCTGGTGCCAGCAGTATCAGAATAGGCTCTGGGTTTCTTCTCATACCTCAGAGGTCAAAGGCTGTTTTGGCGCAGCTGGAAGTATATGATGCTGCTTTTAGCAGAAGGCACACGTATGGAAAGGAGGAATGCTAGTAGGTAGGGTATTAGCCCAGGATTCAGGACTGTCATACAGCTCCGCTCTCCAGGGCAGGCTTCCCGCCTGAATTCAGCGGAGTGACAACTTCTCTGCCCACCCTATAAAAAGGGCACAGTGGTGTGTTGCCTGCCAGCAGCAGTGATGATACCTAGAGAAACACCCTGAAGATAGCAAGGAGGTCAAGTTGTCTCTTGGTGGGAAGAGTAAGTACCCCAGAGACAATATTCCCCAGTGGTTAAAAGATCACACGTGGAAGAAGGTCCCCAGGCAAGCCTTGGCTCTGCGAGCAGCAGAGCTCGCCCCCCACCCCCAAAGCAGAGGGGAGCCCGCGGCCACCCGCCTGCACACACACAGCGCTTTGAAATTCTACGCTGAGGAGCGCCACGTAGGTGCCAAGAGGTTTTATGGTTACACATTTGGGCTGCACATAGGTGTGCTTGGGGGGAAGAAAGCCTCCCGCTAAAGGGCTTCAGCCAGTTCCTTCGGGGAGCTGCTTATCTGGTAGCTGCCACAGCTCCACAGCCCCTCTGCCTAGGGAAACCAGGGGCCATTCCCCCAGCTCTGCATGGCAGTAGCTGAAAAACCACAACCACCAAACCCAAAAAACACACAACAAAAAAACCCAAACCCCAACAATATATATGCACCCCAGCTTCTAAGGAGCCAGTATCTGACTTTTATTCCCCAACTTATTTACCATACAACCACAAATGCTATTATTGCATTTAACAGACAGGAAACGCAGTTGTGAAGAGAAATCCCAAGCTCCCAAAGCAGCTTGTTTTTAATGAGCTGTAGGAGTTGGATCCATTTGAACCCCCTCCCAGATCAAGCCCCTGATTTTTTGCTTCTTTACACAGTAAGATGAACCTAGGCTTGCTCCCTTATCACTACGCCAAGTACTGTAAAGAGACCCATGCCACTTACCTACGCTTTAAAGCATTTCTTTCAAAGCACATGCCTGTCTGGGATTTAGGAATCTAGCTAACGCTGTGTTTAGGTGTTTCTGGACTCACATGCACAAGTGAAAATGGAAACTGTGTGGGAGTGACCAGCTGAAGACTCAAATAGGCTTGTGGCAGAAGCCAAAACTTGAACCAAAGCTTCCCAAGTCATTAGATCATTGTCAGAACATATTTTCCTCTGGGTGTAGGTGCATAGCATTTACTCTTTTACTGAAGACATTGAGATTTAAAACCAAAAGCAAAGCAATATAGCAAAAGAGAAAAATATTTGGGCTTGAAAATGTAAATGTCGGTTTTCTTAATTTTTCAGTATCAATAGTAAGTTAATGCTGCTTTAAATCACCAAAGCAGTACAGAGTTTTAAAATACTAGCCATGTCATTGAATATAGACTATAGCAAAAATGAGAGCTCTGCATTTCTATCAGTGAACAGATATAATGAGGCTACTTGTAGCACTGACTTATCGCCATTTATTTGAAATGGAAATAACTGTCTGCAGTACACTTCTGTTATTGTTCCTATTTTCCTATAAAAACAAATCACACCAGACTTCTCTTTTCCCTTAGACTTTTATCATTCACCTGTTGAAATTGCAGAAGACATTAAGCGTAAACAAAGAAGATTGATCTGCTTTCAACTTGTGTTAACAGGGATATAAAAATAACATCCCAAATACCAGGGGGAAAAGCATGTGGTCATAAAATATCCACTTAAAAGGCAAAGAGGTGTTGATACAACACTTGAAGAGGATTTTTTTTTTTCTTTTTTATATATATATATAACCAGGAAGGCAGTTCCTGAATTTTAGTATAAACAGACACCTCTGAGGTGGAGAGAGTATTACTGTCATGTCTTTAAAAGATTTTATTGATATTCAAATGAATTTTGCGTGTCTCGCACGCTGTTGGAAAATCTGACAAGAAGCTTTATATAAAACCTAGTCCAACCATGGAGGGGAATTGCCTTGAATTTTCCCACATATCAAAAAGGTAAAGGACCGTCTTATCTATTAGCATTCCCCATTTTGCAAAATGGCACTAAGCAGAACTGTTAGAAGAGCTGAACAGTAGAGCCATAATTTACCTGGACATCATCTTACTTTTCAACAACTCTTAAATCCCCATCAACAGATAAAGAATCTCACGATATTGACTAATCTTATGAAAAGAAATGAAGGTGCCTTAGATGAGATTGTAGATGCCAGATTTCTATTCCTAAGTGATGTTATCCTTGAGTCTTGGTTTGAAGGAAGGAATCAGAAACCCAGGAAGCCACAACTGAGATGACTTAACAGTCCTGAAACAGGCTGCTCAGCCTCGTGCTTGGTTCTCACAGCAGTCCCTACTTGCTAGGTTTTCCCCTCACACAGGAGTAAGAGGGGAGAAGGTGGCTCAGGCTACCCAAGGCAGCCTACGTGGTGCTGGCAGAGCACTGTCACGGCAGATGAAGACTGTCACTCACCTAGCTGGAGAAAACACTGCATAACGGTCTCATTTCTTGGGAGGTAGTCAGCGTGATCTAAGACACACAGGGAGGTCACCATACCACTTAAAGTGCTCGCAGTTGTGTTCTGTTAGGTGCAAAACCCTGGCAGCATGTTATAGGTGTGTCCTTTCATTTCTCAATAGATTGTCCCTGCAGACTGAGGAATAGCCAGGTTGATTAACCGCCAGGTTAATGTATGGGAATGCACTAAGCATGAAGTCACTGACTTGTCAAGTCTGCTGTCAGGCTTATATGTTCTGCATTTTCCTTTTATCCCCATGCTGACATATTTACATCTCATTCCTCAATATCACAGCTCCATGGCTTTAGTCTTCACTTACCGCAGGAGTAACAAAATAAGACTCCTTTAGCATGATAGCCTCCTCTATTGGAAAACAGTCTTGCATGCACAGCTAGGGACTTGACATGTCCCTAATTGTGAAGCTCACAGATTTTTCCAGAAGTGACAGTAAAAGACATCTACTACAGATATACTTAGCAGGCAACTGAAAGACAGACAAGACGTACAAACATGAGCTTGTAATTATAGCACAAACTGTTTAGTGGGATCTCTGTACAGGTATTGTAGCAACAGAGCTACAATCTTTTAGACATCATGCTTTTTCACAAAGTGCAAATAGATTCACAAAATAGTTTCTTGCTCAAGTTAGCCTTGACAGAAATTCCCTGTAGTATAATTCTATTTAATATAAAGTTAAAAAACAGACATCCATTATTGTATCTTTAGCCCTAAGGGATAATGATTCATGCTAAGCAATAGATTTCCTTAGAACAGGAAAATACAATATTGAATCTGAACTGTTTTCACCTCACTGTTCAGATGCAAAGAAGAAGCAAAGAAATTTTCCTCCCATTAAAAAAAAGAGACAGGATAATCTGACAGGAGCTCCTAAGCATCATGTTGTCTAGTAAGGAAGAATCCTTAATACTTCGTGGATAGAGTCCATGTATTATCATTACTACTACAAGTCTTCACTAAAAGGTTTTTTTGCTTTAGGCTGACAGCTTACTCAGCTAAGCAGTTACTGGTGCTACCTCTGAGTGATTTCCTCCCAACGGGGGAAGGCAACTTGACATTGCAGAGCCACAACACTGCTGCGAGATCCACAGTTTACAGCTTTTCTGTCAATAGCCCCTACAGGATCAAGTATGTTCGTCCCCATCTTGCTTCAAAAAACACTTTCTCTTACTGACATTAAGCACCCTGCAATCTTTTATTCATACTGAAGCTTTAAAAAAAGCTCAAAGTGATTTGCAATTGACTTCACACCTGTTGCCACCTTCCTCTCCCTACTCCAAACCAGATGCTTCCAACTGCAAAGTGACTAGGCACAAGTTTTGGACATGTTAACTGAGCAGACTAGGTCAGATACAAGTCACACAAAAGACTTGAGTTTGACACTGTAGAGAAACACAAGAGCGCAACACACTAATTTAACTTAAAGACAAAGATACATCCATACTGATTAGCTGACCCTTTTCTCAGTAGACACCATCAATATGTTTTCCCAGTACACACTTTTGCGATGTCCTTGTAAGTCTGGGCAGGCTGTGCTCGCTTAGGCCACCTAACTGCAACTTCATAAAACTAAATAGTTCTTGTTTAGTCTCCGTCAAAAGTCAGTGTATTCACCTACAGGGAGAAGAGAGGCATGCAGAAGTCTTATGTTACACCAGCAGTACACTTGGTATTTCAGTAGTGTAATTTAAGATTGACACCAACCTCTGCTAGTTGTTTTCCTTCCTAACAAGCACTGCTCCAGATGATGCTTGCCCATGCGGATGTGGTTCTGCACGGCGGTCTAGCGAGACATTTCAGCTTTTAGTTTTCCGTACAGCACACGCTAGGACTAGGAGTCTGTCATCTGACACAGCTCCCGAGAGCATGTGCCATATTGCTGAGCACAGACTCAGGAGCAACTTGAGAAGTGCCCGTTTTCTTACCAGCTCTGTGTTTCCCAGGATTGCATCTCCTTGGACAAAGAAAGTCTGAAGGTTGTTGCATAGCGCTGCAGATCACCACACTGCAGTGGAAATACAGCTACAAGACAAGAATATTTATACTATGTGTAGGGGAGTCTTCTTTGGCAAATATCTGATATGTATACTGACCCCAAACAAGACGAACTGAACACTGCTAAGTGGCTAGTCTTTATTTACTACTCTTACAGTGTTATGCCTTCAAGGAGGTGGCTGATAGCCCCAGGCAGCACCTGGCCAGCTGAAACCTTGCACAGCATTTGCTGCACGCACCACTCCAGGCTCACATACCAGGACTGCCGACAGCACGGGACAGACCACAGACATCTCACCTGCTCCTGTAACAGAGTTGTGCCTTGTACAAAGGTGAACATCCTCACTTCAAATCTCTTTAGGTGCCGAGGAAATTTTACTCTGAGGCTATAATTAACTTCATGGAAGACAGTTCTGTAGGAGTCTTCACTGTTTTCACACCTTTTTGGGAAAGTGAAAGAAAGCATATTTAATCTAAACCTTCATCACTTCAACCGGATCTTTAAACAAAGCAAGAAGGTGAAATACAGAGGAGCTTCCCTCTCTCCAGTTTCCTCAGGCCATAGGGGTATGGATAGAGCCTCCCCCATTCATGGTCCCTACCTTTGACCAGTCAGGGTGGCTTCTCATTCTTTCTTTCTAGACAGAAGCTGTTAGCTAGAAGCACCTCTGGCCACCCCCATGACCTGCTGCCACCAGAAGTCATAGCCACTGTGCTGACACCAACACGTGCTCCACAGCCTAGCAGCCATTGCCCATCAGGACAAAACAATGCATCCAGGCTGACTTCTGTCCTCCTCCCCTTTCCTCCCAGCTGAGGTAAGGGGCCTTGTGCTGAAGAGTTACAAAACCGGAGGGAAGCCCTCCTTACCCATTTATAAGGATGGGCCACTGGGGAAGGCTGTCCTGCCTTTGGGAGTTTGTAGCCCAACAGTCATCCAAGGTTAGTTCCAGTCTTGCATCTTCAGGCTGGAGCAGTTCAACTTCAAAATACAGTGCCTCCCTCAGGTATTTTACCACAGGGTACTCTGATTCCTGATAGGGGTCTGCATAGGATTTCTCTAGAAGAGAGTATTGATGTTAGAGTTTCCTTTTTGCAGAGTAAGTATTCATGAACTCTCTGCTTCACTCTTCTTTCCACCACCACTTTGGCACAGTAATGGTAAGTCTGGGAGAGCACATGGATGTCAGCAAATGGGGATAGGACAGCAGAACAGTAAGAAGTGATAACAAAAGCAAATATCTGAACTGTATTCCTTGGCTCTGAGGATTCAGAAGAGACATTCCTGCTTCTGCAAAAACCCATTGGAGTAAGATGCTCATTCAAAACTGTCTCTAGAAAGGTACTAAAAAATAGAAATACAACAGGGACCCTCCAGTCAGGGTAAGGGTTTGGTTCAGGCTTCAGTTATCCCCTTCTGCCAGTGTAGTTGCCATTTTACAGTAGTAGTATTACATGCACCTTCCTTCTCTGACACAGGTTACAATTATCTCAGTCAGTGCTAACTCTGCTTAGCAACACTTAGGGAGTTGATAGGGGAGAGAAGCTGACATCACATCTACTACACAACTTTTAGCATGCCCAGACCAAGCAGGAAAGCCACACGTGCCAAGTCTGATCCACTATAGATACTTGACCATTTGTATTGCATTCTGGAATGGAAAGCCTCTGTTGAGGCCCTAAAAAGGTTTCCACTTCATACTTGGAAATATTCAAAAGTCATCTGGACGTGGTCCTGGGCAATTTGTAAAAATTTCTTCACTGAAAGGGTTGTCGAGTATTGGAACAGGCTGCCCAGGGAGGTGGTGGAGCCACCATCTCTGGGGGTATTCAAAAGACGTTTAGATGAGGCCCTAAGAGATACAATTTAGTGGGGGACTTGGTAATGCTAGGTTAATGGTTGGACCCAATGATCTTGGAGGTCTCTTCCAACCAGAACAATTCTATGATTCTAACCTGCTCTAGGTGGCCCTGCTTGAGCAGGAGGGTTGGACAAGATGACCTTCAGAGGTCCCTTCCAACCTCAACCATTCTGATTCTGTGAAGTCTGATCATAAGCATTACCTTTGAAAAGCTTCAATGAAAGAGCAAGAGAGCCAAACCCTGGCTTAATACTGGGTGGTGGGTTCTTCTTAGATTCATATCGGACATCAACAGTCTGCTTGATTGCATACAAACATACGAATCTCAATCTGAGGGAAGAGGTTAGCATTAGATTTTAGAAACCAAAATACCTTGGACAACCTTATTCTAGTGAATGACACTTACTGGTATACTGGTGTATCATTGCCAGGTCTGAAATAGAGTACCTCATTTTCATATGTCATAGTTGTGCTATTGAACTGAAAGATACACATCATTACAAACGGGACAGTTACATTAGAGTTTATTTTGGTTTTGACACAATATCCACATCCCTTCACTTGACTGGCCGATTGCCCTGAGCACAGTATGCTTAGGAATGGCCAGACGTTACTGGCCAACAGCCCTGTGCCTACTGAACTAAAGCTGACTAGAGTTGACAGCTATGCCATAGTCAAGAAGAAACAAATTATTAGCTAACAATACCTTGAACATGACCTAACATCCCAGAAAGGAGTGCACTGGGCCTAAGAGAACAGTTGTTTCTGTTGACAGAATCAGTGTCTAGCGTAAGATGCAACACTCCAGAAGCAAGCTGCTTTTGTGGTGACCTGAATCTGAGCATGACCTGATCCTTTCTTATTTTGTCTGTTTTCTATCTATGCAGTACACAGGTGGCAGGAACAGGACTAACTCTAGTCTTGGGCCAGGTAGTCATTAGCAACACCTAACCAGCTTTTGCAAGGCATGAGTATATATCAACAGTATAAACTCACATTCAAGTCCATTAGTAAACAGTTCAGAGGTGCCAAACTGAAGGCTAGTTTCAGAAAGCACCTCTGGCCTTGAAAACTGTTTTTACCAGGTAATAACTTCTTCCCAACTGAATTTAGTATCCTCAGAAAAGGAGTATAGATATACTAATCAGAAAGTCAGCTGTGACCTTGCAGCTTCTGCTCAACTCTGAGCCTCTGCCAGTTCTAGTAATAACCCTACTCCGATGCAGAGTAAACTTCACATCGCTAAGCCCTTACCTTTCTACTTGTTCCACAAGTGTTCACGTTGAACTTGAAGGTTGCAGTCTTCTCTGTCAATAGACTGGGTTTGCACTGTCTGTCCCTCAAGACAAGCAGGCTGGTGTCCAGGTCTGCAACTCCTACCAATTTCACTGCAGTAATAACCACAGTGCCATTGGGCAGGCACTCTGAAAAAGAAAATACAGTTTTCCCATACAAATCAGGACTCAAGCTCCTTCATTCCTTAACCCAGCACAACAAAGAGGTTCTGCATGGATTTGCTAGCAAGTGTTTTGGAAGCTCATGAGGATTAAGCTTTGAGCAAGACTCTCTCCAGTACTAACACTTGATTTTCTTCAAGCTAACTGCCAGTAGAATGTGCACTACATGGGTGAAGTCTGATTTCACTCACCTTCTTCCTCCCAGGAGGTCTCACCCCTCCCAAAGAGATTTTTCTAGCCAAGATATTCAATACATTCAATCCAGATGAGTAGCTTGGGAATGACTAATTTATAAGATGACCCTCCCTTCCCTCCTCCCCTCCCCCCAAAAAAACCCAAACAAAAAAACCAACCCACTCAAAACAAAAACCCCAAACCAATCCAAAAACCCCTTTCAAAGAGCTTCATGCTTTTGGAGGAGTGAGGGGAAGTAGAGATTCCACCTCCTTCCCATCCTCTTATACTAGACAGGATAGTCATTCCAGTCTGTAATTTGACTTGCCTTGTAGCATATTACTTTGTAGGAAATCTGACAGGGAGATAAAGTATCAGACAAGTAAAGCTCTAGAAACATTTCAGACTGCATAGGCTTGTGTGACTTCGTTATGCAACTCAAAGAGCATTAACAGCTAATCCCCAACACATTATTACGTATTAGCTCCGAAGGTGAAAATCTGCAGGAAATTGAGAAGTTCCTCCTATTAGCCAAGGTGATGCCATCCTTCAAAGTTAAGTGCAGTGAAGCCTTGATTCCAGAGGTATGAAAATCCTAGAGATGACAATTACAGGTTAAAGAGAATAAAGATACACTGTTCAACTGAAGTATGCAAAAACTAAGAGGGCAGGTTGTCACAAGCCAAAGGTAATGGTGCTTGATTAAAGTCAAATCCAGAAGAGATTTTTTTTATCTAGAAGCCAGCACAATGAGCTTTTTCAGTTGTTTTGCAATAGAGTGCAATACAAACTCCATGGCACAGACAGTTGCCATTAAAAATAGCTCAGCCTTAAAGTGCTTGCAGAATGTTTTTTTTTTTCTTGACTACTTCCGTCAATATTAACCAAGGGAAATTAAAGTGTTCTTCCAAGGGCAGAAAATAACCCTCCATTAATCTTTCAAAGCCTATCTCAAAGGGAAGTTTTATTTTATGACCTTTAAGGACAGAGTATCATGTTCATATCTCACAGCTAGATCATGCCTTTTATTTGCTACACACTGGTATCCTTACCTCGTAGTCCACATGGGAAGAAAGGAAAGGGACAGAGATGGCCAAGTGAGTGCCGTTATCCCTCAGGCTGTAATTGTACTTCTGTGCAGCCTCTGGTGTCAGGTGCCAGTCTGAGATGAAAGGTAGCCAGTTTTGGTCCACATTCCCATGAGCGATAATGAGATAAAGGTTCCTCTCGTCACAAAACCCTCTCGCGCTGGGCAGTACTGTAATACAGTCAAGAGTCAACCAGCATGCCAGCTGTCAGAGTTTAACAGGGCTATTTAGGACTGACAGCATTCCCAGCTGAAGTTAGCCCAGTTAACAGCTGAGTTCACAGCCAGGTTAGTCGCAGCCAGGCTGGTACAGTTTTGCCCAAGTTCCACCAGTTTACCTGCATCTTTAACAGCGGACACTGTTATGACTGGGACAGCGAAGGTCTCGCTTGTTGGATGGATTATGAATACAAGTGTGACGTTCAGGGTGTATGCTCTGATGTCTGCTCTCAGGTACTAGGAAAATTGTATTTAGAAATAAAAATCACCAAGTGATATTATCATTTCTATGCCATGGTATACTGCAGTGTCTTAGTACACACCTCTTTCTTAATGCTTGGTGCATCAAATAGGACTTGTATTCCGTAGGCTTTGCTTCCATTAGCATGTCTGATCTCATATGTTAGATATCCATGCTGAACAGCTTCAGGTACAGCAACAGTTGCCCCCTCAATGGTTAGATTCACAAGCTCCACGTCTGGGAGGAACGTTCCCACTGTCACATTCATTATCCTCACACTCAGGTTTGAGTCTGAAAAGGAACACAATAACATTAAGCTCTTACCAGTACACAAACCTTCAGTAAATTCAACATTAGGCTACTTACTGTTGGTTATAGCAAGTTCTACTTCTTCAAATGGTGTTTCTATTTCCTTGATGATAGTATGTTTGGTTAGTCCCCATTTGTTATCTTCCCACTGATGTTCCAAGAACAGGTTGATGGTGTATTTTGCCCCATGCTGTCCATTGCTCACAGAAGTCTAGAATTTCAAATCAACACCCTTTAGTATGACATGATTTTACCTTAAAGTTGTATTGTAGCATCTCAAGGTCAGCTAGAGCTACAGCTCCAAACAATTGTCCTTCTCAGCTCGGTGGCCCTGCTTTTATACTGGGAAAGAAATCTGCAAAAAAGACACCTGTAAGGAACGACAAACTCTTAAGCGACACTTGCTGTCACTATTATGGGCTCTATTTGTACCTAGGAGTTTAGATTATCTCAGAATACTCAGGAGACTTCCTTTAGAAAATTGTCCCTCACTCTCAAGTTTCAAAGCAGCAGGGGATTATTTCACCAGTGAAAAGGCTCCTCCTGCAATTTCCGTTTAAGTTCAGTTGTTACAATATTTGCCCAGGATTCAGTTCACTCCAAGGAACTAGATTTAGATGTATAGTCTCAGCCCATTCCAATATCAGTCTGGTGGACAAATGGGTTGTTCTCTTTCTCTTAAATGGTCTGTGTAAAATACATCAGAACCCACATATGCTTTAGAGTCCAGTTAGGACTGTCTCCAAGGAGTATGACATCAGGACTAAAAAGTAAAAGCTCTGTGTTAACCCGAGGAAGGAGACAAATCAATAGTTCTGTATAGGATTCTGTCCATCTATGCTTGTAAGAAAAGAAATTCTTCACAAAGGGATGTTTACAAGAGCTATCTTTGGTCAACACTTTTGGGATTTTCTTCCCCCTCATCCTTCATTTGGAAAGAACAGGATGCAGAATTATTCATCCTGGGGGGAGGGGGGCAGGAAGGAGGGAGGAAAATCTGTTGCCTGCCACCTAACATAAGTCACTAACCTTATAATAGCCACCTTCTGCACCTATTGGTATCTTCATTGTAATTGCATTTAAGTCATTCAATAACACGTATTTCCTGGAAGCCATTTCTTTGGCAGAGAGTTTGTGTAGGTCCACACCAGCTTCAATAAGCACATCCTTAAAGCTAGTCGCTCCAGCAGAGAGCAGTTGAATATATTTTGGAACAGTCCAGATGATTGTTTTGTTAGCATAGTCCACACCATCTTAGGGACAAGATATGAAAACTGTCAGCTCATTACTCTAGTTGCAAGTCAATCCGCGTGCGTTTAAGCACTGGAGTATGGTACCGCATTCCTCACCTACAGGACATGCCACAGCAGTATCCACCATCAGGATCATCCATCGGTGTTTGTAAAATGTACTTGATCTCACTGCAGAAAAGGTAATTCCCTGAGCCTGCAGGAAGAGATCTAGTTAGACCTACACATCCTGGGAGCTTGCTGGGCTGGAATGAGCATACCAACCTCGACCAGCTGAATTTGCGCAGCAGTGTATGGTATTCGCAGCAGAACCCTGGTGTCTGTGGTGTTGAGTCCATAGCCAGCACTCCAAGCATCGCTCACAAGCAGCGCCTTTTTTTCTTCTGGCTGATGAAACACTATTTGCCATACTGAGGCTTCCTCTGCTTTTGCCTACCCAGAGAAATTCATCAACAGCTTAAACATTCTGTTCAAAGTAACTTCTTATTTACTACATTGAATGATTTATCTATTGAACTGCCCAGTAGTTTTGTTGCCTTATTCTAAATACCACTAGTGTGACACCCTTCCAGCTGTCCCCTGCTCAGCCTCTCACATACAGAAAACTTTCCATATTAAGAGCATTGGAGATTAACTGCACTGCTACATTGCAAATACAGGGTCCAAGAAAAAAGCCTATCCACAGTTCACTCCTGGGCCACGAGGTCTCAGAATCAGTTTTTGTTGCACAGTCTCTTGCCTGGGGAAGACTTGATTTCTAGGCTCTTTGAGAAATCAGTTTCCATTTCTTCCTTGGAGATATCACTTACAGCTGACTGTATTTCTAGCGTACAAAATCTCTATGCTAAAGCCACTTGGTACAGAAGTTCTGCCCTTCCTACTTAAACGCTTTTTGAAAGGACATTTTATACTGTGCAGACATAGAACAGAAGGATGTTGTGCCAGAAGTAGCACTAATTTTTACTAGGAAAAAAACCTGTAGTTTTACCTCTGGGAAGGCGAGAGTCCAGTCCTCAGGTTCATCTTGAATGAAGTCTTTTACAGTCTGTGGAACCTCCCTCCTGACAGAAACCTGAAGGGAAAAAACCTCTGTAAGGGGTTTGCTGGCAGCACTTATAGGGTGTTGTAGACAAGTACACAAGTCTCTTTCAGTACTTTCGGAACAGTATAGGATTGAGAAGGGAGACTAGCATTTCCTAAAGGGAGGTTCCCACCACCTTCAAGTAAAAAAAAAAAAAAAAAAAAAAGGCATAAAATGCCATCACGCATGGTGCATTATCTATAGTCCACTTGATTTCAGGTTCTTTTTATTTTTAGTATATCTTCCCATTTCTACTTCCAGTTAAAGCCCATATCATCTTCAAAGTGGAGTCCTTTCCCCTCCCTACCCCCACCCTTCTCCCCAGCAAATTCAGTACAGAAACTTCCTTCAGAAAGTATACATTTCTGTTATCATCTCAAATAAGATTTGTTGAGGCAATATTCAGTGAGTTCAATCCATTAACTCAACCTTTTGAATGCTATTTCACAACTTTATTGGCTATTAATGCTGGCTAGTGGGCTCTACAAGCATAAAATAAATGTATTACTAAACTCAAGACACATGCTGTGCATTCACTAGTGAGCTGTTCATGGTGGGGCATTCAAATTCTGTTTCCAATACACATTCCTAGCTTCTAAAAAGCTTCCAAAGAGAACATCTTTGAGTATTTACCTTCTTACCTGATTTTAACTAACTTCCCATTTATACTTCCAGTCCTTACCTCCATGTAGTTACTTTCACATACTAACTCTCTTGGACTCCATGGGCCATAATGGCAACTGGCACTTTTCAGATGAGTTGCAGCACTTTTCATATCAGGAGTATGAGATGCTTTGATTTGTATAGTTACTGTGAACACATCTTTCTGCATGGACACAGGGAACACTTGCTTGTTAGACCAATTTTTCCTAGTTAGACACCACCTACCCTCATGAATTAAAAGTAACTTGCAAAATCCACCACCAGCCTCTGTGCAGAAGAGCAAATCCATACTGAAGCATTATAGTTTTCTGCTTGATTAACTACATAGCCTATATGTCTATAGGTGTATAGCAACATAAATACTTAGGGGAGTAGCTTCAACCTTTCACATAGCCCCAGAGCTGGACAAAAGAAAGGCTCCCTAGAATATAGCTGATCTTGTGTTTTACGACATAGTAGCGGTGAGCAAGCAACATAAGCAGCCAAAGCTTTTGAGCTTTTACCCTAACACACCTCAGACACTAAATACTATGGCAGCTGTGTTGCCCTCTGCTACACAGAATTCCCTATTCTTATCCAAGAGAAAAGAGTTGCCCTTCAAGGGCATACGCGATATGCTTCTTCATGTGTTCATCTGTAGGCCATTCAAACATCAATACCATGGAACATTCTCAGCACTTTGGATAGATTTGAGGACAATTAAATAGTTTTCTGCCAATAGATGTCCAAGATATTACGACACCTCAATTAATACCTAGCAATAATTTGGTAATCTTTTGCATGAAGGTCGTACATAACAGCACTGTAGTCAAAACGCCTAGACTAGACTTACCTCTAAGCGAGAATGGCAGCTTAGTGCAGAAGCACGAAACTCAATGTTACTCCAATTGCTGTAAGTTACTGTATAGCCACACTGTGATGCCATGGCCTCATCTAGCTCCCAGGCTACGCCAGATTGATCTGCGGGTGATTAGTGAAGAGGAGGATTAACGAGTACAATTCCTGCTCTGCGAACTCCCTCAGCAACCTGCCCTTGTCCCAGGGTTCAGCTGCCCCTGCTCCAACACAGCCCCGCTGCATGCCCCGGGCTCAGACACAAGAGAATTGCAAAGTGGTGAAAAAGAGCTGTAACAAAGCCTATAGAAAGTAAGAAACGTAGAATTACAGGCAGACTGGGACAGGGAACACTAGCAGCTCAAGGACTGAAGATGAAAAAAATCTCCAACATGTAAAGAAATGAAATCCTAAAGGGGCAAAACCCCCAGAAAGCACAGAGCAGTCAGGTCATCAGTGTCAAAGCTGTCAGGATTGACAGGTGATGACAGCCTAGCAACATCAGGAGTCTGATCTGCAACGGGTACAGGCCCATGTTTCTTCTCTGATGCCTGCCTGGCCAACAGAGTCTCTTCAGGGGTCTAATCAGGATGATGAGCACACTAAAGCTTAGCTGGGATTTTTCTAGGCTACAAAACTGTCTTTGTGAGCTTTTCTTTTTTAAATCTCTCTTCCAAAAATAATTGCTTTATACTTTCAAGCTGTACATATCCCAATTTCAGAGTGTCTTTATGTATGGATGAAGACATCTGAACAAAGAACAGACATTAAGTGGGTTTTTACACAAATTTAAGATTCTAGACAGATGGATGTTATGTTATGGACTTTATCTAGTTAGACAGCTAACCAGCATGGAGAACTAGTTCAAGGCTGAATTTACATTTTATGCATATAATCTTACACTTGATGATGTTTATAGCCCAAAAGTTCTTACCCTGCACTTCCAGGGCGCCCTGTGGTACTTCTCACTCAAATGCACCACTTGTTGGCTACTAAGCCCATAGCCAGAGGGCCCAGCTAGTTTTTAACTTCATTAAGAATTTATATGCCTCCACCAGGTCCCTTAGCTGTAAGCAAAGAAAGTGGAGAGCCACTAGTGCAACATCATTGATGTTCATCATTGATGGGGGTTGGACTAGATGGCCTTTAAAGGTCCCTTCCAACCCAAACTATTCTATGATTCTGTGTAGTGTCAGCTTCAGCTAGTGACTTTTCAGACTAGTATGTGCTGTTGCTGGGGAATATTTTTACCAGGAGGAAAATCCACCAGCATTAACATGCCTAGAAACTACCATGTGCATTTTAATTTGAGTCCAAAGACAGCCATGATTAGACTTGATATTGCTAAGTTATCACTCCACAAAGCTATAGGATAGGTTACACAGAAATAAAGGTAGCATTTGGCTGTTACTTACAACAAGGTGCAACCTACTAAACTCTGATCTTAGTATAATCCAGGGAATTCTCAAATAGAAGGACCTCAGAGAATTTTAAACGTTTCACCATGTGTGAATTCACCAAATTACACAACCAATGTTTGATTTCCTCTTCGATATCAACTTACCAACAACAGAAAAAGATAAGTATTTGTCCTCAAAGTATTCTGCACTCAGTGTTATACGCAAAAAGTTCCCCAAGCACTCCGAATGCATGGGTCCTGTGTTGAACATATTGAAGAGCTGGTAAGGAGGGGATTAAAGGTAACATACAAGCAGAAACCTGTTACCTCCCAGATTGCTTTATAAAGTCAGTGTTGCGACAGTCATATTCTAGCACATCTGGCCAGCAAGTGTTAGAGGGTTTTTTTTAAACCAGCAATACTTCCACAAGAAAAGCCAGTTCTGAAATTAATATTCCAATAGTAACTCTCTGGTCAGCTGGCAATGCTACCTGCAGGAATCGGTCATGGAAACAGGATTTTGGAACAGGGACAAGAAAGTACTGAATTGGCTGCCCCAATCTAAACACCTTAAATGGAATAAAACAGAAAAAGAAGAAAGTTAAGCAAGTCCTCCCACCCTCCTGAAAAAGGAGAAAAAAAAAAAAAATCTAGAAAACCCCAACCAATCAACCCCCCTGCCCCAAAACCACACACACCTACTCACACGAGGAGCCACAAGCCAACTCAGGATGGGGAGCAGCCACACCAGCTACGCATCAGCCTACCCTGTTCACCTGCCCAAGTACCAGTACCAGAAGCCAGTTGGCTCGTGCTGGGAAAGGACCACACAGGAGCAAAGAGGATGGCTTGACAAGCTCAAGTCCCAAGCTATCACCACAGCACAAACCAGGCTACGGCTGCCAAATCTCTTAAAGGCAGAAAGCAGGTACAAACTATTCTATATGTAGGACTAGAGATCAGAGACAACTTTTCATTTGACATATATTTCTAATAAATTAGGATTTGTTGTTTCAAACAGAAGTTTTTATGGCATAGTGAGCTAATGGCAACTAGACCTTTTATAGTAACAGTGCATTTCAAGGGCTGAGAGGATCCTTTTTCGTAGCGAATTCAGCACTATACCCTTAAGTTAATTAGAGATGTGACGCCCATGTCAGAGCTGGTCATAGTAGGGAACACCAGACAGATGCTGGTGAACATGACCTTATTTTGCCCATATTCCAAGCTACCAACCTGATTCAGCACAGAAGCTATACAATTGCTCCAAGATGGATAAAACCTCCTCCAGCATCTTTTTACTTTGATCTTTGGTAAATACTAACATGTTTATACAGCACCTGCAGTGAGCAGGGCAGACAGCCCTAGAACCAGCTCTCTGCCTCTGCTGTCCCAGGACCAGCTCTGTTTTGTAAGGAAGAAGTTAAAGCAGATAGCAGTTTTGGTTAAGAAAACTGTTTCTTCTCAAGCAAAGCACTGATATCTTTATAGTATTTAAAAGACCCTACGTATTATATGGTCAATAACAATAATTAGGCTCAAGAAAACAAGAACAACAATAAAGTCCCTATTAATTCATCAGTGCTTGTTACCAGAATGAGAAAGGGTAGAAACATTTGCTTAATACGATGGTACATAAACCTAAAGAATGGCTGTGAGTAGTTACCAATAGACATCTCTATGTTTGGAGTTTCTCAGAAAAATGTGCAAGTATGGCTGCCACAAGAGCTTCAGACACTTCTGAAACACACAGAGACACAGATATCACCTATGAAAAAGCCTGGAAATTGTTACATGAAAGCAGTTTACAGCAGCATTACCTGATCTCTCTTGGGTCCATATTTCAGAGATTAATATCCCTATTAGTAAGAGCCTGTAAGAGAAGACAGACATTAGCAGCCACTTCAGCTGTGACAACAGCTTGCTAAAAAATTTCTGTGCTCAGAAAGTTCCAGTCTGGATATTAAACTATTCTTAAGTTTAGTGCTACAGGTCTAAACTTGGAAATTGCAAAATGAGACTTCCTTGGTCATCACTAAAATGTTAGGGAAGGTAAGTCAGAGAAGTTAATATATTTGGTGCCTTACATAAGACCATTTATGTTTAGCAATCATGAAGCTCTCACCTCTGCACCAGTCTCAGCTCCATTGTGCATTTGCTCAGCCTCTACCTGTGGTGCTTTTTCCTTTATAGTCACACACAAACAAAAAATCTCCTTTAGCTTTGCATAGAAATCAAAGCCTTTCTGACCCCTCAGAGTCTTCAGTTAAATAGAAAGGTTGCCACCTTTATACTGATGAAACTAATTTTCAGCTGTTCACCTTCCTAACTACAGACCTATAATTCATGTCACCTGTTCATTTGTTTTACTCATTAAATCTGCTCCTACCTAGGTGCCCCTATTTTGATGGCTGTTAGCTGGTGACTGGCAGGTTGTCAGGGGGCAGTAGGGTAACCGGTGCTGTTCTGGTAAAGCATGTGGCAATTCATTGTTCCAGAATTATTTCTCTTCATTCTGTCTCCTCTGTGGAGGATTTTGCATAGTCTTCCGCGGACAGCTGAAGTCTGCCAGAGGCAAACGTGTAAACTGCAGCTTTAAGGCAATTGGTATAACAAGAAAGGGAAGAAACTGTTGATCTTTAAGGTAAGTGGCCAAAACTAATAGTAAAAGGGAACCCAGCTGGAGACTGATAGGTGTCACAAGCTAAATGAAGAATTATCTCACCAGGTGACCTGTGGGGCACCTAGACCAGAAATCATCCCCAAATTTGGGGCAGATTAACCCAAAAACTGTGGAGGAGTGGGTCTGACCACAAACAGTTCAGAGGAAAGGACCCTGCCTTTGCTGTGTGACGAAGACAGAGAAGTTACGCCTGTGGCCCTGGGTCCGGATCAGTGATGGTTTCCCAGTGCCGTCAGCGTGGGTGCACTCTGGTCACGGTAGGTGATTCATTCAGTATTCCTTGCCTTGGTCATCATTCAATTCAGCTATCAGTCACTCTGTGCAAATACATCCTTGACTCTCGGAGCCATAGTTCCCCACGGCAATGATAAGAGAAATTATCACTTTCATGGCTAAAATATTGCTTCGATTTCCCCATTTTCTTTGTGGACCTATGTATTTTCTAGTAACTTTACCAGGACATAAGGAATATTGTGCATGTCGACACATGCCATCTTCTGTTTGAAACGCCTTTGCCAAGAGGCAAGCTTGGCAGTGTTTCCTAAGGAGAGGTCAGAATTGCCTACATCCCTCTCTATATATATATTTCATATCTAGGCTAACCTTATATCGGGCATCCTTTTGTCCTAGGCTTATGCCTGTAACGTTTGGGGTTTGCTCCTTCCTTGGCACATGCGACGGCTGTGGGAGCGGCAGAGCTGCAGGGTTGATTTGCAATTACCACCGATGCCCTCGGGAGGGAGCCGGAGCCTCGCCGACGGGGCGGCTGAGCCCGGCCCCCCGCGGCCCCCCCCGCCGCCCGGCTTCGCACCGGCCCTCTCTCGTTCCTTCCTGAACCCAACCAAGCTTACACGGCGTCGTTTTAGACAGAGGCATGTATGTGTGCTGCTTATCACGGCTAACCTTACTGCACCGCTCCCACATCTTCACGAGTATACAAAAAATTAATTGAATGTAAAAAACGAAGTTTCCCGTGCTCGAAGGTGTTGGATTTTACCTCAGAAATGAGTTTTATCCCCAACTGGTTTGCATTGCTGTTGTTCCCTTCTGAAATTCCCTATCTGATAAATTTTTAACTTTACAGGGAGTTTTCCTGAGAAGGACTATCCACCAAGGATTCCATATAAATAGTGGATTCTATTAATAAATAAAACCATGATCAGGCAGTCAGGGCGTAAATATTAGATAGCACACCCTTGTTTATTATTTTTGGAGTGGAGACCATTTGAATTATGGCTTTATTTCGCGGTGCAGTGTATTTTTACAATATTACAAAAAAGTTATTACACTTTTCCAGAACTTGATTTTAGGTACCGCCAGGGAAGTGCCTGAGATTTCCTCTCTCCTGCATGAACTCCACCTGACATTTAAAGCAGGTCTGCACCGTTGACAAGCCCATCGTACCAATTACATGGTAAGCGTCAAGGTTGCTCATGCTTTTCCACCCCAGACAGATTCTAGCCATGTTTCCATTAATCCTTCAACCTGCCAGTACTCACATGCAGGCCGAGGTTATGGGGAAAGAGGCATCCTGGAGGTGTCTGATCCACCTTCTGCAGTTTAAACAGGCTCATGAGGACTAGGAGCCATATATTGGAATGGGAGGAGAATTGCAGTAGTCCTGCTGCAACTCGGCCTTAGCACAGCGGTGCTGAAAGCATTACGCATCTAGTTTACCCACACAGTCACTGTTTGTTTCCTTCTTTTTCTGTCTTTGCCAATCAATCAACTGTAGATTAATTCCTAGACACTTTTATGTTTCTGGGTTGTTGTTGGGTTTTTTTAATTTTTTTTTTAGTATGTAGTGCATGTTGTCTTGGACCATAATTATGATTTTGGGCAACACAATAACACAAATCTGAGATTATTTATATCCAGTCAAACCTAAGTTACCAACTGACTTAACTAAAAAGCAAGAAGTCTTGTCTGTCACAATTTTAATTTCTGTAGCATACTGAAACCTAAAAGGCTTTACTCAAACTCTATGGCCAAAGCGTCCAAGACGACAGACAAAATTTTGCTTCTGGCCTTTCAATCAGTATCAGGGCAAGAAGAGGAAGAAATGATGTAGTATTATGCACACTTTCAGGGCTAACAACTGTGTGGAACCGTCTGCTGGTGTCAGCATATCTTAATGTTACCAGCCTTTCAGCTGGCAACTGGTAATTGTCCCACAACAAGCAGTGACTGGGCAGTAGGGTCAGGTCATGTAGTGCCACGGCCCTTGGACGAAGACAAAAAGGAGATCTGTACAATCGAATATGGCTCTCTGTTAAGCGCACCTTGAAAGCTATTTTGACTGCATGCAGAAATGCATGATAAATTAAAGTCAATTCATAGTTCCTCTAGGATTAGCTAATAGATAATTCTATACTAATAGGAATAGTAAAACTGGGAGAGATTTTGCAGTCTCACCCTTATAAAGTGACCCTTGTAAAACGTCCACCAGGAAATGCATTACTCATTTTCTTCACGGGGTTGCAATGCAGAATAATAGGTATTCAATCAGCTGCTCTGTCTGTGTCTCTGTTTCCTTCTCCTCCTCCTCCGAATCTGTTCCTAGACAGTGTGCTTATGTGCTAGCCTAATTCAAATATTTTCCATGTAAAAAAAACAGGGAGACAGAAAACACAGTTCATCTGTAAGGGATATCTGCAAGAGCAGACACATTAGATAGAATGAGGCCATTAACTAAAACTCTGCAACTTAGGCTGGGCTGTCTCTGCTGCAAGATATGCCTCCTCTGGGGATACGAATGATTTCCTAAATCATCACTGACTTGATTTTCAGTTAGGCACAGTCCTACTGTGTACAGTAGAGCTAAGGTCCCCAGAGAGTCAGGAAACCATCTCTCTGAGTTATGGGTGGTTTCCTTTGGACTCCCCCATATTCAGGGGCAGTAGGTATGATGATTGTCAGCTGACAATTCACAGGTAAAACCAGGGACCAGCACATTTAAAAGGACAAATGTCCCTAGTTGGAGCTTTGTAAGGCATGCTATGTTAGTCCTTTCTTCTCCAAACAGGGTACAGCAGGACATTTGAAACAAGCCTCCCCCCGAGTGTCGATCGTGCTCATATTGTCTTGTGAAGCGCATCGTGTTTGCACGCAGAGCGTGCGTGCAGCCATGTCTCCATCCCACCTTCTCCCCGCTCGTGCTTTCTGAGTGTCAACTCCTTCAGCATGGCAGTGCAAGAGCAGTGGATGCCCTCCCCTGAACCAGGACCAT
The DNA here is from genome assembly GCA_009819775.1 of Phoenicopterus ruber ruber. NCBI lineage: Eukaryota > Metazoa > Chordata > Aves > Phoenicopteriformes > Phoenicopteridae > Phoenicopterus > Phoenicopterus ruber. Next base: position 116,072,687 of record CM020217.1, read on the forward strand.
GACCTATGGAGTTACGTACAAGATCTCCTATAATTCAGAATACCATTCTCAAAGTTAGTCTGCATCAATAAAACTGAGCCAAATTAAGTGAAAGGCTTACACCAGGAAGTATTTTGGCCCTTGATGTCCAGTTAGAATTTGAGAACAGGAATTTATGTGTGGTGCAGAACAGTCTGTGGAAATGTCTGGAACCGAATGCAAAGCAATTTAGATTACTGTGATAGCACAAAAGCGCTTTGTGTAGACTATTTAAGACATCTGCCCATGGTCCAGACATCTGTGTGCGATGAATACCGTTTTTGAGCTAGCTCCTTATTTATCATTCAGTGATGTCCATTAGTAATTGCTGCCCTGTACAACCCTGTCTTTGTCTATATGTAGTTATATACGGTTACTTGACAACTGTAATAAACAAGGAAAGAATTACTTGTTCTTAAATTGAAAATACAATCTGTGATCTAGTTCTATTTCAAATATAGACAAACACATTTTACTCTTCCCTCCCATTCCCTCTCTTTGTCTGTATTTGAAGATGCTATTGCACATTTATATCCCTTAAAGTAATGAACACATAAACTGGCTCCTGTCATGCAGATGGGTCACATAGATATAATCCTTTTGTATTTTTAGCTTATCTTCAGTTTCAATCCTCCTGCAATGCTGAAGAACCTGAAACGCTCAGGCGTATGCTCAGAAGCCAGGCTTCTCTTCAGACACACAGATTTCTTTTCTTTGGTCGCTTCCCCTACTTCTCTGGATCTATACTCACTATTTCACTGATTTGGAATCCTGTCTTTTCTCTTATTTATGTAAAGTCTTTGATATCTTGCAATATCATTTACTTATCTAGTAAGTCAGTCTTTGGTGCTATAAGAAGGAAGGAAATTTTCTTTGGTGCAAGAGCATGCACCACTACTAACTAGACTTTGTAGCAACAAAGATAGCAAGTGAAAATAGTGTGTTCTCTCTAGCAAATAAACAGGTTTATTCTGTCTGTTCCAGTAATTCCACACAGTGTATTATTAGCAGTCAAAATGAAGCAATATAGAATCAAGAGAAGAGTAACCTTCCTGGAGTATCTTTATAAAATTTAAATTGTAAGTCTAATTGTAATTTATTTAAATACAGTTTTATGCTTGTTTATCAAAGCCTCTAAGGTTTAATGCTGCAGTCTTGAACGAACAACAATCTGATCTTCTCTGATTTCAGTGAGCTTTGGATTAGGTTCTCAAAGTTTGGAGGATGAGGTTGTCTGTGTTCCCAGCACACTGTAAACAGCGAAAACCTTTTTTTTTAATTGATTGAGTTACTTTGAAATTTGGAAGTGTACTCAATTGCATCAGTGTTTATCTGCATTGCTCTGCTGATAGAGCTCCATATTGCCTGTGGGGAAGAACGTAAGTTCAAATTTGGATGACACGTCTCCTCTCCACACAACTGGCAGCCATCCAGCGTTAAGTTAAAGGTCTCACAGCACTTTTCATAATGGTTAGGGGACAACTCCGGCTTTTTGCCAGATTTCCTTCTTCTGTGGAAACAGATTCTAATCATAAAGAGCCAAATGATGAATGACCTTTATGCAGGACCGTGAAAGATATGGATAAGGTCTGTGAATATCCCCACCGTGTGGGACGGACTGTGTAAGGAACCAGTCAGTCTCTTGTATACGGAGACTACCCTATGAAAAAGGCCAGAGAGGCAAAGCAAAACGGGCTTAACCTCCAACTGGACTCCACAGCAGTCTGTGGAAAAGACTATGCTAAAGAAAAGCCCTGTTGGCTCTTCCAAACTCCCCTTCCATTTTTTCCCCTCTTCATCTTGAGCAGTGAGACAAAACAGGAATCTTTGCACTGAATTAGAACATTATACCGAGATTGAGGCAGTCTGCTTCAGACTTTCTATGTGATCTTGGAAGTCTCATTAGACATCTGTATCTACATCCCCTATTTATAAGACAGGGTTAATAATGTTTCACAGTACTGTTAGGCAGGGTACAGAAAAAGTTTATGAACTGCTCATATACTACAGAATATTTGTACCAAAAAGGCCATATAAGTGTGGAAGATCACTTGTGTTTTACTGTAGCAGTATTATTTTAAATATAATCAATCTAGATTTACACTGCCTTTGCATAACTACAGGGAAAATTGGCCCTAGATTAAGTAATTTACAGGGAAGGGAGAAATTTGTGGCATAAGGAGGTACCGCTCGCATCTTTTCTGTGTTTCATATACTCCTATTGATTCCACAATAAATGTCATTGAAAATTCATCATTTTCATTCAAAAAAATGGCATAATGTCCTGGTAATAAGTTTTGACATTTGTTTTACCCCCAAATAGAGATAAAGAGCAGAAATAATGAAATATTTAGCAGAAGAGAAAGTTCAGAAGAACTGAACTTCAGTCTGGAAAGAAGAAGAATTCAGAAGAAATTCAGTCTGGAAGAATCTAGGGGCTTTGGTTCAGCTTGCTTTGATGTTGGGCTGAAACTTCTTGAGGTTCTGTGGTATCATTTGGAGATTATAGACTAAATGTTTTATCTCACTGCTCTCCACAGTAGGCCAAATTTCCCTGCCAGACTTCCCCATCCACAACGCACTCCAGTATCTCGATGGATAACAGTCTGCCCCATGTCCTGGAAGATGTTGCACAGCAAGAGGCACCAGACCATGGAGAAGAGCAGGAGATACTCAGCAACCGAACCACAGCTTCCACGAGGTGCCATGGTAGCTGATGACAGTATGCCAATACTAATCATTTCAGCGTTGCACGGACACTTAGCAGTTTGGCAGTAAGTCATGGCAAGTTTTAATATAGATACTGATGTCATCTTGCCGAAGGGAATTAATCTACGGTAATTACAATTACAGTTGAAAGAGTCAGGATAATGTTGAAATCCCAGGATGGATGAGGGGTGTGTAAATCGCCTTTACCCAACACTAATCCGAACAGCTCTGAGCCATTCAGGCATAACCACATACCCGCTCTGAACCCCATTTGATTTGACCTTGACTTATATGTTAAGTTTTGCTTCTTAATTTCACTTTGCTGACAGAAAACACTTACTCACTAAGATTTTGGAATTTGTGTCGAATAAAAAAATTCATAAATTGACCCTTACTGATTTCACATAAAAGCTCAGTATTTTCTACTGAAAATGCCAACAGTTCTTTTTGCCTCCATTTCAAAAGAAGGAGCAGAAACCGATTCTTACAAAAAAAACCCAATTTATCAAACAATTGGATATTTTATTATGATCTTACACTTATTGCAGGAAACCAGGAATTGTTCTTTTAAAATCAGTGAAGACCAATTAGGACAAGACTGGTGTCGCATGACCCACGATCTAGCTCTGAACAGGTTCTGGCTGTTATTTCATTATTTAGGTTGTAGAAGGGATGTAGAATTAGAGGTTCTTGATGAGTTCAGGAGTGCTTTTTGTGCAGCTTAGTGAAAACACTTCTTTGTTAGCTTATTGGGCTCCTTTCAGAATAGGCTATGATTTGACATTGCCCGCAGTAGCCAAATTGCCTTAACGTCTTCCCTGCTTGGCTCCCATCATCTGGTAGACCTTTCTGTGCTCATGCTGCCCACATAGGAGCATCATTTCAACTACTTATGGGGCTATGCTGTGTACTGAATTGGCTGACTGCACCACCATTAGAAGAAAACACGTGTTTTTGCAGTTCTAAATCAGCGCTGGCACAACTGGACGGGGGGAGAGGAGCTGGGTTGTTTTGGCGTAGGGGAGGGACCGTGTATGGAGATGGTCTACTGCTACTGGTAACAGATTGTCAAACAACGTATTTTAAACACAGCAGATGTTTTGACTACTCCTGCCAGTTATTGCAGGGACAGGCAGGATCTGGCAACCTTGAATAGCAGGGAGTGTGACTTAGTCCTCTCTTGAACTTAGATGACATGGCTGTAGTCAGAATGCCTAAAAGTGAGGCATCTGTAAGATGTGATTTGAGCGTGGCATGTAACTACTAGCAAAACCTCCTGAAAATTGTGGTTTAGATGCTTCATATCCTTGTCTGTTTATAAAACTGCGATGTTACTGTGCTGAACTTGCAGGTCCATTTGCAAGACTGAGCCTGTGATATTGCCCAGCAAGAGCAAGCCTACCAGGAGACTCCTGGCTCTAAGAGCAGGAGGAAAACAGGGGGAAGAGCTGGGGAGTGGTGGCTTTACTCTTTTTTATGATACAGTTGCCATACCCTGAACAACATATAAATATGCTGTTCTTGATCGTATACATATTAGAGGCAAGACTACTACAGCTTGAGAATAAAATCATGTTAGACTTAGTGATATGATTTAATTTTACATAAGTTGAAGGGATCCCCTTTCAATGTTGTTTTTAAATTAAAGAGCAGCACTCTGACATCAGTATAGGAGTAGTGATGCAGCTTTTAAAACTATATGTCAGCCTGATAATATTGGATATTAGTCCAGGAGATGTCCCAGAACTGCTTTGAGAGCTCCTGTGTGTAGCAAATGAATCCTGTATGTTTGCAAAGCAGTTTACTTTAAACTCCTTTGCAGTCTCTTTACAGCACAGGACTGGGACGCAGTGCTGATGTTACGTTGATTTTCTTTTGAGAAAGCACTATGTGCTTTGAAAGTATTCAGCTCCTTAAGGCGATGAGTTGTTATTTTCCTCTTGCAAGGCAATGAGCAGTGGCTGGTGTTCAAGAAAGTATTAATAAAATAACAGATTCTGCTGCAACTACATTAACTCAGATATCTGGAAAAATCCAAGCGTTATAGGGATCATCCAAAAAATTTTCATACACCTGTAGGGGTCAAAAAGCTCTTGTTTTGACACTGTGTTAGAACTCTCATAATTCATCCAGATAAATATTTTACCGAGTTCTGTACTATTTATTGTATTTGTACAAGGGGGTGCTACAGTGCCATTAAACCTAAGGTCACTGTGGGATTCATATACCTTTCCATTAATCAATCAGGTTGCTCCGCAGCTGATTTATAATTGGCCCACCTGTTTTTACTTTGGTAATCCCCGTCTCATCAGATGCATTGCTTGCATCTACGTTCATCTAGTGTTTCCACATTCAAACTGGGCATATAAATAGGTGTTTGCTGCTGAAGGAAGCAGTTCTTAAAGCATCTGATTCTAATCACTGTAAGAAAATGGATATAGCATTAAAAGGGCTTTCGATCAGGGTAACTATTCACAGCTTCCTTTGTGCAAATGTTAAATGCTGTTACTTTAATTTGGAGGTTTTCCACGTCTGCTTGCAGTGGTATCCTTAAAAATTTCAGGACTGGGAAGAGGTTTATGAGTCCATAAATCCATGTACTTAGTACCCCACTATTGCAGGCAATCCTCTATACAATCATTTTCATCAGCTGATTAAAACCCACTCCAAAAATAATCAAATTTTTTGCCCCTCCCAACTCTCTAATGAAAGAATGTTCCAGGTCTTTATTTCCTCGACATTTGGAAACGTTCTAATTTTTATCCAGATTGTGTTCTTGAGCAGTTTATATTGATTTGTTCTTGTACCAGTACAACTCTTGAGCCTGAATTACTCTTATTCACCTCCTGGTTTTATTTATCATTTTCAAAAGGAGAACTCATACTCACTGTTACTCTTCATTTTGTGAACTGAAGCATCCTAGTCTTTCTTGTCCCATCTCTTATACTTGACTCTCTGTTCCTCTGAACATCCTAGTAGCATATTTTTCTGTAATATGAACGATCAGAAGTGAATACAGATGAGGTTTCACCAGCACTATATATAAGGACAAGAATGTTTCTCTATCTCTACTGAAAATATCTTGGGTTTTTTATGGTCATGTTCTGTTGATGGCTCATAGCCACGCTGTGACCAATTACCTTAATGACATCTTTCTCTATTCTTTCTAGTAAAAACTCTGAGCAGATGGGTTCAGCAAAAGGCATATCCCCTTGCTGCGTTTGAACTGCTGGATGTGAAATGGCTCCCACCTTTAAGTGGCACAAAACTGTGCCATGTTATATGCCCTGTTAATACAGCTATATGAAATGTAGATTGATTACATTTAAAAAATTTCCAGAAAGGGCAGAGAAGCCCCACAAAAAAGGTACGTGCAGTGTGAAAAGTAAGCCAGTCATACGCACTATTAATCACTAGTACAGCCTGTATCCTGCTTAATCGTTCTTTGCCGGACATTGGATTTGATATTAGTTCTAAGCTGGAGTCTCAAAGATGTTAATGTTCTGGGTTCAGGGAGATTTTTGGGGACACTATAGAGCATACTGAGCATAACACAATGGAACATGTTGCTGTTTGATGGAAAATTAGATAGCAGCCAAAGAAGACTTTGGCAAAGCAGGGCTTTACAGCTGATAGCAAAGCAGGATAAAACACCCCATTCCATCCACTTTCTCCACTCAACATCTACATTTTTAGCCAGTTTATAGATGTAGTGATGAGGATAGTTATCAATTATTTTGAGGGCAGAACAAGCATTCCTTCTCGAACATCAATGTTTCTTCTTGGTTGTGTCACTGAGAATGTGTTAGTGCCTCATCTGCAATAGGCTGTGCAGTCGTTTTGTTGGTGCTGCCGTTTTGGTCAGTGCTTCTTCCATAACTGCTAAATCATAAAAAAAAAATCATGTAAATATCCTTTGTCTTAACCAGAAAGAGATTTTCCTGTCCTTTACTCACATAGAATGTGATTCACTTTACATTACTTTTAGTCCTTTAATTTTAGGTTTTTAGCCTAAGCCATTAGGCTTAATCTTTTCCTGTAGTCAGTCAGATGAAAATGAGCACCCTCAAAAAAGCAATTCTTCTTATCAGGTGCGTGTCTAAGATACATGGAGTAAATCACTTGTCACTGACAGAAGAAGGTCCTAACTGATTATCTTAGACTGAAGATCTAACCTTTGAAGGGATGCAAATTGGTGAACTTCATGCTGTTTTGCTAAAATGCAGTATCTCTAGAGCTGAAGGACTTCTGTATTGACCCTCTTTGGAACTTACGTAGTAATTGTGTCAATGGTCTGCCTCCATAGATTCTTCAGAATAGAAACTTTCCAAAAGGTGGACCAAGTTCTTAGCTTTTAGCACTCTATTTTTTTCCAGAACACGTTAAGTAAACACAGGATGGTAGTTAGGATGTAGTAGTCCCTTCATATGCTCCAAAGATTTTATTTGGCTAACTCAGACCCATAACTTCTTTCATTATTCATGAGAAGAGCATGGTGGAATGCTTTCAGATGTAAATACCCTTACATCTCAATAATCAGTGCCATATGCCTGTATAGCAATATTGATTCCTGGCCTGTTTTTCTCCTAAGTATTGAAGGAAATCTTTGCAATTCTATCTTTCACCCACACAGCTGGTGACTGATGGCAAGTCAGAGAAATGGACATGTCAAGGACTTCAGAGCTGAACAGAAATGCAAAGTAAGGACAAATCCCCAAAAGGAAAGAAAAGAAAGTAGAACTAGAAGAAAGGGTATTGTAGATTTGAAGAGAAATTGAGGAAAAACAGGTTTAAAAGTTAAGCAAATTGAAACACTGCTGTATCTTTAATACTGCTCTATTCATTTTAGTATTACCTCGCCTTCCATTCCTGATTTTCAGTTTCTTCTATAGCCCTGTCTGTCTTATCCAATCTTCAGGATTTCTTCCCTTGAACTTGATTGTATCACATCTACCCAAATTAAGTTATGTGCCTGGACTGAGATTCTTAAGGGACTACCTTAGTAACACTGAATAGTAATAGAGTTGAAAACCAAGAAGAAAGACAGCAAAGAAGAAATAAAGGGAAGAGAAAGAAGGCTGAAGAAAGAAGGCCCCAACCTTCTTCTACTTCATCTCCCTAAGCAAAAAAAAAAAAAAAAAAAAAAAATCTTCTATAAGCTTGTAGGAGAAATGAAAAGATTACATAAAATGATTTCCCATTACTTCTTAAAAAAGCGTAGCACTGTAGAGTCCAGTGTATTTGTTGTAAGCAAGAATTCAGCTGTGACAGGCAAGCCGGATCATATATCCAATGTGTAATTACTGTATTAGTAGCCTGTGCAACGGTAGCTGCTGCATTCAGCATTTCCACACGAGTTGTCATTTATGTATTGTGCTTCCAAGGCCCTGCTTTAGACCTATTCTGCTACAGGTCACACTGTAATTTCAGCTTAGTTTGAGTTAGGAAAGGTACCAGGAATTTCTTGTCTACCTCAGTGAACAGTGATTCAGTAACTTGCCGTTCATCATCTTCTGTTAAACAAGCTTCTGCATTAATATATTTTAAGAATAAATGGAAAACAACTTTCCAGAAATGGAATATGCTTAATGCACATGTTCATTTGACTTCTCTTCCTAAGAAATGTGTCACTAGCTCAGTCACCAGTGAGTAGCTGGCACTGATAAATTTCTTTCCTTCTGCTTGATTGAAGATCTGGTATGGTTCACATATTCCTAGAAACATTTACAGATGCTTTTAGATTCAAATGCTAGCAGTATTCTCCTCTGACTACTCATACTTTGCTACCAAAAAATCATTAAAAAAATCAGTAAAAAACTCTGGAGGTCTAAGTTCTCTTCCTGGCTCTGCAGCAGATGTAGCGTTTCCTGAAGTTACCAGATCATACTGTCTCACAAACCCTTTAAAACCCTTTACCTTTCTGTTGGTAATACTTTGGTATCATTGGAAATATGGTATTTAGTGAATTGAAGGAGCTATGTTGCATTATATGAAGTTTTCTCCAGCTAATTAAGGAGGGACCCTACAATTTACAAAGAAATTTTGTCTTAGTGAACTAAACAGCAGAAGTTGTAGATTCACACTGATTTTCTTAAATCAAAAGATCATAGACAATCCCCAGATTGAGGACACAAAAGCAAGCACAGGAATGCCCTGTTTCCAATCTACCTCTCACTTGTGACAATGTGAAATCATAATATTACAACAGTAGTTCCTCTGATTTGTATGAGAGGGAGGACTGCGCCTCTGGGCATTTGGTGCAAACCTCATGTAAAACTCAATTGAACGAGACAATTTGCATCCAGCCAGGGTGCAAATGAAACCCAGAGTCCTGCACTGAGAAACACGTAAGTCAACGGGAGAGCGAAAAGCTGTGATTCGTCTGGGCGTGCAGCAAGTGACAGCTCTGGGCTCGCTGCTGCGGTGGCCGTGGGTGTAGGGCAGCAAGTACGGCGGGGGCTGGAAGTGGCGTTGCAGTCCCTGTCCCACGAGCCCTCCCGCGGCCTGGAGTGGGTGGGATTGCAGCCGGCAGAGCAGATCAGATTCAGCTCTCACTGACAGAATTGCCATTCTTTTTTTTTTTTTTTTTCTTCTTTTCTCCCCAAGAAAGTACCTAAGGCAGAGTTACTCCCGCTTTGTCCCACAGCTGTGCAGTTTAAATTATGAGCATTTGTGGAGGAAGAACATTGAGTCCATTTGCCTTTAATAGTGTCCCCCTGGTGTAACTGCTGACAGAATTTGGTTGAATGAAGGCAATTCAGGGAAGAAAACAAATAGGGGGAAAAACGGCCAGCCCCTAGGGATGGCAGCGTTACACAAACACAACAAACTCACGCACAACAGTGCTCAGGGCATTGTTGTTTCCAGTTTAGATTAGCCAGTGGCAGCTTGACTTTGGGTAGGCTCACTGCGTGCTTTAGAGGGCCATAAAAAGGATGTAAGCCGTTTTATGGGGGTCGCAATCCCTTCCGATGTAGCCATATGGTCACCAGTGCAAACTTCTCACTCCATTCACTCCACTGGTGAAAATCTTCTCATCTTAAGAGGGATTTAAAACAACAGTTTTGTCTTGAGTTAACTTATTACCAGCAGCTTTGAAGGAGTTAATATTTGTAAAAACTAGTCCGGACACTTTGTAATGATTTGTTCCAGAATACAAATATTTCTGGTTGACCTCTGGCTAGAGCACGAGATACTGTGAGCCAGCCTTATATATGCCACTTTCCCTGACAGTCTTCATCTCACAATCCTTTTAAGCCAGTGAGCAACAGTTAACACCATTTTGCAATATTATAAACCACTGCAGTGCAATGAAGATGATGGTGTTACAGCCTAGATTTCCCTTCATCTCTTTTCCCCACTGCCAGCAGCTAAGCTCATGCCCACCATAAACAGCTGCCAATAAGTCTTCCTGCATCAGGAAGCTAGAAATGACCTCTCTCCTTTTCCAGGTGAACAAGTCAAGCAAATTCCAGGGCATGTTTTCAAATGAAGATGCAAAAACCTGTCAAAAACCTCAAGTCAGCCCTCCGTGTAAAAACATGATCACAGCTCAGGGGAGTTGCTGTGTTTTAGTGGAAGCACATGAAAAACTGCTTTGTAAGGGAAGATGTTCCTTCAGACAGCTCAGTGCTCTGACATTGCTTATGTGAAAAGAAACCATGATGCATCAAATACAAAAATAAATGCAATTCCTAAGTCTTGTGATATTTCTTGATGCAGATAAAAAGAGAAGACGCCTGGGTCTGCAGAATGCTGGGAGGAGAGAACTGGCATTTCTAAATGTGCTGCCCCCAAGGGACTGGATCTGTTGTCCAGAAAAGAGCAATGCAAGATCATGCTGATGTAAGGAGCTGTAAGTTATGATAATGCAGGTTGCAGCTTGATAGGCTCGGCAAGAAGCCAAGACAGCACGTTTCTGCCCTCCATGCCAGGCAGAGCAGGACCATGGGACATAAGAGTGGCCACCACAGAAGCTAAGGACAGGGTCACCAGTGTCACTTGGCATGCCGACCCGAGCAATGAGCCCACCGCATCCCCCTTTGCCTCTAGAGATCTCACCGGGTGTTACAGAAACGTGCGTGCCCTGGCTGCCCACGGAGCTGCCTTTCGCCTTCCTGGGCAATTTCCAGCATCTCACATTCTCGCCTGTGACGACTGAGGTTGTGTAACCATGTGATGGGCTGCTGTGCTGCAGTATCATTTCCAAAGTCAGTGACAATATTTCTGCAGGATCCTCCAAATTTTATGCCGAAATCTCCAAATGACCCACTAAGATGACCTCATTTGTCTTCAGGAAGTATTCTGTTCACATTCTTGTATTTGGATAGTTCTGAGAAATTCACTCTGCACTCAGTGCGTTGCTTTCTCACAAACTTGCTGTAACTAAATGTCATTCTGTGCAGGTCATTACTTTTCATCTTAATATTACTGCTGGTTAATTATGTTTTTCAAAAAAAAATGTAGCAGAATTGCAGATTGCTGTGCAAAACACCGAAGGTTTCATGTAATATCTGGACAAGCCATATTCTGCAGTGATTAAAACTTCTGTGATTAATGGAACAGGAAAGTGATAAACAGTGCAATTTATTAATGCAATTATACACCATAACTCGTAAGAAAAAGAACCTTTTCTGCACAGCAGTAGTAACTTAAGGGAATACCAGTAAACACAGAGAGAAATATATTCTCTTAGGATCTCCACTCTCCTCAGTCTTCACAACTGAGGACGCTTGTAAGGCTTCAAAATTATGACCATGAACACAACAGCATGGTGACTATTTATGTTGACTCTACAACAAGAGGTCATTGAATTCTTTTGCTCAAAACATGTATTGAATTCTACACCACCCGCCCCCCCCCCCCCCAAAAAAAAACCCAGAGGAGAACAGGAGGAGAATTTTCTGCAACATTTGTGCGTGATTATTTTCAAGGGAAGATTGATTAGGAAAAAAAAATGGTAGAAATAGTTACTAAGCAGATCTTTTTTTTCCAAATCCTGCAGTTGGTTATGATGATATTGATGGTTTAGAGGACATTTTAATGCAAAGTTTGGAAAAGTTTGCCAAAAGTGCAGAAAATACTTTTCTTTGTGTCAAAATTTGTAACAAAGGAATAAACCTCCATGTTCATCCTTGGCAATTTTCAAAACGATGCCAGTGGAATAGGCAAAACGTTCCATTCTTGAAGGTCGGCGCGGCTGTGCTTTGCACTTACGCTCGGAGCTGGCCTGGCTTCCCATTACCCTCTGCCTTTGAGTAAGGCAGAAATGAGCCCTGACACGGACAGCTACTTTGGGGCATAACACGGAGAAGAAATCGCTTCCCTCTGCAGCATGTGGGGGGGACACTCCACATCTCACGCCGTGCAGCCGGCAAGTAAAGCCGCGTATTTGCCACTTCAGCAAATCAGCGGCAGTGAATCAATAGCGGATCAATCCCGTTCGCATTGTCATTATCTGCGCGGTACTTGGCGCCGTTGCTGCACAAAAGCGGGAAGGTAAAAGCCGAGCAGCCCAGTTTGTGGGGACCCGCGGCAGACGCAGAACTTGCTCGGCTGCGCTGCCGGAGCCCAGGGGCAGGAGGAGGCTGCCTCCAGCCCGCCCCCGACGGCCCAGCCTCGGCGGCATCACCCTCTCCGGAGGGGCTGCCCCTCTCCCCGCGTCTTCCTCCGAGTCGCGGGAGAGAAGGGAACTGCCTGGTGGTGCCTGGTAGGTGGCTGCGGGAGGGAGCGGCGCAGCCAGGTCCCCACGCGTGCTCCGGGGGCGGGGTCCGGGTGGGTGCGGGACTCCCCGAGGGTACTGACCCCCCCGGACGCGGAGCGGGACTCTCCGGGCGCGGTGTGAGACCCCACGGATGCAGTGCGAAAACGACAGGCAAAGTGCGGGAACTCTCCGGGAGAGGAGAGGGACCCCCGGGGGCGGTGCGGGACCCCCCGGCGCCACGGAGCAGGATACCCCGGGTGCGGGGCGGGACTTCCAGGGACCACTGAGCGCGACCGGCTGGGTGTGAGCCCGGGTTCCCCCCGGGAGAGGTGCGGGACCCCGGCTGCGGAGCGGGCCCCCCTGGAGGCAAGGCGACACCTCTCAGGCACGGTGCGGGACCCGGGGGTGCGGAGCGGAGCCCCCCGAGGGCGCTGCGGGACCCTCGGGGCGGAGACAGCGCGGCTCCGCGGCGGCGCCCGCCCCGCCGGGACAGTGCCGGTGCGTTGCGGCGCTGGGACGGGAGCGGGGCGCCGGGGCGGGGGCCGGGGGATGCCCGGGGCCGGGGTGGGGACTCGCCTGAGCCCGCCCGCCGCCGCCTGCCTTCCCCTCCCACCGCGGGCTGCGTGGTGCGGCCCCGCGGAGCCGGGCGGAGCGCGGCGGGGCGGCCGGCGGCGGCCCGCGGCTCCAGGTAGGCAGCGCCGCCCGCCCGCCCGCCCGCCGCGCCCCGGCCCGCGGCCGCGCTCCCCACCGCGGCGGGGCGGCCCCGGGGCGGGCGGCTTCGCGGCTCGGTGGGGAGGGCGTGCAGCCCGGCCCGGCCCGGCCCGGCTCGGCGCGGTGCCGGAGGTGCGGTGGTTTCTCCTTGCGTTTTGCGGGGCAAACAGCCGGGGGGGGAGGAGGAGGAGGAGGAGGAAGAGGAGAAGGAGGGGGGGATGCAGCCTGGTGCTGGGGGAGCCCAGGCGGGCCTCGTTGCTCTGCAGAAGTCTGGCCCCGAACTCTCCGGCTCGGGGCTTGCAGCCCCCCTCCGACGGCCCGCACGGAGGCGGCTCTGGGGAGCGGCGGGGGGACCGCTTCGGCCCCCGCGGGGCGGCCGGGGCTGCCGGGGCGGCCGCGCGGTTCCTGCCGACTTCTCCGCGGCTGCTTTTTAATGGCTTGTGCGGGCGCGGATCAATAGAGATGTCTCTGGATCCCTTTCGCATTGCAGAGCTCTGCCTTGCCTTTTAAAAACACATTTAGATTAAAAAGTAAACTAGATTTAAGCAGCCGTGAATCACTCCAATAGCCTCTATGGCTAAGGGAATGCGGGAGAAGTCTCTTCTCTCTGCGTGGCCGATTTAAAGTAGACTTACTAAGTTGGGGATAGTTTCCCTGATTTTAGATTCAGGTGGATTTTGAAGGGCTCTTTTTATAGTAAAGACTTTTCCTATGTGCTTCTGTAAGACAGTGAAAATCCTCACTGCTCATTTTCTGGATTTTCTTGCCGGTGAGGTAGCCCTGTGTCAATACTCTTTCTTTTTTGCCTAATGCAAAGCACAACTGCTGGTTATTCTGGGAGCTGGACTCAGAGTGTCTGCTGGGGAAGGTAGACCTCAAGATCTGAGCAGCGGCAGCGTATTGATTCCATTAGCAGAATTTACAGATCTACCGACAGATCCCTTTTAACACAGTCGCTTTCCCAGAATTATAGTTCTCCTCAGAGCATCTGTCGCTGGTCTAGGCCAATAGATGGCATAAGGTACTCAGGCTAACATCCTAAGAGGACAGAGGAGGCAAGAATACACTTTGTACATGAGCCAGGATTTTTGGAGGGGATTTGTGAGCCAAATTCTGGGTGTCCGACTTGGGATACCTTGGGAAGGTCACATTTTCAGAGGCATGTCCCAAGCCATGCATTCTTATTTTCCTCAGTCACAAGTGCAGCATTTTCCGAAATCCTTCTCTGCTCTAAGCAGTTCGGGTTAAATCATCCACAGTTTTGGTAGGATTTGATCGATGTTGATATTCTAAACTCAGCAGGAAGCAGAGGTGGCTTTTCAAATTTGCGGGGTGTATTTGGTATCGGCTGCTAGGGAGAAGCTGCCTGTTGCCGCAGGGTTGAAACCAGCAGTCATTTGTGATGAGAATGGAGGGGTTTTTTAGAGAACTCTGTCCTCTCCTCGTTGCTGTCTACTTTTCTAGATTTCACTGCTCGAAAAGATAGTACTTGGGGAAGTGGAAGACAATTGGCTAATATGGAAAAAACTTCCTAGTTTCTGTATCTGAACTTCTGCTGAGATAGCACTGTGGGTAGACAAAGATGAGTTTATGTCCTGAAATTGTGTAAATTATTTGTATATAGGTAGGTAGCTAAATGATGATAAAAGAGCTTTAACTGACAGTAGTCATACCTAGCTTTTATATGGTGCTTGTTATCTATAGATTTCAAAGCAGTTCTTTTTATAAAGAGGTGCAGTATCATTATTTCATTTTTTTTCAATTGCAGGAATTGAAGAATGGAAAAGGTCCAGAAATAGTATCCAAATTTCCTAAGTCACAGTTCTTTTTACTTGTCTGTTAGACCTTCTTTATACAGGCTGAAAAGATTTGTTTAAATTGATCTTAAAATAAGAAAAATCTATATGTATTCATAGCAGAGGACATTAAAGCTCTTTTTGAAGAGACCTTCCTTGAACACCGTATCTAAATGTCTATGTCTTGTTATCAGTCTCAGCACTGAGGCAACCCACAGAAATGGCAGCAGCCCTTCAACTGCCTATTTGTGAGTGTGGGCAGAAGGAAATCAATGAACGGAGGTTTTCAGCTGAACTGATGGAAACTCCAGTGTGATCCCTAGCGTTATTCCTGAGACAGGTGAGGTCAGATGTTTTCCTGTAATGTCCTTTGTAGAAACAGAGAGGTCCCGAAGGAGATGCATTTCTTTGCTCACCCCCTCTAGGACTTAGCAAATTTCCCCCGGCAAGAAGAATAAAACCACCTCAAAGCTGAACAGATGATAAATCAGTATTAAGCCACCAATATCGCCTTAGTTGTGCAATTACAGCTATAGGGAAGGTAAAATCAACTATTAATACTCAGTGCCAAGACCATGGGCCGGGTTCAGCCTCAATGCACAACAGGGTTCAGCAGTGGCTGGGCTGCGCTGCAGAGGCACCTTAAACCCACACGGAGAGCGGAGACGGCCGGGCTTTCCCTGCTCAGCGTTGGTGCATCTGCCAGAGGTGAGCTCGTTGTTCTGGCTGAGCCCCCAGCAAAGGCGGCGTTGGCCGCGTTGGCCGCGTTGCCTGCCTCTGTGCTGGGCTCGCTGCCAGAGGCCGCTGCCACCGCTCCCGTGGCTGCCCGCTCGTTGCTCCCCTCCTCCCCGCCAGCTGAGCGAGCGGAGCCCCACATGCTCTCAGGTGGAATAAGTGCTGGTGAACAAGGAGTGCGTGTGAAAGGCAGATGCTCTGCAGAGCCTGGTGTGAGCTAGGGTCAGAGTGAGAAGCAGACTGTATCCTGTGGGGCAATATCTTTCCTAACAGCCCATCCTTCCTCTTCGTTACTTGAAAACAGGTTGTGCCCGTGCTTGCTTATTGTTTTTTCTCCTGCAATCCCTCTCTGGCTAAGCCCATTTTTTTTTGCAGCATGTCTCCTGTCTAAAGGCTCTTGATTTACAGAACTTGTTTACTTGCTACTGGGGCACGTATATTAAAAAGGCCTGCCCAAGGCTAATGACTAGAAACAGGGCTCAAGTCTCTAAACTCGCATCGTTCCCTGCCTTGCAAATTTTCAGTTATGGGATGTCTGCCAAGGACACATAATAAAACAGAGCTCATGAATAAATAAGATGTATTCCACTAACCTGTGGATATTTTCTTCTTATCTTGCCTTTGCCCCATCTCTCTGTTCTTATTTCTTGCTCTTCATCCATTTTTTTCTTTCTATTTAGCTTCTTTCTCCTTTTCTAGAATTTGCTTTCTGCTTTTTAATTTATGAGATTATCTTATTTTTTTCCTGTGTTGCCTCTTTACTTCCTGAGAGGGAAAACACCCCCAGAAAACCAGGCAGGATGCTGTCTGATTGCTCTTGTCTTCTGGTTCTCTATAGAGGGCCAAATCCTATGCTGATAGAAACTGTTCTTGACCTGCTCCAGTCAATGGTTCTGCACCAGTTGATCAATGTCAGGTGATCATTTGCTCCAAGGTGTAACCCCAGTATGCTTCTCCATTCTTTACTATTTATTCTCTCTTATACCCCGTTTCCTTCTGACCCCTTTTATTTTTCCACAGTTTACTGATGCTTCTTCCCTTTATACTCAACTTTCCATTTTTTTTGAACTTGTTCTATTCTGTCTTGTCTTACCATCATTCATAACATCTCTGAAGTCCTAACAGTAGGGTGTTAAACTGCTGTCACCTGTCATTTGTGGGTAACTTGCTCATTTTTTCTTAGAAGGGAGTTCTGTATGTGTCAGTTGCTTGTAATGGTTTTCTTTTGTTTTTTATTTTGCTCTAGAAGAGATGACTTCTAAAATATTTATCTTACTTGTAGAGGAAGAGGGTGTTGACCGTGGTGGTCTTTAGTTTCTGAGGGAGCTCATTCCACGGTCATGATCTTGTTTTCAAGAGAGATTTGTCTTCTGGAAAGATGAGCCTCACTTATGTTAGATGGTACCATTGTGGTCACTGTTCTTGTTCTGGAGCTTAGTTTACTTTGGATTTGGGCCACTTGCTGTGTTATAGATAAAGACCTTGAACTTCATGCGCTATTCTGCAAGGAGCTAGGGTAAGGCTGAAGTAAGCATGGTGGTATCTTGTGGTTGAGTTGTTGGTAATGTTGATACAAAGGATTGTGAAAGGCTTCACTCATTTTGGTCTCTCTGAATTGTTTCCCTCACTAATATCTCTCCTGCAAGGTGCTCCCGATGTCTTTGGTCTTAGCATGATTTTCTGTTCTCCATCCCTTTATCCACAAGCTCTCCAGCTCATCTTCTCACCCTTCACACCAAAGTGCCTTATCTATTTTGCCTTCCCACCCCTGGCAGGTGAGTGAGGACTGAGGTGAGATCTCAATTTACTGGCTCTCACGGCTGCTGAGGAGTTGCGGGGAGGTGGCACAAGGGGAGGCTGTTATGGCTCAGCCCTTTGGGTTCTCCTCTGTTCAGAGCCGCCACATGCCCTGGCTGCAGACATCAGCCTGACTTCAGTTTGCTCTGTGCCTGATGCCGTCTCTACCAGACAGGTTTATGTCTTGAAGGTTGTACTTGGGCGGGGGGAGCTGCCTGATTTTGATCCAGCAGAATTGATCCGCGTGCGGTGGCGGTCAGGCAGCATTGCACCGTCCTTACCTCTGCCAGCAGCAGCAAGAGATGCAGTTGTCCCCTCTCGCCCTGCGAGGGGTTGTGCTGGCAAGGTGTGAGTGCGCTGGAAGTGTACCTGTTCTGCTGGGGCTGCCTGGGCTCTGAGCAGGATTGTCTTGGGGTAAAGGCTAATAAATGAACTTCTATCTTTTTCCGTGTTTTGGAATGTTTTGGTCTTAGCAGCCTGCCAGTAAAAACCAGCAAAGGCCACGTGAACAAACCGGAGTGTGACTGGTTTAAGGAGGACAGGTTATTTAACATCTGAGACAGGGAGAATTTTGCTTTCCTTTTTTTTATCTCATCTTTTGTACATTTTTGTCCTTTGTTCATCAACTTGGACAAGCATTTTAGATGCCAACTGATATCTTAAAAACTGGTTAATTCTTCCATGTTTTTAATCATTCTAATGCTATTGTAATGACAGGCTCAGTGCTCAACCTCTGCAGAGGACTGCTGACCCCTCTTCTCCTTCAGTTTTCACTACAAGCAAAGCAAAGTCAGAGGCTTTATGGACTTAGGAATGTTGAAGTAGAACATGTTGACCTGCTACGTGTTGTTGAACAGGTCACTCCTCAAGTCTCAGGTTCGGCTTCCAGAGCACAGAGCCCCAGGCATCTGCCTCACAGCAGTTTTAAGTTAATGAAGTGCTGTGAGATTTATGGACAAAAACTGTAATAGTCTTGTAAAACTTAGTATTAGCAATTTGCTGCCCCATACAGGGGGCATTTTATATTTCTCTGGTTTTTTGTTCTTTTTCTCTGAGCCTAACAAATTGATTGCTGCTGTTGATGTAACTACAGGCAGGTTACCTGTGGGAGGCAGATAACCAACTCAGGAAAAATCTATGAACAGCTTTGATTTGCATGGCAGAGTTAAGACACAGCCTGGGTAGTTTTATAAAAATTGGAAGCATTTCTGATAGCTCTGCTCTGCTCCTTGCTTCTCTTCTAGCTCCTCTCTTTGGGCTGACAAGAGCTGATGCTGCTTCCAGCGGTGTTAACTGCTGTGAAGGCTTCAGCTCAGAAACCTCCTTGAAACCAGGGGAAAGCGTATCACTCTTTACTTTAGTGAGAGGAGAATCAACCTCATAGTTTGTGAGATGCAATGATAAATCTACAATATTACTTTAGCGTACAATCATTGTCAATCAGTATGTTTAAATTGGGGGTGGTGGAAGATTGGATATGTCTCAAAGAAGACTCCTTTTTATTGAAGGTTTTATTATATCTTTTCTCTCTTTTTTTTTTTTTTAAATTAAAATCCTTCAGTTATCTGAATCATTGTAACTGCTAATTTAACTAGATTACAATTCCAAAGCTGCTTTGTAATTTTATGAACTCTATTTATTGCCAGTTGAGAGAAGAACAAATAGAGCCATAAGTTAGGTTTTGATTTTGAAAATAACCAACTCATTACTGCAGCACAAATTCAAATCAGTCCTCCATGTTTTAGCCCTAGCTAGTGGCAAGCACTGAGTGATGGTTTCAGTATGACATTTTAGTGGCAGACACCTTTTCCCTGAATAAGCAGCTGAAAAGGATGCTGCCTTGTATATTCTTCTTAAGCTAAGAAGATCTGTGTGTCTCCCTGTCCAGTGCAACGTTTGCACTGAAACGGACAGCCGGTATGGATCAATACCACTCTTTAAATCCACCCATGAAATTGGTAAAAGCTTGAGCTGAACAAGTGGGGTAGCATGGGTCCTTGCTGATATTTTAGCTCAGTGCCATTAGTCTGGAAACAGTAATGGTGTTTATGGTCTCATTTTTTGTAAGCTATTCTTTTCAGGGAGTTGTGATTTTGTTTTACTGTTTGCTGTGTGTTAGGCCAGGCAAAAAGCAGTTTTTCCCACTTATTTTTATTAATTTGTTAGGATGACAGAAAAGTGCAAAGCTAAGGACAAGTTAGCTCTTTGGGTCTCATAGTATATTTGACACTCGAGTAAGAGTTGTTGTGGGACATATTGAAACTTGTGAATCTTAAAAATGAGAAAAGCCTCATCTGCAAGCACTTGCTACTTGGCAAAGTGCTTATTCCTGGCTACCTGGGATGCTCCATCCGTCTCCTGGCTGTGAAGCCAGCCTTTCTGAGGCCTTCTGTAAGCGCTAGAGGCAGGGGATGCGTTTCAGCCTTCTTAAGCTATCAGCTGTCCTTGGAGCTGAGCAAAAGCTCCAGTTGAAGAAAATATTTAAGAACAAGTTTATTCATTAGCTTGTAAGAAGTCCAGTGTGACTTGAAAAAGACTCTTTCTGTTTGTGTATATCTAGCGCTATCTGAAAACTTTGGACTGAGTCTCAGCTGGCATCTGACAGCTGCTGGCCCTAAGCCCGAGACTTGGATCTTAGGCAGTCAGACATGTTTCTCTTAGTGGTAAATCTTACTGATTTCAGCTGGTATCAAGTGTTTATGTATTCAGATACAAAGTCTGAACTTTAAAGATCTTCGAGGCCCCTGGGGAAACTGCTGCACAAATGAAGTGAGAGGCAGAAGTCATCATTTCTCTCTTCAGGATTTTACTGAGCACATACTGAAGTACTTCATTCAAATGTAGACCAAAAGAAAGAAATGTAACTGCAGGTGTTGTCTTCTTCCTAGTGAGTTGTGCATTAGCACTGCTGCTAAGGCCAAACAGGTTTTTGCTTAAAGTGATGTTGGGTGGTACTTTGCTTCAACCAGCAGCTTATAAAGGGAAGCTACCGACTAAAACAGATATGTATTGCTCTTAAGTTAGTTTCTTCCAATGCACTGCATACGCTTAATTAAATCTAATTCTTTCTCTGAAGATATGTAGTCGGATTCTCAGATCTTCCTCTGAACCTGTTGGTGTGAACTGCCTCCATATTGTGGTGCTTTCAAAATCCTTGGGGCTCATTGTGGGAGTTTATGAATCTGTCTAGCTGAAGTTTAGCCCAGACAAAAACCTAAGAAATCCCTCATCCTGTTAAAGTCTTCCGCAAAACCTCTGCTGATTTTGTGGGATTAGGATGTACCCAGCCACCTGTCTCCATTTTTTTTCTCCAGACATTTGTATGGGTCATCTTAGACATCAGAAAAATATGTTTGTAAAATAAGGTGGGAGAAGGAAGGAGAGGAAGGGCTGTTTCTGGCTTCTGAAATTCCTTCTAATTTGGTTTGGCTTTATACTCTGTTCCAAACTTTCTGTCATTGGAAGGCAATAGTAAAAATTACACCTGAGTAACTTCATAGGGCCTGACACTGGGTTGAGTAAATGGCTATATTGTTACGGGCTGTGCAAACACAGGTAATAATATTGCCAGAATCATAGAATTATAGAACAGTTTGGGTTGGAAGGGACCTTTAAAGGTCATCTAGTCCAACCCCCCCCTGCAATGAACAGGGACATCTTCAATGAGATCAGGTTGCCCAGAGCACCGTCCAGCCTGACCTTGAATGTTTCCAGGATTGGTGCATCTCCCACCTCTCTGGGCAACCTGTTCCAGTGCTTCACCACCCTCATTGTAAAAAATTTCTTCCTTATATCTAGTCTAAATCTATCCTCTTTTAGTTTAAAACCATTACCCCTTGTCCTGTCACAACAGGCCCTACTAAAAAGCTTATCCCCGTCTTTCTTATAGGCCACCTTTAAGTACTGAAAGGCTGCAATAAGGTCTCCCCGGAGCCTTCTCTTCTCCAGTCTGAACAAGCCCAAATCTCTCAGCCTGTCTTCATAGGAGAGGTGCTCCAGCCCTCTGATCATTTTTGTGGCCCTCCTCTGGACCCGCTCCAGCAGGTCCATGTCTTTCCTGTGCTGAGGGCCCCAGAGCTGGACGCAGGACTCCAGGTGGGGTCTCACCAGAGCGGAGCAGAGGGGCAGAATCCCCTCCCTCGACCTGCTGGCCATGCTGCTTTTGATGCAGCCCGGGATACGATTGGCCTTCTGGGCTGTGAGTGCTCATTTCTGGCTCATGTCCAGCTTTTCATCCACCAGTGCCCCCAAGTCCTTCTTGGCAGGGCTGCTCTCAGTCCCTTCATTCCCCAGCCTGTATTGATACCGGGGGCTGCCTCGACTCAGGTGCAGGACCCTGCACTTGTCCTTGTTGAACCTCATGAAGTTCAACTTCTCGAGCTTGTTCAGGTCCCTCTGGATGGCATCCCATCCCTCAGGTGTGTCCACTGCACCACTCAGCTTGGTGTCATCCACAAACTTGCTGAGGGTGCACTCGATCCTACTGTCTATGTCACTGATGAAGATATTAAACAGTACTGGTCCCAATACAGAGCACTGAGGGACACCACTTGTCACTGATCTCCATCTGGATGTTGAGCCATTGACCACTACCCTCTGGATGTGACCACCCAACCAATTCCTCATCCACCGAACAGTCCACCCATCAAATCCATATCTCTCCAATTTAGAGAGAAGGATGTTGCGGGGGACCGTGTCAAAGGCCTTACAGAAGTCCAGATAGATGACATCTGTGGCTCTTCCCTTGTCCGCTGATGTAGTCACTCCATCATAGAAGGCCACTAGGTTGGTGAGGCAGGACTTGCCCTTGGTGAAGCCATGCTGGCTCTCTTGAATCACCTCCCTGTCCTCCACGTGCCTCAGCATAGCTTCTAGGAGGATCTGTTCCATGATCTGTTTGCCTGCCCTGTTCGCAGTGCTCCTGGTTGCTGGCACTCCCTCGACTGCTTTTTATAGGCGTGGGGGTGGTTTTGGTTGTTCTGGCAAGGCCCAGGTCCCATCAGCGTCTCCCACGAGAACTGCCGGCTCGTGATGGGTCTCTCTGTTGCCCTCGCGTTTCCCTGCCTCAGGAAGCCCCTGCTGTGTGCTGATATCTGCCACTCCGCTGCAGACCGGGCTGGCTCTGGAGCAGCCCATGCACATAACACTTAGAGTACCTTGCAAGTTGTGCCAATGTGCGGTGTTATTTTGCATATGTAAATCCAGGTGTTAGTAGCTACTCAACACTTTCTGAAAAAATGATGGGTAATAATACTGACAGGTGCTAAGATGAATTGCACTGGTAGGACTAATGCTTATTTGGTGAAAAACTTATTTGCTGGCTGTTCCTTTTTGTGTACAATGACAATGCCTCAGCTATTTCAATGGATATTCAATTGAACAGTGGTGCAGTGATGAAATTTTGTAGCTTAGCCTGTCACGTACTTGCTTCACACATTTTCTGGCAAATGTCCTTTCTTGCTGAATGCTTTGTGAGGACAGCAAAATTGAAGTTAGCGGGGAAAATACCTTTGGTTTTAGAGAACTGAGATAGCTAATACTACACTGATATGCTGACAGGATGCTGTTAAAAGGGATTTCAACATCCTGGAGAAACTCCATCTGGGCTGCGGTAGCCCCACGCAACAGTACAGGTTGAGAGGCTGACTGAATGGAAAGCAGCTCTGGAGAGAAGGACACGGGCATCCTGGTAGGCAACATGTTGACCATGAGTGAGCAGCGTGCCCTCGCAATGAACCCCAGCTGCATCCTGGACTTTATTAGCAAGGCTGTAGCCAACAGGTCCACAGAAGCAGTTAGTCGTCCCTGCTTGGCACTGTGGGACTGCATCTGAAGGACTGTGTCCAGATTTGGGCTCTCCACCACAGACGTTGACATATTAGAGTGAGTCCCACAGAAGGCCATCAAGGTGGTTGGGGGTTGGAGCACACAGCATACAAGGAGAGGCTGATGAAGATGGGTTTATTCAGTCTAGAGAAGAGAAGGTGCAGGAGAAACTTTACTGTGGTCTACAGTTACCTGATGGGTAACTTTTCTCAGAGATCCACAGCAATGGGATGCAAGCCAGTGAACCCAAGTTGGAAGAAAAGAACATCTGATTAGACTTCAGGAAAAATATTTTCACCATAAGAGGGGTCCAACACTGTCCCAGGTTGCCCAGAGAGTTTGGGAAATCTTGGAGATATTCAAAACTCAATTGGCCCTGAACAGCCTGCTCTAACTGGACCAGCTTTGAACATTGGGTTGGACAAGATGACCTCCAAAGGACCTTTTCAACACAAATTAATTTGTGATGCTACCTGGAAAGTCAAGAGGAGGAGTGGAACAAAACAATATCCAATATAGGAGTGGGGAGCATGTGTTCCAAAATCTGAGTCCTCCAAGAAACTGAGGCTTCCTAGAGGCCTAAGTATGGGTAAGGCTTACACAGTGGCTCCGAACAGTATGTCCCCAGAGCTTGGTCTGCATCTAAGGTTTCTGTAGCACCGTGCTACAGATTGTCTCCCACTCTGAGATGGCACCTAATGGACACAGCTGGCTGGCTTGATCTGTAGCATGCTGGACCAGCTGCTCCCACTGTTGGCTGGAAAGCTGTGTCCAACTCCTTTTTTGCGTCCAGAGGTTTCTATGCTCAAGAAAGTCTCTCTTGCAGATATTTTCTCCAGCTGCCTCCACATATCCTCCCTTAGCGTGTGGCCTCATGTCACACGTGCTCACACATTGTAAAAGTGACTTGGATGCTTTGAAAGTGATTGTGGATCGAAGCAGACTACGGGACTTACATAAGTGAGACCTGGAGCTCTGCTTCAGAGTTGTCTTGGGTCAAGAGAAATTTTTTTTTTTGAACAACACAGACTCCTTTAGTGAAATGCTTCAAACACAAAGGTTTTTAGTTTTTCGGTTGAAGGTTTCACTCAGAATATCCACAATAACAATTGCTTGTGTTCTTGTTGCCTAAGAGACTCTGCAAGTATCTTGGAGAATTTCACCATGGTAAAGAAAACTTTTGGTTGTCTCAGAGATTAATAGACTTTTTTCAAAACATAAAAAAATAAATACCATGTAACTTTAGCTACTCAGACTGCCAAGTAAAATTAGATATATAGCAAAGGAAGAAACTGAACTGTCACAGGGAATTTGTAGATGGCCTGTTTCTGCTGTCCATCCTCAGTGACTCCATCCCATTCCAAATCTACTCGAAGTATGTACATCCATGGGCCTCAACTGCAGCACAGGATGCTTAAGTAGATGTTAGGAAAATAATTTTGAGAGAACAAGGGCATTCAAACACTGGATTAGATTCCGCAGCCTCTCTGCACAGACTTTATCATGGGAGATTAAATAAACATCTGTCAAAAATTGTTTAGGAATAACTGATCCTGCCTTGAGGTGGGGGCGGGATTGAATTATATTACTCTTCAAGGTCCATTCCCGACCTAATTTCTGTAGTATATTTCTAACGTAACCATTTTATTTATAAATAAAAAAAAACCAAACTGACTGAGATACACCCATAAAAATATTGTGGGGAGAGAATTTTTTAAGCAGCTTATCCCAAAGTCAGGACTTTACAGAGTAAAACTATAATGGATTCAAAAGTTATGGGTAGCCAATTGAGTGGTTTAGCACTGTGCCACCTGCGGCTGAATCGCCCTTTTAGCTATTTTGGTCCTGTGGCTGGGCGCTAGTGAAGGTGTGATTGGTAGCACAGGCAGGACTGATTTCACATGTCTCTGGACAGTTTTTTCTGCTATGATGTACTACAACGTAGTCCTGGGTTTTATATTCATAGATATCTCTTCCTGGCATAAGGTGGAAAAGCCCCGCTTTATGGGGTGCATAGATTTGTCATTGTTCGGAACAGCTTTTTCACCCAGTGAAACTGACTGTTGTGGTTGGACTTTGTGTCCTTTAGAAACATTATCTTGCTTCTAAAAAGGAAAAAAAAAAAGAGAAAGATTAGGAGGGAGAAGAGATAATCTAGGAGTAGCAATGATCAATGGTCCTGCTTCATCAGGAGTCATCTGTGCTAGGAACTGGAGGGCAATTCCTCAGACTCCAGAGTGAGAAATAAGAATAACTAGTTTTCCTTTACAATCAGGAAATGTAGGATGGACTAATGAATGGAAAATTTTGAATATCAGGTCAATCTTCCTGGCAGTGAGTTAAATCTTAATTTTAACTCTCTATTCTCCTTGCACAAGTAATAAGAATATTCTGAATTTCACCAAACTCTGTATTCCTGTCCTTAACATGGAAGAGTTATGGTTCACCGTGGGTATAATTCACCTCTGTGCAGAGCTTGTGCACCATTAACACTCTTCCTGAAAACTCAGGAGAGTCTTAAATGGTTCACGGACCTGTATATTGGAGAAAAAATATCATGTCTAATTGTTTATCCCCTTATGTTAGGCCTGGAGGGGTAGTAGTGGTGGGATGGATTGTACAGTTTCTCACCTCTGCCATCATAGCCTCTCAATGCAACCGCTGACTCTTGAACCTGCACTATAAATACGGGAATAATATTTAGATTTTCTACTCTAGTTAAATGTGCCTTTTTTTTTTTTTTTAAATGAAGAAATATTTGAAGATGGTGTATTTCAGGAAAAATGAGCTTGCGTAGGATCATTAACAGGCCAGTTGAGTAGTTTTGCTGGATAACAGCAGCAGCACGCGTGTTAAACGGAGGCTACTGAACCTGCCACTGAGTCCAGTTAGGGACTGTCCTTTCTGTTTGTGAGGGGACTCCTATAAATCACTTTTTTTGGAACTGCCTGCTATAGGGCTGGTCTGTCAGGATGCATTTGACTGCTGGCTCTGGGCCCAAGTACCTGATCCTGTGTCTCAGGGTACCAGTACCTGGTTTGGTATGTGGTAGGTGTTGAGAAGACTGTGACGAGGGTAATGGTGTGAGGGGACGCGGGCTGCGCTTGTTCATGGGCAGCTGGTCTGCTACGTGACCTCAGGCACATTGCTTTTCCTGTCTGGGTACCTGCGTGGTCTTATTTGCTTGGGTAATTAACCTTTCAAAGCCAGGCTACCTCTATGAGTGAAACAGAGTTTCACCGAGGACCTCCTTAGACTCTAGACTAATCAATGATAAAAGGAGAACGCCGAATTATTTTCAAGAAATATGTTGATGTATCTTTATTCCATGTAATTTTTTCCTATATGGAAAAGTGTTTCATGCTGGGGTCATTATCAGATGTTTTTGACCACCAGTGGTACTACAAATTACTGCAATAGGTATAACAATAGGGTTTTATGTTCATCATGTTTATTGGAGAAGTACTTGAATGTAAACAATGGAGGACTCGGTGGAAAATGGGGTACAGAATATTAATTTGATGAAGGGATCTATAGAAACTGCCCTAATTGCAGAGATCCTTTGACCTACAAGTTACAATGTTCACTTCAAACAGTACTTCTTGTTTTGAAACTGTGCTCTTGATGGGTGTCATTAAGATGACCTATCAAACAAGATTATTTCAAAAAAATTAACCTGGAGAGAGACAATTTCTTTTACCATCAAACCACAGCAATGCTAACCTGGTCGTAATAATGCCTTTGGGATCTTCTCATCTTAAATATTTCTGTGAACTTCAGCGGTTGGGACAATATAGCTCAAGGAAACGCTTAATGTGGTCAGCTGTCTGTGGAAGCCAACAAGTGTTGTAACTGCAGCAGTGTAACTATGCTGAATTGGTGGGGATTTACGGGTAGATTTGCAAGCAAACACATTTTAATCTGTCAATTCCACTTAGTTAAGGTGGATAATGATCTTTTAATGAACAGAATATAAATTGCAGAGCCTTTGGGAACGTTGCAAGGTGCAAGCCTTGTTAACTGTCGTAATGTGTGTTATCTCCAGGAGCTTTTCAAGTTAGGGAGAGGATCCCTTTTTATTTCTTTCTTTTTTTTTTTTTCTTTTAGTCATTTTACAAGATGACATTCTGATAACTGGGTGGTATTAGATCTCACTCCCTGCTCTTTATGTATATGTGAAAGTAATTCAGATCACAGACTGCATTCCCAAAGAAGCTTCTGTCATGTTGATGCTACAACTGGTGCTTTTTCCCTTGCTCCTTTCTCATACCGACCCCTTGGCATATACTCTGTCCTTGCCAGCATCCTCATAGTGAAAATCAGCAGTGTTTCACTTTGGGAGGATTCATTTTACCTAGTATTAGCCACATGCAAGTTAGACGCCTTACGACACTAGTCATATAGGCTGCTTATCTAGTCAATACAGAGACAGGTAGACCCCACCTCTGGGGATTCACCCCACCTGAAAACGTGTGCCTAAGCTAAGTGGTATGAACCATGGGCTGGAGGTGCTTATTCATCTATTCTTGCTTGTGTTCTTTTACTCTGAGTTATAATAGCTCCATTTCTTCCTTATGCAGTCTTTTGGAGAAGGTGATTTTTTAAAAAAATCCGTATATTTTGCTTTGAAGTCTATTTTTACACAGGTACAGATATTTAAATAATTTTACCTTTTATTGTCCGTAGTGCTTTTAGCAGCTACTGTTGTTTTCAAATGATGATCATTTCTTTCTGATCTCCATTTTATTGCAAAAATGCACGAACATTTGTCACAGGTTCAGTTTCTAAAATGGTCTGGTGACATCAGTAGAATTGTACCAGGGGTCAACTTAGCCAAGTAGGCTTATGTGGAAGTAACACCAGAACAAAATTTGGCCCTGGGTAGTTCAACTCAAACTTTATTTCCCTAAGGTCTTCTGGGAGGTTGTACTGAATCCATTTTAAGAGAAATGTAGTTGCATAATTCTATTATTTTCATGGAATTTTAATGCAGTATTCTGGATAAAGGATGTTGCTGCCAATGGAATATAAAAAATAAATTACAACTAAGCAAATAATTTAGCTGATGAATTTATCCTCTTTGCCTCACAGAATGTCCATGACCACAGAGCTGTTTCTTCAGATGGTCTGGCTATTTGTATTAGATGACTGCTTTTTTAAGTTAACCTCTGCCTCCACAGACTGCAAATGATTTTACACTTAACTCTGTCAAATATTACAAAGGAGAGTTGATGGTTACAGCTTATATGACAGTGAAAGAGGCTGTGCCAAGTAATATTGCCTTACATTTTTTCAGGCTTAATTATGTGTGCTAAAGCAGTTATTACTGCCCAGCTGACAGGCAATAGTTTAAGTCATACTAACTGGATTTCAGTCCAAATCCTTAATTGTGATTGATCAAGTAAATTATACATGCATTTAGATGTTTTACTATGCTCAGTGAGTCAGAAAGCATAGACAGTACTTTTAGGTGGTGCATTAGACAAGTATTTTCCCTATGATGAGTGGACACTTTCAAAGACTTAAAAAATCAGTGAAAATGTTGATCCTGAGCTGAAGTTTGTTAGGGTCATATCCACAGCTTTTTAAAAGTACTTAGGTGTCTAAAGCTGCACGTGTGTAGCTAGGGAAGCTCTTAACTGTCAGGAAATGAGCAGAAGTTAGAGCCCAGGTGGTTGTCTGCATCATTAGGAGGCAAAATCTGGTGCCTGGGGATGGTTGGGTGCCCAAATAAGACTCTTTAGAGTAAATTTGCTCAAAACTCAATTTTCTGAATTGGGAACCCTAAAATGGCAATCTACCGAGATCATCGGATTCTTTTGGAAAAAATAGCCTTGAGCTCTGTAAATAGTTTGTAGAGTTACAGAGATTTGCCTGCCCTTTCAAGTTCACGTCGGTATTGTATCCCGCTTGACTTCAGTGTGATCAGGACTAGGCCCTTTTTATTTGTATTCTTTCAACTTAGAGGAAACCATCCTGAAATGGGAACTTAGTCTTGAGAGGTTTGTGAAGCGCTACTGTGTGGCAAGCAGGAGGTGAGGCTATCGACAACGTAGCCGTGAAGCGAACTGGTAGAAAATTTGTAGGGCCGCGCTGTCTTTGAATATTTTAAGTAGCAAAGCACAACATAGTCTATCCAACTGTAAATCAGTTCAGCTTTCTTTCCATTGTGCCTGGATAATCACAGACAGATTAATGCTAACAAAAGCTGAAACTGTCCCAATAGCTGAGGTACTACCATGCTCAAATGTGCAACACATCAAAAAAGATGTGCTGAAGCTTGTGATGTAGGACATCAGCGTATGGAGACTTTGTGTAGAGAATATGTGAAAGATAACTGAGAAAGAGAAACTTTGCTAGCAAATAAATTTGTGGTATGGGGATCCACATCATTGCCAGTAAAAATCTTTTACGGGTTTCTTCCAGAAGAGGTTGGAAACCACAGCACTTTGGGGTATGTTATACATCTGTGGCACAGCTCTCTCAAAGGGACTGTATATACAAACTCTGTCACTGTGACTCTCCTTTTGTGAGCTTTAGGGATTTCACAGCGTGCTAAAAGCTCAGAAATTTGCTATCCCAGTTCCAAGCCAGACAATGGGCCTGTGGCCTCACCAACAATGTGTGACTGCAGAAGCGCTGGCTAGAGCCCATCTCCAAATTGGATTGGGAAGAGTTGGATCCTGTCGTTTTGTTTTTTATTCTAATGTTTGTATCCTTTTCACACAGCTTTCCTTATGACTGGCTTTTATTTGGCCCTCAAGCTTAACATTTGGAACTTCTATTTGTTGGGGTTTTTTTCATCATCTTGGAAAATAACGTTGATTCTTCCAGTAAGCATCTTTCTTTTGTGTTTTGTTTCATTTTCAATTCTATATGAGTTCTTATCCAGTAGCTCATTGAAACAACTGAAGCAATTAAAGCAACCAAGTAACTAACATCTGGTATGTGTTTGCTTACTCTCTTATACTCTCTCCAGGGCAAGAAGTGTGTGCTTTGGAATGGTTAGCAGTTTATTATGTTATATATGAATACTTGTTGTGTACAGAAGATCAAAGAGGTTAATGTTGCACTTCCAGTTGAGAGTTGCAAAGTTTGTGGTAGCTCTATGTTCTTAGGATGTTCATGACACAGGCTTTGGCACTCCAGGAAAACATCGTTTCCAGCTGAGCACAGTTTTACCCTTGGGTAAAAAAGTCGGTTGAGTGAGTAAAGGGTTCCCTTGAGTAGAGAGCATGTTGTGCTGAGACAGAAGTTGTCATCTGTGGTCTTTGCCCTGTGTCTGGAGTCACTTGTTTAAATGCCACAAATTGTTCTGATGGTGCCTGGCACAACAATGTCCTGGGCCGTGGCTCAGGGATCAAGGTCCCTGCAAGTCAAACGAGACATTCTTCAGATCACGAAGCTGCTCTTGACATAGTTATCATGAAACTTTCCTGTACATTCTTGCCTTAATCTAAAAATCACTTAATAGTGTTATGGCAGGTACCGGACCATGGCCTTCCGAAGCAAGATCCCTTTTCTCTCTGTATCTTGCACAAATTATGACTGCGATGCCTTCAAAACAAAGCAGTAAATTGTTGCTCACTGAATTTATTATACAGAGCAATTGCATGGAGGCACCATTATGAATATCATCTGCATAATCAATATGGTTTTATATTGCTGTCTCAACAGTAAGTCGGAGTCTAGTGTACTAAGGATTTGCTGAGCACTAAGGTCTTGCTTTAGTTATTTTTGAGTAAAACTTGCTTTATTTTTGTTATGGTCAGAAGCATGCCCAGATAATCTGAGATCTTGCTTGGTTTTTATACTACTAGTTTACATTGCTAGTGCTCTCATCTTAATGAATTGCTGAAAGTGAAGTAGAGATTTTACTCACTGAAATTAATCAATAAATACAGTCTTTTTGGTTTTGAATATACTTTGACCTCCAGTCACCCCAGTCCATGATTTTTTTTTTTTTTTAATTTATAGTGTTGTAAAACACAGCTTGGCTCTAGGTCATCAGTGAAGTGTGGTGCTGTTTATCAGCTGAGTCCTGCTGCCCTTCATCTGTGAGTAGAGACCAGTGCTTTTATTTTATGTCTTAATCATTCCTAAAAGTTGAGCCTTGGGAAATGCCTGGAGCAACTGTGTCTTACAATCATTCTGTTAGCTAGTAAATACCTGTCTTCAAACTACATCTTAAGGTGTAAAATCACTTCTGTGTACACAGTTTATCATGCCATAAAAACTGACTATTCTCTTGCTTAGGTAGAAAGCAGGATGCTCATATAGTGCTCCCCCCCTCCCCCGCCCCATGTCTTAGCAGAACAAGACCTTTATCTTGATTGTATGGTAGGCTATGTACACAGTAAAATTAATGTTTCAAACTAATTTGGATTTAAGATAAGTTGTTTAAAAGGAGTTGTAGTGTGGCCAGAAAAAAGAAATGCTTTTTCCCATTTTTCAAAATAACATTTTTCTTTCACTATATAAATAAAGCTCACTCTGTGTAGAGATCTGTTTTTGCAGAATTAATTACCAGAGCAAATATGTAGTTTCAGCATCTTCTGGGCCTGGTTGTTCATGTGTTGTACGTGTCAGTAGTTGTTATACTCAGGGAGATTACTATGAGATTTTCAGTAGCTTTGGTTGGAACAAGTCCCATGAAGAAGCAGAAGTAGAATACGTGAGGTTTATAGCATCAGACCCTGTGTTCCCACTTGTATGAAGGACTATCAAAAAATAATACAAAGAAAATAGTAAGAGAGAACAGCACCGAGTAGATCTCTACTGATGTTTGTGACAAAGCTAAAGAAACCCTTGCAAGTGGGGAAGTTAAAGGTGAGGTGAGTGAGAAGATCATGGCTCAGAAAGTCCTTTGTAACCTTCCCTAAACAGAAGAATGGATCTGTATTAAAATCTGATGTGCCTTAACTTGTGCCCTGAAACCCTGCCACTAGGAGCTCCCAGTGATCTATTTCTCTGTTCTCACCCCGTCTGGAAGGCACTGGAGTGGCAAGAAGGCAACAGGAGTCCTTTGCTTCATGGCAGTTGCAGGGAGTTGCTGCTCCTCTAAACAGTAGGTGTTCTCCATCACAGAGAAAACAAATCATTGCATTTTACAGATACTATGAAAGAGTCTTAACTGGAGGGATTCAACTTCTGGCTGATAAACTCTTCAGCGCTCTGGGCACCTTGGCACTTTCCCTCCCCACATGGATCTGTATCTCCATTTCCTTCTCCTCTCCTTGGAATTTATTCAGAAGTTTGAACCCAGTTTTTAAGGCTTTTCCCATTTCCATCTTTTGCTATAATCAACAAGTGACAAGACAACATTGTGCATGAGGGTTGACCCTACTGTGAAGCACGATGGGGTTGTCTCCCTTTAGGTCTTGCTGCAGTAAAAGGAGGTTGAGATCTCTGCGTCAGAGTGAGTACCTCCAAGGCAAGCAGCCTCGCTGGATCCTCCCGTTTGGGATGATAGACTTAGGATCAGTAGCTGGAAAATGGCTCCACCTCTGCGATGCAAGCAGTTTAGTCAGTTTGTTTTAAAAATGATGGGGAAGTCAGTTCTGGATTAGACAAAGGTGCCTAAGAAGTTGCATAGTGAGTTACTTTGGGTGACTGATGGAGCTGTAGCTAGCAGTGGTGGAGATGTAGACTTATCTCTGTCCAGGGTCTTCACAGTTGATTCGTATCAAGAGGTCAGTTCAGCTCAGGCGAGTCTTCCCTTCGCCACAAGACCACATGGCTCTAGTCTTTTATTTGAAGCTACACAAAGAAAACACTTGCTATCTTTACAAATTCAGGGAGTGGGACTAGATGGCTCAAAAGAACTGGTACATTAATGTAAGTACCTGAGTGTCTGGTTTAACCCCAGCCGGCAACTAAGCCCCACACAGCTGCTCACTCACTCCCTGCCTGTGGGATGGGGGAGAGAATTGGAAGGGTAAAAATGATGAAACTCACGGGTTGAGATAAAGACAGTTTAATAGGTAAAGCAGAAGCCATGCACGCAAGCAAAGCAAAACAAGGAACTCATTCACTCCTTCCCATGGGCAGGCAGGTGTTCCAGGAAAGCAGGGCTCCATCACACAGAACAGGGGTTTGGGAAGACAAACACCATCGCTCTAAACGTCCCCTCCTTCCTTCTTCTTCCCCCAGCTTTATATGCTGAGCATGACATCATATGGTATGGAATATCCCTTTGGTCATTGGGGTCAGCTGTCCCACCTGTGTCCCCTCCCAACTTCTTGTGCCCCCCCAGCCTCCTCGCTGGTGGGGTGGGGTGAGAAGCAGAACAGGCCTTGACGCTGTGTAAGCCCTGCTCAGCAATAACTGAAACATCCCTGCATTATCTACGCTGTTTTCAGCACAAATCCAAAACATAGCCCCATAGTAGCTACTGTGAAGAAAATTAACTCTCTCCCAGCCAAAACCAGGACACTGAGGCTGAATGAAATCTAAATTGTTCTATCTGACAGTGAATAAAGATTGCGGGGTGGGGATATTTTTTTCGTTTGCCTCCTACTTGTTCTGGTTGTGTAAAGTGGGGCTCACCCTTAAGGCCCAGTATCCCAACCGTCCACTCTCACACTTATTAAAGTCTACAGTGACTCCTGTTTGCGGAAAATGCCCAGGTGTCTTTCATGTAAAGCAGTGCTGGTGCTCCTCTCTCATGCCGACATACAGCAGGGATACAACCATGGTGCACACGCTACGAACAGGGAAATAGATATAACCTTAATGACCTTCATTAACTGAGTCAGGAGACCTTGATGAGCTATTGCAGGACAATGGACAGGTATAGAAATTACTGTCTGTTCCTTGAGTAGCTTCTCCAAGCCATTAAAGAACACCAAAGCAATTTCTTTGCATGATATGAATCCATCTGTTAGGACTGGAGAATTACGATGCTTTCTTGTCACATTTAAAATTCATTGACTTCCATATTAAATTGAAATAAATTAGCTTAGTATACATCAATTAATGTTTAAGTGTCAGAGATCAAAAAAATTTGCGCTCCTCATGATCAGAAGTTATATATAATCTTGTGACAAGTGTAAGAACTGCCAATTTTGGCTTGAAGACAACTGTTCCTTAGAAGGTAAGCAAGAGCTAAGTTCTCCTGAAAAAAATAACTTATTTGCTAGTAACTATATCTACCTTTTTGAATTCAATTTCAGCTGAATGATTTAACTTACAGTAAAATATGGAAACATTGAAATGTCCTTCTGTCTATCTGCAGGTATCCACAGTTACTTGCTGAGGCAAAATTTCTGTGGAAGTTCAATCTCTGGGAGCTCCTGTTTCCAGAAATGACATTTCAACACCAACTTCTCAGCGTTACCATAGTGGTTGTGGCTATGCTGTGGCAGAATAGGAAGAGCTTCTGGAACTGACCAAGGTTGTAAGAGGGTTGTGACGCTCCAGGTGAGTAGGAAGGCAGGTAGAAAAATACCTTGAGGGAGTGCAGATACCCAAATATGTACTAGATAAAACTCTGAAGTCAGGAATTGGAAAGCTTCAAATGCACATTTGTTATGTTTTCAAGAATACAGAATGCTCTTCTGTGGATGACTTCAGAAAGAAATGACAGCAGAATTAATTGCAGTCCACATTCAAGCAAACATTGAAAGTAGTGGATTATAAACTGCAACATCATATAAATCAGTACAACTCTACTGAAACCATAATTGAGAGACACCTGCTCTTAAGCTTTGTCCGAAATGTTTTGATGGATTTACAAGTTTTCTGTCTTTAAACTAAAGATTTTTTATGTCATTGAAGTAAGCTTACTTCATGACTGTTAATTTCAATGTGATAGTAGGACAGAGACTGATTTACTGATGAATTAGGCATTCTTCCTCCACACTAGAAAAAATTAAGGAGACCTAAATGAGAACCTATTGCTTTCAGATTTGCTAAAGCTGTGTTAAACCATCAAACTGATTTAAACCTACTTCTGTGCAATGCTGAATAATGGTATTCATCTTTTCATTTCTTTTTTTGTTATAGCATTTCACAGTAACCAGAGACGGAAAAAAGAATGTGTCACAAGAGCAAAACTGAATTAAATGCTCTAACAATATCTTATGTTCTTTTCAGGTTCAATGTAATCTCATTGGGCACCAGCAGTGGAACTCTTCTGTTCAAAATGGTTTATGGTGAATTTTTCCGCAGACCTGGCAAAGATGCAGAACTTATCAATTTGAACGTGGGTGGCTTTAAGCAATCGGTGGATCAAAGCACCTTGCTCCGATTTCCCCACACTAGACTTGGGAAACTTCTAAAATGCCATTCAGAAGAGGCTATTCTAGAACTGTGTGATGATTATAGTGTTGCGGACAAGGAATATTACTTTGACAGGAATCCTTCCTTGTTCCGATATGTTCTGAATTTTTACTATACGGGCAAACTTCACGTCATGGAAGAACTTTGTGTCTTTTCCTTTTGCCAGGAAATAGAGTACTGGGGGATAAATGAGCTGTTTATTGATTCCTGCTGCAGCAATCGGTACCAAGAAAGGAAAGAAGAAGGTCCTGAGAAAGACTGGGATCAGAAGAGCAATGACAGAAGTATAGACTCCTCTAACGAAGAGTCGTCCATATTTGATAAAGAGCTGGAAAAGTTTGACAATCTGTGTTTTGGTGAAATAAGAAAGAAGATCTGGGTCAGAATGGAAAATCCTGCATACTGCTTGTCTGCCAAGTTAATTGCCGTGTCATCCCTGAGTGTTGTCCTGGCGTCAATCGTGGCCATGTGCATTCACAGCATGCCAGAGTTTCAAAGGCTGGACGCCAATGACAGGGAGATTGAAGACCCTGTGCTGGAAGCTGTGGAGATTACGTGCATCATCTGGTTCACTGCTGAGCTAGTGATCAGGCTCATCACCGCTCCAAGTCAAAAGAAGTTCTGGAAGAAACCACTGAATATCATTGATTTTGTCTCTATTATCCCATTTTATGCCACGTTGGCTGTGGACACGAAGGAAGAAGAAAGCGAAGATATTGAAAACATGGGGAAAGTGGTTCAGATCCTGCGGTTAATGAGGATATTTCGCATCCTGAAACTGGCCAGGCACTCCGTAGGACTGCGGTCTTTAGGCGCCACTTTGAGACATAGCTATCAGGAAGTTGGGCTTCTGCTTTTGTTTTTGTCTGTTGGGATTTCTATTTTTTCAGTGCTTGTCTACTCAGTGGAGAAAGATGATGACTCATCAGAACTGCACAGCATCCCTGTTTGCTGGTGGTGGGCAACCATCAGCATGACCACTGTTGGTTATGGGGACACCTACCCGG
This sequence comes from Phoenicopterus ruber ruber, assembly GCA_009819775.1. Taxonomy (NCBI): domain Eukaryota; kingdom Metazoa; phylum Chordata; class Aves; order Phoenicopteriformes; family Phoenicopteridae; genus Phoenicopterus; species Phoenicopterus ruber. The sequence goes on from CM020217.1 coordinate 116,109,271, forward strand.
TCACGCTTGCTGGAAAGCTGCTTGGCACCCTATGCATTATCTGTGGGATACTAGTGGTAGCACTTCCAATCACCATTATTTTCAATAAGTTTTCTAAGTACTATCAAAAACAAAAAGATATTGATCCAGACCAATGCAACAATGATCGCAAAGAGAAATGTAATGACCTACCTTATTTTAACATTAGGGATATTTATGCAAAAAAGATGCACTCCTTCATTTCTAGCCTTTCTTCAGTAGGAATTGTAGTCAGCGACCAAGATTCAACAGATGCCTCCAGCATCCAAGATATGGAGGATGTTTATAACACAACATCTTTAGAGAATGGTACAGGAAAATGAGTTGAATCACGTTCTCTTCCCTTTATTTCTCTTCCGATTCTTGGTAAATGTGGACTTACAAACTTCAGTGAATTTATTAAGAGCAGTTAATTCTCAGGGTACTTAACTCTCAGCCATATTTGGACATTCTTTGCTCTGAGGATGCCATAAAAGCTTCATTGTTTATATGAGGCTTTAAAATACGCCTCATATGGTGGTTTAGTTTTTACACAACTAATGTTATGCATTTTTGAGGAGAAAAAGTCAGGAAAACAGTTTTAAATGTGAGATCAGTGTTTGTTTGGTTTTGTGGGTGTTTTTTTTTTTTTTTTGTTTGGTTGGTTTTTTTCCCTGCAGCAATCTGATAGCTTATACAGAATCTGCTTTTATAATTTGCTGCTGTTCAGGTAGAGTTGTATTACAAACATGTAAGAACTATCACACAAGTCAGTGAAGTTTTTACCTGCAAATACATCAGGAAGAAGAAGGAATTATGTACATGTAAAAATGTACTCACTGACACATTTATGTAATCTTGGAATTGGGAACCTGTTTCATAAGTTGGGGCAGAAAATATATTGGTACATATTGTTCTTACTCCATGGAAGCATAATATTTATGAATTTCTTTCCAAAAGCACAATACATTTTCAGTTTGTTAAAATAAATTAATCCCATTGTGCCTATATTTTTCCCCAGCGTCCAGCATGGCCAAGCTCTATCAGGTCCTAAGGGGTCTAAATCATGAGTCCCAGGATGAAACATCTGGTGTAGGGTGGAAGAAGAGCTTATTGTACCTTTTAGCCACCTCTTCTGCCATTGCGAACCTGAGCAATTCTGGTGCCTGGAGAGGATCCTGCCGTGATTAAGACCACCCTGGTGGCTTCCCCAGAGACTTTGGTTTGTGGGCACTGAAGCAAACATCTGTGGTGGTCTTTAGAAGTTATTGCTCCCTGCTGTCAGCACTGCTCCTTTGCTGGAGGTTACTGCCTTGGTGGTAGGAGCAAATGTGAGCAGCATCTCGGCTGCACTGGTTCTCTGTCCAGGGCCGTAATGCCAAGCAATGGAGATGTGCAGACATGGTCTCCTGTACCATATATTGCCCATCAGAGATGTGGAGTGGGCACTGCGTGTGGACACCCATATATGAAACTAATTATTTCAGCTCCTTTTTCTAAAGCTCATCTGTTGATGATGGCAGCTTTCCTGGTTTGTACTACGGGCTGGAGCGGTGCTCGTTGCCTGGCAGAGTGCTGCAGCGCTGTGCGTCCTCTCCTCTCCAGGGATTTCTTATGCAGCCAGCTAATCCTGCTCTGGTTCAAACTGGATCTTCTAGGGCTATTTAAAAGGAAAGCCGGCCCTTGAGCCTAGCATAAAGGACTGCTGGAGAAACTTGAGGACCTTGTAGAAGTCCATAGTGTTTCTGAACACTCATTTTCTTTCATTTGTCTAGTGACAAAATCAGATGCTGGGCAACGGAGAATCGAAGATACTGTGATGTTGATATTTTCCTTAAAGAGAGGCTTCACTTTTTGTTTGTTTGTTTGTTTTTGTTATTATGGGGCCAAATGCTGTAGGCCCTACTGAGTTTCTACTCAGGCAGATCAAACCCAGTAGGAGCTGACTTCAAGACTGAGTAAAACCAGAAGATGGCAATCGATTTTAGCCTCTGCAGAGGGTTGATTTTTCAGGTGTCTGCCAGGTTTTCTATTGCAAAATACATTAAGTAAGTAGCTGAGGTGCACGTATATTTGCTGAGACACAGAGCTCTAACCTCTTTCTGAGATGGAGAAACAAAAAAGAATAGGATGGATCAACCTATACCTCGGAAAGAGGTGTCTATCCATCAGGACTGCTGTGCACCAATATAGTGATGTGGGACTTAAGAATATTTTGAGCTTTGGAGAAACTTCAAAATTTGACTTACTACTTGCTGAGTGTCGTAAGTGTATGTGATGCTTCACAGATAATTAAGGTTAATTCTTCCCATAGTTAGTGCAGGAATACCAAAAGGGAAAGTTAGCCTAAATGTGTTTTCTTCTTACTGAACAATTAACATTACAAAGATGCAATGATATAAAATATTAAATATGTATGTGCATATGAATCTAATAGGAACCAGCAGAATAACAACATAAAATTACTCTCTGTCCAAAGAAACTCTCTTGGTAGTCTACACATAAAGATATGTTACATTGCCACTGAAGTTCAAAAGCAATGAAAAATATTGTAATGCAACAAAAACTGCAAGAAATTTATATTAAATAGTTGAAAAAAACCTGCTACTGAAAAATCGCATTTTGTATACGAAGAATTACCCAAGGATCACAGAGTATCGCTTTGCTGGAATAAATCCAGCACCTTGGTTTCACATAGGTGTAACTGGGAGCAGGATGTGAGCCGTGTTTCATGCCAAAAGATGCTCCCCTGGAGGCAGAACTGCAGTCCTGTAACACGTGCTGGTACCAGAGGGTGTCACAAGTCCTGAGTGCCAGGAGAAAGCAGATGAGAGCAAATACTGAGATACTGCATGTTCTTGCTGCTAGTAAAAGCTTTTAGTAGAAGAATTTGCTAGTAAGAAATAAGCATAAGAGGGGATTGTTTCTTATTTAATTTATCTTCTTCCTTGGTCTACAGTTACATATTACTGATATGTAGTATCAGTGTCAACAGAAGGTAGGTTGTCTATTGTTTTTGTATTCCCGAACCACATGTTTTTCTCTTTAAAAATGCTTCCTAAATTCTCTCCACCCAGCTGCTCTATTTCAGACACGAAAGCACAGAAAAGGTTACTCTTCAGATATGCATCCCATTTTATATGGGAGAGATTTGTTTCTCTCTATACAACACAGTTGACTGGCACATTAGTAGTTTCTTTGTCTTGATGGCAAACGCTTCCCTTTTGATATCCAGTATTTCCAGAGTAACGTCTGTCTTTGCAGCAGTTTTCCCTAGTGTAGCGTGGGAAGACACCACTGCACCGCCTTGCAGTTCCCTGTTTGAGCAGCTTCCAACTGGCCGGGGTAGCACCCAGCTGCCCGCGGCTCGTGCCTTGCTGGGAGCAGGCTCTGTCACTGCCACCATTTTTCCGTGTGTGTTAGAAGAGGGAAAAGGCCAATGTAGAGGAATGAGAAAAGAGAAATGGGAGAAGGTAGGAAGCTGTCAATCAAAAAGGGTGAGGGAAAAGCCTGAGAAGACCTTAGAAGAAAGGAAAAGAGTTGACAGAAAGAATCCTCACTTATCTTCACTTTATTTCTCATTTTTTCTGCCAGTGCTTTTCTACCTTTTCCTCCCCTTCTGCCCCGCATCCCCTCCTGCTGCCACCCTGGCCTCCCTTCCCACCCAGCCTGTGGTCCAGCAGTCCTGTTTCTGTCCCACAATGAGGGTCTTTCTGAGTCCAGAAAGGCATGTTTCATCCGCCTGCCTGGCAGCAGGCAGAACTTGGTGGGCATGAAATTGGTGAGCACTCCGGCTGTGTATACGAGCAGTCATTAACACACTTACGGGCTGTGCTTTTTTGTAAGAAAAGTCACAATGTGGCTCAAATCAACGAGCGTAAACATGAGCTAAATAAATGGCACATCTGTGTCAGGCCTGTAAACGAAATATCGCTTATGGCTTAGGTAGAAATTAGCGTCAGGCACCATAATGCGAGATATTACCATTTAAAAGCAGTCTCCGTGCCGATTCCCCTGTGAACGGGTTGCTGTCACGGAATGCTGAGTCTATCAGGTGGATTTGACTGGGAAATGCAGTACACGGGCTCACGGCGTGCCAAGGGCTCCTGACAGGCCTCTGTGTATTAATACATTTATTCATTTCCACATATGCCTACCATCTAGAGCAAGTGACAGAAAACCACTAAGCTGTGGAGAGTTTCTCTGATATTTTTTGATTAGCTGACAGTGTTTGTGAAGCTGCTAATACCTCTTCATCCAAAAGAGGACATTTCTCAACAAAATCAGAATAACCCTGTGCTAGATGTACAATTTGTGGCTGATAGCAGTAGCTCGGTCGCAATCGGTAAATATTGCTGTCTGGTGCTGTATGGCTGCAGTGCTGTTGCTTGTATTTCTGCAATGTTTATGCTCTGTCAATCACGAGACGGCAGATGCCATTAAAACCATCTCAGCACTTTCCCACTGCACAATAATTGCGGCGTCTCTTCTAAGCGCAGCAAAATGTCATGACTTGCTGAGACCTCTTTTTTAATTTCTTGTGTATTTGTAGTTAATTTTTCATGGTGAGCCTATGGTCCAAGCACAATCTAGCAGAAGAAAAAGTCACTGCGCGTCTCTAGACAAGTTACAAGACTTTGTTATCCACTTCCACTCTGGGCATTGCCCTCCCACCTGACTGGCACAACTGAGGTAGCACAGGGGGTGGTAATTCGCTGTGGTATGGGCTGATAGCTGTTACAGGTAGTTGAGGAGTAAAAGACAGAGCTCCTGGGGGGTGGATATAGTTTATATGTAATTGTATATATGCCCCCTGGGCAGAGCTCACTTACATGTATGATATAATCAGATTAAATACAAAATGTAACACTTTCCTCGAGAAACAACCTACATCTCAGATCTTTTTAATGAATATATTGGAGGGGGAAGTCTTTGCTTGGGGTTTTAGCAGGTCAAGGGTTGCGGGTCAAGGGCTCTCTCATCCGCACACACATCAGTTTTCCCCAAATCGCATATACCAGTGGGAGGGAGAGACTTTGCAGCATCTCCAACAGGCCCATGAACCTGTAGGCTAAGGAACTGGGTTCCCAAGATGAGGGCTGATGGTGGAGGAGAACCTTAACTGATCCTGTATTTTGTCAGTTAAAACCAATACCATGTGGCTTCATGTGGTGACTTGTGAAGGTAATCTGCTCTCGCTGTTTTTTCAAAACTATTTCAAGGTAGAGCCCAAGAAGGCCTTGCATTACAATGGTTTAATCTTTAGTTAGTTTCTATTATTTAATGGCATATATATTGTCTAAGTCACCTAATTTTTTATGGCATTCATCACTATTTCCACTGCAAATCCTACTCTAACTAGCATATGACTATGTTAGAGCTTGGTATAGCCCAATTTAGTGTCGTTGTCCTAGGATCTCTTATGAATCAGCAGAGACAGAAAGGCACCCTGGGCAGTATTCATTTCCCCTAACTTCAGCTATTGTGTGGCTGGTCATTTGGGCTCTCTCAACAGAGAAGTAACAGACCCCCTCGGGAGACGTCACGTCCTATCTATGCAAAGGTCCTATCTGTAGATGGGTCCAATCTGAAGATGGCTATACAACAAGCCTGTATGATTTAGTTAGGTTAAATGCCTGACCTTTAGGTAGCTGAAGTTAGATCTGATGAGTGCTAGAGGACAAGAAGCAGGGATGTGGTTATCCTCTGGTGATGCCATCCTTCCCCTCTCAGCACTGTACGTGTAGGAAGGACTGTGTTTCTGGTGTAGGCATCGGAACTTGGGTGACATGAAGCCAGACACAGGAATTCATTCTGAAGCCTGAAGGCTGGTCAGTGATAGTCACTGGTTAAGGATTAATCCAGTGTAATATTGCTAAAACCAGCTTCCTATACAAGAAAATTTGGACTTTCCCAAGCTGTCTGTTAGAATCTGTAATGACCTGCAAGTTGAAGTTCAGTCTCCTGCAGTAATTAAAAAAAACACATAATAAAATACCAGAGGGAGCAAACTGGTGTTGGCAAAGAGGCAGGCACAATATGCTGACAGTACTTTTGTGACCCAAATTTGCATTATTTCTTGGCTTTCTGTAAGCCATATAAAACATTCTTACTGTGCCATGTGTTATAAAATCTGCCCCTGTGCATTAATATAAATATAATAGTGAGCCAAGTCCCGATATTACAGCTGTAAAGCTGTAAAAAATTCCGGGCTTGGAGAAATTGCAGAAATACTGTTTAGCTGCAACTGCTGTTTTAATGTTGCAGCTGCCTTGGTGGTGAGGAGGAGCAAGGGCCCATGCACAGACGCCGGGATGTGGGCTTCCCTTTCTTCATTTGCACACTTAACACTGAGCTCTTCTTGGCTGAGTGTGTAGGCTGAGGGACCCCTATAGCCTTGGGGACTGCTCAACAGACCTTTCCTGGGGCTATTAGGTGTGTGGCCAGCTGTCCCTAGAAAGGGATGGGGTTGGGTGAGGAAATAATGAGGTCTGTATGAAATGACCTTTGGGGAGGTAGAATAATATCACTGAATTTGGTGTCGCCACCCTCCTACACCTCTAAGAAGATACCTGGGAGAGAAAGCAGAAACGAGTAAGGAGTTTGAGGTTCAGATATTTGGCTGCAGCCATTTGAAGGCTGCTCTGTGTTGTGTTAATCCAAGGGCTTTTACTGAATCACAGGTAGAGATTCGTATATAACCTTGAACCCATTCCATTAGCTGGAATAATATGTTGTTTTCCCACAGGCTTTGAGTTGCAGGTACAATATGTCCTTTTCTCTAAGCCAGTTTCTAGGTGTGTGCTGTCTCTGCCTTTCACGCTGACTGGAGTTTGGATGTTTCTGAAGTGTTGCACATGCTATAAATCATCCTTGCAGCTTCTACCCCATTTCCTAGAAACCTGGAAACTACAAGCGTGAAAGAGTTCAAACAGTTTCTCTAGTCCAATATTATTTTTTGACAGCATCAAATGCTGTGCATTTCACAGGAAGGGATTTTCCCTGCTCCTGAATTGTGCATTTTAGGAGTTTACGTAAATTTTTTTGTCAATTCTTTGAAACCCAGCTTAGGTCCTGAGACAGGGAGATAGATAAGTTGGCATTTTATTCCAGGTGGTGTAACCCCAAGTACACAAATAAGTATCCATTTCTTTGGGTTTTGGAAAATGAGGTTTTAATCTTGCATATTTAGATTGTCGATCTTTGGGAAAAAACGTGGTGAATAAATAACTTATGATGCCGAAATGCCAGTTGAATGCTCATGAGTGCACAGGAATTCCGTAGGAACCAGAAGGATGCGGGTGTCTGACAGCACGGCTTCATAAGCCTCCTGGGTGGAAGGCAAACCACTTTTTTTTTTCTTATTTCTCTAAATATTTCAGGAGAATATGGAGTAACAATCTTACTGTTCTGTGGCGATGGAGAGTATTGAATGAAATGAAGGGCACATGGAAGTTAAGACGGTTAAAAACAAACATGACTTTTTTGTAAACACCCCTTTCCCTCGGGACAATAATTTTTCATGTTGTTCCAACTTCTTTTTTAACTGCAAAAACATAACGTACCAAAAACACAGCGATATTTTTCCTTGCTGGATATTTTTAAGATTAAATTAGCTCCGTTTATAGGTGTGGAAAGAGAATGGCTGGTGGGCAGGATGTGGGGGGTGCTTGAATTTTTTATAATTTATTTTGTAATTCTGTTCTTTTACCTTTAGCACCACACATTTTTTGCGTTAGCATTGTTTTGTATTGACTGAAGAATCAAAATAAATAATGGACAATATTTATCTGGAGAATTTTTTTAGACAATTGAATCTGAAGGAAAAGATAGGGTACAGCATTTCAATCTGGAGTGATGTCAGATATACTGTTACAGGGCTTGAGAACGAATTTAAAACTCATCAAAAGCATTCCTAAGCAACATATGGATTCATGCATAGGTACGGTACATTTAATGTATTTCAAGACACAAAACTAAAGTTCTGGAAGTGTTCAGTGAATAAAAGGTTAATAGAAATTCAAGTATTAATCTGGTTCTGTTCTAGTTGCAGCTTTTGGTGCAGTAATGTACTCTCGGCTTTTAGGCTGCCTCTGTAAATGGGAGGCTAGTGCTTCAGGTATTTTATATATTTAGACATATACAGGCTGATTGGACAGTTGTCAAAGTGTTATTGTGCAGGCTTTTAGAAGTCTGGCACCAAAGGTAACCTCTGTTAATCTGCCGTACCGGCACTCGCCGAGGAGTTGCTGCATTACGGGGTGTGCAGTGCATGCAAAGTGATCCCGTCAGGCAACGCAGTGAGAGCGCGCGAGTGGGACTGGGGGCCTTTGCCAAGGGCACTTGCAGCACAAATCTTGGGGTTTGTTAGCTTGCTTTCACTGTATTGTCGCCTGCTGAAAACCTCTGTGTGCCCCATTTGATGTTTTAATTAATCCCAAGAAGATTTAGGGTATCTGGAAAGGATTTAGAAAACACAAGGGTTCCTTGAAAGCAAATCCTGAGACGAGGAGGAAAAGGTGGCTCAAAGATTTTTTTCGCTGGCTTTTCTGCCTTGTCACAGGAGTAATGACAGGGCAGGAATAGGAGTAGCATAATGAAATTTAAGTGAAAATTCAGGGTTTGGAGAGTCTTTGGGGTCACTGCAAGCCCATATGAAAATAAATGTTGGAGGAACCTGGGGATCGGGGTAGGGAATCTGCACGCTGGATGTGCCATGCAGCTCTTGCATACTCTGTACTCGGGGCGATGGGTGGACAGAAGATGACATGTCTGCACCAGTGGTTTCCTGCTGCAGAGCTGCACTGCATGGACTGCAGCCTTCTGTGCCCTGTCCACATTGTCCTTCTCAGTCTGATGCCGATTTCCCCAAGCATTAAAATGCTTCTTCAGTCCTGAAATCAGCGGAGAGATGCAATGAGAGCAGCTGGAAGGAGGTAATGGAGCACGAAAAAGGGCCTGATGGCAAGAGCCATGTCTATAGAGAGGACATGCTGCAAAGATGCTTTGTTGGGAAATCCTACCCCCCACGTCTTGAAGCTTTTCTTCTCCTCAACTCCTACATTTTGGGAAGGTGACAGTCTAGCTGATTCATGGTCTTTCTTTTCCTTTTGATTCTGTACTTTACAGCATCCAAGAGGGCTTTGGCAACACATACTCCCCTTCTAGGCATACAGCATGAGTCAGGTGATACAATCCATGCAACATTCCCAGTTATTCAGCAAACTAAAAGAAAGGATGAAGGGAATGAGGTCAGGAAGAAATGCTTTGTATTGCTAAAATCCAGTTCTCCCACATGTAATTTCAGTATTGAGTTCCTTTAAAATACAGGTGACTTCCCCATCGCAAATCTAGTTCACCATACAAAAACACACTTGCAATAAACCTTACAGGGGCTGATTATTATTTATGTTTGGATGGAGGAGAAAAAGAGAAGAAAAATGCATGGCTTTTTGTGTGGTGAAAAAAGGCAGGCAAAAATATTTGAATAATAACTCTCATGGCCAAATAATTCCACAGTTATCAGAGTGATCTTTGTTGGACTAAATGACCCAAAAGAAACTATATGTACACTTCAGCATAAAAAAAAATAAGGACAGGAAAGAGTAATTGCTGACTCTTTCCTATATCTGACTCCTTTCATAGAGATTGAGATACCTGTCTCTTGGCAAGTCAGATGATGAACCACTTGTTAATTAAATGGTCAAAAAAAGTAGCTGAAAAAGGAGTTCGGAATCTGAGACAGCTCAGCGTGAAGGAAACCATCTCTGTGATCAAACCTGTCAGTTCTCGACACCTTAATTAAAAGTTATCTTGGGCAGTGTGAAGGCAGCTCAAGTGCTGGGAAAGTGGACGGCTAAGCGTTTTGTTGTGGTCATGTGGGAACAACGGTACTGGAGGGATCGGGAGCCGGTCCTGCTCCCACCAGGAGGAGAAAGCTGGAGGTACTGCAGTGCAGGCGGGCACGGAGCGTCGGGGACGGATCTGGGTCACTCAGGCGGATCGCGCTCGTGGTGGAGAGCAGCGGCTTTGGGCTACAAAGGATTGGGATCTTCCCTTGTGGCTCTAATTGAAGTTGCATGTGATCCTGTGCCAGCCATTCTGTCATCCAGCACTTCTGGTTTCCATCACATGTTTTGCCTCTCTTTCTGACATTTAAGCTACGTAGGATGGCAGTTGTCTCTCAATCTATACACTCCTTCCCTGGGGGGGAGAGCAGCGGTCACAAATGGGGTGGTGATCTTGAAGAAGACCTCGTGTTACTGGGAAAGCAGTGACTTAACTGTGGAGACGTAGAAAAAGCTGAGGTCTTTTTGGAAGAGCTCATTTTAGTTTTTGCCAAGCTGTTTAAAATGATCTGTCTTTAATGAAATATCTAAGAAAAAAAAAGACGTATTAGTATGAGGGGGGAAAAATAATCGTCCCCTGTGCTGTCCTGTCACGGCTATATAAAAAATAGTATCATTTATTACAGCAAACAGTAGATTTTTCTATTTGGTTGCTGAACAAAACTTTAAAATATCCATATTAAAAAGACGCCTTGATTTTTTTTTTTTTTGACTCAATGTTTCATTTGATTTTGAGGGGTTAATTCTTTTGCATCTAATTAAATTTAGGCTTGTTTGAAATTAAAAAAAAAAGTTTCACAATGAAAAAGTATTTTTTTAGAATATGTTGAAATGCAATATTTCAGCATCTTTGGAAACAAGATGCTCTCAGAAAATTTCACAATGAAATATGCACTGTTCCAAAATCCCTCCTGCCTTTTTTGTTTTGTTTTTGTTCAGTTTGTTTGTTTTGTGGAAAATTCCCACCAACTGTGGGCTGGATTCAGAAATAAAGTTGGTGTCTCTGTCACAGCCTTTTTCAATGAATTTTCTATTCACAAAAAATTGTTTTCATCCAGTTTAGCTGTATTCTTTGGAAAATGCTTATTTTCCTTGGAGAATTCAGATGGAGGAAAAAAAAAAATCTGTATCACTTCCGTGGTTGCTGTCGCTGATCCGTTGCCTTCCTCGATGTGCGTGACACTCAGGTGGTAATTGGTAAGGAGAAATGAATCGTCTAGTTTGCTCAAGACAGAAAATAAAAAGCAGTTACAAGAAAATCACATCCTGAGAAAGGAAATGAGCCCATTTTAACAAGTTTATGAGCGAGAGCTTCGTTATGGAGCACAAAAAAAGAAAACACATGAAAAGCCTGTTGGACCCCATCTGATCACGTGGTTCCTTTGACGGGAATCTAACCGTGAAGGCTGATCAGAGAGAAGATTGTTATTTCTTTTTAGTAGTAGTTACAAATGGATATTTATATTCTTCTGCAATAATTGGTGAATATGTTTCAAATAGAGCTCTTTCCAGTAAATAAACTAGCATCAACCACTAACTGCTTAGTGTCTGGTAAGCAAAAGTAGTCTACTAAAATGGATAGGTAGGCTCAAGAGAGAGATTGTTATAATATTATTATTTAATATTTATGCTGTTTAGTCTAGAGAAGAGAAGGCTTGGGCAGTTAGAGCAATCTTAATGTATGTGAAAGCCATTTGCAAGAAGACAAAGCATAAGGTTTTTCTGTACTGTTTAGGGAGCAAAGGAGCTGAGCTGAAGCCAGAGAGAGTGAAGATGAAGGGTTGGTGGTAAAAGTGGTTCCAGAATTTCTCCTGCTCCCCTGCGGCCCCTTGCTCAGCCCCAGCTCCAGCTGGCCGTTATCTCAGTCCTGCTGATACAAATCTATGTCAAGATAGAGCAGATTGCTCCAATGGCCCGGGTTTAAAAAAATAATAATTCCCTGCTGAGTGGGTGGAAGTAAGGAAGTGTTAATAATTCCATTTCATGTCTGATTTTGAAAGTCAAAGTGCAAACCAGAAATATTTAATCATCTTCTCTGTAATCTGTTCGATTTGTCATGCACATCTTGTATGTTAAGTATATTTGTTATCATATAGCTTTTAATATTTTAATTATATAAATAGAGGTGAGCTGAACTACTGAACTGAAATCCTGATCCTTACCTACACAAAGCATTTCATATGTCAGAAGCAACACAGTTTTATGGCTCTGAATTAATCTTTTTTTCCCACTGGAAACTTTCTCCAGAGGAAATTTCAAAATTCCACCCTTCCATTGTGATTGGGAATGGGTTTTGGCATTGTTTCAATTTCCATGGCAACAGGAAGTTTTGTTTTCTGACAGGCTTTGCACACAAAAGTCTCATTTCCCTGGGCTCTTTTGAATACATCAGTTTGCATTTTTATTCTTGCTAGTATTTTGAACCTCTGTCCTTAACCCCTTCACTCCATTTAGTTCATTGAAATCCAATCTGTTTCTCCTTAGACAGGTTTTTTGGATACTTTCTTAATTTTTCAGATATAATTTGATTGTGTGTGCTGATATCGGAGATATAGCCACATTTTATACTAGAATAGAAGTTCAATTCTTTCCTTAGAGGAGCATTATTACTTTTCAAATTACTTCTAAGCACTAAACTTATTCCAAATCTGGCTTCAAGATTGTGGAATATAACCTCTATCATTTTAAACTCAGGATCTACCTTTGTTATGTTTTACTTACATTCATATATCTTACTGTGTTTGACATGCTGATCAGCCGCTCCATGGGTGTGCTTGAAGAGTGCCTTATAAATAGTATAGCAGCTACATAATCATTAAACTTTGTACTGTATCCTGCAATTTTGAACAAAATATTTCAATTAATTTCTGAATAGATGCCAAACTTTTGTGGTTTGCAAAGCTTCATCGTTCACTATGTGAATGATGAAATCTCCTTATATTTAACACTGACCTCACCTGTGCCACCAAATTGTTTATCATAAGTGCTATAAAGCTTCAAGATATACATAGTTTAAATTCAAGCAGCCTCTTACGTTTGAATGTGAAAGAAGAATGGAAGAAAGTCAGGGATACGGTAGTCTTGTTCTTCTGTGCTTTGCCTACCTGTTTAGCTCCTTCCACAAGCATTGCTGAAACAAATTATGTCTCTGTGTCCCACTAGCAAGTGTTTAATCTGTGAATCATACTGTAAATACTGTTATGCCGCACTGAACCCAGCCAGTTTTCTTGCTTCGTTCCTCTCCAGCTGAGCTGGAATATGTGCGTGGCTCCTTAACTGGAGGGGAAAATATTTCTAGTAAGTCCCCAAAACTCCCCCTACTCTTTGGCCCTTCTCTGTAAACCAAAGTAAGGCAACACTCGTAGCAACTGGCTGTGCAGATCTGCAGTCCTTCCTCTCTTTGATTAAAGAAGAAAAGAACCAGCAACCTTGACATGTGAGTTATTGGCAGTAGGTTAAAGCCTGGAGTGACTTAATGGGGCTGTTCAAACCTTTGAACTCTGCTTTGCCACCTCAACAGCTGGAGAACTTTACCAAAGAACAGAAAAAGCTGATGTTCTGTGGATTGCAGCTTCTGGGGACAGCATCTTCGGAGGTGGCTGGTACCCTCCATAGGTGTTTTCCAGCTGCTTCCTAACTCTTCAGAGAATGTTGTGCTGATAGAAGATAACTTTCTTTTCATTAAAATATTAATAAGATTTAACTTCCAGCACAGTCTATTTGGGCAGTTATTTGCAGTCTTCTTTATTTATAGGCTTATTCTATGTTTATCCATGACTTTGGTGAAGTTGCTTCTCATTATTAATAGATATTTATGTTATATAGACTTTGTTGATGCTGATACAATTGAGTTTTTCATTGATGTTGAGATCTGAGCTTAATTATGACTCTGCACTCCTGTTTGAAAGTCATGATAAAACTGGTCTGCATTTTTATTTTTGCCATCAATGAAATATAGCTGGCTTGTATTCAGCATAGATATTTATAACTATATCTGTTTTTTTTTTCTTAGTTGTTAGATCTCTTATTGCTTTCCTTGCATGAATTATCTGAGAAAACCGCATATGCTCTAAGTTGTGGGAAGATTCAATCCTTATGTCTTAATGTGTGCCAAGCAAACCTATCATGTTGCTCAGCTGATTTGAGACTTGCTTTGCTTTTAGATAAATATTTTTGAGACTGTATCTATTTATGACTTTAGCCCCTTGTGAATGGTTACTGCAGGTCATCTGTTGCTGGTTCAGAAGTATCTGTTAATCATACAGGAAAGGGAGCATGGGTGAAACTCGATGGTTTCTTCCGTGGGAAAGTGAGCAATCATTTTTGTTCATTTTGAGCTTCACAGATTAGTTCACTAGAAACTGTATTCCTGTCCATGCCTTTGTAAATGTTTGAAATAACATTTCTGAATTCTAAGGGTGTAAAGAAACAATTATTTTTTCCAGCACCTATCCCTATTCAGTCAAAAAACTTATCCCTTAATGAGTATAGGAAAGCCACTTCCAGTATAAAATCAAATGTCAGCAAAAACATATAGCTCATTTTGCTTAAGTGTCTAATGATTTTTGATGCTTCATTTTCATGTCTTGACATATTCAGGTAGGAGGTGCTCAATGAATTCTTAAAACCCAGAATTTTCATTGTGTCCCGCACGAATGTGCATCCTTAATAAATACTGTAGGTTTTAGAATAATTTATATCAAAGCATCTTTATTTCTTCTAGACCTTTCCATAAAAATGTTGTTAGGAGCAGACTAGAAAGCTGCAGCTCTGCTTGCTGTGAAGGACAGACAGATGTGCAACTGTCAGCAATACGAATCTATGGACCTCAAATGGACTCGGGCTGGAAGAAAGCCAGAATCTACAGCCCAGTCTGAGTCCTCTGACAGGGCACATGTAGGATCGCAGAATCATAGAATGGTTCGGGTTGGAAGGGACCTTAAAGATCATCTCGTTCCAACCCCCCTGCCATGGGCAGGGACGCCTTCCACTAGACCAGGTTGCTCAAAACCCCATCCAACCTGGCCTTGAACACTTCCAGGGATGGGGCATCCACAGCTTCTCTGGGCAACCTGTTCCAGTGCCTCACCACCCTCAGAGTGAAAAATTTCTTCCTTATAGCTAAACTAGATCTACCTTCTTTCAGTTTAAAGCCATTCCCCCTTGTCCTATCACTGCATGCCCTTGTCCGAAGTCCCTCTCCAGCTTTCTTGTAGGCCCCCTTTAGGTACTGGAAAGCTGCAATAAGGTCTCCCCAGAGCCTTCTCTTCTCCAGGCTGAACAAGCCCAACTCTCTCAGCCTGTCTTCACAGGAGAGGTGCTCCAGCCCTCTGATCATCAATGCATCACATGTAGGAGAGAGGTGAAGGGCTCTTCTCCTCCCAGCCTGGGGAAGAGCTCTTTGTTTGTGCCTTGGAGGTCACTGGCAAACAAAGGCATTTGTGTGGTGCCTGGTCAGAGAGAGTCTCTCTGGGAAGCTGGGAGGTGAGCCTGAGAAGCCGAGGGGAAAGCCTCTGCCAGGCTGAGGCTGGGAGGAGGGCAAGGAGTGAGGGCAGGGATCCTGGAGCCAGGAGGTGGAGGGAGCAGTTCAAGCACTTCTTCCTCTGGCAACTAACTCCTTGGACTGGCAGGTGTACTCTGGAGCCAAGGGGTGACATCATGAGTTAATTGTTTCCATGGACAAGAAAACTAATTTGCAATAATTTTACAACCTGCAATCTTTCTAGGACTTCACTTGTTTACTGCCATCTACACTAGAAGAACCTCTCGCTTTTCACTGTTGGTGCAAAGACCATCAGAGATTTACTGAAGAAATCAAGAGGGGCAAAGGAGCCTGAGTAGTCACAGCTATGCTCAGGGGGTTTTAATAATTCCTGTACCGCAGGCCCCTCCAGTCCTTCTGTTTCTGATCCTAATGGATGGGAGATGTTTGGAAATCTGGTTTTGGAACGGTCCTGTGTTCTAGGTCATCATGGTTTCTGCATCTTCTCTCAACACAGAGGAGAATATTAAAGCTGTCCCACAGGGCACGTTGGCCTTTCCAGGGGAGGGGAGCGATGGATTACTTTAATCCTGTCTGGAAAGCAAAAGCAGACCTACTGTATTTTTATATCCCTCTTTTAATGAAATTTATCTCCAAATCCTTTCTTTTCCTTTTTTTTTTTCCCCTTTCCTTTCCTGAGACAGCGTGAGATAGCAGCACTCTATTCAGCATTAGAAAAATACTATTTTTGTTTACTTTGTTACTTTGTGACTGCTGGCTTTGACAAAACCACGGACTGATTTTATCTGGTCAGCAAATTATTTCCATTCATCTGCAGCCCCGGAAACCTGCTTGGATCTTGGAAATGCGTCTGGTCCCAGTTTCAAATTGAATTGTCTCATTTTTATTTGACGTGAGTGAGCGTGGACACTTAGATCATAATTCCATTTCTGTATATCGCAATCCAAGGAGAAATCACTCACCCCTTGCCTTCCAGTCCTCTCCCATCCCCAAAACAAACTTTGGGGAGCTCTCTACTGTAACCATCTGTCTTTTGTAAGTTTTATGAAGGGTATTTACAGCGTGGAAGAACTGTGCAGGGGAAACATATGCCTCCTCCTGTGAAGTCCTATTTGCATGCATAAGCTTTCCTTGGGAGCACTGAAGATGAATTTCATTACTGATGTTGTCAGTGAACCTCTCTTTATGTTCACTAACTGCTATTCTTTCCAAGATCCTTTTAACTGGGTAGGTAATAGTAGGAGAATAAGAAAGTATTTGACGAGAGTTTGCCATTTGGATCTGGCAGCCTTTTCCGTTAGTTAACACTCATACTTGTGAGCTTCCCTGAAGTTCCCATGTTTAGGTTCCTAAAAACGGTCAAACTAAGTTGCAGAGTAAAAAGAGTTTGGAAAATACCTCTATTTGACATCTCTCTGAATGTCAAAGATATTCTTAGTAACACAAAGTCTGAAGGTACAGGACTGGGCTGAGTTCATTAGACAGCATCATTGTAACCTAATTGATTGCAATTAACTTTTGCCCGCAAGACACAGGGCAGAGAGCCCCAGCTGAGCTCCTCCAGGGGTCAGAGTTAGATGGGACATGGAAAAAGCAGCTGGTAGCAGACAGCCAGTAAACAAATGAAACCTTGTGTTAGTCAGAGTCTGAGCTGTGACAAGGTGGTGGCAGAGGAGGAGTCACCGACCTCTCCGAAATCTTTGCATCCTGTCCTGAGCTTACCAGCACTTACCAGCCATAGTAACTGTTTCGTTTCATTTCAGGACAAGGCGTTTGCTTTAAAATGTATTTTGACAAGTGTAATTCCTGGGAGAGTGACTGAGAGTTTGAGTGCATTAACTGATAAACTGGCTTGGGAATGGCTTATTAGCCTAAATAGCAAGTATGAGATTCGGCACCGGCTCATGGGTAGTCCTTTTAAATCCCCTCAGTCTGACGTACTTCCAGCCTATGACAAAAGGAGATAGACTAGAAGGAGGGTAAGTTAAGGAACCTGGTGAGTTTGGTGATTGTAAATGAATTACACAGTAATACATTTTTTGTTTTTCTTGAGTAACTGGCATGTCCATGGCTTATCAATATAAGCAGCAAAATATATGGTTACTTAAGGTTTTTGAGGCTTGATGAAAGAGATATTTTAAGTTTGTTAAACAGGTTGTTTCACTTAATAACATTTACTCACATAATAGGATGGAGTAAACTTTTTCGCTTCTCTGCTTCCTTACCTCTGCACTGCAGGTCCTACAGATTGACCTTCCGTAACCTGCCTTATAAAGGACAGTGGCGACTTGGTATATATCAACCTCAAAAATTTTACAAATTAATGTGATTTCTGCAAGAGGTTTTTGGGCAGTGTTTTTCCATGTTCTCTATGAAAGAGAACAGAATTATTTTGAGAAAAAATATTTCCAAAGACTGGAGTGTTTGCTTTTCATCTGAGGCATCCAGACTTTTTATTAGCGGTATTAAAATATTTTGAGAGACATGTACCACTTCATGAAGCTGATTTCCAGCTGATATGTGTAAGCATGGAAGATGTTATGAAATAGGTTATTAACGGCCTGCTCCAGAGGGTGAGTGTGCATCATTAGGCAAAAAATAGATACAAAGTAACTCTTTACTTATTTGAAGATATATCTCAAACTCATAATGAATCTCTGACTGGACGTGAACCCAACCACTTTCTTATGTTTTCCTTTGGATTACTGGAGAGGAGCAGGAATTGTAGAGCCAATAGTTAAAAATTCTGAATGCTTTGTTTGAAAATAATGTTTTACATCGATCTCTTGCCTTCTGTTGCCATGAGAGAGATTTTCCTAAGCAATATCTGATGTGTTAGTGCTCATAACTGTAGTTTGTGGTGATGATCGCTTCTTGGTGCTGAATGAAGCAAGAGATCATAAAATCAAAATGCAAAGCTGTACTGTCAGCTAGCTGGAAATCAACATCTTCACTACACTGGGCAGAATATGGACTAAGTGACTAATTCATCTGACTGAAAAATTGGATAGATTCTCCCAGAAGATGGCAGTGCACCTATGAGTAGTGTTCTCCTGCCAGCTTTGCAAGCCATATCATTTCTAGCTGTTCTTTCAATATTGAGTGCAATAACAAAACAAGTAACGAAAGCAACTACAGTTGGGTGTGGATACCAATGGTACTTTTGATCTTGAAATCTGAAGTGAGCACCAGCAACCCACAAAGGCCTGTCCTGTGTGGATGGTGGTGGACTGGATGCTTTTGGGTAGGTTGGCAAGTTACTCAGCGTTTTGCTACACTCACCAGCATGATGAAGATCCCTTTTCCATTGGAGTCCTTCAGATAATCCCTATGCAAAAACCCATTGACTACATCCAGAGCTTTAAAATGTGTCTGTGTTCTTAAAGTGTCATTGCTCTCAGAGGAATGGATCAATGTAGGATAACGGTTACCAACAAATGGAATAAATGATGAGATTTGAAAGTCTGGCCATGTTACATCTTTGCTCCATTGTTTCTCACCAGAGAATTTCTGCATTCAGATAGGGATCAAAAACAGATGTTCAAAAATACCAAAAAGGACTACTTCTGTATTAGTTCTAGTCTAAGAGCAATCAGTAATTGCTGTAAATTTAGGGAAATTTCCAGTTCAGTTTCCAAAGCAGGAGTCTAAGTGTGGATTTTCAAACATGTAATCAAACCAGAACTACTTAACCTTTCAAAAATTGATCCACTCATTATCATTGTGTTTATTTCAGAATTAGCAGTAGGGAATGCTAATATCTCTTTTTAAAAATCCATCTTAATCTATAGCTATAATTTGCAAATAAAACCCAGTAGCTGTTCTGTAGTGCTTGTCTTATGAACTGTTTGATATGCATATTTGCATGTGTAAGCAAGCTCTTTTCATGATGTACCTGAACAAAGAGATGTTTGTAAAGAGTGGAGAGGGAAGAGATGGGGCTTTATACTTATAGCAATGCTCACATATAAATTTTGGAACTAAACTTTACCATCCATGTTCTGTCTTATCCAGAATTACTACCAGTAAGCTATAGAACATTTAAATATTTATTCGCTGTAGCCTAGTCTGAAAAAAAAGTTCTGTTATGGCTCATTTGTAACCATTTATTTAGTTTTCCAAACAGCAAAAATGCACTAGCAGTAAAAAAAAATAAAAATTGCAGCTGTTTCTTTAACATAAAGAAGAGATGAAAAACAATTGTATGTTCTTGTTCTGCAGTCAAATATAATTGCATATTCTTGTCCTACTGCTTAGACACTGCGGGTGCTAATTTTACTAAATTAACATAAGCTGCATCATTTCCTTTGCACAAAACACAAAACCAAGCAAGAAAATAAAATTTGGTTGCCTTTTTTTTTTCTTTTAGTTTTCAGTTTCCTCCTCCAGTAAGTTGTGGGAGCTGCAAGATACATTGGGTTCTTAATTTTTCAGATGTCTGCCCTCCATTTTAAAAGTGTGTTTGTCTTCCTCATAGAATGAGCATCTTTAGTCTCTTCGGGGGCCTCTCTGTGACTGAACCTGTCATGACCGTAAACTCAGTCAGGCAAAATCTTCCTTAGCACCTGAAGAGGCTCAGCAGCACCTTCCCATCCAAATGGCCACCGGACCTGTCTAGCCCGTCTTTAATGGCCAAAGTCACAATCCGTATGTTGTATGTAGGGGGCAGCAGTGACAGATTTGATCCTGTCACCCGTTCACCACTAGAGCCTATTGCCAATACCTGCTTCACCACCTAATAATCCACCTTTCACTACTGACAAGCATCCTTCTCCTTTGGCAGGAGAGGGCTTACATTAAATCACACACTCCCACCCCCAATCGCCTTTTTAACATCATTTCTGTGGTGCTTGCGCAGCTCGTAGTGCTTGTGTGACTGACTCAACTTTGGGGTTTCGTGCAGCTGCTCATATCGTAACTGCTGACATTTACTGCTGCCTTTGTGTAATCTGGATATGCTGTGACGTGTAAGCGATACTGCTTGCTATTTCCTTGCTCCTACTGTTTAAAATCTCAATAAATGTGAAAAATATCACTATACAAACTGCAAATATCTCAGCTGACTACTCCACAATAAGGCAAGCTACCTCAGCACCAATAAAGTGTTGGTATTACTTTGTGTATTTTTTCCCTGTGTTTCTTAGTGAATTCTCCATCTTCAATCTCACTGCTTGAGGTAAAACCAACCTTGTTATTTGGTCTAGAACAGTATTATTCTGGGCCGAATCCTGGGACCTTTATGCAAGCAAATGCATACATTACATTAGAGGCAATAAAGACATTACTAAAAATGAAAGAAGGATCACAATATGTGGCTTATGGTAGGGTCAGTGGCTCGCAGAGCATTTTTCTTTAATTTGTTTTGTGAACTGCATGTGACATAAATAAAGCTGCCATACTATCTGTAACTAAACCATTAAAGCTGTCTTCTATCCTAGTGTATTGTGATTAAACTTTTCAAATTCATGTGCCTAAGATACTGAACTTCACCTGATAACTTTCTTCTACCGGTGTTATGTGTTTTGAGGGGGTTGAAAGGGACTTCATATCCAGCCACACTTAAGCCTGCCTCATAACTAATATGGATCTGCCTGTCTTTCCCAAACGTTTTAGTTCAGTTCAGTTCATAGGACACACTGAAAATATGTAAACTATATTGGAGTCTTCCTGAGAGCTCAGTCACAGCTTTGCTGCTAAGACAGGAAAATGGGGGAAGTTGGTTGCAGTCTTTCTGCAATAATTAACTGTAACTAATAGCCTAATGTTTACAGTGCTCCCCTAGGAAGCAGGAGAGCCAAGTCTGAATTCTTCTTGAGCCAGAGTGGTTTCAAACATGGAGCTCCCAGGCCAACCTTCACCTGAAACTCATCCCTCTGTCGAAACTGTGTCAACAGACAGCAAAAAAAGGGATGCTTCAGTGGGACAGAAGGATCATATAGGCATCCTACAGGCATCCTGCAGGCGTCATAGATGACTAGCACTTGACTGGTTTGTGTTGGTTTGCCACAATCCTCCTACAGTCCCTGATGGTGGTGTAGCCTCACAGTCTGCTGCTCCTACTCTATGCCACTGCCAACGAACTCTAGGCAGTCCACTGCATCCAGTGTCCTGCAAACCAGTCTTCTTATTGCTGGTGAACTTCTGTTGTCAGATGGGGTAGCCTGAAGGTCCAGGGAAGGAAACCAGATCCTTACACAACTAAGTCACTCTTTTCAGCATACAATAGACTCATCCTGAAAACAATTGGGCCAAAACTTGCCTCCTAGATAATCCTCAAGGATTTTGTGGGACTGCACACATTTCTGTTGATCCAAAACAAGAGCTCACTAAAACAGCTAGTCTACGAACATGGGTAATAGTTTGGCTGATGACTGGAAGCAGAGTCAGGTAGGTACACAAGCTATACCAGGCAGGTATTTTGAATACACTCTCAGACCACAAGTACGACACCAAACATCATTAAGACTCAAAGAGGATGTTGTCTGGATACTGTTTATGGAGGACCTGGCTATATTTGGGAGCTCTCACAATCGTTTTGTCATCGCCCTTTTCATAAGCCTCTCAATCTGTCTTTTCAATTGAAGGTGCAGACAAGGATCTGCTGTGCCATTTAACCTTGAAAAATACTCACTTTTGTGAGTAGCTTCTACTTGGTAGACAACAGGTTTCCAGCAGAGAGCTGAATTTGAGCCTTTTCCTGCTGAGTTCTGTAACCACAGTTGTCCCAGGTGGGCAGGATTTCCATAAGGTGCTGAGCTTTTCTCTAGAAGTAGTCAGTGCACCATAGAGGGAAGAGGAGGCTTGGACATAGCTACAACATTGTCTGCACCAATCTGTGCAAAGATAGGGTGGCTGCCTTCCCAGCCTGTTGACCAGGGTACCGGAGGAGTTGAAGAGCTGCTTTCCTTCCCAAAGCCATGTGTTCCTGGCCCCTGAAACAAGTGTGTGGATAAAGTGTCTTGCAAGCCCTGAGCTACGACTTTGTGTGATGAGAGGTGATAGACCAGAATTTTGCTTCATGTCTCTGGAGTGTTTTCAGTATGGATGCTGAGGAAGTCTCCTAAAAAGGGTGTCTCGGAAGGCATCATCTTTGATGGGCAGAAGAGTCAGGCACAGGATTCAGGCTGGAAGAACCTTGGAGAGGCCTGCAGAAAAGGTGAGTTGACTAACTGATGAGTCTGAGTTCAAGCCTCCTGAAGAGCAGTGACATGAACCAAACACAAAATCCCTTCAGCCATGGGACTTGGAAGTCTTGAGCCTAAGCATGCACACACCTAGTGAGAGCTGTACGCGCTTAGGACTCAAACTCAGGAACAAGATCTCTTCGTGGAAAACCCGTTGAGAGGCTAAGTCACAATATAGAGTTTATATCCAACTATAGATATGTGTAGGCAGGGAGAATATTAGGTGGTGAGGGAAATACAAGTTTCTCGCAAAGCTCTTTTTATTGATGAAAAGGCCTGGATGGTATTGAAAGAGCTGCTTGGGCAGATCTTCTGCTATGCAAGTCTTCTGGTGTGGAGCATCTGTAGCAAAGCACTAGCACCTTTCTTTAATCGAGGTCCTGAAATGACCATACACATCTGTCTCCTTTTCTCATAGGCTACATTTTTTGATTCACCCTACCTAAACAACTTATTAATTAACTACAGGCTGATCTCTCTACACGTACACACATTTTTCTAAGAACTGAGGAGCAGGATGCTCAGATGATGTAGAAACAGAAAATTCTGTGAACATTTTTTGTGCTAAAGAATAAATCTTGCTGACTGAGACAAATAAACTATATGGCTTGTCAGGTTAAATACAAGTAGTATAGTAATAGTATTGAATTTGTGTATTGAGTATTTAATTTATTTTTTATCTCAAGCTAGTTTTCTCCTCAGCACTAGGAATCAGGTGAATTATAGGAGGAAGATCTGAATAATTAATACAGTCAGTGAAGTTCAAAGAATACTCAATTAGGCCTGTTGCATACTTTCAATAAACTTACATTTCCTTATTGCCACAGAGCAGATGTAGATGCTTCCGATTCAAGTGACTACAGTGCAGTATTTTTGGATCTAGGTAGCCCAGTCCTTTGAATGGCTGTTTTAGGTTCTTAAGATGACTTTGGACTTGTCCCTATATCTTTAGGATTATAAATAACTCTCAGGAAAAGATGCTTTCTTATCTTTTCCCAGTGAATCACCTTCAGGTTTCAATAAATCGAAGTGCAGTTACACTGCAGGAGGAACGGAGGCTGCATTGTTGATAGAGCATTTTTGGTCTGAATTTCTGTGTGTGGGCCTGCATTAAATTACTGCTCTGACAAAGTACCAATCCCATCTCTGGAACCAAAAGTGCTGAGTAAGTTTTACAATTGAAAAGGAATGCAATTCCATTTCTCCTCTTTGAATTGAAAGCAGAGAGTTTAAGAAAGGCAGCATATCAGAGTATTCTAACTGGAATACCCATCGCAAAAAACAGGGATGATTTTTACTGTTATAGCTTATTCTTTATTTGCATATACTTATACATATACACATACCTGTACATAAAATTTATATATATTTGTGCATGAGTATCAGTGTATTTAACTAATTGACTTAGTAAGTGCACATAGGATAAGCTTCTAATCTTATGCACCCTTTCAATTATTTCTCTCAATTCCATGTAAATGGTTTGATAGCAGAGAGTTTTCAGAAAATGCTTGATTCAGTATGAACTGTAGAACTGAGCTGATTGAGTCCATGATGGCCTTATTTCACAATGTCCGTGTATACAGTGTTCATTATGTGTGTTATTTTTCACATGTATTGTGGTAGCAATTATAGATACTGGACCAAAACCATTTCACCTTATATTGACAGTTTTTGTCAATTGGCAATATTGTATTGATAGTATTGACAGAAGGTATTTGGGAAAGGAGGAGTTAAGAGAGATACAGATTTTTTTTCATAATCTAAAATTCTGCAGCAGAGCCAGGACTGAACCTAGTGAGGGTCAGATTCCAAAACAGTCTTATAGCTGTTCATTTTTTCCAAGTCCTTTTTTGAGGTTTTTTATAAATAATGTAATCGTTTTTATCATGGCTTTATATACTTTAGAAAATGAAGAGAAAGAAGGCTCTTACATTTATCAATGGTGCCGTGATAGATCTCAATGTGTATTTGCAAGAAAAGTGTACCAATCGTGCAGAGTTGGTGTGATTAAAAAAAGAGTGGAGAAAGATATGTGACAACCTCGGACAATCAACCTCAACTACCTGCGCCATCGATACAGTCTTTGTGCACCAGACACATTGGCCTTAAGGCAAAGCTGCTATTTTCTGAAGGGATTTGATTAACATCACTACCCCGAGAAACATTTTCTCTCTTCTTCACAGAGTCTTGGGTCATATCAGCCATTGGCTCCCAGCAATGTTCAAAGGGTTTTTGTAAGCATCCAGAACTATTTTTATGACTCCGTTCTTGGAAGATAGAAATATGAGGGAGGGAAAGCCAACAAGATCCTCTTCTGCCACTGAAACCCCTGCAGTATCCAGTCCCAGGAGGGAATTCTTATCCCTGAGAGGATTACTGGCTAACTCTTATCAAATATTTCCTGTCTGTGACCTTAGATAGCAGCTAGAAGATAAGGACCTGCTATTTTATGAGGTGAGTCAAGTCAGATTTTCTGCCTTTTCCCCAAGAAGTGCCTGGGAGGAGCTGTGGTGACAGCTAACAGCACAAGATAAGCAAGTGATTGACCAGTGTTTTCAGGAATATCAAGAATGTAGAGACTGGTTTTCCTTTCATCTCCCAAATGCTGCTGGCATTTCTTGGTGGTAGCCATAGAGAACTGCAGAGAAGGACAAATGGGGAATGAAACATGTTGGTAGTCTCATCAAGTTGGTTTCTGTAAAGCAATCCTTAAGTCCTGACTGAACTGATTCTAGCAGACGTCACATTTCTCCTGCTGTTGTGCGATTTGATGCACTAGGCACATTGCCTCTAAGTTCCCTGGTACACATTACTATCATGTTACCCACTAGCTGAAGAATAATATAGGTAAGCAACACTATTGCTGTGTACAACTCGTGTCTTTGGTACATGTAGGCAAAGTTAAGAAGAAAATATCTATTTCTGTTGTACCACAAAAGCTGTTCCAGCACAACACGACACACTGTACAGTTCATGTGTGCATCCAATCCTGCTTTGTATGCCAACCACACCTTCACCAGTATTTTGAAAACCTTGCATAAGTTTTGAGAGAAATGGGGTCTGATACAGAATAACCATGTCAGTAAACTTAGTGCATCTTACTTAACTAGCAAGACATGGGTTAGCAGGAGGGCTTTAAGCATAGGATGTATTGAGATGCAGCCTAGCCTTCTCCCTTTAGCACTTGCTGGGAAATTGGTTTTTTCAGTTTCGCAGGATTCAGTTCCCTCTGTAACACATCCTGCCTCTGTTAGCACCACCCTTCTATTGACCTTGGTGTTAATGCACACTCGGTTAACACAACCACTGAAAAGTGTCTGAAACCGATTTCAATAAAGATGTTACAAAAGAAGGTGTAGAAGTGTCCTAAATTGTTAATTAACAATCTTTAGTGAAAATGTGCTTCTACTAGTTAGCTCAGGGGTTCAAAGTCATGCCTGTCGGGTGCTAGTTCTCTCTTTCTTATGTGTCACCGTTTGAAAAACGATTCAAGCACCTGCAAAAACATGCAGCATGTCTGTTGCATTCAGTGTGCTGTTTGAGATGGGGGTGCTGGAGGCGGTAGGTAACCTGTAGCATCACTAAAAAGAGGCACTTATGTTGACTTCCTTCAAAATCTGAGAGGTGACAGTAGTATTTTCCTACCTTACTGTGGTCTCGGGAGATAAAATTAATTAATTACTGCAAAAGATGCCGAGTTCCTCTGATTAAGAGTTCAGTATACATGAAATATAATTAACTAGCTTTTATAAAGTGCTTTGAAATTCTAGGGTGATTCAGTGGTGTATTTAAAATAATGCTTTTGCTGCCTTCTGCAAATAATGTCTCCTACTATGCAATTGTTCCTCAGATCTTTATGCACATGCTTACTATTAAGCACATGGGCAGTTCCTTTCAAGTTATTTGGAATATTTGAGTTCCCCTTTGATATTTTACAAATGTCATCATTTGTATATTTATATAAGTATTTATTAAATAAAATTAATGCAATTATCCATTTACTTTATTACTTGAAACAAGCTAAATTTTAAGAATGTTTTCAGTTATCCTGAACATCATCTCCCATTTCCTCATGCACGTGTCAATTTTTAACTGAATGCTTCAGTGCAGGAAACCTAGCCTGTTCCAAGACATAACCATTATTGATATTTGTTTGTATTACAAAAGATCCTGGAGATCTTTTTTTGGAGACGAAACCTCTTTGCACTAAGCAACTATAACGCCAGAACAAATTACATTCTGTGCTCTTTAGTGCTTTATAGGCAAGTTGAAAATAACAACAGTTCATCCTGAGCATATATGCAATTAGTGAAAAGCAGGCAATAGGCAGAAATTTTGAAGGTGGATAGTAAAGAAGCTTGAGAGACTGTAAAGGAATCAGGTCTGACACATGCCTTCAGTGATAAAGGCAAATTTGCCACTGACTTCAGTGCTATAGGGACTTTATCTTTGAATTTGAGAAGTAGTGAGCTTAGCACAGTCACACATGTTGTGTTCAAGAGGAACCCAAAACAGTGGATCCCTTCTGACAAATCTCGATTCTATCACGCTGGAGTAGGTCTCTCCAGGAGGTGCAGAGTCGGGCAGTTACCGCGCGGTACTGTGCCTGCAGCTGCGTGTGTCTCTGTGAGTACATCTACATTTGTTCACGGTGCCGTGAGTGCAGAGCCAGAAGGATCAGGGTTTGGTTTGGTCTGATCTCGGACGGTCCGAGGACAGTACAGCCACATTGCGTCTTTACTAGCGATGGTGTCTGCATGCATTGCTGGCCTCAGCTGTGCACTATGTCTAATAGGTGCTGCAAAGCAGATTTACGTACGGCTGTCCCCGCCTGCCTTGCCAACCTCAGCGCAATTCCAGGCGTACGGAGAGCTGGGCGATGGAGGGCCTTGCAGCTGCATTGCAAAGGGGGTTTAGGTGAAATGGGAGTGCCATTTTGGTTCCCTGGGAGAGAAACCACTTCAAGGCGCATACTGAAAGACACCAAATGACGTCATATGAATGCTAGTTTAGGGGACTGTTGGTCATCTTTCAGCATAGGAAGAGGGAATGCAAGACCATCTACATGCATCCCTTTACATACCGCTTTAATTACCAGTTTCCGCTTTCATAGCCTGCAGTAATATAACGAGGGCTGAATAGTTTTGATTATAAATGTAGCCGTGGAATTAGTTTAGAAGGATAATACTTCTTGTATTGAAAATAATACATATTTTGTCTGATGTTAGATGCCAACAGCTATAACGCATCTCTTCAAAATATTTTGAAATTATACATCAATCATGTCAACTGACTTCTGCTATTCATTTTTGCAGTGAGAGGCACGTTTTGCCATCCCCGCCCTCCCTCCCCCTTTTTTAAATAGTATTTTATTTTTAAAATTAGCATTAGAACCATCTGGCTCATAAACAGTAGGCAAACAACATTTCTTCATGATTGATTATGCAACATAACCTCAGGTAAGTGTAGCATGACCAGTTAATTGAAAATTGCTTTCCATTTAGAATTCACTCTGTGCTAGCCAATGATAAATAATTATTTCATCTGGTTCATTTCACATCATACACTTTAAACACTCAAGCCCCTCGCTGACTTTAAAAAACAAAGCTATTATTCTCTGTTCCACAACTTTTCAATGCTCTTTTTTATGTTTCTTTCGCCTATTTTATTAGAACTTTTTTACTTTTGAATTGCACTTATTCAGACAGATGGGGGAGACAGCCTATTTTATCTATGCTTCCTGATTTCCCTAAAGATTGCTCCTTATTTCAAGTATAATAAAAGAACTGAGTGAACTCTTTGACTCAACTATTGTGGAGCAGGTGATATAACCTGCAAAGGTACATTGTGTTTCAGAAGAACTGAAAAGATCATGTTAGTGCCTGGGAATGGAGAAAAACGAACTATGCAAAACAATCAAATTGAGAAACGGATGTTGCAAAATTTGTATATTTTGTATTATCAACTTCAAGCACTTCATGGTGGCCTGGAGCAATTTTCAAGTCAACTGAGACCGAATTATAGCCATACAAAATGGCCTGTTATCATATGAAAGGAGACGATGTAATTCTTTAGATTGCATTTCATCTTGGGACTTCAGATTAGCTTGAGCCAGTGACAAGACACAGGGTGACATTTTGCCCTCAAATTTATCAGAGCTTCTTTCTGGAAATGCTGTTGCTGGTTGTATTAATCTAGTTATTGACAATTCCAGTTATAGGTGACATTTAAATATTTATGTGACTGTAAGACTGTTATATATCATTTCTTCTTTCCTTCTTATTTGTTGCATTGATGTGTTCTGTCTTGCATTTGTCTTCAAGTAGCAATGTAAGCACTTTAGAGGCACAACATGCATACCTTCAATATATATTCATTCTGCAAGTAGCTTTATGGCACTACTGCAATTATTTACAATAACGGGTGTTCAAATATTGAGATACTGGTTTTGTTTTCCATTCAGCTTGTTGCTGACAACTGGCAGATCAGCATGCAAAACAAGAAGCTCAGCTTGAGTGCTTGATTTAAGCTGAGCTGAATTTATGTCACAAGATTAGTGAAAGGAAATAAAATCTAAAATTCTGATTCCTTAAACTGTCTCAGACAATTTACTGCAATATATAGAAAAAGAGAGACAGAAAATCATAATATGGTTAGCGATTTGCATTTGATGGGAAAAGATAATAGCTGACGAGCTCAATGTAGTGATATTCACGTCAGCCATTACATCCCCTTCTCACCCAATGTAATCAAAGCCCTATGTAAAGTGGCTCATTGCTGTGAATGTTATGACATTAAAGGTTGAGAAGAAAGACTGTTAAGCTCCTTTCTCAGACATGACATGCTTCTGTTTTGAGCAAAATGTTTAGCTTTATTTTTTTAATGAGGTACATCATCAAGTTTGTCTCCCATACAGATCTGTGAGCCTCAGACATTCAGGTGGGGTAGACAAAAGATCACAGTAATAAATATTTTAAATTATGGAAGATGAGAAAATATTTTGGTAAGCAAATCTCAGATTTTGGCTCTAGTTCTACATGAAGCATTAAAAGTCTACACTAGGTGTCAGATTCTCCGTACTGTTGTACCTGTCTTAAACTAAAGGAAACGTCTATAAATGGACTCGAGCTGTCAGAGAGTCAGGAGCCATCCGCACTGCTAGCAATACTTTTCTGCCCGATAACAATAATAATTTCATTAGAGAAAGAGGTCCACTGTAATTTGCTTTTTCTAATCTTATTTTTATACTAAGAGGTCAAAGTGGGGGGTTTTTTCAGTATTTATGACCCAGATTATACATTGAAGAACAAAAAACTTTTGCATTTACAAGTTTTAACCTAATCCCTGGCTACAAAGAAGAGTCCTGGAACATATGCCATTATGGTAAGAATCATCATCTTGAAGATAGATTATCTTGGCTGCTGCAAATGGAATAAAACCAACACCGTGCACATTGATATATAAAAAGCATAAAAATATGCAAAATAATGTAAAAATTTTCAAGAGAACTGCATTTCTTCTTAATTCTACCAATTGCTAGTACCAGTACCAGGAGTGACATCCCAGCAATATTCCACATTTCCTGGTAATCTTACCATTCCTACACTTAGAAAAGAATACTCTCCTGACAGGTCTGAGCAGGGTCCATACTGCTTCTTTCTGCACAGTTTTTGTTACCCAAGAAAACTAACTATTCTTGAAGTTTTTTTCATTTCTCAGTGACATATCCTGCCCAGTAAAAGCTGAGGAAGAATTCTGAAAGTAAGTGGTTTTGACATAAATCTTTTCTCGTATCTAACTGACCGCATACAAGGATCATGTTCTAGGTTAAACAGATTTAAAGAGAGAGAAACACAAACAAATGAATATTCTTATTTCAATAGTGCGTGGGTACCCTTTTGCTTAACCTGGATTGCCCTGTATTAAGTGGTTATAAATCTTGAGACCACAGCTAGACACAGACAGAAAATAAGTAATCATACAATTGCTTACTTGTGCAGTAAGACTTCAGATTAGCAGTTTCCTAACCACTGTAAAGTGTTCTGGCAAAGACAAGCTTTGAGGGGAGTTTCACAGTTGTATAAAGGTATTTCCACATAAGAAAAGGGGCATGGAGAAATCTGAAGGATACTGATCTGAGAACTTAACTGGCAGTGTTGTCTGAGGAGAGAGGAATCTTCTTCACAATGAAATGGGGACAGTAATTAGCACAGAGAGGCTGGGTATAAATAGTTAGATCTACAGGACCTTGAAGACAGTAATGGTGACCTCTTCCAGCTCCCGCCTGCCACTGTCTGAGAAAAGTCCTCTAAAATACCTAGTGTCCTGGATATTCAGTGCCATAAATGTTAACTGGACCATTCAAGAAAATAGAGCCCTCCTCACTGTACCACGTACCACGTACAAGTCCCACAGATGGGGTGAACGCAACTTTGATGGTGGGTGCGTGAACTCTGAGTTTGGTTTGGTCACTGAATTTCCTTGGGGAAGTCACTTCATGTCTGCTTCTCCTCTGCCCCTTCTCTGCACTGCTCTGCTTCCCTCCTCCCCCCCACACCTTATCTATTTAGGTAGTAAGCAGTTTGTTATAGAGGCTGTTGTTGGCATATCACAAGCTGTGTTTTCTTAGACCTTTGTTTTATTCTTAACTCTGCCACATGCTGCGTGGGTGACCATGGCAAGTTGGATCTCATTTGTCAAATGGGAATGATGATACCAGTTCCCCCTCTACAGTACCTTGAGACCGGTAATTGGCATATTAGTGTATTACTTTAACTATTAATATAGAGCAACTCCATCTTGTTTTGATATGCTGTATCCCTTTAAGTGTTTTAGTTGACTATCCATCTTTTGCAGCTATTAGCTCTCCTCCTATAAAAGATACTCCAGAGATCATAGACCAAATATGACTAATGGATAGGTCAAACAACACAAGTACTTGGAAAGAACTCAAAAGGTTCCAATTTCTTGTCCAATATAGTAAATGTTTTGGGCATCCCATATTTTCCGCTCAGCTCATCCCATGAGACTGTGGTTAAATGGTAGCAGAATAAGTGTTCCTAGATTAACTGTCTCCAATTTCATACTGCAATCACACTTACAGGATTCACAAATGCAACCATCACTCAAGAAAACAACAATGAAAGATTAGGGTTTTAAAAAGGAATCACTTCAATGTTGACATGAGAACCTGAAACAGAGCAGATCTACATCCAAGTTTGAAAATGAACTGCAAGGACTCCAAAAAGGACTGGCAGATATAAAGGACAAATTGCAATTCCCACTGAAATAAGTAAGTCAAAACACATAAATAATGTCAAAATAGGAAAAAAGAATTTCAGAGTAGCTTAAAAATGACTTCTGGGCAGTATGTCTTTAAAATACACTTTCACCTCCTTTGCAGATTAGTGACAGAATACCAATGCAATGCATTCAAATGCTGTTACTGCACTATTGAAACTGGCAATAAAATAAATGAAAGAAGCTCAATTTTCTGCTTAATTTCAAGGCATTAAAGTGAATATGATTCTTCACAGTACTTTCAGCGGAGACTTTGGTCCTAGTAGGCAAGAATCATAAATCATCTTCTGCACCAGAGCTCTGGAACATGTTGCAGATCTAAACATTTTGGTCACATACACTAAAGTCCTTAAAAAAAAAGTCTTTGACTCAGTTTAATAAAAGCAAAAATTCTCCTGTGAACTGGAGGACATAACCTCAGATCAAAACCCAGTGAAGACAGGTATTTATTCAGCAATCAGTAAATACATTTTAACTTATTTGCATTTGTAGAGAGCATTAAAAGACTGGCATTCTAACAGCACTCTCATTATTGTAGTTGTTTTCATTACGCAGGATTGTCTATTTCTTTGTGCTTATAGCCAGGAAGAAGTGCCAAATGAGTAGTATTCATAATCAAACATGATATACAGAGAGTCTTATGCCTGATCATTATTTTATCATAAATATTATTTGCACAAAAATATTGGATAAAAGGCATCTTCCTGCTTTAGAGCCTTGAATAAGAGTAGGTTTAGAGGGGGAGGAACATTTTATTTTACCTCTGGAATTTCATTCCTAAACATATAGCTGCCCTTATGTTTATAAAGACAAAAGCACAGGGAAATGCAACACATAACCCAGGATTTTGGACCAAAACCATAGGACTTCCATTGTTGATAGCTTTAATATCATTTTCTCTATTTTCAGACTGAAAATACTGAAAAAATACTTCAGAATGAGTAAGTAGGGAATGAAGAAACTCCAACTCTAGCTGGTGGCAATAAAGAATTTGTTTGACACATGATATGGCATTCGGTATGTGGGTAGGCTGGAAGTACCGCAGAAACAACCGATAATCTTGTCGGTCTCTGACTTTTCAACTTTGCTTGCGCAGCTGTTTGTTTATTCTACTATTTATATCTCAACTGCCACTTGAAACATGCTCAAAATATGGCAGAAATTCCCAGTAAAATAGCTTAAATCAGATGGACTGTCTTCCAGCCTTCCTTACTTAAAAAGGGGAAAGAATCCTGGAAGTAATATATCTCGGAGAAGCACACATCTTAATTTTACAAAATATTGGTCTAACTTCAGATTAGAACAGGACTGGACTGACAGGTCCAAAGTTAAGTTTAGAAGATATTTTTTTCCTCAAAGCACTATTCTTACAGGCTGCTTTCCACATGGGAGACATTTCTCATTTGTTTTTCAAATGTAGGACCTAAGGCTTGTTCTTAATTTCAAGTCTTTTAATGAGAAATAGTAAAATCTACTTTCTATGCAGACTATCTTTATCTGGTCACCCAACCAGAATGAACTGAAGGGATTTGTTTTCAGACCCTTTCAGCATCTTGCCAGCACTAAGGACTGAGATACTGCGAGGGTGATCTCTTGTGGAGGGATGCTACCTTTTTTTACTCAGTTCAACCTAAACATTCCCAACATACACATTGTGGTTTGTGAATCTTGCATTTCTTTCAATTTGTCATTCCAATGCAATCACTGAAATAACTTTTTGTATTTCCAATTGAATTTAAGACCCCCACTTTAAGCAGCACGATGCAAAGGTAAGTTTTGCAGGAAACTATTTTTTGCCATCTATTCCAATCAAGCATTACAATGATGAGTTATTGCCGTGGATATGCTTCTAGGGCTCTGAAGGACAAATCTGTCCCTTCCCACTTCTTCCTTCACTTTGATCTTCTACATTCTTCTTTGTCCTTTGCTTCATTTTCCAGCCTTCTTCCTTCCTGGTTGAAAGATAACTTCATTCTCATGGTGCTAGCTATATGCAACAAGAAAAACTAAGACAGAGAACCATCGGATCATTGAAGCATATAGATTTCTCAATTGAATTTTTTAAAGGAGTGTAGTTAGAATTTAGGATGTCAACTGAGGAGGAAGAATCTGAAATCCTCATGTCTGCAAATGCCTTGTTATCACTGATGAAATTGCAAAGGTGCCTAAAGTTCTGTCGTGCAAATACTCCTTCCTGCAACTCTATGTCTTACCTGAGTCCAAATTGGGATCCTTTAATTTGCTTTGCTACCTAGTTCCTTGAAAGGCTCAATCCAAGGTAATCAGAATATACTTATGGAGTACCTGTGGGAATGAGTACAGCAGCATCGACAACTTTTGATGACTAGCTGATTAATTAACTGGAAAGAGAAGGAGAAATCACTTAATTTGTAGTCCACCTGGATCAGGTGTTGGGGTAATTTACCCTGGGGACAGGTAATGCCCCCATGAGCTCTTTATGCTGAAGCAGTTCAAAACCATTCATTGGGAGGTTATCCAAACTAGAGATGATCTTAGGGTCTGTTGGACGTTTCCCCTTTTCCTTGAAGCCTTTTCATTCTGCAGCAAAGAACTGAAGAGTCACTGGACTGGACACAAAAATACAAGAACAAGCCCGAAGTCTTTAATCCTGGTATCAGGAAATTTGCCTAAAAAGGGTGAGTTGTGGATTCCTGTTCTTGTCCAAAGCAGTGTTTACATATTAAATGTTAAACAGCCAGTGAATAAAATAAACAAACACGCTTGAGAACTGGGACTGGAACCTGTGACTTAATCTCCACAGCAGAGAGCTTTGCTGTCACTGACTGGACTAGCTAATCTTAAACCAAGAACCTACGCCTACCCTCCTGGGTGCCAATACCAACATCTATACTTGGTGTTACGTCTAGGCAAGACTGTTCTCTAGCATGGAGGCCAATGGGCAGAATACTGCCTGCCTTATTGCTGTTCAGCTCTTTTACCCTTCAGAACAGGGTGATTACAGCAAAAGTGACTGTTGGGAGCGGCCACCGACCCATGCTGGTTTACAAAGCATGTCCAGGGACTGTCTGGGAGACTTAAGTGCCACTTTGGGTCATTCTAGCAGCTTAGCCATGTAGAGTCAAGTTCATCTGCTTGGGAACATTCCCTCGCACTGTTTAATTTATTCTTTTAAACATAGCCATAGTGATCTGTCAGAGTCATGCAGGAAGCATCTTGTCCTTTGGCTAATCTGGGTTTATTATGCTAAGCGATAGCCGGGGCTCTGGCTGCAGCAGTCCCTGCTATTCAGGCAGCACGGGCTGACCGCTGCAGCCGACAGCCCCGCGCAGCAAGGCAAGCCAGCACCAGTCAGTGTGGGGCCCCTTGGGAGCTTCCTCGGAATCATGAAGGATGGAAACCTTCAAGAGAAGGAGTGGGATGCATCTGTGAAGAAAACTGTGTATCGTGCACATAACTGAAGTGTAAGCCATCTTCATTCTTGAACCAGAAACTCTTGCTCTTGGCATTATTTGGTTGATAAAAGTGTTAAATGATGGTTTCCCCCCTGCCTTGGGTCTCTGATTGCCCACAGTAAGTAATAAATTCTTGTATAAAATCAGCATTGACCATCCTAACTGCCTTTCATTTTCAGCTTTGAAAAGAAAGATCTGTTTGGGCCGTTTCAGGTCCTTTGCTAATTCCAGCTGTGTGAAATTCTTTTTAACGCCATTTTAAGTAATGATTGAAGTATTCTGAAATGACCAGAAAGACCATTTCTAGTTTTGAATGACAAAATATACCAACAAATCTTTAGATGTCACTTGACTTATTTGCAGCTGCTTGATGCAAAACCACCACAGAATATTAGACTATTTACTTATAATTCAAATATACATTTAAGCACTGACATTTTAAAACTTTGGCCCCAGTGTGCCAATGAAGCAATCTACCTAGTCCATGGCAAGCCACAACTTTGTGTTACAGCGCAAAGGCATCAGGAGTGAGGTGGGGCTTCACCCTTCCTTCGTTGCTGTCGGTCGGATAGCCCTGGATTACCAGCGGGACCTAATGAGCCGGGGGCTGGTGCGCATGCATGCTTGAGTTCAGAGCAAGACAGGGCATTCTGGCCCAGCTTTGACTGTTGCCACCAGCCTCCTGTCAGTGCTGTAAATCAGGGCAATATCACTTCATTATTGCTTTTAATGCATATTAATGCTCACTCAATCAGCTGTATGAGCTGGGCTTAGCTGGCATACTGCAGAACTGTCAGATGTTCTGAACAGCAAAAGTAACATATATCTTTCTTATGTTTGCATGGAAAACCCTGGAGAAAATAAAACTCATTACTATTTATTTGGATGTTATTTATAAGAAGAAAGCATCTGTCAAGCAACAGAAGTTATTAACTACTTAGTGCATTTCTCTGCACGTCAACTGCCCTCTTTTACTCTTTAGAGGATGTATACAGCTTATGGAAAGTCTTATGGATCAGCTGGTTGACAAGTGTGATTTGACGTAAGTTTGTAAATTCTTTAGTGTTACTGGAGCTGTATGATTTACATAAACTGAAGAGCATTTGTCAGGCTCAAGAATTTTGTGGCCATATTCTGTAGATTCCAGATACTGACTAGACTGCCTGTTGGGACCTACTCAGCTGTATATTAACAGCAATACCATGAACTTTGTACTTGCAAAAATCTCATAACTTTTTGGAAGCATATATAAAAGTGAAATCAGGACTATATCTGTTGTTTATGTGCCTACTGCATGACAGCAACATGATCTCAGACTTTAATGGGTCTTGCCATTCCACCTAGTAGTGCTTAATTATTGATGAGCCTTGTAGTATGCATGGGATGGCATATGAGATCTACAGTAATTGGTTCAGAATTCATTTTGGGGAGAGTTGGCAGACAAATGGGTTTGCATAAAGCTTGTTTCCATAGGAAACTGAGTCCTCCTGCCTTCTCCTTTCCCCTTGAACTATCCTAAAAGTCTCCATATCTGAAATATCTTTTGATGTAAATATGCAGGGCAAACAAGAAATGTATGCTGAAAAAGAGTGCAGTTGCATGAATTCGGCAATATGATTTATTTTATTCTGGTAGCATCGCGTTTTCCCAGAAGCAGACCCAGTGGGAAGGTGCCATGAGTTACAGAAGATTAACTGTTCCTTTTACTTTTCTTGAATATCATTATTGGCAAATGTTTTGTTAAGCCTAAAGAAAACTAGATAAAATACACATTTTTAAGACAGAAGTCCTATGACAAACAACTTATGACAAAGAGAAAGAGTATACCTAATATTAAATGATATAATACCATAATTTTTGAAAAATATCTGTTAAAAAGGCTTAACATGTTCCTTCTATCATTCCTGAAAGTAATGCATTTCATAAAGTAATGTCATCTATTACTTTATTCACCAATATCTGCATATCTGAATCAATCACAGCTGCTCAGGAAATCATTTAGAATACATCTGTCTTTTCTTTTCTTTTTTTTTTTTTTTACAAAAGGTAGAAAGTTTTGTTCTGAAACCTGTTTGCATTAAAAAAAATTCGTGTTTTGTCTTTCTGACTTTTTTGGGTTTTTAACTTTTTCCACAAGAAAATCACATTTGCAACTCAGTTAATATGAAATGAATAATCATTCACACTACAGAAGTCCCATGTCCTTCTCTGATCCTTGTTTCACATACAGTTGCAGAGAAAGCAAGTCAATGTTACTTACAGTGGCAAAAACTATCTATCTGAATCACATCTCTACAAACTCTTCCAAGTGCTTCAAGCTAGTAAGTTTTTGGATATGCTTTTTTCTTCAGCTAGTGTCTTGTCAGTGTGGCTGCACTGGCCTCAGTAGTTTCTCAATTGACATGTGTCATTTACATGGTATATCACTTTTCTTTTGGACATGAGGATTGCATTGTGATTTCTAAACTATTTGTAATCGCAAGCTTTTTTGTTGTTGTTGGATAATTCTTCTAAGGATACAATGATACTTACAAAAAGTACAAAAATGCTCTTTTACTTTTAATTTCAGTGTTGCTTATCTACATCACCCAAGATCAGGAGCTGAATTTTAAATGCAGAGAGAGAGAGAGAGAGAGAGATGATGAATTACAAAGTTCACTTCCTATTATAAAACATATTTAAATGCAGAGATAGAGCTTGAATTTACTAGCTAGGGAAATTACAGCACAGCTATAAGCTAATTCTCCTGCATACTACTTTATAGCTTTGGAAAATCGTACAAGATACCAAGGAAATTAGTCACTTCTGACATTCAGAACAGATCTCTTTCTTGAAAGCTTCATCATTCTGTATATATTGTTGGAGGTGCACAAGGTGTTTGAGAAGTAGCTTACAGGCAACAGGCCAACCTCTCCTTAGATAACCTAGGAGAAACTGTTGTCTAATTGGTGGATGAAACCATTTCTCATTTATTAGTGTCATCTATTACATGTTTGCAAACCTGCACGTCACTCTGTCATAAAGCAAACGGAAGTAGTCGGAAAATAAAAGGATTTGTTCACTTCTTCAATTTAGTAATATAATTTTAGGTTAAAAGTAGTTTATTGATGAATAGCTCAAACATTTTCCTAACTTGAATTTTATCAAAATAAGAATCTCTCAGAAAACTTTTTTGCTCAGTTATAACTGCACCTCCAATTTAGCTATGTTATTTTAAATTCATCCCCCATTTTAAATGGGGGATGTCTCAAATAACAGCAACTTTGCTAGTTACAGAGAAATCCACTTAAAAAAAGGTATTGAAAAAGAGGACTATAGAGGACATAAAAGTCTTACAAACCCTTTAACAAATATAAACTATGAGGAAATGGGTTTATTTTCTTTAGAGAAAAGAATGTTCTTCACAGTTTCCACGCCTGGAAAAAGTGGTTACAAAGGAAACAATGATAGATTATTTTCCATGTCTCCTGCTCCTAGAAAAAAACAGGAATTGGCTGTATTCACAGCAAAGATATATCCTAGATATTAATAAACTTACTTTTTCCCTTAGCTTTCCTGTGAAGCCGTGGTATAGCAGCTATCTCGAAAGGTTGTGGTATCTGTTTCATTGAATGTGTTTAAGTGACTAACAAACATAAAGAACCCACAGCACCGTACTAAAACTGTGGGAAGATTTTTAGTAGCAAAAATGCAAGGTGAGTGCAGAGCTATGAGCAAGAGCCCCTTGGGTTTTGCTGTACGTAGAGGAAAACAGCAGATGAACTGACCAGCTGAAGCCCATCCCACCGTGCTGCATTCGTGCCGGATGGACCTTAGGAGTGAGTCTGGGATTGGGGTCAGGGAGGAAAAAGATTAGTGACCCAAACCAAAGGGACCTGAGGAGAGAACGAGATGAGAAGTAGCATCCAAAAGTTGTGTGTCACCTTGAACAAGCCAGAGCAGAATTTACAAGCTAGTTAGGCAATGAACCAGCAAAGGGGACCCTAGTGGGATTTTCAGAAGCACTTAGACACAAAGTGTCTAATTTTTCAGGCAAAATTAGAGTCTGAGGTGCTTTAAAAATCTCACTTGGGCTATATGTGTCTATAGTGACAGTGATACCTTAAATATATGGCCTCTCAGCAGCCCACTTTTCTCTAAAATGGAAATAATAGCAATAACAACAGTAGTTGCAGGGTGCCCCTGAAGACAATTTTGTTAAAAAAAGGACTGGGATTCTCAGGTACTGTGTTGTGAAAGTTATGAAAGCAGCAAAAATGTCACTCCCCTTGCTGGTGGTCAGGGTCAAATTTGGGCCTCAAAGCTCAGCTCCACTCCCAGCAAGCCATGGGGGCAGATTAAGTCAATCAAAATGAAAAGGGCATTTCAGCAAGAAGACTCAATAGCCACAGCTACTGTTGACCCCAACATATTTAAAACTGAATCTAAGGTGCAGTTCTTGCTATGACCTCTGGTTTTTGCTCTGATCTAAAATTGGGATGGGATTTACCTTCAGAATAATGTATCTGACTTCAGGTATTTGCATGGAGGTGGTTGCACATGAGCTGCTATTGAGTAGTCAGTGGACACCTAGCCAATATTGTCAGTGGAGCCTGGAAGTCTGTCCAGCTCATCCTAAATAAGAAAGCTGCCTAAGTTTAGGCACCTACTGCCATTTGAGATGTCTCTGGGCTTCCAAAATGTCCACTAAGGGCTGGGAGAAATGCACAAGACTTAGGGAAGATTGCATGCCCTGGCTACCCTTGCAGTGTCTGAAGTGACACTTCAGCTATGTTTAGGCAACTGAATCTCTTGTCTTTTGTCAGACGAATATGTCTGTAGACTGCTGGGAGCCTAAACATCTCTTGGCATAAGGAAATCCCCACACAGACAATGATTTCAAAGTCTTAGTTTGACATGGAAATCCAGCTATGGTCTAGTAAAAGATACTATATCCCACTGCAAAATGGGACTGTCTTACATAATTATATTTCGGTTAGATAATTACATCATGGTTTCAGCTACAACACTTACTATGAATCCACAGCTCTGAGCACCATTTAATAAAAGCATACCCTTTCTTCTCAGAAGACAGCTCTCTCAGCCCGTGTAAGAACATTACTTTCAGTTTGTTTTGGCTTCTTTCCCTGCCTGCCAGGAGATAAAATGTCTAGCAACCCTTTTCTAGACTATAACTCTCCAGTGTCCCTCTGGTCAGTACAAGGTGCTTCTTCTCCATTCCCTGCACATTATCAGCCAATCTCTAGCCTGAGATCACAGTCCAAGTTAGGGTGAAAAACTGAATGCATTTACTGGTTGTTAAGAATTTGCAAACCTGAGACCTTTATTGAGACTTCTGCTCCACACAGAAGCAATTAATATGCCAGATATTCCTGTATAGAAAAAAGCAATATACAATTCATGGCAAGTATTTATACATTCCCTTTTCCTCTTCATTATTTTCTTTGCTGATATAATCTGATTGCCAGGGACAGGAAAGAGCAGAGACTTTAACTGAAATAACTGTCATAGAGCACTGTTTAGTGGGTAGCAGAGTAAAGGGTTTGTATTCTTCATTTTCTCCTTCCTGACAGAAGTATCTGAAATCTCCACTACGTGTGCTCCTTTTGGTTCCCTACCTAGACATATATCAAAGGCAATCTGTGCCATTTTGGTCCATTCCTGCAGAACTGCAGGGAAACATTTTAGTGCTTAACAGACTGTCTCACTCTGAACATCCCTTATTCCCCATACTTTGGCCTCTTTTAGTTTCCATAAACATTCCTCTCAGGCGGCAGAAGCAGCAGTCAGCCAGCCTTGGATGTGTGTGCAAGTATTAGAGGCCCTTCCCAGAAAGATGCTTGGGAAGATACCCTCTTGTTTGACCCTTTGGCCTTGCATTTATACTGCAGTGAATGCTGTAATTTGGGATACTTTATTGGTGATTCAGGGAGCACAGTCTTTTCTTCTTTCCTTTTTCTCTGTAGCTGTTTTTCTTAGCATTTTTCCAGCCCTAATGCAAAGCTGTTCTCAAAGTCATATTTGCTCCTACTGGTAATGAAAGATGTACATGCCAAACTGACATACTTGGTGGCAGTTACTGGGTGATTAATTTGTTTGCTGTAGAACAAGATTATTTTGTTTACACTTGAACATTTGGTATCAGAGTTTTCCCAAAGTAAAGGAAGGAGGGAAGGAATAGGAAGAGAGGAAGTGGCAGAAAATCACATGGGGACACTTGCAGGGATTCCAGAGCAAACATCAGTTGAAGAATGGAAGTATTGTTGGATATTTAGTGTCCCTGTGGAATAGGTAACCTCATAGCCTTCTCTAAAGGTCTCTACAGAGAGACCCACTCCGTAAAATTACATTGCACCCAGTTTGTGTGAACTGGCATTCATCTGCACCTTTTCTTGAATTTAAATTTGCTGAGCCCCTGATCCAGCACTGCAGTTACAGAGACCTTTTCCTCCTGTGCTCTGTCTGCAGGCCTTTCAAGAGATGTCTGTTTTTTCTATCTTGCTATCTTGTTGAATCTGCTTGATATGAAAGAGCAAAGACCATTTAAATAACAGAACTAGAGGATGATAAATGTGGCTTTTAACACCTTCAGTCACTTTTCACAAGTGTCTGAGTGGGCTATGTCAGCCTGCTCTGTTTGTTCAGTGCATTCAAAGGCATCTAGCTTGTACATACGTGAACACCGATCCCACTTGTTTTGGAGAGGACAGGCTGAAATAAATTCCAGTCAAATGACCTGATTTGAAATTTGTTTCTAAGAGGAGAAAAGAATAGAGGAGATATTACTTAAAAATGTTTTTTCAGATAATATTAACAGAAAAAAAGAAAAACAGGTGTGTATGATGCTGTAATGCCAACTATCGCTATCTTGCAGCATGAAAGGCTTGAATTTTCATGGACTCATCAGATCTAACGGCCAGGCTAATATTCTACCTTCTTGCAAGCTTCAGCATTCTAATGGTTGGACCCGATGGTCTTGGAGGTCTCTTCCAACCAGAACAATTCTATGATTCTATGATTCTATGGTTCTGCTTTGTGTAAGCTCCATGTTCTAACCGATGAGATCGACTTTCAGCTAGTTACTTAAACAAACACACAAAATAAAAGCCAAAAGTGTCCATCAAGCCTGTAGATTCTGTTTGAGGAAAAAACAATGCAAAATGAGGTACTGCAGCACAACATGCAAGTATCTTTATAGAACTATTTCCTGCATCTCTAAATTTTTGGCCATAGCATTTGAAGTTCAGGAAGACACTCTCCATTAGAGAAGTGATTCATCTCACATGAAACAGTTGTGTTAAAGTTAGGAGTTCAGTCTAAGCGATGTATGTACCTTCACAAGGTAACTTGGTATACCAGTGAGCATACGTGCATTAGGAAGCAGTGGATTGTTCTCTGGAGTTTATGAGCTCTATGTAGTAGCTTTAGAGAGAACTTGGTGACTGGATTTCACTATATGTCTAAATTCAGGTAGCTAAGCTGGGCAGAAGGAATCCCATTGCAGCACTCCCCATCTTGCTGTAACAGTGGAGATGAACTGGCATTTTAATGCTGGAAATATCTTCAGAATAAGTCTTAGGTTAAAGGCAGGGTCAGAAAGTCAGTCGTTATCCTGTAGCTCTTAGCTTTAATTCCAAAGCCAGCGCGTATTTCCAGACTGTAGATAACAGTGTGTGACAATCAATGATAAATTATAACAATTTAATAGCAACGGCCTTAAATAGACTACCAAACCCAAAATATTTGTTAAT
This sequence comes from Phoenicopterus ruber ruber, assembly GCA_009819775.1. Classification (NCBI taxonomy): domain Eukaryota; kingdom Metazoa; phylum Chordata; class Aves; order Phoenicopteriformes; family Phoenicopteridae; genus Phoenicopterus; species Phoenicopterus ruber. The sequence continues at coordinate 116,152,288 of CM020217.1, forward strand.
GTATCAAATGAAATGCATCTGTCAAAAATATGAGTAGGCCATCAATTAAACTTCTGCTCCAGTTGCAGCACTGCCAGCGAGTCTGTGAGAACCCCAAAGAAGACAGTGCAGTCCCTGATGTTGTTCCAGAAAGGATTGACCCGTCTTACTGAAAACATTTTAAAAATAACTTCAGGATATATAGGAATAATAATCATGTCCATTGCCCCAGCAATAACAGTTAGGATAGTCCAGAGAGATTCAACATGATAACCCCTTAAGATTGGTTGGAAAGTTTAAATCATAAAGAATTTTCAGTGGAATAAATGAATAATTTGCTGTTGAAAGTGGAAAACAAGTAAGTTTGCCAGCCTGATCTGTAACACACAATTGTTGCCTGTGGAGTAACACCGGGTCACCCGCTACGCTAAGGTCTACTTGGATAATATTCAGCCTTCACACTGAAATTTGACAAAGCTTTCTTTTTAAGGCTAAGGTCAAGTTCTAGTCTAATAACCTATGCTTTCTCTGTCAATATTTATGAACATGATTTAATTCCCTCAACTTTGTTTTCACTGATTAAAACTCTCCAAACTATCCATCTCATACTCAAGTCAAAACCCTCAAAAACTAAAAAGCATGCCTGCAGTTATGATGTTGGCTCTTTAAAAATAACAAAGGAAGAGGCTAGAAGATTAATTTGGGCATAGGCATACTGTTTATGGTACACAAAACATTCCTCCTCCTAATGCAAAAATACTTGAAAGGGTTTACCATTTGGTTAGTACTTCAAAATGAGAAGAGTTGTGGGGAAAGAAAAGAATCATGTGGAACTGCAGTCTCAGTCTTCAAATTTAATCTGCTTTGGTGACCCAGAGAGTATTAAAACCGGTATTGGCTTTACCTTCACATGCTAAACATGCCACATCTCAGAATCCTGATCAATAGTTTTCAGGTATCATGAGTCCCAATAGACACGACAGCTTGTTCTAGAGCAACTACTACTTTTAAATCTTGCCTAAGTTGGGATCCTGAACTGCATTATGTAGCATATTTAATTCAGGAAGTTTTAGAAAGTACAAATCTTAGAAGGCAGACAAATAGTATGGAATTCTGACCTATCATTATTTTCAATGAGGTTCAGTAGGAGATTCATGGATGTTCAAAAGAAGACAAGATTTCTGACAGAGTAAGGGGATGGCACAGAACATAGCATTTAGTCATAATGTTAATTTTACTGGTGAAGTGTTTCATAATCTGTGGTAAACAGGCTTAGTGAAGGAGAAACTGGACATCTAATGACTCTATCTTCAATGAAGCGAGTAGAAACCAAAACCTAGGATGTTCTTGTTCTTCAAGTATATTTTAGAAGGTTATACAGTAGCCTGCAGGGAAAGGCATGCAGATAATGAAGATACCAGTGAAAAATCAGGAGCTGGAGGACGCTCTGAAATACTAAGTGAAACACATGTATTTAAAGTAATGAGTATTTTATGATGAGACATTTCACCATGGTCAGTTTAATAGCTTTAAAATATTAAAATGCAGTGACACCAGGGAGGGTAAAAGTACTTTAAATATAAATCTATTGATTATAAACCTAAATGCAGAGATACTGTGCAGTCAGTTCAGAGGCAGACAAGGACAGGGAACAAGAACGTCATCAGAGGTCTTTAAAATGATTGCTTTTGATCTAAGCACTTAACCAAAAATACAGGAACTTAAGGGTTGTTTCAGTTGTTCAGGATGATCCTTTGATGTTAATCGGGAAAAAAAATGCAAAGTCCATTTTGTTCTGAATGCACCAGGAATGAAACAAGAGACAGCATCTTAGTAAAGTGAGTACACTGCTACAGGATCTTTTTAGCCAAGGCCAGTCCCCAAATCCCCCCCCCCCTTTTCTCAGAGCCAGTTTCTAGGCTTTTCAGATTGTGAATTTAATTTTTCTTGATTCCTCTTTGGTGTTTGCTATAACAGATGAGGAAATATTTTGCCTTGTATAGTTTCTTCTCCACTTTGGTCCGCAGGTTTATGCATAGAGACCTTTGCTGGTTTTGACTGAACCACACTGGCAAGCTGCAACCTGCTCTGCAGAGACCAAAGCAGAGGAGTACTACATTCACCAATTTGAAATAGGTTTTGCCAACCCATCATGCTACTATAAGCTTGGTACATGACTGACTTTATTTTATTGGAGTGGCTTATTCCTACTGCCTAGAGTTTTGTTTTCCCTAGAAGTGCATCATTCTCAATCAGTGCAAAAAATGAAAATGTGAAACTTCCTTGACTGATGGATAAATGATCAACTTCTCAAGGGCAAAGGGAAGCTTTCAATTTCATTGTCAAACACCATGAATTTCCAGACTTGCAATATAGTAAATCTAGGATCTGGCAAGTAGAATTTAACTATGTGCTTAGAGGCAAGCACATGGCTGAATGCTTTGCTAAATCAAAGCTCAAGATATTTGTAGAGTAAAACATGCTGTGCTCAAAGGAAGGGAATAGGACATTTGTATTCCAAATGTTTGTACAGTTTGAAAAGTGTTATTGCATTAGCCCTGTCAGCATGACTGACTCTGTTGGCTGGTCCTCTCTGTATTGCTTTTGCTGCTGTTTCCAGTCTGTTCGTGCCCTACAAGAACTTAACTTACAAAGTAAATCTTACAGTAATTTTATGCCATCATAAGGTTCTGGGCACTTGCTTTTAGTTCCAAGCAATTTCTAGGTAACTATTAGACTTATTTTCTTAACTTACCTGATTAATGTCCGTTTGGCCCATCCAGCATCCTATTGACTCTTAGTGCTGAAATGACAAAATATAACAGTGGTTGACCATGATACGTGAGAACTGTAATAACAAAGAGCGAAACTCACCTCTGTGCTGCAAGCCTTTGTCCAGAAATTATAGCTCTTACCGTAAGCAATGTCATGAGCCCTTTGGCTGTGTCAGTAGAGTGGGGCAGATACGCCTCGTTGCATTTCCACTGGCTCTGGTAGCTGGCTTCGCAACCTGGCGCCATCCCAACTGTCTGTGAGGATGAGACCTGGGCATGACCGTACGCTAGTGTGTCCTCATTTGTTTTGGAAGGAAATCTGGATGTATGGGCTGGGAGAAAACTATGGACTTCTCTAGTCAGTCTCTGGTTCTGTATAGCTAAGGTCCATGGCCATCTTACAAAGTGAGCTTGTCCAGGGGTACAGATGTACTCACTGAAACCAGTAGGAGTCACACTGCTGTCTTCAGCGGGAATAGTAGATAAAATTGTATTGACATTTGCCACCTCCACGAGAAAGTCTTAGCACATCAAAGGTATTATATTCATTGCTGCTGCTCAGGCTGGTCAGGAGTTGATAACTGTGAGAGCACAATAAGCTTCCGTGAAAGATCGGTGAGCTAGTGCCACTCATGCTGCCTTGGTGGTGCAGGGTGTGAGAAAAACCGGGAGGCTTGCAGAGCCCTGGAGGCACGTCAGCACCGTGCCTGGGTGAGCGGCACTGGTTACATGGGTGCAGCGTGGGCTGAACCAGCCGTTCTGCTCAGCTTCTGGAGACGCTGCTGTCTCCGGTGTCTCTGCGTGGGTTAGAGAGCTCCATAACTGAAGTGACTAGATCAGGCACAGGGAGCAGCGCACTTGTGGGTGTACTGAAGTCAGGTCAGGGCGTAAAGTCCGTCTTATCTTCTCTGAGCTCCTGCAATTTAGTCAATGCCATGCTGGTCCAAGCTGGCTCAGACCGATCACTGAATCACAGAATCTGGCTCTATAAGCTGTAGTCACGGCATTATATACCTGATCAGTGTGCTGAGGCTTGAAGACCTAGAACAATGTCCTGATACTATTAAAATGAAAGAGAGATTGCCATTAACTTCTTTGTGTCTTCATAGCCACAAAACTTCATAGTTTCATCCCTATTGATGTTAATGTCAGTTTTTCCAGATTGCAACAGAAACAAAACCCGAAGAGGAACTGCTTGTTTGCAGCACCGAGTTAAATTGTCTGCACTATTTATTTCTTCAGTACTGATTTTAGTGGTGTTCTTTGAATTATGCCAATCATTTGTAATGTCTTATTGGAATATAGTTAGAACTTCTAAGGAATTAACTTAGAAGTATTTATTTGTTTTCTTTCCCTTTAGAATTTTTCCAATAAAAGAAGCAGCTAACCAAATTCATTACCTGATTCTTCAATACCTAATGTAATCTTAGCCACAAGAGGGAGATTTTTTTTATCAGAATTTAGAGCTTATAAGCATATAAATTGTTTAGTTATATTTTTGCAAAAAAAATCAACAGAGCTTTAATCAGTTAGCTGAAATGCTGTTTCATTTTTATGAAAAACAAATGTCTCAGGCACTAGTCTTTTATAGACTATTATATATCTGATATGCATACATATACTGTGACCAGAAAAAAATGGGGCTTGTTCACACAACTTGCTGGTTAGACAACCTGTTCTTGCAAGACAGTTCCTTTTGAAAGCTATGTATTTTCCTTGAAATCAAAATCATAGGGTAATACCCCCTTCAGACTTTTTCAGGGAATATCAAATTAAATTGGAAATGTAAATTCTGTACATGCAGAGCCAACATCTTATTTGACTACAGGAAGGTTGGAAATGAACAAAGTCTCTGTTTATGGTTTCCCTGGTGGTCTGATCTTGTTACCTTGTTAACAGTGTTTTATCTTTTAAAAGCAGAACAAAGAAGTAAAAATTCCTGTTCCAAACATGCAGCATCAGAGACTTCGTCATTCACATCACTGTGCAATAACAGCAGCGTAAGTCAGCAGCTGCATGCGTAGACTCTAAGTCAAAGTGAGTGGTAACCCGGGACCTATGAATCACAGCTCTCGACTTTTTAACTTGAGCTTTAACAACTTGCTCTTTCTCTTTTAAAGCACCTTCTGTGTGTGATTGCTTTGTAGGATCAACTATTTCTCTTTACCCTTTGAATAACCATTTCTTTCCTCATGGAAAATTTTCCATTTGAAAGAAGAAAATATAATAGCATTCAACCAACTCAATCTTTCCTTTTTTCTTTTTTTATCCCCTTTTTTGATCAAACACTAGTTGAAGACAGCTACAATGCAAATACTTGAAGTCTTGTTTCCATCTTTGCAGTCAGAACATTCTTAAAAACAGTTCCAGCTTTAGGGAAACAAGCTCATTTCTGTTTATGTTTTATCTTGACTCTCAAATGAAAGATAAACAAAGCAATAGCTTGCTTAGGAAGACATTGAAACCCATGTATTAAGCAGTAATGTGCATATTCCACAGGATAATTTCCATTCTCATAGCTAAGATAAATATTTTCTCATGTCAACTTTGATAAGAATAGCAGATAAAATGCCAACAAGCTCAAAAGTATTTTATAATCAAATACCAAACTCAAGTAATGTAATAATCCGATTCCAAATGAAACCGTGTTTGAAGCAGCTATTTCACTCTAGGCTCTGCGACTGTACTGGTGTTTGTGCATCATTCTAACGTAAAAGAAAGGCTGTCGGGAATCAAAGTCTTGCTGCGTTTTATTGCCCACACCAGAATTCAGGCACTCTGCTGCGAATGGTGGTGCTTAGAGGCTACAGATATGATACAAGTTTTGGGGGACTCTGCTAAAGAAGGGATTTAGCGCCGTGGTGGTTAAGCCTACCCTTGTCAGACGGCAGCGGGGCTGCCACGTGGCCACGTAATTACAGCCTGACGATGAAGACGGAGAGCATAGGGGAAACCAGACTCCCCCAGTGCACAGTAGAGTCCCATTCCTGCTCCCCGCTCTGCTCTGCTGAAGGGAGCTGTTATTACAGCTGGCTATTAGCTTTCTCCTACATAAGTTTCCAGTATCTTTTTGCAAAATACAAATTTTCTGCCAGCAAATCAACTTTTTTTCAAGACGGATTCATCTTTCCTTTGAGTAAGTCAGAAATGGCCACCCTCTAGCTGTTTCGCTTTTGATCAGCGCCTTCATTCAGACTGATATTATCTTTCTTCCCTTCTGTCCTGATGATGTGGAGGAAGGCAATTGCTACTATACTTATGCAGTTTGTGAGCAGCTACTTGCAGGACACCAAGATCTGTGCGCAGGGCAATAAGGCAGTCGGCAAAAGAGGGAACACATTTTGCCTGAAGAAGGACAGCGTGCCACTGCCAGCGAGGTCGCTGGGAATCGCCTCTTTTATTCCGCACTGTCTCAATTTCCAAGGCTGTAATGCCAACAAAATCAGCATTATCCTCCCACTGAAGGAAGTGTTTATTTGGCTTACTTTGTGTTTTAGCTCAATTCCTGTCTCCAGTGTCCCCCAGGTGCCTGAACGGCAGGTGTCTGCAGGCTCTGAAATGGGGTGTACGTTTAACAGATGTGTCCAGCACAATTCTTCCAGCAGTTTCCTGAGCTAATTCTGAAGCGAGGTGGAGGGAGGAATGTCTAAGATCTCACAGTCCTATATTGCACTTTTTTTTTTTCATTTTCAAGGTACTGATCCATAGCACTTTGCAGAGAGTGTCACAGTACTGTATGTAACGGCCTCCAGAATGAGATGGACCCAATTTTGAGCTTCTGTTCTCCTGGATCTCATGCACATTTCAGAAGAATAAGCCTTAGTTTGATTGAATAATGTCAACTGAATCACAAGATTTTTCTTATTGCTAGAAGAATATGCCTCATATGTATTCCTCTTTTTTTGACAATCGTCTTCTTGCAATTTCTCTTTCCTGTATTTTAATTGACTGGTAAATGTGAATGTTGCAAATCCATTGCGGTGGGTTGGTACTCCCCTCATGACAATATATTTTAAAATAAAGTTACTGTGGCAAACTGGAGAAAATCCAGCAAAACATTTGGCTGGTTGTTCCTGTCCCTCAAGAAGCAAAGACTGAACTGTCAGTGAATCACTGTTTCTATTCTAATAGCTTCTGGTATATATAAACTTCCTTTTAGCATCACACATCCTAAATATGCATTTTAGGAGTAACTTTCTTTTTTAATTTTATTTTTTTCAATACATACCCTAAAATATGTACTTTTAGGCTTCCTTTCCTCTAAAATTTTAACTCATAATTATTAGAAGCTTAAAAAAAACACCTAGTTCCTTTGAAGTAGAAAATATATCTTGAAATTATCCATGTATTTCTAGATCAGGAGAATATTAGACTTGCTGGGCCGGGCATAGTGCAGAAAGATTTACTGGATGTTAATTTAAAATCAGAAGTTGAGATCACAAAGCAAGACTTCCTAAATATTCATTATGGCCTTCTAAATTGTACTCCTTCCATCAAGGTTACACAGTTTATTAAATATTCATAAAACAGAGTACCGAAAAAAATTCTAATTGCAAATAAGTGCAATTGATGTAGGTTGCATTATTTATGATTCCATTTGTTAAACTAAGACAATAGAAATTGATGAAAGACATTAAGTGGACCAAAATTTAAGGTAAATTTAGCACAGAATTTTTTTTTTCTCTGTGTTTTCTGATGGATAGAACTTCTTGGCTTTTACAATAAGTGTCAAAAAGACTGATTATTTCTGTCTGTCTTAATCTTAATGAATTCATCATTACAATATGATATATATGATATTTATTATTAACTTTTAGGTGTCACTACAAAAAAAAAAATAAATAGCCTTCCTGTATTTAGGGAGAAGTTCTCAATATCAGACAACAAAGAGTTTATTATATTGACAAGCAGAGCCTGAGCAGCTGAATTTCAAAATTATGCCAGTACTCTACATGCTGGAAAGAGAGGGAACCTCCTCCTTGCTGAGGACCAGAATTGCAAATAGACACATGAGTAACCTCAAACTAACGGTAACCTAATGTCACCTGGTAATAATGATGCAGGGAAAAACTACTCAGTTCATTTGGTTAAATCAAATCGTGTTCAGAATGGTTTTATTGATTTATTAACAACAGTTAATCAGCAACCAGTGAACTGTAGATTTAGGATTAATGTCAACAATACAACAGAAAAACCACAACACTAGACACTTACAAAATGTTAATAAACATCTACAGATTTTGAAATTTCCTGCTATAACTAATATATATATATATAAAAAAAATTGATCACACGCACACATCCTCCCATGGGCTGTGTGGGTTTCAGGCACGTGCACCTCTCTGGGGGTGCAGTCCCTACTGGCACCCCCCCTCCTGCCAGAGATGCAGGTGCTCCAGTGCTATGAGAGCCCTTGTTGCTCCCTGCCAACATTGATGCTCACGTGGGAGAGAAACTCCTGCGCGATGGCACCTGGGGGTCCCTGCTCACCATCCCCGAGCTTGCACATGTGCACTTCTGGGTCTCTGCTCCCTGCGCCCACTGTCCATCACTGTTTGGGTGCGACTCCCTGCAGCGTCCCAGGAGAAGATGCTCAGGGTGGCCGGGGCGGGGTGCTGATGCCACGGGGTGGCTTCTGGCAGCACCAAAGTGGATGTTGGCTGTTCCGCTGTGCTGCTTTGCGCTCTATCCCCCCGCCCTTCCTGCTGTTACAGATTTTCATGCCTTTGTCCTCCTTTGGGAGCTGACTCCTTTGTTTCTAAAGTCTCTCTGCAATTCCCCAGTTGCTGTTCAATGGGCTGATGGTGCCTTCCTCTTTAACATGATCAGTTTTGGGCAAATGCCTTCTCAGGCAGTTTTGGGTGCTCTGTTCACACCTCCTCTGTACACCCACTCTTCTGTCCCAAAGGCTGTGTTACACAGACCATTATGGATTAGGTTGGACTATATGACCCATCCTGAAAAACACAGGAGAAAAATAATCATTCACCTGAAATCGATCTGTGAGATGTACCTGCTTCTCTTTCCTTCCAGCTGTATATTCTCACACTTCCATTACTGGAAGTGTTGTAAAGCCAACAGCGCAGCGAGCCATAACCATCTACATGATGAGCCCAGACAATGTAAAGAGGCTTGGCTTCCTCTACTGCCAACAAAAAGACAGAGATACCTCCAGAGGGCACTGCCTCTTATCTTGGACCCTTAATATTGGTAGGGTGAATTACACTCTGAAGGTGTCTTTCTATGTCTTGAGATCATGGAGAAAGTTCAGAGGAATTACTAAGACTTGCAAGTGTCTACTTTTCAGATGATTGATTGGGGTTAGGTGAGATGGACCCTGACCTTCAGCGAGGTGGACTAAATGTTGCCTAAAGTAAGGAGGAATAAATTTAGGACAAACTGATGCATACACATCTGATAAAGAAAATGTAGCCACAAAAATAGCAATTATAGCTGAAAAATCTATTTGTATTTATCTTTTGATATGATTTACATCACTAGCTGCATTTGTAACAAAAGTTCATGGTTTTCGCTATCTGAATAGCTCCATTTCCTTGCACACTATGTTAAAAGAGTTAATGGGGCATTGCGGAGGTAGGGGAAATCAATAAGACAATTATATATTTTCATCCCAACTTTCACTAGTGTTCATGGCTAAATATCCAAATGCATCATTTTTGTTAGGATACTACAGAGGGTAAGAGCTGGTGGGTAGAGGCAAGGAAGGCAAAGGCAAACCCCTTTCCCTCAGAAGGAGCCAAATTTCTGCTGCTGCACTGAGCACGGCACGGTCATGAACAACCCGAAGTCAGCGTGAGTTCTGCTGTTGACTAGAAGGAGTCCAAGATTTCACCAGAATCCTTGTATTTGGAGCATTTCTCCTCTTGACCCCCCACTGACCTCACAGGTGCGGGATTCAGTTCCTTGCTAAAGCTCTGCATGTGAACAGGAAGATTCCCAGTGGTTTCAGAAAACTCTATCATTCATAGTCCCACTGGGTGATTAAATACCCGTTTCCTTGCACTCTGAAGCTTTTCTTTCATGTTTCTCCTAGGCTAGCTCTGTCTCCTGAATGGTATACAGTACATCTGAGACATGACTACCATCTAATCCTAGACTAAGACCAAAACTTCCAGTTTCCTGTTCCAGCCAAGAGCGTGTAAATCTGTAATTAAAATGAAGCACACAATATTTCTTCTTCTATTGTTACCCTTGAATTCCCATGACTAAAAAGTTTAAAAGTTTCTAATTAAGAAAGATAATATACTCGCTGAGACTAATGAGGAGTGCTGCTGAGGGCTGCTACAGAGATAGCACTTGAACTGAAACTCTGAACGAATATTAATTTCTCCTATGATATGAAGATTGAACAGTTATATCATGCGCTTTTTTATTGACTAGTGGAATTGCTAAAGAAACTGTTGAGCTTATCATACGAGTTCTGAGTCTGCTGCATGTTCTCACGCTGAATGGTAGGTTCTGGACAGAGTACTCTGTTTAATACTGGGTGTCGTAAGACATAGGCTGACCTTTGCTTTTCACATATGCTAATGAGTACAGCCGTGACACAGCCAGAAGTTAATTACAATGAGGCTACTCTGTCCCCCTGTAAGTGGGAAGGGTTTGGGCTGCAAGGTTAATAGAGGGAATGAACGGACACTGCATTGTATGTTGCATGTCTAGAAGGGACAGAACTTGAAAGACTGCAGGGTACGTAAGGGCTGGGCAATATATTAGCAGCAAAGTGCCTTTGTGGTGGGTTGGCCGTGGCTGGACACCAGGTGCCCACCAAGGCTGCTCTATCACTCCCCTCCTCAGCTGGATGGGGGAGAGAAAATATAACGAAAGGCTCGTGGGTCGAGATAAGGACAGGGAGATCACTCAGCAGTTACCGTCACAGGCAAAACAGACTCAACTTGAGGAAATTAGTTTAATTTATTACCAGTCAAATCAGAGTAGTATAATGAGAAACAAAAACAAATCTTAAAAACACCTTCCCCCCACACCTCCCTTCTTCCCAGGCTCAACTTCACTCCCAATTTTCTCTACCTCCTCCCCACCAGTGTCACAGGGGGATGGGGAATGAGGGTTGTGGTCAGTTTATCACATGTTGTCTCTGCTGCTCCTTCCTCCTGAGGGGGAGGACTCCTCACACTCTTCCCCTGCTCCAGCGTGGGATCCCTCCCATGGTAGACAGTCCTCCATGAACTTCTCCAATGTGAATCCTTCCCACAGGCTGCAGTTCTTCACGAACTGCTCCAGCATGGGTCCTTTCCACACGGTGCAGTCCCTCAGGAGCAGACTACTCCAGCGTGGGTCCGCCATGGGGTCAAGAGTCCTGCCAGCAAACCTGCTCCAGCGTGGGCTCCTCTCTCCACGGGGCCACAGGTCCTGCCAAGACCCTGCTCCAGCATGGGCTTTCCATGGGGTTACAGCCTCCTTTGGGCATCCACCTGCCCCAGCGTGGGGTCCTCCACGGGCTGCAGGTGGATATCTGCTCCTCCGTGGACCTCCATGGGCTGCAGGGGGACAGCCTGCCTCGCCATGGGCTGCACCACGGGCTGCAGGGGAATCTCTGCTCCAGCACCTGGAGCACCTCCTCCCCCTCCTTCTTCACTGACCTTGGGGTCTGCAGAGTCGCCCTCACATCTCACTCCTCTCTTTGGCTGCAGTTGCACAGTTTTTTCCCCCCCTTCTTAACTCTGTTATCCCAGAAGGGCTGCCACCGTTGCTGATGGGATCAGCGTTGGCCAGCGGCAGGTCTGTCTTGGAGCTGGCTGGCATTGGCTCGAACATAGGGCAAGCTTCTAGCAGCTTCTCACAGAAGGCACCCCTGTAGCCCCCTGCTACCAAAACGTTGCCACGCAAACCCAATATGGCCTTGAACTTAGATGCTGAGGTCTCATTATGGTCATGTAGATACTTTGAGAAACACCAGCTGAGAATGCTTCACTTAGCTCTGCAGTTTAATAATCTCCTCCAGCTTCTGTAACGTGGTTAGGAAAACCTGCTAGTGGGAGTCAGTTACCTGTGGAGGCATGCCCCTTCCCTCATGACAGCAAACCATCAGATTCAGGGGATTCAGAGCTCCAGACCTTCTTTAATTAAACTCTGGATAGTGGGATAACACAAATTTGGCTTAAAAGATATATACAGTATAAAAAAGGTATCCAGTAGAGATCTAGTATTACAAGATCCAGTATTAAAAGATATATCCAGACTTGGTTTCCAGGATGGATTCTAAGTGAAAACTCTGTATTTCATTCTCTGAATTTCATAAATTTACAGTGTATTACAGAAAGAGTTATTTCAGCTTCACAAGTTTACTATGTATTACAGAAAGAGTTATAACCTTTTATACTGATTTAGTAATTTAGACTTTTTTCATGACACTCCACAATTCCTTCTAAAATCATTGTAATGCATTTTTAAATCATGGAAATGTAGGATAATTTTTAAAAGACAACTCCAAGGTAGCTAAATCATAGAAGTGGGCAACAATACCCTGCCCTAAATACAGAGCAATATTGAACCAGACTGAATATTGAAGACAGATGAGGGTCTCTCCAAGGGACAGTTGAAGCTTGGGGATGGTAGGTGTTTTCATTTTGGATAGGTGAATGTCTGTGTGTATTTTTAACTACTGTCAGAGAATTACTGGCTCTCAAAGTGCCATCAATAATTAATTTAGTCAGGCACAGCTAAGTTTGGGTTGCCATTGTCAATTACATGGAAATTCAGGGTACTTAAACAAAGCCAGGTTTCATCTCCAGTACAATCAAACTATCAGAGATATACGAGGTATTCCTCATTACGTTTCCTTTTGTGTCCAAGAAGGGAGCTAAGGGAGCTCCCTTTCTCCTACCAGAACCATTAGAGGCAACACGTGCCCATCTAATACGCTAAGAGGAAACCTGTATCACTGTGAAACACATCCCATAACCCTACCCAAGCATTTCACAGCTACATCCACCTCTGTGTAATACTCCTCTGTGTTTTGTTACAACAGTCTTGTAAAGCTTCTGAGGTTTAAAAATAGCAGATCAGTGACACAGTTCAAAAACATATTCCTCTCTCCCCAGATCATCAGTTTTCCTGCCAATCTATCTGAAAGTGCCCCTGAAAAACAAGGAAATTCCGAATGCGCCAACAAGGGCTGAGTTTCTTGGCGTGTTTGTTAAGAACAATAGAATTTTGGGCATTTTTAAGAGGCTAGAAAGATATAATAATAACAACAACAACAAGTTCATAAGCACAAAAATTACCTGTTAAGTGGAAGCCTGTGTGCCTTTTCCCTTTGAAAGCTTTTAACTGGTGGCAGAAAGTGCTGTGTTAAAGCTGAACGTATGATGATGAGTGGAACCTACTCAAGCTTCACAGAGCTTGCATCACCAAATCAGAGCCCAAATCAAATGTTTGGTATATGTGGGTGTTTTCCTATACCTGAAACTTTCCTGAGGACAGTTCTGTAACTCAGTGTATTGCATTCGTTTTCAGACAGGTGTATTCGGATTTGCTTTCCTTTCCCTCAGTTCCAGTTGCTTAAACTGTTGATCAGTAAAGACTGGTAGCACCCAGTGAATGGACTGCCAGACCTGGTCATTCCTTTGGTGTGGAGAAAAAGAACATATAACTTTAGAAGTAATCCCTAAAGTTTAGGAAACATATTTGACCTCACTGTGATGAATCCATAGTTTAATGTAAGAGAGAGAGTTTGGGGCTTTCTTCAGACAAGGAGCCCTGATGTATATGTATTGCCTGTACTGGCTGCTGTCTCCAGTCATTACGGTACTCTGTTGAATGAAGTTTAATTTTAGTGTTATCCTGGATTAAAGGGTAAAAAAATCACACTGGAGCAGGTCCTTTTTAAAATAGAAATGCAGATAATAAGCTCTGTTTTTATACTGATCACTGTTAGGGAAAGAATAATTTTTCCAACACTCATCCTGAGAATTTCTCTGTTTGCTATCTGTTTCCTAATTCTGTTTTTATGGTAGCATAAATGCCCTGGTTTTCTTAGCACTCCTGCAGTGAGTAATGTGAAGAAGGCATTTGGCAGCAAGCAGAGTTTACCCTTTGACCATTTGCCCCGTCCTCTGTGGAATGTGTACATTTCTTTTCCTTCTCTTCAAGGGACTACAATTTTTATGGATAGCTGAGTGATAGCAATTTGAACCAAGTAGTTTCAGACTAATTTTATTAGTGTTTCTTTTTGGCTGCATCTATACTAGTAAAATAACAGTGTTAGGGCCTGTTCTTGGCCCGGCAGCCAACTGGCACAGTTTGACCACATACCCATTATTAAGCTCTTCTAGCCTCAGAGGCGTGTGGCTCCATCCAGACTACCTCTTGGGAATATTTCCTGACAAGTGCTAATTTCCAAATTATTTCTAAGAATTGTTTGGGATGGTGCTTTGTGACGTGAGCCAAACATGTGACAAGACTGCTCCAGCCACTTCAGAATATGGATGATCAAGTTCCAGCACTTGGGCTTGCTACCCACCATGATTAATTTACTAGTACATGTTGCCTCTTTATACTGTACAGCGTATCACTTAAATCCAGATCTTCAAGTTTGGACGACACCTTCCTACCAAATTCCAAAGGAAACGCAGCACTTTAAATACATACAGACAATAACATCCATGCGTGTCCTCATCTGGAAACGTAAGTGGAAGTCAGGGTTTGCAGGAGCTACTGTAACACAGCTAATAGTAACGTTATCCTGGATGGCCATCCTTGCTTCAGTGAAAACTTATAAAAATATGCCTCCTTGCTGAAAGCTGACACTTTATTATAGACCCATTAGTAACAGGAGCAAGTCTCATGGGTGGCTGTGGCACGATGTGAATTCTCTCTGGGTCCCAAGATCAACCTCTTCGTGCCAGGCTTTTTTTTCTAGCATACTCCAGGAAGGATTATGAGATTATGTTGCTCTTTTTTTAGTGCCTTTTTTTTTTTTTTTTTTCCTGCTGCTGTTCTTTTGCAAGGGTCAGTTTGTGACGCCACTACAGAAATTCTGGGAAACTGCGTTGTGACTTGATCACACACTCTTTAAAGGATGGTGGTAGCTGAAGTAATTTTTTCTTTGCTTTTTTTCAATACATGAAATATGGCTTTGGAGAGGAATTAGGAAACAGGGGAGGGCAGGCAAAGGGAGAAGCACTTATAATTCTGTCTGTGTGTAAGTGAGAATAAATCTTCAGAATTTCCCCTGTTATCCGTCACATGCCAATAAATTGTACCTTAATGTAGCTGTGAAAGTAGATATGGCATGGGATAATTTGGTCTCAGATCAGGAAGCCATTGGGCTTTTCGACAGCAACAGCCACCGGACTTGGTTTGTTGCGATCATTGTTATGAAGTTCAGTTGGTATTTCTATTGCTGGAAACATACTGGACTGAAACATAACGTGTTATTGAACTTGCAATAGAACTGAAACTAGTGTTTCCAAAATGAGCTGTCTGAACTAGAGTGGGCTCTTCTGCGTCTTTCAGAGAGCAGCCAGGACGACAAATCCTGAAATCTGTAAATTGCCAAAGAAGAGAATTGCCCAGCCCTTTCAGCCACACGTGGACTAGAAGGGGACCTGGTCTGTTTGCCACCATATGGGAGCAGAAGGTTAATCTACAAAATCCTTTAATAGGCAACAAATCACTACATATATATATATTTTTATATAGGAAGTGGTCTTGGGGGGGAGGTGTTGTGGGAGGGGAAAAACCTTTTGTTATGGTCTCTTTTTTCTTTCTGTCTTGCTGAGCAGAAATATTCCACTGTCATGGAATATTTTTTTAATGAACCTCTTCTCACCTGACTTCTGAGTAGGCTTTAAGGAAAATTATATAAGCTTTCAATGGCAAAGAAAGTCTATGACTGTCATTTTCATTCATCCTGCAGCTAAAAATATAACAATGGACCTGGAAAAACGTATTCAAATGGACTGTTTTGGTCAGAAAAAGTAGCTTGTCAAAATGTAAACTTATCATGGGAGCATGCTTGTTTTGCTCAAATGTGGAAGGGGAAAGTGTTTTGAATATATGGAGGAGATGATTATTTCAATTTTTAAAGAGTTTCCATTCAAATTTAAAACCACTGAAATGAGACCAGGTGTGTTTTTCTTTTCCCCTGGATCTGAACAATAATTCATTTTTTAAACTTGTAATGAATATTTTAATATATATTACAGTTTTTAATTAAATTTCAATGTATAGTAAACTTTTTATGTTTCTGCAGTGATGTAGAATAAAAGGTAGCTTTGAAATTTTCTGTGGCGTAAGTTTTTTGAAGCCTGAGCCCCGCTGCGGCATTGAGTGTGTCCTTGCTGCCGAGCGCAGGCTGCGCAGCACCCCTTCTCCCTGGAGGCTCTTCTGCGGGGATGACTGACGTGGGCAAATATTTACGGCGTGGGTACGGATTGCCCAGCCTCAGCCCTTTGCGTATTCTCTGCTCTCAGTCAATTGAATTAAAATGTAACTTCCAGGTCTTTACTACATGACAGGATTGCATGAGGCATGTTTACATAAGCTGTTTTCCACGGGGATGATTGCCGAGATATAATTAGAAGGAAATCAGATGTGTGCTGGCGGTTCCCCAGGCACGCCCAGGACTCCCCTGTGCCTCTGGGCCAGCTGGGTGCTCCCGCAGCCCCCGGAGAGGGACGCTTTCGGAGGGGAGGCCTCGCCGCCTGATGCCACGTGCCAGCCGCTGGGATTTGAAATGCACCGCGGTATTTTACATCTGTTCCCATTTTAAAATACAGCTGAGGTTCTTCGAAGGTGGACTGAAATGGTAAAGGAACAAATGCCAACAACTTTACTGTCATCTTCTGAATGTTCTCAGGAATTAGAAAAATGTCCAGAATTCTATCAAAATACTGAAATTTTTCTTTCAGTTGTCTTTTTTTTTTTTTCCCCCCCACCTCATTATATTATAACCTCCCCCTTAGCAGCGTAGTTTATATATTGCTATTATCTTCAAAATCAATGTATTGGTAAATAAACGGCAGGAGCCTTCTCTTCAAAGAAATGGAAAGGATGGTGCTAAGTATTTTTTGGTGAGTGGGCCAACAGCAAATTTCATTCAGCTGGTGTTCATGAGCCAGTAGAAAGGAACCGTACACATCTCCTATAGAGAGCCCTTAGGCTGGCCAAAGCCACCGAACACGCTCATCGCATGATCAAACAATTGCTAAATCTGGTACAATGAAAGGAAAAGGAACGGGTGGCAGCGGCTGGAGAAGACATCGACCCCATCAGTAGCAACCTGCAGAAAGTCTGATCAAGTGTGTTGTGGGGCTGGATCTACAAGTCCTATGTCTGAGATGCAGACATTGCTTGCTGTGGCAGACGTTTCTGAATGTCCCACAGATTTGGTTAAACGTTTATGTTATGGTCATCTCTAAAATGTAATTAGTGTGACAGATGTACCAAGCAAAACTTTTCTAGCTGATACTAAAGCTGGTCAAATTTCAGCAACCATCATCTAAAGAGTAAAAATAAATGCTCAGGTAGCAAAAAAACAGCAGATGGTTGAACTTTTTTACTTGCTGAGGATTGTTTTTTGGTACTAAGATCTGATTTATTCTATGATCCTACATGCAGGGATAGTCTGTGTTCAAATACACAGTGAACATCACTGCAAGTGGTGACTCTGCACAGCATTCAAAAAGCCCTGTCTCATTTTTTAAAATCCTTTTCATTCCCTGCAGCGTGTGCCATGTCTTTCAACTGCCTGCTATAAAGCACTGCTGCCATCTGATGAGGCACTTGAGGGAGTCTGAAAAGAGGATGATTGTTTTACCCAAACTGATGTTTTAAAAGCTAAGAAGCCAAATCGCACCTGCAAATGCATATTGTGAGTCAAAGCCAGCATTTGGTCTAGCATGCTGCGATGAAATTTTAGCGTTCCCTCTTTAGCCTTCCAAAGAATCCTATCCATCTCATAAGGCAGAAGGCATAGAAGGCCATACAAATCCGGTTTAAATGAAATATTTTAATAACCAGGAAGCAGCACAACTACATTTAATAGTGCAGTTTATTTGCAGTGCATAGGCATCATTTTTCTGTGTTTGAAAAAGCACCTATAGAACTGAAGCTTCACAGACATGAAGTCCCAGAGATGATGAACATTAAAATGGTATAACGCGATGTGTTAGCTCATCTAAACAGAAAACCAACATCATTTTCACATTCCGTTCTTGATCTTAATAAAAGCAGTGGGAACATAGGAAGACATAAGCCTGGAAGAGGGGGAGTTGGTTACAAAGGGAGCTGTTAGGGCTGACATACTGCTTCTGAATTTCAAGGGCCATTAACTTACTATCAAATATAGTGTGGCACCTGCCTTGACATCTGGCTTTTCAAATCTATCTCTAATGACCAGAGAAATTGAATTTAAATTCTGCAGCTAGTGACAGGTGCTTTTGTTAAGGGGAATGCCTCAAGGATATTTATCATAGGGGTTAAAAAAAAGGGCTTTATTTCCTTGATCTACTACTCCATCCACTAAGAACTTTACTGTTAAAGAGCTGATTTTGCAAAAACCTGTGTAATTCACCATGCCAGTTATCTTGTTTTTACAGCCTGAAATCAAAAGACCTTTTGTATGAACATGGGTAAGTCCTAATAGAGATTAAACCTGAGATCCTGCTGCATGGTATAGTACTGGAACCTTTACAGCATCTCCTCCTGGTTTTGCTAAATTATTAAAGTTTGAAAATTATTTATTCTATAAAGTGTAATAATCCAGTTAAGAAATTTTCTTTTACTGATTATAAAGGGAAGGGATGGCTGGACAGTCCTAATGACTGTCAACAAAGTTAGATAATTAAGTCATATATGCAAAGGGATGCAGTTCATTTTTAAAATGCAGAAAACTCCGTACTAGCTGGCCTTAACTTCTGTAAACTGTGGAACTAAAATTTCTAAACAATAATGTAATACGGAGGCTAATTTAGGCATTTAACATGAGCCTGAATTCCCAGTATAGTAAAGGGAGAAGAGTACATGCCTTCGAATGCCTCAGAGGAGATCCTGTCTTCCTACCTTAAATTTAATGAGGCAACCTAATGTAATCTTTAATATACCTTCAGTGCAATTTTGGTCTCTGAAGTCAATATCCAGTGAAAACTACGCATACAAAATCTGGTTAGCTGGTTAGCTGGACAATCATATCAAGAGTCTCATGCTTGATTACTAGATACTGGCACAGTCTAGAAGAGCTTCAGTCTGGTCTGCTGGACTTAGGAAAGTTTGCTGAAGGCAACAGTAAGCAGGAGTTCAAGAGGAGGACATCTCTGAACCTGAAAAAATAGAATATGGCTAGAGCATGATGCATTTCTCTCAGCTGGTAATTTCTGAAAAGAAGTACTTGGTAAGCACAGCATATACGTCTGTAGTTGTGTCACTAGTTGATGTTAGAGGTGGCTGAATCATTGTGATGGTTTAACCCCAGCCAGGAACTAAGCCCCACACAGCCGCGCACTCACTCCTCACCAGTGGGATGGAGGAGACAACTGGAAGGGTAAAAGTGAGAAAACTCGTGGGTTGAGGTAAAGACAGTTTAATAGGTAAAGCAAAAGCCACGCGCACAAGCAAAGCAAAACAAGGAATTCATTCCTTCCTTCCCATCGGCAGGCAGGTGCTCAGCCATCTCCAGGAAAGCAGGGCTCCATCACGCCTAACGGTTACTTGGGAAGACAAACACCATCACTCCAAACGTCCCCCCCCTTCCTCCTTCTTCCCCCAGCTTTATATGCTGAGCATGACGTCATATGGTGTGGAATGTCCCTTTGGTCGGTTGGGGTCAGCTGTCCCACCTGTGTCCCCTCCCAACTTCTTGTGCACCCCCAGCCTCCTCGCTGGTGGGGTGGGGTGAGAAGCAGAAAAGGCCTTGACGCTGTGTAAGCCCTGCTCAGCAGTAACTAAAACATCCCCATGTTATCAATCAATCAACACTGTTTTCAGCAGAAATCCAAAACACAGCCCCATAGTAGCTACTGTGAAGAAAATTAACTCTGTCCCAGCCAAAACCAGCACAATCATTTTAGAAGGGGATTATATTTTCACATTCTTATTAGCAGATACTGTTAGATAACAATATGGTATTACTGGCATAGCACTTTGTTCTGTTCTACTTTTCTATTTTTTTCTTATTTTTTATCTTGTTTCATGAAAGAATGCTTCTGCTAGTGATGAATTTTGCAGTGGAGCATAAATAGTGCATATTGTTTTGTTATTCCACACAAAATTTCATATTTAAATTGCATAAGTTACCATTGCTCTGGCATTCTAATTGCATGGTCCACTAGACTCCAATATCCTGCAGCATGGAGCATTAGACAGCCTGGCAAAAAAAGAAGAAATGTTCAGCTGCACAATGTAAAACTAAGAATACAGTTAATAACGTGTATTAAATGATGCTCTCTCTGCAAATGGATGAATGGAACATTTTACTGTGGGCTGTAAAGTTTCTTTGAGCTTTGTACCACAGAACATGTCTTTTTATATGGAAGATCCTTTCTGTGGTTTCATGTTTTGAGAATAATGCCATTTTTTATTCAATTGCAACATCTTTTATTCTTTTGATGGATCTAGACCCTTCACATGAATATCTCACTAAAGATAAGCACGGACTATTGCATCCTTCACGTCTTGGTTACGGCAAAGTAACTACATTCAGTAGAATGCAGATTGCCCTACATTTGATAGTTTCCAAGTTTCAGTTAGATCTGTAACAAGGATGAATTTTTCCATAAATTCCATTTCTGGCTTAATGCTTCTTCCACAGGATTTAATGATATGGCTCCAACCGATTTCCGAGGAAGGTAAGTTGGAGCAAGGTTGAGAGCTTATCCAAAACTCACCTTAAAGATGGGATATATCTCTTTAACTTTAGATGTTACATATCTATGCCTGAGCTTATATCAGCCATTTCTTTATTGTACACTTTACCTTTTTATACATTTCAGACACTAACAGACAAAATGAATTCTACCTCAAGCAACTGCAAGGCAAAGAGGGACAACAACTTGCTCAATACTAACATTCTCAGGCTGAAATCCTGCAGGACTGCAACCTATAAAACAATTGGATGCACTAATTATTGCAGATGAATGGAAACACTTCACCAGCATCTCTTGATTTGCTAAAATCATGGACCTAGGCAGTGTTTTGTCAGAAGTCCTCTTAGCTTATATGTAAAGGTGTAGCTATGTGTAACGGTATCCTGGATGCATGAAAACCAGTATGAAACTGGAAACAAAATGAATGTTTTCAGCCACCAGCTCAGGAACAGGTATGCACGTATTTATGCTGCTTCTGGACTTGTGTGTTCTGTCCTGGTCTGTGTTGATTTATTTGTTTGAATCTGTTTCTTGGGGATTTCTACATTGTAAGACCCAAATGGTCTTCAACAGCTTGCCTGATTGACTGGAGGGGAGTCCTAAATGCCAGGTTAACGGTTCTGGGATAGCACAGACATACAAGATTCACTCTATCCCCACCCTCTGCCAAATTTTCCACATGCTAGACATTTTTCTACATAACTGCCTATATGATATTTATCTGCATTTTCAATTATATTTCTTTTACCCATACTCAGAAATAGCCAATTCAAGACTATGTAGATACTCTCAGGGAAGGATGTATAAGAAAGAAGCTATGCGAGTATGAGAAGAGATATGGCAAAACTATCTTCTGAATATTGCCTTCAAGAAGTGTTGAATATCTCCAGCTGGCATGAGTTCACAGACACACCGAAAAGATGACATCTTTTAGTGGTATTACCACAGCTAATAACTGTATATGATTGGGCTCATGGTAGATGACAAAATGATACAGTCTCATTTGCATTCAGTCTCCATTTAAGTATGGGAGATGGTGTCTAGACCCAGTGCATGCCCACTTAGGGACGTTCAAGAGAAGGTATTGCCAGTGAAAGTCTGACTCAGGCTAAATCAGACAAAAAGTTAAGGCCACACTCTGCTACAGTTTAACTTAGTTGCTACAGCTCAGCAAGACAGTTCTGATGGTTACGATATTAGGGCTGTGTTATCAAGGTTGTATTCGTTATCCACCAGTTTAGAAATTTTGGTTTTATTCTGGGAGTTTTTCTATAGTATCTCTGTCACTTCAAGTTGTACAAGAGCACAGCTGTGAAGAAGTGACCTTGGAAAAAAAATTAAAACCCCCAACTAATCAAAAAACCCCCACCCAGCCCAAACAAGTGAACAACATTTAGTCTGGATCATTTCCCCTGTTTGGTTTACCATGAGGCTGTGAAAATACTTGTACTGACACAGGGAGAGGCCAGTGAGGTGGCCAGGCAGCCTCTCTTGGTGCTGCCAGTTCATGCTGGTTTGAAGGGACCACAATTACGGCCTTGGATTCAGGGGACTGTAGAAAGGAGCACTCTATGTACATATTGGATTCACCAGAGCTTTCCTCTTCAGAACAGCAATCGCTTAAATTTTAGGATGTTCGTAGATGTCTCCACAATCACATGTGCTTTTAATGGGATGTGTGTTGCTAAGTCAGTAGAGTGTTCTTGAAAATTTCCCTTTTTGGTAGAATTTACAATTAAATAAACATATGTTTAAACATTATTCTGAAAAAAAGAATGCAACCATTTGCTGAAGATTTTCATGAGGTTGGAGTCCTGTGACTGCAAAAATATTTTTTCTGAAGGAACTGATTTCCGTTGTCATCTGTTCTCATAATGATCTGTGAGAAATGAGAGACGCAATTAGCCAAGCATAGGGAAAATCAAATTGCCATCATCAGAAACCAATCCTGAATGTTGCAAGTGTTCCAGACAGCAATCAAAATGAACACGAAGGGCAGAGACAAAAGAAGCTCCAGTGTTAAAAAGGAGAAGCAGTAAACTAATTTGGGTGAAGCTGTCAGTTATTGGCTGCAATCATGCCAACCAGAAATGTATTCTTTTTACCTCTGATTTTTCTGATATTCTGCTTGTTACTGATTATGAGGAATAACAGTAAAATGACAACCTTGTATGGAGAAATGCACAGATGTCTGCTAAGTTTTAGTGAGCTTTGTTTGAGCTTTAAGGCTGTGTTACTCAGAAATTTCAATTGAAGTAAGAATCTGTGGCATGCGTTGTTCAAAGCACGAGGAACGTAAGCTTTGTTTCGCTCAGCTGTGTTTCAGACTGGTGCAAAAGCGCAGGTGACTTTCTGAAAGCAAGTTGCTCATTTTGGTCAGGAAAGTTACAGGTGAAAATAAGTTTTACTCGGTCAAATTATCAAGGCTGAAGTCCATCTTGAGGGGAAGTTAAGTCCAAAACTAAAGAGGTCATACCATAGCTCCTTAGCTTCCAAAGAAGGTAAGAGATTTCCTGGTGGAAAAGAATTCCACCAAGAAGTGTGCGTCATGCTCTTTGGTATAACATATCTGCATCCTTGGATGTGGAAACCAATAGCGCTCTCGTTCAAATCAGCATTTTGACATTTGGAGGACATTGTCAAATACACCTACATCTAGCAATTAGGCATAGGACTTTTCCAGAGCATAGCCAAAATAGCCAAGAAATGCCTCTTTCTACCAGCTGAGTGCTAGAAAACTCAACATTTCCTGATAGACACGAAGCTCTTGGGAATCTCTGTTTGAGTGAAAGCCCCAGAGCAGCAGTTCCATAACTCTCATGTACCCCGAGAGCCAATGCAACCCACAAAACCAGCAAGTCCAGCCTGCTGGTACTTGCCAGTGTCCTGGTAGCTGGAAATCTTGACTTAAAATCATTGCTGTGGACAGCTGAAGCAGAGGTTCAGCCAAGCTTTCCCATTTCCTAATTTATGTGAAGTGTCAGCACAGGGTATTACCTCTTCTGGGATTTTTCTCCAGCAGTCTCTGCTTTTCTGCTTTCGTTAAGTGCTTTGCTAGGCTATCAGCTCAGAAGGTATCATTTAACCCTGAGGCTTGGTAATCTTTCTTTCCCATCCCAGCAGCATCTGTACTGCTGGGAAGGGAAGGTCACACCGACAGAGGTACAGTGGTGCAGCAGCTCAGGTGCTTCTATGGATATGGGAGGCCTGGGATGAAATAGCTTCAGTATGCAGAACACAAATCAGTTTGAAATGAAGTGAGCCTTTAAAACAACCTGGCTGATGATTTCTATGAGGATACAGCTTGCTTACTTAAACCATATAGACAGAACAGAAAGAGTTTTAAAAACATATTTTATTTCTCTGACATTAGTTCTGTCTTCTTTTTTTCTTTCTTTTTGAGCAGATTCCCCTTCCCGCTCCAGAAGAGGAGAGTAGGATTGTTCACAGATTTTAGATAGATCAGGGAAATATGTTGATCATCACCATCATTACCTCTCGCATTCTCCATAATGCTTTTTTTTTTTTTTAAATCAAATAGCTGTGATTGAAATGAAACATATTTAGAAAACCACATCTAGTTTTAACTTAATTTTCAGTAAAATAAGCCCTCCACGTCTCCTAGTAACTTGGTTAAATAGCCTCACTACTAAAATATCATGCCTGAATTTACAGAGCTTCAGCTGAGCACCTTCACCAGATTTCACTAGGCACTTTCTGGAAGGGAGAGTCCTCAGTAATCATATTTCTGTTTCCTCTCTTGGAACTTTTACTTGTCAGTGATGCTAAATGTCTCGTTAATCATGTATATGAATGACTCTTTCCTGAACCTTCTCAAATTTCTCAACTTCCTGCTTGAATTGCAGATATAAGATGCAAAGCAAGTACTTCACTCATAGCTGTGTCAGTCTCTAAAACAGAGGGATGCTATACTTGCTACTTCCACTTCATATTTTCCTGCTTGTACTTGCAAGACTGTATTAGCTCTTTTGCTCCCATCATGGGCAAATGGTTACAGCTTACCCAGGCCTTACCAAGAGAGAGAAATCCATGCTCTTGGCAAAGCTTAAATTACAAGTGCCTTCATATATGACTTGGCTCTTTTGAAAATGGACTATGAAGCAGAAATTCTGTCTTTTATATTACTTACATCTCTCTTTATCTCACAGACCTTATCAGTAATGATTTTTTTATTTGTTCCAGGCTAATGATGAAAATATGTAATCATCTTAGGCAAGATCCAGTCCTCAATGGAAAGCACTGGAAATGCATCTAGTTACAAATAATTCCATTTAACATTACATAGTGAAAAACACCTGCTAACTAAATTACAATATGCATTATATAGATTTCATATAGTTTTATTTTTAAATTCTAAACACTGTGTGATAACAAAGCCTTGTTTGCTGGTAAGCAACAATTAATTTCTTTTTGGAACCTTTGTTTAAGAAATTTACAACTCTAAGCAAGTCATTGCCATCCGGCTTGCTGCCAAAAGGCCCTAGAGGGACTCTTCCATTTTCCTATCAATTAGTGAAAGACTATTTTAAGCATATTAATAACCCTGTCAGTGTGAACTGCTGACTACATATATAATATCTATCTAAAGATGGTTTATGGCTGCTTGTTTTCTAAGGTCTAAATACCCAAACCAGAAAGGAACTGAATTGTATCTTGCCAAGTGACCAGCTTTTGGGTAACCAACTCTCGGCATGCAGTTCACCAACCTGAGTTTTCTGTGTGTTGATCAGGGAGCTTGGGGCAGCTCTAAATGCCCAAATATCCAGCAGGGAGAGGGACAGTGAAAGCAGCCAGTAGGAAACAGATGAAGACAGAATCTGAAACGTTTCTTGTCTTCTGGACTTTGGTACTATTCACAGACTTGAGTTAGATACATTGTGAAATTTGGAATGACCTCAGGCTGGGATAGGATGGGGAAGGGATATTCTTTTCCTCTCCAAAAGCTGTATAACTCTACAAATTTCACAGGCCCGGAGGGAGAAAAAGCAAGAGGAAAGATGACTGCAGCTCACAGTAAGCTGTACATTAGCAAAGTCTCCAGGGTATGCTTATGTATTTGACACTAAATAGCCCTTCAAGAACAGAGAGTCCCCCAAATTCCCAGTCTTTATTCTGCCCTGGGAGAGGTGGATGCAGCTTGTGTGGGCTGAAGCGCCTGCTTTATCTTCTTCTAACAGGAATTTGAGGCTGGCCCTGCAAAGGGCGATCATCTGGTCCTTCCATGTTCCCCATGACACAGAGCAGCGAGGGTAGAGATGGGGACACCTGTGCACGTAGGCAGCTACATGATCATCTCTTCGTATTCTTCTTTGACATTTGGTGCTTGCTGGTCTCAGATTAGCGGTGCTTCTGCACTCTGCTTAGACCAAAATCAAGAAATCTTTGATTTTAGGAGGGGTCTTTGGTTGTTACCTTTAAATAAGAAAAAAACCCCACTAATAAAATCAGACTAAATGTATGGCCTCCACACAAACTTCCTTCTTGTAAAAGGTATGATGTGAAAAGACCAAATCCAGAAGCTCTTCACAAACAACACAAAAGACAGCTTGGTGATAAGCGTTGCTGATGGTTTTCTGAGACTTCTATGTCATGAATGACAGATCATAAAAATCCCACAAACACATGACTTTACATTTCATCCTTTATTACTTCTAGGTCTGTGTGATCAGTAAAAACATATGATTTCATGACATAATTATCATTTAATGACACAAAAGTATGCTATTGTTCCTCAGAATTTGTTAGTGTACAACATGCATTACCTCTGGCCTGAAAAGGCTGTAAGCCACTTTCTTTTCACTCGGTTTCATGTCTGTTTTGTTGGGTTTTGGGTTGGGTTTTGTTTGTTTTTTTCTCCACTACAACATCCCCATGAGAGTCCCTTCATTTGAATCATCTGAGGTAAAGAGAAAGTCAATAGCTCACATTACAAGTAATGGGAGCCATTGATTTACTTATATAATTTATAAACTGAATCAGCAACTAAATGGAAACATCCCTGGCATAGCAGCACAGGTGAGTATATAACTTATCGAGGCAGAGAATATGCTGATTGCATAAAGCCCTGAAATTCCCCAAAGGTCACATAGCTCAGGATGGATATTTTTTCCTCCCGATTTCCTTTCTGTCACACAAGGCTGAGGACAGTCTACCCCAGAAAGGATACCCTGATAGTCAGAGATGCTAAAGTCATGTAGCTCCAGTAATCAAATTTCCAGTTGAAGAAATAAACTTGTTTCATTTAGTAATTGTACCTCTCAGACAAGACAGCTTCTTGTAGGCTTTCTAGGTTTACACAAAAAGATCAGTAACTCTATCCAGTATTTGAGGCTAGTGTAATGCAAGTGTAGTACAATGCTAGTGGTACTACACATCTTCTCTGAATCAATATAGAGAGATGGATTAATTTCACTTACTTTGACTATATATAACAGTTAACTGGTCTAAATATGTCCTTTGAACTCCATCTACTATCAATAGTGAGAGACACATACTTCCAGAGATCAGTTCCTCTGATCGATCAGAGATTTGGTTTAGGATATGATAAACCATTATGTGAATGTACTTATTTCTCTCTATTGACTAGAGAGGGACTGCAGATGACTAAATTAAAGTCTTAGATTTGGGTGCTAAAGAGAAAAAGCCAACACAAGTCAGTTTTGTATTCCCTTTCATGTAACTGTGTTTAAATTTTTAAACTTTTATTAGTTCTGGTAAAATACTGGACAATTTCTTAATGCCTGGAATAGTAAGATCCTATATTTTAAAAGTTTTAAAACCTTGTAATTCCTATCATCTAGTTTTCTTTTGATGAAATTTTGCTGGCTTGCTTGAAAAATTCAAGTAGTTTAGAGAGTCATGAGTTTCCTTTATAGAAAGCAGTTTGTCAGCATCATACGTTCATCTATGTACTCTCAAACACAATTTCCATTTCCCCTTCAATCTGCGCAATGTTGAAGTAAAACTTACTAGTTTGTGGTTCTGGATTATTGCCAATACAGTTCTTAAGGACAAGCACAGCACTTTCCATTCTCCAGTACTCCCTGATAATAGCAGGTTTGAGCAAGGTTTTGGTTTTATTACCTTGGAACTTTTTGAAGTCTATCGTCTGGCTTTCAAACCATGCAGCTGTTAATCAATTTGTTTTAGCACTTCTCTGTTAACCTATTCTCTGACATTGCTTGTATATTACTTGTACAGGTCTGAGTAATATACCTTACCAATACATCCTGAGACTAAACCTAGCATAAAGAAATTGCTCTGCTTCTTTATAATCACCTCTGTCGAGCAGCCATTGTAAGAGAGGCAAAGTGGGGGAAAGGTCAATGGAAAAGTTTTTGACCTGTAAAAAATTCAGGATTTTTTTTTTAACATGCACAATGGTGGTCTCTAAGCTTGGTCTTTAAGCTGAATATTGGCACTAAGACACAAGATCTGTTTATAACAACTTTGTGAAAACATCAGCTTAATGCTCGTTAAGATTCAACAAAATGAATGGATTAGTAGGTATTTTAGAAAAGGAATAGAGAAGAAAACAGCAATTTATACCTCTGTAGAAACACATTATGTGCTCATATCTTAAATACTACATACAATCTGTTTTTCCTGTATCAGAAAATCTATGTAGTAAAACTGGGAAAAAAGCACAGAGGATCATAAAGATGACTAAAAGCATAGACTGAGACTGGGAAGAAGTTGTCTGGGGGAGGCAGGGATAATGACAGGATATAATAAAAGCCTTTTCAGATTTTATAGATCCTGGGTGTCATGCAGAAAATCAAGAAAGGCTTAGTAGATTCAGCCGATTCCAGCAGGTGACAGGTTCAAAACCAACAAAAGAAGATGCTGGTCCATATGGTGTATAGTTTAGGTGCTAATTCCTTCTCATGGGCTATTATGGATGTTAAATTTTGCATGGGTTCATGAAGCAGCTAGCAAATCCTGTGAAAGTTATATCAGATACAAAGAGACAAGCTCTGGCTCAGGAAGACCCTGAGTTACAAATTGCTGGAGGCTGGGAGTAACTGTGGGTAAGCTGCAGACTTGCTGTGTCCTGAGGCTCCTCTGTCGTCAGGCATTACTGACAAAAGGCCAATACTTTTATCTTACATCCAAGCGTTTGCATCTTTTTCTTTCCGGGTATAAGCTAGATGGTTACTACACGCAGTTTTTTTACTTCTGTAGAACAAAGGTAAAATAAAAAATATTTAATGCTTTTTTTCCCCTCACTCCTCAGATTTCTTTTCAACTGCAACTTACATTTTGCAATATGTCTATCATTTATCTGAGTTGCTGTTCCATTATTTTTTCTAGTAAGGACATTTGGCTTGAGACTTTTGTTATGCTTGGACCCTAATCATCCTTTTTCCCATCTTAGTCTGTATTTTTTGCTTTCTTCTGTCAAAGAGTGTTTTCCTGTCTGTGTTGTTATGGAAAGAAAATAAACCACTTGCTGGTTCATTTGCTCTGTTTGTGCAGCAGAACTTAAAAGTTCTCTCCAGCTTTCTATAAATTAAAGATTATGTGATTCAAGAGGAATGATTCTATCCTGAACCTGTTCAAAGTTTTTGTTTTAATGCTTCATGAAAGAACACTCATTTAAAACAAACAAAACACCACCCATCAACACCCACACTGACCCCAGCTGCAGGGTTGGGGTTTTTAAGATATTTTTGCATTCTCAATGAGATTTTTTTCAGATCTAATTAGTGAAATCACTATCACCTCGTTTCACTAAACGTCTTCTCCTTAAAATTCCCTTCCACATTGGAGAATTGAGGATTTTCTTAAGGTGAGATGTAGTAAAGTGCTAAGCAATGGAAAACATATCCACATTCTCTCTAAAGTGATGTGCTGTGGAGTTTTCAGGATGTTTTCAGCAGCGGGGTAATTTCAACTGCTAAGATATTTCCTAGGAAAAAAAGAATGTAAGGTAATTTTGGTGGAAAGGCATTTCGAATTTTAATTTTTCAAATATTGTACATTTTTGAACTTAAGAATGCCAAGAATATTAAAACACATTCTTAAAATTTTTTTGGCTTATAAGACACTTTTCTGGAAGTTGATGTTCAAGATCACAGGCACATAGGGTAATTCAGACTGGGAGGGACCTCAGGAGGTCTCTAGTCCAGCTTCCTGCTCAAAGCAGGGTCAGATATGAGATTAGACTGGGTTCTTCAGGTATTTATTCAGTTGGCTCTTGAAAACCTCCGAAGTTGCACAATCTATTTAGTACTGATGCTTGACTGTCCTTGTGGGAAAATTTTTTTCCTTATATCCAGTCTGAACCTCTCGTGGCTCAACTCATGAGAAGTTGTCTCCTGATCTCTTGCCATATACCACTGTAAACAGTCTGGCTCCATAACCCCCTCAAAGTTACTGACAATCTGCTGTTATGTCTCCCAGAGCCATCTCTTCTCCAGACTGAATAAGCCCAGTTCCCTCAGTCTCTCCTTAAAAGCCAACTGCTCGGCCCCCTGACCATCTTGGTAGCTCTATGTTTTTCAGATGAAGGTTTGATAAAAGATTAACTATCTCTAAAGTTCATGAATGCTTTAAGACTAAAACTTATTCAGGCTCATATTAATAAATTACTTTAAAATTTTAAGTTATCTATAACGGTACCAACAGATAACAATTGCAGCGCATGTCTAGGAAAGCAGCATTTTAAAAATAATTCAAACTAGCAAGATAGCCTATGATCATCTTTACATTTTATTCTTTTTCTCGGAACAAATCCCATACCCCTCTCAAACTCTGCCGTAGCACCCGCTTTTTCTGTCATACCTTTCTGTGCTGATGTCAATCTCACATAAACACTACACATCTCATTACTTCATTGCTTTCCATTTGCTACAAACACCTGAGTTCCACCCTAAGCTTGATGTGCTGAGGAGCTTCATTTTGAGTCGCATCATTGTACTACCAAAAATAATGGGGATCTAGACTGGTGTCAGCTGTGTGACTTTGTTCATATATATACAGCCCCCGATTAATCCGTTCAGGTATGAAGAACCACGGCCTCCGTGTGCTGCAAAAACCCCCGTGAAATGCTGAGAACCTGCTATGGCTCTTGCATGTCCATCCTGCCATGGATGTGCTGCTATCTAAGTGTAAAATTGCTGGAAAAATGCTTTTAACTCGAGCAGAACCATGACTTTTTTCCTACACAACTTCTGTAGAATGCAATGTATGTTTATTGCATTTCCTACCAAATTGTAAGTCATAGGTTGTATCTGTGAGACTACTACAGTTGTAAAGACAATTATTCCTGCAGTGATATTTGGCTAAACTATGAACTTCAAGCTGTCTTGGATGAGATCAAGATCAAGTCGCTGTACCTTCAGACTCACAAAATCGGATGTATGATACATTCTTGATTTTTTTCACCTATTTTTATGGTTGTGGGTTTTTTTTTTTTTTTAAAAACAGCATACTACCAGACCTAGCTATGCAACATAATGTAGTACAGGTCACAGCACTGCAATATTAATTTGAACTTGCAGGAGTACATCAACGATTATAGACTTTTTTATTAATCATATATCTTTTGCCAGTTATACCTTAGAAGCCTGGGTCATGGCTTCCCCATTTGTAAGGGAAATGGTCATAATATCAAAGAATAAGGAAATTGCTCTATTACTAGGGATGCTCAGAAATTTCAGAACAATAGATTTGATCAGAAAATATTAATTAAATAATTAATTAATCAAAGATACAACTAAGAAAGGATCAGGTTTTCATTTTTTAACATTTTTGTTCCCCTGTTCTATATGTAGTCTATAGGTAGACCTACATCAGTCAAAGAGCCTGAGGTTGATGCAGTGTGATCCCTTGTGTTAAACTATTACTATGAGCACTGACAGGTCTGTGGTCCATGCGACCTAGTAGTCTCCCAGATAATCACAGGCTCGTAGAATGATTTGGGTTGGAAGGTGCCCCTGGAGGTTATCATCTGGTCTAATTCGCTGGTCAAAGCAGGTTGCTCAGTGCCTTGTCCATGGCTAATCCTCCAGCATGGTCTAGGGCTTAGGATGGTCTGGGGGTAAGGTAGTCAGTCCAGCCAACCTCTTGAGAAGGTAAGAGAGTTTAGTGTTATAGATACAAACCATCCATGTCAGGTTGCCTCAGAGCTACAGGTAGTCCCTTAACAATTTTATTTACAAAGTCTATTTGTCCAGTCAGCTAAATTCTCTTTATCTTCAATAAAGAAGGATGTATGCGTTCAGAAGGTAACTCGTCTCACCTTAGACATACATCTTATAACACTTTCTGCCTCACCTTGCCTTACTTTCCCCCTGTAGTATCAAACTAATTTGATTTGACTGCCAGGAAAGGATAAACGCGGTGGGGAAGCTACCTCTTCAGGACAGGTTACTTGTCCCGATATCTGTGTTCAGGTTTTCATCAAGACAAGTCTGCCCTTCCTGAAGAGCGTAGTTTCTGGAGAGGTCTCTGTTAAGCTCCAACTAACCCAGACGTTGAGAAGAAAATTGACCAGCAAAAATCTTGCAAACAAACAACATTTCAGAACGCACATTTTACAACCTTTAGTGTCCAGGGACATTCTTGTGATCTAAAGACTGTTCTGAGAGTTGATTTTCCCAATGTAACCTTTTTCACTGTAGTAGATCAACAGAAGAATAATGCTGCTTTCTATTTCAACTACACTTCGATTTTTTTTTTTTTATTTTACAGTCTCTTTCTTTCAGCAAAATGTCACTGCATCAAAAACATAAGAAAAGAAAAAAGCTTACAAATCAGCAAATTATCCAAAGATAAAATTTTCTCTTTGCATAACTGATCAACAAACATGCCATGAATCTATTGTTCTGTTCTTACTGGAGTCTACAAAAGAAATAACATTTCTTTCAATATTGGAAAACATACCATAAAAAAAAAATCAAATACATACAACACATTCCCCAAAGGGAAATTCTTCAGGAAAGTATCATCAAAATTTTGCATTAACAAATGGAACAAGATGATAACATTAAAATTGTCAGTATAGATAATATATTTTCCTGACATGTTGAAAATATTGATGTTGTTATAGGTATATAGTAAAGGCGAAAAAAAGACAAATACCATTATATCCTTAAGCTTAAGTATTCAGAGCATAAAGGGGTCTAAAAGCTGTAACAATCAAGCTATAGAGTCCAAAAGTTTTGGTCATCCATTTATTTTTAAAATGTCACAGCACTGACATGTTCATGAAATACTGAAAATGAATGTATTATTTCTTTCCCTATCCTTATTTGTAAACTAGTTATTCATCCTTTGCACACTTTTCCAACAATACAGAATTCAATTGTGTGGGATTGCCATGGGATTTTATGGAAGCTGGAATTATAATGGATTGTAGAAAGGCATTGAACAGACTCAGAGCAGAAATTCATCAAAAGACAGTCTGAGCGTCATCTTCAGCTCAGGAAATCCCTAAATTGTTGGTTGCTAGAAGCTGAGGAGAAAAAATACTCCATGCTCTTATTCTGTATTCACTCTCCAGGCATCCCTAAATTGCTGATGTACATGGATTCTCAGTTGGATGTACTTTCAGTGTTTCCCTCTATATTTTATGTTCTTATATTCCTATGTCCAGATAAAATCCTTTCATTCTATGTTGTTGGGAATTTAGAAAGAAAGACCTTGAGGTGCTGGAGCGTGTCCAAAGAAGGGCAACGAGGCTGGTGAAGGGTCTGGAACACAAGTCCTATGAGGAGCGGCTGAGGGAACTGGGGATGTTTAGTCTGGAGAAAAGGAGGCTGAGGGGAGACCTTATCGCTCTCTACAGCTACCTGAAAGGAGGATGTAGAGAGATGGGGGTCGGACTCTTCTCCCTAGTAACAGACGACAGGACAAGAGGAAATGGCCTCAAGTTGCGCCAGGGGAGGTTTAGATTGGACATTCGTAAAAATTTCTTCACTGAAAGGGTTGTTGGGCATTGGAACAGGCTGCCCATGGAGGTGGTGGAGTCCCCATCTCTGGGGGTATTCAAAAGACGTTTAGATGAGGCCCTAAGGGATATGATTTAGTGGGGGACTTGGTAGTGATAGGTTAATGGTTGGACCCGATGATCTCGGAGGTCTCTTCCAACCAGAACAATTCTATGATTCTATGAACCATACTAGTCAAATTCGTGTTGGTTTGGTGTTTTATTTTCCGGTCCAGTTAAAAGTACATTGGTAGTGAGTTGATACTCCAAGAAGTTATCTGGAAGTAGTGTTCTCCAGAAGTGGAAGTCTCAGACTTACCTTCACATAGGCTAATTGCTGCTATAAAATCTGAAGCATATGAAGAAGTCAGGCCCACGCTAACCCATATCTTCAGATTTCTAAGTTAGGCTCATGCTTCTTAAAGTGCTGACCTTGCTCCTGAAAGCACAAGCTTTGTACAGATGCGTTGCAGCTACACCTATACCAACCAGTACCCCAAACAGTATCAGGACTAGCTGTGTGGCGTGGCTTGGGCACATTTAGGCTACAAAACAGGGCTGTTGAATGCAAACTGTCTATGAGGATTTTTCTTCGCCTGTGCTAACCCTGATCCCTTCCCAAGCATTGCCTGGGGAAAAATAGGTGGTCCTGGCCAGAGGGGCACCGAGGCCCCCCCAACAACGTGGCGGTGCTGGCAGCTAGCTCCAGTGGCTGCACCCCCGCTCTGTTACCGTTTAATCTAATGCTACAGACATCTTTGTGGACATCTGCACGTCTGCCACATTTGGTTGGGATTGAAATACATGGACTTGTTCTAAGGCAGTGCATTAAGAATGGTTTCGAAACCAAAGTTGATTTGAAAAATATAGATTACATATTGACCTTTTTATATGCCCTATGGGTAGGAATGATCACATGCCAATCTTTTCATTTTCCTCTAATTTTTTTTATGGAGAGCTGCAGTTAAGCAGTTTGTGACTATCAATTATAATAAAGACAGAAGAAGATGAGCTAGATAATTGAATATGCATTATTACAGAGATTGAACTATACTGTGGTTGCTACAGTGGGCTGATTCTGTAGGTTAAATTGCTTGATAGCATTTTACAACTAATGATTAATGACAGTAGCCTTTTACAGGATTTCATTTGTGGAAGCATTAGGGGCTCTTATGTGTTAGCAATACCCAAAGTGTTCCTGCAATGCAGTGGCTGAGAATTCTTACAGGAAATATCTAAATAATTTCCTTTGTTCAGTATTACTAGTGCACAGTAATTGTTCTGAGTGGTTCCAAATAATCTGCAATCCTTAATTTGCCATTTTGCTCTTGGACAAATTGATTCCAAGCTATAATTTATTTAACTACATGTGCTTTTATGCATTTAATGATTTTTTGTAATTTAACAAGCAATTTATAGTTCCTGGTTTGTTTCTTACCTGCAAAAGAGAATGCCAGCAAAGGGGCAGGGAAACAATCATGGTTCATCCGTGTGCATCGGCAATGCGGCTGTGGGTAAGCGGATTTGCTGTTAGGCAGCCCCACCAAGGAAAGGACGGAGAACTCCCAGCTCACGTGGAAGCTGTTCCTAAAGGTCAAGGGAAGCAGGGGATGACTGACATTAAAGCTTTCTCATGCCTATGTCTGGCTCAAACTCAGGAATAAATCATCAACATCAATCTTATACACATTTTTCAAATGCAGTCACTTAGGAAGGTTATATCACAAAGCTTCAAAGTGACATGTTTTGGCAACATTCTTGGAATTTTAAAGACAAGAAAGACAAACACCGCTCCTAATGTACATAATTGAACAAATTTGAATGCTATTCAAAATGCAGCATCGTATAAAACATTAAAGAAGATACCTCCAAAATGACTGCAGATTCTGTAGTGACTGACAGTAAACTATGCTAAAGGAGATTAAAAGGCAGGTCCAATAAACACATTACTTGGGGGGGGGGGGGGAATAAAGAAATAGTTTCTGTGCAAGCTGAGGTTACTTCTGGACCAAACACTTGATTCAGTCACATCAAAGAACAGGCTTTGTTATGACAATGGCTTTTTGGGGGGCATAAAATTTTGACAAAGATCACACTTGAGCTGTGTGCTGGGTTTTGGTTAATTTGATCAGCTGCATCTTCCCCTCCAGACTGATCCATCTTGTTGGATAGGATCATATAATTATTTAACAGTATGGCTGGAAAACAAGGATGAACAGACTGTGACTGTTTCTTATTTACTAGAAGAAGATATGGTTATCTTGGCATCAGCAAGAGTTCCCTATTTACCCTTTATGTGTGATTAAATAGAATATGTTTGCAGATACTAACAGCATTGCAGTCCAGAGGCACTCCCCACTGCAACGAGCAGAACCGGCTGTCATGTCAGGTCCAAAGCTGTTGTCCTGGTTTTGGCCGGGATGAAGCTAATTTTCTTCCCAGTAGCTACTGTGTTTTGGATTTAGTATGGGATTTGGTATGTGGAGAATGTTGATAATACACTGATATCATTAGTTGCTGCTAAGTGATCAAGGACCTGCTAATGTGCAGGTGCAAAAAACTGGGAGAGGTACAGCCAGTAGAGTTGACCCAAACTGGCCAAAGAGAGTGTTCCATACCATAGACATCATGTCCAGTATAAGTGGGGTTGGGTGGTGGGTTCGTTCCCTTTTCGTTTGTTCGGTCCTTTTGTTCCCTTGTGCTTAAGTTTATTTGTTCGTTCGGCTGTTTGTTCCCTCACTCGCTCTCTCTGGAACTTGCTGTTCCGAGATCGCTGCTGGTGAATATTCCCGTTCCATGGTCACTGCTCGGGATGGGCTGTTTCGGTCATCGGGTCATTGGGTGGTGAGAAATTGTGCATCGTTCATTTTATATATTCTATTATCATTATATTTTATTATTATCATTATTAATATGCTGTACAGGTAAATGTTGTAATATAGTGCTCAGGATGGGTCTGTACTGCAGTCAGTGCCGTGGCAGTATGTAGTATAGGCGTACCTGAACTATTTTTACTCTGGTGAGCACTGGTAATAATTGCAATAAAAATGACGTGATGTGAGTTTTAAGATAGCTTAGAAACCCGAGTGGATCCTCAGGGTCCCCTGTAACATATTATGCTGCTGAATGCTTTTTGTTATTCTCAGTTAGTCTGGTTAGCGTATATCTACCACAAGAACCGTGTTCTTCTGTAGATAAAGTTTTCTAAGGCACGAGTATTTCTCTCAAAGGCTAGGATTTCTGGGTATGGGGGGGAAGACAAGTTGCCAAAAATGT
Source organism: Phoenicopterus ruber ruber (assembly GCA_009819775.1). NCBI lineage: Eukaryota > Metazoa > Chordata > Aves > Phoenicopteriformes > Phoenicopteridae > Phoenicopterus > Phoenicopterus ruber. The sequence continues at coordinate 116,189,118 of CM020217.1, forward strand.
TACGTTGAAACATTGGATCTGAGTACAGCAAAGGTACTACTCTAAGGCAACTGGCAATTTTTGAATAGTCATCATAACATATTTGTTATTAACAGCTGCAAAGCACTTGCTAAACCAAACTTTGCAAGTCTGTAAATACTCCGCAGTCTGTTTCCTAAGAGCTGACTTAACATTTTCTCTAATATCCAGTTGTACAGCCCTACAGGATGTTTGCTGAGCAGTAGCAAAAATCTAAAGTACATTCACGCTTTGCATAATAAATCTGCCTATTCACTGCAGAATACTAATATTCTGGTTGTGCGTCTCCGTGTTTTCTAGAAGAGGAAGCAATGAACTGAAAGTCTGGTAATCAACAAGGAACTGAAGCTTGTAGCTCTGCATTCATCTGCTGCCAGTGGCACAGTGATTATGATTAGAGTGGGGTATCTCCGCTGCAGTAGCAATCACAGCCTCTAGTCAAGACTGGGATGTTTTACGATCACATATTAAACAAATATAGACATATATACTCTTTTTTTTTCCCCCTGAAAGAAGTATAATGTTCCCAACTGGTAAATATTATAAATACCTTATTGACCGGAGGTACATTTGAAATAGTTTGGTCTGCTTTGGTAAAAAATGGATGTTGAAGTCATGATTAGATAGTGACCCACTGTTAAAAAGCGTCTCAAGTCCTCTTACTCCTCGGCATTGCTGTCTCCTCTACTTACAAACCGTATCGTCTGTGGCTAGCTTTGAGGATAGCTCCTTTTTCTGTCCAGAAATCCGGGTCCCTGCCTGGGGCCGTGCAGCAAACCTGCAGACTCTCTCTGTGTCAGGTCTGACCTGGAGCAAAGCCAGGTATTTTGTCTGTATAATGAGGTGGGAAACATCCTTCCAATGTCCTCAGGTGTTTGAAATGCAGCGGCTATGTTAGACAAAGAGAGACAAATACTGTTCTGAAGTCCTAAATGAACTGGAGACTATTGAAAGTTGCCATTGATTCCCCCCAGCTAAGAGCACACTCTGTGACTATCATTTATGTGTTCAACATCAATAATGTCCTTTGCTCTGCAAGGTAAAACAGCTTTTGGAAATCTGCAGAATTTGTTGTTTTTTCATTGACTTCAGTGGGTATTGGATTTTGATAGTGGGGACTGGATCAGTACCCTGAGGAGGGAAGTTCAGAAAAATAAACAGTGGTAGTGGTTTGAGTTTTAATACAAAATACCAGAATTTTAAATGAAGAATAAAAGGTTTAGAAGGAAGATAAGAATGGCATGATCGGTACACCAAGCCACAAAAAATTAAAAAAAAAAAAAAAGAAAAAGAAAAAAATCCTTTGCTTGATGGGGGAGATCAAAGGTATAAGAACAGAAAAGATGGTTCTTTGTACAAAAGACCATCATAATTGTTAAGAGAAAAACAACTACCATAATTAATGACATCAAATGAAGGAACACAAACCTAAAAACTACAGAGTTCCAGATCTTCTATTCTATTATTCATAGCTAATTTGCAAAATGCATATTTTGTAGTTTCTTATGACTCACAAACACTGATTTGTACATTTTGAAAAAAAAGAAATGATAACTGGACAATAATTATTCTAGTCTAGTCAAGTCTCACTAACATAAAGACAAAAGTGCAATATGTGAAAGTCCATAAACCCAGATGATTATTCCAGGAAAATATGATGCAAGTATTAAACACAAATGTTTGCACTAGATGATTTTTACAGTAACTTGCACAACATGTAGCAATCATTTGAAGTATATGCACTTCATTAGCAAGTCTATTTGAAATGAAATTGAAGTGGTTTCATTTTCAGTTTTGATCCCATCTCTACGTACTTTTTTAGAAGTCAGATTTTTAATGAAAGTTTATTTGTTTAATTGAGCTTTAGTTCACATTGATTTTTCCAACTCCTGTATTATTATTATTTAGTGCATGTTTTCTTAATGTGCTAAGTATTGTACAGTTACAAAACATTATGCAAATATAAAGACATACATAATTATTACTACAAAAGCTTCTTTCCTCCAGATGGTTCAAGGAAAACTGCTACTTTTTTTTTTTATTATTTTTTAAGGACAACCATTTAACATTTAAACCTGACCTGCAAAATAGGAATCAGTATTCTCATCATCAGTGTTGATAAATTTGTGCAAGAATTCTGCTACACTGGAAAGTATGTAAAAACTGGATATGACATCCTCTTTTAGTATAGAAATAAATATATATTTATTATATATATTAATCTATCCAGTGAAGTGCAGTGGTGCTGGTTCTCCAGTAAGCCTCCTTTTGCTCTGCGCCTTTAAAGCACTGATCTTCTCCTGCTTATTTCACTGTCATTTATAGCTTTACAAAGTAAGCACACATGGAAGAGTCTCACAACTAAATTGAAGTCATACGCCTTTTTGCACATATGAAAATAAAGTTTGAAGTGGTGAGCGCTGCCATAAAAATGTATGTAATATGAATTCATTCTGGGATAACTCTGCCAATATATCAGGTAGATGTGCAAAAGGAGGAAATGGGTATTTTTCAGTGCCCGCTGCTCAGCTACATGCAGAAGAAGGATTAAGCCAGTTTTATAGGCTTAGGGAGACCTTGGCACAGGATTTGAACCTGAAGCTGACACGCCTGCGAAAGAAGCGAGCGACAAAAACACAGCTTTAAGTTGTTTGCTCTGTGCGACCAGGCTCACTCTGCAGGTGAGCTCAGACTTCCAAGTACAGCTGGACCAACGTGACATGTTTCAGTATTGTGTCAGTAACTTTGTCGAGGCAGGACAGGAGTCAGGACCCTGCTGCGCTAGGTACAAGCTCATAACAAAAGGACTGCCCTCGTGGTAGAGTTGGCAATCTGAGCCTTGAGAGGAGTAGGAAACCGTCGCTAAGAAAAAAGGCAACAATAAGACCATGACGTATAGCATGAGAAGTGGCAGTCACCACACATGGGGTTGAGGATAAAAAAGGAGCTTTCAGGAAGGGTCTGAAGAAGCAGCAACAGTCACGTGGAAGGTGACAGCTCTCCTTTGGAATTTACCCTGATACATCACTTCAATTTATATTGCAGATCTCCATAGGCACACATTTTTCCATACTGGGGGCAAGTCATTTACTTACCATGCCCAGCAGCAATGGGCTGCGATTAGTGACTATTTTAGGAAATGTAGATGTGCTACCTATTGCATCCGCTATGTTTTCAAAGGAACAGCCAGCCCCCAAGGTAAAAGGACAATTGCTCCACAGCACAGAATAGAGTCAGACATAAAACAGTTAATTTGAAAAGGTGTTGCTTATAGTAGCCTTGAAATACAACTTAAGTCTCAACAGCAAAGAGTTTCGTAACACCCTTGATGCAGGAAAGGTCTTGATGTGTGTTTTTATAGATTTGAGTACAATAGGTTCAGAACCTTGACCAGGACTTTGCACGTCAGTATAAAAGCAAGAATTTGTACTTGGAATCTAACCACAAAAACACTACAAAGCTTTTCCTTGGCTGATGCATAAAGCAGAGCTTGACTGCTGAAACTGCAGAGACAATGCATTACAAGCTGAAAATGGACTGACAGATTTATACAAGAAGTTTCTACTGTTTTGTAAGCTTTAATATTAGTGTTAGGTATTGCTCAGCTACTAAAACACACCCCTTCATCTCTCCTCCTCTCAAAAATCTGGAATAATCCTCTTCTTTCTTTTTCCCAATAGCCCAAAGGTCAGAACCCTTGTTCATGCAAACCTTTCGCTGCCTGAGGAGGTTTGAAGATATATTATAACTTAGGACAGCATCAGTAAGTTTTATGTGAATTTACAGAAAAGGATGTTCTCATTCTCCCAGGGGCAAAGTTTTACATGCCGTAAGTCAGAAAGTGCTCCTTGGAGTCAAGCTGTGCTCTTGCGATCTTCACCCCAGGTAGAGTTTTCACTATCAAACTCTCTCTCATTTACTACTACTTAGGTATTTTGCAAAGCGTGGAAACAAACGCTCTAGAGGAATTCTGCATGCAGAAAGCAACCCTCCAGTACAACTTTGGTGAATCTTCTATGTCATGATTTCACCAGGAAATGTCCCTTTGAAGATAAGTGTACTGCCTCTGACTGCTGAAGTCACTGAGCCGCAGCTCACTGGAAGGTGGGAAGGCATATTGGGGAAGTTTCACCATCTAATGGCTCTGTTTTTCATGTGACTTCTTAAGCATCCTTGGCCATGCTCAGAGACATAGTCTTCAGCTTGATGAACCTTATTTTTTATGATTTATTTCATTTTGTGTCACACAGAATTGTTTGTGTTGAAATATTATTCAAGCCTGTATTTGAAAATTTGCTCCATATTTGAGTAACAGCATTAATCAATATACTCTAAATTGGCTTTAAGCCAATTCTTTTTGAGCAAGACAACATAGCTAACGAATCTGCACATGAACGGAACTGCCAACCCTGTCCCTTCTGCTGGTTAATGCCACTGTTAGAGGTACACAATTCACTGCTGTATCACCTTGGTAGTAGAACCTCTTAGATTAGTTTCTGACAGTCAGGGCTGAATACCTGGAAATCTCATATCACCAGGACTGTGCACGTGCAAATCATGTGTATTCAGTGAGTCCAGTGTATCCCGGTCATGTTAGACTCATTATATTTAATGTTGTGTTCATTTGCACATGCAGAGTAACATACTGCTTCCTGGCCACATCAAGCGAGCTGAGCATTTGTGCAGGCAAAGTAAGACTAAGATGTGGGATACACCTGAGAGAATGCCATTGGACATCTACAACAAGCTTTGAACTATAAAGGTACAGTTATTAAACTGCATGAACGATGAAGGTGGCATGAAAGTGATGAAGTAGTAATACATTGGCCACTAGTTTGTGTCGTGGAACTAATGTGGGGGACATGTTTGCTCTTCAAGTTTATTCCAAGTAGTGATCAGAAGAATGAAGTTAACACAAACAGAGCTAATTAGACACTTGTGATTAATTTCACCTAACGCTACCTGTCTTACAGTTAAGCACCTAGTCTAAGCTCTGGGTAGTTGAGAAGTCAGTTACCACGGAGAAAACTGTACTCTTTCATAAGGGAAGGGTATTATGCAGCTAAAACGAAGAACACCGGGAGTTCTATTTCTGTCCACTGGGTAGAGGAAAAGGCTAAACAACTCCCTAGATTAGACGCATACATTTTCAGATGCTAATGCTGAGTAAGATGAATTTATTCTAAGTGGAAAATAGTTTTGGTTAGCAGTTTCAGAGGAGGCTCATACTTTCCACAATTGTATATTCTGCACAGCATGAATATGAACAGTAAAGACTAATAAAATCCTATTCAGAATGGAACTTCCTGCCCACAATGCTTTGACATGAATTAACTCTGTCAAAGTACAAAAGGAATATTTTCTGTTTTGAAAATTTGCTCTGACACTTCACTGGGATTTTGCAACTGAACTATGACAGTTTGCATTCTGTGATACAATCTATAGGTTTTATGTGAAGTGCAATAGTACTGGAGCTAATTAGGATATTTTCCCATTAGCATTTAGTAAAAATGAACATTTCATTGGTTTTACTGGCATTTTCCTTTGACGACTCTGTGGTATAAAAAAAGGTAAGGCATTTTTCCAACAAAGTGCTGAAAAAATTGAAGCCATTTATGTTGAGTTGTCTTTTTTTTACAGATTATTTATAGTTAAATGCTATGAGACCCATGAGTAAATATGAATACACATTTACAGAGTGTTTTTCAAATTAAACCATATGAAGGCTAAATCACATCTGGCAGTGATAGTCTAGTTTTGCTATGGGGGTTTCAAAGGTTTGGTAAACTGTATGGATCATTGTATATTGCACAATATTGCATATAGCTCACAGACACTGCACTACTTTCATCTCTTCTCTGAGTTACAGCATATCTCAAAGGGCGAGGCTGGCTGATAGTGCGTTAATATATTCTATGCCAAAACATGCAGATGGGCTTTGAGGAAGGTAGCCAGCTGCCTGAAGTCCTATAGCTCTTGTATGGCAGCACATCATTACTGCAAAGAGAAAGCGCAGAACAGAAAGTGCTCAGGCTGGCTCAGGAGGCGGAGACACACTATTTCTGGTGCTTGTTGGCCTTCCTCTGGCTGGCTGTGCTTTGGCGCATATGCAAACTGGCCCTTCATGGCTGAGTAAAATAGTTAAAAACAGTTGGAAAAAAAAATACTCAGACTTCCGTTGTTTGTATAACTAAGCTAATTTTTGGTAAAGAAGAATAGATGTGACTTCAATATACTGGTTATGAATCAAACATATGAGCTTTTTCTTAGCTCAGTTAGTGAGAACAAATGCAATCACTTTGTTTGCACTTCTTGCTCTTCTTATTTTTCATTTATCCAGGAGTTGCTCTTTCTTCAGTTTTATTCTTCTTCCAGGGGTTGCTTTTTCTTTAGTTTTATTTTTCTGGAAGCAATTGTGAATGCAAAAGAAGCACCTTCCATTTAATAGTTTCAAAGTATTACGTAGTTTATTATTGTCTAATATCATCTTTATAATAACAAATACAGTATACATACGCATTAAACTGCTGAGGACAAATTTGTGGCAGAACACAATAATTTATTCAGTCAGTTTTCTCCTTGTCTGTGCCTGTTTGTCTTTCACTGTCACACGATGGTGTGGGTTAGTGGGAAAAGGGACTCCACCTCGGCCCTTCAGGTACATCAAAGGCTTTCTCCTTGCTTGGAAAACTAGAAGGGTCACCCTTCCTCTTCCCCTTGTCATAACACTACAGCCAATGTTATTGCTTCTTAGAAACATTCAATTTTTTCTTTGTCAGTGCAGAGAAACCACAACATCTTTCACTGCTTCTGTGCTATATCTCCTTGTCCCCACCTTGCGCTCGAAAACACTTTGGCATAAAAAGGTGTGCTTATTCAAGGGAGTCCAACTTTTGGAGAGTCCTTAACCATCCCATAGGAAATATGACTAAAACCAGTGACCACACTGCCAGCTCAAGGTGTCTCTCCAGATATGGTAGAGATAAATCCTTAAAATAAGCAAAACAACACAAAGTACACCTTCACTGTAGTAAGATACCTCAGGCATCAATGATGTTTCCACTTGAGTTCATGCCTTCGTGGGTCCCTAATGCAACTGAAAAGAGTTGCTGTGGGTGGAAATTTGACACACTTGACTTCACTTCTGTTTACTGCATGCAATAAAATTTCCAGTGGCACAGACTAGCACAAGTCCAGCACTTGGGTGGAATTACACCAAATTCCAAATTCCATTAGAATTGGATGGAATTGCACCAAATTTCGTTCTGTGAAATGGCCTAAGTTGAGAATCAGAGCTCTTGTATTTTCCTTGTTTTGTGCATAACATGCTCTTCTTGGAAAACTCATGCTGTTTACCAGTGGGACAGCAGCTAAGACTAACATACTCTGCAGTCTAAAAAAGGATAAAAACTGCCTGCACTGACTGCTTGGTAGCTGTGCTTTTTATCTGGATATTTTGGCTGTTTAGCTCTACTTTAAAAAATGTTGAAAGGCTTAGCCCATATTAGTGACAATTTATCTGCAACATTTCAGTTTCAGAGGTAAAGCCAAGTTTTAGCTCAAAAATGAAATAAAATCTCATAAATTACCAATAAACCCTCCAACAAATGTTTCCCTTCCATCATGGGGATAAAAAGTGAATTAAGAGACTTTGACAACTTGTATATCTAGTTTTGAGGTGATGCAATCTTAAATGGCTGAGTTATTGACCTCTGAAAAATGGACTTTGTAATGGAAATACTGACAGACTATAAACTATAGCTATGCTACTGGGGAGGGGAGGGAAGGAGAATACTGTAATTACTGGTACATAAATATTGTTCTACTATTGCCTTGACAGATCAAACCCAAACAAATCAAATACAAACATGTCATTTCAAAGCCCAAAGCTACAGCCAAGTTGGTAGATACCATACGAGGTGTCTTTTTATCCTTGCCTTGTTCCCTTTCTTGTCACACCCTTGTGTCTTCCCTTAAATGCTTAAGTGGAGGGTGCAAGGCTGCCAATTGCTAAAGCAGCTAAGGTTCTTAGAAAGTTATATTTGCTCCCCCTGAAACTGAATGGCACTGACTACAGGGGAGACTGGAAAAAGGCAAAAGTGCAGCACCCGGGAAGGAAAAACATAATAGGAAGGAATAAGCAAAATACGCGATTGAAAGAGGAGGAGAAAAGGGCAGGGTACAAGCTTGTGGAGAAAATGATGGAGTGATTGAGAAGTTCAGAACAGTGCAGGGATGGAGGTGAATTACAGGGTTTGGGTTCATTGGTAGAGAAGGCAAGATGGAAGAGAGTTGAAAGTGACAGAATTGAATAGTTATTTCCTGCCATGTTCTGTGAATAAACAAGGACGCTAGAAGAGGGAGGGACCACTTCTACCCAGAACTGCTACCATAAAGAAAATTTGACTTCCTAAGATTGAGGAGAATATTGCTTTCCCCTTGAAATCCATAATGCAAACTTATCCAAGTAGAGGAAAAAGCTGCTATGCTTTGTGAATGCTAAGACCAGTAAGATTATGCATCCACAACATAACGTAGCTAGTTATTATGAGTGGGATGTGTCTTAAAATTAGTCATGCAAACATAGTGTAAAGTAATAAAAAGTTATTAGATTGACAAATCCTTTTTCAGTATGAAAAGACCTTTTGTAAATAATTATTCATTATTTACTGAAGGGTATTAATCCCAGACTTGGGAATAACTGCAAAAAAATCCAAGCTCTGAGTTAAAAAAACATGTCATTTGACTTGTAATAGATTTTTAAAATTTTGTCCCAATTTAATCTGTTTTTAAGTATAAAGTAATAAAGCAATGAATTTAGTTCCTTGATTTCCTATACAGTCAAAACCTGGAGAGTTTCTTAATGTATCAACATATAGCAGCATACATCTCCACAGTCATATGGAAGTCTTCACAGGTGCTCAGGCTTATGTCAAATGACCATTAGAAAGTCAGGGCACATTACCTAAGGTTGGATGGCAATGAAAAGAACTCAAAGGGAATTGGGGTTGGATGAAAATAAGAGCCTTGTGTTAGGTTCCTCCTCTTTAGCAAGGTTCTTGCTGAATACTCGTATCAATAAGAAGCTAATACAAATGAGTGCACGGTAAATGCCTGCACTTTCCCAAAATGTAAATATCAGTCTTTCTAGTGAGTGGACTTTTGTTTTCTTTTGTAAAGCCAAAGATTGTATTGTATATGACAGAAAGTCAAAGTCAGCAGTAGAGGAATAGTAGTAATAAGCCTTGGAAAGAGAGCGATTACATTACACCTGACAGCATGAATGAGAGTCATAAACTTTGTCTGGGAGATATAAAATGTGCTATTTCTTACTCTAGGTTTCTTTCTCCCAAATGTAATGGTTAGTTGGAAGTTCGGTGAATCCCAAAGGACAATATAATTTAAATGGACAAATACCTTATATTTTAAAAGAAGAATACTGTCTCTTGACCATCAAAGAATGAACGTTTAAATATTAACCCAAATATTAGAAATTAAAATGAGTTCCTTATCTGTGTTCAGCACAGCAACATCAATGTACCACCAGTGCCAGTTCACAAAATCCAAAAGGATGGAAATCTGAGCTCTTCATTGTGAAAACAGGTATTAAAAAACACTTTTGCTTCACAAACACGCATCTTTGGATTAGTTCTAGTGGAAAGGGACCTGGAGGTCCCCATCTAGTCTTTGGGTTAGGTCTGTGGAAAGGGACCTGGGGGTCCTGGTGGACGAGCAGCTCAATATGAGTAAACAGTATGCTGCTGTGGCAAAGAAAGCCAACAGGACGCTGGGCTGCATCAACGAGAGCATCACCACCAGAGATAAAGAAGTCATTATCCCGCTCTACTCAGTGCTTGTCAGGCCACACCTGGAATACTGTGTTCAGTTTTGGTCCCTGCTATACAAAAAAGATGTGGACAGGCTGGAGAGGGTCCAGAGAAGGGCCACAATGATGATCCAAGGACTGGGAAGCCTGCCATATGAAGAAAGGCTGAGAGAACTGGGTTTGTTCAGCCTTGAGAAAAGAAGGCTTAGGGGAGACCTTGTCACCATGTTCCAATATTTAAAGGGTGGCTACAAAGAAGATGGAGACTCCTTTTTACATGGAGTCACATGGATAAGAGGAGGGGTAATGGATACAAGTTACTCCTGGGGAGGTTCCGACTGGACACAAGAGGACAATTTTTCACAATGAGAACAATCAGCCATTGGAATAATCTCCCCAGGGAAGCGATGGATTCCCTAACATTGGACACTTTTAAGATTCAGCTGGACAAGGTGCTGGGCCATCTTGTCTAGAACGTGTTTTTGCCACGAAAGGTTGGACCAGATGATCCTTGAAGTCCCTTCCAACCTGGTGTTATATGATTCTATGATTCTAATGTACAATTAAACAAATGTTTTGACTTTGAAAGTTGTTGCAAATAAAACTGTCCTCTGTCTGACAGCTCTTCTCAGCATCCACAAAGCATCTCAACATCCAATTAGGCAGCTGTAGGAAAGACAGATGTTCAAAAATGGTCAGCATCTGTTTATTTTATTGCTTCGTAGGAGGGATTCTCTCTTTTGAACTCCTTCTGTTTGAATATTCATTTCAAGAAGTTCACTTAGCCCTGAAAAATCAACAAAGTTTATATTAGGTTAGAGAAGAGAGGAAAATTATCATCAAAGCACAATTTATTTTGGAAAAGAGGTGATTTGATCTACATTTATTCTTGTCCAATGGCCTCAGCTTTGATGAAATTTCTGACAGAAAAACAGCAAAATAATAAAAGAACAATTTTATTAAACATTCAAAAATACTAAATTACATTTCAGATCTTCATAATTCAGCCTTTTTTTATTATTTTAACATCATTTCATGTTGTGTCAGTGGTACCCAGGTATAATACTAGTGAGAAGAGGTGAAGAAATAGTGAAAATGATGGACTGGATGAAGGAAATGGAATGGTGCATTTGCTGCTCAGTAGGAAGGACACAGGGTAAAATAAACACTTTAAGGAAGTGGTGAAAGTTAAAATTTTCTAAATATATTTGAAGTAAGAAGAAAATTATATTAATAAGCTAAATTAGGTGACAAGAAAACATATATTTAGTGTATTTAGTATTAAATAAAGAGAATACAAATTTCTGTTCTCTGAAAATATAGTGCTTTGGATAAGAAACCTATAGTTTTAACTGAGTCTTCCCATGTGAAATGGCAAAGGAAATTCTTCATTTCAGTAAGTTTGTAACATTTTGGATTTTGTTGCATGATTCCACATGATTTCTCTTCATGTTTTAAAATAACAATGTTCATAATATCCATGACTTGTAAAAGTAGTGTTTTGATATATAAAAATGAAATATATAAAACAGCAGAATGAAAATATCTTAAACTCTTTCAACTTTACCATTTAAATGACCAAAGAAAGTCAGCAGAATTAAGCTTTTCGTCTAAAACATTACATGTTTCTTATGAAACAGCAATTTTGAGAAGAAATACATCTTTTGGTGAAATCTATTCTGGAATAAAAATGCCCATATGTGGCCTCTGGTTGATTTCAGCAGAAGAAATGGTGCTCTGTGAATTACAGGAGCGGTGAGGGATGACGTTGTCCCTCCCAGCTTTGTGTTCTGTATGAAGAGAAGGGAAAGAGAGCCAGAAAACCAGGGGATGTCCATTGACAAGGGCCTGCTCCTGGCATTAACAAGAATTATGGGAGCCATAATCCTTGGAGGGGATTGCCCTTGTCCTGAAAGACAAAGGAGTCCAGGAAGGCTGGACATTCTTCAAGAAGGAAATCTTAAAGGCGCAGGAGCAGGCTGTCCCCATGTGCAAAAAGACAAGACAGTGGGGAAGCAGACCGTTTAGATGTGGCACTAAGGGATATAATTTAGTGGTGGACTTGGTAGTGATAGGTTAACAGTTGGACTCAATGATCTTGGAGGTCTCTTCCAACCAGAACGATTCTATGATTCTATTACTATTATTATTATTATTATTATTATTATTATTATTCTCTCTTCCTTTGCTGTCCTATTAAACTGTCTTTATCTCAACCCATGAGGTTTTTTTTTTTCGATTCTCTCTGCCATCCCACTGGGAAGTGGAGAGTGAACGAGCAGCTGTGTGATGCTTGGTTGTCAGCTGGGGTTAAACCATGAAGGTCCTTTTTGGCACCCAACATGGGGCTCAAAGGGTTGAGATAACAACAGATCTGACCAGAGATGCACCTTGAATACTGTGTTCAGTTTTGGGCCCCTCACTACAAGAAAGACATTGAGGTGCTGGAGAGCATCCAGAGAAGGGCAACGAAGCCAGTGAAGGGTCTAGAGCGCAAGTCCTATGAGGAGCGGCTGAGGGAACTGGCGTTGTTTAGCCTGGAGAAAAGGAGGCTGAGGGGAGACTTTATTGCTCTCTACAACTACCTGAAAGGAGGTTGTAGTGAGGTGGGTGTTGGTCCCTTCTCCCAAGTAACAAGTGATAGGATTAGAGGAAATGGCCTCAAGTTGCACCAGGGGAGGTTTAGGCTATTAGGGAAAATTTCTTCACCAAAAGGGTTGTCAAGCAATAGAACAGGCTGCCGAGGCAAGTGGTTGAGTCACCATCCCTAGAGGCATTTAAAAGATGCGTAGGTGTGGTGCTTAGGGACATAGTTTAGTGGTCATCTTGGCAGCGTCAGGTTTATGTTGGGACACAATGTTATTAAAGGTCTTTTCCAACCTAAACAATTCTATGATTCTATGATTCTGTGATTACAGAACAATAGGAGCAGATCTGGAGAGAGAGAGTGCTGACGACCGGAGAGACACTACATCTGTTTCACTGGATTTCCTTCAGACTAACTCCTGTCTGTTTCTCTGCACCGAATGCTCATTCATGGCTAGAGTAGGCTTGTTCTATTGCTCATTCTTTGGTCTGGTTTAATCTGAAAGGAATCCAGTTTATACACTTTGAGATGTCTCTGAGTACACAGGGAAGATTGAGAGGTTTGCTTTAAAAATGCATTCCTTATCCGCACAAAATGGTATTGTAGATACCAGCTGTGTGATGCCAGCACATGGTGAGTACTGCACACCTCTCCCCTTGACCTCGCATGCAGCAGGCTCCAGAGAGCCGAGGTGATCGTTGTGACTGAGAGGTAGGCTTCTCACACTATTTATGGGGACTGTTGATGTGGATGAGGGCCAAGATGGACACTGCTGACAGTGGATGTGTGGTAATCCCAGTGGCAAAAGAAAGGTAAATTGCCTTCTGTCCCTAGGCAGTCTTCCACCTGAATTCATGCATCAGGACCCTGATATGCTCATTCAACAAAGGCGTGAGAACAGGATTTCTGCCCCCAAAAAACTCATTTAATTCTGTGCATTCCATGCTGATATGGCATTAATCCACAGAAGAGCCATATGATGTCCTAGAGCAAGACTTCTCTGTCCGTTACGCCCACATACTGGTTCAGCAGCAAAGGCAGAAAGGAAAACCATTTCATTCCAGATTAGGGGCTTCCACACAGCACTCACTGTTGATTACAGGACAGGGTATGTCTCACAAGTATGGCTGTACCGCTGAAGAGAGGAGGCTTGGGATGTCCCTGTGCTTGGCAACATTAGTTAGAACTTTCTGACCTCTAGGGTCCCATTATAGGTTGGAGTAATTCAGAGCAGCCCCGAGACAGGAGTTACCTGAGGGCTACATTGGCTGGTAACTGGCTCCTTCTTTTATCTGCTTCTTTTAGGGGCCTTAGTTGAGGTTTTGAAGTCTTTTATTTTGTTCAAGGTAGCTGCTTCTGCAACTGTGTGGTTGGGAGGCTTCAATAAGTGGTACTGTGAACAGTGCAGATGGAAAACTGAGAGTGAAGTAGGGCCAGTTTTCATCACAGAACTAGAGTTTGGCTTCTCAAGTGAAAATCCTTGCAAGTTTTGCTGCTGGCAATCTGTGATACCGTGAGAAAAAACTCTAACCCATCCATGATTTTCTTTCTCTATGTTTGCTTTGATTTTATAAAGGTGTCCAAAAGGGCCCATATCTCCATACTTCCACAAGACAATAAAATTATACTCAAAGTGAAGGAATTTCAGGTAATCCATCACAAACCTTATTCCCTTCCTTTCTCCGCCCCAACAGTAATTCTTTACTATAATGATTACAGTTCTCTCTAGTGCCTTCAAAACCTTCCTCAGTGGAAAAGTCTGGTGAAAAAAATGGGTTTTGTAGCATGTCCTGAAGAATATCACATTCACAGTACTTGATTTCACAGATAGGAGCAAATTCTTAGGTTGTAGCATTCCTGCGAGAAAACTTCTGCCCTACAAAACAGAGCTGTTGCACGAGTCCTTTTGCTGAAATCAGTTCTCATATGCCTCAATTTATCAAATACCCAGAGGGAAGTTATCATGGGAAAGCACAATTTTGTCTGTATTACAGGTAAAGAATTGCCCTGTCACTGAATTCATTATTCTCCCAGCTTACTTACTGAGTCCTAATCATCGTCCCACCTAGGATGTGGTTATGAGACAATTGGCTTTGAAGTCCACTGTAAAAAAGCATTTTCAACCCTTAACATTGCAAAAAATGCATGAAAGTTTAACAGACTTGTTGAATGATGAGAAGTCATTTCCTAATGCTGATGACTGCATCTAAACCTGGAAAATATCATTTATTGTGCTTTTGAAATGAATCTGATAATTTTACATTTGCACTCAATGTTATTTTCAACCTACAATAGATTACACCTAGTTACCAAAAAGGTACTTCTTCACATACATCCCTTGTGAGATGAAGCAGAACTAATCAATCGAATATAATAACAAAAGAGACAGATTTATCAGTTCACTTTACTCAGCTGGAATGATTTGTGGCTAGGACAGAGAAGTTTAAAATGGAAAAAAAGTTTATTATGGCTATGTTCTGAACTAGACTAGAGACGAAAAAGCTTCTGCCAACATATTGACCTGTGAACTGAGGCATCCAATTCATTGTGTGCATATTTAGGCCTTGACTTACTATAAATGTGTAACTAGGGCTCATTTTCTCTTACTGGAGTCAGCAACAGGAGTATTTCCCCTGGAGATCTCCTCAGGCCTTACACGTTTCTGTGCTATCTGGGACATGATTCCCTTCTTATGAAATCCATGAGAATCTTTCCGTTGACATCAGTGAGAGTTACATCAGCTCCTTAAATCAGCGCTAAGTGAGCGCAATAGCCTGCTTCTGAGCCTCAGAGTGAATTCTACGTGTATAAAGCCAGCAGATCATTGCGTAGTCACTCTCAGACCACGTTGCAACTTTGGCAGGATAAAGAAATCTGAATGTGGCTGCTTCAAGACTTATAATTCATGGGTAGAGTGATAGCAGGAGTTAAATCTCTTCTTGCAAACTGAAGCAGTGCTAGAGCATGCTTTCTGGTTCTGTGACCAGAGATGGCGTAGTCGGACCACATATTACTAGACTGTCGTGGGTCCCAAGGCAGGGTGACTGCTTGAAAATTGCCTTTAGGAATGGTCTTTAGTCTGTACCAGTTCCCAGACTGTACCCAGGGGTCATTTCAGAGACTGCCCATATCAAAATGGTGCAGGAACTGCTCTGTCAGTGGAAAAATGCAATGGCCAAGTTGCTGGTCTCACACCTCTGCCCAGTCTCTGTTTCATTTATTAACAGAGATGCCCCCAAAGTGCCTTAGGACCTGTCTGTACGGGCAGCTGTATGCAAAGTCTCTGCCCCCGTTTTAGGGTCCAAAGGCCCCCGTGGAAAGCAGCATGCCACGGTAGGGTGACACCGTGCCACTGTCCATAGCGGCTTGGATGCAGCCCTAAACAAACGCAGCCACACTGCTTCCCAACCTGGCTCATTTTTGCCTAGTCCGGGGCACAGGCAAAGCAAGTGAGGGATCACTCATCTTTGCTCACTGCAGGCATGTCCCTGGAGTGAGAAGGACCAGGTGGAAGATGTGTGTGCCTGTGATATTATTAGGTGTGGAGATGTTTATATCTGAAGGAATAGCACACACGGCTGAGTTGATGTTTACAGTTGCTTGGTGTCACCCAGCTCTGTTCGCTGGAATTATATCTGTTTGGCATTGGTGTGACTGAGATCAGACATGAGCTTAGCACAGAGCTGAGAGCTAGGAGAAACGTGCAAAACTCTGGCAGAGACTAATGGTCACCCTAAATTCTAATGGGGTGCTACCAAGCCAATAAGAGGATGATTATTATCAAAAGCAGAGTTCACTTTTGAACAATAGCACTGTATTTAAATTTTATTAAAGGCCGACAAGCTCCAAATTTAATCCTTATTCTCCTTAAGCCTTTATGACTGTTAAATTGACAATCTTATTAATTTAAATTACAGTTATCTGCTTACCTTATCAGGTGGCTTGTTTCAAGATTGGTTGTGAGAATCAAAGACTTGTAATATACTTATAGCACCCAACTTTTTTTCAGAGTTAAGAAAGAAAATAATATCTATGCATATATATGTGCACAAGTAACCATATTGTGACTATGCTGTGTGATGCATTGGTCTGCTGTAGGGAGCATTCTCTATGGAAATCTGTGCTTTGAATTTGAGAGCATGATATGCATTAATTGCAAAAAAAGACCCTCTGTTGAAGGTTGGTTCTCAGGCTGGGCATCTGAATTCCCTTAAGAGATGCTACTCTTCTTCCAAGCAACTATGAGCATGAAAAATGAAGTGAAAGCACACTTAAGATTTCCTATGTTTTCTTAATAATTTTTATTTAGGATTCAAGACAAAGCCATCTGCGATCCTCAGATCATATGTACAGCAGGCAGTTCTGCTTTTGCTGAGCCCAAGCGCTTTGAATCAACAGGGAAAGAAACTATTCTCTTTCTCCAAGTACTTAAGACTCAGTAATTCTTCAGCACAGCTTTCACAAACAGCAGTATTAACCATGAAGCCCTTATTAAGAAGGGAAAAATTACAGTGGTCTAAAAACCAAGTCAGATCCTCACTCGGAGTTAATTGACAGTGCTAAATGGAAGTCAGTAATACTCCTTGATTAGCAGCATCTGATTCACTGTTTCATGTGGAAGAGAGGAACAAGGGCATTGGATGACTAGAAGAGTTTATGCAGTACAGGATTTCTCTTTCCTGAAATACCGGGACTCAGGTAGCAAATCTGGACATTTGCTCGGTGTCATGCTGCCTGCTAACGGCCTGACATACCTGTAACCACCTGAACAGCACCTGAGTGTTATTTAGAGAGGGAACAAGTGAATTCAGGGTGGTGGACCAGAAATACTGCTTTTCAACCCTTCTTCCATTCACCATCCTAAGCCACTAAAGAGACTCTCCTGTCTTCTCCCTGTGTGTTAAGTGTTGATTTCCTAAACAAAGCAACTTTTGTTTAGCAAAAGCTTTAACATTGCTAAGCTTTACCCTGTTATGCATAAGCATCTCCAGCAGTGTTGTCACCTGAGTCGAGGTGGAGTTTTGTTATAGGTGCAGAAGATTGAGCAAAGGAACCATGAAACTATGCTTTGCTTCTGCTTTTGTCCTGAAGGCACTTTCCCAAGTGTTCTTGAGGGGGCGGTTAACTTTAGTGGGTAGTTAGAAAGAATTACAAGTGTGCAGTAGATTTAAGAACCACATGCGGGATCAAAGTATTTGAATGTCCCATAAATTAAAGAATAAAACCCTTACAAAATTATGTGGGCATAAAAATAACCCTAACCTAAAGATTTTATTGTTAACTGTACCACATTGTTCTATCGTTATGATGATAAAACTTGATAAACTTGACTTATGGGCTAAATGTGTTAAGTGTGAGCTATGGGTTAAAGATTATTCTCTTCTAGCAGGAAATATAACCATACATAAAATATATGACAAGATACTAATGCATTATATAAGTATATACATATAAAATTATATGTATTACATAAAACTTAAATACAAAATATACTTGCTTAAAACATAATAATTGAATTTAGAAGTGATGTATTATGGCTGTGGTATACCTTTATCCATCTTTTTTCCTTTTGCAAATATATAGCAGCCAACATATTCAATTAAAACTAATCTCTCAAAATTCATTAAGAGTCAATGTTCTGCAGTATTTTTAGGAGTTATTTAAACCAATTAATGGGCTGATATTCACCATGTGTTTGTGTTCATTTATCCTTTGTGCTATTTTAAGCTTGAAAGCAATAATAAAAGAAATACTATGCCAGAGTGAAACATAAGATTAAGACTATGTTTAGAATTTATTAACGTGACAAAAAGCTCAAATTTAAAATGCTGGACAGTTTTAGAAGGAAATTCTACAAGATATTCAAGTCAATTTTAGGCAAGTCCATTAAATTCTCCGATAAACTATTCTTTGACACACTCTGTGCCCAGTGCAGAAACGCTGCCAATGCACTAAGTGGTAATTTAGGATCTGACCAGGGAATTATAGGTTCAGATCCCTACTTAAAAGACTGCTTATGCATACTGTATGGGGAAAAATTATAGTAGCCCTCATGACAAAAGCTAAAATCCAGGTCTTACCATTTGTTTTCTCCAGATGCTTGTACTCTGCTGGAGCAGATAGTACTCACATTGCAAAACAGCTAGGTATATTCTCCAGGTAGGCAGAAAATACAGATTTCCATCCTCTTCAGGCTGACAAACCATGAAACCCATGGAAGTATGAAACCCATCCCAAAGAATAAAACCTCATCCTGAGTGGATGGGTTAGCCGGTGATTTACTGAATACAAGGGAGAAGCTCCTCACTCGCCATTGCCAAAGCAATGTAGCTCTGACCTCTCTTTTGAAAGGTAAAATGTAGAAATCTAAATACAAGAATAGAGTGTGAATCCCAGTCTCTTGTTGGCACCTGCTTTTCTGTAAAGCAGAGTTAGCTCTTGCATTTGTCTCGTGGTTCATAATGAACCCTCTTATGAAATTCAATAAACACAATAGATTCAGCAGCTTTTTCCATCTAAATATTAAGGTTACAAAGCAATGCCATCACATAATTTCACTTCAGCGTGT
This sequence comes from Phoenicopterus ruber ruber, assembly GCA_009819775.1. Lineage (NCBI taxonomy): Eukaryota > Metazoa > Chordata > Aves > Phoenicopteriformes > Phoenicopteridae > Phoenicopterus > Phoenicopterus ruber. The sequence continues at coordinate 116,208,117 of CM020217.1, forward strand.
ATTTCATTTATCTAGCAGAGTCTGAACCTCTATCTTACTTTACAAAGGTACGTATATTTTGGGTGGAATTCAGGTGCCTAACTGGTGCCCTAGAACAGCCGCCTTGGCCTCCAGGTAACCCGCCAGAGGGCTGGAGTCTCCCCAGGGGTCTATGGCATTTCTGCTGGGAGCTCTGCTCCAAGGATCTTGGTTGTTCTAGGGTGCCTTAAATAGCACCACACAATTTTTAGGGACCTAATTAATTCCCTTTACTTCTCAACATCAACGTTTTTGATGAGATGGTAATACCTAGTAAATTCCTGTGCAGGACATGATAAATTTGCTAGGATTAAGTGTAATTTAAAGCCACACAGAAAATCACAAAATTGGCATAAGAACACATTTTTTGTCTTTCCTTCTCTTGCTGAGAGATGAGAAGGAGAATCTCAGAACCAGGATGTAAGATTTTTCAGTGAAAAGAACACAAACAGTCTTTGCTAGCTAGTGAAAAAAAGATTTTAAAAATCCCCATTCAGTTCATTAGTCAAGATTAAAGCCGAAGGTAACACATAAAACACCTGAACCACTTCTCTGCCAAGAAGTTTTTATCAGGCTATCTACTCTCCATACAGCTTAATACCTTCAGCTCTGTGTGGTCTCCTTCTCCTAGTAATTCATTTTTAAAGGGGCACTCACTCTTTGGTTGTTAAGAGTTATTATGAAGTTTTTTTATAAGAAACAATACATTACAAAATTCAAGCAGGATAAAGTCCTTGTTGCTGCAGTAAAACTCACACAAGAGAGACCATTTCACCACTGCTACCTTCAGATTTTTTTTTTTCTCAAAATAAAACATTAGTTTCTCTACAAAGGGATTCCTGGAAGAGCCGGCCATGCAGAATGCAATGGTTCACTCTGCTGTGGCAGGAGGGACACAGCCCTGTATTTGTGCTCTGACTCTAAGTGCCTTCGTGGCACCAGTCCCAGCAGTGCTGCGCCGGCTGGGCTCTCAGGACCTGCCCTTGTGGAACAGCCTTGTTAAACCCCCGGGGAACCAATCAAGCAAACATTTTCTTCTCTTTTTAACCTCTTATGAATGAAGGGACACGATGTTTTTCCTAGATTGTTTTTCTACAGTCCACACCTAGTCCATTAGGTTTGCCATTCCCTATTCAATACTTTGTTTTGGGACTGGACAAATGATCTCTATGGACTCAGTAAAAAGGGCAAAGCCATGGACCTTCTAGTTCTGTATTTGTAGGCCGATGCTAAGCTTGAACAAGAAGGAACCTTTCTTCGCCACCCAACAGAACAGAAAAACCTTTTTGAAAATCCAGGTCGAGCAACATTTTATTTCCTCTGTGCATCCAGCTATGCACATGTGTATGTGTAGGATACCTATATGTAAATATTTTCTGATTACATGAATCTGTATGCTAACTATATGTGTACAAAAATGATTTACACTTTTGCAGGGAAATTTTTATCTTTGTATTCTGAAGAATCCTTACGTATAAATCTACCAATGAGAGGCAATTCATTGTCTGTCTAGGGGGAAAATAAACGCCTATAAAATTTTTTTGACAATGCTGTTAATTATGACTAACCTGTAAGCTGGGGTGGTACAAAGTATTGCTCCAGCACACAGGTACGACTGCTGAGTGCAACGTTTCAGAGCTCTCTGAAGGCTGCTGTACCTACTCCGCACTGATGTACCGAAATAAAAAGTAACCTGTCCCTCACCTCCATCTGCTGGCAAGCAGGATGATGAGTGGAAGTGCTCTGAAAAGTGTAATTAATCTTGCAATGCTATGTGCTACGCTTCTGTTCTGTCAGTGCTTAAATTCTAGTTGCTGTCTGTACATACTCTTCTGGTACATGCACACTTAACCTGTGATTTTTATGCTTTTTATTAATTGAAGGAGAGCACCATGTTAAGTGAAAAAGATGCTGTTCCCACATTTGCAGTGAGGACAAAGTATGTTCCCAGCCCACATACTCATGACGAAGCACACCCTTCAAACCTCTTTCCTTCCCGTGTCTTTAACAAAAACCTCCAAAGATATGCCAGGAGGTTCAGATTCACATTCTGGATCTTTCAGGCTTTACATTACTGGCAACCTCAGCTCTCTCTGTTGAAAAGATTGGAGGGCAATGGGAAACTTGTTTTCGACTTTATATTCAGTAGTTTGAGATTTATTTTTATCATTGGCTCCCTGGTATTGTGTAAATGTTCATGTACGAATTTAGATCCAGTTCTAGTTAAAATCCACTAATATATAATGTATTTATACTGATTACTGTAAGTACCTTAAAGCATTCAGAATATTGCCTGACTGAAGCAATAATACATATATGAATATGTATATATTAAAATATATAATATTAAAAATCAAGATGGCAGATTTGTCATGAAGTCTCCAGCCCATGGCTGCTCGGAAGGCAGTAGCATGGTTTCCCTGCGCTGGGATGGGACCCGGACTGACAGAGCTGCTTTATTCTTGTGCTCCAGCAAGGAGAGTGATTATATTTACAATGCACAGTTGGGAGAAGTTGGGGACAGAAGAGCTGGTGGAAGGGAAGAGTAAGGGGTCTGCGGCTTATTGTTGTGGTATCTAAGCATGACAAAATTTGGAAAGCTTCTCCTGACTTACCAAGATAGCTGGATGTCTAACTTTGCTCCCATACATTGTATTTTACAGCTTTGTCACAGCGTAACTTCCTAGTGACATCTTGCCAGCAGTGATATTAGGTATAGTAAGTATTTCTTAAATCTACCTCTTTCAAGAAGTAGGTTTTGGTCTATTACCTCAACTTGGGTTCCTCCAAAGCACTTGGGACACTCCAAATTGCAAAGGCTGTGTCGACAGACAGACAGACATTGACTCACAGCGCTCCCATAGCAGGCTGAATGTTGATCCAACCACACTCTTGGTCTGCCACTAAGACCTGATGCTACCAGATATATAAATGATTGTCTATATATGAACCCCAAACATGTATCTATCTGGAGCTGGGCAAAAATTGATCCTGACTTCATTTAATATTGAAAAGGTAAAATGAAAAAGGAGAGATTACTCCAACAATTATATTCATGCGTTTTCGACTCCTTCAACATTGGTGTGGCTTCATCTTGAATACTGTGTGCAGTGCTGGGCCCCAGAATTTAAGAAGGATGTTAAGGTACTCAAATGCGTACAGAGGGCAGCAAAGCTGGTGAAAGGGCTGGAAGGCATGTCCTGTGAGGAGCAGCTAAAGGACTCTGGGTTTGTCTAGTTTGGAGAAAAGGAGGCTGCGCGGCGACCTCATTGCTCTCTGCAGCTTCCTGAGGAGGGGAAGTGGAGAGGGAGGTGCTGAGCTCTTCTCCCTGGGATGCAGTGATAGGACTGGTGGGAATGGTTCAAAGCTGCACCAGGGGAGGTTTAGACTGGACATTAGGAAGCATTTCTTTACTGAGAGGGTGGTCAAACACTGGAAGAGGCTTCCTAGAGAGGCAGTCGATGCTCCAAGCCTGTCAGTGTTCAAGAGGCATTTGGACAATGCCCTTAATAACATGCTTTAACTTTTAGTCAGCCCTGAAGTGGTCAGGACTAGATGATCATTGTAGATCCCTTACAACTGAAATAGTCCATTCTATTTTTTTGTTTCTGAAGAGAAATGTAACAAATACAATGAATCACAGTTTGGACGTAAGCAAAGATCTTACACTGACAACCAATAAATATAATTCCAAATGAGAAAAATGAGTGGTTGGTTTGTACATAGAGTTCAGTCTGAATCAATTAATATAGACCAAGTGTAACTTTTGTTTTGAGGCAAGATACAGTAGGAATACTAAACACAGTAATTGCCTATATTCCTGTAAGGCAAAATTTATGAGTGTTACTGCTTATGGCTATTGACTGAAAATAGATATGGAGAGTCAGATTTATCTCTTCCCTGAAGTTAGATGTCTGGTCAAAGTCAGTCATTTGCACTGCTTCGTTGTCAGATTATCAGAGAAGAAATAATGCGGGGCAT